>OU795037.1:73996034-76396034 GCA_917208275.1 Patella pellucida | reverse complement strand
CACCTTCGTACGGCGCCGCGTAACCTCAGTGAGCTAGTGCCCGTTCAGTGATCCGAAGGAGTCTCTCCTAGTTCGGATGAGATCCGACTCGAACTACCGCCCCCCCCCCATTTTGCGGCATATGCAAAGCGCTTACTGAAGCCTGTGGGCCTGAACTGTGGAATCTTCTCCCTCGAGATCTTAGGGCAATCGATATTTACAGTCAATTTAAGGCCGCTTTAAAAACGTTTCTTTTTAGGCAATACTACCTTTAAATTAATGATTGTATCTTTATGTATTCTTAATATATATATTATTATATTTTTATTTTTATTGTGTTCTGTGATAAAGGTATAATTTGTAAAGCCTACTGAGATAATGTATGGAGTGAGCTCTAAATATATTAATAATAAATAAATAAAAACTGGTCCGACTGGTCTTCCACCGAGTGGTCCTTAGTCAGGCATCCGCATATAAATTGTAAAGTCATTAAGATATCATGTCTACTTGAAAATAGTGTTGAAGTATCATAAATTTGTGTAAGATGTGTCCACAAATGATACCACGGTGACGAATAGACGATAAGGATTCTAAAATAGCCTTATAGAACCGATTGGTTGAAAGCGTCATTTTCATGTTAACGGTGACATACAGCGTTACTAAAGTAATTGCACAGACCTGATCAATTGTGGTGAATATTAAACAATAGTCACCATGTTAATGCCTTGTGAAGAAAACAAAGGATGGATGGTGTGTATAGTTCGAATCAGTAGTAATGGCAAATATCAAATAATTTCTCCTGTGATAAATCAATTTCACAATGCCATGTACAGAAGTATTGTAATATCATCATAAAATCTCCTTAATTTATTTGAATTTTGTAGGCATTACAATGAGGGCCTATCCACACAGAAGCCGAATCTTTATCGCCGCTTTTTGGATTTTAAGTATCGTCATAGGTGCCGTCTACAGGGCTAATTTAGTGGCTATTTTAACAGCATCGAAAACGGTCGTACCCTTCAACACACTAGAAGAAATGATAAGCAGCAGTTACACATTGGGGGCACTAGCAGATACTTCTCTAATACGCATTCTGCAGGTAATAGCATTACAACGAATTGTTTTGTTATAATATAGGCCTATGTGGTACGACTTTTTATAGCCATGACAAGGGTCATGAAATAATGTCTATTTAACATTAACAATTACTCCTATCATTGTGTAAGATAAGAGGAGAGAACGATCTGCAAGATCTAATATATTGTCTTTTTCACAAGATATCTTCTTAGACCAAACCTACCCAATAACTCCATGTGTGTAATTACATTCCACAAGATCTTCGGCTTAGAATAGTTTTGGTAAAGCGTTTTGGTATGTAGTGTTTTAAAACCACAAGAGTTCAACGGATTTTAAAATCGGATAAACATTGTGACGTCGAAAGTGTCCACAAGATTCACACGTGTTTTTGTAGTTTTTTTTAGTACAATCAGAAACTTTAAAAAATGACGGTATGGTCCGATACAGGTCAATATAGTAAGGAATCGAAATCTTGGGAATATAGAAAAATGTTTCTAAGTTTCGTCAAAATGGGATATACATTGGACCATTGGACGGAGAGGGGCAAGCACAATCTACGTCCACATGAATGTGTGCGCGTACAAAGACACCACCAACCAAAGAGAAACGTTTGATAAAAATTGGATTTGTATTCTTTCTATGTTGAATATATCGTGGAACTCTTGTGGTAAAATATACCACAGATCAACAACACAGAAATCTTGTGAAATGTAGAACCACACAAAGATATAAAGGGTTCTGAGAAGAAAGTTTGAAAAACTCCCGGGGTAAAAAAAAAACGAAACACACAAATACTAGGTATCTTTTTTACGAGTCCAATCTGTTGTCATCAATAGCTTTTTATATTTGACGATCACAATTAACAAAACATTCACTTGATACCCTCAAACAAACAGCAGCTATCTCCCAACAGCAGCTTATCCGAAAGGAAAACTTGCATTTTGGCCAATTGCGCCCAAAGAAATCTGTCCGGGCAAAATTTCCCTCATTATTCCAGATGGTACAGAAATTTTAGGCCATTTTCATTGTAGAATGATAACGTACCAATCTACAGAAAACTATATAAAAAACTGATCAATGATGGACATTTGACTAAAGATCGTAGGACACAAACAGAGAATGTTTTACAGGGAAAGTATGTGTTCTTCACCGAAATGATTTCCACTGCTGATTTTTACTATCAACACTGTGATGTGGTACGCTTTGAAGGTAGTCTGTATCCCATCATGTACGCCCTGTCTACGCCAAAAGAATCACCCCTACTACATGACCTAGAGAGAGTGTAAGTTATTTTATGATGTTTTCTAGATTCTTTCCATGTGATACTTATTAATGTTTACGTTTCATTTAATTTAAGTTAAATTATTGAATTACGAATATTCAAATTCAAACTAGAACTCCGAAGGATTAATAACGCGTGGCGGTACTTCAGGTGACGCCTGGCCTAGTCTGCAATCAAATTTCACCATGAATCTTTGAGAAAAGTAACATCCAATACCAATTTAATTTGTTAGCAGGGTCGTCATATATACAAAGATTAATGGTCATTGACCAGCTAGGTCACCACTACCAGATAGTAGGTCGACAGAAGAAAACAAATAGGAAGTAAACATAATGACCTAAAAATTGTTGCCATTTGGGTTAGGTTAAAAACAAATATGTAAAATTCAATATGGCGCCCAAAATGTTATCGAACGTGGTCTTTGAAAAGGAAAGATAATATCTGTTAGTATTGTTTTAAAATGAAGAGAGTTATTCATGTTCCGGAAAAACTGATAGGCTTCGGTTCTTTATTCCTACCAAGTTTCAACATAGTACCTCAAATAGTGACGGAGATACGCCATTTTGAATATCGAAATATTTCACAAATCTTTGATTGTAAAACTTATTGAGCGGATCTCCAAAAAAACCGTCAGTGAGAGAGACCCTATGCGATTCGTCCAAAGATTTCAAAAATTAAAACCCGACGAAGATCAGTTGAGAACCAACCTAGATATGGCCATCTGTTCGTCCTAACTGATACTGATAAACTATTCCTGTTTGTCGAAATTGACCTCCTTTATATCTACGTTGGTAGAATGTTTGCACCATACACAGTTTTGGCTGCTAAAGCTTGACCAAACAAGAAATAAATAAAATAAATACAAACTCTTACGGAAACAAATCGTGTTTCGGTACCTTGAGTAAAATTAATGAAAAAACAACCATGGACATGTCAATACCGCTACAGCATGTTATGTCACGCCGTATTTTCGAATAATTCGTCACGATTTTAAAGTTGTCCGATTTACTAACTTAACAACAGGTTGAGCCCCGGACACATCCAAGAATAGGGCAAATCACACCAACCACCCTTTCAATTGTTTCATCTCGATATCTACAATGAAGGAATTCTTTCTTTTATTTAACAGCATTAGATATCTAGACGCATCTGGAATACTAACCAGTTTATTACAGAAATGGATGCCCCCTGGAAAGGAGGGGTTTTGTAATGACCCAGTGAAGACAAAGCAACTCCTGTTAGATGACATGTATAGAGTATTTATTTTGCCAAGTTGTTGTGTGGTCGTTTGTTGCCTTGTCCTGTGTATGGAGAGACTGTGTTTTACTGTTATGAAAGCGAGAATACGCACAAGACGTGAGATTCCTGTTGCCACAAATGAGAATATTGATTCGTAATGGAATACCAGCAACTGTGGTTTCGCCTAGTGGCGTGGATCGTCGGATTCAAATGGAATCATAAATCCACAACGTGACTGATTGTCTTTACTTTATCTCATCTTGTGATCCACTTCAGAGAAAAAGCTTGGCACGGATTCTTAAATACTCATCAGTGATGACTCTGTTTTTAGAAATTGATACGTTCGTTATTCCACGTTCATTAATACACTAGTACTAATTACTATTCGGGACACTTCTTGTAGAGTCAAAGCTACCCTCAAAGAATCAATCTATGTCTTGATTCACATCACGTATGTTGAAGGATATTCCATCTCTGTATATCTCTTAAAGACAAAGACGCGCTAATTGCATGCAGGTTTAACAAGACTTTTTTATTATTCAAACAGTAATTAATATATACCAATTATGCATTTATTCAAGTGTTTTTATACGATGATATTTAGTTTGTGCATATCGCCACGGGTTTTGGTCTATTATAGCCCAGTGCAGTCAATCTGCTGCTGTCTTATAGACAAGAAATTGCGAGATCGAACCCAAATATCAAAAAAACCATGGTTGCCGTAAATTGATCAAAAGCATGTTTCTGACTTATTGATGTAGGTGTTCAGGTTCTAACTAAATATCCTCTCCAAGCCACCATGTACTACATGTCGTCACCACAGACATTACACAAGAATCATTTACATTCAATTTTTCATACGTTTTTTATCTATGTTTAGGGAGAACACGGTGGCTAGGTGGGTAAGACGCTGACTCGCTAGTTGGAAGTCGCATGTTCGAACGCTGCATTGGCTGAGAAAGTTCATCGTGATTTTCTGACGTGGTTTTTCCCTTTTCGGTGATAAAGGATGCAGGGCCTGAGAATGACAGTTGTCTAGTCGTTTGGGTGGGACGAAAAACCAAGTCCCCGAGTTTGCATTGGTATGCACGTTAATAATCCCCTGACAGTTGCAATTCGATAAAGAATAGGCCGATACAAGAGTAGACGATGGTGTCGCTGCCGGGGCGAAATGACCACCATAACACACTGCATGGCACATGTCCGTCTCCATTTCATTTCCATGCCTCTATGGGCTAATAATGGTTCTATGTATTGAATATTAAATATTGTAATTCTTCATAACTCCCGATTTCATAAATATGGCGATGTGAGCCTGCGTAAAATTAGAAATTAATTGTTTCAGATTGTGTATTATTCTACAATTAAACCCATATTTAACCACTGGGTCATTTAGGCTTCAAGAACTGTAGCAGATATGAGATAGAGAGACTGGGGTAACGTCCACTCGACAGAAACAAGGTCAATTAGGGACTAACAAATGGTTCAATATGTATTTCAATAATTCGCTTGGTCGTATTAGTTGTTTGAAGTGAGAGGACCCGGAGAAAACCCACGAGATTGGACTGGGTAATCGAAACAACGCCAGTTGATTCAATGACATTTGACTTCTATAAACTCCCATATGTGGATCCACCAAAGGCTAATGTAATACTATAATTGGATGGCACAAGAATAGTGACCAATATTGACAATAGCTAGATATATTTTATGGCTGTGTTTTATACATGCTTTCATCCATATGTGCATGCTAGCCACCTGCATTCCTATTTTGTCAAATAAAAACTTAACACTGACTTTACAAAATATTATTAATGGTTTGTATTGGTTTTGTTTTAAGATATTTGATCAACGATCCGTCTCTTGTTTTGATTTACATTATTCGTTGACATCATTTTTGGGAGTATTAATGCAAATCAAAATGACTAGAGTGGAGAAAAAATATATATAACAGAGGTAATTATAAGGTTGGCCTGACATTGCGAATTGTTGAAAAAGAGAGCAAGTAAATCAATAACGTCGCGTAGTTACATAATAGCGCGGCGTCAATAAGGGGACATAACTCCAATATTCCCTGATCAGCGATGAACTTATTATAAAAGAGGCGGATAAAGGCGGTGCCATTGTACTGATGGACAAAGAATTCTATAGATCTAAAGTCCTAGCAATTCTAGAAGATAAAGACTACTACAAAGAGTCGAAAGAAGTACATCAACTGGCTGTAAAACGAAAAATAAAGGGTCTAATTCAGGAACACAGAAGTTTAACGAATGATGAACAAGACTACCTGGTTAGTTATGAATCGAAAACGGCCTACTTCTATGGATTGCCTAAGATACACAAAAGCAAGCAAATCCAGCATGAAGTTGAAAAACAAAATTCTGAGCTAATATCGATTAAACAACCAGAAGATCTCAGTTTTCGCCCCATCGTTGGAGGCCCGGAAAGTGTCACACAACGGCTCAGTAATCTTGTAGATATCATTCTTAAACCCCTGTGCAAGCACGTCAAAAGCTTTCTGAGAGACGATATAGACTTTCTCTCTAAATTACCTAAATCAGTAAAACCTGGAAGTACATTAGTGAGCTTTGACGTTGTTAATCTTTACAGTAATATTGATTCAAAACTAGGAAATACGGCTATAGCATATTGGATCTCCAAGCACAGAGATGAAATTCCAAGCCGATTTACATCCAAGTTCATTCTTGAGGCTTTGGACCTAGTGATTAAGAACAATATCTTCTATTTTGATGGAAAATATTACAGCCAGGTCAAAGGGGTAGCAATGGGAACCAAAGTGGCACCAGCCTACGCTACACTGTCACTTGGCTATTTAGAAGTGTTGTTATACAACGCCGTAGAGATAAGACTCGGTCTCAGTCAACGACAACATCTAGAAGAATTTTGGAAACGATTTCTAGACGACTGCTTCAATATCCAGTCAGATGAAAACGAGTTGGAAATAATCCATGAAATATTAAATTCATTCGATCCGTCACTCAAATTCACTATGGAAAAAGGCAAATCTAAATTGAATTTCCTAGATGTTGAAGTCCATTTATCGGATACTGGTGAAATAGAAACAGACTTGTTTTATAAGAAAACAGATACGCATCAATATCTGAACTTCAGATCAAGTCACCCTTCGCACACGAAACGTAACATCCCGTACAACTCAGCGAGGCGGGTATGTACAATTGTATCGAACGAAGCGTGGAAACAACAAAGGCTTGACGAATTGAAGCTATTTCTTTTAAAACAAGACTATCCCGTAAAATTGATCGAAAATGCGATACAGACAGCATTAAAATTAGACCAGGAAACGTTACGAGTCCCAAAGCGGAAGGAGAAAAATGACAACATCATGACTTTAGTGACTACATTCAATCCACACCACAACCGACCAATGAACATCATCGATATAAACAAGCCAATGCTGGATAATTGCCCGAAAATGAAAAAGATTGTTTCGAAAACAAATTTCATTAGCAGCTACAAACAACCAGCAAATCTTCGGAAAATATTGACATCTTCTCGGTTTGATATGAATGAAACTACGGAAATGTCACGCGTATCAAAATGTGGTGATAAACGGTGTGCATTATGTAATGACATCATGGAAGGCTCTACATTCGCCATGCCAAAAAACCGAGTATTCAGTGTTAAACAAAACATGAACTACAAAACTAAACATGTTGTTTATTTCTTACGTTGCTCGGGATGCGGTGAAAACTATATAGGCAAAAGCGACCAACAATTGAACCTTAGAATGAACCTGCACAGGTCCCAGATACTCCACCCAGAAAACAGGACAATTCCACTAAGTGGCCATCTAGACATATGTGGTAAAGGAAAGTTCAAAGTCGCGCCAATATATAAGTTAAATTTCATAAATGAACAAATATTGGAAGCCAAAGAGAACAGACTGATAAATGTTATTTTCTCCTAAACTGAACCGCCGTTTGAAATGAAAATCATTATGATTATAAAATAACCCCTTTGATTAGGGAATATTGGAGTTATGTCCCCTGATCAGGGAATATTGGAGTTATGTCCCCTTATTGACGCCGCGCTATTATGTAACTACGCGACGTTATTGTCTTTTTACATAGCTCTGAAGACGCCGTAAGGCCGAAAGATCTTAGCAAATATGTAATTGTAATTAAAATATAGTCTTTCCATCCAAATCTTAGTATTTTTGGTATATAAACCTGAGAGTTGAATTTAGAATCTTTTAAATATATATATATATATATAGAGAGAGCGAGAGAGAGAAAATTAAAAAATGGCAAAAGAAAACTACATATTTTCAGTTAGCGCTTTCACAACTTACGTTGCTCGTCAGACTTTTAATATTACCACTAATCAATTATATATATATATATATAAAGGGGCAAAAGATCATGGATGAGTTCAATGTTGGACGAAACTTTAAATATGTTTGAAGAATTAAAAGATATCGGCCAATTTAGGCCGTGGACTGGAGTGAGTTATTGTTCACCCTCGTGGAATGGCTTTGAGTCGGTAATTTCTCTTAACAGATTAATTCAAAAATACATAAAACGATATAATGACATATCTTCACAACGCCTTCTTCAAAAGTGACTGCTTCAAAATATTTGTATAACTTTTAACTATTTTGTTTTCGCGGACTTTGTCTTTTTTTACCGCCATATTAATGCGCCGGTGAAAAGGATGGGAGAATTTGCGTCTGAAAGTTCAGGACCCGGGATTTTAGCCAATCGGCAATCAGAAAAATCGTCATTATGGGCACTGATGTAAATATCCACAAAACTGCGTGTGGGGTTTTTCATCATCTTAGCTAAGTTTCTCGAAGTATTAAGTGCCTTATTCACCAAGCTATCAAGGATTCTGGCGAATTAGTTCAGTTTAGTGATACTAGTTGAAATTCTGTTTTGAACCACGCTTCTCAGTGGCAAAATTTCGACGGAGAAGAGCAGAAAATTGCCGTTACTTATCGTGATGTGTTTGAAGGTAGGCCTAAAGTACACATTATTTCTTTCTTTCTTACACTGACATGTCTTACGGATTCTTTATATGTCCATGCATTATTAAACAGGCACATTTTTGGTTTAAACATTATTTATTTAGCCTATATTTGCATATGAAATACAATAAATACTAAATTATATATGGATTCGGAAACAACCTATGCCGGTAGCTTATTAATCTGCCTCAGTAATAGTAATATAAATATAATGATTTTCTGAAGATAAATGTTTACAGCAATATCTAAGTTTATTTTGATTTTGCAGGAAATCTATTTTATACTGACTAGATACTGCAAATTTTGAAAACTAGGTCATAGTCATGCGCATTTTTTTTCAAAACTTTATTCAAAGGTGGGCTCTTAATTTTTAACTTTTTGTAAGGTCAAAAGATGAAGCATCGAAGGTATATGCCATGGTTATTACATGAAATGCTATTCTCTCTTCTGTGATAAACAACGTATCCAGCGATCAGAAAAGAGAGCATTAAAAAGAGCGGCACCTAGCAGCATGGCACCCGACCACATAGTCCTTCGACTCTATCACCAAAAAATATATCTGAAAAGATCCCATCGACCGTTATCATCGTCTACCAGTGGTGTCCTTCCAGCTGTGTGTATAATATGCCAGAAAATCTACTCACATCAAATGTGCCGAAAAACGAACAAAAGATTTCTTATATAAAACACAAACTTTGGATCGTGGTAAGTACATGTAATTGTTTAAAAATATAAGAGTAAGAGTTCCATTCTCATTCATGTGACACAAATGCCATGCTGATTAAAAAGCTGGACTATAAGTAAGCAAGTTATTTTAATACAATAAGTGTTGATGAGTGCCAAATCTACCCATAAGCATGCTCAATATATATTAATTGACATTTGTTTTAAATTTACGTGATGATGTAACCCTTAATATATACTGTACATTGCCACCCTTCTCATCATTTATGTAAATGAATATATTGATGTATGTGTTTACTATTCTAACTGATTTTGTAACGTATAATATATTGTACATTGCCATCCGCCACATGTTTGTGTATGTGTTTGCCATTTTAACTGTGTATAATAATACCCATTTTGTTCCCTTGCTTTAACATTATGTATATTTAGGGAGAGGGGTTTTACGTAGGCTAAGTCTGTTCCCAAATCACATTCAAACATCCTAAATAAAATATTGTTTACAAAAAAAAAATATTTATGTATACTGTGTGTGCATACATGTCTTTTCAAGTTTAGTAATATCTTTTGAACATAATGAGATTTTAATTGGGTGTTACTGTTGTGAATATTTTGAGGTCCTTTACACATCGTATTATGCATTGTTATTATTACGACCGTTTTTTTTCTTATAAATTCATTTCCCAGTTGGACTTGTTAATAAAAACAAAATTATTAATATTTTTGTCTTATTATTGTGTATTGCTTTAAGAGGATGTCAATTGCAGTATGTGGCATTTTTTTTAAACATAGACATGTACAAATAACCTGCGGTTTATCGAAGATTCTTCAATCTATGTTGGTTTGCAATGCTGACACTTATTTTGCAAATAGATGAGAAATTAAATTTTAGCACACACGTCTTATGTACACACAATCATGGCCTGACGTGGATTTAGTGTACCTTGGGAGAAATATAACCACCATTCAATAGAAAGACTGTCAAATATTTTCCCCCAATATTTAGATTCAAGCTAGAAACGGGTGGTCAAAATATGGGTGAATTCTCAGCTGAGTAAGAAAATAATGAAAAATAAATAATGATTTGTAGCTCTGGGCCAGTTGTCACCAGACCTTCCCCATAGTTATTGAAAACAGCGTGAGTACATACATCAGTACTAATACAATAGCAATACTAATAATAACCATTTCTACTCTAGAGAAGACATGGCAATAACATGATATGACGCAATTTGCACTGAATTTGAAGCTCGAATTTTAAATATATAAGTGTTTCCGATAACCCTGCATCTATTTCGTGTCAATCCTTAATGAAAATGCGTTTCCACAAAGTCAAACTATGAATAAACACACGTTAAACAAAAATAGTTCAGTTGACTAGGTCATAATGTGACGTGAAGTATAGGCGTTAGAGGTCTGAATCATCGAGACTATGACGGTCAATGACGGTATATGTCATTGATCTCCAACTCAATGCCGGGAGGCAGTGGGATAACTGTATTTAACAGGATATGTATATCGTTGGACATCCAGTCTATGTCTAAGTAGATATCCTTTTTCCCAAGACAATGCAATGTGTCTAAATTTTCAAAGCGTTTTATTTAAGCCCCAATAATAATCCATAAAAATGTTTTCCAAAAATTATTTGATGTGGCTAGCCATATAAAGGAATTTAGCCACATAAGTATTAAAATACGATTGATTAGTCATTCGTACACACGGACAAACGAACCCAATAGTGCCCTCTCTTCGAGAGGTGGGAAAAATAATACTCGGCAAACTATGGGTTTAACACTAATTTAATAAGAATCAATGGTGTAAATCAAATTTACGACTAACATATTGATTTCGTATTAGTTCAACACACAGTACACAGAAACATACAGCAAGACATACAGACAATAAAATAAATATATTGTAAATATCCGACAGGTGGAGCTGCTTCACACGTAATGGAGTGTCACAAAGTTCCTTTTGTCTTTGCGGCCACCATTTCTTTTGCCACCTGTTAAGCATTCCAGTCTTTTCTAATTCAATCATACTGTAATATAAATACACATACAGAAATTAAATAGGGTTTAGCGTCCTGTTGTTTTGCTCCTGTATAGGGCTAATGAAGACGGGCATACGCCATACTGTGTGCTATGAGGGGAATCGTGCCCCGAGTACTGTATCGGATTCCAACTACCGTTCGGATGAGACGACAAACGGAGGCCCCGTGTAAACATTGGCGTGAACATAAAAGATTCCTTGACGTTGGAATTCAATATCGGAGTAGGCCGTAGTACCACTGTCCGGAAAAGGTTGCCCTCATACCACACTGTATGGCGTACGCCCGCCTTCTTTACCCCAAATCAAACCAGAACAGTATGACGTTAAACTTAATTTCATTCCACCCGTTTCTGCCCCTACGTGTGTGTCTAATATCTGTATTATAGCTGACATGTCAACATACATTATGCAAGAGCTAAATCTGTCTATCGCAGGTCTTTCTTTAGGCCTGAAATGTTATATAAACTAGTAATTAAACATTAATTAACTTATCCTAACCATAATCAACTCTCGATGTCATATAGGTGTCAGATTTTCACTGGATTTGAATCTGTTCTGCTGCTCAACGGCGCTTATTAATGATTAAATCCAAAAATAGATAATCGAGACTATGAGGGAAATTTGGCTGACATTTTCAACATTATGTTTACGTTATCTATATTGTAACCGTTATAACGAGAACAGCGAACTCTTAATCAAATCTACCATAATGCCTTTTAGATTTAATTTTCTGCTTACCTTTTTTCAAGGTCATGGGTTAAAGGTGATTTCTTTGGTAACCCGAAAGCAAAAATATATTTATATATTGAAGAATGGAATCTGACAACGTCGCAGTTGTTGGCATATATGAAGCTTGTTGATAAAGAATCCGCGAAATATACATAGTTTCCGGCAAGCAGGTTAGCTAGATGCACTGCATTATCAGTGCTCCCCGTCTCAGGATATAACCTCATATTGGTATTGAGTACTTCAGACATTCTTTTGTACACCGGAATAGAATGGTTCTGAAAAAGTTCAATGTACAGATGTTATAAATTCATAAGGTAGTTATATTCCAACGATATACAACCCCCCCCCCCCGAAGATTTTGATGGAAAAATCTATATTTTAATTGCATTTACATATTTGCCAAGATCTTTCGGGCTTACGGCGTCTTCAGGGCTACGTTACATAATAGCGCGACGTCAATAAGGGGACAAAACTCCAATATTTTGGTAGTATTTAAATAGCGTTGGGTAGTATTCGGTTAATCGCGCTGTCGTATGTACGTCGCCATCAGTACGACAATAGTTTACACACACCAATACGTTGTTAATTATTCACTCGCACAAAAGACTTACCTCGGAATTAATTACAAAAGTGCTCCCACGAATACAGCCAAGACGGTAATCACTATCTAACATATCTTGTAAACTTTTAAACTCCTCGGCTGGTTTTCTATAGGCAAAGAATGCCACTAGGTTCGCTCTGTATACAGATCCCATGATTATACAGAACAACCAGAAGGAAAACAGAAACAGGCGACCTGTTAACGAATCTAATTTTAATATACCACCTAAAACAATGAGAACAAAAAAGTATTTTATTAATAATATTATTGGTACATTTATATTGCGCAATATCCATTCTAAAAAAGACACACCAATAAATAGGCTGTCATATGTAAGCTTACTCTTACGGGCACCTGTTGCCTCTGTTTGTCGTGTAATTTGTACACGGTGAACAGTGTCTATTTTCTGATTACACTATTTTTCCTCTGTCGTTTTTTAGGACTTCGAACTTTGTCTAATGGTTTGGACTGTTCGTATTTGGTTTTATTTTATCTCAGAATCAGATTACCTAAGAAATAGTTAGCGTGCGATAGGGTTAATACATTAGCCCAGGTTAGGTGTATAACAGTTGGACGTTAAACTCGATTTCATTTCCATAGAGTGGTTACCAATAATCTGGGGCAACGGCAATTTACAACCAAATTTGTAAATATTCATTATGCAAGAGCTAAATCTGCCTATTGCAGGACTTTCTTAGACTTTCGCAGCCATCGGATATTAGATTAGAACAGTTCAGCCATATTTGCATTGAATCTAAAAATGGAGAAGCGAGGCTACGCTTCGATCAACTAGTATGGTGGTTGCAATGAATGCACACATATTGTCAAACCTTTAAAGGCTAATATCTTTCGCTCACGGTGTAGCAATTTGAACGAAATTTTCAATAAATTCATTTTGGAACTATTATAGTACGAATGGCAAGCCCTTTACCTTTACCTACCTCTTACATAATACATCTTTAAGTGTACACTAAAGACACATTGGCATTTATTTGTACCATTTACTTCCGAATTGACCTAGATGTTGTCAAGTGAACATTTAATACCACCTCTAATATTATATTTGAAAGGGACGACCTTCACCGTATGCCGATAGAGATTTCAAATAAATTAAGATTCAATTTATAAAGGTCCTATTACCCTCTCTTTATATGGAATTAATTTTATTTTTACGTGTTCCGTGTCTTCGCATTAATGACGACAATGTTTTTGTATTGCCATATAACTCTTAAAACTTACTTTGGTTTAGAACAATTCCAACAGCATGGAATATCTGTACTTGAATCGAAGCTTTTTCTTTGTCCATGTTATATGGATTAATGTATTCTACCGTCCATAGAATGCAGCAGCAAACAATGAAGGAGACCAAAATACAAACTAACACTATCGTTTGGAATGGTTTGCTGTAAAGCAAAAACGACGACCCCACTCTTTTCCTGTATGTTGGAATTAGTTTATCCGTCAAGTATGCAGGGAAGGCGTAATCCATCAGTTCCATTCTACCCTCGCTCACAATTATGGGGACAGCATTAATATCAAATTCCTGCACAAAACAATTAATTAATGTGGAATGGCTATTAAAACATACAAATTTATTAATATCCAAGTATATTACAGTGTACCCCAGGCGCGGGATGAAACTAAATAAGCACCCCTGTGAGGCAAAACCCCCTTAGGCCCAGCTAGTCCGGCAGAACTATGGATGAACCTGGAAATTGTATACTAAGTTTTTTGTATCATTGATTTTAATAGTCTAGAGTGTCCTCGTTTGAAATATGTTGGGTGAACCTCGGTCACGCTTGAGCGTTTTGATAAATTGAAGATGATGTCTAAGACGGCCGCCACATCAAATAATGCCCTTTAGCTCCCATAATATATATTTTAAGATGATAATTTAGTCTAAACCATGTAGTCTAGCTCGAACGAGTGATGCGTTTGTAGCGAACATACAACATGACATCTCAAAGCTATTGAGTGGCGTTAACTAGAAGACCGGGACTAGATCCGGAACAGTATTGCTGGGGAAGGATATCAAATTGAGAACATTACAACCAGTCAACGTGCTCCGGGGACTATCATGTGGCCCGTCAGATGTGAATTCAATAGTGGCAGCTTGTGTAGTAATTGTGCATGTAGCAGCAGCACTAGTAGGCCTGTAGCCAAAATTTCTAGCGTGAAGTTCCGCTACATGGTCCTCCCTTATAAACAAACTATACATTTTTGGAAAGCTTATAACATGAGGAAGACGAATCCAGAGAGTTCCAAGCAAAAAGTCTGCACTAACGAGTGTGATAATTGTCAAGTAAATGCTATGTTTATTCTAATAATTGTGAAGTTGACATAGAATTAAATATTCGCGAAAACACCCGATGCCTTCACACCAATTAAATAATATGCTGTTGGTTAAATTGTGATCAAAAGCAAAATGCAGAAAACATAATGGACAGGGGAAATATACAGAATTTCGGAAATCCAGTTACGGTAAAAAAAAAAGTGGAGTTATCTTCCTTCATGGAAAATATCAATAATTGGTAACATGATTTTACTACAAACAAGGGCCTATATAAGTTCAACATTATTTTTAGATAGGATTTGAGGCTAAAGGTCTAACAAATATTTAACCTGAAACATAGCATCTACAAATATTTTTCTCGCCGAGATTAGATATTGCCAAAACTAGATAATATTGTAATGGGGCTGACAATATTGTAATGTAGAGAAAACATTAAATGGAGTTTAATGTCTTACCGTTCTGTACCAACCATCTTAATAGGATGGGCGTACGTCATACATTATTGTTCAACTAGTGTGCAAGTGTAATCATCAGGGAGCTGCGGTGACTCAGTTAAGGGCTGGCTCTCTAAGCAGGCGGCCAAGGAATTTATCCTAGTCCGGCATGGTTTCTCCTTGTCCTTGGTTCACTAATCAGGAGGTCCGGGGTTTGTTCCCTGTGTTGACCTAGATAGTTCTCCAAACATTCAAGCGTTTTGATGCAGGACGTGGGGGGGGGGGCTGTGATGGGCAGCGTCTAGTTATTTGGATGGAAGATTAAACTGAAGTGTTGTGCACACGTTGCTATGTGGACCAAATTCCCCCTATATGATAATGTATGTACATCTCATTATGACAGTTGATTCTTTTTTTCTCTTCGAACATTACCTTTGCCACTCCCCTACAGTATTATTTAGTACAGTATCATTCAGGTTTTGCCATATATCTATTTTAGTGAGAAAATTGTCTGTAGATGCTTTGTTTCAAATATTTGTTAGGAATTTAGACCCAAACCTAATCTGAACTAAAAATTTATATAGATATATTAGTATAAATACTGTTTTGGGAGAGTTTACATGCCAGCCATCCCTACAGGTTTCGTTGAACCGTCCATTTTTTGGGCAATGTATTTCAGTTTTTCGGGCACTAGTTTCAGGGAATGGAGAATGCGACCATTTCTCATGGAAATATAGTTGTATATTTGTGTAATTATTTAAAAGAAAAAACAAATCATCACAGCTTTGTGGAAAATCCATTTAGTTAATGATTGATACATTCAAACAATTTGGGTGACAACCTTTCAGGCAAATAGGCTCACCATACACCCCACCCTACCCTACACCCATGTAGTCCCTTATCAGTTATTCAATCAGGTTCAGTTTGTTGAATCAAATATTGTTTAAACATTGTTTTCCCTCCCATCGAACGGCTGGGCATTGTCCTTCCAGCCCACTCCCATCCCGTACCACTGACAGGGTGAAACCACAACTGGGTTGTCTTGTACATGTAGTAAATGTGAAAATGAAACAAAAAGACTGTTTTTAAACCAAACTTGATGTTTATACGTGTAGTCTAACTTTGATGAGATTTTACTGAATAAATAATGTCTGTCTTAAATCTATAATTTTTAGCAAATTTATATTTAAATGTTTGTAATTCGGGCATAAATATCTGAACAACAGGGTTAAAGCTACCTGTAGTAAAAATAACATAGGGTCTAATTAAAAGTTTAATAATGATAATCGAGGCTAGGCCCAAAATTCAATCGTTTAATTTTCGGTTTGAGAATAGTTCCATTTGACAGGATTTTTCAGCGATTCATCTTTACATTATCTATTTTTTTAATTAGTATAGTGAGAGATGCCAACTCTTTATCTAATTTCCCATAATCTATACACTCGGGTGACTTTATTCTATGATCATCATGTACATAACAAATATTATTACTATCGTATACGCCGGATATCAAATTTATATCAGTATACTCACGCCATTTGCTATTTTATAAGTCGTGCCAGTTTTTGTATCGTTGATTAAGTCAGCCCACTCACTGTCTCTATCGTGGTAAAACGAATATCTAAAAGAAAACGATGATGTAAAGAATTTAAAAATAGAACAACAAAAAGACAACAAATTCTCCAGGAATTTCAAATAGTTGGTGTTGCTAAACAGAGAGAGGGAGAGAGATATGGGGTTTAACGTCCTACTCTTCTGCACCGAACCTGGGCTAATTGAAGACATGCAAATCAAAATAAGTCAGGTTACATATACAAGGTGAACAGTTGGACTGAACTTATAATACACGTTGCAGTTCTGTTAATCTTGAATGTCGACAAGTTTATTGGCCATGGAATCTAATATATATACATATACTATTTAACTTTTATAAACAAGGATGCCGCGCTGGTTCAGTTTGTAACACGTCGACTGGCTAACCACGGTCTTAGCCGACAAAGTTCCTCTGTATTTTTATATAATAATGATAATAATGAGTACATTTTAATGCGCTCTGTCCACAAACCAAGTTTTATGCTCAAAGCGCGACACAATTACTATCCCGGTCTCTAGGACCCGGGTAAGCCTGGTTCCACCCTTTACAACTCTTAGAAAGAGCTCCAACATATTATGCAGCTTCAACTTGAAGTTTATAATAATAATAATAATAATCGCGTCATTTTACAAGGGTAGCAAATTAGGCCTGAGTTTCAAGGAGTGCAACCGTTTTATGTGTAATACATACACCACCCTACCGGTACCCAATTACAGCTGGGTAGACTCGAATGCAGGGATGTAGTGTCTTATTCAAGGACACAAGAACTCGGGGCACAATTCGGGTCTCGAACCTGCAACCGTTAGTGTCAGTGACGCAGAAGGACAATGTTTGTGGTTGGTCGGTTGTAACAGAACCCTTCGAAATTTGAATTCGTAATCAGAGTAGTGCACGGTATGGTTACTGTCGGACAATATTTCACTCAAAGTGAGAATGGGGTTTAACATCCACTCGACACCAACTAGGTCATTTCCCGACTAACATATGGTTTAATTTTATTTCAATAATTCGATTGCGTACATAGGTCTTTAGTAGTGGGAGAAACCGGAGGACCCCAGGAAAATCTATGAGGTGAGACATGGACGGGAAATCCTACTCCTTGTCACGTATAACTTGGGAGGAATCATACCCACGCCAGTTGACTCAATGGTAGCCTTTATGACATAACGCACACGCGCTTACCATTCGGCCATCAAAACACTGGAGAAAATTTTTTATTTTAATTAATGACAATTCATATACTCACGGAAAGTTAAGTTTAAGAGAAATGGCGGCTAGTACATGATCGGTCAATAGAATTTAAGATATACTCACGTAAAGTTAAGTTTAAGAGAAATGGCGGCTAGTACAGGATCGGTCAATAGAATTTAAGATATACTCACGTAAAGTTAAGTTTAAGAGCAATGGCGGCTAGTACATCAGGTATGTAACCTTTATAGACCAGTTCGCCGTTGATAACCTCTTCTTCAATATATGATCTCCACTGTAATCAAAAATAAATTGGGTTTAACGTCCTTATGTCCTGCTCCTAAACTGTGCTAATGAAGACAGGCATATGCCATAAAGTGGGAAAATTTTGCCCGGGCAGCGGCGCTACGGCCTACTCTTATATCTGCCAAGGGATCTTTTACGTGCACGCCAATGTGTACACGGGACCTCGGTTTATCCGTGCCATCCGAACGATTAGACAGCTGTCCTTGTCAGGCCCTCCATCCTGCATCACTGACAAGCGGAAACTACGCAGGACAATGTGGATGTTCTTTCTCGCCCAATGCAGGGATCGAACACCCGATCTCCAGGCTAGCGAATCAACGTCTTATCCACTTGGCCACGCCCCCCCCCTCTGTATTTAACATGTGATGGAAATATATTTGGGGATCTATGTGGACAAGTCATGTTGTTTTAAAATAAGATCATGTGATTGTACCAAATAAATCTATAGTTAGCAGGTTTTCTTAACTTGTTCATTTTCATCTTCTTTTGTCATTTCTGTCCCCCGGCTGTCTGTCAGTCCGGCACTCTCCTTGGGATGTCTAATCGAGTTAGAATATTCAAAATGTGTAAAGTTGTGTATTAGGTGAATGCCTTGATGGTTTGAAGATGAGTTTTAATACCAGGTACTTCAACACCTTGATTGAGTTTGATCGTGAACAAAGTATAGATACTCAGTTTGATTACTCGTGGGTTTTTTTTAAAAAAAAGATAAATGTGCTATTAATTAATATGTTGCATTTGTTTATTTCGGGATTTCTGCCGGGAACATCAGCATACCCGTTAGTGTTATGATCTATCAATATATGCAAAACAAATTTGGGGGCAGATTGTGTGAATTGGCACTTGTCCACCTTATGGCACCAGCATCCTCAATTGTAAAAACCTAGAAAGAGAAGACAGATGCATGCTGGTTCATAGAAAAACACAAAATGGTCGCCACAGTATTGTGGTTTCTGCTAAAGCTGCAATAACGCCATGTTCCTGAAGCAGCGACTGTGAGTTTTACAACATCTGGCCGTTGCTTGTTTACCTCAGATTTCTGAACTTATAGCTACGTTATCTGCATACACGTTAGCAGTAGGGTCCAATCAGATATTCTTACATAGCGAACCCCACGGAAACATTGGCAAAATAAAATTAAACCATATGCTTGTAGCGAAATGACCTAGTTTGTGTCGAGTGGACGTTAAACTAAATCTCTCTCTCTCTTCTCTCTCTCTTCTCTCTCTCTCTATTGAAAATGCAATAACGCTAAATAGTCGAGTCAATCTGAAGTTTGACGTGGTATAAATTGCAACAGAAATGTTTTCAATTGTTTTTGCACCCTTATCTCATTTTTAATAACCTACCACAAGTTTACCACAATAGGCCTTGGCAAATTCCATTGTTCCTTTCAGGGGGTAAAGCCCTATATTTTTGTCAATTTAGGAAATTTGGCCTTCTGTTGAACCATCAATAAACACTTCAATCATATTGTTCATTCATCAAAAGGAACATTTTTTTCTCACCATAAAAGTTGTCTTGAATATATTTAATGTAGATAAGGTTCTAATTTAAATCCATAATGGCTACCATTCATTTGAAATGGCTGCCAAATGACTTGAAATGCACGGTCCAAATGGCTTTTAAAATATTTGCCAAAAACTGACATTATAGGGGATCTGTAATACATCTATATGTTAAAAGTCAAGGGTTGTTAAAATATTTTCAAAAACTGATTTATTATTATACTATTGACCCGTTGTTATATTTCCTGTTGTAATTTTACATATTAATTTTACACGTCTTGGTACCCATACATGATGTTGGTCATTGGAATGGAGGCGGTAGGTCATTATGTCTGCACGGTACTGGCAGTATAACAGGTGTAATTCCATCTATCAGGCCTTTTTATAAACTAAGTCAGTAGGCCTACCAATTTAAAAGAATTGCTTGTAGATGTGCTGTATGATAGATTTTATCCGGGATTCTCGCAAATATGCAAATAATTTCCTGGCACATTCATATTTACTTAACTTAAAAAACGATCTATACTGGGTCGTACTAAACTTTATTACCGTCATTACGTGGGTTGGGGAGGGGTATTCAAGTTACAAATACGTGTATTAATACCAAATTCTAGATATGGTGTTACCTGTCACTGACAAGCATTTTTGTTGCTGTTTTCAAATATGTAAATGATTTTCTGGCACATTCATATTTACTTACCTTACAGAAGTTGGGAGGTACTAATTTCTATTATTATGATTATGGAGGTGGTGGGGTATTCAGGGACAAAATGCGTGTCTTAATACCGAAAACCAGACATGATGTTACATATGACTAAGCACGTTCATTGCTGTTTTTAAACATGTAAATAATTTTTCTGGCACATTCATATTTACTTAGTTTACAGAACGACCAAAGTTGGGAGGTCATAAACTCTTATTACTGTGATTATGGATGGGGTAGGGGTATTCAATGTAAAAAATACGTGTCTTAATACCAAATTAGATGATGGTACATCACTGAAAAGCACGTTCATCGCTGTTTTCAAATATGTAAATAATTTTCTGGCACATTCATATTTACTTTGTTTACAGAACTATCAAATTTGAGTGGTTATAAACTCTATTATCTGCATCGTCATTTTTTTTGGAAATATCCTAAAACCTAGTGACTTTTAAACATATACATGTATTACAGACCCCCTATAATGTGTCCATTCCGACGATTTTGAGTGGTCGCACAACCTTCTGGGTCTATCGGTTCTCTAGAGATAAAGTAATGACAGGGGGTGGTGCTGCGCTTAAAAAGGGGCGTGGCATTTTCATGTATTTCGACCCCGGTGACAAATGTGTCACCAATTTAAAAATGTTCAATGACCTTCAAATAGATTAAAAAGTTTAGCTCTGGACATATAAGTGCATACAAAACTACCATGAGCTGCTCTAGTATACATCTAACAAGCCAATTTCTGAATGTCAGGGGATGCTAAAAGAAGTGAAATAAATTATGTTGCAATTTATTTCAGGTTGACCAAAAATATGAGCCAGATTGACTGGACTAAAAGCCGCAATGGCTCCGTATAGTTGTATATTTTGTCCCAATACGTTGGTTAATTCTAGTGCATACCTGTAAAATGAAATACAAGCCAATCATATACGGCTTCGTACTTGAAGGACTCTCATTGGTGTACTTGTGAGTACTAATTTGTATTTGTTACGCCTTTTGGGAGTGTTTCAATGTGTCATCCATTGTAACCACAGTTACAGACCAAACTGTGTATAACAATCATGTCAGGGGGAAAAAAAACAATTCATTTTTCTCTAATATTTAGGAATTTTGAGACACCCTCTTATATGAAATAACAACGCATATTAAGTCTTACAGTTTTTGTAAGGACGTCAAAATGTCTTCCATTGTAGCCATAGTTGAGGTTGGGGAATAGCTTAATGTCATCACGTGACATGTCAACTGGTTGGAACTTTGGGTCATAATTTGTCATCACTAGGGTCATGACGTCACTTAAACATGCATATTCATCAACCTAAATTAAAAAGAATAACATTTACATAATTATATTTCCAACATTCCAAATTAAACATTTTTGAAAACGTAATCCTTGAATGACATTAATTAGCGATTGGAAAGTGGACACTCTAAAACACAACGACTATTAAATATAGAGGGGGTGAGTGGTCGAATGGTTATCGCGTGCGCGTTGCATCATAAAGTATGTCATTGAGTCAACAGGTGTGGTTTCGATTCCCTGGCTGTACGTGACGAGGAGTAGGGTCGCCTTCCATCCTCGTGGGTTTTCTTCGCACACAACACATAATCACACCTCACCTTTTAGCCTGCTCATGCTATGTCTTACCAATGTCTTACTGTATCTCGTATCACTGTTACCCCATGTCTTACTGTATCTCGTATCTTTGTTACCCCGTGTATTATTGTATCTCGTATCACTGTTACCCCATGTCTTACTGTATCTCGTATCTTTGTTACCCCGTGTATTACTGTTTCTCGTATCACTGTTACCCGATGTCTTACTGTATCTCGTATCACTGTTACCCGATGTCTTACTGTATCTCGTATCATTGTTACCCCGTGTATTACTGTATCTCGTATCACTGTTACCCGATGTCTTACTGTATCTCGTATCATTGTTACCCCGTGTATTACTGTATCTCGTATCACTGTTACCCGATGTCTTACTGTATCTCGTATCACTGTTATCTAATGTCATACTGTATCTCGTATCACTGTTACCCGATGTCTTACTGTATCTCGTATCATTGTTACCCCGTGTATTACTGTATCTCGTATCATTGTTACCCCGTGTATTACTGTATCTCGTATCACTGTTACCTAATGTCACACTGTATCTCGTATCACTGTTACCCCATGTTATGTCACTGTTATACCATGGCATACTCATCTAATGTCATGTCACTGTTTTGGGATGGCATACTGTTATCGGATGCCATACTGTTATCGGATGCCATACTGTATATCATGTCATGTAACTGTTATCTCATGTCATTCTCATCTCATGTCATGTCACTGTTATTTAATGTGACAGTCATCTCATGTCACTGTACTGTTATTCATGTCTTAATCATCTGAGATCATCTGTATCCTATATACTGAATCCAGTGTCACCCGTCGCCCATACACTGAATCTCATGTGACCCGTCTCCCATATATTGAATCTCATGTCAGCCGTATACTATATACTGAATCTCCTGTCACCCAGCTCCTATATTCTGAATTGCATGTTACCCAGCTCCCATATTCTGAATCGCATGTTACCCAGCTCCCATATTCTGAATCGCATGTCACCTGTATCCCATACATTGAATCTCATGTCACCAGTATAATATACAATGAATCTCATGTCACGCAACTCCCATTAAACTGAATCTCATGTCACCTGTATCCCATACACTAAATCCCATTTCACCTGTATCCCATATACTGAATCTCATGTCCCTGCATCCCATATACTGAATCGCATGTCACCTGTATCCAATATACTTAATCTCATGTCACCCGTATCCCATATTCTGAATCGCATGTCGCCTGTATCCCATACACTGAATCTCATGTCACCCATCCCCCACATACTGAATCTCATGTCACCTGTATCCAATATACTGAATCTCATCTCACCCGTATCCCATATACTGAATCTCATGTCACCTGTATCCCATATATTAAATCTCATGTCATCCGTATCCCATATACTGAATCTCATGTCACCTGTACCCCATACACTGAATCTCATATGCCACCCATACCACCCCACATGCTGAATCCCATGTCACCTGTATCCCATACACTGAATCTCATATGTCACCCATCTTCTACATGCTGAATCCCATGTCACCTGTATCCCATACACTGAATCTCATATGTAACCCATCTCCCACACACTGAATCTCATGTCACCTGTCTCCGATATACTGAATATCATGTCACCGGTATCCCACATACCGAATCCCATGTCACCTGTATCCCATACACCGAATCTCATGTCACCTGTATCCCATACAATAAATCGCATATGTCACCCTTCTCCCACATACTGAATCCCATGTCACATATCACACATATACTAAATCTCATGTCACCGATCTCTTGTATACTGAATCTTATGTCACCTGTATCCCATATACTCAATCTAATGTTACCTGTAGCCCATATTATACTGAATCCCATGTCACCTGTATCCCATATACTCAATCTCATGTTACCCGTCTCCCACATGCTCAATCTCATGTTACCTGTATCCCATATACTGAATCTAATGTCACCTGTATCCCATATACTGAATCTCATGTTACCCGTCTCCCATATACTGAATCTCATGTTACCTGTATCGCATGTCATACTGAATCTCGTGTCACTGTTATCAACAACTAATTACAAAATAATTTACCTTATCACGGAGGTAGACAACCGCCATATTGTCAAATTGTCTGACCAGAAATTCAAGAGGTTTAAGAATTTGTAAATGATGAAATATAATCCACGTTGACCAATGTCTGATATTCGTCGATTTCTTAGAATTCTCATCAATATAGTTTATCTGAATAAAATTATCAAATAGAAAAATGAAATGGAGTTTTTATGAACACGACTTTGCCAGGACACCGACCTCCGACTTCTAATGTTCTCACGAGACATTGATCTATCGCCTCCTCTTACCTTGTCGGGTTAACTGTCCTGCATTACTGATCGATGCCCCCCCACAAACTTCTCAGCCATTGATCGAACATGAGCCTTTCAGTTGATCAAATAGAAAGACAGTAAATTTCAGCTAAGGAAATGAGGTGGAAGACGTTTCCAACTTCCAATTGTTCTGCAATGCGGTAGGATCATTCTATTTATCGCGACTGTTGATCCAAAGCGGGGGGGGGGGGGGCTAGTGGTCTAGAGTGCCGCTCTTCGACCTCCAACTGTCCGGTCACCTCTGGCTTGCGGCTATGGTTTCGAGCCCTAGTGTTTCCTCTGGGCAATCCGGCTTCCTCCCACTGCTAAAGACCTCTAGGCGCAAGCGAATTATTGAAATGAAAAATGAAAACCATACGTTAGTCCCAAAATGACCTAGTTTGTAGTGAGTGGACGTTAAACCCCATTTTTCTCTTTATCTGATCCCAAACGTTAACACCATGGAACACTGCGGCCTACTCTTATATCGAATTCCAACTGTCATCTTTTACGTGTACGGAACGGGACCTCGTCTTTTGTGCCATCCGAACGACTGGACATCTATCCTTGTCAGACTAGGCGTCATTCATCACTGACAATGGGGAACCACGCCGGAAAAACTGGTTCAACTTTCTCGGTCAATGCAGGGATCGTACATCCGACCTCCCGGCAAGCGAGCCATTAACCACCGTGGCCCTCATGAATCAAAGAGGTTTAGCTAACCCTTCCAATACCTGTAATTTTGATAGACTGAATCAACACCGTTTAGCTAATCCATTACCTGTACTGCTTGGGATCGCGTGCCTAAGTGGGTAAGGCGCTGGCTCTCTAGCCCACCGGTTGAGGGTTTAATACATGCATTGGCCGAGATTGTTTATCTCGATTTTCCGGTGTGGTTTCCCCTTGTCAGTGATGCAACACGGTAGGCCTGACAAGGACAGCTGTCTAGTCGTTCGGATTGGACGAAAAACCAAGGTCCCGTGTACACATTGGCGTGCACGTAAAAGATCCCTTAGCAGTTGGAATTCGATATAAGAGTATGCTGTAGAGCCACTGCCCGGGGAACATTTCCCTCATAGCACACTGTATGGCGTATGTGAGAGAGAAATGGGGTTTCACGTCCACTCAACACAACTAGGTCATTTCGGGACTAATTTGTGGTTTTATTTTATTTTAATAATTCGCTTGTGCGTAGGGGTCTTTATGCGTGGGAGGAAACCAGAGTGGTTTAATTTTTTTTTAAGAATTCGCTTGTGCGTAGGGGTCTTTAGCCGTGGGAGGAAACAGGAGTGCCCGGAGGAAACCCACGAGGTGACCGGCCAGCTAGAGGTCGAACCGCGACACTCTAGACCACTAGGCCATCCCAACTCCTGTATGGCGTATGCCCGTCTTTAATTAGCCCAGGTTAGGTTGAAAAAAGTAGGGCGTTAAACCCCATTTTATTTTATTCACCTGTACTGTATGCTGGTTTAAGCCGTGTATGATATTACCTGATTAATCACACTGATAACATTATTATCTTCTAGCACGGCTATAAAATGAAGATATGTACCGCTATATCGCTGAACAAGTTGTGTAATATATTCCACAAAACCATCACTCGATAATAAATCCACATTTACAGGTAGATATGTTCTAGCTTTCCTTGTACCACCGTCGCTCCATGTTATGTCTGATGCAATCAAACCTTAATATGAAAACATGAGTTAGTAGGATAATTGGTCCTTTTCGTTATATCATTTTCTATTATTATAAACATCCCAGGAAATATCCATATGCCTAGCCTAAATGCCAGGACTTCCGTGTTCTTTGCGAGGCTACTGAGGTATCTGACTATAATGTATCCGCTGACTTTTCTAAAACAAATTATGACAACCTTGCATATTGCGGTGGATGATATCCTTTTAGTTTTTTTTAATTCGTAAACATGTATAACGAGTAAGTTTTTTAACAAATCGGACTTGTATTCCGAGTTCGTGAGAATTTGAAATTGAAATTCTGGATTTACTCTTGAACGGTCAATCACGACTGATGTATAAATGTAAATTAAGGGAGTAATATTTATCACGTGGAAGTCACATGACTATATCTGTAATTGACTTATTGTGTTGGCAGGCCATGCACGCGTAGGCACATACGCCAATGATGCGCTGTGTTATCATTTATATTCACCGAGCTATAGTCCAGCAACTAAAGTAAGGTAATAGCAAACTTTTGCCAGATGCCCAAGAGTGTCAAGCTGCCACGACAAAGTGTCTGGTTGTACACATCGCAACTATATAGAAACTGTGAACAAAAACTTTGGTAGGAATGTAGCTGCAAGGTTTGGTGAACAATATGCCAAATTATACAGTGTTAACATTTATATTAGTACATCATTCATTCAAAACATACATGATTATCTTAAAGATACAAAAAGACTTGACAATGTTATTAAATTATTACTTTGCTATATTATATTGGAAATAAACAGGAACAATGCTTAAAACATTATTGGGTCAACAGTTTAAAGGACAATATTGGTGCCAGTTATTATCACATACATGTGATAGAACTGATTAAACACGTTCCAAATATTATTTTATATGACAAAGTGAAGTTAAATGATGTTGACGTATAAACTCTTGATAACTCCTATGAAGACACGATTTTGATAAACTTCCAATTATTCAATTATTATTAATAAGCTACATATGAACACTAGATATACCTTCAAAGAGAATGTGTTAGTGTATACCATGACCCGGCAGTGACATTCGGAGAAATATGCAGTGTAATAACAAACACCATAATGTATTTTAAACAATATCATATAATATACAACTGGCGGTAGTTTTCTCTTTGATGTGCATAACAGTTATATCTCATAACAACCTGTCATGACGTCATCATAGGTTGATATTCTGTTCATATCAACCGCTGATGACGTCGTGACAGGTTGATATTTCCATAGAAATATATTAATAGACCGCTAATGACGTCATCTCAGGTCGCTGTATTCGACTCATATTAACCGCTGATGATCGAAATAATACAAAAAACACAGAAATAAATTGTTATTATTTTGACAATTAAAAATTATTATGGAACAGTTTGAAACATTCAAGACAGAAATAGACGACGTACTTATCAGCATATTTAAATCGGTTATCCATATCTTTCAGAATCTTCTTTCCGTCCACACACTCCTAAATTTGAAAGTATTTATCGCCCAAGATTTCCATTATAAACTATTTTAGGTACAGTCCATGCACTTAAAAATAAAACAGTCGGCCAAATCCTTCTGTCTATAAAACATAGCAAAAACCTTCAATCGTAGTTCACTGTCAGAATTATCGGGACATAATGTCTTTTGATCCAAAATTTTTTTAGGCTTTGGATAGATCCTCATCGATAGTTGCATTCACACCAATTCCATCGTCAGTATGTTGGCTAAAAGGGGTTGATTATTCGTCTGACTTCGTATTACTATCCATTTTGTTTTTGTATTAAATTTAATTCTTCAAAATGGCGCGGTGTTTACAAAAATACCATCTCGCAATTGCACGTGATTAATTCGGTAATCTTCGTTATTTGACGGAAACTACCCAGCCGTTATCCAATCATTGTTGAATATTAATGGAAAAGTCCATTTAAATTTTAGGGTGGGCGTTGTATATGTCAGATATAAACCCATCATACCTCAGTTGCTATATATTTATAACTCTTGGGCTGCGCCCGCGGGTTATATAATATAGCAACCTCGGGTAGGTTAATATCCTCTACTTATTCTTAAATGACATTTAGAAGTAGAGGTATAATATTCATAATAAAACAACTTTGTGGATTAACTACCTCTTCGTTTAGTAAATCCATAAAGTTGTGTTATTATGAATAATATCATATATGATTATCATCTCAGCTCATTGTTGAAGGCTTTAAAAGCAGGAGTTCACGGAGTCTAAATCAGACTTGAAATAAAGGTCTTATATACACCATGGCTAACTTCTATTATTTGTAACAATGGTGTTACATTTATCACAAACATCATTACTACGATAGATGCGTAAACAAAACTTCAACAATCGGTCGTGACGAACGCCAAAGTTCTCTCTCTATATAATTGACTGAAGTGACGCGTGATAACAGATATTGGCAAATTTCTGCTCACTAATAAGTCCTTTGAAGACCTAAAGTTGTTTGGTATATTAGACCGCAGGAGTATATGTGGTGTTTAACCAATTCTATCACATATGCGATAATGACTGCCACCAATTATATTGTCCTTTAGGGGTGTAGAAAAATAAATATCCTAGATTTTTGTGAAATGTAGACGAACATTCGCCAGTAGTTTAAGAGTGGTCCATATTCTAAGACAGTATCTGGAAAAATATACCTTTAAGCTTTAAACGGACAATCCCGAATTAAACAGAAGCTCAAAAAAAAAAGTCTGAGAATGTATGAAAATAAAACGCCAAAATATAGGGGAATGGTGTATTTACCTTGTCTCAAAATTTCAACTAAAAATATTGAGTCGTTTGGACGTGAACGCCAAAACTGCTTATCCGGACACGTAACCCTTTTAAGATTTCTGGTCACTTGTTTCGTTGGGTGACCTTATAACCGATTACGGTTACTTGAGAGGGTTATGCAGTGAAAATCCATGTGCCGTACTTGATAGAGAAAGGCAAATTTCAACTACACATTATTTTTTTTTTTTAAATGTTTGGTTTTATCCAGATACCACAAAATACACCTTGGGGCACCGGTCTCAAATTCCAGATGAAGACTGACGGGTTTAAGTAGTTTGAAAACTATCATAAATACTGAAGTAGTTGCTCGACCCTTGACTCGAATATTTTAAGGGATTTTAACCCAAAATTAAGCAGTTTTATTCCCAAAACAAATATCGGGATTAGCCCTTTAAATCATCTCGAAACAATAGTTCTTGCAAAATTCCGATATTTTTGCCCTGTAAGATAGCTGCAAATGGGGTTACAATTTCAAGATTCTTGCACTCATATATTCTAATAAACAGTCTAATGTTATCTTGAATAATTCCATATACTTTGACGGAAAGGATATTTTTGTAAGTTTATGTAACTTTTGTCCAATCCTGTTACTTTATGGTAATACAATATGTTTAAACCAACATTTCCATTGCCGGACTACACTATGTATTGTGTTTGGAGCATGACCTACCTGTGTCATTGTCAAACAATAGAACAGTATTATCTAATGGTGCGTTGTTGGTTACTGTATAAATAATATCTCTTCTGGAATTTAGCCACCTATTGCTGCTACCTTCTAAATAACGGAAACATAAAACTATTAAAACATAAAACTATGTTGATTCAAATCTACCTTCAATTTATTGATCGAGGTGTGTTAAACATAAAATAAAATCAAAAGAAACAGGACCCGGCCCTGTTACAACCCCTATTGTAATAACAACCCCTATTGTAATAAATGTAATAAATGTAATAAAATTTCAATCAACCCCTATTGTAATATCAACCCCTATTGTAATAAATGTATATAACCATACAATAAATTCGACATCTAAATGAAAAAGTCTATGAAATTTGATAACCATCTGAGTATCAATATCTAGAAGTAATGGCATGCGTTTACACTGCATAGAATATTATTAAACACCACAACCGAAAACATGATTAAAGGCCGGAGAATTATTAAAATGGAATGTCCAACCCCTACCCCTATTGAAATCAATGATATTTAAATAAACGTAAAGTTGACATTCCATTTGATTAACTCTCCAAACGGCTGGCTTTGAGACATGATTTCAGTGGGTTTTTTTTATCATAATATTCTATACAGTATAAAGATATACCAGTAGGCCTACTCTTACACATTGATACGGATATGGTGATCAAAATCCATCGACATTTAAAGTTAGGTGTCGATTTTATTGACATGGCAAAACATATTTATTACAATAGGGGTTGACAAAAAATGTATTACAAAGGAGTTATGCCGTGTAACCGCTATTGTAATATCAACCCCTATTGTAATAAATAAGTCTAAGTGTAGAGAAAGATTTTAAAAATGCTATAGGAGGGTTGTTTTATCTGATATGCACACGAAAAAGATGTTCAAAGTCCCAAGACGACAGATACTTCAGAGAAAATACTTAACGTTTATTTAAATACCATTGATTACAACAGGGGTTGACATTCCATTTTAATAATGCTCGCAAACGGCTTCAAAACATGTTTCGGTGGTTTTGTTTCATAATATTCTATGCAGTATTAAGCATACTATGTGTGGTTTAATGGTCGAGGGCGAGACATTAAGTAATATATTGTAACAACAAGAGGACCGTCAGGTCCGAGTGTTTTTACAATATATTACGCAATGTCTAAGCCAGAGACAATTAAACTACTTAAAATACAGACTCCGCACGGGCGTTTACAGTGAAAAACATCATGCCAGTAGTAATATTGAAATAATGTACTATTGGCAAGTTGCCCGTACATTATTTGACATAATGGTACGCCAACATCAAAGGATGACGTCACATCTGTATTTTAATACCATATATTGATACGCTAATGGTGATGAAAATCTATAGACTTTTACAGTTAGGTGTCGATTTTATTGGCATGACAAACACATTTATTACATTTATTACAATAGGGGTTGACAGAAATTTTATTATTTTATCTATCGTAATATCAACCCCTATTGTAATAAATGTGGCTAAGTGTAGAGAAGGATTTAAAAAATGCTATAAGGAGAATAATTTTATCCGATATGCATACGGATTATTTTTTCTGATGTGAACATTGAAAAAGTTTTCAATATCCTCAGACAACAGAGTTTCCAGAGATCATACTTTACGTTTATTCAAATATCAATGATTACAATAGGGTTTGAAATTTCATTTGACTAATTCTCCAAACAGATTTCGGTTGTTTTGTTTCATAATATTCTATGCAGTATAAATGCATACCATTATCTTAGATACTGGTGCGGAAATGGTGATCAAAACCATAGAATTTTAAAGTTAAGTGTCGATTTTATTGACATGGCAAAACACATTTATTACAAATATTACAATAGGGGTTGACATAAATTTTATTACAATAGGGGTTATACCGTGTAACCCCTATTGTAATATCAACCCCTATTGTAATAACTGTATTTAACTATAGATGAGAATTTACAAAATGCAATTGGGTCGATTATTTTATCTGATATGCATACCAAAAATATGTTCAAAATCCCAAGACGACCGATCTTTCAGAGAATATACATTCCATTTGATTAATTCTCCAAATTGCTTTGAGACACGATTTCGGTGTGGGGTCATAATATTCTATACAGTATAGATTACAATAGGGATTGACATTACATTTTAATAATCCTGCAAACTGCTTCAAAACTTGTTTTCGGTGGTGTTGTTTCATAATATTTTATACGGTGCAAAGGCATACCGGTACTCATATATATTTATACGGAAATGGTGATCAAAATTCATAGACTTGTAAAGCCCCAATACCACTCTTGTTGTAAATGAATAATTTGTCACAATCTTTATTATGGTCACAAAATTGTACTATTTTCCAATATTCCAATAATAAATGATACAAATTTCATCTTAACACACCTAATTATAAAATTGAAAAATTTCAACTACGTACGCCTTTTCAAATGCAACCTGGATTTAAACATATTTTCGAACCCTCTGGACAAGTAAGATAGGTTATAATGGATAATTTACACAACAGGTAGGACACTGAAACATCTAGTAGTTAGAGTAAAGCTACGTTCACACTACATGCGCATTGGATGCGAATTCCGGAGACCGGCCTCCGGAATTCGGATTGGTTTTTCCCGCATTAAAAGTGGTGCGTCACATTACAGTTTATTAGGATTGAATTCACGTCATTGAGTACACGGAAAATCTGTCTTTCGTCCCATCTGAACGACTACAGCCATCAGGCCCCCGCCTTGCAACAGCAAAACTGGTATGGGAAACCACGCTAGAAAATCACGTTGACTGCGAATAAACCGTTCAGAATAATTGTTCCGGGTTGAATTCGGAAAAATATACGGATTCGTTAATTCAGATTCAGTTCGGTTTTTGTCGAATTCAGTGTGGCGCCAAAGTCCGGAATAGGACTTTATTCTGAATTCAATGCAGGTTAAAGCCCTAGTGTGAACGCAGCTTAAGGCTAATTTTTTCGGAACCGGTCAAGCCAGCAAGAGTGTAATTGTCCCTTTAAAGTTAGATGTCGATTTTATTGGCATGGCAAAACATATTTATTACAATTATTACAATAGGGGTTGACAGAATTTTTTTTACAATAGGTGTTACGTCGTGTAACCTTTATTGTAATATCAACCCCTATTGTAATAAATGTGTCTAAGTGTAGAGAAGGATTTAAAAAATGCTATAAGGAGAATGCCATTACTTCTAAATATTGATATTCAGATGGTTATCGAATTTCATATACTTTTTAATTTAGATGTCGAATTTATTGTATGGGAATATACATTTATTACAATTATTACAATAGGGGTTGATGTTACAATAGTGGTTAAGTAAAATTTTATTACAATTATTACATTTATTACAATAGGGGTTGATATTACAATAGGGGTTGATATTACAATAGGGGTTGACTGAAATTTTATTACAATTATTACATTCATTACAATAGGGGTTGACTGAAATGTTATTACAATTATTACATTTATTACAATAGGGGGTGTTATTACAATAGGGGTTGTAACACGGCCCAAAATACAATCCAGTCATTGAAGACACTATCCTACTTCGTTAACTCCATTGTTTTCTTGTCGAAAGGGTGTTAGCTGGCCGAATGGTTAGCGTAAGCGCGCTGTAGCATAAAGCCTGTCATTGGGTCAACTGGTGTGGTTTCGAATCAAGGGCTAGGGTCGTCTGTCCAACCTTGTGGGTTTTCTCCGAGTCCTCCGGTTTCCTCCCACCGTTAAAGACCCCTTCACGAAATGACCTAGTTTGTGTCGAGTGGACGTTAAACCACATGTTTCGCTCTCTCTTTCTTGTCTAAACATCTAAATGTCAAAGATATGATATGGCAGAGCAAATAATAGTAGCTACACTGGATCCCGATTTCAATTTCCATAGTTCTTCTCCTGTATAAATCGCGTAAAGCTACCATTTCATATGTTTAAATTATATTTTAAAAACGTATCAAAAAGAGCCTTAAAATAGATGGTGGTATATATACACAGTCCTACCTTCTTAAAGAATAATCATATACATCCTATAATTCACTATTTTCAGTTGAGAAATTGGAAAAAATATCATTTTCAACTTCAAATCCAAACGTTTTAAGATAGCTATACCATGAGAGTATAAATCAAGGGAGGTATTTGTGTTCTCATTTCCGGTGTCAATGGTTGTTAAGTGTGGGAAATAATGCCCATGATCGTGTAATAATGAGTGGACAACCAATTGAGCAAAATACATGGAAATAATTATGTTTTGACTTTCTTAGAAAATACTCGCTTTAATGGAAATATACAAATTTCGATCTTTTTTACACGTATCAACTTCTCGATCTATATCGTGGGTTGGATAGCATGCGCTAAGGGGTCTTTGAAACGTTGTGTTTCTAGAAACTTGTTGAAACGCTGTGCTTCTAGAAAAAAATTGTGTTCTGTTATTGTGTTCCCCAATCACTAAATGCCACTTAAAGATTATGTCTTTGAAACAGTTAGGGAAAACCGGGGGACCCAGAGAAACCCCACAATGCTGAACAAGCGACCCTACGCATTGTCACATGGCATCCTGGAATGGACAGCGCGCAACTTGACTTAGTGACAGACCTTACGATCTATAGCACATTCGGTCACCACCGCCCCCAGGTTAGATATACAAACCACATAACTTTAAAATATCTAGAAATAAACAAAATGAAATGAAATTAGGTTTAACGTCCTACTGTTCAACTCTGACAGGGCTAATGAAGACGGGTATACGCCATACAGTGTGATATTAGGGACAGTTGCACTACGGCCTACTCTTGTGTCTATTCCAAACTGTCAAGGGGTATTTTACGTACACCCGAATTTGTACACGGGACCTCGGTTTTTTATCCTCTCCAAACGACTAGTCAGCGGTACTTGGCAGGCCCACCGCCCTGCATCATTGGCGAGGGGGAACCACGCAGAAAAATCCCGATGAACTTTCTCGGCCAATGCATGGATCGAACACCCGACCTCGATGATTGGCGAACACTATAAATAAACATGATGACTATATAATTTGTTGATACCGTACGAATGCAACAGAACATTAAGGTCGTCAGACAAAAACCCTTTGACAATACCGCTGATACATCTCGAAACAACAAAACGATCTCTTTGGTTTGCAGCACCCTACTTGTGGAACTCCCCCCCCCCCCTCCGTATTCGAATAATCTCATCAATGAGTGTGTTTAAACAACAGATAGAGACTCTCCCTTTCACAACTGCTTTCAAAGACCAGTATTGAAAAATGTGCCTAACGCCATAGAAACTTTAATTAGTATTGTTGCGCGAACATAAATTTAGATATATTATTATTATATAATTTTATAAGGATTACCTGTCGGTCCAGTAGTAAAATGGGTAATCACAATCATAACAAATATATCTAGTCCAGGCATTGTTAGAATTAAATACAGACAGATATAAAGTTAATTAAAACCACCCTGTTATTGTTGGAACTCGGAAGGCAAATACGTATCTCTAAAATAAAAATATTATGACAAAATTAGTAAGTAGTCGAGCAAGCAGTATTTTGAATTTTAGGTTCTAAAAAGGAACTACGTTGCAACTTGTGTCTGCTATTGAAAATCTATTGCCGGCTACCCATTTCGGTTAGTAGATATATTAAAAATGCCAACTTGGCAGACAACTCAATGTATGGGTGTGATCGCTTAAAGAAAAAAAGGGCGTCATAACAGCTGAAACCCCTTTGATGTGCGCAGGTCATGTCTGAATTCTACGAACTTCATTTTTTGAAATACAATTCTATGAAATTCGGTTTCTTAAATACAGTTTTAAACTATCTGTTCGATTAACAATGATTGAATCCTTACCTCTCCGAGACAACATCAAACCACATGTTTTTTACTTGTATATATTACAGCGATAATTATGTGATATATTATTGGTAAAAAAGCTGCCAACCCATTAACGATGGAATGCCAACGAAATGTCGATTGAAATATGTAGAGTCGGACAAGTGGAATGGAATGTAAATACGAAAACGGTACTTAATACAAATAAAACCATAAATATGATCCATTTTGAATTATTCTAGTCCATTTAACCCCTTCAAATCAATTCCAGAATGTTGAATTGTTGATACTAAGTAGTCGTGTCTTAAATGGCGTACACCTCTATTCTTTGAAAAGCTCATATTAATAATGTACCATGATTGTATATATAAATTGATTTCCCTTGTAGTTATTGTTTATCAATTACGTTTTATAAAATACGCAAACTATCCACATTGAATGGCAAGCCGTTTTTGCCTGCTTTGTGTGGAAAATCGTATCCATTGGAAACACACAAGAATAGAAAAAAATGAACAAGAAAGTAATTGTTATTAATAATTTAGAAAACATTTAAGGTCTAATGAAAGGCTGTTTCTCTGTTATTTTTAGAGCAAACGTACACCGTGGTTGACTTATTTCGTCTAATTAGTAAAATAATATATACCTGATTAGAATATATAATAATAATTGCGTAGAAATAATATTTTCTGTGAGCTGATAGGGGAAAAACTTCAATCAGTCAGGACGTTATTGTGAGCTGACTATATCTAACTGGTTGGACATTTTGGTCGACACAGGAAACACTGGAAGTGGGCGTGTCCTGCCTATATGTTTATCCGCCCAAAGCGATCGCCATGTTAGTTAAAGCAATTGAAAAACAAGTATGGCAAATGTTTTGGGCGTTACCGTTTTTTTTAATAATTATTTATTTACGTAGTTGTATAATCGGAGTTCAGTTTTAACAGCGTTAAGGCAAGAAATGAACAAACCAAAGCTTAACACCTTATCTTCGCACTCAAAGGGACGAGATTGGGGCTATTTGTCACGGCTTCTAAACTTCACATTTAGAAGACTTTGTTAACGCGAGGCAAGAATGTTAGAACTATCGGGCTTCCATACTAGTGCCTTAAATACTTTGTAAACTCTCCGCTGTGAACGATTTTTTTCGCACTTTGTTACCGTGAGGGATAGACCACTACTATTTAAAACACGTTGGCCTTTTTATTTAGTTTATGTGTTTTAGACCGTGGAATCGATAGGGTGCTATATATTAATATTTTATTCAATTGATTTATATTATTTATATTATTTCTTTATTTACTTTTGGTTTTATTTGGATAAATAGTAAGGGACCATCACTGAGTGTAAAGCAACCATCTATTAGCAAGCGTTTAATTAACCCGCGGTAAAAAGGCAGATAAATTGTTTTTAATATTGTCAATGGTTTTAGGAACTGCAATATGTATTTGGAATACTAAAGCCCCAGTCAGACCAAAGCATGACCTAACGCTGCTCAACAAGACCTGCTCCCGATTCACCAATACCTAACGGCGACCTTCGCTATCCAAGAATACCTTAAAGACTCTTGCAACACGACCCAAAAACAAATATATATATATATATAACTCGTGTTAGGCCGTGCTTTGGTGTGATGGGAGCCTTTACAAAAACATGTGGATTGAAAATAGTATTCTTTGATTTGACCTGCCCAAGCTTGCCGCATCGTGATAGGTCGTAATACAATGGTCTTCTCGTTGGAGCGCCAAACCCTTTAGTTCTGAGCTCCATCGTGCTTTGGTCTTATGGAGATTTAACAGATTTGAGATCTGGTGTAGTTCTTTTTTATATTTAATTTATGATACAGGGGAATTGGTAAGTGTGTGAACCATGAGAAATATTGCATCAGATTAAGAAAACCCCGTTGTGTTATTGGGCAGAAAATTAAACTCCACATGTGTATGCGTTCGCGGGGGTTGGATGGCCAAATGGTTAGCACGTGCGCGATGCACCATAAGGTTTGCCAATAGGTCAACTGGCGTGGTTTCGATCACCCAAGTTGTGGGGTCGTCTGTCCAACTGCTTAAAATCCCTACGCGCAAGCAAATTATTTAAATAAAATTAAACCATGTGTTAGTCCCGAAATGACCTAGTTTGTGTCGAGTGGACGTTAAACCCATCTCTCTCTCCCACTCACTCTTTCTGTATGCCTTCGCGGTGTGCAATTAGATCTAGATTCGAAGCCATATCGTTATAAAGAAAAGCCTATATATTAAAGGAATATACCTACAATTTTCTTTAAGGCACCCTGAATTTTAAAACCCAGACAATGAAGTTCTTTTCTTTCATAAATGCTTTCGCTTATTGCCGCAGCATCGCCGCTCTATGAGTTAACAGCGTCAAGGGAAGAAATGAACAAACCAAAGTTCTATACCTTAGCTTCGCACTCAACAGGACTAGTATTTTCTGTTATTAAAACCAGAAGTGATATAATTGTATCATATAGATTCTAGATAATGTTTGCGTTGGATTTGGTTCTCGAGTCGTTTGGCCAAATATCTGATTAAAGGGTTTGTTTATTGTTATATTATTAACATGACGCGTAATACACTGTACTAAGCTGTACATACTGTAAAGCGATTCCATTTTATTAAGTCATATGAAGTGGCTGAACCAATCAACCTACCCTTCTCTGAGGGAGAGTTAAATAAGGCTCTTTCCCCCAAGAAGGATAGTGCGGCTGGTGAGGACAAAGTAAAGTACTCCATACTCAAACATCTACCAAGAAACGCCAAAACGATACTACTAAACTTCTTCAACACATCCTGGCTGTCAGGAGAGGTACCTAAAGAATGGCGAAAAGCAAACGTCATACCTCTACTGAAAGCTGTGAAAGAGAAGAACAAGGCAGAGTCATATCGCCCAGTAAGTTTGACATCCAGACTACAGCAAGTCATGTCGCAGGCACTTCTCTCGGGAAACCTGTTATGTGCCGTGTTCGTAGATCTGACCAAGGCTTTCGATCTAGTTTGGTTAGACGGGCTGCTCTTCAAGTTAGGACGTATCGGTATAACGGGCATAATGTTTCGGTGGATTAAAAGCTTTCTGAGCGATAGAAGGATACAGGTGAATGTTGGCAGATTCCTGAGTGCCGAGCAAACATTAGAAAATGGCACGCCTCAGGGGTCTGTTATCAGTCCCACTCTCTTCAACATCATGATCAATGACATTCACAAATCGTCCTACCTCGATTCCAAAACTGACTTGGCTAAATTTGCCGATGACAGTACCATATGGAGAAATGGGACGAGCTTCTGTGAACTACAAAAGAATATGCAAAAAGCCTTAGACAAATTCATGACATGGGCAAACGACTGGGGATTTAAAGTCTCGGGGAAGAAAACAGTCGGCATGCTTGTGAGCAGGAATAGGGGGATAAACAGAATGACTCTGTGTATGAACGGGAAAACCATCGAGTTCAAAGACCAAACCAAGTTCCTAGGCGTAATCTTTGATCGACGGTTGACCTGGAAACCGCACATCGACTGGACTGTAGATAGATGCTCCAAAATCCTAAACTTAATGAGAAAATTAACGGGCAGTACGTGGGGCGCCAATAGAGTTACACTAATGATGGTATATCGTGCTCTAATACGTTCTGTATAAGACTACGGCTCTTTGGTCTTCATGAACTGTGCGCCAACACTCTTAAGCAAGCTTGACACCATCCAATACAAAGCTCTGTGTATTGCGACTGGCGTAGGGCTCGGGACTAGGCGAGAGGCACTACTACAAGAAGTCAGGGAGTTGCCCCTATCCCTAAGAAGAAAAGAACTGGCGACAAGGTATTGGGTCAAGATATCACAACTAGGTGAAAGATCCCCAACATTTGTCAGTCTACAAAAGACAAAATATGTAAGAGATCCCAAAAAGAAAACCTTCAGCCAGGGTATCAGAGAAACGATCAAGGAACTACGACTGGGGGAGCACGACCCCCCAGTTGTCGCCCCCTGGACGCTCCCTATAACACTGGTCAATCTAGATCTACTACAGAAAACCGACAAGAAAAATAACCCCAGTGCTGCACGTGCTTTCTCTCTAGAACATTTGGAAGACAACTGGCCGTCTGATGACTGGGACCATGTGTACACGGATGGCTCACGCAATCCTGAAAGGGGCACCAGCTCGTTTGGAATATACCTGCCAAACGGGGAACAGGGAATAAGCAGGAAACTGCCCAATAACTGTTCGGTGTACACTGCAGAGCTTGTTGCCATTCGTGACGCTATTTCATGGATCTCCCATCAAAAGACCGGCAAGTTCGTCATTCCAAGCGATTCTCTGAGCAGTCTGATTTCAATCCAAAATGACAACTCGGAATCAAGACCAGGAGTCATTTTGGAAATCAGGCAGCTATATCAGAGGGCCCTAGAGAAGGGAAGCAAATTAGAGCTCGTGTGGATTCCATCACATGTCAACATTAAAGGAAACGAGGAGGCAGATCGACTCGCCAACGAGGGTCTCAAGGACACAGCTACACCCCGCCTCATAGACTACAGCACCACGGAAATCTACAGTATGGTCAAAAGACAGGTCAATTCAATCTGGGAATTAAATCTCGTTGAACTTGACACATACAGATTCCGACTGGATGACGAGATCTACACCAAGACAGCGACCAATCACCCTAGTCGAGATATATGCAGACTCATATCGAAACTAAGGGTGAAAGAGCGGCTGCGAGACTACAAACACCAAGTCATCGTCTGTGAGTGCGGAGACGAGTGTACCACCAACCATGTCCTGGTAGACTGCGAGGTTTACAAGGAAGAGAGACGGGACTTAGTGAGAATGATGGAGACCAATAACATACCATTCAACATTAAGAACCTACTCTTCCCTAGACCAGATCTGAAGCTACAAATCTTCGAAGAAATCCACACCCTAATGGACACAGTTGGACTATGTAAATTAGTGAAATAAGAAAGGGTCACGGCTGGATAAATTCTCCATACAACGTAGGATGGTTGAGTAAAACGTCCTCACGAAGGAAGCCCAACCATCCTATACATTTATTTTAATTTATTCATTTTACTTTATCTTTACTTTACTTTTACTTAAATTTATTTTATTTTTATTTATTGCCTCAATTTATTTTTTATTTTTTCTACTTATTTTTTATCTTAACTTATTTTTTATTTTTTATACGACGTAGGGTGGGGAAGTAAAAACGTCCTCTCGAAGGAAGCCCAACCACTCTACAACTTTATTTTAATTGATTCATTTTAATTTACCTTTACTTTTATTTTATTTTATTTTATTTTTATTTTTATTTATTACCTTTCATTTAATTAACTAATAATTTTTAATTAATTCATTTTACTTTATCTTTACTTTACTTTTACTTTAATTTACTTTATTTTATTACCTTTAATTTATTTGACTACAACTTTATTATACTCTCTTTATTTATTTAATTCTATATTAGTTTAATTTACTACTAACATCTACTAAACTGGCGGGATAGTGGAGTAAGAGGGAGTCATGATCAGACGGGCTCGGCATCTAAACACTATTCTGCCAAAACAAATACCAGTGGGATAGTGGAGGAAGGGGAGGCCACGAGAAGACAGGCCTGGTACCTAAACACAAATCCCACAAAGAAGACATCTACCAATCCAGAAGAAGAGATCATCTACCAACGATGTGTTTTTATTAAATAAAGGGAACAACTTCCCACTAAAACCTAATCCATGGCCTAAGGCCAAAATGGAAAGATTGCAAAATCATATTCTAAAATTCAGGAAGCAGCTTCGGCTCTCCTATGTCTTGTCTGTGATATCACTTAAGTGGAAGCAGACGTTAAACACCAAAAAGAAGAAGTTAAGTCATATGTTTACATAAAGACTTACAATGCATGACATCTATACACACAGTCCTACATTGTTAAAGATTAATCCCAAATCGTATAATTTGTATTCACTTGTGTCAGTTGAGAAATTGGCAAATATATTATTTTCTTTTTAAATCCGATGTTGCTTTTTTCGGTGTTATTATCGTGTGTGCAGGTTTGAAAAGTCGCTCTCAACCAGTCATAATGTACCATTATCTGTTTAACCAGGGAATTCACAATTGAGACAACCAACTCTTCCATTGCATATAGACGTAGTTTTCCAGTGAAAAGAACTGATACAATTTCCAAAAACCGTCGCCGAGTGAATGGTGTAAATGCTAGAATAATTCATATGATTGTATAGTAGTGATTTGATTTGGTTTAAACAATATTTTATTCAAATAAGATATATATTATACATACACTGACAAAAGTTAAGGATTCGAAAACAAGCCAAGGGCTTATATTAATTCGTCTCCTTATTTAATAAATATATAAAATACACATTACAATACAATTACTAAAATGTACATAATGTACAAGTATATATTACAAATTTACATATTTAAATAAGTAAGTCGTCGTCATCGTCATCATCATCATCATCATTATCATCATATTCATTTAGCATTAATCACCATCGCCAGCTAATTCTTATTTTTTCAAAGCGTTTAGTTAGTTTAAAATACTTGTGAACTTGTTTAAAAATGACTTCGTTATACGAGATATTTTCGTTGGGATCCCCATAAAGAAAATCTTTTGAGTGTTTTGATTTAAGTGGGAGGGTATTTAATGTTGACATACGCTGAGTGGCATAGTTGGGGCAATGGAGAAAATAGTGATCGCTGTCTTCTGGGGTATGACCACATCTGCATGTCGGATTATCTGAAATATGCATTAAGAACCTATGAAAATTTAGAGCACTTTTACAGTTTCGAAGTCTTGAATGAATAATTTGAAATTTACGTTCAACATAGTAATAATATTCGGGTATTTTATGGTTATTCGCACTTAATTTAATTTTGAAATTTTGTATAGTAGACGCGTTTTGAATATCATGAGAAAGACTGTTCCAAAGCTCAACAGTTGAAGGTAAAAAGGAGTTTTTATAATAATTAGTGTTAGCAGCAATATGTTTCAATTCATTGTTATTACGGACAGGGTAAGGATTTATTTCGGATATTTTAGGTGGTACTAGTAGGCTTAAAAAGGGGGGAACCATTTTATTGACCATTTTGTACATAAGAAAGAGCTTGTGCCTTATACGCCTTGTTGATAGTGGGTTATATCCAGATTCATTATAAAGTACGTTATGGGAAGTGCCGCGACCGAGACCTGTTATTGTTCTCAGTGCATCTAAGTGGAGATTTTCTAATTTTAAAGACTCGAATTTATTACAGCTGTCCCAAACGAAGTCAGCATAATCAAATAAGGGTAGAATGAATGCATTGTATATAATTTCTAGAGACTTTAAATTCGAATTCTTAAACCACGTAGACAGTCAATAGAGCGTTTAACTTTGGATATTACATATTCAATATGCTTGTCCCACTGACAATTACCTTGTAAAATAAGTCCAAGATGTTTGTGGTGTATCGATTCTTGAATATTTACGTTGTTAAAAGAGGTTTGAAATATTTTTCTAGAGAAAGTCATTGAAACTGTTTTCAAGGGGTTAAATCTTACTTTCCATTTAGTCGACCAGTTGTTAATCAACATTAAATCTAAATTTAATACCTTTTCACATTCGCCTGGGTTTTCGATTGTTATATACAACGACGTATCGTCTGCAAATAAACGAATATTAGAATTTATATTTTCAGTAACATCATTGATAAAAATAAGAAAAAGTAGTGGACCCAGGACCGATCCCTGGGGTACACCGGCGGCTATATTATTTAAATTAGAACTTTCGCCTTTAAGGAATACGGATTGTTTTCTGTTCGACAAATAATCTAATATAAGAGTTAACAGTTTACCACGAATACCAATACAACTCAGTTTGTGGATCAAACCCTTATGCCACACACGGTCAAATGCTTTGCTAATATCACAAAAGATAGCTTTTACTTCTTTACCGTTATCGAGAGCTGAAGAAATATAATCATATATGTCAATCAATTGATAAATGGAACAGTCGTTTATTCTAAACCCCGATTGTAAAGGGCTTAATAGATGATTAGTTGATAAGAAATTGTGTATATCTTTGTAAATTAGTCGTTCAAAGACTTTTCCAAGTAAGCTTAATAATGATATAGGTCTATAATTTGAGGGGTCGTGAATATCACCTTGCTTAAAGATTGGAACTACTACAGCCTGTTTCCATATGTCCGGAAATACAGATATATTTTGTAAGAAATTAAACAATTTGGAGAGGGGGCGACTTAATGACGTAGCACAATTTTTCAAAATAATGTTGTTAATTCTGTCAGGTCCACTGGCTTTATTTATCGAGAGTGAGATTAACTGATCGTGTACTTCAGCTGTTGTGTGAATAGGTTGTTCAATTTCAATCGGATTAACGTAAAGTTGCGGTGGCTCATCGTTGGGATTTTCAAGATGAGACTGACTGGAAAAGTAATCATTTAAAATATTAGCTTTTTCACGATCTCCATAAAACAGTCTATCATTAACTTTTAGTGTGGGGAATTCCGTGGGGGATTTGCCAGTATGAAAAGCATGACTTTTAACAAGTGTCCACCAAGCCCTTTTTTTTAATTTATCAGAGTTAATTTTATTATCAATATTATCGTAGTACTCTTGTTTACATTTTCTTACTTTAGATATAACAAAATTTCTGTATTCACGAAATAGTTTCCATGTATCAGGACTATTATGGGTTTTAGCTCTATTGTGAATTCTATTACGTTTACGTGTTATACGCCTTAGGTAACCGTTCATCCATGGGACATCACGTGGCCTTATAACAACATCTTTATGGGGTACAAATTTATGAACTCCTTCAATGATTTTATTTGAAACGCATTCAGCTACTGAGTTCGGAGAATTGTCATTAGTAAATAAATCATCCCAATCAGTTCAAGATAAAATTTGTTTAATATTGAAAAAATTAGTTTGCTCCTAATTCCAAATAGTACGCTTAAAACTTTTGCCTGATTGTGTGTTAAAAGCTAAATCTAGTTTTACTTGACAGTGATCACTTAAGTTACATTCAAGAACATCGGTTTGTTTTATAAATGCAGGGCACGAAACAATAGCAAGATCCAAGAGGGTAGACGAATTAGGAGTAATACGTGTAGCATCCTTTACTGTTTGCGTAAGATTGAACCGGTTTATGATATCATGGATTTTACTAGTACTATTGTTAAAAAAATCAATGTTAAAATCACCCAAAATAATACATGGTTTATTTGAGTCAATAGCTAAAACGAAACTTTCTTATAATAATTTCCAATATGAAGAATGTGACGTTGGTTTTCTATAAAATGTGCCTACTAAGAAATAATTTTGGTCTTTGGTTAGTTCTACCCATGTGGCTTCAATACCCAGGACTTTTAGATCTTTACGATGTTTAAAATAAATGGATTCTTTAACGTAAATAGCAACTCCACCGCCTATGATACGATTGCATAATACGGGTGCGTGGTAACCTTTTAGTTTTAACAAATCAATATCATATGCATTAGGAATCCAAGTTTCTGAAAAAGTTAAAATATCTATTCCTGAAAACTCAGGCAGGATAAGGTCTAATTTATTTGGAAGACTTCGAACATTGAGATGGATGATGGAGAATGGTGGGCCAGGATTGCTTTCCACATCACAACACTTTGGGATAAGTGAACGCAATTTTGTTATCTTATAATGTAATGAAGTATAATAAAATAGGGGTTTCAAACAGACGAAAATCGACCTTACGGTTTCAGAAGTAACTGAATAATGATTAGGTAAGAAGCATATAACTAATAATCAATAAAATATATAAGTAATTCGTAGTTGCATAATAAGTAATACCAGTTTGGGCGACGGCGATGAACGACAATTAAATAATAATAATAATGACGATGATGATAATAACAATTACAATACTTTTGAAAATGGTAATAATCGAGATAATATTAAGAGAAATAAACTTATATACATACATTGATATATGACAAATATGTACAGTTTTTAGTATGCGAATGAGATTTGAACATATATACATATAATTGAGGAAGGGGTGGAACATTTAACCAAGTTCAAACCAAGAATGGGTGAGAATGAGTAAACTTAAACCACTACTGGGGTTTTATATTAATAAAAATTTGAAAATCAGCAATCATCTTACAAGTGATTTGATTTGACAACATTAAAATGATTATGTTTTGATTTTTCTTTTTTTTTTAGAAAATATGCAATTATCGCTTTAAACTACACAGAATATGTGTATTCTACAACGAACGACGAAGACATCGATCTTTCTAGGCCGAAGTCACATTTACCAAATCTTTGTCTCAAGTGATTTATAAACACGGTTTAATTGATGGTAATATATTTACACCAGTTAAACCACTTCGCAATCATTTGCAAAGATAAGCTAGTTTAGATATTAAATTATTGTCGTATCGTCATTGAAGAACCCAGCAAAAGACAGAATGTTCAGCAAATTCAGAAATATGTACACAGCCGACATGAGGAATGGTTCTGTGAACGAAACTTTATAAAATGCATTTTTTTGAGAATATTCTTAACAGTGTAGATAGTGAAACAAGATTGAATTAAAATAAAACCAAGTACGAAAAGTTCAGTAACTAAGCTAGGGTTAAATTGATTATGGTATTAAACATCAATAGTGAAATCTGATAATTCAAAGTAACACAACATAGTGACCAGTAAATCTTTAAGATGTTATCGATCGTTCAAGTGTAGTAGGGTATTAGGATCTAGTATGAACAATATTTATATCAGATAATATAATTACTACTTAGAATAATATAAAGCTCTTGTGAGGACAATTCGCAGCTTATTTAATTGATATCAAAAACAGTTCAATACACCTTCTCTATCAGGATGGGTTTTTTTTAGAAACATTGAATTGTGCCATGTATTTTAAATCGATTTTCAAATAATAACGGGAGATGTTCAGTTACTTTATGTCTACCTGTATTTAATCGGGATATTAGCAAGATGGTGTCTGTAATTACATGTACAGGATTCTAACAATGTTTGGATTAGCGATGTTTGTGATTTTTGTGCTCCTCAATTGTACCACCGAATCAAAAGGTAAAGGGTATTAAAATTATATAGTATTTATCCTATTTGTTTAGGAAAGAGTTAAGATGGTTAGAATTCGAATATTGGCCCACATTGTTGTGAAAATATGGGATCCTAATATCTAATATTTTAACATATAAATAACACTTTGGGTGCCATTTGTAATGAAAAAAAAACCATATCGTAAACGACAATTAGGAATTAGATATATAATTCACGTATTTCATTAAAATAAATTCACTAATATTGTTAATAGTTGAATATAAATTACTTCAACGTGGACTTTTAGACCCATTTCTCTATTTAATGTTCCAAACAATGGAGACATACGACCTTTTACTTTTAAAAGTCATCAGATTTCTTTTGGTTTGATTTATTTTGGTCCAAGCACATGACAGCTGCCTACAAAGTTCGTAGAATTAAACATCACTCATTGGTATGGCGTTAGTAATCCCCCTTTAATGATATATCCTTAAAATTAATGAGGGGGGTTCGGATGGCCTAGTGGTCTAGAGTGCCGCGCTTCAATCTCTAGCTGACCGGCCACCTATGGCTTGCGGCTGTGGTTTTGAGCCCTGGTGTAAGCGTATGTGGCATGGAGATAGGGGCGCCTTCTCAACCTCGTGCGTTTCATCCGCGCATTCAGGTTTCCTCCCACTGCTAAAGACCCCTACGCGCAAGCAAATTATTGTAATAAAATTAAACCATATGTTAGTCCCGAAATAGCCTAGCTGTGTTTAGTGGACGCTAAACCCCATTTCTCTCTCTCCATAAAAATAATAATTACTATATGATATTTCATTGTAATGTGAATGCTTTTCTTAACTAGAAAGTAGCAGCAGTAGATGGTTTGATTCCAGGAGAGATGTTATTTATAAAATAATCCGATCTTCAATGCCATTAGATAATATTGTTATATTATTTGACAATACCACAGGTAGGTCATACGAATTGTATAACGTATATATGGTTCATCCCAAAAGTTTACCAAATAAGCGATCCGGAAAGTGGTAAAAAATGGTAAGATCGAAGATGGCCGACATTCAACTGTTTAAGAAAGTCCTAAATGGTTGGTTTTAGAAGCTACATGTATATGTATAATGAACATATAAGAATATGAGAATATGGTTATATTGAATTGTCAAATGACCCCGTTTCAAGTACCATGACGCCATATAGCCATATAATGACACACTATGACGACCACATGTAAACTTTTGGTTTTATTCCAGGAAATCTATGTGGAGCTAGGTTACCAGAACATGACACTGAAGTGTCTTTAGACCATAAAAATTACATCTGACATTACAATGACGCAACATGGAAAGTTGATGGTGTACTGTCATGTCATGACTTTATGTGGTTGCCATCTTAAGAGCTGCATTTTTGACGAAAAGAAACCCCATGTCTCTTAAAAATCATTTAGATGACAGCGCTCTTCATTATATGTAGAGCGAATTGGTAAATTTGCTTGTATTGCGTTGCCTATTTTCCACTCCAGATTTTTATGAGGGTATGGGTATTCCCCAAAAAATGTACATACCTAATATGCGAGTATGCGCTGAAGTACCACGAACATGGTATAATGGTTCTGTTAACACCACTGGGCATATCTTCAAATGAAATACTGACCCCCAAAAACACTAGTTCAGACACCATATTCACTATTTTATGATGAAGCAGTGCAGAGTTTTGCCTACTCGTAAATTTGAGATTTTGGTCACGGGTTGTGGTATTTCGATCGTAGGTTGTGACGTTGGGGTACATCTGAACATGATGTAAGGAAACAGTTAACATCACTATGAGCACCTACAATTGAGAGACTTACAAATGTTGCTATTCTATGACGCAACAGTGCAGAGTTATGCCCATTCATGCATGTGGTTTCTCGGTCATGGGTTTCTAGGGTTGTCCCCAAAAATGGCACAATGGGCGATCAGACATATGAAAACCATTTCATATGAAAGATTGGTCCTGACACCCTGAGGCCAATTGTCAGTTTCATTTGTTTCACTTAAAAACTGACTACTTTATGTGTGTCTGAAGTTTTTCCTTTTACAGCAAATAATTTAAAGAATTCAGCATTTTACCCCACAATTTGCCACTTTCCGTTACTCCGATTTTGGTAAACTTTTAGGGTGTGATTCAGTACACCGAACTTTACCAGAGACCAACAAAACCCCTTTCTTGCAATTGTTTGGGGGTTGGTCTCCCTTTTTTCATAAATTGACTGATGTACGAAAAGATTTAACAATTAATCTCAAAATTCGGATTTTTCCTGAAGTCCCATTTTGGTAAACTTTTAGGGTGTCATTCAGTACACCCAACACTACCAACAACCATCAAAAAACCTTTTCTTGCAATTTGTTAGAGATAGACCCCCTTTTTTTCATAAATTGACTGGACTATTATCGGTATCCCAGGAAAAATAGAATCAGCATTGTCCAGTTCATAGGCGGTTTTGCGGCATATAATTCATATACCTAATTTAAGTTGCTTTATCATTTTAAAGTGAGTTATTTTCGTTTGTGATGTTTGATACAAGGCCCAGCATATATAATATAGACTTTATTCACCGGTTATACATTTTGTTTTGTCCGTAGGTTTGTTTGTATCAGATATACAATGGAGCGACAGTGGCGACAACACAACTAGAATATATTTAACTATTAATGTAGATTCATTGACTAGTACAGAATTCATGGATTACATCAAACGACTTGCACAGCGATATATTGGAAAATATTTAAATTTTATAGCTGTCCTAGAAGATACAAATTTATTTGCAGTTATTAACCAGGTGATGTATAAATGTTGATTTAAATTTAATCGGGGTGTTGGGGGGGGGGGTGAACGATGGTCAGTAAGTAAGAAGTTTACTTGCTAGCCTCGATGTCTTAGCTTTGGTTGGTCGAGAAAGTTCCCCCGGCATTTTCCGGTGTGGTCTTCCTTTGCCAGTTGCGCGAGGCGCGAGACATACAATGATAAAGTATTGTAAATATGAATTCTTCTATGCCGCAAATTCGCATAGGGACTGAACAATGCATGAACAAAACATGACAATACCTATTTACACATTTTGTTTTATCTACAGTAATATTGATACAACAAAATGTGTAAATAGGTATTGACATGTTCTGTACATACACCATGTGACAAAAAGCCAGTAATGTTTGAACTATCAACTAATTGGTGTTATATGTATTTATATTGTAATTATAAGGGTGTTATTTTTTATTTATTTAGTACTCAGCAGTTAAATTTTAATTATACCTGTAATGGATTTAAAACGATTACAACAAAAAGTTATTTCGTTTGCATTAATATAAACAAACTACCTAGTTCAAATCATTAAAATGTATTCAAGGAATTCAATGTAGTAGCACAGTAGGATCTAGGTTAAAAATTAAACAAACATATATAATTCTAAATAATACACGAACTACCCTCCCTACAGATCTTTTCTAAACAATTTCCTTTATTGACAAGATCATGCAACTGTTACAACCCATATTGTAATAACAACCCATATTGTAATAAATGTGATAAATGTAATAACATTTCAATTAACCCCTATTGTAATATCAACCCCTATTGTAATAAATGTATATAACCATACAATAAATTCGACATCTAAATGAAAAAGTCTATGAAATTTGATAACCATCTGAGTATCAATATCTAGAAGTAATGGCATGCGTTTAGACTGCATAGATATATTATTAAACACCACAACCGAAAACATGATAAAAGGCCGGAGAATTATTAAAATGGAATGTCCAACCCCTACCCCTATTGCAATCAATGATATTTAAATAAACATAAAGTTGACACTCCATTTCATTAACTCTCCAAACGGCTGGCTTTGAGACATGATTTCAGTGGGGGTTTTTATCATAATATTTCTATACAGTATAAAGATATACCAGTACTCTTACATATTGATACGGATATGGTGATCAAAATCCATCGACATTTAAAGTTAGGTGTCGATTTTATTGACATGGCAAAAAATATTTATTACAATAGGGGTTGACAGAAATTGTATTACAATAGGAGTTATGCCGTGTAACCACTATTGTAATATCAACCCCTATTGTAATAAATAAGTCTAAGTGTAGAGAAGGATTTTAAAAATGCTATAGAAGGATTGTTTTATCTGATATGCACACGGAAAAGATGTTCAAAGTTCCCAGACGACAGATACTTCAGAGAAAATACTTAATGTGTATTCAAATACCATTGATTACAACAGGGGTTGACATTCCATTTTAGTAATGCTCCAAACGGCCTCAAAACATGTTTCGGTGGTTTTGTTTCATAATATTCTATGCAGTATTAAGCATAATATTACCTTATATATTGATACGCTAATGGTGATGAAAATCTATCGACTTTTACAGTTAGGTGTCGATTTTATTGGCAGGACAAATACATTTATTACATTTATTACAATAGGGGTTGACAAAAAATCTTATTACAATAGGGGTTACGTCGTGTAACCCCTATTGTAATATCAACCCCTATTGTAATAAATGTGGCTAAGGATTTAAAAAATGCTATAAGGAGAATAATTTTATCCGATATGCATACGGATTTTTTTTTATAATGTGAACATGGAATAAATTTTCAATATCCTCAGACGACAGGATTTCCAGAGATCATACTTTACGTTTATTCAAATATCAATGATTACAATAGGGGTCGAAATTTCATTTGACTAATTCTCCAAACAGTTTTAAGATATGATTTCGGTTGTTTAGTTTCATAATAATCTATACAGTATAAATGCATACCATTATCGTAGATACTGGTGCGGAAATGGTGATCAAAACCATTGAATTTTAGGTATCGATTTTATTGACATGGCAAAACACATTTATTACAAATATTACAATAGGGGTTGACAGAAATTTTATTACAACAGAGGTACCGTGTAACCCCTATTGTAATATCAACCCCTATTGTAATCACTGTATTTAACTATAGATGAGAATTTACAAAATGCAATTGGGTCGATTATTTTAACTGATATGCATACCAAAAATATGTTCAAAATCCCACGACGACCGATCTTTCAGAGAATATACATTCCATTTGATAAATTCTCCAAATTGCTTGGAGACACGATTTCGGTGTGGGGTAATAATATTCTATATAGTATAGATTACAATAGGGATTGACATTACATTTTAATAATCCTGCAAACTGCTTCAAAACATGTTTTCGGTTGTTTCGTAATATTTTATACGGTGTAAAGGCATACCAGTGCTCATATATACTTATACGGAAATGGTGATCAAAATACATAGACATTTAAAGCCCCAATATCACGCTTGTTGTAAATGAATAATTTGTCCCAATCTTTATTCTGGTCACCAAATTGTACTATTTTACAATATTCCAATTAATAAATGATACAAATTTCATCTTAACACACCTAATTATAAAATTTAAAAATTTCAACTACATGCCGTAACATGGTTTGAAAAGCCTTACGTAAGCCTTTTCAAATGAAACCTGGATTTAAACATATTTTCGAACCCTCTGGACAAGTAAGATAGGTTATAATGGATAATTTACACAACAGGTAGGACACTGAAACATCTAGTAGTTAGAATAAAGCTACGTTCACACTACATGCGCACTGGATGCGAATTCCGGAGACCGGCCTCCGGAATTCGGATTGGTTTTTCCCGCATTAAAAGTGGTGCGTCACATTACAGTTTTTTTGGATGGAATTCACGTCATTGAGTACACGGAAAATCTTTCTTTCGTCCCATCTGAACGACTACAGCCATCAGGCCCCCCCCCCCCGCCTCGCAACAGCAACACTGTTATGGGAAACCACGCTAGAAAATCACGTTGACTGCGAATAAACCGTTCAGAATAATTGTTCCGGGTTGAATTCGGAAAAATATACGGATTCGTTAATTCAGATTCAGTTCGGCTTTTATCGAATTCAGTGTGGCGCCAAAGTCCGGAATAAGACTTTATTCTGAATTCAATGCAGGTTAAAGCCCTAGTGTGGACGCAGCTTAACGGCTATTTTTTTCGGAACCTGTCAAGCCAGCAAGAGTGTTATTGTCCCTTTAAAGTTAGATGTCGATTTTATTGGCATGGCAAACATATTTATTACAATTATTACAATAGGGGTTGACATAAATTTTATTACAATAGGAGTTACGTCGTGTAACCCCTATTGTAATATCAACCCCTATTGTAATAAATGTGTCTAAGTGTAGAGAAGTATTAAAAAAATGCTATCAGGTGAATTATTTTATCCGATATACATACGGAACATATGATAAAAATCCCCTGACGACCGATCTTTCAGAGATCATACTTTACGTTTATATAAATATCATTGATTGCAATAGGGGTTAGACCTTCCATTTTAATAATTTCTCCAAACTCCTTAACGGCTTTTAGTCATGTTTTCGGTTGTGGTGTTTCATAATATTTTATGCAGTGTAAACACATGATGCCATAATTTCTAAATATTGATATTCAGATGGTTATCGAATTTCATATACTTTTTGATTTAGATGTCGAATTTATTGTATGGGAATATACATTTTTTACAATTATTACAATAGGGGTTGATTTTACAATAGGGGTTAAGTAAAATTGTATTACAATTATTACATTTATTACAATAGGGGTTGATATTACAATAGGGGTTGATATTACAATAGGGGTTGACTGAAATTGTATTACAATTATTACATTTATTACAATAGGGGTGTTATTACAATAGGGGTTGTAACAATGCATGCCTTGCTTCTCGTTAAGCGATCAGGTGAAATGGAATTACATGGATGGGGGAGGGAGAGAGAGAGGGAGACAGGGAGTGAGAAAGAGAGAAAAATGTACACAACAAATCAAAACCTGGACGACCTCAAATATGCTTAAATTAAATGATGATAAAACAGAAGTAATGATCGTGGGTACAAAACATAATCTACAGAAACTTGATTCATTAACATTAATTATTGCCGACTCTGAAATAATAGCTCAAGACAAGGTTAAAAAATTTGGCGTCTTTTTAGACTCGAGTCTAACAATGGAAACCCATGTCAACAATCTGTGAAAATCTGTTACTTTCATTTAAAATCAATCAGTAATATCCGACACCTGCTAACAAAAGATGCTACTCACACACTTGTCCGATCATTAGTGTTTCCGAGATTGGATTACTGTAATAGTATTCTTATTGGTCTAAACCAAAATCTACTCTCTAAACTTCAAGTTAGAATAGTTAGTCAATCATCCCGACGCTCTCACATTAAACCAATATTGAAGGAACTGCACTGATTACCAGTTTGTTCTAGAATTGACTATACATTTCTTTGTATTGTCTATAGATTTCTTCATGGTTCCAGCCCTGCATATCTATCAAAGCTAATAAACCGCTACGTACCATCCCGAAACTTAAGATCACAAGATATGGGCTTATTACACATTCCAAAGTATAATCTACAAACTTTCGGTTCGAGAAATTTCCAGTACAGTGCACCTATTTTATGGGATTCTTTACCCCATCACCTTAAAAGAGCTCCAGCACTTGATTCTTTTAAAGCAAAACTAAAAACTCATTTATTTACCAGTGCATTGTAGCTAGAGTGAACCCGGATATATGTGTAAATAGTGACCATAGAGTACATAGTACGCGCCTAGAGCATGCATTTGTGGATGGATTGGCGCTTTACAAATATACATTATTATTATTATTATTATTAGGAGGGAGAGAGAGAAAAAGAGAGAGGGGGGCGAGTTTAACGTCCACTCGACACAGTCATTTCGGGATTAACACATGGTTCTTTTTTTTACTTCAAGAGAGAAAGAGAGAGAAAGAAATAGAGAGAGATAGACTCAGGCAGATGCACACAGAGAGAGAAATGTTGTCTAATGATCACTTGCCACAAACTAGGTCATTTCACTGCTTACATATGGCTAAATGTATTTCAAAAATTGGCTTACACAGTGGGAACGAATGCTGGGACAAGTGGCATGGGACCCAACTACGTGTAACGTAAGAGCGAAACCACATCACGTGACTCATTATCAGACTTTATAGTCTAAAGCGCACCTCCCCTGTCTCTTAGAACAGATGAACCAGAGGCGTCACTAGGACCCAATTAGATCCGGGGTACAGGCCGAACTCGTACATATTTTTCAGTATTCGTTTTAATAACGACATGACGTTTCCGTGGGTATTTTATTGATGTTTCGAACTGCGGATTATTTTTGTCGATATAATAATATAGTTATTAAAACGAATACTGGGAAATATGTACGAGTTCTTGTGAAGTTGTGAGCTAAATTATCACGAACTAAAATTTAATGTGATATTGTTGTCCCTCTAAACATACACGGCGGGTAAACTAGGTCATGCACGATCGTTTCTACACTATTTTCAGTCAAATATTTATTTAGTTATATAATACTGTATTGAACTGTGCACGTACAGGCAATTGAGGAAATCTACGGTTGGCCAGAAAGGACAATCCAGAAAAGCTTCCCACTGGAAAGCTTCTCTTCCGTACTCGAGACATTCGAAATAATGATAGGGAAAAATAGTGAAATTATTGCAAATTATCGATTTTGTCTGCTCAAAATAGATCCGGGGCACACATAAATTGATACATGTTTCAGATAAGCAGAATCGATAACAGTTCTAAGAAATCTACGAACATAAGACATCAGTCAAGATGGATCGTATTTCATTATTTACAAGTTTACCAACCTCTTGAGCGTCTGGTGAACAACTTTGACAACGTGGTTGTTGTCTATCTTCGTAATAAGGTAAGCATTTTGTGTTTCGACTATCATCAAGCGCATGGAGTGTTATTTAAAGATAAATTTTGTGAAATTAGATGAAGAGCTGACAGTTCTTGCTATAATAGTTAAAACTAGACGATGTAATGGTAATTTGTTGAAAATTTTAGTCAAATTGATCCACTCTGAACCAAGAATTTAGCGATTTAATTTTCGGCCTAGCCTCGATCATCATTTCTAAAGTCGGTACGATAATAAACGTAGTATCGATTATCCATATCATGATTGAATCATGAATGAAAATTGAGCAGCAAATCGGATCCTAATCCAGTAATTATCGGAGGCTAGTGATGACATCGAGAGTTGATTATGGTCTGGATAGGTTACTACTGATCTGTCCTGAGCTGGGCTAATGAAGGCGGGCATACGTTACGAGACTTACGACCTGCTCTAATATCGAATTCCAAGTACAAAGAGATCGATTATATGCACACCTATAGGTACACAGGACCTAGGTTTTTGGTCCCACCCGAACGACTAGATAGCTGTCATTGGCAGGCCCGCCATCCTGCACCACTGAGAAGGAAAAACCACCGGGAATGTCCCAATGAACTTTCTCGGCCAACGCATTGCTTTGTAACAAATGACCAGTGATAATTTGTGTTGTTTTTTTTAGATGGATGAATATGCATGTTTAGGTGACGTCGTGACCCTTGTGATGACAAACTATGGCCCAGAGTTCAAACCTGTTGATATGTCACGTGACGGCATTCAAATATTCCCCAACATTAACTATGGCTACAATAGGAGACACTTTGACGTCCTGACAAAAACTGTAAGAAATAGTATTTTACTATTCAAAAGTGTTCTGGTTTGAATCCCAACTGCACTAATATTATAATATTATTTATGACACAGTAAAATACATAAGTGATTAGGGGTGTAATGTTACCACCAGGGCCGCCTTCAGGTATTCTTGTATGATCACGTCTATATGGCAAAGTGTAGCTCGCTACGCCCGAACGGACGCAAATGGGAATTTTTTGCCCCCAAACTAAGAACATTTTCAAAATGTTTGAAAGGCTAGTGTTTTCCCATTCATCAGGTTTCCACACGTTTTACTGAGCTTCGATCACTTATCTATATAATAAATGGTCAGTGTCATCATTAAACAAATTTTACAAAAATACTTCATTTACACCTTCTCAGTTCAACCACAGCCTGGGTCGAATTGAATGAAAAAAAAACGTGATTCCCGACTCTGTATAATACTGAAAAATATTTTCCGAATTTAAATTACTCGCAAAATCTGGGGAAAAATTGGTACTATACGTTGTTTCCTCAAATAAGAATTCCAACACAACATGTTGCCGCTATTTTTAATCTGACTTGAGCAGTCTCAACCCCCCTGAAAATGTGGATTAACCATGGTCAAGAATAGAGTCCAACCATTTTAACTTTAGGTGCGCATGGTCAAGATATAATTGAAAATTTACATGACCCGAAGGTGGTCCTAGTTAGCGTTGTATCGGGTCATTATCTTTGAAAGGGCCATGATAATAATTTGGAGAATAAAACTGCTTAATTTTGTGTTAAAATAATTTAAAATCCTCTACCTCAGGGCCGAGCAACTAATTTAATATATGTGATACGTTTTCAAACAACGCAAACTCGTCAGTCTTCATCTGTAATCGATTATCTGGTCACCTAACGAAAAATACAGTTTCCCCCCCCCCCCCAACTTATGTCGTTCACGGCGTTGTTTTACAGGCAGAATACCGACTTCTTTATATAGCAAATCATGGCTAGTTCCCTTCACAGCACCATATATTGTGCGTAAAGCATCTAATTGTAATTGTTCTAACTGGTTAGCTAATAATCCGTGTACCCATCCCAAAAAATGTCAACATGGTCAATTTATGGTAAAATATATGAAGTATATTATGTTTTGAGTGATTTTCTTCCTAGTCGATACTTGAGTGATCTTAAGCAGTTGATAAATTTTGACACTTTATTACGAAGATTTTCTATGTATGTTCCATTTAAGATTAAAGTTTTGAAAAATAAGCCCCAATTGTTTGTGGTGAAATACTTCATCTATTTTAACCGTGTTCATGGAAAGAGGAATCGAGTCGTGCTTAGACGTGGTTGATATTGTTAATGTTTCAGTTTTATCGGGATCTGAAGTTGAGTTGATAGTTACATAATTACGATCAGTAAGACGTTTCGGTGGCCATCTTTGACGCCATCTTAAAAAAAACCTACTTTTTCGGAGGTCCTATTTTGGTAAACCCTAAGTATGTTATAAAGTACACTAAACCCTACCAGAATCAGTTTAGAAACTGGGGGGGGGGGTAGTTTCCATATATTGGACTGAGCAAAATTAAAATGTATTCTGCTGATCATACTGCTTGTTGATGTGTACTAGTCGTCGTCCGGTGTTTCACTCTGTGTCGTTACATTTTTGTTTTTATTGCATATTGCTACCAGTGGTTGTCGTTTATTGAAGAAGAGAATGTAAATGGTAAACTTGTTTATAAAGGTTACATAGTAGATATATTAGATTTCATGGCTCTTAAACTTAACTTTACGTAAGTATATTTATACATGTAGCTTACAATCATCAAGGTGAATATCCGTCCTTAGATTATTTAAAACGTATTCTAATTAAATGGGTTTGACGTTCTACTTATCTGCACTGTGCTTTACATGAGAGAAAGCTTTCGCAATGTAACTATGAGGGGCTTTCTTGAAAATCTTTTATTTTCTGGAAAGCGTCCCTTTACTACACAGTTTCTATGGCCCCAACAGTTTACGGAGATCACATGGTCGTCCATTTAAATGTTGTAGATTTGCTATATAGCTATGTATTGCGTGATTACAGTATGTTTTTAAAATCTTATTTTTTTTAAGATACGATTTTTACAACGATAAAGAAAGTTCATGGAATGGTTTTATTAATGGTACAAAAACCGGTCTTATTTATAGAATATTAAATGGCGTGAGTATATTTATCTAAAATGGTTAAGCGATTTAGAGGCAATGGATGAATGAATGAATGAAATAGGGTTGAACGTACTACGCTTCTGCACCTAACCTGGGCTAATCGAATAAGGGCATACGCGGGATGTGTACACGGGACCTCGGTCTTTCGTTCCATCCGAACGACTAGGCAACTGACAAGGGGATACCAAGCCGGAAAATCGAGATGAACTTCCACGGTCAATGCAGGAATCGAACACCGACCTCCAGGCTAGCGAGCCAACACCTTACCCACTTAGCCACGTGATTCCCTTAGCAGCAGTGTATGTGCTATGATTATATATCGTTAAATATTAGGTAGAATGAGTAATGCATGGGGTTAAAGGTTCTACACCGACATAGAGAATGACGCCGGACATGCGCCATACGTTGTGCTATGAGAGAACTGTAAACGGAAATGAACTGAAATGGGATTTAATGTCCTTCTGGTCTGCTCCAACTGGGCGAATGAAGTGCGCTGTCCGTCATTTTTGCCCGGTGCCCGGACAGCGGCTCTAGGACCTATACTCGTATATCAAATTCCAACTGTCAAGGGATCTTTTACGTGAACTTACATGTACACTGAACCTTAGCTGTGTTTCACCCGAAGGACTAGATGATGTACATTGCCACCCCTTCCTCCTCCCGTCTTGTACCACTGGGGAAAATCTGGGGAATCTGTCTCGGTGAACAACGTTAAAGCCTCCTTTTCCGAAGACATTGTGGACAGGATAGAGATTCTAATATTTTGCTTTTTTTTAATTTTCAAATTTGCATACTGATTTCTAATGCGTTTCTATAGTCTGTTTCACATTTGCCTTCGGGGATAACACAGGACCGTTCCGTTTAAACATTTCTCGGCCACCTACAGGCGTTTAAAATTGATTTTGTGGGTTATTTGCGGTCGTCCACATATATTAAATTTAAAATATGTATAAAATATTGATATCAACATATTGATAAGTTCAATTTAATGAGCCCATATTTAATTTGCCTATTTTCTGTCTAGGAATATGATATTATGGGCACCGCTTCCATGGTGACAGAGGAAAGAATGGAATTTATGGATTATGTTTTCCCTGCGTTGTACAACGACAAGTTCATACCTACTTACCGTAAGAAACCGGATTCATCTGGCCTGCTCTACATTAAACCTTTCCAGACTGTAGTGTTCGTTTGTATTTTAGGTTGCTTTATTTTTGTCTGCTGCATTCTTTTAACAGCAGAAAATATTAATCCGTATAACAACGGAAAAGATAAAACGCCACTTAAGGATGGTGTATTTCATGTGGCTGGCATCATTCTAAATCAAGGTAAGTCGGTGGAGATTGGTGGATTTTAAACCCCATTTTATTAGCCCAGTCGGAGCAGGACAGTAGGATTTCAAAACCTATTTCATTTCATTTCCTATAGCCCAGTCGGAGCAGAACACTAGGATTTTAAACCCCATTCCATTTCATTTAATTGTAGCCCTATATCAGAGCAGCACATTAGTATGTCACACCTCCTTTCATTTATACCTCCATATTTTAATTGTAGTCGTATATTATTAATCCATATAACTTTTGAAATTTGTGAACATTTGATTTTGAGCATGTTTGGAGAGATAGACTTGCTAGGTCTTTATGTACTGCATTTACGCTATATATTTATGAAATTCACCTATTGTAAGAAACAGCCAGAGTTATCCCACTTTGTTACAAAAATTGTATGGCACCTTAGGGTCTTCAATTCCAGTTCAATGTTTCTTAAAGCTATTGACTTACCATGATTAACCGAATTACCATAGCTTATCCATTTATCAGCAGCAACTAACCCGTTAAGTTATATTCATGAACACCTGCATGAGATTTGAAGAATTATTGTGCTTTCGAACTTTAAAACATTGGGTTGTATGTTTTGTAGCCTGGCAAACTATTTTTCTACTTTGATATAGAGTTAATCGTCGTCATTGTCATTATGTCTTTTCAGGTGGTATGCTGAAAATAGATTCGTTAACAGGTCGGTTACTGTTGGTGTCATTCTGGTTTTTCTGTATCGTTATGGGATCTGTGTACAAAGCCAACCTGGTAGCATTCTTCGCTTATAGTAAACCAGTTGTGTTTAACAGTTTAGAAGATATTTTAGACAGTGATTACCATATTGGGATGGTTAGTGGCAGCAGCCTTTTCCAAGAGTTAGAGGTAGAGCTATTTTGATAATTAGACATTCTAACGTTTTCTAAACTGAAGCTGCTCAAGGAACAACTTTGTAAGGTGTTATGTTGAATTCCAAATGTCTTTTACGTGCATGTAATGTATACACATGACCTCAGTTGTCCCTATCCGAACGATCAGACAAGACAACACAATGGGAATCCAGAGGAACTTCCTCAGCCAACACCGGGAGCGAACCAAAGCGTCTACGAAACAACATAATGCATATAACCATGCTATCCCTGTGTACAAAAGACTTTTAGAGAAGCGAACCCAAGATCCCTGGTTAGGTAACTAAAGCGTTTATAAGACATGACAACGTGTGTACCAAACTACATGATGCATATTACATCTGTACCTTTGTGATTTCAGAACCATTCTATCCCTGTGTACAAAAGACTTTTAGAGAATATCAATGCCAATTTACGATTAAACCCTGAGACAGCGACTGCTGATAATAATGTGCATCTGGCTAATCTACTCGGCGGAAACTACGTATACATAGCAGATACTGCTTCTACAAGTCATTTATACGCCAATAGATGTGACATCACCAGACTCAATAGTGATGTGTATGACATGATTGTAGCGTTTGGGGTGCCAAAGAATTCTTCGTTAACATTTGAAATGGAGAAAGTGTAAGTATAAAATACAAATTGGAAATTATATGGATCCCAGTCGGCGTAGAAAACAGCTATACTTTTAAAAGTCCATCCCATTTCATGTCACCATTGCACGCATGGAAGCGAACATATCCCACCCCACCCCACCCCACACCTACCCCGTAGTTAATACTACATACCATCCCACCCAGAAAGCCGAAGACTTATTAAATTGGCTTCGTCTGTCTGTCGACCTTGTCAATGTTAATTCATGAAAGACTCAGACTGATAGATTCTGCCTTATCTAACGCTATGGTTCCAAATTTATACCGATGGTTTCTGTTAGATCTAAAGTTTTCACCTGTCAGGATCGCGTCTGTGAGGTTGACATGGAATGTTTGCTTACTCATTCAGTAAGAGCCACATTTCGTGTACCGTGGGCGTGAATGAATGAATGGGCTAATTGAAGACGCTTTTAAAAGAGAGGAAGAGAGAGCGAGAGATCGATGGGGTTTAATGTCCACTAGGTTATTTCGGGACTAGCATATGGTTTAATCTTATTTCAATAATTGGCTTGCGATTAGGAGTCTCTAGCAGTGGGGGGACCGGAGGACCCGGAGAAAACCCACGAGGCGGCCCCACTCCTTGTCACGTACAAACAAGGGTTTCGAAACCACGCCAGTTGACTCAATGATAGGCGTTATGATACAGCACACATGTGCTAAACATTCGGCCATCCAAACCTCCCTAACGCTTGTAAGAAGGTAATACACGTCTTAAAGTGAAATGTAGAAATAGCCTGCCCTTTTTACGACACGTGAACGTTTATATTTATATTACAGTATGAATGAGGTACAACAGAACGGGTTGCTTGACAGATGGAAAAAGAAATGGTGGCCAGATAGACCAAAGGAATTATGTAACACGTCATTACGTGTAAAACATCTCCACCTGTCGGATATTTACAGTATATTTATTTTATTGTCTGTATGTCTTGCTGTGTGTTTCTGTGTACTGTGTGTTGAATTTAAACGAAAGCAATATGTTAGTCGTAAATTTCGTTTACGCCATTGATTTGCATAAAATAAGTGTTAATAGCATATTTCTTTATGGGAGCAGGGGGCGATTGGTTAGCGCATGGTCTGTCACTGAATCAACTAGAGTAGTATCGATTCCCCCCGGCCAAGAAGTTCGGTCGCCAGTCCAATTTCGTGGGTTTTTATCCCAGTTCCCCCACTGCTAACGACTTATACGAGCAAGCGAATTATTGAAACAAATATTGAACCATTATGTTAGTCCCTAAATGATCTTGTTTGTGTCGAGTGGACGTTACCCCCCCCCCCCCCTCTGTATCTCCCTATCTCTCATATTTGCTACAGTTCGTGTAGCCTAAATGATCTAGTGGTTAAAGATGGGTTTAATTGTTAAATAATTGTAATTAGTACTGGTTATATTGTGGTGCTCAGACAAAACATAAACTTTGCATTAATGGTGCAGCTGTATATGACATAAACCGAGGTCCCGTGTACAAATTGGCGTGTACGTAAAATATCCATTGCAGTTTGAATTCTATATGAGAGTAGGCGGTAGCATATTTATCCAGAAATATATATATGCAAATAATACAACACGACGAGATAGGCACGCGACTAATGGGCTGTGATATAGCCCCGAAAAATAGTTTCATCTCGTCCCAGCGAATTTCGGGTTAAAATCTGACGCTTTGTTGCGGAAGCTAACAAGTAGAAATTTGACGAAGAGAGAAAGAGAAAGCAAACGTCCTACTTACTATGTCATCGTAGTTCCCACTTCAATTAGATTGCGGACAGGGATCTCGGATATTTGTATTCGATCCGAACGACTATAAAGTTGTCCCTTGTTAGACAATCCGTCCAACACCAGTGACAAGGGTGGACATCGCTGGAAAAATCACAATGAACTTTAGAGAGCAAACGTCCTACTCACTAGGCCACCGTAGAACCAACTTCATTTCGATTCCGGCACGGGACCTCGTTATGTTTAATCCCATTCGAATGACTATACGTTGTCCCTTGTCAGATTCACCATCCTACAGCACTGACAAGACCACGCATGAAAAATATCCGATGAACGTTGATGAAGATGAAGAGCAAAGAATGATTCGATTGAAGACTTAAAGGGACAATAACACTCTTGCTGGCTTGACAGGTCCAGCATTTTTTTTAGCCTTATTCTAACTACAAGATATTTAAGTGCCCTACCTGTTGTGTAAATTATTCATTACAACCTATCTTACTTGTCCAGAGGGTTCGAAAATATGTTAAAATCCAAGTTGCATTTTAAAGTGCTCACGTAAGGCTCTTCAAACCATGTTACGGCATTTTGTTGAACTTTTCAAATTTTTAAAATTAGGTGTGTTAAGATGAAATTTGTATCATTTTTTAATTGAAATATTGTAAAATAGTACAAATTGTTGACCAGAATAAAGATTGGGACATATTATTCAGTTACAACAAAAGTGGTATTGGGGCTTTAAAATCGATTACAGAATGTGCATATTTGTGCATATTCTCCAGCAATCCCTTGTCCCTTTTCGGAATACAGTGAGCACTACATTCGTTCGCCTTAGTCACCACATATTTCACACGTCTCTGGCCCACCCCTGTACCTCGCTCTATATGTTCTTTTTCCAGCTCCAGTTTGATTAATTTATGGGACTTGGTACTGCATAATGTCTTTCATATTTACATTCCAAATATAATTTAAACACAGAAATCATTGCTACGGGAGAGTTTTTAACAACCCTTGAATATACGGGACGTGACGACAAACATGACAAACACGAGTTTTGTAATAATGACTGACACCAATATTGCCTTTTTTAGGGTTAAAGGGAGACATGCAATAGCCAGATTGCGCTCGTGCATGGTGTATGTTTAATATGTACTTTTAGACCAAATTTTAATGTTCCAAAGAATAGAGCTATGCGATTTTGTTACCGAGGCCCTGGGCAGCTGCCTACGAACTTCGTAGAATGAAACATCTATTTTATGATTCTAAAGAATAATTTACTAAGGTATATGTTGCCGCTACAATAATAAAATATATCAATTTATTAATGTCATAGTTTTATGTATGAATGAGAGGTAGGGCATAATCAAGCGGTCAAATGTGGGGTTCAAAAATATATTAATTGTGACACGTGTATAACTTCTGTGGTCTGCATCCTATATAGTTTATAATATGTAGAGTTGGCTCCCTTATACTATATAGTTTTAAAGGACAATATTAGTGCCAGTCATTATCACATATGTGATATAGCGGGTTAAACACATTCCAAATATACTTTTTAACGCAGAGAGCATTGCTGCGATAGCTGAATAATACACGCTACCAGAATCAGCAGTGACGTGGCGAAAAGGAAAACACGAGCGGCTGCTCTATTAGTAAATGCAGGAGGACTGCACTACACGCAAAACAAACAAAACAAACAAAAAAAATCTACAAGATAAACCTGCGGACAAGACAGAAAATAGACATTGCAAGAACTAAACAATTATCAAATCAAGTGAATGGATCCGGGGGCCAGCCGCAAGCGTCCACTGCGCTGTACAGTCCCGGGCCTGTCTTGGTACAGGCTTCACTAAAATGATTTACACAAAAGACGTAACAAAATAAATGCGACCGATCTTGTAAGTGGTCGTCTCTTCAATGGCGATAGTCAGCCAATTGACGTCAGATGTTAGAACGTCAAATAATTTTAACAATAAGGGCGATAATCCGGACAGAAACTCGGAAAACGCTAAAAAAATAAACGCAGCGAGCTAACAGGAGCAAAGCCCGACAACGAGAACATTCTGCAGCACGAAGGGACAAAACTCTACTCTAATAGTAAATGCAGGAGGACTGCACTACACGCAAAACCAACAAAACAAAAAAAAAATCTACAAGACAAACCCGCGGACAAGACAGAAAACAGACATTGCAAGAACCAAACAACTATCAAATCAAGAGAATGGACCCGGGGGCCAGCCGCAAGCGTCCACCGCGCTGCACAGTCCCGGGCCTGTCCCGGCACAGGCCTCACCAAAATGATCTACACAAAAGACGTAACAAAATAAATGCGACCGATCCTGCAAGTTGTCGTCTCCTCAATGGCGACAGTCAGCCAATCGACGTCAGATGTCAGAACGTCAAACAATTCCAACAACAAGGGCGACAATCCGGACAGAAACTCGGAAAACGCTAAAAAAATAAATGTAGTGAGCTAACAGGAGCAAAGCCCGACAACGAGAACATTCTGCAGTACGAAGGGCTAAAACTCTACCCTAATAGTAAATGCAGGAGGACTGCACTACACGCAAAACAAACAAAACAAAAAAAAATCTACAAGATAAACCTGCGGACAAGACAGAAAATAGACATTGCAAGAACTAAACAATTATCAAATCAAGTGAATGGATCCGGGGGCCAGCCGCAAGCGTCCACTGCGCTGTACAGTCCCGGGCCTGTCATGGTACATGCATCACTAAAATGATTTACACAAAAGACGTAACAAAATAAATGCGACCGATCTTGTAAGTGGTCGTCTCTTCAATGGCGATAGTCAGGACAAACTGACTGAAGCGACGAGTGATAACAGACACACTGCTAAATTTCTGCTCACTTATAATTCCTTCGAAGTTGTTATATGGGACTGTAAGAGGATATCTGACAATTCATTAAAGAGAAAAATAGAAATAGACCGTACATTCCCTTGTTTATATTTACTCTATACCTTAAAAATACATGTCCGATATAATCCGATTCGTGAAAATAACTGGACAGTACAACGAAATCGAACCGGTTATAATTTGATGGTTTATCAAACATGACTACATATCCTATTTCGTTTCGTTTTGTATAGTTAAATGGAAGCTACTAACTATAATGTATATGTATTGTAAATTGTGAATGGCTGTTAAATACTATAATACGGTTGCTGATAACATCTTGACCGTTATAAATGATGTCCGGTAGCAACCTAACTAAGAAGGATGAGACAGAGAGGCGGGCTGTGGTTTCCCACTAGAGGAGCCGGAGAGCTCAAGGCAGAACGTAGATGTACTATACAAAGGGTCCATACCTCCTCAAACTTGTTAATGACTGTTTTAACAAATACTATAATAAGTTACTGATAACATCTTGACCGTTATAAATGATCTCCGGTAGAAACCTAACTAAGAAGGATGAGACAGAGAGGCGGGCTGTGGTGTCCCACTAGAGGAGCTGGAGAGCTCAAGACAGAACGAAGATGTACTATACAAAGGGTCAATACCTCCTCAAACTTGTTAATGACTGTGAAATACTATAATAAGGTTGCTGATAACATCTTATCCGTTATAAATGATCTCCGGTACAAACTTTACTAAGCAGGGGGAATGAATGAATGAATGGGGTTTAACGTCCTACTATTATGCACCTAACCTTGGCAAATGGAAGACGGGCATACGCCATAAAGTGTGCTATTAGGGAAATTTTTCCCGGGCAGCGGCGCTACGGCCTACTCTTATATCGAATTCCAACTGCCAAGGGATCTTTTACGTGCACTCCAATGTGTAAACGGGACCTCGTCTTTCCGCGTCCCATCCGAACGACTAGGCAACTGTCCTTGAGGCAGAGAGGCGGAATGTGGTAGCCCACTAGATGAGCTGGGAAGCTCAAGGCAGAACGAAGATGTACTATACAAAGGGTCAATAAATCCTAAAATGATACCGTGGTTAAGCTGAAAATATAATACTTATAGAAAACAATCATGCGTTGTGTATTGAACACGGCTAGGTCATTAAGGAAAATGCTAGGCAGACATAAAATACAATACATTACTAAAGACACCCTGCAGACCCAATAATTTTATAATAGGGAGTGGATTGTTTAAAAGCTTTGCTGCAGACAAGATTTTGTCGAAGCAGAGTGTTTTGTAAAAACGATGGCAACAAAAATAAACGCATTCTCATTTGTTACAAAGTAGGTTCCATCTTCGAAGCAGTGTTTTGTAAAAACGATGGAAACAAAAATAAACGCATTCTCATTTGTTACAAAAAGTAGGTTCCATCTGCAACCAGGAATTCCAAATAGAAGTATAACACAAACCAAAAATACGTGACATGATGAGAAAATGAAATTATCTCGATTTTTCACATCCCACTATTATATAGATTATTTTTTTGTGGACGTATATTGAAACATAGGTATATATCCTAACGAGCTCGATTCCTTTCGATATTGGTATGTATAGGATCGTAACTTTATGGATTATTGCCCTTGATTGTACGAAAAATCGCGTTTTTTGCTTGTGGACATTCTATGGGTCACAATTTATAGTCGATTGTGATGACAGTTCAAATATATGTCCATAACCCAACCATCTTGGTTTCTTTCGATATACATAGGTATATATCCTAACGAGCTCGATTCCCTTCGATATTGGTATGTATCGGATCGTAACTTTATGGATTATTGCCCTTGATTGTACGAAAAATCGCGTTTTTCTGCTTGTGGACATTCTATGGGTCACAATTTATAGCCGATTGTGATGACAGTTTAAATATATGTCTATAACCCAACCGTCTTGGTTCTTTCGATATTCGCGCATGACGGACTGTAACCTCTTGCATTATGTCCACTGATTGAACGAGAAAACACATTTTTAGCCTTTGGCTCCTCTAGAGATCACATTTTCTACCCGATTTTAAAAAAAACAACGTATAAATATACCACCGTAAGTAATATCAAAGTTGTGGACCATCTAGAGGTCACAATTTTTATCCAGTTTTGATGAAACTTAAAACATGTGTTTATATCCCAAAGATCTCGATTTCTTTCGATATTATATTGGCATATATCGCACCGTATCTTCGTGGATTATGGCGCTGATTGTACAAAAAATCACGTGTAAAGCTTGTGAACGCTGTAGGGGTCACAATTTTGAACAGATTTTGATGAAACTTGATATGTATGTTTATAACGCACATATCTTGGTTCCTGACGATATTTGCGCTCATTGGAACGTAACTGCCTGAATTAAAGCCCAGATTGTCCGAAAAATCACCTTTTTTAGCTTGTGGTCCCTCTGGAGGTCAGATTTATTACCCGATTAAAAAAAGGTTTGGTTATATCACTGTTATACAAAATGGCCGCCGTTTGTACGCGAATAGTGTAAAACAAAAATGGTCGATCAAGGTTGTGAACTGAACAATTTTAATTTATTTTGATGAAACTTAAAATACATGTTTATAACTCAAAGATCTTGGTTCTTTTCGATATTTGCGCATGTTTATAACTTAATGATCTTGGTTCCATTTGATATTTGCGCATATCGATTTGTAACTTCATGAATTATGGTCCTTGATTCTAGGAAAACTCACTTTCTTTTTAGCTTGTTCTCATAAATTATGACCTTTGATTGTAGGAACAATCACTTTTTGTTTTGCTTGTTCTCTATCCATCTCTCGAAAATGTCGGCGTATCCTGCCTGGCAGCCGCCAGCCTATTTTTAGGACTTCGAATTATGTCTTATGGTTTGGATTGATGGTACTTGTTTTTTATTTTATTATGCTCAAATGATAGTATCTGTATTATTGACAGCTGAGTGTAGAGATGGCTTGATCGTGTGAAATTCAGATATTTGCATTCAGTTGTTCAATAAACTTCGATTGAAACCCAATTAACCTTGGTTTCAAAACAAGGAATTGTTTTGTTTGCTCATGTGTAATACCGGCCGATTTGCAATGTTGTTTCCCTTTCAGTTAATGATTTTGATTGGTATTGAAGTAAACGTTGTCTTTCAAATCATAAGAGGATGTCTTTAGTTTTTAAAGGACAATATTGGTATCGGCCATAGTCACGCTTGGTATAGAAGTGGTTAAGCACGTTCCGAATGTAATTTTAACACATGGCTCATTGCTACTAGAGGTGAGTAATGGAGATTTCATGAAACAGAAGTGGCGAAAGGAAAACTCTGGGTTTCCATCTATATAACTGATTGACGTAGCGAGTAATAACGGATACGCGTGCGAATTTCAGTTCACTGACGATTAAAACTTGTTTTTTGAGACTGCGAGTCAGTAACATTGATCTCTGTGTTAAAGGTATTTCTAGAACATGTTTAACGAGTTCTATCACATATGTGATAATGGCTGACACCAATATCGGCCTTTAATGAGTTTGATTGACATCGAATACAATTCGTGATTTCCTTTCGCTCTCGTCACTTCCGGTTGTTCCAATCTTCATGCACCAATCGTAGCAAAAAAATCTGTGTTAAATTTATATTTGGAACGTGTTTAACCAGTCATTTTAAATAATATGTGATACCAACATTGTCCTTTAAGGAGTTTGATTGTCATTGAAAAAAGCTTCTATAATTCGTGTTTTCCTTTCGCTCTCGTCACTTCCGGTTGTTCCAATCTTCATCACGCATCAATCGTAGCAATGTGTTTGACCAGTTTTTTGCATATGTGATCATATCTGATACCAACATTGTCCTTTAATGCGTTTTATTGTCATTGAATAAAGCCTCTATAGATCACTAAAGATAAGAGGTTGGCTTTAACTACCTGTACTTGTTTCTCACGATGCCTGGATTAACTATGTTCGTGTTTATTGCAATTACTCTATATTCTAATGGATCAACAGGTACGCATTATAAACTTATACAATTATGTTATAGGTTTACTATAAACTGTTTCAATGGCATTTAGTAATTGAACTAGAGTATACAGATCACAATTCTAAGGAATACAATTACTGCCTATTACTGAGCGACGTTTCGACTAGGCTTCTCTAGTCGTTATCAAGCAATGACTTGTCTTATTTTTTAGATCTTATCATTGCTTGATAACGACTAGAGAAGCCTAGTCGAAACGTCGCTCTGTAAAAAGAAGTAATTGTATTCCATAGAATTGTGACCTGTATAGGTTTACTATAGAATTGGGCCATATCTATTCTAGTAATGTTCACGACCAAATTTAACAGGGTTTCAAAAGAAACTATTAGACAAAATTTTAGTAAGAACAAATTATTAGACGGGCCCGATTTGCGCGTTTTTGGGGCAATGTAGAATTATTACAACGAATCTTCGTCTTAAAATATTTTTTTAAAAAAAATATTAATGATCTAATTCCATGGTTGTATTTTATTTGTTGGTTCTGTTTGTTTTTAGAACGTAACAGAAATAGCTGATTTATTTCAAACCACCGTCATAAATTATCTCAGTTTATAAACATTAGTGCTCTAATATTCCATGGATGCATTTTGTTTGTTGGTTCTGTTTGTTTTTAGAACGTAACAGAAATAGCTGGTTAAATTCAAGACGTGGTGTTTTTTATAATGTAATTAAAAACACACCATTGTATAATGTGGTTCTGCTGTTTGACAATAACACAGGTTAGTAACAAATGCAATGAAATGGGGTTTAACGTCCTACTGTTCTGCTTCAAACCTGGGCTAATGAAGACGGGGATACCGCCATACAGTGTGCTATGAGAGAAATGTGGCCCGGAAAGCGGCGCTACGGTCTACTCTTGTATCAAATTCCAACTACCAAGGGATATTTTACGTGCACGCTAATGTGTACACGGGGTCTCGGTTTTTCGTCCCATCCCAACGACTAGACAGTTGTCATTATCAGGCCCTCCGCCCTGCATCACTGACAAGGGGTAACCATGCCGAAAAATCTAGATGAACAACAATGGTCTGGAGATATAAATTGGCTATGTTTAAAGTCTAGCAAACAACCCACCATACATACTACTACGGGCACTTTGGCGAGCGGCATCTTTCCCATTTGTATCATGGGTCACGTAGTTTTAGAGTTTTGGAAGTTTTTAGCTGAATTTAGTTCTATTACAGCATGATGGCGGTACTCATCAAATATGGTTAAAATCACATTAACACCTAGGGTTTTGTTTTGCGTGTAGTGCGGTCCTCCTGCATTTACTATTAGTGTTCTAGAATACCCATGGATTCATTAAAAAAAAACGCTAAAATAAGCAAAACAAAATGGTAAAAAGACGAAGTTGTTATACAAATTTAATTCCGTATGATAGGCGTTCGATACGTGCTGTCGTATCCGTGTGCCGCATCACATATGAGAAATAGAAATATACACACATTGATGACATCACATGCAAAATGGATACGTGGTATGGAAAAGGAATTTACGCTTGCCAGTAGTCTATAATTTTAGTAAACCCGTACGTGAGATAAATAAAACCAAGTACGAACAATCAAAACAATTAGCCAAAATTCGAGGTCCTAAAAAAACGGTATAGGTAAATGACCACCTAAAGATACACTCTAAATGTCCCTATTATTAATAAGATCAGGTTTCGCTTTAGTTTTTATATTTTATGCTGACATTCCATTGCTTTAAATCTTCCAAGGGCAAAATCGGAACATTTCACCTTTTGACCTCTGGCGTCAATAAGTCTAAAGGCGAATTTAGCAAGTTCACATTTTTATTGATAGAGTGATAACTTTCGATCTTTTTCTGCATATATTCATGATACAAAAATGGTTGCGCATTCACTTTCAGTGCAAATGACCTCATTTGAGATTTGACCCTGAATATCTCGAAAACGCACTAACGGCGGACTGATTACCACTCGGCATCGTATTCTCCGCAAAATTTTACTCGAGAAAAGTTGGGTCGGGTTTTGTGCCCATTTGGTGGACAACCCGCCTGCACCGAGCCTTTGGATTATATGGACTGTTCACCGAGTACAAAATACACGACAAACAGTTATAACAGGTGCCCGGAAGAGTAAGCTTACCCTGTCTGGCGCGCAACCCCCGCCATAGCTACATCCAAACTACTAGGCCTAATTACGGTAAAATAGCGTGATTGGCCAATAGACTATTGGTATGCAAAATGAATGTGATGAACATTGTTCGGCACAGTAGCAAGGTCGCAGACTGCGTAGAGGGGTTTGGTCCTGCCCATAAAACATTTTCAAGTTGGTTTCTTGCGGCTGGTATGGACGTTAACACACCCTGTGACCTGTGCGTATCAAAACACGTACGGTGAGTTGGGAGCTAGGCTTTAGTAGCTCAGTTTTTATACGCCCACATTTTCATGTGGACGTATATTGTCGTCGCCCTTTTCCGGACGTTCGTCCATAATTGTTTGTGGACTCTCTACAGGTCACAATTCTTACCCGATTTTGACGACACTTGAAATATAGGTTGATCTCCCACAGATCTCGGCAGCTGTCGATATTGGCATGTATCGGATCAAAACGTCATGGGAGTATGGCCCCTGAGTGTATGAAATTCACGTGTTTAGAACCGATTTTAATGACACTTGACATGCATGTTTATCACCCAATGATCTTGGTTCCTGTCGATATTTGCGCATATCGAATTGTAACTTCGTGAATTATTGCCCTTGATTGTAGGAAAAATCACTTTCGCTTGTTCTCTATCCATCTCTCGAAAATGTGAACATATCATGCATGGCAGCCGCTGGTTAAGGGTAGATAAAGGGGGTAAAATCACTGAGTAGCGATAAAAGCTGCTTTGTGTAAGTTATCGGTATACTATTAAAGTTTAGGTTGATTATATTGTAAAGCTCAGTCAAATTAATTCATCCATGTTAATAAATGTCTAATATTTTATATTCAACATTTGCGGCCAAACGAAATACCGGAATATTTTCAGGGAATTTCATGATTTTCAACAAAATGATATTATGTCTATACGTTGTTGCTGGCCACTTTGAATGCCGTTGAATATTTGGAAAATGATTTTATGTATTCTTTTGACAACTTTTTTTCCTTAAGATTTGTTTGTATCAGATATACTATGGAGCGACAGTGGTGACAGTACAGTTAGAAAATATATACCTGTCAATGTAGATTTATTGACTGTTGATGGGTTCATCGGTTACATAAAAAGATTGGCACAAGTTTATGTCGGGGGTTATCTACATTTTATAGCTGTGCTAGAAGACACAAACATAGTCACAGTTGTTGATCAGGTAGGAATAAAGAGACAAGATCATCTCGGGACTAACATATGGTTCAATTGTTTTTCAATAATTCCAAATGCGCGTAGGGGTCTTTAGCAGTTAGAGGAAACCAGCGGATCCTGAGAAAACCTATGAGGCTGTCAACTCACTATTATATACGATCATGTGTAACATTCATACAGGAAATACTATTACAATTACCTCCCAAGTAGCTCCCTTGTTTTTTTTATGTTCGACCATGGAATAGCTTTCTTCAAACGTTTTAATTTGAAGTTTAAAATGATATTTGTGCCAATTTGTCAACTGGCAATAGTGAATTATAAGATTAATAGGACTATTCTTTAACAAAGTAGAACTGTCGATAGATACCATATATTTTAAGGCTTTATCTAAATACATTTTTAAAATATAACTTTAGCGCTATATAATAGGAATCACTCATAGTACAACATTGTGAAATATGAATCTCAGGAATCGGATTAATTCCGTCCAGTATTTACAAAGATAGGTGCAATTAAAATTTCCCTGATATATGCTGCTTTGTTATGCAATATATAACCGGCCGCCATTTTGTTATCTGCGAAAATTATTATATGGATTGGCCTTTTTTTTTAAAAAACATATTTTTTAATAAAAATACCAAATAATCAATCTGAGTACATATATTAGCGTGCATTAAGCCGTGAGAAATTTGACATTTTAGCGACAAATAAATGCAAATAGCGCTTCGTGCGAATGATTTCGATCATTACTGCAGGAAGAAACCGAAGAACTCGGGGGAAACCTGCCTGATCGGACGGGAGACCGAACATCCCTCTCACTTACAACGATAAAGTTCATGCCCTGAGCTGGGATTGAACCAATCCTAGTTTGTGTCGATTGGACGTTAAACCTCATTTCTCTCTTTGGGTTTCTTTTATATAGTGACATTTAATTACATGAATCATAGTCTGACGTCACAACGATTGGTCTTCGAATACCAACCTAATATTGTTGACGGACTTTGTAACTAAAATTTTTTTTCAGATTAATCATATTGACGAGAATTCAAAGAAATCCACGAACATCAGGCATTGGTCAACGTGGATTATATTTCATCATTTACAAGTTCTTAAACCTCTTGAACAACTGGTGAACAAATTTGACAATATGGCGATTGTCTATCTGCCTAATAAGGTAAGTATGTCGTAAATAAATTGTATTGGTATATATTATTTTGGTATAATGCATTTATTGGTTTGCACGTATTATATTTATTTATCTGTTCCTACTACATGTATATACAAAAAGCTCGGGCTTTTCGTTGTCACTTGCGCAGGACGGAGGGCCTGACAAGGACAGATGTCTAGTCGTTCGGAAGGCACGGAAAAGCGAGGTCCCATGTATACGTTGGATTGTCGTAAAAGCTCCATTGACAGCTGGAATTCAATATAAAACTATCAAATACGAGGGCACGCGGAGGGCTTAATAATGACAACTGTCTTGTCGTTCTGATTAGACGAAAAACCGAGGTTCCTTGTATACATTGGCGTGTCCGTAAACGATCGATTTGCATTTGAAAAAATATAAATAGCAGGCTATAGCGCCGCTGCCCGGACAAAATTTCCCTCATAGCACTATGTATGGTGTATGCCCGTCTCCATTAGCCCAGTGTAGGAGCCGAAAAGTAGGTTGTTAAACTCGCCTTCTTTTGAGAAATGCGTACAACAAACTTTATGATTATTGCTTTCACCCAAACGCTTATACACAAAATTAAATTTGGGAATACAGTTATCTACACATAACAGATATTTCTGATAAATTATTAATTTTTATAAACATCTTATAAAGTTATTGTTTTTTTCCAATTAGGTTGATGAATATGTACGTTTAAGTGGCGTAATGACCCTTGTTATGACCAAATGTGGTCCCAAGTTCCAACTTGTTGACATGTCACGTGATATCATTCAGTTATTTCCCAACCTCAACTATGGTTATAACGGAAGGCATTTTGACATCATTATAAAAACTGTAAGAAATAATATTATATTAAATACTGCCGATTGCATCAATATTTATATTATCATACATGTGTGAAAAATGAATGGCATTTTGTAAGATGTTTAATCAGATATTATAATGCAGAAGGGGCTAAGTGAGAGCAAAGAGAGAGCGATAGAGAGAGAGGGGGTTTAACGTCCATTCGACACAAACTAGGTCTTTTCGAATCAAATATATAGTTTCATTTTATTTCAATAATGGTTTAATTTTATTTCAATATTCAATAATCTGCTTGCGCGTAGGGATCTTTAGCAGTTGGAGGAAAACCCAAGAGAATTGGTAAGCGACCACAATCCTTGTCCCGTACAACCGAGGAATCGAAACCATTCCACCTGACTCAATGACAGACCTAATTATATAACACGCACGCGTTAACCATTCGGTCACCCGACCCCCTAATTGTTAGAAGTTATTTTATCGCTTATTTTCGGGCTGGATGGCCAAATGGTGTCATTTCGATTTCTCGGTTGTACGTGACAAGGGGTTGGATGGCCTGCGTTTTATCCGGTTCCTCTCGCTGCTAAAGACCCCAACTCACAAGCATAAAATTGAATCATGTGTTAGTCCTGAAATGACACCATTTCGATTATTTGTTTAATAATATTGTGGTATGAGAGGATGTCGCAGCTCAGTTATATATTTGCACCGTTCCTTTCGTTACATATTGATAAATATCAGTGGAGATCATATATTGAAGAAGAATTGATCAACGGCGAACTGGTTTATAAAGGTTACATAGCTGATGTACTTGCCGCCATTGCTCTTAAACTTAACTTTACGTAAGTATATCTTATATTACTGTCAGACCGATCTTGTGATATGAGCTTAAATTCTATTGACCGATCTTGTGACATGAGCTTAAATTCTATTGAAAATGTCAGTTGAAATCTCAATAGTCCGGATCAAACAAATATAGACTTTCTCGCCATATTGACCAAGCACAATAAAACGTTTTCGTACGAAGACGCATCAATCTGAATAAAATACTTTCGATGGCCTACATTACATGGCGATCTGACAAGCTATACTGAGAGTTCAAGTCAGGGGTCAAAGGAACGGCTTTTGACGATATGACGTCAGGCATTGATTAACCAATCAGCGTTGACGTGTCTAGTGATTTACCACCCAGTTCCGTCCACCAAACTCCAATAACTTGCCGTAACAGGCCATAATTGCTTTGTCTAATCCCTCACTTCAATCAAAACGCCGATAATATAACAATTTTCCAGATCCTAGTGTAGTAAAGACAATTCAAAAAGTGAATAAAAATACTACAATTTTTTGAACTCGCTATGGACCCTAATAACTGGCTATCCAAACAGTCGGTGTTTATCTCCTAAATGAAATGGACTAATGAAGACGGGCATACGCCTTATGGTGTACTATGAATGAAGGGAATTGTGCTTAAACAGTGGCACTACGGCCGCCTCGTACATCGAATTCGAACTGCCAAGGGTCCTTTAACGCGCACGCTAATGTGTACACCGAACGTCTATACCTTGTCCATTGCCACGAACAAGGAGAAACCACGTGGAAGAGAATTGTTGTTATGATGGTCCAATATGTCTTGAATTGTCTTCTAGATATTCGTTTGTCTTTAAATATTCGTTTGTCTTTAGATATTCGTTTGTCTTTAGATATTCGTCTGTCTTTAGATATTCGTTTGTCTTTAAATATTCGTTTGTAGATACCCGTTTGTCTTTAGATATTCGTTTGTAGATATTCGTTTTGCCTTTAGATATTCGTTCTGCCTTTAGATATTCGTTTGTCTTTAGATATTCGTTTGTAGATACCCGTTTGCCTTTAGATATTCGTTTGCCTTTAGATATTCGTTTGCCTTTGGATATTCGTTTGCCTTTAGATAATCGTTAGTCTTGAGATATTCGTTTGTATTTAGGTATTCGTTTGCCTTTAGATATTCGTTTGTAGATATTCCTTTTCTTTAGATATTCGTTTGTAGATATTTGTTTGCCTTTAGATATTCGTTTGTAGATATCCGTTTGTTTTTCAATATTCGTTTGTAGATATTCGTTTGCCTTTAGATATTCGTTTGTTTTTAGATATTCGTTTGTCTTCAGATATTCGTTTGTAGATATCCGTCTGTCTTTAAATATTCGTTTGTAGATATTCGTTTGCATTTAGATATTCGTTTGTCTTTAAATATTCGTTTGCCTTTAGAAATCGTTTGCCTTTAGATATTCGTTTGCCTTATTTATTCGTTTGTAGATATTCGTTTGTAGATATTCGTTTGTAGATATTCGTTTGCCTTTAGATATTCGTTTGTATTTAGATATTCGTTTGCCTTTAGATATTCGTTTTACAACGATAAAGAGAGTTCATGGAATGGTTACATTAATGGTAAACAGACAGGGCTGTTTTATAAAATATTAAATGGCGTAAGTATCATATTGATGCCAAATTATTTTTATTATTAAATATGTAATGGTGCTTAAGTAGTGAAAAGTACTAGAATACCATTATTAGGCAATAGCTAACAACCGGGGCACACTTTGATAATGTGTACAGATCATTTAATTATCTCCGTCACGTGTATTTGCCCACTGGCGTCTTTGGGTATCCAAATTGTTTAATTAAATTCAACACATATTGGTAGGTAAGTTTTAGGTTGTCTTAAGTTTACATGTGGACCGATGAAGATGAAGTCTGTCTACTTATCTTCATTCAGTCATCGACCATTTTAAATTGAACTATTCTAATTGGGTGATATGATAGCGAGTATATCCGTCTTCTCGATTATCTTTTTCTGTGCTAATGGGCCTCTAAGGGCATTAAGTGTTAATATAAGTCATTTGTAATTATACTGTTTTAATGGCATTTAGTAATTGAGCACATTAAAAATAAACACAAAAGTTATATGGATAACAATTACTACATTTATATTAAAGCTACGTTTCAACAAAGATTCTCACAATACTTGATAACGACAAGAGAATCATTGTTGAAACGTAGCTTTGATAGAAATATAGTAATTGTTATCCATATATCTTTTGTGTTTATTTTTCATTTGCAATTAATCTTAACTCATACTACTGTGAGAAATTGATTGGATGTTTAACTCCGCTCTGTGTGAAAGATACATTATGGGAGCTTAGATAAAAAGCTGGCAGTTATCACTATAATAGTTAAAAACTAGATAAAGTAAAGGGAATTTGCTGAAGATATCAGTCAAATTGATCAACTCTGAACCGAGAAATTAGCGATTGTATTTTCGACCTAGCCGCGATCATTATAACTAAACAAAGTCTCGAATATTCATTTCATGATTTAATCATAAATGAAAGTTGGGCAGCAAATCGGATCCTATTTCAGAAAATATCACAGGCTATATAGCGAGAGTTGATTATGTTCTGGATAAGTTAATTAGTGTCTCAGTACTAGTTTTTATAACCCTTCAGGCCTAAATAAAGGCCTATAATAGGCAGATTTAGCTCTTGCATAATGTATGTTTAATCTCTTATAAAGAGACAACATGCACGACACGCGGAATATAATTTACACTAACCGATATTAATTACAATTCACTAGAAATTTCACTATGATGATTCATTTTCTTTTTTTTTCTGGCCAGGAATATGACATTATTGGATCCCCTTCAATGGTGACGGAGGAAAGAATGGAATTTATGGATTATGCTTTCCCGTCTTACTTTACCGATAAAGTATTCCCTACATACAGGAAGAGAGCGGGTTCATCTTTTCTGCTTTACGCCAAACCTTACCAGACCGTGGTGTTAGTTTGTATTCTGATCTGCCTGGTCTGTTTCTGCTGCGTTCTTTGGACTGTAGAAAAGTATAATCCGTATAACCGAGAAACCAAAAAGGCTTCGATAAATGCAAGGATATTTTATATTGTTGGAATTATTTTAAACCAAGGTGAGTCTGTGGAGGTCATCGGCGACCAATTTTGCAATTACTAGCATGTATATATATTCTATATTGAACTGCATTCCCTAATGTGTTAAATAACGGGGACCAGGCACAAGTTATAATGTGCCATACTAAATAGAGAGAGATAGAGAGAGAAAGAGAGAGAGAGAGGGGGAAGAGGGGTTTCAATAATTCGCTTACGCTTAGGTGTCTTTAGCAGAGGGGAACCCGGAAAAACCAACGAGGTTGGACAGGCGACCCTACTTTTTATCACTTCCGTTAGTCATAATAAACCTATTATATTATATAAAATGTGTTTTCTGTACTTTCTGCATATAATAGATCCAGATCCACGCCTTTACTAGTAACGCTATTATAGTTCAAAATTAGGTGATATTGAAAATTTCAGCCAAATTACTTCATTCTGAGCCAAATTATCACTTTTTATTGACAACATATGTGTATATGGGTAACTAGCGCACTTCTATGTTCGCGACTTAAACCCTGCTTTCTTATTTTTAAATTAAATTTATAAATGGCGAACCATTATAATCTAGTTAAAATCGCGAGTATCCGATGACAACAATAGTTGATTATGGTCTATTTTTGTTAATAAATGTATATTTAATAGTGTATATAACATGTCAGGCCTAAAGACAGACCTCGATAGGCATATTTAGCTGTTGTATAATGTATGTTTAACACTTGGAAGACTCAACAATTTACAAATTGTACAGGTCTAATATTTGGGACCTAGAAATTCACAAAAGTGGTTCGCATCGCATATAATACTGTAATATGAATGTATATAAACTGATTTACATTCAATGGTTTCCGTTTTAATTCCAATTTCAAATCAGTTATGTTGGGCGAAAAAAGCAAGCAATGTAAATCATGTTCAAAAGTCTAGAGTCTAGTTATTCCAGTATACATAACTCCGTTTAACTTGGTGCAATGTGTCTAGCCTCGTGCCTCAATACAACTGGGGCTGAAGGGCATTGTGGTACCAATGTTAAAAAATAAAAACTATCTTAAATATCGGATATCAGAAGCTTCTTTATCTCCAGGTAAGTTTACATGATCAATGTTGATTTAAATTGACCAATAATTCGTGTTTTCGATGTCGACGATTTTGGAGGATTTTGAGTTACGGACTTAGGTCCGTTAAAGCTTTCTGAATTGTACAGGTCTATGTTTGTGATTATATTGCTTTATGTGGTCGCATTAAAATGGGTATCATTTTTTTCGCAGGTGGTATATTAAAAATAAATTCGTTAACAGGCAGGATATGGTTGGTTTCCTTCTGGTTGTTCTGTTTAATCATGGGATCTGTATACAGAGCGAACCTAGTGGCATTCTTTGCCTATAGTAAACCAGCTGAGGAGTTTACAAGTTTACAAGATATATTAGATAGTGATTATCGGATTGGCTGTGTGGGCGGCAGCACTTTTCTAGCAAAATTAGAGGCAGGTTTCTTCATGGAATTTTATGTGCTATTTATTCTGAGGCTTAACGTTAGATTTTTTTTGTATGGAAGCTAGTAGTTAAGTTTAGTGGCTAAGTGGCAAGGGCGCTGGTTTGGTAGCCCGGATGTCGGGTGTTCCATCCCTGCATTTGCCAAGAAAGTCCATCTGTCTAGTCGTTCAGGTGTTACGAAATACCGAGCCCCGTATACGGATTGGGATGCACGTAAAATACCCCTTGATAGTTGGCATTCGATATAAGAGTAGGCTGTATTGCCGCTGTCCGGGTAAAATATCCCTCAGGGTGCACTGTGCGGGGTATGCCCTTCATTAGCCCAGTTCGGAGGAGAACAGTAGGACGTTACATCCCATTCCTTTAAAGGAGCTAAATCGCTAATATTTGGGACCTGAAAATTGACCCTAATTGGTCGCAACGCTTATAATAATATAATCTGTTTGTATATACACTGAATTACATTGAATTGTTTCCAATTTGACTCTAATTTTAAATCCGTTATGTCCAGCAAAATACGGCACGAGTCTCAACCGTATAAGTATTTCTTGTGTCTGGTCATTCTAGTCTACTGCGCATGCTCACCAGATACAATATGGCCTCATCGTTTGACTGGAGTTGTGGAATGAGTCTAGCCTCGTTCTTTCTGGTCACTTGTTACAGGGGATGCTGAAACGCTCTATGGTACACGATTCGTGTACCAATGGTAAAATGTTTATTTTGTTTTAAATTCAAGGTAAGATCACAACATCAAAGTTGATTTGAATTGACCAATAATTCGTGTTTTCGATGTCGAAGATTTTGGGGGGTTTTGAGTAACGGACTTAGGTCCTTTAAGTTTAGTGTATATGCGTGTACATCATCCGAGTCTCTGTAGCATGACGCAAGAAGCACACAATACAAAATAAAATTGATTCATTGGTTACCTAATGGTAAAATGGACACATCTATCATTGGTTAGGATCTTTCTGGACGTTTAAAAGAGAGAGAGAGAGAGAGAGAGAGAGAGAGGGAGAGAGAGATAGAGAGAGAGAAATGCGGCTTAACGTCCAATCAACACAACTAGTTCATTTCGGGACTAACATATGGTTTTAATTTTATTTCAATAATTCGCTTGCGCGTAGGGGTCTTTAGCAGTGGGAGGAAAGCCACGAGGTTGAGAAGGCGCCCCTATCTCCATGCCACAAACGCTCACACCAGGGCTCAAAACCACAGCCGCAAGCCAGAGGTGGCCGGCCAGCTAGAGGTCGAAGCGCGGCACCCAAGACCACTATGCCATCCCAACCCCAAGGTTTCAAAGAAGATGAGAATAAAAATGATTACCGGGCATTGACAGATTTTCTTATAATAAAATTTAAACTGTCACCTGATATCTGATATGTACATTGTTCTTTTCAGAACCATTCTATCCCAGTGTACAAAAGGCTGTTCAAAGTTCTCAATACCAATATGAGGTTATATCCTGAGACGGGGAGCACTGATAATGCAGTGCATCTAGCTAACCTGCTTGCCGGAAATTACGTATATGTGGCGGAACGTGCATCAACAAGCTACATATATGCCACTAACTGTGACGTTGTCAGATTTCAATCGTCCATTTATGACTATATCTTAGCTTTTGGGGTACCCAAAAAATCTCCTTTAAAATATGACCTGGAAGAAGCGTGAGTATTATTTAAATTTAAATGTGAGATAAATACAGATATAATACACACATACCCGTGTCGAGAACTAATAAAGCGGACTGATATCTACCACGCATGGCCCATGGGAGCTAAATACAGATATAATACACGCATATACCTGTCTAGAATTAATAAAGTGGACTGGCATCTACTGCGCATGGCCCACTCATTGCAGCAGTTTGAGTTTAAAAGATAACCCCGATGGAACGAAACGGACATGCGCTCTAGGCGACCTAGCCTAGAACCATATTCCTGAAGCAATAGCTCTAATCAAACGGAACACTGCGAGGAGTAGGGTCGCCTGTCCTACCTCGAGGAGGATTTTTGATTGTCTGTATTTAAAATGAGAATTTTGAAGTAGGGTCTTATAGGGAAAACGTATATCTGCCCTATCTGAAAAGAGGCATGGCAGGTATAAGTATTATCTGAATTCTATTATAGGCTGAACGAGCTACAAAAGGGTGGACTTCTTGACAAATGGCAGAAAAAATGGTGGCCCGAGAGACGAAAGGAATTTTGTAACACGCCATTGCGTGTGAAACAGCTCCATCTGTCGGATATTTACAGTATATTTATTTTAATAGCTGTTTGTCTTGCTGTGTGTTTATTTGTTCTCGGTATTGAACTCATCCGAAATCAATTTACATTAGGAATCGATCAACCATAATTAGTACCAGTTTATAGATACAAAATCTAAATTGTTACTTGGATATATTTATCAATAACGATTGTGGAAGTGGGCAAGGGGATCTAGCCACGATATTAGAATATCCCGGTGTAAAACCTTGGGATGGGGACTCAAGCGCGAGCGTTCGTCTCGGTTGAGACGGGAAAATAAAAAAAATTAATGAACAGCCATATGCTTTTGCTTTATTTCATTAAAAACAAACGATGTTTTCAAGATTTTAATCATATATTTGTTAGACGTTGGGATAATAATCTCGTCATTTTACAAGGCTAGCAAATTAGGCCTGAGTCTTATTTTCAATTTGGCCCTTGGCACAGATCGTGCGAATGATTTCGATCATTACTGCAGGACGAACCCGGAGAACTCAGGGGAAACCTGCCTGATCGGACGGGAGACCTAATATCCTTCTCACTTACAACGATAAAGTTCTTTCCCTGAGCTGGGATTAAACCCTCGTTGCATTGGCGAGAAGCTGCCTCTCTATCGCCACGGGATCTTACGTATTCCACAGGTATGCTAACCCTTTTGTCTCTTATATCAGCATAACCAAATATGCATCAATTCGCCTATAAACCATGAATTTTGATCAAAATATGGTAGATGTCAATTCTGCACCTCATCGTCCATTCAAGACAAACGTATTAACAGCAAGGGGAAAAAAGATTTGGGGGGTGGGGGGTGGGGTATAACAGCAGAAACTACATGGAATGGGATCTGCTTTCTGGTAGCAGCAAATTAGAGTTATCTCCCTTATATTAGAAACAAACAAGCGAAGCATTGCATTGTTTGAAAAATAGACATTTTAGTAGAGGAGCTAGCTGACCATTGTTCCTGAGGTACCAACATGGCCGATGATCAGAATTGGAATTTTTCAGTTGCACATCCACTGGGTTTAGGGGCTGTTTCTCCCCGAAATCGCGGAAAACGTTGATTTAATTCATTCTTTTGTGGACTAATTAAATATTTGCTACATTTTATCACTTTGCTCGGGCAAACAAGATCGGGTTCAAAGCTGAAAACAGTAACCGAATCGGTTAGCCATCCAACTTAATCACCAAATAATAATCAGACACCGGATAAACTTAAAATACGTGTTGCGATAACATTTATAGGAAAAACATCCTACCATATCCAGCTACTCTTGAGACAAGCTGGAATAAAAACTGGTTTAATATGGGGAAATACTACGGGGAATGTTGTAGGCTAATGTAGTTAAATAAGTCTCAATCAGTCTCAATACATCAATCCGATTAATATACAGATCTATATTTCGTTTCGTTCTTTATACTTTCGATGGCCTACACTACATGTAGATCTAACAAGTTATAGTTGGAGGTCACGTTCTATGACGTCAGGTACCAAGCAATAAAATAAAAACCAAGTACGAACAATCTAAACTATAATACAGAATTCAAAGTCCTGAAAAACGTTATAGGCAAAAAAGTGTATTCGAGCAATATAGTGTAATCAGCAAATGGACTGCTCCCCGTGTACAAAATACACGACAAACAGTGGTAACAGGTGTCCGGAAGAGTAAGCTAACAATATTTGACCCGATAACGTGAGTCATTTGGTTAACCAATTGGCGACCGCCATGCTTTTTTAAATCTAGTTTTGCTTTGTTTTGATTTTTATCGCTGGTGATATCTACCCACAGTCCCGCTCAAAAAAAGGTCAAACGCTCGATTAAACTGACCATTTGATTGGCTGACCCCTCATTTCAAGCAGAACACGAGTTAAAAAAACAAGTCTTCCAGATCCAGGTGTATAAAAAACTAAACAAAATTGGATATGTGTTTTAATTAGATTGATAATTCATCTGATGTGGCTCAAGACATCATGGAAAACCCGCGCCATAAAGTAAATTGTGATATTGTATACACCTCAGCCTGAAACATACACAGCAAAGCGTATGTAAACTTTCGGAAGTAGTGCACCTAAAGAAGATTCGCCAGTCTAAATTAAACCGCGGCGTTGGACTTCACATTCATAAAGCCCATGATAATATTTTAATTCATTAATTGTGCTTAGTGGACTCATATCACAATGCTGCTAATGTCGTTATTTCATTTCTTACTGTCATTCGCAACACCTATACCATGTCTAACAAGATTGGTAGAAGTTTAGCTCTTTTAAAATGTAGCATTGTAATAATAATATTTATCACCCAATAATAATACATTCTACAGTGGATATCGGCTGTGTGATATATCCACTGCGATATCTCCTTACGTGAATTTGATTGGTCAATCCAAAAGGAAATACTTTTTTATTTTCAAAGAACATTTTTTTTAATGAAAAGTAACGTCCTTCTAATAAAAAAGGAACTATTTGTTTTATTTAATTGCCTTGGCGGAACACTGGGTCATTTTAAATGACTGTTGAATTGCTGTCACAATATTGATGTATCATTACACCATAATGAGTTCAGTAAAAGTGAAATCTATAGCAGAGAATTGTATTTATTTATTTCTGCATATAAATAAAATCTCCTACTCGTTTTATTGTATCAAAAAATATTAACACGTTTATTTTTAAATTATCAACTTGTGTTGATATTTTTTGATATCAAAAAAGACTCGTATAACATTTTCTATATCGCTGGCTAATTATTCGATTCACAGGAACTTATATGAAACTTAAATAAAAATGATTGAATGGTTGGCATATAAAACACGATTTACAAAACCATTAAAAAAGCTTATTCCGTAGTAACCAAAATATCATTTTAAACGCGTGATTGGAAATTTACTAATTGCATCATACACTGTAATCATCCAATTATATACCAACTCATACTTAACAACCAATCGCTGACTGCGTTACCAAGGCATTACCCTTAAAACAGGGCGTAAAATTGGACAAAATATGTTTGCATAACGTTACGTCATCGCACATGATTTTTTTACGCCCGATTAACAAGTGCATAGCAGAATATTGCAGTAAAATTAATTGCGTGACAAACGAGGCTATCAACATTGATGGGGATCACGGTGGCTAAGTGGATAAGGCGCTGGTTCGCTAGCCTGGAGGTCGTGTGTTCGATCCCTGCAATGGCCGAGAAAGACCATCTCGATTTCCGACGTGATTTCCCCTTGTCATTGATGCAGAAGGAGGGCCTGACAAGGGCAGCTGCCTAGTCGTTCGAATGGGACGAAAAACGAGGTCATGTGTACACATTGGAGTGCACGTAAAAGATCCCTTGGCAGTTGGAATTCGATATAAGAGTAGGCCGTAGCGCCGCTGCCCGGGCAAAATTTCCCTCATAGCACACTGTATGGCGTATGCCCGTCTTCAATTAGCTCTGGTTAAGTGCATAACAGTAGGACGTTAAACCCCATTTCATTCATTCATTCTATCAACATTGACATAAGATAAACAATACTGTATGGAGCCGAACAAATTTACGCCGTTTTTAATACCTTAAATCACTGTCCAAAGTTTTAGGGAATACGCCAGATTAAATGAAGGGTGGTCATGTTGCTGTAGTTAAGTGATAGATTTGATTGAACGGAAAGAAAAGATACACTCCCTTAAAAGTTCAAGTATCAGACGCCAATTCAGCAATGGCCATAGGAGGATATCCCGGGTCATTGCTTCAGAAATATACCGACTGTGCAACTTTGCTATTGATTTGTTTCTCTATTCCTACGAAGCTGATTACATACAGAAACTCGTAAAATCAAATAAACGATAAGTCAGATATCTTAACTTCACTCATCGATATATCGACGATGTTCTATCACTGAATAATCCAAAATGTAATGATTATGTAGAATTCACATCCTGATGAGCTCGAAATTAAAAACACCACTGACAGTGACAATTACGCTTCCTGCTTCGATATGCGTCTCGATTTTGACAATTGCCATAAACTTATTGTTAAATTGTACGAGAAACGTGATGACTTTGACTTTCCGATTGTTAACTTTCCATTTATTAGTAGTAACATTCCAATATCACCAGCTTATGGAGTGTTTGTGTCTCAGCTAATTTGTTACGCGAGAGCTTGTTCGTTTTGTTCTGATTTTTTAAGTAGATCGAGGTATTTGTCATCTAAGCTTCAACTACAGGGATACTTGCGAAATAAACTTATTAAAACATTTAAAAAGTTTTATGGTCGTCATATTGACTTGATTGGTAAAACAAATTCTAGACATTTTTTTGGACGCGTATCCTATCTCCCTGATAATGAATGTCTACTACATCGTTAACACTGTTCATTACGTGCATTTTGCATACCTACAGTCCATTGGCCAATAACGTTATTTTACCGAGATTTCGCCTTATAGTTTGGATGCAACGGTAAGCTTACTCTTCCGGACACCTCTTACCACTGTTTGTCGTGTATTTTGTACACGGTTGCTGATTTCCCTTTTTTTTATTATTATCACACTATTTTGCCTGATTACACTATTTTGCCTATACCTTTTTTTTAGGAATTCGAATTGTCAATCTTTAACTTATACTCGATCAGTTTATAGTTAAATTACGCTTAGTTATTCAAAATAGAAATTAAGTAAAACGTCATCGTCCCTAGCAATGAAGAGGTCTCTTTGATATCCACGGTAGCGACTTGATTCTATCTAACCACGACTTCGGTCAACTTGATTTAATTTACCTATATGGATGAAAAACATGGTTACGTGCACGCGAATCTCGACAGATACCGGTACCCTACATCTAGACTCGGATGTTTGACGAATTCCGCCATTTTGTAACTATTTCAAAGGACCCGGATAAAAAATGGCTCCCCCCATGTTGATTATATCAACAAACTAAAAAATCGGCTGCCATTTTGGGACTTTTTGCGATCATGCCGGACTGAATGGTGAAGTAGGCTTAATTATTCTTTGATACGAACCAAGAAGTCAAACACGTCACTAAATCATTTCTTTTTATCACGCTGACCTGTAATCCATACAATGCATGTCAATCAATCACCCTCGTCGGTCCATTGTTAATATCTCAAAACAAAAACATAATATGATATGTTCATGTATTTACTTGAATTATTTCTTGGTTAAGTTCCAAACATGTCACGCTGATAAGTTTTAAAACCCCTCGGGGCAAGTCGAACTATAAAATAAAAAAGAAATATCTATTTTGTTTTAAGTTAATTAAAAAAACTGAAGTGCGGCAACTCGGTTGATTGATGTTACGGTTTTTGTAGTTACAAATACATTATGAACTCATGAAGCATTTCCTCATATGTAAAAACCGAGACGTGAACACGTCACTGATATACTAAAAGGAATTGCATTGGCTGCCAGTTAGAGCGCGAATTGAATATAAAATCCTAACAACTGTATACAAAAGTCTATTTACTGCATCTGCTCCCAGCTATATGAAACAGATATGTACACTGTATAGTGATGTACAAATACGCCGCAACCTCAGATCCTCAAACGATAACACATTACTAAATGTTTCGAAATACAATAAACTATGTGGAAAATATTCTTTCCCTGTTAATGGTGCAACTATCTGGAATGATCTTCCAAAAATAATGCGGGAACTATCTACATTTACAGAATTTAAATCTGTTTTAAAAACATATCTATTTAATAAGGTGTACTAGTGGTGTGATACTCCAGAGATACTTTCCACGTTGTATACAATGTAGCCGGACAGCGCTTAGAAATGACAATTTGACATAATGTAGCGCTATTTAAGACAATTATTATAATTATTATTATATAGCAGTGGTTCAAAGGATATTCTACAGGCTAAAACTGAACATACATTATACAAGAGCTAACTCTGTTTATGAACCGACATGCCTATTGTAGGTCTTTCGTTTGGCCTTAAATGTTATTCAAATTACCAATAAGACATTAATTACCTTCTCCAGACCATAATCAACTCAATGTCATTGCTAGCGGGTTTGAATCTATATCTTGAGATATAGCAGTAGTTTAAATGTTATTCTACAGGCTATAACTAAACAGGGGACGTGAAGGTAGCTCGTTATTCGTTTTGGCGAATAACGAACAGCGAGCTGGTTTGTTGTTCGTAATTGGCGAATAACGAACAACGAGCTGGTTCGTTGTTCGTTATTCGACAGATATGGAATTAGTAACATAATAAAGGCACTTTTAGAGAGAATATGCCGGGAGTGGGTTTCTTCTATGAGTCTGATTGGTTAATAAACCTTCAAAATCTAAAAACGAAAAACAAACCAACTCGTTGTTCGTTATTTACCAATATGAAACATCTAGTTGTTCGGCTAGCAAAACAGACTGTTAGAATCTTTTCCCCAAGATTTTGAAGATTTTTCACCAATTAGACTCCTAAAAACCCACTCCCGGCATATTCTTTCTAAAAGTGCCTTTATTATGTCATTAATTTCATATCTGGCGAATACCGAAGAACGAACCAGCTCGTTGTTCGTTATTCACCAATATGAAACAGCTTGTTGTTCGGATAGAAAACCAGATGGTTAGAATCTTTTTCCCAAGACTTTCAATATTTATTAACCAATTAGACTCATAAAACCCACTCCCGGCATATTCTCTCTAAAATTGCCTTTAGTATGTTACTAATTCCATAGCTGGTGAATAACGAACAACGAACCAGCTCGTTGTTCGTTATTCGCAAATAACGAACAAAAAAACAGCTCGTTGTCCGTTATTCTCCAATATGAAACTGCTAGTTGTTCGGGTAGATAAACAGACGGTTAGAATCTTTTTCCCACGATTTTAAAGATTTATTAACCAATTAAACTCATAAAAACCCACTCCCGGCATATTCTCTCTAAAAGTGCCTTAATTTATTATGTTACTAATTCCATATCTGGTGAATAACGATTTTCCGCTATCGTACTATACCTTCTCGACACTATAGATTGTTTTTGTTTTTTTTTTAAAATAGCCTACATAAAGTCTGAGTTGAAGGACGTATGTACGGCGCGCATACGTTAATCTCATCATTTTGGCTGTAGGCCTAGATTGTCTTCTTTATGACTCGTGTTTTTATTCCGTTATCAATGATTAAGGGTTTCCCGCGTTAGTTTCGTTCCGTTTTATTTTTTAGAAATCTCAAATATGCCGAGAGATAAAGCTATTGTTTCTAAGGTTCTTGTTGCTGGCTGTGTAGGGGTATTCAGTACGTTGTTGACATTTGAAATCTTAAAAGTCAAACAATTGATATTTTATAGCATATTGCATACGTTCGTTTATATTTGTTTTACTGATAATTATTTAACCTTTTCTACTCGTGTTCTTGTACACATTTTGATTGGCTAAGCACTAAAATCAATCTAATATTATCCAATCAAATTACTAAAATTTGGATTTTTATCTTAGTTGAAATTTCGTGAAACAGACCCTGCAGACTGGGTCATTCTGCAGTTAGAAGTTTTGACCTGTTTAGACTCAGAGAAAAATATCGTTACAAGAAATAAATAATAACAAAAAAGTTTAGCCTCAGGAAATAGATCTTTAACATTTAAGTTGAACATTTCTATGATTTATGAACTTTTAAGAAAAATAAACAAAATCAAAACAGTTAAACTGCATTTCTGGAGGAAATGTCAAATTTTACGTTACGATTTATGAACATTTATTAAAATAGAGGTTTTGTTTATTTATATATTTAAAGCTGTAAGTTACGTATGTGAAAGAAATGCATTATGGTGGTAATTAATGTTGTCCTTTGTTGTCATAAAAATTCCTAATGTATCCGTTTACTGTTTGTATGAATTCTGAAAGACATTTTCTCAGTGGTTTATTTAAAACTGACGCAATACAAATTATTCTATTTTTTACAGTACGTTTTTTAATCATTTTGTGTTCAATTGAGATGTTGGATATAAATTGGTTTGCACTTATAATAATAGCTAGAGATCTTATAATTGCTTTAAAAAACTGAAAGTATCGAAACGATTAGGTTTGACATTTTAGCCAGCTCCGTGATGTGGTTATTAATCACACATTTGACATTGTATTTCCATAAATGGGGTCAATTATGTATTGAAACTGATCTAATTTACCATCTTTGACAGTGTAATCTAAAACACGAAAATAAAATTAGCAACTGAATCGACTCCCGGCTAATATTTATAAACGAAATTGTGATCCAATAAATATTGTCCCAGATGTTAAAGCCTACATGTAAATCAAAGAGGTCGAGCATCTTTAAATGAAAGGGTTATGCACCCTAAAACGACGACATTACATACAGAACAATTTGGTGTCAGACAAAAGTTTATAATAGTAATAATAATAACAGTCATTTCTTATGAGTTTTTAGTTTCGAACAGATATCCTCTCTCACAGTAATCTGGGAGCTAACATATGATCTTTTAGTGGCATTTAGCGATCGGGAAACACATTAACAGAACACAGTTTTTATGGGATACAATCACTAGTTTATTCTAAAGCACGACGTTTCGACAAGTATCCTCTTATCGTTATGGTTCAGTCGTTTGCGCGTAGGTGTCTTTAGCAGTGGGGGGAATCAGAAGATCAACAGAAAACCCACAAGTTTTGACAGGCGACATTAATCCATCTCAGTTGACTCAATGACAGAACTTATAATTCAGCGCACACGCGCTATCCGTTTCTCAATAATCTATGATGTCAGTGCTCAGCCAATAAACAATCTAGCTATAACGATGCGTCATTTGCATGTTTCACTAAAATATCACATTTTCACTATAATATAAGTATTATTTTTTACTTAAATATCTTTTTTTTAAACTAAAATATCAATTTTTCACTTAAATGTCATTTTTTCACTAAAATATATATATTTTCACTAAAATATCATATATATTTTCACTAAAATATCATATATATTTTCACTAAAATATCATATATATTTTCACTAAAATATCATATATATTTTCACTAAAATATCATATATATTTTCACTAAAATATCATATATATTTTCACTAAAATATCATATATATTTTCACTAAAATATCATATATATTTTCACTAAAATATCATATATATTTCCACTAAAATATTATTTTTTTCACTAAAATATCTTTTTTTCCCGCAATTATAATATCATTAATTTATTTTCACAAATTAGAATATCATTTTTTTTCACAAATTAGAATATCAATTTTTTTCACAAATTAGAATATCAATTTTTTTCACAAATTAGAATATCAATTTTTTTCACAAATTAGAATAAAGTATTACTTTTTCACTAAAGTATTACTTTTTCACTAAAGTATTACTTTTTCACTAAAGTATTACTTTTTCACTAAAGTATTACTTTTTCACTAAAGTATTACTTTTTCACTAAAGTATTACTTTTTCACTAAAGTATCATTTTTTCACTAAAGTATCATTTTTTTTTCTCACTAAAATATCAAATATCAGGGTTCCTTCGTTCTGATACGAAAATATATATCCTTTTTTTACCCAGAGTCGAAAGAACTATATGATAACAATAATAGCACAGCAAGGATGCGATGGACTGTTGTAAATTAAAAGCTAGTCTCGACCATTCTAACAAATAATCTATGAATCGTTGAAGACTAAGGGGTTATGGGTAACTGAGACTACACAAGCTCACGACATACTGGGGTAAATAGCACAACAAGGGTACGACATACCGAGGTAAATAAATAGTACCAATAAGAGCTACTGTGCGATTCATCCTAAATTTTAAACGGATTTCTTCGATTATGAACAAACTACGTTATTAAAATCTTACCTGTGTGTTTGTAATCAACTCCCGTTAAATAAAATCCATTGCACAACTAATCATTACAACGATGAAAACAGGTACTCTCTTGAAAAATTGAAATATCAAAAACTTTTGGCAAAGATAAACAATATTGAAACTGGGTTACGTCCCTCTCTGGAAGATATCATTTCACGTACAATTAGGACAAGAATCCATATACACTCGGCCTAAAGACCACTCGGTCCAAGACCACTGGGGATACCGCGAATGTGAAAAAGTTAAATTAGGCTATTAGACAAGAACAGTATACCCGTATATTATGTAGAAACTGTCAAAAGTCTGGACATAACGAGTCTCATTACAAGAGTAAAAAAGACAAATTAGATTGATATTTTTTGCGGCACCATTATTAATTAATTTTAAAATAATCGTTGATGTATTTCTGTACACAAAACTGAACTAAACAACTCTAAATATAAGAATTCCGTATAAGAATTGGTTGCTTCTTTGTATTGCGATTTAATAATAAATAAATAGCATATTATCTAGCCTTATAGTTATAATACAATTTAATTGGTCCGACTGGTATTGTTTTGGTCCGACTGGTCTTAGTCCAAGTAGTCTTTGGTCCGAGTAGTCTGGATACCTACGACAATTGGCATTGAGTTTTAGCGTTCGCACACTACCCACATTCCTGTATTTAGTCACCGTCTTTTTTTTACATTCTAGTAAAATCTCTGCAAATTTTATAGCTTTACCTTTTGAAATATTTTGATTTAATTATTTGATTAGCGACTCGGATGGGATAATTTACTTTTGAACACGCATGCCGCACAAACACAACTATACATTCGTTTTATGGGCCTTCGGTCAAAACTGTCGAATCCGGAATTAATGTTCCGTTTCTTACGGGGTCGTACCGGCTTAGGAGCATTATATTCTCACCCGGGCACCCAATAGGCACGCTGAGAGCTGCCGCAACACACTTAAAGATGTTACTGAAGCGGTTATTAGTCCGGACGCCAGGGCTGAGGACCCACTTTTGATATAGAATGTTTCTCGATGGATTATTGTTGGGTAGGGTCCCCTTGATTTTTCCGCGGTGGGTGTGGTCGTGTCACCCTTGGGGAAAATTAAATATTCAAGATGGCGGCCAACGATTTAGGAAAAATTAAAAAAAAAAATATTTTTCATCGTCCTAGTTCGTGTAATATATCGTTTTATATGTCTTTGGGGTCGCTGAACACTAAATCGGACATAGTTTTAACATCAGGCCAATATAAATAAAATGGCCGCCCAAAATGTGACTGATAGTTTTAGCTAAAATTGAAATTTCTGGAATGATTTATCATAATCCAGCTGTGTGAACTTTATTTTCTCCTATTTTCCGCCTTCATGATGGGTCTTATGTTGAAAATACACCCGAATTCGAGTTAGTAGGGCAAAATATGAAATTCATGTACCCCCCGTCGCCTTTTTTGGCCGCCACTTTAATTATATTGGTCGGATGTTACAAATATGCCCTATTTAGTGTTGAGCGACCCCGAAAACATATAAAACGATATATTACACAACCTAGAATGGTGAACAATGATTTTTCTTTTGATTTTTCCCACTACTTTTGGTCACCATCTTGAATATTTAATTTTCCCCAAGGGTGACACGACCACACCCACCTCGGAAAAATCAAGGGAACCCTACCCAACAGTAATCCACCGAGAAACATTCTATATCAGGCAAAAGTGGGTTCAGTGATAATTTGACATTTGACGTACGGACTATATTATTCGATCGAAAGAATGCGTATAAAAATTAAAAATACGTAGAATTCGGAGGTAATTGAGCTTCACGATCCTTGTTAAATTATTTATTAAAGAAGATAGGATATTTATAGTTTATATAATATTATGACTTTATTGTTACGAGTATTCGTGCAATCAGTGATATTTTCATTGTGAATAAAATTTGATAGACTGGCGATCAATGCGGTTTCCATATAAATCTCCTATGTAATTGCCTTCAATTGATATTTTTCGTCGCCCAAACCCACATGAGAGGGAGGGGGGGGGGAACGAGAGAGAGAAAATCCACGAGATAAAACAGGCGACCCTACTCCTTGCCACGTACAACCGGGGATTCGAAACATATCAATGACAGGATTTATGTTTATGATACAGCGCGCGCACCCGTATCATTCAGCTATCCAACCCCCCAAACGCATATACGATCAAAATGGTCCCGATGTCAAACTATCTTTCAGTGTTACCCCCCCCCCCCCACGCAACAGGTATATTGGATTCGTCAAACACGTGACAATGACATTGTTGACATATACTCTGTCGAAATTATTAGTAAACTTTTCAATTTTTCAAGAGAGAACTTGTTTTCATAGTTGTAATAATAAGTTGTGCAATGGATTTTAGTTAACGGGAGTTGATTACAAACACACAGGTAAGTTTTTAATAACAATTATTCAGAAGTTTGTTCATAATCGAAGAAATCCGTTTAAAATTTAGGATGAATCCCACATAGTTGTAATTATTAGTTGTGCAATGGATTTTAGTTAACGGGAGTTGATTACAAACACACAGGTAAGTTTTTAATAACAATTATTCAGAAGTTTGTTCATAATCGAAGAAATCCGTTTAAAATTTAGGATGTACCCCACAGTAGATCTATTTTGTGTAGGCCAACTTAATTTTCGTCAAGATGGCCGAGATTTTAAGAAGGTTGGGAACGTGATTGTTGGCGAGATCGTAGGGTTAGGTTACACGTTAAAGCTAGGTCCAGGGTTAGGGTTGAGATTAGCGCTAGTTCTGTTTACATCTCGTGACCTTTAACCAAACTTGAAGTTGTATTTATTAGACTAAAGATGGACTGTAGTGAAGCGACTTTATGCACGAGGCTAAACATACCCAACAAGAGAAGAGTATCGGAGTACACCAGACGCAAAAGACTATCATTCAATTTACATTCTTCGCGTATTTCGCCGAGCATAACTGATAGAAATTAGAGTAGAAACGGAATTGAATGTAAATCAGTTAATATCCATTCATATAACTGTTATAGTACATATTTTGATATACATGTATTTACTTATCTTAATTAACTAATTGCTTTAAAGTGGATAAATTAATCTATACTCCGAACCCTGATCGTTCTAATCTCAATTTACTGTCTTATCTATTTACCTTTTCTGAACATCTAATGTAAAATAATTTAGTATTACTTAATATGCATCTTAGTCATTCATTGAGTATGTACCTATATTTGAGTAAGTCCTCAGTATTATGTTAATTTATATCACGTTTTGTATTATATGTTTAACCCTTATCATGTACATGTTAAAACATTTCTAGTTTAATTATTATAAAGATATTAAGTTGGCGATAGCGACTGGGTATAAATTAAGAGACGAAATACGGACAATTAATAAACCCAGTTCGACGTCAAATAATTATTACTTATATTTCTTATAGGTGAGTTAGTTTATTATTGTGTCGCCTAATAATTTATTTAGTATATATGTTTATTTTATGTATAATAGTATGATGTGAAATAGTTTACTACACATATTCACATAGTATGTCAATACTTTATATTCGCTTTTTGATTAATATAATATTACGTTCTTGATGCATAATAAGACAATGTGAAATACCTAAGAATTACACTTGGTCACATAATATATGCTAAAATTATATATTCAATTATTCATTAATAGATAACTTGTAATTATTGATGTTTTAAGTATGATTTCAATATATCTTCATTTGTGTTATTATGTTCATTCGTTAATAAACCCAGTTCGACGTCAAATAATTATTACTTATAGATTAAAGCTCCTCAAATATCAAATATCATAAGAGCGCTGTGTGCTTCGACGTATTAGAGCTACGCACCCCCAGCATAAGAAATCTCAAAATACGCCAAGCTAACACAAAGGAGCACGCTCGCATAACTTTATTATACGCGTTGCGACCAATTTGTATCCATTTCTAGGTGCAAATAAATAGCGATATGGCTTCCTTAAATAAAACTGGGTTATCTTGTACGTCCTGATATTCACGTGAAATTTTAATTCAATTAAAATCAGAGAAATCAGTTAATCATCTTTTCCACCAAAGTTACATTTTTATACGTGTTGCGATCAATTTGTTTCCATTTCTCGTTACCACAAAAATAGCGATATAGCTTCTTTAAATAAAACTGGGTTATCTTGTACATTATAATATTCATGTGAAATTCCAATTCGATTAAAAAAGAGAAATCAGTTAATCACCTTTTCCAATTATCTAATCGTTATACATTGCGAAGTTGTGATTCTCTAAGTACATAGTTACCCATCATTTATAATTAGCCCTTAAACTAGAAAGTACATAGTATAGCAATTTATTTTGAAATAGACTAGAAAGTAAATAGTAACAATTTATTTTACATTAAACTAAAAAGTACAAAGTAACAATTTATTTTGCATTAAACTAGAAACTAGAAAGTACATAGTAACAATTTATTTTGCATTAAACTAGAAAGTACATAGTAACAATTTATTTTGCATTAAAATTTATTTTGCATTAAACTAGAAAGTACATAGTAACAATTTATTTTGCATTAAACTAGAAAGTGCATAGTAAAAATTTATTTTGCATTAAATTAAAAAAGTTCATAGTTACAATTTATTTTGAAATAGATTGTCGATTCTATTGCCCACGCACATAGACACGGACCCAATCTGTAAATCTCTTTGATTTATTTTAGTATGTATTTAAAGAGAATTCTATACTATTCATTAATTATAAATAAAAGCCCCATTAATTGTGCTATGGTTTTGTCTTTGAAATAATTTTTAGATAACGAGTTGGCCGATATTGACGTTTTTTATCTGTCTAAATGATTGGATAATAATGACACATCTACTGTAATGTCCTAGTTTCATTTTAATTCATTTATTTTCTATGGTTATCTTTAACATCGATCTTAAAGTACTTAAAGTAATCGTGGTATGTTTTTGACAGACAATTAACGGACCAAACATTAAACAGAATGATACAATTTGACACAGTGGTTCATCTGCTATCAGAACGATACAATTTGACACAGTGGTCCATCTGCTATCAGAACGATACAATTATATACATATAGTTTAGCTGGTATTAAAGCTGGTATACATTACCGTACTAGCCTTTCAAGGGCGGTCCCAAAATCACCCAGTATCGGATAAAAAAGAAATACACGCATACCCAGCCGATTTATTGTCGATGGGATTTTGCGTTGCAAGAGAAGGTCGGGAAGGGGCGTAATTCTTACTTGACTTGGTCAAATAATGCTGGACAATCAACCAAATAAAAAAAACCTCTCGGTTACGCATAAACAATGGGACGTTTCGTCAAATATTGACAACGGTACCAGACCCGCCATACGTTGAAGACTAGGGGGTTCTTGATGACCGAGGGTAGCTATTTCGGCATCTTCTAAACTGGTTTCGTTAAGTCAATGAATAAAGTATGGTAGTAGGCTAAGGAAAATGTTCCCCCATTGTATACCTGTATTTATAAGACTAGTTTATGCAGGCAAGTAGGACGTTTAATTCCATTACCTTATTGCAGTTTTCCTCACATGCGTATTTGTTTAATTGAGTTTCTAGGTTATTCATCTCGAATCGTTCAACTTTATTATTGAGTTTCACGGTTATCTTATTTTTGTAGAATCAACTTTATTATTGAGTTTCCTGGTTATCTTATTGTTCTAGAAACGATCAACTTTATTATCTCATAATCCAGCACAAATGGTTTCATATCGGATTATCTAGACATTACTGCCAGTCAGTGTCTAACCAAATATACTGCCAACTATTCAATTCAAAGTTGTGTATGCAACAAAAACCACTCACTCGATTACATAATTAGTAAATTTTATGCACTAACAATAAACAGCAAAATAAATATTGTAAACATGAATGCAATACCCAGAGGAATACCACACACAGATAAGCAATGGAATCAAGTAGGGGGTTGCGGCTGGCTACTTGTATGTTATATTATCGCCCTTCTTAAAACTGGGGGCACGTACTTGTATATGGAGTATGAATGGCATGCGCTTGGATATAGATCGTCTCCCAGAAGTTTGAATGACACGTACTTGTATATGAACTATCTCCAAGAAGTGTGAATGGCATGCGCTTGTATATAGACCAACTCCCAGCAGTGTGAATGGCACGTACTTATATATGGGCAATCTCCCAGCAGTGTGAATGGCACGTACTTATATATGGGCAATCTCCCAGCAGTGTGGATGGCACGTATTTGTGCATAACTTACCTGTCGCGTACTTCTAACTTAAGCCCAACGTGTAAGCAATACGCCCGCATACGCCGAAAATTTTATGCATGCACAAAATTATGGGCCGCGTTCGGCGTACAACAACTTATACCATCGTATTTCAGCGTTCTCGTAACTTGTTAAAAACGTACCCATAACGTAATCAACGTACACCAGCGTATTCGCTAAATTTCTCATACGTCGGCATATACGCTGATGCTATACGTCAATGTGTGACAGCCCCATAATTACTTGTGGTTTTAGCGAGCCTCAGTTTTTATATCTGACCTCACGTTGTCATCGAAGTAAGCTCCAACACGTTATGCATAAGTTAGGCATAAGTTTGACTAACGTTGTGCATGAGTTTTGCATAAGTCGCGAACGCTAAAAATTCGTTGGGCACACGCTGTCATATACTTGTATAAGTTATGTTTACGCTGGGGATAAGTTACTCATACGTTAAACATAGGTTATATATTCGTTCATCGCGTTATAAGTACGTTATATATGCGTCCAAAAAAGAGCGCCCTCTTGATTTTTAAAGTCAACCTTAGCGTATGCCAGCGTGTTGGAGCTATTTTTTCATACGTCGGAATAAGTTGTCTAAAACGTTGTAGTGTGACAGGCCCATTAAAGATGTTACTGAAAGAATGCGTATCAAATTAAAAATACGGAGAATTCGGAGGTTATTGAGCTTCATGATCCTTGTTAAATTATTATTAAAGAAGATAGGATATTTATAGTTTATATAATATTATGACTTTATTGTTACGAGTATCCGTGCAATCAGTGATATTTTCATTGTGAATAAAATTTGATAGACTGGCGATCAATGCGGTTTCCATATAAATCTCCTTTGTAATTGCCTTCAATTGATATTTTTCGTCGCCCAAACCCACATGAGAGAGAGGGGGGGGGGCGAGAGAGAGAAAATCCACGAGATAAGACAGGCGACCCTACTCCTTGCCACGTACAACCGGGGATTCGAAACATATCAATGACAGGCTTTATGTTTATGATACAGCGCGCGCACGCTTATCATTCAGCTATCCAACCCCCCAAACGCATATACGATCAAAATGGTCCCGATGTCAAACTATCTTTCAGTGTTCCCCCCCCCCCCCCCCGCAACAGGTATATTGGATTTGTCAAACACGTGACAATGACATTGTTGACATATACTCTGTCGAAATTACTAGTAAACTTTTCAATTTTTCAAGAGAGAACTTGTTTTCATAGTTGTAATAATTAGTTGTGCAATGGATTTTAGTTAACGGGAGTTGATTACAAACACACAGGTAAGTTTTTAATAACAATTATTCAGAAGTTTGTTCATAATCGAAGAAATCCGTTTAAAATTTAGGATGAATCCCACAGTAGATCTATTTTGTGTAGGCCAACTTAATTTTTGTCAAGATGGCCGAGATTTTAAGAAGGTTGGGAACGTGATTGTTGGCAAGATGGTAGGGTTAGGTTACACGTTAAAGCTAGGTCCAGGGTTAGGGTTGAGATAAGTGCTAGTTCTGTTTACATCTCGTGACCTTTAACCAAACCTGAAGTTGTATTTATTAGACTAAAGATGGACTGTAGTGAAGCAACTTTATGCACGAGGCTAAACATACCCAACAAGAGAAGAGTGTCGGAGTACACCAGACGCAAAAGACTATCATTCAATTTACACTCTTCGCGTATTTCGCCGAGCATAACTGATAGAAATTAGAGTAAAAACGGAATTGAATGTAAATCAGTTAATATCCATTCATATAACTTTATTATACGCATATGGCTTCTTTAAATAAAACTGGGTTATCTTGTACGTCCTGATATTCACGTGAAATTTAAATTCAATTAAAATCAGAGAAATCAGTTAATCACCTTTTCCACCAGAGTTACATTATTATACGTGTTGCGATCAATTTGTTTCCATTTCTCGTTGCCACAAAAATAGCGATATAGCTTCTTTAAATAAAACTGGGTTATCTTGTACATTATAATATTCATGTGAAATTCCAATTCGATTAAAAAAAGAGAAATCAGTTAATCACCTTTTCCAATTATCTAATCGTTATACATTGCGAAGTTGTGATTCTCTAAGTACATAGTTACCCATCATTTATAATTAGCCCTTAAACTAGAAAGTACATAGTATAGCAATTTATTTTGAAATAGACTAGAAAGTAAATAGTAACAATTTATTTTGCATTAAACTAGAAAGTACAAAGTAACAATTTATTTTGCATTAAACTAGAAACTAGAAAGTACATAGTAACATTTTATTTTGCATTAAACTAGAAAGTACATAGTAACAATTTATTTTGCATTAAACTAGAAAGTGCATAGTAACAATTTATTTTGCATTAAATTAAAAAAGTTCATAGTTACAATTTATTTTGAAATAGATTGTCGATTCTATTGCCCACGCACATAGACACGGACCCAATCTGTAAATCTCTTTGATTTATTTTAGTATGTATTTAAAGATAATTCTATACTATTCATTAATTATAAATAAAAGCCCCATTAATTGTGCTATGGTTTTGTATTTGAAATAATTTTTAGATAACGAGTTGGCCGATATTGACGTTTTTTATCTGTCTAAATGATTGGATAATAATGACACATCTACTGTAATGTCCTAGTTTCATTTTAATTCATTTATTTTCTATGTTTATCTTTAACATCGATCTTAAAGTACTTAAAGTAATCGTAGTATGTTTTTGACAGACAATTAACGGACCAAACATTAAACAGAATGATACAATTTGACACAGTGGTTCATCTGCTATCAGAACGATACAATTTGACACAGTGGTTCATCTGCTATCAGAACGATACAATTATATACATATAGTTTAGCTGGTATTAAAGCTGGTATACATTACCGTACTAGCCTTTCAAGGGCGGTCCCAAAATCCGCAACGAGTTCACCCAGTATCGGATAAAAAAGAAATACACGCATACCCAGCCTATTTATTGTCGATGGGATTTTGCGTTGCAAGAGAAGGTCGGGAAGGGGCGTAATTCTTACTTGACTTGGTCAAATAATGCTGGACAATCAACCAAATAAAAAAACAAACTCTCGGTTACGCATAAACAATGGGACGTTTCGTCAAATATTGACAACGGTCCCAGACCCGCCATACGTTGAAGACTAGGGGGTTCTTGATGACCGAGGGTAGCTATTTCGGCATCTTCTAAACTGGTTTTGTTAAGTCAATGAATAAAGTGTGGTATTGGGCTAGGGAAAATGTTCCCCCATTGTATACCTGTATTTATAAGACTAGTTTATGCAGGCAAGTAGGACGTTTAATTTCATTACCTCATTGCAGTTTTCCTCACATGCGTATTTGTTTAATTGAGTTTCCAGGTTATTCATCTCGAATCGTTCAACTTTATTATTGAGTTTCACGGTTATCTTATTTTTGTAGAATCAACTTTATTATTGAGTTTCCTGGTTATCTTATTTTTCTAGAAACGATCAACTTTATTATCTCATATGTTTGCAAGGCACATCTACCAATTTACTGGTGATAATAAAACATTAGTCCTACTTTACCAGCGATGTGTGCATATAATCACAAGATACCTTTAACATTTATTTGTTGTTTGTTTAATCGAATAATCAATCGGTTTGTAACTATAGAATGTACCCTATATAATATGTTATAGATGTTTAATCCAAAGATTATCATCATCATTTTGTCGATCTGTAAAACAAGTTATTATCTATCGGATGTGATATAGATATAAGATATAAATTGGGAGGAAGTTCAAATTACTTTGTCTGCTTTCAATACATCTGATCGATTATTGTTGATTTCAAAATGAAATAAAAAAGGGACTTAGCATCATATTGCTCTGTACCAAACGGGCTAAGGGGGGAGACACATTGTGAGAACCAATTGGGCGAAGATGGGCATAATATGCCATGTTATGAGGACAAATCGGATAACAAGGACATTCGCCACGTTCTCGGGACCAGCCAGGATTGTAGGATCATACACCAAGTCGGGATAGAACAGTAGAACGTTAACCCCCATTTCATTTCCTCACTCAAGGAGCCACCGAGTCTCCCCTAGTAATGATCAGAGACTCTACATTGTCTAGTGTTTTGAAGTTCTGTAATTCTGTGATAGAAAAACAGACACTGGCACTTTAAGTAAAAGTTCGGAAGAACCCAAACTCCTTCAATGAAAATTGTTTTTGTTAAGCAGATATTTATCAGTTCTTTCTCCGACGATTTGAAACAAAAGCAGCCATCATTCATTCTCGCAGTTTTGTCTGTTTAAATATTTAACCGTAACACCACATAGAAAGCTGTATCATCTCGGGCGATCAATGGGAAAGAGTTGTCTCCCCATTTATAATTTAAGCGCGTAGATCGTTGCTTTGTTTTTTATTGATTGAAGCAGATCAAAAACAAATATCAGGATGAACCAGGCATAGTTCGGAAGATGTCCTGACTTTAATAAGACTACCTGCTGTGTTTTGGGACAAGAGCATTCCGGCATAGCAGGAGACGTTGCGTTTTGACCTTTAAGCAACCGAGCTTTACAACCTAATGTCACGCGTATCACAATTATAAGCAGTGCTTTGAGACTTGAATTATTACTCCCTCCCCAACCCAATATAGTTCTTATGGATTTATTGCCGACAACGTAGAACAATATCAAGAGAAAATAGCCAACCTGCCAGGGATTAGCATTAAGATTTGTTTTTGTTTCTCCGTGCAGTAACATCATCACTTTGTTTTTCCACACTCTTTATAACATCACCTTAATCCACCTCCCCGGCCCCAAACACATGACTTGTTTAATCTTATTACGTATAATAGAGGTATTGATCACCATATTGATATTTGGTTTGAAACAAAAGCACGAGTAATAGTCAGTTCCGGAAGACAGCACGAAATACGTCGACCAGGAGAAAGATAATAATGCACCAAGTTCCACAATCTGACCGTTTTTATATTTCAAAATTACTACACTAGGATCTGGAAGAGTTGTTATCATTGACGTGTTCTGAATTGTGTGGTGTTTTAGCCAATGATAATTTAAAGATTTGTTTTTAGGCTTGTCATGTCAAAAAATCCATTTAAATCTCAGCCATCCGATATTCTAGAGATTTAATTATTTGATTTTCAAATCAAAAACTCCATTCAAATCTCAGCCATCCGATGTACCAGATGGATTATAGGCGTGCCGTGTGAACAATGTTTAAATAATAATGACCTAGTTAAACACCATTTCTCTCTCACACTCTCCCTTAAAGGCGTGCCTTGTGAACAACGAGTGTGTAGAATCAAACGAGTGTATTCTGTTTAATTTCATTTTGCCATTAGCTTAAACCCAAACGTGACCTTCACCCAAATTTCTATTTGAAAAAAAAGATATTGTAGTGCTCGGTTTCGCAGTTTGAAAATTAGGCTATAAGATCTCGACAGAGTCCTTCAAACTTAACACGCAATGTAATAAAAGCGGCATGTAACGATTAACAATCCTGTCAAAACAGAGACGCCTTGGGAATAGGTTTAATAGAAACGTGGAACCAATAGAGACACGTGATGCCATTGCTGACACAATCTACGCAATCTGTAAGAAATAAATCATGAAATGAAATGAATTTTAAAGTAGCTAAGTCTCTTACTTCATATTATTTAAGGTTTTACACGAGGTATTTGTAAATTCCAATCAACATTGATGTTGTGATCTTACCGGAAACATGAAGGCCTCTGATATCCAGTATTTAAGACAAAATAAACATTTTACCATTGGTACACGAATCGTGCGTTTCAGTGTCACCAGAAAAAACGAGGCTAGACATATTCAACAACTCCTGTCAAACGGTGGGCATGCGCAATAGACTGGAATAACCAGTCGCTAGAAATTGAAATTCGGTTTAGACCCCTGCCGTATTTCGCTGGCCATAACTGATTTGAAATTTTAGACAGAACGGAAATAATTGAATGTAAATCAGTTTATATACAATCAGATTATATTATTATATCCGTTGGGACCCATTTGTGTCAATTTCTAGGCTCTAAATACTACTGATTAGCCAGAACGGAAATAAATGAATGTAAATCAGTTTATATACAATCAGATTATATTATTATATCCGTTGGGACCCATTTTTGTCAATTTCTAGGTTCTAAATATTACTGATTATTTAGTTCATTTAACTTCCCATTTTTATTCCCCGACTAGGCTAATGAAGATGGACTTACTACATGCATAGTGCTACGAGGAAAACTTTTCTCGGACAAGGGCCTACGACCTACTCTTATTTCGAATTCCCTTTTGCATAATGTATGTTTAAGCACTTTAAGTGTACAAATTCTGCCCTGAAACCACTCTTCATACTTAACAAAAGTTCAGGTAACATAACATTTTTTAATTTATATACCAGTCTAATATTTTATCAGGTCAGTGGTTTTGTAAGTTATTTTTCAAGTACGACGTATGTTAAAATACTCGAATTTGCCGTTAATAGCGAAAGCGTGTAGGTCTATATATAAGCCAGACGTTAGGTAAATTATCTAGAAAGATAATTCATGTTCCTTCAACTAGATGTAACCTTAACCTAAATCTAAATTGAATTATAATAACGAAGTGAGGAAGTCTAGCATTAAACAAAAAACATATCTAGTTTCTCCAGAACATATTTAAACGGACTTGGATAATTGCCACGTCGGTCATTATGTAATCGGAAAAGGATGTTTAGGGGTATAAAAATAGATGTACATATCGTGTTTCTGTCCTGAAAATGATATCAACAATATGGCCGCTGGGACAGAGTCGGGAATTTGTGCAGGAGGGGGTTTACCAGTCTCCTGTTAAGGAAATTTGATGTTATCATCGTCTCTAAATTACGTAGGCACACATACACATATAGATTTTAAAGACAGTAACCCAACACTGCGTTTATTGTCATTTTTTATAAGGAATTAATTAATCACATTGTTATTTAATTAAATTGATGCAAAGCATTAAGTGTGATAGCACACATGTCTATATCATTATTTCACGCTTTTAATATGATTGCCATTATCATCCAACTATCTCATAATAAGGGATAAAGTACACGACCGTTAAACCTTTCTCGTGAAGTTTTTTTTTTACAATGTGTTTTTATGTAGCTGAGCAGGGTGGAGTTCCCCCCTCCCCCGCGCCGCTCTTTCAATGTATATCGCCTGTGTGTAATAGGAAGGAGATCATTTCTTTTTTTTTATCTGAAAAGACATCCGTCTTCACCAGTTGGTGTAGACAAACGGGACGTTAACACCCATTTTAATCACTGCTGAAATGTTACATTTTTATAATTAGAAGTAATATACGGTGTATCAGTAACGGGGTCGTTGTTGTCAGGTGGAAGCCGCAGTCTCTAAGTGAGTAGGACGCTGGCTCGCTACCCAGGGCGACGTTCGGATGCAGACGATGGTCGCGACTACAGTCTGAATCAACACCCGAACGCAAAAGGTCCGGACCATTGACTATTCAATATGGTGGCGAACATGTCAGTTGTTCCACCTGCTATATTTCTCCCATTTACTCGTGTATTTTTAAAGGGAAAATCCCCAATTAAACAGAGACTCAAAAAAAAGGCTGAGCATGTATGAAAATAAAACGCCAAAATATAGGGGAATGGTGTATTTACCTTGTCTCAAGGTTTCAACTAAAAATATTGAGTCGTTTGGACGTGAACGCCAAAACTGTTTATCTGGACACGTAACCCTTCTAAGATTTCGGGTCAATTGTTTCGTTGGGTGACCTTATAACTGATTACGGTTACTTGAGAGGGTTATGCAGTGAATAACCCATGTGCCGTACTTGATAGAGAGAAGCAAATTTCAACTACACATCATTTTTATAAAAAGAATGTTTGGTTTAATCCAAATACCACAAAATACACCTTGGGGCACTTGTCTCAAATTCCAGATGAAGACTGACGGATTTAAGTCGTTTGAAAACGTGTCATAAGTACTGAAGTAGTTGCTCGGCCCTTGACTCGAATATGTTAAGGGATTTTAACACAAAATTAAGCAGTTGTATTCCCCCAAAAAATATCGAGATTAGCCCTTTAAAAACTGGTTGATTCCCCGTACTGCGATGTGAAAGCAGGCTTAAAGTAGGTTACAATTAATAGGATTAGTCAATATCAGAATATTTTTCAAATTATAATTATGTCACCCAAGATCATCTCACCCGTACAGCCTTTTGTCACACATTGATGTGCACATAACAGATCTATTGGCAGTTGAAATTCCATATGTATTTTGTAGCGGCACTGTCCGGGCAACATCATAGCATCATGTTGGCGACTTTATTAAAATGGCCTTCATTAGAGGTTCTAGAAGCTGTGAATGAGTGGGGGGAATGTAAGAAAAATACTTAATACAATACATAAATAAAACTAAGTGCCTGATAGAACATAGATCTTTAATATAGACTTGTTAAACGTTTGTTATCTCGCGTGAAGGCAGTTGACCCCCCCCCCATCCTTGTGGACTGAACACTGATATACCCTTTGTGTACTTGACTGTAAACAATTATACACTTTATGATTGGAATATGATTGTTCTGTAGCCCAAGGTTAATATTCTTATCGTATTAGTTACAACAAACGACGTCTTTGTGGTTCGACTTTCATTCATCCAGATATTCAACATCATAACTTCATTCATCCATTGATTCTTTCCTTGGCATGATATTACAAATCTCAACCCTTACTATTCCATTGATGTTTCCAATCGCCGGGGTAATGCAATGTTATGGTGTTATTCATATATGCCTGTGTAATTTATTCTCAGCCAGAGTCGAGGTTTATTATTGATGGAAAAAAATATAAACTAACACATTACGTATGGCATCTGCCGACATGTTGGACCGAATAAAGGATAATTCGGTACTCCGGGGAAATTATGCTTCTAGCAAAACTACCATATAATCAAATAAACATATTTAGCTTTCTTAAACCCATATTTTTTATTAATACTCGTGGATTTCGGGTATAAAAAGGTGTCACAGTGGATATATGTATCTTAAAGGATATACTACAATTCGATAAAGTGTTATTAAATTGTCACTTTAGTTGATACGTGACAAATGATAGAGCTAGAAATGTGTTTAGTGTGTAATGAGATATTAACGGGTCTAGGGGGAGAGATATTTGTTTATTTGATTACAGATGATCATATAACTCAAATCTGATTTACCAATAATTCAATCTCAAGTGAGCCATAAGACGAATACTTAGCCACAAATATCATACATGCTGTAAGAATAAATCATCGCCATGGGGTAGGCGAGTTTATGAAGGCAAGGGATAATTTATGATAAAAGTAACTGTAATACGATTGGAGAGGATCATCTTGTGTGTTTTTATGGTTTGTTCAACAATAAGACCACTAAATTAATGTATAATATAATCGGCCATGTTATGGATAAGGGTAATAATAAGATGCTTGCTTGCTAGATTAATGTATAATATAATCGGTCAACTCGTGGATACGGGTAATGTATATATGGTATGCTCACTCGCTAGGTTGTTACAGTTGCTTTTGAGAACTCCTTAGTGCCTGATAAACATTGTTTATATTACCTATATGTCCTTCAAAAGCTATCAATAAACGGTTTCATTTTTCTCTTAAAATGTTGATCACTCGATGTTACTTTGTTTTGTCAATGTCTTATTGTAATATGCAATAGCACGTGTAATTGGTTTAGTTCCATACACTAATCGAGCTCATAAAGACTCATGTGCTATGAGTGATGGCAATTTCGCGTACTCTTTGACGAATTCCAATTGTAAATGGCGGACCACGATTTTTTACCCTATCCCAACGGCTAAATGTTTGCCCCGGCTAAACATTTGACCCGGCTTTGCTGCACCACACTGGAACAATCCAAAATGATTTTTCGTCTCATCCGAACGGAAATACGCATTTCTCTACCGTCCTGACTCTTTATGACCATTACCGGGATTTCCTTGTTAATGGGCCAGCACTGTGTAGTCATTAAATCACCACAACTATCATTTACTTGGCTATACGCGCATATAATCACAGACAATCAGCATTTATGGCGAAACTGTCCTATGTGATCGTTTAAATGAAACCGTACTTGGCATATTATGGATAGTAACAAAGGTAACTTCCCTTTAATATACAAAGTAACTTTACGCTGATTACAGAAACATATTCCTCATGAAACACATTTGATATATATTCAAGATTTTCAGAAAAGGGGCCATAATTCCGTTAGGCTAGATCCGTTGTACACCAAAACCAATTTTCTATCGTGGTTTTTTACGGGTCCCCCGGTTTCCTCCCACGCCTAAAGACCCATACAAGCGAGCGAAGTATTGGGGAAAAAATAAACCATATTTTAGTCCCGAAAAGACCTAGTTAGTGCCGAGTGGACGTTAACCCCCATTTCCCTCTCTCCCTCTTTACAGAGTACAATAAAAGTAACTATTTGCACTGAAGTTATAAACAAAAACAATTCTATCTATCATCGATCATCCTTGATGCCAAGAATACTTAGTAATGCAATGGCGGGAATTAATAACATATCTTGCTGTGCACATCACTTGGAGTGTTCAATTTCTAATATTTATATCCTTTAAAAAACAAGCTACCCGGTTGAATATACTGACGTGATTTTTAACATGAATATGTAGGCACCGTTAAATTGTTTTGCAATGTAAAAGTCACGTTCATGTTACCAGGTTCTAACTACACGTTGAGAGAATACTCTTCGAAACGTCGCCTAAATAAATCAGTAGCTGTTTTCCATAAATATGTGTTAGTTTATCTAACCAGTAACCAGGGATTCGAAACCACGCCAGTTGGCAGGCTTTATGATACAGCGTGGATGGGACGAAATATCAAGGTCCCGTATACACATTGATATAAGAGTAATCCGTAGAGCCGCTGCCCTGAGAATGTTTCCCTCGAAGCACACTGTATGGCGTATATCCATCTTCATTAGCCCAGTTTCTAGATAACCCGATACCGATTTATTTTGGAACGTTCATATAGTTAACAATTGGTCATTTACAACAGAATAATAATAATAACAATAATAATAATAAAATATTAATAATAATAATAATCAAATTGTGTAACTCCAAGTGCTCCAGCTAACAAGTAGCCCCATGGCACTCTTCATAAATACATACAAAGAAAAACAAAAATAGTTCTAAAACATTAAAATAGACACACCGTGTTGGCGAAGTTTGATCTACCGTCACAACCACGGTTTGGGCAAAGTGTCTTTTGAAATTTGATCTCTTCTTAGCAGTGATTAATTTTTAAAAAGTAGTATAATAAAAGAATAAAAATATATAAATTTTGTCGTATGTTTCTTTACATCTAAAAACTATCAGATAAAATTGACACAGGTTTTGTCTGGGATCTAGAGGCATATTATGTATGATAAAAGATATAGAGTAGGTGTAATCCTGGATTATTCTTTACTTTCATCTTAAGATAAAACCCCAACTGATCTCGGAGGGACTAATCATATAATATTAAAAGATTATTTAAAGAGCTATTGGCACCGTATAGGTATTAAGCCTACATCCTGGTTTGGTGCTGATCCAGACATTTTAGAGTTTCATAGGAAGCTGTCGACACACGTGACCACCTGTATCTAACCGGCAAACAACATGTCCTTAACCTCTAATTTTATATAAGACATGGAATATTTCCGCCATCTTGGTTTTCCTACAGCGGTAACTCATCATAAATGTTCATGTCGACAAACCTGCCCACCCGGGACCAACAGACAAAACCAAGTCCTTTAACTTCTTAAAGCGAGAATTTCAAAGTCAAAACATAATTATTGATATGTCTTTCGGTTAATAGATTATCAACTCACTATTATACAATCATTGACATTATTTCCCGACCTTAAAAATCATTGTTGCTATGAAGTTTTGCTTTCTGCGTGTATGCGTTTCAGTTGCCATCAGATGACAGTTTTTTTATTTACTTCTGCAAATCAATATTTGAAATCCTTCAGCTATTCCAGTCGAAGACATTAAGTATGCATTACATTTGAGATTCCGCTTTCAATTAATTAAATCAAAAATGTTATGACCGGTGTTAAACGGAGTAGAACCGTATTACAAAATAATATACTAATGGTTCTGTATTAAAGCAATCCCAGGTTGTACGTGGCAATGAGTAGGGCGACTGTCCAGCCTCGTGGGTTTTCTCCGGGTTCTCCGATATCTTCCCACAGCTAAATACCCCTACGCGCAAGCGAATTATTGAAATAAAATTAAACCATATGTTAGTCCCGAAATGACCTAGTTTATGTCGAGTGGACGTTAAACCCAATTTATCTCTCTCTAATAGTAGTAGTGATGTAGTAGTAGTATATGTATTGTACTAGTAGTACTAGCAGTAATAGTAGTAGTAATAGTAGTAATAGTAGTAGTAGTAGTTGTGGTTGTAGTAGTAATAGTAATAGTAGTATAATATATACAGCCGCCGTTTTTTGCCTTTGACCATGAGATACTAGTAGTAGTAGTAGTAGTAGTAGTAGTGATGTAGCAGTCGTATGAGTGGTGGTAGTAGTAGTGATGGTAGTAGTAGTAAAAATAGTAGTAGTAGCAATAAATGTATTAGTCGGATGGGTAGTAGTAATAGTAGTAGTAATAGTTGAGGTAGTCGGAGGAGTAGTAGTAGTAGTAATAGTAGTAATAATAATAATAGTAGTAGTAATAGTTGAGGTAGTAGTAGTAGTAGTACTAGTAGTAGTAGTAATAGTTGAGGCTCGTAGGATTGAATGAAATGTTGTTTAATGGCACGTCAGCTCCAACCGGGCCATATTGCGCCATACATGAAATTTACGAGACAAATTAAAACAATATCACAGGGATGTATTCATATATGTTAATAAAAAACAAATATCACATAAATATAATTAAAAATAAATAATAAAAACAAATATCACAGAAAATATAATTAAAAATAAATATCAATTCCTTTACATATATAAATATCTAAAACGCAATATATGATAAATATATACAATTAAAATTTAAAATAAAAGTTTGTCTCTTTTAAAAAAGCTAACAATTTAGCATATAGCTCCGGTTGAGCAAATAGCTGACATGCTGACTGGCAACGGTAATATTTAGATCTAATATTCTTGAGATGATTTCACTCAATCAAGATGTGTTTTACTGTCAAAGGAACATGACAGTGAACACATTCTGGTTGAGGCTCTCGCTTTAAAATGAAAATATGAGTTAAAAAAGTATGACCTATGCGAGAGCGACACAAGACAACTTCATCTCTCCTGCTCGAACGATAGGAGCTTGGCCAGTCTCCTAAGAGAGGCTTGATGTGATGAAGTTTGTTTGTGTCTGCAAGATCCCAAGGTGATATGGGAAGGTCTAAAGCCGACTTGGCAGCTAAGTCTGCTTGATCGTTCCCTTTAATATCAACTAGTAGTAGTAGTAGTAGTAGTACTAGTAGTAGTAATAGTTGAGGTAGTCGTAGGAGTAGTAGTAGTAGTAGTAGTACTACTACTAGTAGTAGTAATAGTTGAGGTAGTCGTAGGAGTAGTAGTAGTAGTAGTGGTTGTAGTATAATAATAACTTTAGTACATGGTACACCGTCTTAAACAAATACCGGGTAGTAGTTTGTTTAAACGTCTCACTACATTTCATTTCGTAATTATGTCGCGGATGTCCAAATTTGAAACATAAACAATGTATACGATTGTGCATTCATTCAAGCTCATCAAACTATTCCGAGTTATACACAAGAGATACAAACAATCAGTTAATCCAGGAAATGACGCATCGTGCTTTTACACAATCAACGGAAAACTTAAACAGATTTTGAAAAATTACACCTTTGGTAAATCTCCAACTCCTAATTAAAACGAAATGTCATAAATATTCTGTTTAAAGATACATTATGCAAGAGCTGAATCTGCCTATTCTGGTAGTTCGGTTTCCACCAACTGCTAAAGACCCCTTCTCGTAAGCGAATTATTGACCCAAAATTTAAAAAATACAACATATTTTGGTCCCAAAATGACCTAATTTGTGTCATGTAGACGTTAAACCCTATCACACAATAACACTATTTATGGAATAACAATCACTAGTTTATTAGCATGCAACGTTTCGACGATGATACTCTCGTCTTTATCAAGCAAATGATAACATATATTGTAAAACATGAAGTATTTATATACACAAAAAAGAAGCCATAAATATAGACATTATATAACTTGCACTGATCAAAGCGATGATGACAAAGCCCTCATGTACAGAAGCCATAATTAAATACATATATATAAAGGAGGAATGAATGAATGAAATGGGGTTTAACGTCCTACGCTTAAGCACCGTACCTGGGCTAATTGAAGACGGGCATACGCCACAGTGTGCAATGAGGGAAATTTTGCCCGGGCAGCGGCAATATATCGAATTCCAACTGCCAAGGGATCTTTTACGTGCACTCCAATTTGTACACGGGACCTCGGTTTTTCGTCCCATCCGAACGACTAGGCAGCTGTCCTTGTCAGGCCCTCCTTCTGCATCACTGACAAGGGGAAATCACGCCGGAAAATCGAGATGAACTTTCTCGGCCAATGCAGGGATCGAACACTCAACCTCCAGGCTAGCGAACCAGCGCCTTATCCACTTAGCCACCGTGATCCCCCATATAAAGGAGGAGTAAGTCTAATTGGTGATCAGTATTGTTACAAGATACAAATAGGTGTAAAGCATTACAATGGTTGTGCAATAACACACATAAACTATTATTTTAATGTTGTTTAATTTATACTAATGGCGGATTGTTAGATCATGGATATAAATAAAACAATAAATAATGATTGATATAGGGACTCATCCACTGAGCATGATTCTAAATGTTATGGATAATAATGATAACGAGTAAGTGTCAGGGAGCTAATCCGATGTATGATAATTATATAGCATAAAAATAAGTGAGAAGTAACAACAAGCATGATTCTAAATGTTAAGGATAATAATGGTAATAGTAAGTATCAAGGAGCTAATCCGATATATGATAATTATAAAAAATAAGTGAAAAGTAACAATAAGCATGATTATACATTTTTTGAATAATAATGATATTAAACCAGTAATAAGGAGCTAATCCGATATGTGATAATTATATTGAATTAAATAAGTGAAAAGTAACCAAATGCATATTCAAATGTTATAAATATTATATTAATACTAATACATACGTCGTACGGGGCTAATGCGATATATCTGATTCTAAATGTATAAATAATAATAATAATAAATAAGTGGTAAGGAGCTAATCCGATATCTGATAATTATATTAATAAAATCAGTGAAAAGTAACAACAATCCTGATAACAAAATGAATTACTGGTAAATTATTGTATCGTATGCGTGGGGAAGATAGACTCCTACATCTCTGTTGAGGGCCGGCTTGTATCCTCGGTTTTCACACGTGCAGGTCAGTTTGTAAATGCATCCTGTTGGTAGTGGAGGATTTCATGGGGAGTTCTTCCCGTTAGTCTTTAGCAGCGTCCATCCCTGCTCTGCTTAATAATCGTCTTATTTCATATGACGTCTTGCCCATAAATGGAATGGATATTCTTACTGCTGTCTCGGGTTTGGGTGATGGAATAATTTCAACCCTGACACGTCGCGCCCTCAAAATATGTGATCCCCCGCAAATAGAAGCAGAGTTACAGCACTTGAAAGAAGTTTTCATCCATTTCAACCAATATCCACCTCAAGTAACAGAAAAGATTATCTCCGCTACCATCACTAAACATCATAAGGCAATAATTCCATCACCCAAACCCGAGACAGCAGTAAGAATATCCATATTTAATAAGACGATTATTAAGCAGATCAGGGATAGACGCTACTTTTACCACGGGACCCACAATTACACAACTGCTAAAGGCTAAAAGGAAGAACCCCCCCCCCATCAAATCCTCCACTACCAACAGGATGCATTTACAAACTGACCTGCACGTGTGAAAACCAGTACATAGGTGAAACAAAGAGTCCGCTAAGTATCATATTAAAGAACACCGATCGCTATCCAAAGATAACCAATCCGCAGTCGCCGAACACTTGCGTTACAACAAGAAACAATATAATTATCACATATCGGATTAGCTCCTTATTACTCGTTTATTATCATTATTATTCAAAACAATTATAATCATGCTTATTGTTACTTTTCACTTATTTTTCATCATTATCATATATCGGATTAGCTCCTTGATACTTACTATTACCATTATTATCCTTAACATTTAGAATCATGCTTGTTGTTACTTCTCACTTATTTTTATGCTATATAATTATCATACATCGGATTAGCTTCTTGACACTTACTCATTATCATTATTTTCCATAACATTTAGAATCATGCTCAGTGGATGAGTCCCTATATAATATCAATCATTATTTATTATTTTATTTATATCCATGATCTAACAATCCGCCATTATTATAAGTTAAACATCAATGTTATTAAAATAATAGTTTATGTGTGTTATTGCACAACCATTGTAATGCTTTACACCTATTTGTATCTTGTAACAATACTGATCACCAATTAGACTTACTCCTCCTTTATATATATGTATTTAATTATGGCTTCTGTACATTGTAACCACTTAGTGCTTTGTCATCATCGCTTTGATCAGTGCTAGTTATATATAAAATGTCTATATTTATGGCTTTTTTTATGTATATAAATACTTTATGTTTTACAATATATGTTATCATTTGCTTGATAAAGACGAGAGTATCATCGTCGAAACGTTGCATGTTAATAAACCAGTGATTGTTATTTCATAAATAGTGTTATTGTGTTACTAAATGCCACTTAAAGAAGGTTAAACCCTATGTTTAATAAAAGGCTATATTTTAGTTCGAATGAGGTAAACAATTTTGAGTAAATTATTAACTTAAGTCTGAGAATGCTTTGTGGACTCGGTCCCTTATCTAACACGCACGCGTGAACCCATTCAGCATCCGTATGGCACATGCAAGATGGGCGAAAACTGAATGCCAGAACCAAAGCCCTACCCTGTGTGTGTACACTCGCGTCTTACCGAAAAATTAAATTTGGATTCAGAAGAAAATATTCCCTCCTCATATTAGGTTTCGACTTCAGTAGAAAAAAACAAACCCTCTCACCTTATCGTTAAATAAGGTTTCGGTTTCAGAAAAATAACCTTAAGTCTTATCGGTAAATGACACGCATTTATTCATTGAATCTTAATCGATGACGACATTACTTAATCACTGATCGACCTATATATTTAAATCTAAAAGCACACTGATTACAATATATTGTTACATATTTTATTTATATTTAAATCTAAACACCACACTGATTACAATATATTGATACATATTTTATTGATATTTACCTTTCTTATCTTTTATTGTTTTACCTTATAAATCCATCTACTCGGTGTTATTAATCTTTTATATACAATGATTGATTTAAGCTTGGTGAAAACAAAATTTACATCACGGTGTGTTTATCATTAAATAAAAATAAATCAATGTTATTGCGTTTTCTTCAGGTTGGAGAAACATGTTTGAAGAATTTCAATAAAATGCTTTCTATACTTGTTCTCTTAAATCAAAAATTTCAAAAACCGGGTAAACATCGATGGCTGAACATCATAAATAGCTGGACAATTAACTCTTTTAAAATCCCACTCATTAATCACCAGCTACTGTTTACAAACAAAAGTCCAAAAAAGACATTGTAATGGCACCGCGTCTGTGACCAGTATAGTTATAATAGTAATGGTATTGCACCGGACTTTGAGATTAAATAGATTGGGGTCAATTATAACAAAAGAACGATCATGTACAATTGATGGGAAGACTTTAAATACGTATACTTAATAGAAACGGAAATTGTGAGATCCAGAAGAGCTTGTCAAACGCCTGACAACTTCTTCAGACAGCCTTAAAGCTTCTCATTTTAAATACAAAGATAATGAATATCGTTTGATCCATTTATGAATATGTATACAGCGTTGTTAAAAGTCGTTAAGTATATATATACGTTTAATTGAGAAGCCTATAAATGTTTGGTTATTAGATTTTCATAGAAAAGATGGTCGCCTGTCTGTTAATGTTTATAATAATAATCTTTGTTCACGTACAATCAATGGCAGATTGTGGACAATACGCTACATTTATATATAAAAGTTATTTACATAAGACAGTTTATTTAAACTTATTTGTATATTTATTATCTACACTGGGCAGTTTATTTCGACTTATTTGTATATTTACAATAATCGATATCAATTTACAACTCGGCACCATGACAATTAATAAGTCCGTACATCGTAGTTGACTTTTGTGCTGAGGGCAGCGGGAAATGATTTATCGAATTTTTTAAATGTGAAAGGTCTAAACACACTTGTCATAGTACTTTACCTTATAACGTCTGGATTTTATATGGACAGGTCAATTTGCTGAGATGCTGCCAGAACGTATTGTACCTTGACAAAAGATATGATCTTTAATCGAATCAATTGAGACTGAAGTCATATAAAGGACAGAGTGTTCTTGGTTGGTGTTGTTTCCTTTCAGTTCATGGTAAAATGAATCTATTTATGAACACTTAAGGTGTCTGACACACCACGTGATGCTACAAGAGAGACGTTTGATATTAGATATTTTTTAATTTTTTATAGTTGTTTCCGATTTCGTTTCTGAGATTTGAAAAAAAAATGACATTAGCCATAATATGGTGAACAATTCAAATTCTAAGCCAATCAGCAACCATAAAAGCAGACAACGTCATAGTGTAACGGGTCAATAGCTATAAATAGACAGGGGAACACCTTTTACGAGACGGAACACGTTTGTTTATTTACATTTGTCAGAGAGAATTTCTCTGGAAATATGCCTGGATTACGGGACAATAACATCAGATAAATGTTGCGTTGACACTGTGAACACGGCTAGCCTCTAACTTGTGACATAAATATGACCAAAAGCGAAATTGTATCAATTTTATTTCAGTGAAACAATATCCAAAAGAAATATGACTATAAACAGATGAAAACGTTTTTGCGTGATTGAAATATTCGTTCGATATTATAATTATACATGTATATAATTTTGAGAAAAAGACAACAATAATGCCATCAGAGCTGAATGATACAACAGAATATTAATAATGATTCACCTAACATATACCTCTGTACATGCACCAATTATACTCGTTTTAAAAAAACAAAACAATACACATATTATAAGAGGGGTATGGGTCAAATAAGTAATACATTTATTTCAAGAAATAAAAAAATAATGCAATTTTATATATTTCCTCATACAATATCCAACAATAACACTAGTATTATTGAAAGATTTATATAATAATAATAATAACATCGTCATAATTTATAAAGCCTGTTAATACTGATTGGCGGTTTCTAATGTGTTGTTGGTTGTTATACATGTATTCACTGAATATTTACTTACAGATCAGGTTTTGTTCCCATATGTACTGTCCAAAATTAAAAGATACATACCAGTATATACAATGAATGAATGAAATGGGGTTTAACGTCCTACGCTTAAGCACCTAACCTGGGCTAATTGAAGACGGGCATACGCCATACAGTGTGCTATGAGGGAAATTTTTTGCCCGGGCAGCGGCGCTACGGCCTACTCTTATATTGAATTCCAACTGCCAAGGTGTCTTTTACGTGCACTCCAATGTGTACACGGGACCTCGGTTTTTCGTCCCATCCGAACGACTAGGCAGCTGTCCTTGTCAGGCCCTCCTTCTGCATCACTGACAAGGGGAAATCACGCCGGAAAATCGAGATGAACTTTCTCGGCATATGCAGGGATCGAACACTCGACAACAGGCTAGCGAACCAGCGCCCTATCCACTTAGCCACCGTGATCCCCCCAGTATATACAAGAGTAAAACAAACAGTTATATTAAAAGGGTCCCAGTAAAATGAATTAGGAAATACGTAAAATAAAGACATAAAATAAAACCAAGTACAAACATTTGGTAACCTCAGTTTTTCGTCCCATCTGAACGAATAGGCAGCTGGTCTTGTCAGGCCCTCTGTCTGCATCGCTGACAAGAGGAAACCGGGAAATCAAGATGAACTTTCTCAGCCAATGCAGGTCGAACACCGACCTCCAGGCTAGCGAACCAGCACCTTACCCATGTGATCCCCTATAAATACCGGGATAAACAACTTACATCGTGTCTCTCTAATTAGTCTAATACAACCCAGTTGCATATATATGGTAGATATGTAGTATGTGCCATGATCTTACATAATTATGTAATAGTCACAAAGACTACGAAATATTTAAACAGAAAGTTGTGATAAGGCAGACCGAAGGGGTGGGTAGGGGCTGCATGGGTCCCAATATGCCAGTGACTCCCAATATGTGTTCTAAAACAATGTGTACCATAAACAAAATGTCACATTGGAGTTTAACAATGGGACTTAAAAGTTCCACCGCTACAAGATGTTCGGATGGGACGAAAAACCGAGGTCTTATGTACACATTGGTGTGCACTTAAAAAATCTCTTGGTCGTTGGAATACGATACAAGAGTAGGCCTTAGGGCCGCTGCCCGGGTATAATTGCCTTCATAGGCACACTGTATGCCGTATGCATGTGTTCATTAGAATGAATGAATGAATGAAATGGGGTTTAACGTCCTACGCTTAAGCACCGTACCTGGGCCAATTGAAGACGGGCATACGCCATACAGTGTGCTATGAGGGAAATTTTTGCCCGGGCAGCGGCGCTACGGCCTACTCTTATATCGAATTCCAACTGCCAAGGGATCTTTTACGTGCACTCCAATTTGTACACGGGACCTCGGTTTTTCGTCCCATCCGAACGACTAGGCAGCTGTCCTTGTCAGGCCCTCCTTCTGCATCACTGACAAGGGGAAATCACGCCGGAAAATCGAGATGAACTTTCTCGGCCAATGCAGGGATCGAACACTCAACCTCCAGGCTAGCGAACCAGCGCCTTATCCACTTAGCCACCGTGATCCCCCCAGTATATACAAGAGTAAAACAAACAGTTATATTAAAAGGGTCCCAGTAAAATGAATTAGGAAATACGTAAAATAAAGACATAAAATAAAACCAAGTACAAACATTTGGTAACCTCAGTTTTTCGTCCCATCTGAACGAATAGGCAGCTGGTCTTGTCAGGCCCTCTGTCTGCATCGCTGACAAGAGGAAACCGGGAAATCAAGATGAACTTTCTCAGCCAATGCAGGTCGAACACCGACCTCCAGGCTAGCGAACCAGCACCTTACCCATGTGATCCCCTATAAATACCGGGATAAACAACTTACATCGTGTCTCTCTAATTAGTCTAATACAACCCAGTTGCATATATATGGTAGATATGTAGTATGTGCCATGATCTTACATATGTAATAGTCACAAAGACTACGAAATATTTAAACAGAAAGTTGTGATAAGGCAGACCGAAGGGGTGGGTAGGGGCTGCATGGGTCCCAATATGCCAGTGACTCCCAATATGTGTTCTAAAACAATGTGTACCATAAACAAAATGTCACATTGGAGTTTAACAATGGGACTTAAAAGTTCCACCGCTACAAGATGTTCGGATGGGACGAAAAACCGAGGTCTTATGTACACATTGGTGTGCACTTAAAAAATCTCTTGGTCGTTGGAATACGATACAAGAGTAGGCCTTAGGGCCGCTGCCCGGGTATAATTGCCTTCATAGGCACACTGTATGCCGTATGCATGTGTTCATTAGTCTAGTTTAGGAGCAAAACAGTGGGACGTTAAACCCCATTTCATTTCCACGGCTACATGTACATGCACGGTTAAGACAACCTGGGGAAATGTGCCAGAATATGCCCTGTTTTCACTGTTGATGCAAGGGCCCTAGCGACATTTTAAGTCGGTGGGACGGTGGGTCTCATGCATTCAGTTGTACCAACATGCCTAATTCGGTTCTCTTTTTCTCCAGAACAACTCGGGTGTATTTCTTAAAGCACTGTGCATGGTATAATTGCACCTCAATGGCGACACAGTCTTTACCATGTATATGCAGGAGAATATCCTCATCTGCCTTCTGTATCGCAGCTTCAAGTAAATTGCCTAAAAGTATAAGTATAAAAAAAATAATGTTGCAAGAAATGGAAAAAATATTAAAATAGCTCCCTTCAAAATAACCACACGCATACTATGTATTATTGTCTGAAACCTTGTTCAAATCAAGTGTGACCGGTTGTTGGACCAAAATGTGGGGAAGCTCTGGCTATGCAGAGGTGCTACCTGCTGTGTTAAATGAAGCCTCATATAGTATAGGCCTTATATTATTTAGCATAATACAATAGTATAAAGAATGCATAGGCCTTTTATATAATAATAAATGCTTTTTTTACTTACCTGCGGTAGTTGTTTGTGCTTGTACCAATTGATCTCATACCCCTTTTCTGCCAAAGCCATACACAAATGATGTTACTTTTTTACAAAAAATGCAAACTTTTGGTAAAATGGATTTTCTCTTACTGACTTAGTTAATAATGGTGCATACGAGGGCAATTTTCTTTTTTTAGCTGGGGAAATTTTAGCTGCTTGGTTCCTAACAATATCTTTACTTTCTTCAATAGCTTTGGAATGCTAAGCACGTTGCATGCACCGTTTTTCAGCTCCTTTGATTCTTAATTTGTCCGTAAAACGCTGGTAACATGGAAGATGATACCCCAGACCCAGTGTCTCGTTTGCACATTCCTGCAGATCTTTGTCTAACAAATCAGCATTTTTCTCCGCCAAAAGCCTGTCATTCCCGTCTCATTTCTTCCACTCGTTAGCACACACCTTAAATTTTGTCCAGCTTGTCGCAGTAAACGTTTTTAACTCAGTTGATTTTACAGAATCTATATTATGTATAATACAACGAACAGTTTTATCTCCACTTTCCGCCATGCTACTATCAAAATGTAAACAGAGTAGTGATCTTTGACACCACAGGACCTATGACCTATGTTGACCCTTTCGTCGTGTATGTCTGATTGGCGAATTATGTCACGTGATCTGTTAAAACCAAGTCACCGCGAAATTCAAATACCATTGCACATCGACAAGTAAGCCCATACTTAATTTGCGTTTTCTATCAAGCGTCAAAGAATAGGGAACAGAAAAGTTATGTGGCAGTACAGAGTAATACTAGAAGAATTGGATTATGTAGTTCTTTTTCCACCCGAAAATGGTCGGGACGGAGAAACAGAAGCAAGCTAGCTAGAAATTTCAGATCACGGCCTATATCGTTTGACTAGGGTCGAAAGTATCGAATAATGATGATTACCTTTGAAACTCATTTTTTATTTTATTTTTATCGTATGATTTATCCCGCGCCGAAGGAGAGGGATAGGGAGAGAAATGGGGTTTCACGTCCACCCGTCACAAACTAGGTCATTTCGGAACTAACACATGGTTTAATATTATTTCAATAATTCGCTTGCGGACTTTGCAGTGGGAGGAAACCGGAGAGAATCCACGCGGTTGGACAGGCGACACTACTCCTTATCACCTACAACCGGGGATTTGAAACCACGCCAGTTGACTCAATGACAGGCTTTATGATACACGTGCTTTACCATTCCGATTTCTACTTGTCCTCCAGTTTCCTTCCATTGCTAAAGACCCCTACACACGAGCGAATTATTAAAGGTCTACGTTAGCTCTCCCCCCCCCCCTCTCTCTCTGTGGGAACGAATCCGGGGAAGTTTTTGATATACTATTTTTATTCAGGAGCAAAAGAAAAAAAGTTTAGCCTTTTAATCAAAATTGCAAGAAAACAAATGTTAACTTCGACTCCTCATAAAGACCAGTAAAAGAATAATGTAATAATTTTAATAAAAATAAGTTTTTCAGACTTAATCCGAATAAATTGCAAGAAAACGAAATGTAAACTTCGACTCCTCACAAAGACCAGTAAAAGAATAATGTAATAATTTTAATAAAAACAAGTTTTCAAACGGAACGGCTTAATCCGAATAAATAATAATAATCACTTCTGACAGTTCTGCATAAGATATATATAGTCAGGCGATAACTTTGCTAGGCCTACATTGTGTGTTGAAGATTCACTTCTGGATGGAGATATCAAACATAATCACTTAGGGGCCTATAAAAAAATATACAAAATGACCATATCGAAGAAATTTAAATCGAAAAACATACGAACTAGGCCAGCTCCGTAGTCTATTACTTACTAATTACTTAAGGCCTATACTGTGTCAAACTCAAAAGTGTTATTCCAAAGTACATAATTTGTTTTTCGAACATTCACTTATGAATGAATTCATTAAACATATACAAATTAACCCAAATCGCAATAATTTATGTCATACATACGAAATTTAAATCGAAAAAACATCTACCATACCGGGTAGCTACTTAACTATGTCTAGGCCTATGCCAAAGTGACTTTCTCAAATTCATAACAAATTTTCGAATATTCATTCATCCAAAATAAAAAAAATAACTAAGGACAAGAATATGCCATTCTATTCAGATGGGTAACGTAATGGCGTCCACGTGACCACCATTAGCCAATCATAATCGGGACACGGGTTGGCCAGACTCTCTATATATAAGGCTCTGGGTTAAACCCTCGGGCCCCCCGTACTGATAGGCCATCTACCCATATATCCTGGCACTATGGCAAAGCGGGCAAGACTAACGCCCGCTCGCCACCACTTTTCTCCAACCATACCCGGACGCTTCCCCTGGATGAAACCTTGGGCGCTCCCTGCAGAGACACTATGTCTCGTTTAGATTATGCCAGACCTGGCCTCACATGTGGCCGCCTCTGGCAAGTTTCCTTAGGAAACATTTGTCTACGATATCACCCCAGGTGGAAGTGGACGTTAAACTCTTTGACCGACCCTAATATTCGGGCCCTCGGGCCCCCCGTACTGACAGGCCCATCTACCCATGTATCCTGGCATTATGGCAAAGCGGGCAAGATTAACGCCCGCTCGCCACCACTTTTCTCCAACTATACCCGGACGCTTCATTTGGATGAAACCTTGGGCGCTCCCTGCAGAGACACTATGTCTCGTTTAGATTACGCCGGACCTGGCCTCACATGTGGCCGCCTCTTGCAAGTTTCCTTAGGAAACAATTGTCTACGATATCACCCTAGGTGGAAGTGGACGTTAGCCCCCCCCCCCCAGAAGAAGAAGATAAACCCTAATAGTAACAGGCAGCTATATCAGAGGGTCCTAGAGAAGGGAAGCAAATTAGAGCTCGTGTGGATTCCATCACATGTCAACATTAAAGGAAACGAGGAGGCAGATCGACTCGCTAACGAGGGTCTCAAGGACACAGCTACTAAATTAGACATGTTAATTATGATAAGCAGATTTGCCTCCCTTTAATTGATAATATTATTTAAGAACCTGACATGCAGACATTGCATAATTGGTAACTTAGAGTTATTCCACTTGTCAAGAAGGAAAAGTTTGATGGTGATCAAGTGAATTATGTTTGCTGTGTTTTATATTGTATTTGGGAGAAAAAACGTGTCTGTAAGGATAATTTTATGTTTTATTATATTCTAAAATGTTTAATCCGTTATTGTAGCTATGTAACTATGAATATGTTAATTTCTTACATGTAAAATAGAAAACAAACTCTGTCAAAATTTCCACGTGATGATTGAATACTTGTTGCACGTCAGTTTAATACCAGGGCCCGGTTCCTAGAAAACTCTTAAAGTAAGCACAAAGTCATACTTCACTTTTACTTACGTAAGAATCTTATAAAAATACTGTTCCTAGAAAATTCTCAAGACCATTCTTACGTTAGCACAGGTCAAGTACAAGTCTAAGCTCATTGTGACTGGTAAAGCTTACCATACACTGAGACTGCGTTGCTCTTTAACGTCATAAAACAACTTTGGTATGCGAATTACGTCATAAATTTGTCGTCTGCTTCATTATGGTTGATTTGGATGCGTTTGACATGTCCCATATAGGGCCTACCTACAAACATATTTTATATAAAATGTGACAAAAGAAATAAAAAAAATAATTGTGAGAGCGCCTGATCTTAAAGTAGCCTGTGTGTTTGTAGCCTATTGTTCACTAATTGGCAAATAAATGAATTGGTTTCAGGGTAGGCCTATAAGGCCCTAGATGCGAAATTTCCTATAGCATTCTTATTTTATTTTGGAGAAGGATTTATTTCTGTCTTGTAATTGTCTCTTTGGTATCAAAAGGTGTCGGAAATGCCGTCGAATAAGTCTACGGTCAGCCATCTTTTTGAAGCAGAAACAGACTTAAGGTTGGTAAGCAAGCCCTATACCTTGCTTGGGACTTGTGCTTAGATTGGCTATGTTTAAGAACGAAGTTGTGCTTAAGTTTTTTCTTGGAACGCATAATAACGTTCTTGTGCTTACAATGAAGTCTACTTAAAATCTAAGCACAAGGCCGTTCTTAAGAATTTTCTGGGAACACAAAATAAGATAAGTTTACTTAAATGCAAAGTCGACTAAAATCTAAGCACAAAAACGTGCTTAAGAATTTTCTAGGAATCGGCCCAGTTTGTTTAATTCTATTAAGAATAGGTTATATTTCAGAAATCACACACGCACTCCATACATACTATACAACTCCTACGTCTTAAGCTGTCACAGACAACCACGTTGATGTTTATGATTGTCTGCTGATTAATAAAACTGTATTGTATGAAACCATGGTCGTTTGTGCATTTGGATGTTTTACCCCCCTTATAGCTGTCCGTTCACGAGGCATTTAAAGGATTGGCAGTTATAACTACAGCACCACGGAAATCTACAGTATGGTCAAAAGACAGGTCAATTCAATCTGGGAATTAAATCTCGTTGAACTTGACACATACAGATTCCGACTGGATGACGAGATCTACACCAAGACAGCGACCAATCACCCTAGACGAGATATATGCAGACTCATATCGAAACTAAGGGTGAAAGAGCGGCTGTAAGACTACAAACACCAAGTCATCGTCTGTGAGTGCGGAGAAGAGTGTACCACCAACCATGTCCTGGTAGACTGCGAGGTTTACAAGGAAGAGAGACGGGACTTAGTGAGAATGATGGAGACCAATAACATACCATTCAACACTAAGAACCTACTCTTCCCTAGACCAGATCTGAAGCTAAAAATCTTCGAAGAAATCCACACCCTAATGGACACAGTTGGACTAAGTAAATTAGTGAAATAAGAAAGGGTCACGGCTAGATAAATTCTCCATACAACGTAGGATGGTTGAGTAAAAACGTCCTCACGAAGGAAGCCCAACCATCCTATACATTTATTTTAATTTATTCATTTTACTTTATCTTTAATTTACTTTTACTTAAATTTATTTTATTTTTATTTATTACCTTCAATTTATTTTATTTTTATTTATTACCTTCAATTTATTTTTTATTTTTTCTACTTTTTTTTTTTATCTTAACTTATTTTTTTTTTATACGACGTAGGGTGGGGAAGTAAAAACGTCCTCTCGAAGGAAGCCCAACCACTCTACAACTTTATTTTAATTTATTCATTTTACTTTATCTTTACTTTACTTTTACTTTATTTTATTTTATTTTATTTTTATTTATTACCTTTAATTTAATTAACTAATAAATTTTAATTAATTCATTTTACTTTATCTTTATTTTACTTTTACTTTAATTTACTTTATTTTATTACCTTTAATTTATTTGACTACAACTTTATTATACTCTTTTTATTTATTTAATTTTATATTAGTTTAATTTACTACTAACATCTACTAAACTGGCGGGATAGTGGAATAAGAGGGAGTCATGATCAGACGGGCTCGGCATCTAAACACTATTCTGCCAAAACAAATACCAGTGGGATAGTGGAGTAAGGGGAGACCACGAGAAGACAGGTCTGGCACCTAAAAACACAAATCCCACAAAGAAGACATCTACCAATCCAGAAACAGAAGAGATCATCTACCAACGATGTGTTTTTATTAAATAAAGGGAAGAACTTCCCACTAAAACCTAATCCATGGCCTAAGGCCAAAATGGAAAGATTGCAAAATCATATTCTAAAAATCAGGAAGCAGCTTCGGCTCTCCTATGTCTTGTCTGTGATATCACTTAAGTGGAAGCAGACGTTAAACACCAAAAGAAGAAGAAAACCTAATAGTAAAACAAAATCACTTGATAATGTTTTATTCAACATGTTTAATAGTAAAACATGTTTATTTTAACACTTTTAATGTAAATGGAAACTTAATATAAAAAATAAATAACTAAATACCACTGTAAAATGGGCATCAACATTAAAAATATATATTTCATATGTGTGTGTTACTTACATCGCCAGAAGATGGTATCTTTGTAGCCGTTCTTTTTGGTGTATTCGAAACCAGCATGCATTAATGCACGACCACCATTAGATGTTGGTAAGAACATTTGCATTTATCATTTTGAGATATCAACTGAAGATGTCACTCCCTTAAATAGGTTTTAATTGAACCAAATTGATTCATTACTTTGTAAAAAATAACTCATGAAACACTTATTCAACACTTATTAGGTGAACACATTTAAGCTACAGACTATAATCCCCCAGCCCTAAACCCTTAATCAATATTTTGACCTGGAAGAGAAAACCCAATTTCGCCGAACATAACTGATTCGAAATTAGAGTAAATACGGAAATGATTGAATGTAAATCAGTTTTTATTATACATTCATATTAGATTATTATATGCGTTGCGTCCCATTTGTGTCATTTTCTAGGTCCCAAACATTAGCATTTTTCGTCGTAATCACGTTTAGATACACTACGTCAATTAATCTAAGAGTGAAACTGACAAAAAACCGGAACTGTGTTATTGAGTGGAGAATAAAATACGATTAGTGTTTATTTTAATCACAATGACCGTGTTTTTTTATACTGTAACATCATGTGGTGGCAGGCAAATTGAATAAAAAGTATTAAAATAAAACCTTTATAAAGAACGTTTTATGATAATATGAAGTATGGCATTTCGGAAATAGGGTTAATTCTTTCATTCTAAAATACAAAACCTTTATATAGAAGTAGGTCACTTAATATTTAATTCCTCAAAACTTATTTTTAAACGAACCATTTTGAACAAATCTTAGAAACGTTCAGACAATCGGAAATAGTAATGGATGTCGAGGAGTTTGCTGTTAGTGATACTAATGTTGAATGACAGTGATCCCAGCTTGTTTCATCGGCAATTTCCACTTTCTCTTATTTTAAAGATGGGACGTAGAGAAAAGTAAATGTCATTGTGATTAAGTCGATTTAAGGTTAGGTGATTAAGTTAAGGTTAGGTTTTCTTGTATTGGCACTGCTTTTGTTCGACACATTTCCTTCTTTTTCGATCATATCTCAGGATAAAATTACTAAATTACCGTCAAGTAGAAAGAGAAAGAAATGAGTTTAACATCCACTCGACACAAACTAGGTCATTTCGGGACAAACACAATGTTCAATTTTATTTCAATAATTCGTTTTTTGGAATGAAACGGGAGGTCCCGGAGAAGGCGACCCTATTCCTTGGCACGTACAACCGAGGAATCAAAACCACACCAGTTGACTCAATTACATACCTTATGATACAGTGGTGTCGTTCACTGTAGAATATGGGTATGGTTATCTAACGACTAAGTACTGCATCCTCCTTTCCGCATTATTGAAATCAAAAGATACCATACATATTATATTATACGCTAGTCCCAAAATACCATCTTTACAAACAGCCGTTCAACGTCGGCACAACTACCTACCTATAATTATCTTGTTGTTGCCTCTGAATCAAAGCTCGCCTTCCCTACCTCACGGGTTTTCTCCGGGTCCTCCGGTTTCCTGCCAATGCTAAATACCCCTACGCGCAAGCAAATTATTGAAATACAATTAAACCATAGGTTAGTCCCGAAATAACCTAGTTTGTGTCGAGTGGACGTTTAACCTTATTTCTCTCTTTCTATCTCTCTCTGGTGATTATGGCGCAGCCAACTCGAACTTTTTCATTAAACAGTTGCACCTCGCTTCCAAGCGTGAATGGTATACGAGGAGATTCTTTATATTGTCTTGTCATGCACCGGGAATAAAATAGGATGTATTTGATTGGGATATTAAAGACCGTCTGGCCTATAAATGCCTCCAGCATTTCGTTGGGTAAGAGCAAAAATATCGTAAGTGACATATTTTAATTGTGGAGAAAAACGACGTTAAAGGTTGAAACTTTTTGGTAAATCCATTTTTTTAGCAATATATTTCACATTTCTCCAGTTGACTTATGATATTAAGGGGAACTGAAACATTTTAGTGCAATTTTGAAATTACAGTAATTTACGCCAATTCTGTCCAAAATATCACTTACGATGTTTTTGCTCTAAGTTAAATTCAATATCCACTCGATTAATTTATAAAATAGTGCATTTTTTTTTTACAACATATTTCACATTTCTCCAGTTGATTTATGATATTAAGGGTAACTGAAATGTTTTAGTGCAATTTTGGAATTACAGTCATTTACGGCCATTCTGTCCAAAATATCACTTACGATGTTTTTGCTCTAAGTTAAATTCAATATTCACTCACTTACAATGTTTGTGCTCTGAACTTAAATTTAATAGTCACCCAATTAATTTATTGAATTAAAGTAAACATAAAAACTGTATATTTTAATCACCTCCAATCCGTTTCCATAGAAATGTGGCTGTGATGTCATAAATTATGACATCATATCAGCTATGGCATCATGTTCTTGCTCTAAACAAGTCAGATACGATGATTTTGCTCGCACCAATATTATGATATTAATGCACATACGATATATTGGGGATAGCCATATCTCTGAGGAAAATTGAGAATTTCGTTTTTTCATACCCCCAACAGGTGGATAGGTTTTTGAACCCCAAAACAATCAAAAAACAGTTTTCGCAAAATTTGTCACTTACGATGTTTTTGCTCTAACCCAGCGATTTTCACTCTTTCAAATTACATGGAAGCTGTAAATGCACATAAAGAGGTATTGTTATAATTTAATATACGTCTAATAAAATTTACTATTTGTATAATTAGAAATAACAAAGTCAGTAATTACTTATGTCGAATAAATTTCCATGATGGGTCAGTGAGTAAGATAATGTAATAGTCAAGTCAAGAAAATTCCCAAGGAGTTTTACAATCTGGTTGTTCTTTCTCAGCTGTGTAGGATAGGGGTAGGGACAAACCGCGCCTAGTCGTTTGATTGAACCTAAAACCGAGGGTCCGTGTACAGTTATGTGTGCATGGTAAAGAACCCTTGCCGAACAGCAAACTTAAAACACCACTGTGTTGGTAAAATTTACCTACCCACAGTCCTGCATAGCGTTGAACCCCATCGTTATTAGCTGTATAGCGTATATACCCATCTTTATTAGCTGCATAGCGTATACCCATCTTTACTAGCTGCATATTGTATATACCGATCTTTATTAGCCCTATTAGCGTATACCCATCTGTATTAGCTCTATTGGCGCAGGACGGTAAGATGAACATTGTTTAAATATACATTATGCAAGAGCTATAAATATGTCAATTGCACGTCTTTCTTTCTGTTATCTAAATTTTTCGGTATATAGTATAGCCCCATATAGACCGATTGGCATGCAAACGAAACACTGACTTTGGGCATATTATATTAAAACAGCATGGAGTTCAGTTTATGCTTGGTTCCCAATCACCACGATTTGTGCTACGATTGAAACAGTAGTTTTCTTCGTAGAATAATCAGGGGTTATATATATTGCGGTCAGTCGTAGCAATCGTGTTGATCGTATCAAACGTATCCGAGGGTATCTGCACGTTAAGGCGGCCACAGATCGAGTCACAGGAGTTGAACATGTTCTACTTCTACGACGCGACGGAACCAGTCGCCGACTCGTCATCGTCGATGCGTGCGTTTCTACGATCGGTTGCCGACTGTGCTATAAATTTTAGCCAATCAGAGCGGCGAATGAAAAATCAAAATGGCGACCTCATGGACGACCGAAGAAGAAGAAATCCTGATTGCCACTCCTTCTTCTAAATTCGTTTTTTTTTTTGCTTCTCTTCCAAGCCTAGAGAAACGGCTAACGCGACTGTAATATGTTGACATAAAGCCTTTGTTGATAAATCTAAAATTTAGGAATATAAATCATATCAAATAAAATCATAAACAAAAATTTGAATCCCTCGAGTTAATTTAGATTACTTTCTCAAAATAGTTTCGCTAATTAGATGGAGAGATTATGGAGTAATTAGGCATATTTTGTATTTTTTATGGGGGAAATTTGTGTGCGCGTACCTGCATTCTGAGTCACATGATCTATTCGTGAGGACGCCACAAGTCGGTGTATCGGTGTCGATGTGAGCGCGCTCGCGTTCAATCGTACGACCGAAAGCAACTGGTCGGCGATCATTGCTGAATTCGATTTGAGTGCAATCTACGATAGTCGCCGACAGTTGAGTCGCGCCGCAAGGTCGATCTGGGCCCGCCTTAACAGAACCCCCACCGTAACGCATCGCAGGGCAGTTGGGACCTGGAATTAGTTGGTGTTTTAGCGAACACAACATTTTTAACCGGGGAATTCGTTTTAAAAATGTATGCGAGTTTATTCACACAGATTTGAAATTAACACATCTTTTCAATAATACTACATAGATTTGAAATTAACACATCTTTTCAATGATACTACATAATATATTTGATTTAACAGATATTTTAAATGATACCACATAGATTTGAAATTAACACATCTTTTCAATAATACTACATAGATTTGAAATCAACACAAATTGGACAGTAGAACAACGAATTGCGTGAATTAGAATATGAATTGAATTAAAATGAGTTGCAAAAAACATTCAATGAACTCAAATTGATAATAATCAACTCAGATTTATAATAAAAGATGGATTCAACCCAGATTTATAATAATACATTGATTCAACTTAGATTTATAATAATACATTAACACCGACCAGAGTGATAATAATACATTGAATCAACTCAGATTTTAAGAATAACACACTGACCCAACTTAGATGTATGATAAAACATTGAATCAATTCTAGTTAATAAAAACAACAAGAGTTTATAAAATAGGTCAAGAAAATACAAACACGAATTAATATCCAGCGGTCCTACTATTTTATCTCTTACTATCAAGACAATAACGTATGCAATGTGTTTTTTGTTTTTTTAAATTAAATCAAATTTTATTTTCTCCATTTTAACACGGTGTTTCGAAATGCATTAAGTGACTTTCAAATAAAAATTAGCCATTTCATTTTTATTTAATTATTTACTTGTGTATTTGTATTTTTCGTTTTGCTTTTCTGTTGTGTATTTGTCTATTTTATTTTATATTCTCACATTTTCATATTTTAAGCTATTATGTCTCTGTGTGAATAAAAATGGATGGTTTGACCTTGAAAGGAGATTCCATTAATTCCCAAATATGCGCTGTTCACATTCCATTAATTACAATATATGGGTTGTTCACATCCAATCGTACGACCTTACGTGAGATAGAGAGAGAGAGAGAGAGAGAGAGAGAGATAGAGAAGGGACAGAGCGAGAGAGATAGAGTGTAACGTCCACTCGACAAAAACAAGGTCATTTCGGGACTAACATGGTTTAATTTTATTTCAATAAGTCGTATGTGCGTAGGGGTCTTTAGCAGTGGGAGGAAACTGGAGAAAACCCACGAGGTTGGACAGACGACCCTACTCCTTGTCACTTACAACCGAGGATTCGAAACCACGCCATGTGACTCAAAGACAGACTTAATGATATAGCGCGCACGTGCTTTATCATTCGGTCATCCAGCCCCCCACGACCTTACGTTTTCTTGGTAGACTACTTAAGGATAAAGCACATTAATACAAAAAAAAACAATTATTATATGGCATTGGGTAACACGAGAAAATTGATATAAACTGTGATTAAAAATGATTTATTATGTTCCATCTAAAATGATTAGCTTTTTTTTTTGGATTAATAGAATGTGTTCTTTATAAAAATTTGTTCATTCTAACCACCTAGACAAATTAAAGTCACAAATATATAATTATGATCTGGACTGTTTCCCTATTCAACTTTTTCTTGCTGAATGATAAATCCATTTTCTACCCAGGATAAACTTTGCGCTAAAGGGTATATTAAAAGTACATGTATTTAGACGTGTGTGGATTCGTGTTACAGAATAAATCAAAAGGTATCAAGGAGTTGATCGCCCGTCGGGCCAACGGTACACGTTTCAAGACATAATTTAACTCATATTTTGGTTAGAAAACCAGACTAACAATTAATGCCTCCAGTTAAATCATTGATTATTGTGTGTATTTACTGTTTTGAAATATATGTTTTAAAGGGTATTTTTGTTGTTAGTATGAAGTTTGTTTTCAGCTTAAAATTCAGCAAGAATGAACCGGGAGTTAGTTTCCATTTTACGTCAAGTTTAACAGAAACCACAGCGGCATTAACATAAACACGGATTTTATTTTATCCAAATTCCAGTTTAACTGCAAATATTCCATGCTTAGTTTAGATGAAAGTCCCCATAACCTACAGTGCTTATATGATTTGCTGTGGTAATTACAAAATAATCTCCCGTCGCGAGCATTTAAGATTCACAAAATTAAATCACAATGTGATCCTACATCATTATAAAAAATGACATCAAAGGAGGTGTTGGATTTCTCTCTTTTAAAAAGCCCACTGTGTATGTATGCCTATGTAATTTATAGAAAAGTTGATGGCATCATGCATTGACAACTATCAGATTTTCTTAACAGGAGCCTGGCAAACCCCGTCCTGCAAAAAAGTCCCGGTTCCGCCCCTGGATAATGCGACTTCCGAGATCGCGATTACTTTATTTTCCTTTACTACCGGGAATTTCACAACGAAGCGAAGAAATGTCATGAGCTGATACTACGAGAAGCCGTATATTTTAATTATATTTGAAGATTTAATCCATTAAATATTCGGATGTACATCTAAATAATTCTAGGCTGATGAAAAAATAATTATTATTTACAGTTTTGCGACCACAGACGCCATTCGCCGTTTTAGGAGAACCACAGCCACCGCGTTACTATTATAATGTTAGTGATAGTCACAATAAATTACACATACATGTATATCGACACCACTACATCTTTTACTAACGATTATTTCAGGTGGAGTCCGATACGTAGGTCTATGTTATTATCTTCTCCTGTAATATCAGTCATTCGTTTCGATCAGAGATCTATTTCAGAAGCATGGGCGGATCCAGCAATTTTTGCAGGAGGGGGTTTGCCAGGCTAGGCTCTTGTTAAGAATAAAATAAAAACCAAGTACGAACAATCCAAATCAAAAGACAGAATTCGAAGTCCTAAAAACGTTATAGGCAAAATAGTGTATTCAAGCAAAATAGTGTAATCAGCAAATGGACTGCTCCTCGTGTACAAAAATACACGACAAGCAGTGGTAACAGGTGTCCGGAAGAGTAAGCTTACCCTGCCTGGCGCCACACCCGCCATAGCTGCATCCAATCTATTATGACCCGTGAAATTCACGATGCCACCATCGTCTCTAAGTTACATATGCATACCCCCTCCCCCGGCAGATCCTCCACTGAGAAAGGGCAGCTCCCACCATTAAAAAAACAAACCTGTTTGACATGCATAATACAGGTGCTCATTTTGTATACATATAAAGGACAATGGCTACTTATCGGTGCGATCTTGATTGGGGGGTTTGTTTGTGTGTGTGTGCCATGGTCCCAGATATAGCAATTTCAATTGAGATTGGCTAAAGACTAAAATCAAACCAATATTATCCAATCAAAGTACTAAAATTAGATTTAATGTTAGTTACAATTTCGTGAAACAGGCCCCAGATTTTGAAATAACCCCGGTTATAAATGATTTTACATGTTTGTTCTGTCTACCTTCTTCATGTTTCATATATGTGGGTAGTATCATGTTCAGACTGTAGTTCACCCGACATAGCCTAATTGGATATGGTGTCTGGAACCCCATTTATCTATCTCTATCTCTCTCTCTCTCTTTTCTTTCTCTCTCTGTTTATACCGTAGTTCACCCGACATAACCTAATTGGATATGGTGTCTGAAATGTCATTTAATAAAACATGCCTAATGATGATTTGAGACTTTCAAAACATTCTGATTGTGCGCATGTATTTCGAGTGACTTGAAGTTTCAAGGAGTGTGGGCGTTCTTCAGTCTAAGAGAATCGAGCAAGTCGCCTGGAAATTAGTTAATTATCTCTTACATGGCCATGTTTCTCGTTTTTTTTCCAGAAATCCTGTCTGACAGCTGTGTTATTTTTTATATTTTATATAATTTGGCCATATTGATTCCACGGTCTGTTGTTATTATTTGTCCGACTTTGATGAGGCTTTTTGTGGTTTTATGCCACACGCTATCAGTGTTCTCGTAATAATCAGAGTGCTACAACTTTATAATCAGCTTAATATGGATTGATGGACGATTGTCTATCATTCAATTTTCATTAGGATGTTATTAATGTGAACTGATATTGTTGGTATTCTGTTTAGAAAATGAATTAAAAGTATTGGATTGTGCTGGATATTGTTCATTACACTTCAGATGTTTGATTCATCGTGTTAGTGTTGTCTGTGATGGAAGTTGAGCGGTACTGAGAACGCATGTCTGTCTGGATGAATGACATGGGTTTGACGTTCACTGAGAACTCATATGCGTTAATTGTATACTACATGTAGTTTTTAAACATCATAGTCGCAATGGTGGTTTTCTAGTTAGTCAACTGGGTTTGCCACCAGTATGTCTGGCAAAAGGGTTCTAGAGTTTTGTAATTTTTTAGGGGCGGGCGGTTCGACTAACATATAATATTGTTCTATAAAAAATGGTCGTAACGTCCTACGTTCCTGCACTACCAAAGCTAAAGCCAAGCTCATAGAACGTTCGTAACGTTTGCTAGGTTGCAGACCAGCCGAACGTAGTCTTGTGAACATTTTCTATGTGCAGGAACAAAAGTCTCTACGACCAGTCTGGGATCATCTACGGTACAGAACACACGCAAGTGGCGCGTAAGACTCACTATAATGTACTATAATTCATTTTAGTACGTTAGGCGGGGTTGAGATATAGGCCTAACGGGCATGCGCTATGCAGTATCCTATAATGGACATTTTTCCCAACATAACCTAGCTTCACTTTCTGAAATTATAATTGAATAAAATAATTTTGTGTATAATTTATTGCACCGCTCCTACCAACATACAATTAGAAGTTCATTTTCGTTGCCAAAATTAAGTTTATCATACACACACTATAACGATAAATATACTTGAGAGCCCAGGTGGCTCAGTGAGTAAGACGCTGAGTTACTACCGAAAATCCTAGATTCGTGGTTTTCTTTGGTGGGTGGTGCATGACGGGTGACACGACAATGTGATTAAAGCACATACTATATTTCGTTTCTTTCTTATAGTTAAAATTTCGTTTACTTGTCTTAACTTCACAATGATCTGGAATACTTGTTATATAACCCGGGTTTTGGTTGACGTGAGGGATTACCCAATGTAACGGTCTGTTATGGTGGAGTTTTTGGATCCGTGGTGCACGAAACTTTGGATAAACCACTAGAAACGTCAACGCTGATTGATTAAGCATTGTCTGACGTTATAAGTTCAACTTGCCCTGAAAGCTCTTAGTCAACTTTAAGAGTTAGTTTCTAATTAAAATTTAAACCACTTTCCATAAAGAAACATGACTAATTTGCTCAATGGTAATAAAACACAGATCCACGGTCTCTGTTGGTGTTACATCCCCTTTGGTATTTATAATAATAATAATAATAATAATAATAATAATCTCGTCATTTTACAAGGGTAGCAAATTAGGCCTGAGGCCTGTTTTCGATTTGGCCCTTGGCACAGATCGTGCGAATGATTTCGATCATTACTGCAGGAAGAAAGCGAAAAACTCGGGGGAAACCTGCCTGATCGGACGGGAGACCGAATATCCCTCTCACTTACAACGATAAAGTTCTTGCCCTGAGCTGGGATTGAACCTTCGATGCATTGGTGAGAAGCCGCCTCTCTTTTTTTTCTGCAGTAATCGCCACGGCTAACCGACCAGCTTAAACTTAATGATATCCAATAGAATTGTTACATCCCCTTTGGTATTTAATCTTAATAATATTGAATATAAGTGTTACATCCCCTTTGGTATTTAATCTTAATGATATTGAATATAAGTGTTGCATCCCCTTTAATCTTAATGATATTGAATATAAGTGGTAAGACTATGATTACATGAATAAAGGCTACTAAGTAATTCAAAAGTCCAAGATATTATCAGATATTCTTGACCAATCTATACGACATTGACATTTAAGCTAAGAATTCTCGTCTTTTGTAATTCCTCACCCAAAGAATTCTTCCGGGGAGTTGCTGAGATAAAATACAATTAATAACAAGATTGATCTAATTTTGTGATCGGCGATTTAGTTTGGCTATCAATATCACGAGACAATGTAGTAAGGAATATATAATAGTTATTTAGAAGAGTTCTGTGTCGTATTTATTATCGTATCAATTGTGTTGAATAAGGAATTGGGAATATAAGTCGACTAGATTAATGTTTAGCCTAAAAGAATGTATATTACCCTACTTGGAGAGAGAGAGAGAGAGGGAGGATGAGAGAGAGAGGGGGAGAGGGGGGTCCACCCGACAAAGACTTAGTTTTTCGGGACTAACATGTGGTTAAATAATTCGCTTTAACAGTTGGAGGAAGCCAGGGTACCTGGAGAAATATTACGAGGTTGAACAAGCGATCCTTTCATTGCCACATACAACCAGGGAATCAATTGAAACCATGACAGTTGACTCAATGACAGACCCTATGATACAACGCATTCGCTAACCACTACTTAGACATAGAGGGATAAATAAGGTTTAACGTTGGAATATATGGTTCAATTTTATTGACTAAAAAAATCGCTTGCATGAAGTGTTCGTAAGTTTTGGGAGGACAGTATAAAAAATAACAGTCGACCCTTATCCCTATTTCGTACATATGGACAATAGCCACTGCACATTTAATTAAGTTAACCACTGCTTTGATGTTGGTCTTGAACAGTTTTATCTCCAGTTTGTAAATTTATAACCGTTGGAACATCTGTTATCACTTGACTACTAATTTATTTAAGATGTATATTTTCCGACGTGGTTTCCCCTTATCAGTGGTGCAAGACATTAAACCAAGATGTCCGCCTAAGGGTAGTACTGTGTCTTGGTGGTGACTAATATGTTAATTTTCTAACATCGTGTTTTAAGTACTGGATTTATTTTTAGTATACTACTTCTTAAGGACTTTAACTTTGGATAGCAGAAATTGGATTTTTAAATTTTTTAGTATTTTTTTGTAATATGATAGTTTTAGTTTTTTGGTTTTAAATGTCATTTTAAGTGAACACTAATTATATTATGATCACCTACACACAACAACAACTTTTATCCCTGAACTCTTATCAAAACCCCAGTCCGACTGCATTGTTTAGTGAGTTCCCTGAGTTAAAACCTAGCCAAAGTTTGCATCTCACACCAAGAGTAAGAATCACCTATAAAACTAGAAAACAGAGAAACAATAGAGGAGTTAACCTGACCAATTTGACACAAGTGAAATTTAAATCATCTCAAAATGTAAAATGTGACAATATAAACATAAAAAACCTGATTTATGTTGAAAGGCTAAAAGACAAAAAATTCATGTGAAAATAAATTTCAAGTATGTCTATTTAATGCAAGGTCAGTTACGAATAAATCTCAGGAACTTAACCAATATGTTTGTGACAACAATTTGGACATTTTTGCTATTACGGAAACATGGTTATCAGCAAATGCAGACACTGCTTCAATCGCTGAACTTGTACCAAATGGATATTCCATCTTTCATCAGCCAAGACCTACACGCGGAGGAGGGGTCGCCCTGATTTTCAAGTCCAGTCTTGGTGCTACAGCTCAGAAGCCGATTAAGTTTAAAACCTTTGAATATCTGCATACAATTATATCAGTTAAAAACGAATGATTATCTGTTATTGTCATTTATCGTCCACCTAGCAGAGATGCTGAAACGATCTCGAACTTTTTTAGTGAATCTCCCGGTGTTTTAGACAAACTTGCTTGTTCAGGCAATAGACTTCTACTTCTTAGAGATTTTAATTTTCCCCTGCAGGATCTTACGGATACAAACGCTGTTCGATTTAATAACTTACTTGGAGCATATTCCCTTTGTCAGCATGTTTCAATTCCCACACATAATCGCGGTAATATTTTGGATTTAGTTATATCTAGAGACTGTGAAAATCTTATTCATAACATAAGTGTTTCGAATAATCTCATCTCTGATCATTTTCAAGTTAATTTTAATCTGAGTATTCGCAAGCCTCCACTTCAAACTAAAACACTCACTTTTAGAAACTTCAAGAACTTTGAAATCGGATGCTTTATTAATGAACGTCAAAATGCTAATTATTTCTCAATTTTCCAACTAGAAGGTGTCAATGAAAAAGCCAGTGCTTATAATAGTAGATGTTCTTGATCAAATTCTACCACTCAAGTCAAAAACTATTAATATCCGACCAAAAATTGCTTGGTTTACTGATGAGTTACTTGAATTAAAAAAGTCGAAAAATAAGGCGGAAAAACTTGGTAAAAGAACCAACTTCATGTTCATAAGGAAATCTTTAAATCTAAGAAGAATGAACTCAACTATAATATACAAGAGTGGAAGAAATCATATTTTTCTAATAGAATTGAAAACAGTCAAAATAAGCAACGTGGATTATTTAAAATATCAAAATCTCTTCTTGATCATACACATGGTCAAACAATTCTACCAGAATCTGATAATCAATTTGAACTTGCATGTAAATTTGTTTTCAGAGAAAATTCCAATAATCCGCTGAGAATTAAAACCAACGATTTCAGCAGACGGTGAAAATCACAATTGTAGGTTTCAGACTGTCAGTGAGAATGATATTAAAAAAATAGTGAAAGAATCTTCTAAAACCACTTGTTCCTTGGACCCAATTCCATCCAAATACATAGTGGATAATCTTAATGTGTTTTCTCCGGTTATTACCGATATCATCAATTTTGCTATAAACCTGCCTTTAGGCCTTCTAATACCAAGAAATTGGCCATATTAAACACGAAGATATTTTCCTTATAAATAAGAGTGCCCTTCTTTTCATGACATTGGATATAAATTTTCTTTTAGTGTGTAGTTTACTGGCGTTTCGGGTGGGTTTTTTCTTGGAGTTCTAATATGGGGCGCCACCCAATGCTTAAATTGCCTTACAATAAAATAAACGGGTGGATCGAAGCTGTATATCGCATACTATGAAAATAAATTGAATACAAATTGTTTTTGTGAATGATTGTATGTTAAAATTATGTGCCAATTATATCTGTATGTCGCAATAAATCAAACAATGTAGCTCTAATGAATGTTTGTTAATGTCGTGATTGTAAGTTAGAAGAGGATGACAGCTATCCTAAGTTAAAATTGATTTTAGTTAAAATTGTCCTTAAAATAGTTATGTGAAACGCCACTATTTTAAGTTAGGATACAAATGTAGCTTACAATATTATTTTAGTGGATTTAGCTACAATGCTTAAAATCGTTTTGTGAAACGCTTCTATCCTAAGTTAGGATGAAATTTTAGTTTACAATGATTTTAAGGAGATTTAAGTTTTTGTGAAACAGGGCCCCGGAACGTATTACTTCATATTTACTAATGTGCCTAGTAAAATTGAATCCGATCCTTCAATTCGTGTGTGTAAAACTGTTATATCCCCACCACTAACTGCAAGAAACATAGGATCTATCTTTGACTCACATTTTACAGTGGAAAATCATGTTAATATTATTTGTAAGATTGGCTATTATAATCTGCGCAATATCAGTAGAATACGTAAATATTTATCTGTTGAGGCCACTAGAACTTTAATTAAATCTCTTGTTATTTCACGTCTTGATTGTTTAAACTCCCTGTTAACTGGTCTACCGGTTAAGCTTCTTTCAAAGCTACAAAGACTGCAAAATTCTGCAGCGCGTCTGGTTACTGGTGTGGGTTATCATGAGCACATAACTCCAATTCTTTACACCCTTCATTGGCTTCCTGTATCATTTAGAATTGATATTAAAATATTGTTAATCACTTACAAATGTCTCAATGGTTTCCCTCCCCCATACCTATCTGAATAAATACAAATCCGCACTTCGGTGAGAAACACCAGGTCTTCTAGTGATGATTTACTGTTACAACAACCTCGAGCCAAGCTAGCATCCTATGGCGAGAGGGCCTTTTCATTTTATGCACCGTTACTTTGGAATAAATTACCTTATGTTATTCGGAAATCACCTTCCATCATTACATTCAAATCAAACCTGAAAACTCATTTTTTCAAACATTCTTTTTACTGATTTTACACATTATATCATTTTTACATTGTTTTTTTTATTTTTTAAGGAACTGTTTTTAGGAACTTCTTTTTATTATAATTGTATTTTTAGAAACTTCTTTTTATTATAAATTGTATTTTTAGGAACTTCTTTTTATTAATATTGTATGGTTACTTTGTTATTGTTAAGCGCATCTGAACACTTCGGTGAACGATGCGTTATATAAATGTATTCAATAATAATAATAAAAGACGAAGGTCCTGACAAGAACAGCTGTCCAGTCGTGCCGATGGTGTGCACGTAAAAGATTCTTTGGCAGTTGGAATTCTATTCATGGTGTATGTCCGTTTTCATTAACCCAATCACTTACAGAACAGTAGGACGTTAGACCCCTTTTTTATTTCATTTCATTTTATTTCATTATAAGATGTTTATCTAATCTACAAATTAGGCAATATTGTTAATGCACTAAACCTAATAGTATATTTTAAATTGACGTGGTCCCGAATAACATTCTTAAAAGGAGGAAATGGAAACATACAAATTGAATTGAAGCCTGGGGTCGAATTTAATTTAAATCAATGTTTTAATTAGACGAACTTTATTTCTTATTGCTTATTTCAGGTTCAGGCCTGGGGTCGAATTTAATATCAATCAATGTTTTAATTAAACGAACTTAATTTCTTTATATTTGTTAAAGTGTTATTTTGGTATTACTTAAAATGTGGTAATAGTATGTAGGCGGAAGCTGAATTGTCTTGTGTTATTTCTTAAATGTTCATTAAAGACCAATATAGCAGGTTCTAATACATTTGGAAACTTAATGTAGTAATTTAATAAGCATGGCTTTTATTGAATCTTCACCGTTAGGCAATTGTAGTTGCATCCAGCGAAGCAATATATTTGTTTTAATAGAATGTTGGATACAAGACAATGAGGTTGGGGGGGTGGGGGTGGAAAGAAGATTCGTTATAAACATATTTATCTGCTATATATGGTATTAGTATATATGAATTAAAACTGGTGTTAAATTCATAAGTTTGTGTATTAACTAGGCTAATGAAGAAGGACAACCACAATGCAGGGTGTACTATGAGTTTCATTTTCCCCGATCAGCGACATGTCAGCCTACTATACATCCAACGCAAATTACTAAGTTTTTTTTTAACGCCCTGCGCCACTGACATTGGGACATCACTTCGTCCTGCATGGGACATGGGGCACCACTCCGCCTTGCAGCCCTAACAAGGGGACATGCACCACTCCCAACTGCACCACTGACAAGGGGACACCACTTCGCTCTGTACCCCTGACATGGGACATGTAGGCGGAAGCTGAATTGTCCTGCGTTATTTCTTAAATGTTAAGTTAAGACCAATATAGCATGTTCTAATACATTTGGAAACTTAATGTAGTAATTAAATAAGCATGGCTTTTATTGAATCTTCACCGTTAGGCAATTGTAGTTGCATTCAGCGAAGCAATCGATTTGTTTTAATAGAATGTTGGATACAAGACAATGAGGTTGGGGGGGGGGGTGGAAAGAAGATTCGTTATAAACATATTTATCTGCTATATATGGTATTAGTATATATGAATTAAAACTGGTGTTAAAGTCATAAGTTTGTGTATTAACTAGGCTAATGAAGAAGGACATCCACCATGCAGGGTGTACTCTGAGTTTCATTTTCCCCGATCAGCGGCATGTCAGCCTACTATACATCCAATGCAAATTACTAAGGTTTTTTTTAACGCCCTGCACCACTGGCATTGGGACATCACTTCGTCCTGCATGGGACATGGGGCACCACTCCGCCCTGCAGCCCTAACAAGGGGGCAGACACCACTCCCAACTACACCACTGACAAGGGGACAGCACTCCGCTCTGTACCACTGACATGGGACACCACTCCGACCTGTACCACTGACAGCTGACAATGTGACACCACTCCGTTTTGTGCCACTAACAAGGAGACACCAGACTGGAAAATCCCGAGGAACTTTCTTGGTCAACCTCGAGGAATGGAATCTTGCCCTCCTCCACCCCTCACACCCCGACTGGCTCCCAATATCGTCGCATACCAGTGCAGAATGCCCACGGTTATATATACACTTACTCATTTCTTATAGGTCAGTATCCGATGGGCGATGGTAATTCAAGTGATCATCAATAAACAGTTATGTCAAGTATTTTCAATACTAATAAATCTGACCTAGATTTGTTTATATTGACACTATAAACCTCAGAATGCCTCGTTCGGCATTTCTATCCAAACGAGGTAAAAAAAAAATGCCTCGTGTTCTGCAGTTCCAAAACGAGTTTTTTTTTAAATTGCCATGTTTTGAACGAGGCTTGGTAAAAATGCAGGGATCAAACACGCGACGTCCAGACAGGCGAGGCAGCGTCTATCTACTTAGCCAGCGTGACCCCTTTAATTCCAAACGATGACAGTTTGAGCTTTATTTAGGTCTTTGTAGTTATGTGAGATTATATACGAAGATTATTTATTCGCTTCCTATGATTCGATTAATTCTCTTTCTATATATATATATACGAAGGTCAGTGTATAGTCGGTGGAGATGTACCTTAGAATATGGGAGTTTAATCCCAATCTGTCTGACGATGATGTTATTAAGACTAAGTAACTTAATATTATTACTATCGAAGTAATGTTATAGCCATCCATAATTTGATTAACCCAGTGGTTATCCCACTTAGTCGTTATAGATACGTCAATATATGACAAAGATCACATACAATAGATACGTCAATATATGACATAGATCACATACAATATGACATAGCCACATATACAACAGATGACATAGATCACATACAATATATGACATAGATCACATACAATATATTACATAGATCTATATAGTACAATAGATAACATAACAAATCAGGTAGTTGTTCGTTATTCACCAATATGAAACTGCTAGATGTTCGGGTAGAAAACCAGACTGTTGGAATCTTTTCCCCAAGATTTTGAAGATTTATTGACCACTTAGACTCATAAAAACCCACCCCGGCACATTCTCTCTAAAAGTGCCTTTATAATGTTACTAATTCCATATCTGGTGAATAACGAACAACGAATCAGCTCGTTGTTCGTTATTCGCCAAAAACGAACAACAAACTAGCTCGTTGTTCGTTATTTGCCAATAACGAACAACGAGCTAACTTCACGTCCCCGCAATATATTTCGTGCTACATGCAATCGCGGTATGAAAGCCAACACAGAGTTGGTGGCGGAACCCAGGTTCGTAGCTCATCGCCTTTGTCCACCAACTAGGCAATTTTGTGATTTTTGTTTTATTTCAATAATTCATGCCATTATCCCTAGAACTATGAGACGACCAAACTCCTTGGCGGTCATAAATGTGGGTTAGAATTCATGACCTTAGGTATATGACAGACAAGATCCGCCACACAGCGAACATAATAAGGCAATACTTGTCCAAATAGGGGCGCCTTCGCAACCATTGGGTTTACTCTGGTACACTCCGTTTCCTCTCACAGGGAAGAACCCTCAATTAGAAGTCAAGATAGCGTGAATACTCTGATATTTACATTTTACACTTTGGTTAAGATGAAACACATCTGTGTTAATACCATAACCCCCGTTAACTGTCTAATGGATTTATTGTTTGCGTAACATTTCGACACGAAAATATGGGTCAATGCCTATGGAAGACCAAACAGCTCTTTATTCAGTGTTCTTAATTCTTATTTCTTAATTCATAGTCCTTAATTCTTATATTTTCATTTGTTGTCGTATTTCGACATTTGTAGGCCAAAATCAACATTTGTAGACTAAAACCAACATTTGTATCTTAAAATCAATATTTTAAAATTGTATCTTTATTCGATGTGATTTTATTATAAAATGAAAATTAAATTTCTTATAGAAATATTAATAAAAAAATAAATTTACATTTTATCAAAATTACATTTACATTTCATCAAAATTACATTTACATTTCATCAAAAACATACAACTACAAACCAATCTTGAACAAATCTCCAAATTCAAATCTTGCATAACATTTCTTGAAAAACATTACATGAAATACATTTCTCGAAAAACATTTCTTGAAATACATTTCTTGAAATACATTTCTCGAAAAACATTTCTTGAAATACATTTCTCGAAAAACATTTCTTGAAATACATTTCTCGAAAAACATTTCTTGAAATACATTTCTCGAAAAACATTTCTTGAAATACATTTCTCGAAAAACATTTCTTGAAATACATTTCTCGAAAAACATTTCTTGAAATACATTTCTCGAAAAACATTTCTTGAAATGCATCCAAGCGGAACGCTCGTGGTGGGCTGATAAAGTTGAAGCCATTGACGTCGTATTATGACGTCAATGGTTGAAACAGACTTTTGAGATGACCTTGACACAGCAAGATTGTCTTCCGACGTGTTGGTACACGCAGATGCCACTGTTGTCACTAGGCCCTACAGGCCTTACAATTACAAAGAAAATGTAAATAAGATCTAACTTAGAAACGAGCAAAACTGGATACTTACATGTATAAATCTTTAATTTAATATTAATATTGAAAGTCAAATTACATTAGGTACGGTACAGACTATAGTCTAGATCTGTTGATAATTCAATTCAAAAAGGGCCTCGGTTATCTTAATATGATAGGCCAGAGGGCGAAAATAAGTTTTGTTCCCAGTTCATTATCTGAGTGATATCATAAAAATATCATAAGGATTAGGGTAGGCTATGCCATAGGAAATCATACACAGAGAGAGAGAAATGGTGTTTAACTTTAACATTCACTCCACACCAGGGGCCGCCGAACGTGCCCCATTTCGGGGGGGCTCCTGACCATCCCCCCCCCCCCCCCAATAACCTTTTTTCGCTTTTTTGGGCTTTTGGAGACATTTTATTTTCACTATTAAAAATTATTGCCGGGGCTAAAGCCCCCGTAGCCCCCCGGCTCCGCGGCCCCTGCTCCACACGTCATTTCGAAACTATATATAACATTCGCCCTAAATTAACATAGGCTACAGCGATGCCGATAGTCAAATGTCCAAGCTTTTATTAAATCATATATCTACAGTTCTACAAACAATGAATCAATATCCATATCCATATCATTGAATAGGCCAGAAAAGGGATCCTTTTGCTGATCGTAAGTCACTTGAAAATTATTCATAATCGTAGTCTTTGGTACAGTGCTATTGTTATGTTCCCCTTGCCTTAGGTCATTGTGACATGTCAGTTGTAGGCTATTCCATGTGTCAGGCACAAAAAAAGATAGTTAAGCCTACATTCACTATTCACAGTTCATGCATTGTGCTTCGGTCGGATATATTTCAGATATACACAATCGATTATGTCAGGCGCGGATCCAAGGGGAGGGGGGGGGGCTCACCCGGCGCACCCCCCTCCCTTATTCCGGCAAGCTGTAAAAAAAATTGTACAGACAATAATGAATGAATGAAATGGGCTTTAACGTCCTACTGTTATGCACTTAACCTGAGCTAATCGAAGACGGGCATACGCCATACAGTGTGCTATGAGGGTAATTTTGCCCGTACAGCGGGGCTACGTCCTACTCTTATATCGAATTCCAACTGCCAAGGGATCTTTTACGTGCACTACAATGTGTACACGGGACCTTGGTTTTTTGTCCCATCCGAACGACTAGGCAGCTGTCCTTGTCAGGCCCTCATTCTGCATCACAGACAAGGGGAAATCACGTCGGAAAATCGAGATAAAACTTTCTCGGCCATTGCAGGGATCGAACACCCGACCTCCAGGCTAACGAACCAGCGCCTTATCCACTTAGCCACCGTGATCCCCCTGTACCGACAATAAACACTGAAAATAGAGTGGGAGTTTAATATTTGAAGATCAGATGCCAGTAAATCAGATATATGGAGTCTTGTCCTAAAAAAAAATATGGGGAGGACCCCCAGCCCCCTCGCAGTTGCTTCGCACCTGGGGTGCTCATTAGTCGGGCTTCGCCCTCAAAGTAGGCTACGCCCCCCCCTTTCGTAATATCCTCGATCCCCCCCCCCTGTAGTCCCCTGGCTGGGATTACTGCGCACAATGGCCATTCACTGTTTACGTGCGAAGAAAAAGCCAGCTACCATTTAATTTTCGTCACGTTAGTTACGTTCGGTCTGTTTCAACTTCAACTTTATCAGCCCACCACGAGCGTTCCGCTTGGATGCATTTCAAGAAATGTTTTTCGAGAAATGTATTTCGAGAAATGTATTTCAAGAAATGTATTTCAAGAAATGTATTTCGAGAAATGTTTTTCAAGAAATGTTTTTCGAGAAATGTATTTCAAGAAATGTATTTCAAGAAATGTATTTCAAGAAATGTATTTCAAGAAATGTATTTCAAGAAATGTATTTCAAGAAATGTATTTCAAGAAATGTATTTCAAGAAATGTATTTCAAGAAATGTATTTCAAGAAATGTATTTCAAGAAATGTATTTCAAGAAATGTATTTCAAGAAATGTATTTCAAGAAATGTATTTCAAGAAATGTATTTCAAGAAATGTATTTCAAGAAATGTATTTCAAGAAATGTATTTCAAGAAATGTATTTCAAGAAATGTATTTCAAGAAATGTATTTCAAGAAATGTATTTCAAGAAATGTATTTCAAGAAATGTATTTCAAGAAATGTATTTCAAGAAATGTATTTCAAGAAATGTATTTCAAGAAATGTATTTCAAGAAATGTATTTCAAGAAATGTATTTCAAGAAATGTATTTCAAGAAATGTATTTCAAGAAATGTATTTCAAGAAATGTATTTCAAGAAATGTATTTCAAGAAATGTATTTCAAGAAATGTATTTCAAGAAATGTATTTCAAGAAATGTATTTCAAGAAATGTATTTCAAGAAATGTATTTCAAGAAATGTATTTCAAGAAATGTATTTCAAGAAATGTATTTCAAGAAATGTATTTCAAGAAATGTATTTCAAGAAATGTATTTCAAGAAATGTATTTCAAGAAATGTATTTCAAGAAATGTATTTCAAGAAATGTATTTCAAGAAATGTATTTCAAGAAATGTATTTCAAGAAATGTATTTCAAGAAATGTATTTCAAGAAATGTATTTCAAGAAATGTATTTCAAGAAATGTATTTCAAGAAATGTATTTCAAGAAATGTATTTCAAGAAATGTATTTCAAGAAATGTATTTCAAGAAATGTATTTCAAGAAATGTATTTCAAGAAATGTATTTCAAGAAATGTATTTCAAGAAATGTATTTCAAGAAATGTATTTCAAGAAATGTATTTCAAGAAATGTATTTCAAGAAATGTATTTCAAGAAATGTATTTCAAGAAATGTATTTCAAGAAATGTATTTCAAGAAATGTATTTCAAGAAATGTATTTCAAGAAATGTATTTCAAGAAATGTATTTCAAGAAATGTATTTCAAGAAATGTATTTCAAGAAATGTATTTCAAGAAATGTATTTCAAGAAATGTATTTCAAGAAATGTATTTCAAGAAATGTATTTCAAGAAATGTATTTCAAGAAATGTATTTCAAGAAATGTATTTCAAGAAATGTATTTCAAGAAATGTATTTCAAGAAATGTATTTCAAGAAATGTATTTCAAGAAATGTATTTCAAGAAATGTATTTCAAGAAATGTATTTCAAGAAATGTATTTCAAGAAATGTATTTCAAGAAATGTATTTCAAGAAATGTATTTCAAGAAATGTATTTCAAGAAATGTATTTCAAGAAATGTATTTCAAGAAATGTATTTCAAGAAATGTATTTCAAGAAATGTATTTCAAGAAATGTATTTCAAGAAATGTATTTCAAGAAATGTATTTCAAGAAATGTATTTCAAGAAATGTATTTCAAGAAATGTATTTCAAGAAATGTATTTCAAGAAATGTATTTCAAGAAATGTATTTCAAGAAATGTATTTCAAGAAATGTATTTCAAGAAATGTATTTCAAGAAATGTATTTCAAGAAATGTATTTCAAGAAATGTATTTCAAGAAATGTATTTCAAGAAATGTATTTCAAGAAATGTATTTCAAGAAATGTATTTCAAGAAATGTATTTCAAGAAATGTATTTCAAGAAATGTATTTCAAGAAATGTATTTCAAGAAATGTATTTCAAGAAATGTATTTCAAGAAATGTATTTCAAGAAATGTATTTCAAGAAATGTATTTCAAGAAATGTATTTCAAGAAATGTATTTCAAGAAATGTATTTCAAGAAATGTATTTCAAGAAATGTATTTCAAGAAATGTATTTCAAGAAATGTATTTCAAGAAATGTATTTCAAGAAATGTATTTCAAGAAATGTATTTCAAGAAATGTATTTCAAGAAATGTATTTCAAGAAATGTATTTCAAGAAATGTATTTCAAGAAATGTATTTCAAGAAATGTATTTCAAGAAATGTATTTCAAGAAATGTATTTCAAGAAATGTATTTCAAGAAATGTATTTCAAGAAATGTATTTCAAGAAATGTATTTCAAGAAATGTATTTCAAGAAATGTATTTCAAGAAATGTATTTCAAGAAATGTATTTCAAGAAATGTATTTCAAGAAATGTATTTCAAGAAATGTATTTCAAGAAATGTATTTCAAGAAATGTATTTCAAGAAATGTATTTCAAGAAATGTATTTCAAGAAATGTATTTCAAGAAATGTATTTCAAGAAATGTATTTCAAGAAATGTATTTCAAGAAATGTATTTCAAGAAATGTATTTCAAGAAATGTATTTCAAGAAATGTATTTCAAGAAATGTATTTCAAGAAATGTATTTCAAGAAATGTATTTCAAGAAATGTATTTCAAGAAATGTATTTCAAGAAATGTATTTCAAGAAATGTATTTCAAGAAATGTATTTCAAGAAATGTATTTCAAGAATGTATTTCAAGAAATGTATTTCAAGAAATGTATTTCAAGAAATGTATTTCAAGAAATGTATTTCAAGAAATGTATTTCAAGAAATGTATTTCAAGAAATGTATTTCAAGAAATGTATTTCAAGAAATGTATTTCAAGAAATGTATTTCAAGAAATGTATTTCAAGAAATGTATTTCAAGAAATGTATTTCAAGAAATGTATTTCAAGAAATGTATTTCAAGAAATGTATTTCAAGAAATGTATTTCAAGAAATGTATTTCAAGAAATGTATTTCAAGAAATGTATTTCAAGAAATGTATTTCAAGAAATGTATTTCAAGAAATGTATTTCAAGAAATGTATTTCAAGAAATGTATTTCAAGAAATGTATTTCAAGAAATGTATTTCAAGAAATGTATTTCAAGAAATGTATTTCAAGAAATGTATTTCAAGAAATGTATTTCAAGAAATGTATTTCAAGAAATGTATTTCAAGAAATGTATTTCAAGAAATGTATTTCAAGAAATGTATTTCAAGAAATGTATTTCAAGAAATGTATTTCAAGAAATGTATTTCAAGAAATGTATTTCAAGAAATGTATTTCAAGAAATGTATTTCAAGAAATGTATTTCAAGAAATGTATTTCAAGAAATGTATTTCAAGAAATGTATTTCAAGAAATGTATTTCAAGAAATGTATTTCAAGAAATGTATTTCAAGAAATGTATTTCAAGAAATGTATTTCAAGAAATGTATTTCAAGAAATGTATTTCAAGAAATGTATTTCAAGAAATGTATTTCAAGAAATGTATTTCAAGAAATGTATTTCAAGAAATGTATTTCAAGAAATGTATTTCAAGAAATGTATTTCAAGAAATGTATTTCAAGAAATGTATTTCAAGAAATGTATTTCAAGAAATGTATTTCAAGAAATGTATTTCAAGAAATGTATTTCAAGAAATGTATTTCAAGAAATGTATTTCAAGAAATGTATTTCAAGAAATGTATTTCAAGAAATGTATTTCAAGAAATGTATTTCAAGAAATGTATTTCAAGAAATGTATTTCAAGAAATGTATTTCAAGAAATGTATTTCAAGAAATGTATTTCAAGAAATGTATTTCAAGAAATGTATTTCAAGAAATGTATTTCAAGAAATGTATTTCAAGAAATGTATTTCAAGAAATGTATTTCAAGAAATGTATTTCAAGAAATGTATTTCAAGAAATGTATTTCAAGAAATGTATTTCAAGAAATGTATTTCAAGAAATGTATTTCAAGAAATGTATTTCAAGAAATGTATTTCAAGAAATGTATTTCAAGAAATGTATTTCAAGAAATGTATTTCAAGAAATGTATTTCAAGAAATGTATTTCAAGAAATGTATTTCAAGAAATGTATTTCAAGAAATGTATTTCAAGAAATGTATTTCAAGAAATGTATTTCAAGAAATGTATTTCAAGAAATGTATTTCAAGAAATGTATTTCAAGAAATGTATTTCAAGAAATGTATTTCAAGAAATGTATTTCAAGAAATGTATTTCAAGAAATGTATTTCAAGAAATGTATTTCAAGAAATGTATTTCAAGAAATGTATTTCAAGAAATGTATTTCAAGAAATGTATTTCAAGAAATGTATTTCAAGAAATGTATTTCAAGAAATGTATTTCAAGAAATGTATTTCAAGAAATGTATTTCAAGAAATGTATTTCAAGAAATGTATTTCAAGAAATGTATTTCAAGAAATGTATTTCAAGAAATGTATTTCAAGAAATGTATTTCAAGAAATGTATTTCAAGAAATGTATTTCAAGAAATGTATTTCAAGAAATGTATTTCAAGAAATGTATTTCAAGAAATGTATTTCAAGAAATGTATTTCAAGAAATGTATTTCAAGAAATGTATTTCAAGAAATGTATTTCAAGAAATGTATTTCAAGAAATGTATTTCAAGAAATGTATTTCAAGAAATGTATTTCAAGAAATGTATTTCAAGAAATGTATTTCAAGAAATGTATTTCAAGAAATGTATTTCAAGAAATGTATTTCAAGAAATGTATTTCAAGAAATGTATTTCAAGAAATGTATTTCAAGAAATGTATTTCAAGAAATGTATTTCAAGAAATGTATTTCAAGAAATGTATTTCAAGAAATGTATTTCAAGAAATGTATTTCAAGAAATGTATTTCAAGAAATGTATTTCAAGAAATGTATTTCAAGAAATGTATTTCAAGAAATGTATTTCAAGAAATGTATTTCAAGAAATGTATTTCAAGAAATGTATTTCAAGAAATGTATTTCAAGAAATGTATTTCAAGAAATGTATTTCAAGAAATGTATTTCAAGAAATGTATTTCAAGAAATGTATTTCAAGAAATGTATTTCAAGAAATGTATTTCAAGAAATGTATTTCAAGAAATGTATTTCAAGAAATGTATTTCAAGAAATGTATTTCAAGAAATGTATTTCAAGAAATGTATTTCAAGAAATGTATTTCAAGAAATGTATTTCAAGAAATGTATTTCAAGAAATGTATTTCAAGAAATGTATTTCAAGAAATGTATTCAAGAAATGTATTTCAAGAAATGTATTTCAAGAAATGTATTTCAAGAAATGTATTTCAAGAAATGTATTTCAAGAAATGTATTTCAAGAAATGTATTTCAAGAAATGTATTTCAAGAAATGTATTTCAAGAAATGTATTTCAAGAAATGTATTTCAAGAAATGTATTTCAAGAAATGTATTTCAAGAAATGTATTTCAAGAAATGTATTTCAAGAAATGTATTTCAAGAAATGTATTTCAAGAAATGTATTTCAAGAAATGTATTTCAAGAAATGTATTTCAAGAAATGTATTTCAAGAAATGTATTTCAAGAAATGTATTTCAAGAAATGTATTTCAAGAAATGTATTTCAAGAAATGTATTTCAAGAAATGTATTTCAAGAAATGTATTTCAAGAAATGTATTTCAAGAAATGTATTTCAAGAAATGTATTTCAAGAAATGTATTTCAAGAAATGTATTTCAAGAAATGTATTTCAAGAAATGTATTTCAAGAAATGTATTTCAAGAAATGTATTTCAAGAAATGTATTTCAAGAAATGTATTTCAAGAAATGTATTTCAAGAAATGTATTTCAAGAAATGTATTTCAAGAAATGTATTTCAAGAAATGTATTTCAAGAAATGTATTTCAAGAAATGTATTTCAAGAAATGTATTTCAAGAAATGTATTTCAAGAAATGTATTTCAAGAAATGTATTTCAAGAAATGTATTTCAAGAAATGTATTTCAAGAAATGTATTTCAAGAAATGTATTTCAAGAAATGTATTTCAAGAAATGTATTTCAAGAAATGTATTTCAAGAAATGTATTTCAAGAAATGTATTTCAAGAAATGTATTTCAAGAAATGTATTTCAAGAAATGTATTTCAAGAAATGTATTTCAAGAAATGTATTTCAAGAAATGTATTTCAAGAAATGTATTTCAAGAAATGTATTTCAAGAAATGTATTTCAAGAAATGTATTTCAAGAAATGTATTTCAAGAAATGTATTTCAAGAAATGTATTTCAAGAAATGTATTTCAAGAAATGTATTTCAAGAAATGTATTTCAAGAAATGTATTTCAAGAAATGTATTTCAAGAAATGTATTTCAAGAAATGTATTTCAAGAAATGTATTTCAAGAAATGTATTTCAAGAAATGTATTTCAAGAAATGTATTTCAAGAAATGTATTTCAAGAAATGTATTTCAAGAAATGTATTTCAAGAAATGTATTTCAAGAAATGTATTTCAAGAAATGTATTTCAAGAAATGTATTTCAAGAAATGTATTTCAAGAAATGTATTTCAAGAAATGTATTTCAAGAAATGTATTTCAAGAAATGTATTTCAAGAAATGTATTTCAAGAAATGTATTTCAAGAAATGTATTTCAAGAAATGTATTTCAAGAAATGTATTTCAAGAAATGTATTTCAAGAAATGTATTTCAAGAAATGTATTTCAAGAAATGTATTTCAAGAAATGTATTTCAAGAAATGTATTTCAAGAAATGTATTTCAAGAAATGTATTTCAAGAAATGTATTTCAAGAAATGTATTTCAAGAAATGTATTTCAAGAAATGTATTTCAAGAAATGTATTTCAAGAAATGTATTTCAAGAAATGTATTTCAAGAAATGTATTTCAAGAAATGTATTTCAAGAAATGTATTTCAAGAAATGTATTTCAAGAAATGTATTTCAAGAAATGTATTTCAAGAAATGTATTTCAAGAAATGTATTTCAAGAAATGTATTTCAAGAAATGTATTTCAAGAAATGTATTTCAAGAAATGTATTTCAAGAAATGTATTTCAAGAAATGTATTTCAAGAAATGTATTTCAAGAAATGTATTTCAAGAAATGTATTTCAAGAAATGTATTTCAAGAAATGTATTTCAAGAAATGTATTTCAAGAAATGTATTTCAAGAAATGTATTTCAAGAAATGTATTTCAAGAAATGTATTTCAAGAAATGTATTTCAAGAAATGTATTTCAAGAAATGTATTTCAAGAAATGTATTGCAAGAAATGTTTTGCAAGAAATGTTTTGCAAGATTTGTTCAAGATTGGTTTGTAGTTGTATGTTTTTGATGAAATGTAAATGTAATTTTGATGAAATGTAAATGTAATTTTGATAAAATGTAAATGTATTTTTTTTACATTTCTATAAGAAATTTAATTTTCATTTTATAATAAAATCAAATCGAATAAAGATACAATTTTAAAATATTGATTTTAAGATACAAATGTTGGTTTTAGTCTACAAATGTTAATTTTGGCCTACAAATGTCGAAATACGACAACAAATGAAGAAATAAGAATTAAGGACTATGAATTAAGAAATAAGAATTAAAAATACTGAATAAAGAGCTGTTTGGTCTTCCATAAATGCCCTCTGTAAAACAGGTAGTAATATGGTTGCCTGATGTTATGAATAGAATTATTTCCCTGTTTTATAAGATAACACAAATGAACTTGTCTGCGATATCACCCTCGGTTGAAGCGGACGTTAACCACCAAGAACAACAAAGTAATCTAGAAACGTCCAGATTTTCTTAAACTCACAGTCGTTGCTTCAGGAACATTAGGGCATACCGGCCTTTGCTTTTTCTAGCGCTATGTTAAACATTCTTGTGTTTCAATCAATTCGATTAATATTTATCTAACAAATGTGGTTAAAACAACATGTTATCGCGTTTTTAATACGCAATAAGGTGAAATAATTGATTGAATTTCAACAGACTTGTTTTTTCACCCTTTTTTATCTCTATAACAATAGACCTACTTGCTTACTTCAATTTTATTTATAGGAGCGAACTTTAAAACAACCGGAAAATTGTCTACATTATAAATCCTGGCTCCTACTTACTCTTTATCGTCTTTAAGACTTCCGTGGCCCTGTCATCATGGGATAGACAACAAGTATACTTAAATATCATAACAGCTATATTTATAACACTCATTAATCTAAACACCCACTAGCCTGGGCATTAATCTAATAAGGATGCTGTGTGCGCCTTTATGGCCAGGTCACTCGCTGTACTGTAACGACAGACTGGAAGCTGCGACGACCCAAGAGCGATTGCGAGAGAAAAATATTCAGCTCTTAGTCATGATCTGCGTCTACTTGATTTACGTCAAATTAAAGTATTGAAGTGCTTTGCCTGAGTATGTTATTTTGATTAGTGACGGAGAAGTCCACTGTTAAGGTTTTTTTTTAAAGATCACATGAAAGTCGATGTTTTTTTGTAATAATATTCTGTTGAAAGATCAGACGATGTTTTTTGTAATAAAATGAGTTTAATTCTTGGACTTATCTGTAAACAGGGGAAAAAAGATTCTTGTCTGACAAAAAAATCTAAACCCTATCATTTCAAATAATTTTCGAGGTCATGTAATATTTCGATTAGCAAACATTGACAGTACGTGTCCGTCTGGCGAATCACCCCTTTTTACCAGTCAAAGTTTGTATAAACATCTTATATTTCGAGGGTGGTCTCTCGAAATCTGCAAACTGACGGACTGCCTGTCTAACCATGTGGGTTTTCCCCTGGTTCTCCGGTTTTCCCCACTGTTAAAGACCCCTACGCTCAAGCTAGCGACTAATTGAAATAAAATGGAACCATGTGTTGGTCACGAAATGAACTAGTTTGTGTCGAGTGGGCGTTAAACCCAACTTATCTCTCCCTCTTTTGTCAGGCCTTTCGTCCTACACCCTGACTATCTTGGGTCGAACCAGATACGCCAGTAGTGAGCTAGCTCCTTACACACTGGGCCATCGTGGTTCCCAGAAGTAAAGATGGCGTGTCTATTTTCATTAGCCTATTTAGTTCAGAAAAGTAGAAAGATAAACCTCTTTTGATTCCTTTACTGATTTCCTTGTCCGCACGTCAAGTAATTAATACTAATCAGCTTGATGAGCCAGACGTTTATCGGTTAATCAACAAGTACAACCACACTAACTTCATTAGATGGTCTATCTTGGAATTGGGGGTTCTATGGGCGAATGGTTATCCACTAAGTACAATGTCCTTTATTGGTTACCACAGTTCATTAGATGGTCTGTCGTTAATCAGCATGTGCAGTGTTCTTTACTGTTACCACAGTTCATTAGATGGTCTGTCGTTAATCAGCATGTGCAGTGTTCTTTCTGGTTACCACAGTTCATTAGATTGTCTATCTTGGAATGGGGGGTTTGATGGCCGAATCACCAAGTACAATGTCCTTTACTGGTTATTACAGTTCCTTAGGTGGTCTTATCCTGGTGTGGTTTCGATACCCCGGTTGTACGTGACAAAGAGTGGGGTCGCCTGTCCACGGCACTTATAAAACGTTTTGGAAAAACGCCACCTCGCGACCTTTGAGCGGCATTTAGCAATTGACACAAGCACATAACATGGAACACAATTACTCTGTTGTCTTGAATTATAGCTGTTCCTTTGGTAGTTGGGAGAGAGAGAGAGAGAGAGATGGGGTTTAACGTCCATTCGACACGGTTGGGCGGGCGACACTACTCATATCAGAATCGTGCCTTGACAATATAGCAAAGATAACAAAGATAACAAAAATACATTAACAGTTTCCAGAACAATTTATTTAAGAAGCGTCCAATGATGCAATATACACAATGATTTAATTATATTAACTTTACAATATATAAAACATGATATAGTAATAATAACATTTTTTTATAAAAAAAAACAGCGAAATTATTTAAATAAGTTATATATCCAAGGTACGTTTCTAACCACTTTTCCCTCCATACAGCGATATTTCAAGTTGCTTGAAAACCCAAACCGGTTAATTCGTGAAACAATATTTACAGTAGCAAAATATAGGAAAGAGACTTCGAGAAATACCTGTATTTCATAATATTTTAAGGCTTGTTTTATAGGAAAATATATTTATTACCAATTCACGGGTATATGGCACCAGAAATATATTTATCATTTCAAATTATGTGTACTGTAAAGCAAGATTTGATGTTCTTTGTTAACAATGCTAATAGAGAGCGAGCGATTGGACAGAAGTCCCGCATGTGTCATGCCTCCCTAATATAGAACTATCTTTTGTCTGCCGAATGTCCATCTCGTCGTTTCCCCGGTTCCACCACTAGGTTATGAATATCTGTTGGATCCTGGGGTTCTATTAAATGACAAATAACACTATATTATAGGCATTTTTTGCGCTCAGCTCTATTCCAGGGACTTGTTTCACGACATTTTAACTAAGATAAAATCCAAATCTTAGTAATATGATTGGATAATATTGGATCGATTTTACTGCTTAGCCAATCAGAATGGAAGTATCTACTAAAATTGGGATTTTATCTTTAGTTAAGATTCCGAGAAACGGGTTCCAGGCTAATTCATATAACGCATAGACATCGAGACATCAGCTGTAGTTGTATGTCCGGATATTGTATAAACTGGACAATTATAGGTAGCTATAATGCATTATGGACGAACTATATAGCCTTATCACGTCGCACATTCACATTCACAAATTCTTGCTTTACGATACGTATGTGCGTATGAATACAATAAGTACTGTATAATACAATAAATACATGGAATTAAATATTTTCCAAGGCAGATGGCTTGATTTTTTGGGAGTTCAGATTTAATTTGAATTAGATAGACAGATAGGAATGGTCGTCGTACAAAAAGCGTAGAACGTTAAATTTTATCATTATTGATTAAACAATATTATATTTTTCACATAAATAAAGCATAGGGTTTACCCGTTGGCAATTAAGTGTCTAAAATTAGACCATTCATAATCCAACATTAACACAAATTTTGTTCTCATCCCCATTTAAAATACAGGTAATTTTGTAATTCAAAAAGCCAAAACCTATTTGGTAGTATTACACGCCATATTTTGCTTATTAAATATTTATTGAACGTATAGTATTTTTAGTTTTACACATTCCGTTTGTACCGTATTTCGTTTTTAGTTCTGGTTTGTTTTTTTTTCAATTGCTCCTATTTTTAAATACCTACATCATAAATCCATGGACAAATGATTGATATTTATATTATGAAGAAGACGTATATGTATAATAGATGCCATTGAAAGGCGTCGTTTGTCTAAATTTACGACATCATAATTCAAATATTTATACACGGATATCACTTTAAATTATTCAGTTTAACAAAAACAACAAATATTCTTCTATCATAACAGCTTTATGCAAATTAGAAAAAAAAGATATGTATTTCATTTATTTACATTTTATATTAAATTGCATTCAAGACTATAATTCAAATGGGTGTATCCGATTATTTATTCAATGCGTTTAGTTGTGCTGATATTCAATTCTAAAAAGAAATCTAAAAAATTTATCATAATACTAATTTATTCATAATAATAAAATCGCCCACAAGTCGGATTGAATTACATCATTATTTAGTCATAATACTAATTTATTCATCGCCCACAAGTCGGATTTTATAGTACATCTTTTTGTATTCTCTGTTGTGAGTTAAAGAGCCAATCCCGATACTATTTTGAAGAATAAAACTGCTTAATTGTTTGTTAAAATAACTTGAATTACTCTACCTCGTCACTAGGGCCTCGCAGCTATTATGTATTGACAAGTAAGTGTCTAGAAGTCAGTGGCAGAGAACACCAGTTCTTTATAAATGTATTGACAAGTGTCTAGGTAGCAACTACTAAATTTCTTTTCCGAGGTCCTATTTTTCGAAAACGGCATGAATTGTATAGAGCACAACACATTAAATTTAGCACAACGTATCAAAGTATCGCGTAGTTATTTTTGAAAATATCTGAACTTTACAATGTGAATGGTACGTATTCCAAGTATGTTAGATTACAAGGTGCCATAAAATCAGAACAAGTAAACAATCGGATTAAAATACAGGCTCTATTTCGTTTCGTTTTATTGTGATTCAAAATTTCATTTTACTTGTGTTTACTACAATATGATCTGGAAGAGTTATTATCATTGACGTGTTCTGATGTAAGGCTTTAGCCAATGAAACGGTCTGTTACGGTGAGCTTTATGCGTGTTTTGCACGGAACGGTGGGTGATCCACTAGTAACATCAATGCTGAATGGTTAATCAAATGTTTGACGTCATAATTATGTTCAAAAGGCGCTCGTATGACCTGTGACGTGGACTTCCAATATAACTTGCCAGATCTCCATGCAGTGTAGACCATGGAAATTATAAAAAAAGAAACAAAATACAGATCCGTATATTTTCTCATCCTGTACTTAAACATAAATTATGCAAGAGTATAAAAAACGAAACGAAATATAGATCTGTATTTTAATCAGATTGAACAATAAAACTACAATGTAATTGTATTTTTGTTTTAATTAGAGTTCACATCTGCAAGAACAGGAGCGAGTCCCTAACACATAACAATTCCAGTTGTTTATTGTTGATATTTTCTCACCTTGTACTTAAACATACACTATGCAAGAGGTAGACCTGAGATGTTATATAAATCATTAATTCGACATTAATTAACTCATCCAGACAATAATCAACTCTAGCCGGCGAAATTTACTAGGTTAGAATATCTGCTGCTAATTAAATAAACAAATGGATAATCGACTTTAGTAATGATGATCGAGGCTACGACTAAAATTCAATCGTTAAAATCTCGGTTCAAAGTGGATCAATTTGACTGACATTTTCAGCAAATTCCCTTTACATTCTCTAGTTTTTAACTATTATAGTGAGAATTGGCAGATCTTTATCTAACCTACCATAATAAATCTGTAAAGGAGGTAAATAGCCAATATTTGGGACATAGACATTGACAGAAATGGGTCACAACGCATATAATAATGTAATATGAATGTATATAAAATTATTTACATTCAATCGTTTTAGTTTTACTCTAATTTCAATTCCGTTATGTTCGGCTAAATACGTCTGAAGTCGCAATAGAATATAAATATCCAGCGTGTTGTTATCCCAGTCAACATAGTATTTATTGTGTATGCTCCCCAGATAAGAATATGCCTAACCGTCTAGCCTCGTTCTTCAAGTCATGGGCCTGCAACGCAATATGGTACACGATTCGTTGGCAATGGTCATTTTTTATTCTGTCTTAAATATTGGATATCTGTGAGATCACAATACCAATATTGATTTAAATGGACAAATAATTCGTGTTTTCATTGTCGAAGATTTTGGATGATATTGAGTTAGAGATATAGCTACTTTATTATATATTTCAGTATTGCTGATTTGATGATGCATTATTGTTTGATTGTTGATTATTGATGAGACGGTAGAATGTAGGAGTGAACATATTTTATAATTTAATATTCAGATGATAATGATTAAAGCAGCTTGTGTAGGTTTGTTTTTTAAAAACACCTTTGTACATTTTATAGACCAATTACAAATAACCCTGACAAATCTATTGATTACACTTAATCTTTGTTAACGTTTAATCAGCTATCAACCAAACATTGCAGATTTTATAGGAATATTTTAAAAGCAAGTGATTCAGAGAAAAGTTAATGGCATAAGTCGCTTGATGATTTTACACATCGAGATTGGTAACACAACCTACATAACCTACATTTAACCTTGACGTGAATAGGTTTGTGCCCAGAACAAACCCCGATGCAATTGAATTATTAAACAGATATATATTTCGTTCCGTTTGTTATCCTTTCGATGGCCTACACTACATGTAATAAGTTATAATGGGAGTTAACGTTCTATGACGACAGATACCAAGCAAGCAATATTTGACACGATAACGCCAGTCATTCGACTAACCAATTAGCGACTGCCATGGATTTTTTTTTATCTACTTTGTTTTGATTTCTAGTGTTGTTAATGTCTACCCACATTTCCGCACATAAAAGGTCAAACACTCGATTCGACAGTCCGTTTGAGTGGTTGACCCCTCATTTCGGGTGTAGTAAGACAAGTAAAAACTTGAACTATAAAAACAAAACGGATTTGGATCTTTGTTTTAATCAGATTTACCCCAAGTAGATACGTCACGAATGAAGTTCCCTTAACGGCAGGTAACACAAATTAAAACTGTCAATGCGACTCTCATGTAGTTGCACAAATGACAATTTCCAAATACCTACTTGGATGTTATTCAGCACGGAAACCAGTCAGTTATACATCAACATAGATGAGTTTTCGATTTAACTACTAAATGAATACAATACCTGGTAACCCCTTTTAGAACAATGTGAGCTGATCACATGCTGTTTGACGTCATCGTGCTATGAATGTTTTTTTTTTATTGGGATTAAGTTATCGAAACAACACATTTTATAGATACGAGAGAGAGAAATGTTTTTTTATTGTCTGCGATATCACTCAGGTGGAAGCGGACGTTAAATAAAGCTATTTCACACACGTCTTCCAGACACACACTAGGTCATTTCGGGACTAAGTTTTTTTATTGAGAAATAAAGGTTTTTGACACGTGATAAACATAGCCAAACATATAAAACAGTTTCTAGCATGTTTGAGGAAGTAATAGAGCATGTTGGGCCTGTACATCGTGTAATACACAGGAAGTCATAGAGCATGTTGGGCGTGTTCATAGTGTTATATGCAGGAAGTAATAGAGCATGTTGGGCGTGTACATCGTGTAATATGCAGGAAGTAATAGAGCATGCTGGTCGTGTACATCGTGTTATATGCAGGAAGTAATATAGCATGTTGGGTGTGTACATCGTGTAATATACAGCCAAAGTGAAAGTAGAGTACTCCTATAAAATTGACACCACGTGATCGGCAGTATGGTTCTAATTGCACTTTTGACATCAAACCTAATACCGTCAGTTCAAATGATCCAATATATATATATATATAACAATAAATATACAATAATGGGTTATAAACATATTTACATATTGAGCAGTTTTATAGTCTTATCTTTAAATGTCCGTTTCACACCGACACATGGTTAGCTCTCTCCAACGTAGTGTTGTCCATCCATCCCGAAAGTCTGACAACAGTCGACTGAACACATTTATTATAAAACTAATGAGCGAATGACTTATCTAAAGGTGTTTTGCTTGACACTAAGAACATGGTCTTTTTTTTACATCACTCCATAACACTTCGTATTACTAACAAATTTGACATATTATCTCAAAGTACATTTTCTGTATAATGGATCTGGCATGTTTTGATAAGCGTTATATTTAAAGTAATGTACACATCCACGTGATTGACAAGTCAGGACATCTGTTCACCAGTGTTGAAATAAAAACACATTTTAAAGCTGGAGTCTCTTCTGTAACTGAACACAATTTATGTTTCTCGAACAGATGGGGCCTTGGTTACTCTTGTTGAAACGTCTGCCAAATTGTCAAATACGTAGCATGAAATACAGCAGCTTCGTCACAAATATACATTGTTTCGCACGTTTCTAATAACTGTTAAATAGGCAGCAAGAACGGAGGTCATCATGTTTTCGTCGTGTCGGAGTCACGTGACAAATGCCGTTGACGCAAGTCTTATTTTGGTGCTGTCGCTGCAGCGATGATCGTCCGTAAACGCACAAATCACAATGACAAGAACCGATGAGTCTCTTCTTAGAACTGTGGTTCTGTAAGGAACTAGCAGGTATGTCTTTGCTGCAGTTCGAATCTCTCCCTTGGAAGTCGTGCTCCGGGAGGTTTATTGAGGATTTTGGCGACCCGCTTCTTCTCCAAAGCCTGGAAATATATAGAATAAATGTATTAGCTTCAAAATCATCAACGGCATACATTAACATATCTGAGATGACATGCAACAACTATAAACATGCGAGTCCAAAACAGCTGAGCACATGGTAATTGCAACAAAGGTTGTAAGTAAACATGAACTATAAAGAAATAAACATTTACATTAGTACCCAGAATGCATGTTTACGTTAGTACCTAGAATAAATGTTTCCGTATTTGCTGCGGTTTATGTAACTATTACCCAATGTGGAATACATCTTGAATGGCGGCCAGGTTGGGAGAGGGGGGGGGGTACTCCCACCCTTGTCATTTAAAACTGTATACTGGCTCTGAAATAGTGCTCTTCTGAAATTGTAACCACTCTGTACCATTGATGGACGATGCCACATCCTTTTCACAAAGACACCTTCTTTACACTGACATTTTAGTCGAGTAAGACATCCCACTTCAATTATAAATTGTGTGATTCGTTCGAGTATATCGTGTATATGATTTCGAAGATTTATCTATGTTATAGGTAACGAATGTGCCACTGTCGAGTGCACATTGTGTTAAGATATGCCAGCCCACTTCACTCCCCCAAAAAATCGAAGATTTATTCAAATATCTGATATAGATGTTTTTGAGTTTTTGTCCCCCGCCTTTCGAAGAAAGCAGGGGACTATTAAATGGGTTCCCCCGCCTGTCCGTCCGTCCGTCCGTCCGTCCGTCTGTCCGCTCGTTCGTCTGTCCGCTTTTCTGCTCAGGGTAGGCAGAAATAGGCAGTTTGATTGGTTGAGGCTTTGGGACACGATAACTTTAGTTCTAAGTAAGTGAGCATGATGAAACTTGGTATATAGTTTTATTACATCGATACCTTGACTAAGTTCGATAATGAACATTTTCTGCTCAGGGTAATCAGAGCTTTAAGCAATTTGATTGGTCAAGACTTTGGAACACAATAACTGTGTAGAATGATGTAGAATGTTCAGACTTGGTGTAGGCGTTCATTAGGTGAAGGTCTTGACTGAGTTCAATGATTAACATTTCGAGCTAAAGCTAAGCCGAGGTAATAAATTTCTTTGGTCGATGCTTTTTGGGGACAAAGATTATCTTGATTCTATCTGATAGAGAGTGATGAAACTTAGTGTATAGTTTGATTGCTTAATGTTTGTGAAAAAAATAAATGTGCGATTAATTAATATATTTGGGGATTTCGGCGGGGAACATCAGCCTCACTGTTGACTTGTTTTGTATGTTTTAAGAAAATACTGTTTAGGCTACCATATGTATCTTCTTGGTGCTATTTACATGTTTAACTTTTATCTCCCAAACAGAGTTGTCTTCCCTTGCAGTCCACACTAATCTCTGCTAACGGCTCAATTGACTACGCCACCAAGATTCTTGGTGAAGATGGACAATGACAAACAATACGATTTAAAACAATTAAATGATAATATATATAATACTATTACCATATTGGAATAGAAATGGTGTCACAATTTCAAAATAACAATGTATATACAGATATTACAGGTAATTCTTTTGCGTAAGATTACGGGTGAAATGGTCGGAAATACGAACTGCGCATGTCGCCATGCTAATTTTAGAATATAATAATATTTAATACACGTGGGTTTGTTTATCAGTACTACGCGATCGACAGGCCCAACTATTAATTTAGAAATGTCTAGGTAATCCAAATGAAAGAATTCTCGATATATGTTTGAAATATAATAGAAAAATCACTTTGCGGGATAAACATTTCGAATTCTTTAAAAAATTATAAAATGTTTATAACGCCAAACATTTCGCTGACAGGCGCCATTTTTGACCAAGTAGTAAATCACGTGATCAATGACCTCCGGGTCAAACCTAATAGTACGCGAGCCGACGGCAGAGTCGAATGCTGGATAGCGAGACTTGCGTGGAGAATGGTTTAACTTAGCCATTAAAAAGGTATTTACGTCCGCTTCTACAGCGTTGATATCACATACCATAACTCCAACACATCAGATCCACTGTCATACGCTCATGTTTCAAAATTACCATAATGAACCACAAGAGGGTGGAATTGGGTTTAACGTCCACTCAAAACAAACCTAGGCCTTTTCGGGACTAACATATGATTCGATTTTTATCACGATGTGTCGCCTGTGCGTAGTGTTACATGACTTAGGGCCATACGAGGTTGGACATACGAGCCTACTCCTTGCCACGGACAAGCAGTGAATCATTCCAGTTGACTCAATGACAAACCTTATGATTTAAAGCGCACGCGTTACACCATTTGGTCACCCAACAACCTCATAATGCACCGGAAAACAAATCCCATATTCTAAGTTTATTGGTCGCCTTATATGAACGCCTTTATCAAAGAAAATAAGGCAGTATTACGTTGGACAACAATCAAAATAAAAGAATACGCAATTTAACTAAAAAAGCACCATTGACAGTTGGAATTCTAGTTTGAAGATATGCTTTTTCTGCAGAATAATTCAAAGAATATACATGTCATTGCAAATTAGGGAATTTACTTTCTTGAAAATATTGCAATCTGTTTTATATCAAGTTAAATGTAAATTGCTTAAAGATACTTTCCCGTGTACAAATTGGGTGATTCGATGATATATTTGGACTAAAACATATTCAAACTAATTAATCAATGAAACTTTGCTGTAATTATTTCCCAAAACATTTTTTGCAATAGTTTACCCCAGGTATAGAAAGCCCAACCCTAGACGTAATGCGACCAAACATTCCTTATCGTGGGACTGCCGGTTAGGGGAACCCTTACATTTTGTCTTGTATGTACACCATGGCTGTTTTTCTAATAAGATTTGATGTTTCTACTTTCCATATATACCACAATTGCTAAAATTTCATTAGCAATAACAACACGATAAATACTTTTCTAGGAAAGTATCTTTAAAATTGAACTAAGTATTGCAATCAGCCGTATACTCAAATTGGAGAAGATGACTTAAAATTTAATGGTTCACAAACGTATCGCTGTCCATATCGGAAATAATTCAAATTAGAAATGGAGCAGCATGATCCAGCCATTTGGTTTATGACACTCATAAACCCCATTTCTACTATATTTATATGAGTAGTAAGATGATCAATTTATGAGTGTCAAGATAATTGTCCAGATAGAAATAATGATAGGGTATCTGTTTAATAGGGTATCTGTTCAATATAAAAGTTCATGTTGTATTTATTGAGTTTGACAATGGACCACCATTACATCTATACGATTACAATAAATACAAGCCACCGTGTTTATAAAATGCTTCAACGTCTCTGCCATTTGCATTTTTCGGACAATATAGAGGGTTCGAAAATATGTTTAAATCCAAGTTACACTTGAAAGTGTTTACGTGAGGCCTTTCATTATCATACAGTTGATTTTTAACAATTTTATTTGAATTAGGTGTGTTAAGATGAAATTTGTATCATCTATTAATTGAAATAATTATTGTAAAATAGTACAACTTGTTGATCAGAATAAAGTTTTTGGACATTGTATTCAGTTACACAAGAGTGGTATTTGGGGCTTTAATACACGCTAAAATACATGTACTCAAATTCCCTTTTTAATTAAACCATGGATAACCGAATGCTAAATCTGTCTTAAGGGCCTGAAATGGTATCTAAATTATTAGACATTTTAAAATTGTGTAGCACAAAGAATCTAGCGGTTGTTGACTCTCTAAGACTTTCCATGGTGTCGAAAGTCTATAGGACATTGACAGTTCTGTCAATTCTTATATTGAACACATGTTCCGTGATTAATTAATTTTAAAGGGACCAGCCCGAATTTTAAAGAATCTGAAAATTACACGTTCATGAACGTATGAAATTTAAACGCCAAAATATAGAGGAATAGTGTATTTACCTTGTCTGAAAATTTCAGTTCAAAATATTGAGTAGTTTGGACGTGAATGCAAAAAAAAGCTTAACTGGACACTAGCTCTTTTAAGTTTTTCTTTTAAATTGTTATGATACCAATTTTAACTTAAACAATAGAGAGCTTTAAAAGTGAATCAATAAAGTTAGATTGAAAGCTGCACATAATATAGACTCGTTTTATCCAGACACTTCTGTGTAATGCAAACAGAACACACGTCTCCGGCCACCGAACCGTACCGGCGATTGGAAGTTGTTTGAAAACGTATCACATAGCTTGAAGAAGTTGCTCGGATCTAAGTTAGAGGCTATTAAGGGCTTTTCATACAAAATTAAGCAGTTTTAACCCCCAAAATGTTATCGGGGTGGCCCCTTTAAAGATTGGTTACTAACACATGACACAATTATATGGAATACAAGTTACTTATAGAGTTTATTTAAGCGACGTTTCGACGTTTGTAGTAAGATCAAAGAACTTAAAGAAGAGAGAGACATCATGATAGTTCCTGCAGACACAGGTAAAGCAACAGTTATAATGGATACCCCGGACTACTTCGACACAGTGAACATCCTCCTTCATGACCAAGCTACTTACAAGAGATTAAGGAAAGACCCTACTTCTGTCTACCAAGTCAAACATCGGACACACCTTAAATGAAATAAAACGAACAATCCAAACCATTAGACAAAATTCGAAGTCCTAAAAAACGGTATAGGCAAAGAGCAGAATCAGATTTTAAACCAACTTCTCTATCAACTCAAACCGACTCACCCTTATGCCAGAGCCACAATCAAAATTCACAAAACCCCGCCCAAAGCCAGACTACTTGTGTGTTCCAGAGACTCGGTGTACTACAAAACAGCACAGCACCTATCCAAATTTCTATCGCCATTAGTTCAAACCACCGATTCTTATATCCTGAACTCCAGTCATCTCCCATGACGCTGTTGATCTCTTCACCAATGTACCAAGAAAAGAAGCCATAAACAGCTTACACAAATGTATTGAGACAATACTAATCCCACTGATAACCACCCTCACCAATTACAGCATCATAGACCTAGTTCTAACCTGTATTTCGGCCAACTATTTCACATGGGGAGATGACATCTATAAATAAACTAGAGGATTGCCCATGGGAAGCCCACTATCACCTCTGCTAGCTGAGGTTTACCTCGTCGCCGTTGAAAAACACGCTCTCAATACTTCACTATGTGACCATGGTCTCCTATAGCAAGAAATCGAACACCTAAATCAAGTCTTCTCCAGTTTTAACCAGTACCCCAAACAGCTAATCAATAAAACCAATTCTACTATAACGACCCGACATTTTACCGAGAAGCCGGCAAGAATAGACCCTTTACCCATACGCGTTAGTATACCATTTAACGGCAGTTCATCCTACCACGACTGAAGAATCCGGAAGCGGGCAGGCATTGATACGGTCTTTTCCAGTAGCAGCACTCCGAGAGACTTACTGCGAGCCAACGGAAGGATCAACCCAACCAAAAGGGTGTGTCTACCAAGTTTCGCGCTGGTGTGGCCAGGCCTATATAGGAGAAACTAAACATCCGTTAAATGCCCGTATCAAAGAGCACCAATCCTTAGGAGCCAACAATACCTCAGCAATAGCCCAACATCTCAGGAACAATGGTCGCCACAAACTGGATTAGGAAAACACGAAAACAATAACAGTTAACCAACACAACAAAATCACAAGAAAACTCCTAGAAGCCATCAATATCAAAAGGTACCATTCAGAACTCAACTCTATTCATCCCAAGGGCATGCGACAGTCTCACCAATTAATATACCACCCTGTCTATTCCCCCATTGCATTTATGATTTTTCAATTCAGAGTAAGCCCCCCCCCCTCAATTCTCATATGGTGTTATTCTCATTTATTTTCCTATTTGTACATCATTTCTTACAGTGGGTGTATGCCCCTTTTCATAATGTTCATTAATGTTTTATATTTTTTTACAATGCTTTTGGGAACACTTTTAACATACGTGTATCTCAATTTACTTACACCTTACTACGACCTTAGACATCACTTATACTATGTGCTTCAGTTATTTTCATAACACCCAACACTTTTTGTACACCCGTTAATAAGTCATAGTTCATTTCCCACTCTGTTCCTCAATTATTCTGTTAAAAAACTTAAATATATTTATAAATCGGGAAATTTGTATTTTCTTTATTTTATTCTTTTTTGGATTTTTAATGTTTATTGATTTAATACTGGATTATCCTATGTAATTCCACATATGGTTTCTCAAAATGGCCTCTTAGTGTGTTTGTTCTGTGCTAGCATAGTCACCGCACAATTAGCTGTCTTTATAATTATGTTTTCTTTATACACAGTTAAAATGATTATCCCTGATTGTATAAAGATGTTTGTCTATGTTCCATATTGTGTATATATATCTTCAATGTACTATGGTTGTCATTTTTTGCTTGATAAAGACGGGAGAACCCTCGTCGAAACATCGCTGAAATAACCTCTATAAGTAACTTGTATTCCATATAATTGTGTCATATGTTGTTCTCATCCAGTTACTAAATGTCACTTAAACAATTTATTGGTTACTAAGTCTAATGACGTAAAAAAACACCATTATATGGAATGGAAAGTAGAAAATTTCCAGCCGGAATATCAGACGCGTTACCATGTTATTAAGCCAGCATTAAAAGTATATGAATTATAAACCTGTCATTCATTCAATTTAAGTGCGTGAGATATGACTTATATATAATATGTGGAACCAATAATCAGTTAAAGAGACAATATGGTCGCAGAGATATGACACTACACGACTCGTTTTTGAGGAATGCTCACAGGTTCACTAGTCCGCGGGTGTACTAATTCACAGGTTCGCTAGTCCACGGGTTCATAAGTTCACCGATATATATCATTAGGTTTGGGTTGAGTTAGGATTAGAGTTAGGTTTATTGATGCACATATTTATAGTATTTCGTATAACGGCTGACTAATGCACCGATGGACTAGTGAACTGACAGACTGGTGAATCCCCTGTCCCTTTTATAAAGCACACACCGAAGTTTGAAATGTTGTAAAAACTAACTAACGCAATCAGGGACTCCCTAATCTGAATGACGAATGACAAGCGAATGACGAATGACAAGCAATTTCTAAGCAATAACCGCTCCCTTTAGGCCAATATAATTCATCTACAGTATTGGGGTTAATAACTATCGACTTATTTTTTCTTTATTCGTGGTCACGTCGTGGCCTCCCAGTAAAATTTATATTTAGAATAAATCAGTCTAGTAATAAGAAACATTTTTCTGTTTGTCATTCGCGTGTTAATCTGTCAATCGCTTGTAATTCGCTTGTTGAACCTGTAATTCTGTTTGTCATTCGTCTGGCGAACGCGTGTCATTCTCAAACCACTGTCACTGACTTTGTCATTCGTTGCACCTACCTCTACCATTCGTCCTGTGATAGATGTTTACTACACGAATGACAAAGTGAATGTCGCAGGTTCATTAGTCGACTGGCAAACCGGATGACACAGACTCACCATACGAGTCACGAATGACAAACAAAATCACAGAGGTTCACCACACGAATTACAGACAGAATGACAGACGTCCACCACGCGAATGACAAACCGAATGACAGAACTTCACCAAACGAATGATAAACCGAATGACAGAGCTTCACCACACGAATGACAAACAGAATGACAGCGCTTTGCCAAACGAATGACAAACCGAATGACAGAACTTCACCACTGAGTAAGTTTATTAGGATTTTCCGACGTGGTTTCACCTTGTCAGGAGAGCAGGACGGAGGGCTTGACCTGTCTAGTCGTTCGATGGGACAAAAACCATGAAAGATTCCTTGGTAGTTAGAATTCAACATAAGAGGAGGCCGTAGTACTGATGCCCTGGCAAACGAATCCATCATATCACATTGTGTATGGCCTATGACCGTCTTCATTAACTCAGTCAGAGCAGAACACTATGACGTTCGTTAAACCCCGTTCCAACTATTATCACACTTTGGATGGACCACATCATCACTGCGCATTTGGTTCAACATCACCAATTATTAATATATAGTACGGACCTTCATACTCGAATGAATGAAATTGCTCTAGACTTGATATAGATTGATAAATGTCTTTTTTTAGTCTCCAAGGGACAATTTGTACAGAAAATAGATGACATTGTATACAGATCTTTGAACATGAGACTGTATGTTTAACATATGTCAAATCAAATCAATAGCGACATGTTACAATATTTTAAACTAGACTTGAATTAATTGAAATAACAAAGGTTTTTTTATGGAACGTTTATAAACACAAACAACAACAACAACAACTAATATCTTTTTAATATGTTCACCTGGCCTTAACTAAAGCGAAATCAATTTTGATTGGCTAAGCACTAAACAAAATATAATATTATCCAATCAAATTACTAAAATTTGGATTTAATCTTGTTTGAATTCGGATATCGAGAGAATCCACGTTTGGTCAAAAAAAAATGGCTAGTTTCCTTCAATCCCACAAAAACAGAATCACTAACAATATCAATCTTGTTCCCAGAGTCAGCCGCGGGGTCGGAGGCCTCTGGGGCCAAAGACCGTCCATTATCTTCAAATTTTTTTACAGGTAAGCCCGCCCATTCTGACCTCTTTTGGGTTTTTTTCCTCGAAAACAAGATGTCGGATCGTCGTTTTGTTTGTTGTGAAATGATTCTTGAGCCAAAGTCAACTCGCTGACATAACAAAGTTTAAGTTTTCGTAAAGATCTATTTTTCTACGCGTGTGTATATTTTTAAGTGATTCGGTCATCCAGACACTTAAAATAAATACATGTCACGTGACAGTCGTGTGATTCGTCTCTTACGGAAAATGGCTACCCAGTGTCACCAGAGAAATTTCTTTCTCCAAAATTTTTCTGTTTCGAGATTGTAACAATATCTACCAAACCACACAATGACACACCACCACTTTTCATGGATACTGTTTAAATAATCGATGTACAAAATCACAAGCACTTGGGACTTTTCTTCCGTCACAAACTTAGATGGGATATCCACATAAATAATATTTGTAATATAGGTTTTGCCTGTTCCCCAATCCCCTCAGTTTTCTGAAAAAATATTGTTTATATTTAAAAAAAAATTTGTTTGTGTCTGATTCACGTGGGTTTAAGGGTGTGGTAATCGGATTGACAGTTTAGCTTAGCCAATGAACGTCTTAGTTAAATCTATTTCCTGCGTCAAATAATATACATATTAAACATTTAAGTCAAATTACTATTTTCTGAGCAACGTTATCAATGTATAAGGATTGTTTTACAAATAATTTCGACTGTACGATAATAATCAAAATCTCGGGTTATCCAGTTCCACCTTAAATAAAATTATTAAATGGCGCGGGTTTTCTAATTTATTTAATTATCCCGGATGTCCCAATGCTACCGGTACTGGGCGTTAAAAAAAACTAACTTAGTAATTGGGAGTGGATGGACACCCTACATGGTGGATCCTTCTTCATTAGCCTAGTTAACGCATAAACTTAGGACGTTAACACCAGTTTTAATTCATATATACTAATACCATATATAGCAGATAAATATGTTTATTGCGAACTTCTTTCAAACCTCATCCAACCTTATTGTCTATTCAAAAAATAATCGATTGATTAGCTTGATGTAAATACAATTGTCTAACGGGTAAGATTCAATAAAAGCCATGCTTATTAAATTATTAAATCAAGTTTTCAAATGTATTAGAACATGCTATATTGGTCTTAACTGAACATTTAATAAATAACGCAGGACAATTAAGCCTTCGCCTACAGACTATTCAGTATTCATTATATCACATCAGTGTTTATGCCTCAAGTATTACCAGTGCAGAATAACACGTTTACAAAAATAAAGAAATTGAGTTCGTCTAATTAAAACATTAATTTATATTAAATTCGACCCAAGGCTTAAAATCAAATATTAATTTGTAGCTTTCCATTTACATCTATTAAAGGGACAATAACACTCTTGCTGGCTTGTCAGCTCCAGAAAATAAATAATAGCCTTATTCTAAGTACTAGATGTTTAAGTGTCCTACCTGTTGTGTAAATTATCCATTACTTCCTATTTTATATGTTCAGAGGGTTCGAAATATGTTTAAATCCAAGTCACATTTGAAAAGGTTTACGAAAGGCTTGTCAAATCATACAGTGGAATTTTTCCAATTATTAAAATTAAGTGTGTTAAGATAAATTTAGTATCACCAATTAATTGGAATATTGTAAAATGGTACAATTGTTGAGCAGAATAAAGATTGGGATTTATTATTCAGTTACAACAAGAGTGTTATTGGGCCTTTAAGAATGTTATGCGAGACTTATAAAATACCATTAAGTTTAGTACATTAGCAATATTTCCCAATTTGCAGATTGGATACACCTTATAAAAAAATAAAATAAAAAGTTTTTTTTAAACTGTTCTTTTGGCGACTGGGCTAATAAAAACGGACATACGTCATACAGTTTGCTTTGGGGGAACTTTATCCCGGGCAGCAGCACTGTACGTGCACATTAATGTAAAACAGATCTCGTTTTGTCCTCCCATCCGTACGACTGGAAAGCTGTCCTTGCCAGTCGCTCCATCCTGTACAACTGATACGGGGAAGCCACATCGGATAAGATACATCTTATATGTAAACGTCTTAAATAAATAAGTAATGTATCAAATGTATCAAAGTTATCATGGAGTCAAGTAGAATAGTGGCTATTGTCCATGTGTACGTAATAGAAAGTAGGGTCGGCTGTGTTTTTTTTTACAATGGCCTCCGGTTGTCTCCCAAAACTTACGAACAGTTCACGCAAACGAATTTTTTCAAAAATATTCCAACGTTTAACCGTATTTCTCCCTCTCTGTCTAAGTAGTCTGGGGATTGTGGTGGCGGAATGGTTCGCGTATGCGTTGTATCATAGGTCTGTCATTGGGTCAACTGTCATGGTTTCGATCGATTCCCCGGTTGTATGTGACAAGGAGTAGGATCGCTTGTTCAACCTTGTAAGGTACCCTGGCTTCCCCCAACTGCTAAAGCGAATTATTGAAATATAATTTAACCACATGTTAGTCCCGTAAGGACTTGGCCTGTGTCGGGTGGACCCCCTCTCTATCTATCTCTCTCTCCATATCTCCCCATCTCTCTCTCTCTCTCTTTAAGTAGTGTAATATACAATCTTTTAGGATAAACATTAAGTTGTTCATGTAATAGCCATTGACAATAACCTAATATCGTCAAGTATTAACGAAAGTATATTCCCACTTCCCTGTTCAACACAATTGGTCCGATAATAAAATTCAGACACATAACTCTTCTAAATAACTATTATCTGTTACTAACTACATTGTCTAGTGATCTTGATATCCGAACCAAATCGCCTATCACAAAATTAGATCAATCTTTTTATAAATTGTATTTTTCTCTCATCAACTCGCCGGAAGAATTGTTCGTGTGAGGAATTACAAAAGACGAGAATTCCTAGCTTAAATGTCAATGTCGTATAGTATGGTCAAGAATATCTAATGATTATTTTTCTTGGACCTTTGAATTACTTAATAGCCTTTATTCCTGTAATCATAGTCTGAACACTTATATTCGATATCATCAAGATTAAATACCGAAGGGGATGTAACACTTATATTCAATATCATTAGGGTTAAATACCAAAGGAGATGTAACACGTCTATTTGATATCATTAAGATTAAATAGTAAAGGGGGTGTAACACTTATATTCTATATCATTAAGAATAAATACCAAAGGGGATGTAACACCTATAGAGACTGTGGATCTGTGTTTTATTACCATTGAACAATTTAGTCATGTGTCTTTATGGAAAGTGGTTTAAATTTTAATAACTATGCAATGAATACACGGAGGGCTGTTTTTTTAATAATCTTTTTTCTAAAGCTGTGATTCACCATCCCCCACCTCCAAAATTTATAATATTTTGTTCGTTTTTTCTACTACATCGGTGTTTGACCATATGTCGTCAGACATTTGATTAACCAATCGGCGTTAATGTTTAAAGTTGGATAACCACAGACCGTTTTCTTGGCCACTCCGAGAGATTGTTGACCTTGTCTCGCCAGGCAGTGTTTATCAATTACCGTTGAAGCGTCTAGTGGTTTACTCAAAGTTCCGTGTACCTCACGCCAAAAAACCCACCGTAACAGACCGTTTCATTGACTAATCCCTAACATCAATCAAATCGCGGATTATATAACAATTATGCTCCCAAGTATATTTATCATTATAGTGTGTGTATCATAAACTCAATTTTGGCAACGGAAACGAACTTCTAATTGTATAGTTGACCCCCATTTCGTCAATAATTCTACATCAATATTATGTTAGAAGGTGTGTTTGAAATTAATTTGAAAATAATAAATGACGATCGACAGACGGGGAAATAACTTATCATTGTGAAAATTTGAACAATTATTTTAAATAAGCATTTTACGTCTATTAGGAATGGGTTAATTTGTTCTGTTAGTGCATATAAGGGGTATCTTGAACAATTATCAGCGAAGACTAGTTTGTCATCATTTTTTGGGAGGTCATCTACATAGGTCATACATAATATGCGCTCTCAATGGACGTCAAACCCCACCTCATCCAGACAGACATGCGTTCTCAGCAGACGTCAAACCCATGTCATTCATCCAGACGTGCGTTCTCAGTGAACGTCAAACCCATGTCATTCATCCACACAGACATGCGTTCTCAGTACCACTCAACTTCCATCACAGACAACACTAACACGATGAATCAAACATCTGAAGTGTAATGAACAATATCCAGCACAATCCAATACTTTTAATTTATTTTCTAAACAGAATACCAACTATATCAGTTCACATTAATAACATCCTAATGAAAATTGAATGATAGACAATCGTCCATCAATCCATATTAAGCTGATTATAAAGTTGTAGCACTCTGATTATTACGAGAACACTGATAGCGTGTGACATAAATCCACAAAAAGCCTCATCAAAGTCGGACAAATGATTATAAGAGACCGTGTAATCAATATGACCAAATTATATAAAATAAAAAAATAACACGACTGTCAGACAGGATTCCTGGAAAAACCGAGAAATTTGGTCATAGAAGAGATAATTAACTAAATTCCAGACGACTTGCCCGATTCTCTTAGACTGAAGAGCGCCCAAACTCCTTGAAACTTCAAGTAACTCGAATTAAAGGCGTCTAATCAGAATGTTTTGAAAGTCTCAAATCATCATTAGACATGTTTTATTAAATGACATTTCAGACACCATATCCAATTAGGTTATGTTGGGTGAACTACAGTCTAAACAGAGAGAGATAGAGAGGAAGAGAGAGAGAGCGCGATAGAAAGAAAGAAATGGGGTTCCAGACACCATATCCAATTAGGTTATGTCGGGTGAACTACAGTCTGAACATAATACTACCCACATATATGAAACATGAAGAAGGTAGACAGAACAAACATGTAAACTCATTTATAACCGGGGTTATTTCAAAATCTGGGGCCTGTTTCACAAAATTTTAACTTTGATAAAATCCCAATTTTGGTACTTTGATTGGATAAGTATGAATTATTATTATTTATTCGCATGGCCACAAAGACTCGCTCGCTCAACCAATGTTCGGTGTCATTTCACCATGAAATATGATTTCGTTTTCTAACCCAGCTACATGATTGGGGTTTTCGGGACCATGACACACACACATTCCCCAGTTAACATAACACCGAAAAGGGAGCCATTTGCCTTTATATGTATACAAAATAAGCATCTGTATTTTAAAGGGGGAACCCCCTGTACCTTCTGGAATAGATCTCTTCTTGAAATGAATGGCTGACATCCCAGGAGAAGAGATAATAACATAGGCCTACGTATTAGGATCCACCTGATTAAATAATCGTTAGCGAAAGATGTAGTGGTATTCGTTTTTGTGTAGTTAATGCTGTGACTATCATTATAATTGTAAAACAGCGAATGGCGTGTCTGCGGTCGAAAAACTGCAAATAATAATAATTTCGTCAGTGGGTTATTGGGACTTTCATCTAAACTAAGCATGGAATACTTGCAGTTAAACTGGAATTTGGGTAAAATAAATTCCGTGTTTATGTTAATGCCGCTGTGGTTTCTGTTAAACTTGACGTAAAATGGAAGCTCACTCCCAGTTCAATCTTGTTGAATTTTAAGCTGAAAACAAACTTCATACTAACAACAAAAATACCATTTAAAACATATATTTCATAACAATAAATACACACAAAAATCAACATGTGGGTCGAAATGGTTACATGGGGGCAGTTCTAAGCCTGGTTTTCTTACCAAATTATGAGTTTAATTATGTCTTGAAGCGGATACCGTTGGCCCTACTGGTGATCAACTCCTTAACCCCCTTTGATTTATTCTTTAACACGAATCCATACACGTCTAAATACTATTATACGCGGATTATCCCACCTTTTGAATATACCCTTTAGCGAGAATGTTTGTCCTGAGAAGAAAATGGATTGATCATTCAGCAAGAAAGAGTTAAATAGGGATACGGTCGAGAGAGATAAATGGGGTTAACGTCCACTCGACACAAACTAGGTCATTTCGGGATTAACATTTGGTCTACTTTTATTTCAATAATTCGTTTTCGCGTAGGGGTCTTTAGAAATGGGAGAAAAACGGATGACCCGGATAAAACCAACTAGGCTAAACAAGCGACCCCACTACTTGCCATGTACAACCAGGGATTCGAAACCACACCAGCTGACTCAATGACAGGCTTTATGATACAGCGCGCGCACGCTCACCATTCAGCCACTTTCCCCCAGACCGCCCATATATGGTAATTAATTGAATGTGAACAGCCCATATATGGTAATTAATAGAATGTGAACAGCCCATATATGGTAATTAATGGAATGTGAACAACCCATATATGGTAATTAATGGAATGTTCTTTCAAGGACAAACCATCCATTTTGATTCACATGGAGACATAGTCGCTTAAAATATGAAAATATTAGAATATAAAATACAATGAAATAGACAAATGCACAACAGAAAAGCAAAACACAAATACAAATACACAAGTAAATAATTATATAAAAATGAAATGACTCATTTTTATTTGAAAGTCACTTAATGCATTTCGAAACACCGTGTTAAAATGGAGAAAATAACATTTGATTTAATTTAAAAAACAAAAAACACATTGCATACGTTATTGTCTTGATATTAAGAGATGGGATAGTAGGCACGCTGAATATTAATTCGTGTTTGTAACTTCTTGACCTATTTTACAAACTCCTGTTGTTTTTATGAACTTGAATTGATTCAATGTTTTATCATATTTTTGAGTTGGGTCAGTGTTTTATTATTAAAATCTGAGTTGATGCAATGTATTATTATAACTGTGGGTTGTATCAATGTGTTATTATTAAAATCTGAGTTGAGTCAATGTGTTATGAAAACTCTGGGTTGAATCAATGTATTATTGTAACTCATTTTATTTCAAGTCAGAGTTTTATTATCAATTTGAGTTCATTTAATGTTTTTTGAACTCGTTTTAATCCAATTCATATTTTAATTCATGCAATTTGTTGTTCTATTGTCCAATGCATGTTATTTGTGTTATTTTCAGATTGTATTATTTAAAAGATGTGTTAATTTCAAATCTATGTAGTGTTATTAAAAATATGTGTTAATTTCAAATATATATGGAGTATTATTTAAAAGATGTGTTAAATATATGTGGATATAATTGCATACATTTTAAAAACCAATTCCCCGGTTAAAAATGTATTTCGCTGAAGCGTCAACTAATTCCAGGCCCCCACTGTCCTGCGATGCGTTACGATTGGGGTCTCTCTATTGAGACCACAGTTTGTTACGTGATCAATACCTTCGGACTGACCTCAATATATAATAAGACCTGATTACTCGACAACGAAGACCACGGTTTCAATCGTAGCACGAATCGTGATGGTGGGGAACCTAGCATAAACTGAACTCCATGCTGGTTTAATATAATATACCCCAAGTCCGTGTTTCTTTTTCATAGCAATCGGTCTATATGGGGCTATACTATATTCCGGTACAAAACGGAAAACAACTGGAAAACCGGGGTTTTTTTACTTAATACCGGAAAAAACATAAATACCGGAAAACACCCTCAATGGGTAACCCGGAGCCTGGTCCTATGGAAAACACCAGAAAACCCTAAACATAACCTCCGTACATAGAGTACCATGCCCCGGGCTACCTATTTAGGGTGTTTTCTGCTATTTGGTGTGTTTCCGGTATTCAGTATAAAGACGCCTACACGCAAGCGAATTATTCAAATATATTTCAACCATATGTTAGTCCCGAAATGACCTAGTTTGTGACGAGTGGACGTTACACCCCCCACACCTCTCTCCGTCTCTCTCACACACTTTCGGTGTACCTTCATTAACCTGATCAAAAGAAACAATGCCAGGTACGCCTGTCCAACCTCGTGGGTTTTATCCGAGTCCTCTCCTCTGGTTTCCTTCTACTGCTAAAGACCCCTACGCGCAAGTGATTCATTGAAATAAAATTAAACCATATGTTAGTCCCGAAATGACCTAGCATGTGCACCCCTTTTCTCTGTATCTCTGATTTAACTAAGCTTCTCTAATCGGGCAATGGCAATGATCACTAGAGAAGCCTAGTTGAACATCGCCGTGCCGTAATAAAAGTTGAGTAATTGTTTTTCCATAGAGTTATTTTTTTATTATTTACACCAAGTTCCACGTGTTATAATACCATCTAACGTCGTTTTCTTTATAACCAAATACATATCATCCTCACAAACCTCGTGATGAATAGTGTGTTATGTTATTAAAATCTGTCTGAAACTAAAGTAATTTAATCAAACTCAAGGGGGTGCACTAACCTCTCAAGTACCATTGCCACAGTTAATCGAAGCGATCGGACACGAGTACAAACAAACAGTAAAGAAACTGGTTAAAGATACATTACAGTGTTGTTTTAGATTTGCTGTACTGCAAGGGTTCTTAACCGTGTGGTGCACGTATATTTGTACACGGACCCTCGTTTTTATGTCCAATCAAACGACTAGGCGCGGTTTGTCCCTACCCCTATCCTACACAGCTGATAAATAACAACCAGATGGTAAAACTTCTCAGGACCTTTCTCAACCAATACCAAGGTTACAATGATACAAAATCTTACTCATTGGCCCATCATGGAAATTGATTCGAAATAAGTAATTAATGACTTTGTTATTTCTAATTATAGAAATAGTAAATCAGACGTATATTAAATTATAACAATACCTCTTTATGTGCATTTACAGCTTCCATGTAATTTGAAAGAGTGAAAATGCTGTCGGGGGCATGTATAGGCCAGACGGTATTTGATATCCCAATCAAATACATCCTATTTTATTCCCGGTGCTTGACAAGACAATATAAAGAATGCTTGTCTGATTTGCCGACTAGGTTAAAGGTCCGCTTCTGAATATGTTGATATCGCAAACAATAATTATCCTACTTTCTTACTAAGAAAACAGTGTGTAACTTCTGCATCCTTATTCTATCAAGGGTAACTTCACTCTGTTTGAATGCTGAATTTTAATTCTGAAAAATCTCCTCGTATACCATTCACGTTTGGAAGCGGCGGACTGCACCTATTCCAAACAGCACGTCATATAATATTATCCTTTAATTAAAGTGAGAGAGAGAGAGAGAGAGAGATAGAGAGAGACGGGTTTATCGTCCAGTCGACACAAACTAGGTTATTTCGGGACTAACATATGGTTTAATTGTATTTCAATAATTGGCTTGCGTGTAGGGGCATTTAGCATTGGCAGGAAACCGGGGGACCAGAAGTAAACCCAGGAGGTTCGAGAGGCGAGCTTTGATTCAGAGGCAACAACACAATAATTATAGATAGGTAGTTGTGCCGACGTTGAACGGTTGTTGTAAAGATGGTATTTCGGGGTTCGCGTATAATATTATATGTATGGCAGTATGGTATCTTTTGATTTCAATAATGCGGAAAGGGGGGTTTCAGTACTTAGTCGTTAGATAACAATACCCATATTCTACAGCAAACGGCCACTGTATCACATGGTCGGTCATTGAGTCAACGGGCATGGTTTTAATTCCTCGGTTGTACGTGACAGGGAATAGGGTCATCTGTCGAACCTCTTGGGTTTTCTCCGGGACTTTCTGTTTCCTCCCACCGCGAAAGCGAGTTATTGAAATAAAATTGAACATTGTGTTTTCCCGAAATGACTTAGATTGTGTCGAGTGGGTGATAAATCCCATTTCTTTCTCTTTCTGCTTGACGGTAATTTGGTATTTTATTGTGAGATCTGATCGAAAAAGAGGAAATGTGACAAACAAAAGTAGTGCCAATACAAGAAAACCTACTTGATCACAACTAGTTTTCTCTACGTCACATCTTTGAAATAAGAGAAAGTGGAAATTGCCGATGAAACAAGCTGGGATCACTGACATTCAACATTAGTATCACTAACAGCAAACTCCTCTACATCCATTACTATGTCCGATTGTCTGAGCGTTTCTAAGATTTGTTCAAAATGGTTCGTTTAAAAATAAGTTTTGAAGAATCAAATATTAAGTGACCTACTTCATACTATCAAACGTTTCTATATAAAAGGTTGTTTTTGTATTTTAGAATGAAAGAATGAACCCTATTTCCGAAATGTCATACTTCATATTATCATAAAACGTTCTTTATAAAGGTTTTATTTTAATATTTTTTATTCGATTTGCTTGCCACCCACATGATGATACAGAATAAAACACGGTCATTGTGATTAAAATAAACACTAATCGTATTTTATTCTCGACCCACTAACACAGTTCCGTCTTTTTTTCAGTTTGACCCTTCGGTTGATGGACGCAGTGTATCTAAACGTGAATATGGCGACAATACTTAAAGGAGACAATTAGCTAATGTTTGGGACCTAAAAACAGACACAAATGGGTCACAACACATATAATACTGTATTATGAATGTATAAAAACTAATTTACATTCAATCATTTCCGTCTTTACTCTAATTTCAAATCAGTTATGTTCGGCACAATACACCTGAAGTCTCAAAAGAACGCCAATCCCAGGTGTCTGGTTATTCCAGTCTACATTGTATTTATTGCGTATGCTCTCCGGGTAAGAATATGCGTCCCCGTCTAGGTTCGTTCTTCAAGTCCCTTGTTAGAATTGGGCCCGGAACGCATTATGGTACACGATACGTGTACCAATGGTATTTTTTTTATTTTGTCTCAAACATTGGATATCAGAAGCCCATTTTTTTCCGGTAAGATCACAACATCAATTTTGACTGGATGATATTGGATGACAACATATTAATTACGTGAAATCTAACACTGGCTATTCTAAAGTTTCTTCTAAAACCCATATTCCTGAAGCAGCAGCCCGGGAAATCCCTCCCTGGCCATTGCTGGATTAGCTTCGGATTCTCGAACTTTTAAGTAAGTAAATTCTTCTCGTATAATCAAATCTACCACTTACGTACAGTAACATGACAGTCCGTCGTTTAATCTTGGGGCTTCCTTAATATTTTGGACAAAGATTTAAGGTATCAAAAACGTTGAAAGTCTATTCGTTACCATACAGTAGTGTTTACTTTACGTCAATACCGATAGCCTCGTCTGTCACGCAATTAGTTTTGCTGCAATATCCTGCTATGCGCTGGTTAATATAGCATAAAAAAACGTGCAGCCATGACGTAACGTTATGTAAACACAGTTGCCTTAATTAAACGTCCTGTTTTAAAGGTAATACCTTTGTAACGAAGTCAGTGATTGGTCAGTAATAGGACCACTGACCAGTCATAATTATTGACAATAATACCCACTCAGTCCAGCAGGGAGTAGTATGATTAGCTCTAATCAAACGGAACACTGCGAGGAGGATGTCTAAAACCATACTCTTGTAAATGTATATATATCAGGACTGTAGTAAAGCGTAGCATCACGTGGCCTATCAGACACCTTAATTATTCATAAATAGATTCATTTTACCCAGAACTGAGAGGAAACAACACTAACCAAGAAGACTCTGTCCTTTATATGACTTCAGTCTCAATTGATTCGATTAAAGATCATATCTTTTTTCAAGGTACAATACGTTCTGGCAGCATCCCAGAAAAATAACCTGTCCATATAAAACCCCGACGTTATAAGGTAAAGTACTGTGACAAGAGTGGTTAGACCTTTCAAATTTAAAAAAATAAATTCGATAAATCATTTCCCGCTGCCCTCAACACAAAAGTCAACTACGATATACGGACTTATTAATTGTCATGGTGCCGAGTTAGAAAACATATGTGAATTGATATCGATTATTGTAACTAAATTTAAATAAACTGTCCAATGTAGACAACTTATATAAATATACAAATAAGTTTAACTGAACTTTCTAATGTGAAAAACTTATATATAAATGTAGCGTATTGTCCGAAATCTTCCATTGATGGTATGAACTATTTTTGTAAATTGTATTCAGATGTCTCATTGTGCGATCCGAATAAAGATTATTACTATAAACATCAATACACAAGCGACGATCTTTCCCATAAAAAAACAATAACCAAACATTTATAGGCTTCTCAATTAAACGTATAATATATACTTAACGACCTTGGAAAACGCTGTATACTTATTCATATATGGACCAAGCGATATTCATTCTCTTTGTATTTAAAATGAGAAGCTATAAGATTGTCTGAAGAAGTTGTAAGACGTTTGACAAGTTCTTCTGGATCTCATAATTTCCGTTTCTATTAAGTATACGTATTTAAAGTCTTCCCATCAATTGTACATTATTGTTATAATTGACACCAATCTATTTAATCTCAAAGTCCGGTGCAAAACCATTACTATTATAGCTATATTGGTCACAGACGCGGTGCCATTACAATGCCTATTTTGGCTTTTTGTTTGTAAACAATAGCTGATGATTAATGAGTCGGCTTCTAAAAGAGTTTTTATTGTCCCCAACTTCTTGAAGCTATTAGTGATGTTAAGCCATCGGTGTTTACTCGGTTTTTGAAATTTTTGATTTAAGAGAACAGGTATAGAAAGCACGTTATTGAAATTCTTCAAACATGTTTTTCAAACCCGAGGAAAAGGCAATTTCAGTCTAACAAACATTGATTCATTTTTATTTAATGATAAACACACCGTGATGTAAAAAATTTTCACCAAGTTTAGATCAATCATTGTATAGAAAAGATTATTGACACCGAGTAGATGGATTTAGAAAGTAAAACAATAAAAGATAAGAACAGAAAATATAAATAAAATATGTAGCAATATATTGTAATCAGTGTGGTGTTTAGATTTAAATATGTCGGTCGATCAGTGATTAAGTAATGTCGTAATCGATTAGGAGTCCATGAACTTGTCGAAGGTGATATTTCATAGTTATCAATTTATATACGTAAAATAAATGTGTGTCGTTTACCGATAAGACTTAAGTCGAAACCATATTTACCGATTAGGTGTGCGTTTTGTTTTTCTACTTAAGTCGAAACCTAATATGAGGAGGGAATATTTTCTTCTGAATCCAAATTTTTCGGTAAGACGCGAGTGTACACATACAGGGTAGGGGTTTGGTTCTGGCATTCAGTTTTCGCCCATCTTGCATGTGTCATACGGATACTGAATACATCCACTTTAATCGTCCTTAGCGTGGGAAGCTATCTTTATTATTGAGCTTTTGTCCTAAATTGTACAGGTTTAGATGTCAAACAACTACATACATGCAACACCGAATGTCTAAAATTCAAAGTGCATGCTCATGCCACGCGAATATTAATTTAATAAAATAAATATTGAAAACATGATACACAAAACAATATGTTTTAAGATATACAAAATAATACTATTATTATGTATTGTTTAATGGTCCTCTTGTTGTAACAATATATTACATAATGTCTTAAGCTCGAGGCCATTAAACAACTTAACATACAGACACTTGAACATGCGTTTACAAAGAAATACGTCACGCGAATCTTATAGATCACAAGGTACGATTGGCTAGTTGAAATAATGGTACGCCAAGATCAAAGGTGACGTCACATATGTATTTTAAATACAATTAATAATACGGGGCTGGTTGAATATGACACGAGGATTAGTAGGTCGAATGGGTTAACGCATGCGTGTTAGATCAGGGACCGAGTTCACAAGCATTCACAGACTTCAGTTAATAATTTTCCAAACTTGTTTACCTTATTCGAACTAACATATATAGCCCTTTATTAAACATGGGGTTTAACGTCCACTGGGCACAAACTAGTTCATTTTGGGATCAACATGTAATGTTTTTTTTTAATTTTATTTCATAATTCGCTTGCGAGTAGGGGTCTTTAGCAGTGGGCGGAAACCGGAGGACCCAGAATAGGCAGAATCAGCTCTTACATAATGTATCTTTCAACAGAATGTTAATGACATTTCGTTTTATGAATTGGAGAATTACCAAAGGTGTAATTTATCAAAATTTATTTAAGTTTGCCGTTGACTGTGTATGTAAACGCACGATGCGTCATTTCCGGGATTAACTGATTGTTTCATATGTATAACTCGAAAGTAGTTGATGTATTTGAATAGGTTTATCTACTTGCATGGATGCTGAATTGTATACATTGTTTATGTTTTAAATTTAGACATCCGCGACATAATCACGAAACGAAATAAAATTAGGCCTAACAAACACTTTTTAATATTATTTCTACTACTACCCGATATTTCTTTAGCACCCGATCGAAGGCCTAAATTATAACTACTACTACTACAACTACTATGCCTACTACGACTTTTATAACTACTACTACCACCCCTACGACTACTACTACTACTGCTACAACTACTACTATCTCATGGTCAAAGGCAAAAAACGACGGCTGTATATATTATACTACTATTACTATTACTACTACAACCACAAAAATACTACTACTACTACTCATATAACTTCTACTACTACATCTACTACTAGTAGTACAACTACTACTATTATGCATTACTATTACTACAAATACAACTACCAGTACAACTTCTACTACTACTACTACTACTATGTGTTACTATAACTACTACTATGTATTACTATAACTACTACAGGTACTACTACTACTAGTACAACTACTACTACTGACGCTTTAGTACAGAGAGAGATAAAGGAATGGGGTTTAACGTCCAATCGACACGAACTAGGTCATATCATGGCTTAATTTCAATAATTTGCTTGCGCGTAGGGGTCTTTAGCAGTGGGAGGAAATCGAAGGACCCGGAGAAAACCCACGAGGCTGGATAGACGACCCTACTCCTTGCCAAGTATTACCTGGGATTGCTTTAATACAGCTTAGTGACACAATTACACTTTTTAAAAAGAACCATTAGTATACTATTTTGTAATGCGGTTCAACACCGGTCATAATCATTTCAATTTAATTAAATGAAAGCGAAATCTTAATGTATACTTAATGTCATCGACTAAAATAGCTGAAGGATTTAAAATATTGATTTGCAGAGTGAAATGAAAAATTGTAATTAATTTTGATGACAACTGAAACGCATAAAGCAAAACTTCATAGCAACAAGCTATTTTATGCACTGACGATAAGTTACCAATCGGGGCTATTGGAAAAAAACCAAGAAGGTGCGGATGGGGTTTAACGTCCGGCATTCTGTCCCACAGAGCTACTGAAGACGGGAACAGATGTCGGAACCTTTTTGTGTATTACTTACATTAAGGCTACAATTTCAAATTGTAAAGTTATATTTTTAAAATTTATTAAATAAAGCCTGAAAATAGATGCTATCCATAAACAGTCCTACTTTGTTAACGAATAATCCTATTAATCCTATAATTCACTATTGCCAGCTGAGAAATTGGAAAAAATATCATTTTCAACTTCAAATTCCAATGTTTGAAGATAGCTATCCCACGGAGGGAATAGGAAAACGAGGGAAGTAATTGTGTTATTATTTCCTGCGTCAATGATTTTTAAGGGTGGAAACTAACGCCCATGATCGTATAATAATAGGTTGATAACCTATTGACCAAAAGACATAGAAATAATTATGTTTTGACTGTCTTAGAAAATTTGAAATTCTCGCTTTAAGAAGTTAAGGACTTGGTTTTTGTCTGTTAACCCCAGGTGGACACGTATGTCGACAACCTTCCATGAGCATTTGGGATGAGTTATCGCTGTAGGCTATTGGGAAAACAAAGATGGCGTAAACATTCCATGTCCTCTATATAAAATAAGAGGTTAAGGACATGTTGTTAGCTACAGGTAATCCCGTGTGTCGACAGCTTCCTGTGAGACTCTAAAATGTCTGGATCAGCACCAAACCAGGATGTAGGCTTAATACCTATACGGTGCCAATAGCTCTTTAAATAATCTTTTAATATTATATGGTTAGTCCCTTGAAGGTTTTCCAGATCAGTTGGAGTTTTATCTCAAGATCAAAATAAAGAATAATCCAGGATTACACCTACTCCATATCTTTTATCATACATATGCGACCAGATCCCAGACAAAACCTGTGTCAAATTTACCAGATAGTTTTTAGATGTAAAGAAAAATACGACAAAATTTATATATTTTTATGCTTTTATTAAACTACTTTTTTTAATTAATCACTGCTAAGAAGAGATCAAATTCTAAAAGACAATTTGCCCAAACCGTGGTTGTGAAGGTAGATCAAACAACGCCCACATGGTGTGTCTGTTTTAATTGATTATTATTAGTGTTATTATTCTGTTGTAAATGACCAATTGTTAACTATATGAACGTTCCAAAATAAATCGGTATCAGGTTATCTAGAAACTGGGCCAATGAAGATCAAACAACGCCCACATGGTGTGTCTGTTTTAATTGATTATTATTAGTGTTATTATTCTGTTGTAAATGACCAATTGCTAACTATATGAACGTTCCAAAATAAATCGGTATCAGGTTATTATTATTATTATTATTATTATCTAGAAACTGGGCCAATGAAGATGGATATACGCCATACAGTGTGCTACGAGGGAAACATTCTCAGGGCAGCGGCTCTACGGATTACTCTTATATCAATGTGTATACGGGACCTTGATATTTCGTCCGATCCACGCTGTGTCATAAAGCCTGCCAACTGGCGTGGTCCAGAAACCCTGGTTGCACGTGACAAGGAGTAAGGGCGCCTGCCCAGCCTCGTGGGTTTTCTCCCATTGCTAAAGACCCCTACGTGCAAGCGAATTATTGAAGGTAAAATAAACATATTATGATAATGACCTAGTTTGTGTCGAGTGGACGTTTAACCCAATTTCCCTCTTTCTCTCTCTTCGTCCCATCCGGGAAACCACGCCGGATAATATGTATGAACTTTTTCGGCCAATGCAGGAAACGAACACCCGACCTGGGGCTAGCGAACCAGCGTCTTATCCACTTAACCACCGTGATCTCTGTTTTCTTGAAACGATGTACATGTATATTTTTTGAAATGCATTTAGTAACTCGGTAGATAAATAAACTAACACATACTTATGGAAAATAGCTACTGATTTATTTAGGCGACGTTTCGAAGAGTATTCTCTCAACGTGTAGTTAGAACCTGGTAACATGAACGTGATTTAACATAGCAAAACAATTTAACGGTTCCTACATATTCATCTTCAAACTCACGTCAGTACATGCAACCGGGAAGCAAGGGCTTTTAAAAGGATATAATCATTAGAATTTGAACACCCCAAGTGATGTGCACATCAAGAGAACATTCAACCGGGAAGCAGAGTATTTTAAAAGGATATAATTATTAGAATTTAAACACTCCGAGTGAAGTGGACAACAAGAGGTGTCATTAATTCCCGCCATAGCATTTCTAAGTATTCTTGACTTCAAGGGCGATCGATGACAAATATAATGCAAATGGTTACTTTTATTGCACTCTGTATTTATCAGGTACTTAGAAGTAACATCCTCGCGAGTGAGCATCTTATTATTACCCTTATCCATAACATGACCGATTATATTATACATGAATCTAGTAGTCTTGTTGTTGGACAAACCATAAAAACACACAAGATGATCCTCTCCAATCGTATTACAGTTACTTGTATCACAAATCATCCCCTGCTTTCATAAACTCGCCTAGGTATTCGTCTTATGACTCACTTGGGATGGAATTATTGGTAAATCAGATATGAGTAATAGGATCATCTGTAATCAAATAAACAAATATCTCTCCCCCTAGACCCGTTAATATCTCATTACACACTAAACACATTTCTAGTTCTATCATTTGTGACGTATCAACTAAAGTGACAAACTAATAACACTTTATCGAATTACAGTTTATACTTTAAGATAAATATATCCGGTGTGGCACCTTTTTTATACTCGAAACCCACCAGTACTAATAATAAATATGGGTTTAAGAAAGCTTAATATGTTTATTGGATTATTTGGTTGTTTTGCCAGAAGCATAATTTCCCCGGAGTACCGAATTATCCGTCATTCAGACCAACATGCTGTAATGTTGTAGTTTGTATTTTCTTCCATCAAAAATCAACCACGACTCTGGCCTAGAATAAATTACAGTGCATATGTTTCCTAATTTTATTAACGGGGGAATCGGCTGGCCAAATTGTTAATAAGAGTTACGCTATGCATCGCGCTACGGCCTCAACTATTTATCACAACGGGTGAATGACCTTTCGCTCGAGAGCAGTAATGCAATAAACACTAATCAGGGTATGTTTTTCTTAACGAAGAGTCTCAAACGCAACAAAACTCAATTTGGGAATAAGTTAAAGCCTGGCAGAGACCAGAGTTAACAATAAAGTCAGTTAAATATAAAATACAAACCAAGTACGAACAATCCAAACCATAAGACAGAATTCGAAGTTCTAAAAACGCTATAGGAAAAAAAGTGTATTCAAGCAAAATAGTGTAATCAGCAAATGGACTGCTCCTCGTGTACAAAATACACGACAAGCAGTGGTAACAGGTGTCCGGAAGAGTAAGCTTGCCCTGCCTGGCGCCACACCCGCCATAGCTGCATCCAATTTATTAGGCGAAATGTCGGTCAAATAGCGTGATTGGCCATTGAACTATAGTATGCAAAATGCACGCGATGAACTGTCTTAACGATGTAGTAGACATTATCAGGGTGATAGTAACGGTATACGTGTCAATTAAAAATATCTAGAATAATAGCCGAGAGAGACACGTTATATTTACCAATCAAATCAATATGACGGCCATAAAACTTTTTATAGGTTTTAATAAGTTTAGTGCACAAGTATCCTTGTAGTTAAAGCTTAGATGACAAATGCCTCGATCTACTTAAAAAATCAGAATAAAAGGAACAAGCTCTCGTGTAACGGATTAGTTGAGACACAAACACTCCAAACAATTATAGTTGTCTGCATCCGAAAGACCAAAGGGAGCTATCTCATCTAGTTATTTTATAATCTATTGGCCGTCTGGCAACTTAACGCACTCACAACGGTTGAACGACCTTTCGTCCAACAGTATTACTGCACTAAATAGTAACTATGGTATGTTTTGGCAGCCAAAAGAATGAAATGGTAGCGAAAAGACTCAAACGCAATGAAATTAAATTTGCGTATAAGTTGGAGACTGGCAAAGAGACCGGCGTTAATACCAAAGTCAGTTGATTATGGTGGTCTGTCTCCAAAACGTCAAATGGAGCTATCTTATATTTTATAATCTATTGGCCGCCTGGCAACTTAACAAACTCACAACACCCCCTACTCCAGTAAATCAAATAAATCTTCAGTTTGTTTCAACGACTTAATGAATTTTTTATCGCCACGAAAATGTGCATAACTTTTAATTGATTTCGCACAAGGACGATTTATCGGATCCCGTATTAAAAGGTTACATGCTTTACGATATAGTTGCGATCAGAGCATTACGTCTGATGATAGCCCTGACATTGATGTACACAGACAAGTAATAGAAATATCTTGAATTGTTTTTTAACTTCTAACTATAATCGTTTGGCATATGTACAGAAAATATGTGTTAAATCTTGAATAACACCATAACATTGCATTACCCCGGCGATTGGAAACATCAATGGAATAGTAAGGGTTGAGATTTGTAATATCATGCCAAGGAAAGAATCAATGAATGAATGAAGTTACGATGTTGAATATCTGGATGAATGAATGTCGAAACACAAAGACGTCGTTTGTTGTAACTAATACGATAAGAATATTAACCTGGGGCTACAGAACATGGCGGGATATAACGTTCGTGATTATTCACAAATACATCCATTCCAATCATAAAGTGTATAATTGTTTACATCATGTACACTAAGGTAAGGGTATATCCGTGTTCAGTCCATCAGGGAGGGGGCGCGGCGGGGCGGGTTGGGCTGGATCAACTGCTTTCACGCGAGATAACAAACGTTTAACAACTCTATATATAACGATCTATGTGTAACAAAGGGATATAATTTATGATTTAGGTGCATTGAACGTATTGAACTCTTCTAGTTTTGATAATAGATGATTGTGACTTTCATCTATATATATATAAACTCTTGGTATGGCTATTTCTTATTAAATCTAATTAATCAATATGTTCATTACAAGCTATACATGATCTGTGTACAAGATGCACACGACTTCAAATGTTTATGAACATGCCGTGACGAGATAAAAGAGACAATTGCAAATATGACTATCTGCCTTATCTGTGTCCTGTTGGTATATAATTGAGTAGTTCACTGACAGTTAGTAAGCCGAGGAGCCGAGGGAGAAGGAAGGCTTGTACGAGTGCAGGGACTCACCCGAGTCCAGCCGCTGCCTTGGCAGAGGGGCAGAATAGTAAATGTTGTATTATGTAGAAGTGTTCCTGTAGAAGACTATTAGATTTAATATTAGGTAGATGTGTTCGTGTCGTAGCCTAGTTCTTATAGTTTAAGTACCTGCATTACGGTATTATGTAGATGTGCTCCTGATGTAAATAAATCCTTTTAATCAACGACACTGAGATCTCCTGTTAAACACTACAATAGTGTTACATATGTTCTATTGGGCACTTAGTTTTATTTATGTATTGTATTAAGTATTTTTCTTACATTTGCCCCCCCCCCTCATTCACAGCTTCTAGAACCTCTAATGATGTTGCCCGGACAGTGCCGCTACAAAATACATATGGAATTTCAACTGCCAATAGATCTGTTATGTGCACACCAATGTGTACACGGGACATCGGTTTATCATACCATACGAACGACTAGACAGTTATGCTTGTCAGGCTTACCACCATCCTGCACCACTGACAAGGCGAAACTACACCGGAAAATCCAGACAAACATCTGACATGCTCGCCACATATTGAATAGTCAATGATCCGGGACATTTGCGTTCGGGTGTTGGTTAAGACTGTAGTCGCAACCATCGTCTGCATCCGAAGGTCACCCTGGGTAGCGAGCCAGCGTCCTACTCACTTAGAGATGTGGCTTTCACTTGACAACAACGACCCCGTTACTGATACACCGTATATTACTTTTAATTATAAAAATGTAACACGTCAGCACTGAAATAAATGGGTGTTTAACGTCCTGTTTCTCTACACCAACTGGGCCAATGAAGACGTATCTATTCGGATAAAAATGAAATGTTCCCCTTCCTATTACAAACAGGCAATATTATATATTGAAAGAGCGGCCGCCCCATGGTCCAAACTCCACCCTGCTCAGCTACATAAAAAAATTTGTAAAACAACACTTTATGAGAAAAGTTTATCGGTTGTGTACTTTATCCCTTATCATCAGATGGTGGGAGGTGATTGGCAATTAAAGTCAAAGCGCGAAATAATAATATAGACATGTGTGCTATATGCTTTGCATCAATTTAATTAAATAACAATGTGATCCTAATGATTCATTATAAAAATTGACATCAATCGTAGTGATGGATTACTCTCTTTAAAAAGTTCAATGTGTATGTCAGCTGTCAAATTTCTCAAACAGGAGCCCTGCAAATTCCCGACTCCGCCCAAGCGGCCATATTGTTGATATCGTTTGCAGGACAGACACACGATATGTACATCTAGTAATATACCCCAAAACATTCTTTTCCGATTACAAAATGACCGACGCGGCTATTATCCATGTCCGTTTAAATAGTTTCTGGAGAAACGAGATATGTTTTTTGTTTAATGCTAGACTTCCTCACTTCGTTATTATAATTCAATTAGATTTAGGTTAAGGTTACATCTAGTTGAAGGAACATGAATTATCCTTCTAGATAATTTACCTAACGTCTGGCTTATATATAGACCTACACGTCTTCGCTATTAACAATAAATTCGGGTAGTATAACATACGTCATACTTGAAAAAAACTTATAAAACCACTGACCTGATAAAATATTAAACTGGTATACAAATTTAAACAATCTTGTGGTACCCGAACTTTTCTAGTTTGAAGTGTGGTTTCAAAGCAGAATTTGTAAACTTAAAGTGTTTATCCAGACTATAATCAACTCTCGATGCCATCGCTTACCATCGATATTTACTGGATTTAAATACATTTTGTCAATACATAATCGAGACTATGAAGAGTGGTTTCAGAGCAGAATTTCCACCCTTAAAGTGTTTAAACATACATTATGCAAGAGGGAACTCGAAATAAGAGTAGGTCGTAGGCCCTTGTCCGGAAAAAGTTTTCGTCGTAGCAATATGTATGTTGTAAGCCCGCCTTCATTAACTAAGCCAGAGAAGAAAATGGGAAGTTAAAAGAGCTAAATCGGTACTATTTAGGACCCATAAATTGATACAAATGGGTCCTAATGGATATAATAATGTAATCTGATTGCATATAAACTGTTTTACATTTAATTATTTCCGTTTTGGCTCAAATTTTTAAATCAGTCATGTCCACCGAAATACAACAGGAGTCTCAATCGAATTTCAATTTCTAGCGACTGCTTATTTAGTCTATTGCGCATGCCCACCAGATAAGATATGGCGTTACCGTTTGGCAGGAGTTGTGCAATATGTCTAGCCTTGTTTTTTCTGGTGACGCTGAAACGCACGATTCGTGTAGCAATGGTAAAATGTTTATTTTGTCTAAAATACTGGATATCAGATGCCCACCTGTTCGCGGTAAGATCACAACATCAATGTTGGTTTGAATTGACAAATACTTCGTGTAAAACTTTGAATGATATTGAGTAAGAGCTACTTTAAACTTCATTTCATATTATGATTTAGTTCTTACAGATCGCGGTGATTGTGTCAGCAATGGCATCACGTGTCTCTATTGGTTCCACGTTTCTATTAAACCTATTCCCAAGGCGTCTCTGTTTTGACAGGATTGTTAATCTGTACATGCCGCTTTTATTACATTGCGTGTTAAGTTTGAAAGACTCTGTCGAGATCTTATAGCCTAATTATCAAACTGCGAAACCGAGCACAACAATATCTTTTTGTTTCAAATAAATTGTAATTTGCGTGAAGGTCACGTTTGGGATTTCGCAAATGGCAAAATGAAATTAAAGAGAATACACTCGTTTCATTCTACACACTCGTTGTTCACGAGACACGCCTATAAGAGAGAGAGTTAGAGAGAAATGGGGTTTAACTAGCTAGGTCATTATTATTTAGATATTGTTCACACGGCACGCCTATAATCGACTCTCTAAACCATCGGATGGCTGAGATTTGAATGGATTTATTTTTATCACAAGCCTATAAACAAATCTTTAGATTATCATTGGCTTAAACATCACACAATTCAAAACACGTCAATGATAACAAATCTTCCAGATCCTAGTGTAGTAATTTTGAACTATAAAACGGTCAGATTGTGAAACTTCATGCATCATTATTGTTTTTTTGGTGAACGTATTTTTGTGCTGTCTTCGCGACACTGACTGTTGCTCGTGCTTTTGTTTCAAACCAAATATCAATATGGTGATCAATACCTCTATTGGTTATACCTAATAAGATTGAACACGATCGAACAAGTCATGCGCTTGGGCCAGGGGAGGTGGATTAACGTGTTGTCATAACGAGTGTAGAAAAATAAAATGAGGTTGTAACTGCACAGAGAAACAAATAAAAAACTTAATGCACGTCCCTGGTAGGTTGGCTACTTTCTCTTGATTTCTTTTTTTACGGTGTCGGCAATAAATCCATAAGAACTATATTGGGTTGGGGAGGGAGTAATAATTCAAGTCTCAAAGCACTGCTTATAATTGTGATACGCGTGACATTAGGTCGTAAAGCTCGGTTGCTTAAAGGTCAAAACGCAACTTCTCCTGCTATGCCGGAATGCTCTCTTTCACAAAACAAAGCAGGTAGTCTTGTTAAAACCAGAACATCTTCCGAAGTATGCTCTGTTCAGTCTGATATTTGTTTTTGATCTGCTTCAATCAAAAAAAAAAGCAAAGATCTGCGCGCTTATATTATAAATGGGGAGACAACTCTTTTTCATTGATCGCCCGAGATTTTACGGCTTTATAGTATATATAGGGTAGATTCTATAGTTACAAATCAATTGATTATTCGATTAAACAAACAACAAAGGGATGTTAAAGGTATCTTGTGATTAAATGCACACATCGCTGGTAAAGTATGAGTGTTGTTTTACAATCATCAGTAAATTGGTGGATGTGAATTGCAAACAAATGAGATGATAAAGTAGAACGATTCTAGAAAAATAAGATAACCGTGAAACTCAATAATACAGTTGATGAATTCTAGAAAAAAAAAAGATAATCGGGAAACTCAATAATAAAGTTGAACGATTCTAGATGAAAATAAGATAACCGGGAAACTCAATAATAAAGTTGAACGATTCGAGATTAATAAGATAACCGAGAAACTCAATAATAAAGTTGAACGATTCGAAGAGAATAATAAGATAACCGAGAAACTCAATAATAAAGTTGAACGATTCGAGAAAAATAAGATAACCGAGAAACTCAATAATAAAGTTGAACGATTCGAGATGAAAATAAGATTACCGAGAAACTCAATAATAAAGTTGAACGATTCAAGATGAAAATAAGATAACCGGGAAACTTAATTAAACAAATACGCATGCGAGGAAAAGTGCAATGAGGTAATGGAATTAAACGTCCTACTTGCCTGCATGAACTAGTCTTATAAATACAGGTATACAATGGGGGAACATTTTCCTTAGCCTACTACCACACTTTTTTCATTGACTTAACGAAACCAGTTTAGAAGATCCCGAAAGAGCTAGTCTAACCCTAACCTACGATCTCGCCAACAATCACATTCCCAACCTTTTTTACATCTCGGCCATCTTGACGAAAATTGAGTTGGCCATCACGAAACAGACCTAGTCCTTGTTGGTACTAATAATTTACCTTGGTATGTCGTACCTTTGTTGTGCTGTTACCCCAGTCTGCTGTGCCCCTGTGTAGTCTTAGTCATCCACAACCTCTTTGTCTTCAACGATTCATAGATTATTTGTTGGAATGGTCGAGACTAGCTTTTAATTTACAACAGTCCATCGCATCCTTGCTGTGCTATTATTGTTATCATATAGTTCTTTCGACTCTGGGTAAAAAAAGGTATATTTATTTTCGTATCAGAACGAAGGAACCCTGGGAATGTATCTAATGGTTTTATCTATGGGAAATTTATGATCACAATTTGGGATTATTTGACAGGAATTGTCTGAGAATGTTTGACTATCATGTCTGGCAAGCTTCTTGATTCTACGAGATTCTGGAAGTTTATAGAGATTATCATTCGATATTAATTGTCTGTAACAGGTAGTCGCAATCAAGGGCTTTATTTTTATACCTGCCGGTGGCCACAAATAGCAAACCTTCGTTAAACGTACAAACAAACGATAATTTTAGTGCAATGTGGATCCAGTTTAAAGTACAATATTGCGAAGAATAAACCTGGGTCAATGACTCAGTTCCGTTCAATATTAACAAAGATATTATGTTGAATTGAAATTTCATAGCTTTATACTCCCGCTATTTAATAAGCCAGTCGTCATTTCGAACGTAATTGATAGACCTATTTTAAATCCGATTGAATCGAAGCAGGAGATTATCTATCATTGACATTTTGATTTTGTTGTTTTGATTAACTGTAATTCATTCTGAATATATATTAACATGGTCTTAGCTGTGAAAAATTTGATATTTTAGTGTGAAAAAAATGATATTTTAGTGTGAAAAAAATGATATTTTAGTGTGCAAAAAATGATATTTTACCGTGAAAAAAATGATATTTAAAAAAAAAAATGATATTTTAGTAAAAAAAATAATGATATTTTAGTAAAAAAAAATGATATTTTAGAACAAAATTTGATATTTGAGTAACAAATTTGAAATATTATAGTAAAACATTTGATATTTTAGTGACAAATTTGATATTTTAGTGAAACATTTGATATTATTGACAGCAAAGCCTATGGGGAATGGTTATCGCGTGTGCGCTGAATTATAAGGTCTGCTATTGGGTCAACTGAGATGGATTACGGCCGCCTGTCCAAGCTTGTGGGTTTTATGTTGATCTTCCGATTTCCACCAACTGCCAAACACACCTACGCGCAAACGACTGACCCATATGTTAGTTCCGAAATTACTGTGAGAGAGGATATCTGTTCGAAACTATAACAACTCATAAAAACTGACTGTTATTATTATTACTTTTGTCTGACACCAAATTGTGTTGTATGTATAATGTCGTCGTTTTAAGTTGCATAACCCTTTCATTTAAAGATGCTCGACTTCTTTGATTTAAATGTAGGCTTTAACAACTAGGACAATATTTATGAGATTACAAATTCGTTTAGAAATATTAACCGGGAGTCGATTCAGTTGCTAATTTTATTTTCGTGTTTTAGATTACACTGTCAAAGATGGTAAATTAGATCAGTTTCAATACATAATTGACCCCATTTATGGAAATACAATGTCAAATGTGTGATTAATAACCACATCACAAAGCTGACCAAAATGTCAAACCTTATCATTTCGATACTTTCAGTTTTTTAAAGCAATTATTTCCAAGAGCTCTAGCTATTATTATAAGTGCAAACCAATTTATATCTAACATCTCAATTGAACACAAGATGCTTAAAAGCGTACTGTAAAAAAAAAAAAATATTTTGTATTGTGTCAGTGTTGAATAAACCACTGAGAAAATTTCTTTCAGAATTCATACAAAAAAGTAAACGGATACATTAGGAATTTTTATGACAACAAAGGACAACCATAATTACCACGGTATAATGCATTTCTTTCACATACATAACTTACAGCTTTTAATAAATAAATAAAACCTATATTTTAATAAATGTTTATAAATCGTAACGTAAAATTTGACATTTCCTTCAGAAATGTAGTAATGTGGTTTAACTGTTTTGTTTTTGTTTATTGTTCTTAAAAGTTCATAAATCATAGAAATGTTCAACTTAAATCTTAAAGATTTATTTCCTGAGGCTAAACGTTTTTGTTCTTATTTCTTTCTTGTAACGATATATTCCTCTGAGGCTTAACATGTCAAAACTTCTAACTGCAGAATGCCCTAGTCTGCAGGGCCTGTTTCAGGAAATTTCAACTAAGATAGAAATACAAATTTTAGTAATTTGATTGGATAATATTAGATTGATTTTAGTGCTAAACCAATCAAAATTGAAGTATCTACTAAATCTTGGATTTTATCTTTAGTTAAGATTTCGAGAAACAGGTCCCAGGTGTAGTTTAATGCGCGCACTATCGATTGAACATGTGTGTTAATGCGCGCACTATCGATTGAACATGTGTGTGTGTGTATTAATACTCGCACTATCGATTGAACATGTGTGGTATTGCGCGCACTATCGATTGAACATGTGTGGTAATGCGCGCACAATCGATTGAACATGTGTGTTAATGCGCGCACTATCGATTGAAGAACATGTGTGTTAATAAGAAATAGTTTAATGAGCGCACTATTGATTGAAAATGTGTGTTAATAAGAAATAGTTTAATGTTGAATTATAAAATGTGTACAAGAATACGAGGAGCAAAGATTAAATAATTATCAGTAAAACAAATATAAACAAACGTATGCAATATGCTATAAAATATCAATTGTTTAACTTTTAAGATTTCAAATGTCAACAACGTACTGAATACCCCTACACAGCCAGCAACAAGAACCTCAGAAACAATAGCTTTATGTTTATGCCTAGGTAAATAAGATATTTCTAAAAAAAATATAAAAAGGAACGAAACTAACACAGGAAACCCTTAATCATTGATAACGGAATAAAAAAGATTGGTTCGTGGTTTTAGAACTGACACGAGTCATAAAGAAGACAATGTAGGCTTACGGTTAGAAATTATGAGATTAAAGTATGCCGTGCATACGTCCTTCTACTCAGACTTGATGTGGGCTAATTTTTTTTTACAAAAAATCGAGTGCCTGTCGAATCTATAGTGTCGAGAAGGTATAGTACGATAGCGGAAAATCGTAAGAAATACTACGAGATTGGAAAGGGTGTAATATATTTCGTGCTGCATGCAGTGCAATCGTGGTATGGAAGTCAACACAGAGTTGGAGGCAGAACCCAGATTCGTAGGGCATCGCCTTTGTCCACCAACCCAAACTAGGCAATTTTGTGATTTGTTTTTATTTCAAAAATTCATGCCAGTGTCACTAGAACTATGAGATGATCAAACTCCTTTGCGATCAAAAATGTGGGTTGGGATTCATGACCTTTGGTATGTGACAGACAAGACCCGCCGCACAGCTATCATAATAAGGCGATACTTGTCCAAATAGGGGCGCCTTCTCGACCTCGTGGGTTTATTCAGGGGTCATCTGTTTCCTCCAACAGGACAGAACCCTGTGTCTGCGCTAAGATAACAAAAATGAAAATAAAATCAACTTTTCTGCGAAAACACCCTCGGTGGAAGTTGACGTTAAACGCCAAGAAGAACAAAGTAATCTAGCAGCATCCAGATGTTCCACAGCTCACAGAACATGAGGGCATGTGCGACCGGTCGTTGCTTATTCTAGCGCTATATTTACAATTCTTGTGCATCAATCAATTCAATTAATATTTATCTAACAAATACGGTTGAAACAACATGTTATCGCGTTTTTAATGCGCAATAGGGTGAATTAATTGATTGAATTTCAACAGGCTTGTTTTGCCACCAGCTTACTTCAATTTATTTATAGGAGCGAACTTTAAAACAACCGGAAAATTGTCTACATTATAAATCCGAACTTCTACTTACTCTTTGTCGTCTTCCGTGGCCCTGTCATCATGGAATAGACAACGAGTATACTTAAATATCATTACAGCTATATTTATAACACCCACTAGCCTGGCCATTAATCTAATAAGGATGTTGGATGAGCTTTTATGGCAAAGCCACTCGTTGACTCTAAAGACAGACTGGAAGCTGAGAAGACCCAGGAGCGATTACGAGAGAAACATATCCAGCTCTTAGGGCCTGGTTACATGGAGAGGGCTAACCCGGTTGGGCGAATCGTCTTCTCTAAACGGGGGCCTCGGGTATGACGTCATTGCAATGCAACCACATGAAAAAAACAAAACACTGTTTATATCTTAACCAGGCTAGCCCGCTTAACCGGGGCACCCGTTTATGAAACCGGCAAGCCCGGCAAAACGAGCCAGCCCTTCTTTCATATAAACATAACTGTGTGTTACCAGCAGGGCGAGCGCATGCGCATGGGAAATATTTTCATCTCGATTCCAATCTTCACCAAACATTCATCACTGGCGCATGCGCACGGCATTATTACAATACACATGGCGACAAACAAAAGCTGTATTATAAAGCCTGTCGTGGTTTCGAATTTTCGGTTGTACGTGACAAGGAGTAAGGTCGCCTGTCCAACCTCGAAGGTTTTGACCGGGTCCTCCGGTTTCCTCCCACTGCTAAAGACCGATACGCGCTGCAGGCGAATTATTGAAATGAAATTAAACCATATGTTAGTCCCCAAACGACCTAGTTTGTGTCGAGTTGACGTTAAACCCCATTCTCTCTCTCTCTCTCTCTCTCTCTCTCTCTCTCTCCCTCTCTCTCTATGTGGTTGCCATTCTGTTTCCTATTTTACACCACGTGATATGTTCCAGCCCACCTATCACTTCCATATGAAGGACACCGGGCTAGCCTCATGTTCATGTAAACCGTCAAACGAGATAGCCCCCCTTATAACAGTTAAAATTCCTTTTTCAACCCGACGTCATATAAATAGTTTGGACGAGATAGCCCGTTGATTTCACTACAGCTCGTGTATATGGCCCGCTGTCATATAAAAACTACAGTACAAGGCTCAGCTTGACAGGCTAGCCCTTCTATCCGAGCTAGCCCTTCCCATGTAACCAGGCCCTTGGTCATGATTTGCGCCTAGTTGATTTACGTCAAATTAAAGAATTGAAGTTCATTGACCGAATATGTTATTTTGATTAGTGACGGTGAAGTTCTATATTAAGTTTTTTTTTTAAAGATCACATGAAAGTCGATGTTTTTTATTTTGTAATAATGTTCTTTAGAGAGATCAGACGATGTTTCTTTTGTAATAAAATGAGTTTAATTCTTTGATTAATCTGTCGACAGTGGAAACAGATTATTATCCAATACTGTTATTTCCAATAAAAGTGTAGCTGGGGGTGAATGGCCGAGTGGTTAGCCTGTACTGTCGCATCACAAAGTCTGTCCCTGAGTCAATTCGCATGGTTTTGATTCCCCGGGTGAACATGACAAGGAGTAGTCCTCTGGTTTTTTCCCACTGCTAACGACACTTACGCGCAAGCGAATTATTGAAGCAAAATTGAACATTGTGTTTGTCCCGAAATGACCTAGTTTGTGGCGAGTGGGCGTTATACTATCTCTCTCTATCCCATCCTCTCTCTCTCCAACAAAAGTGAGACAAATTTGTTATATATATGGAAAGCAATAGAGGCGCCCAATCTAACACGACAACAATTTCACAATACATTTCAGGTCATAAACACTTGGCTTTTGTTATTCCGGATCACAATGAAGACAGCCGCTACTTTAGACCATGTCATACCAAGAGATCAATTGGAAGTAATGTGTTCTCTACGACCTAATGTCTTCTCAAGTAAATATCTTCACTTTCAAGTATGTTGTAATCGTACGGCTTTGTCTGACATAATAACTTGACGAGGGACCCAAGTGAACTTTCCTCGTAATTAATTTGGTAGGCAATTTCCCCGTGCAGTTGCCTTTCTGTTACATCTTTGTTTTGTCTGTATTCGATTAAAATAACATTCGATTGTTTTCGAGACCGTATTCAATTAAGTTTTCAATTTTAGATTTACATAGCGGGGAATCTTGCTTTATTTCTTAATACCGAATTCTCAATTTGGCTACGCGTTTCCTTTTAGAAACTTGTTTTTTATACGCCATTGTAAATGTTCCTATTAATTTGAGCAAAAACAACCGTATTTAGAAATGCCGTCTAAATATGGTATTATTGATCCATGACATGCATGTATTAACGGATATAACGATCTTTTGAAGCTTTATTTGTTTGTGAGTTTCTTGTTGTAAAACGAAAGTAAAATCTATTTTTAGATAAACGGTGTTATTTCGAAATGCCTTAAGTTGAACTAACCTGGGTGTATGCACCTTGCAAATCTGGAAGGCTCCATAGATGAGTGGATTCAGCATGGCGTTGCTCATGCCCACGAAGAAGAAGCACATTAAAAACGTGTAAATCTCGGGGTGAATTTCTTCTCGATCAGAAAATGTGAGACAGATGAAGATGACGTAATATGGCGTCCAGCAGATGATGAAAACGAGAACGATAACAATGGACATGCGCAGTGACTTCCTTTTTGCTTTTCGTAAAAGGTTACTACGTGGTACCGGCATCTCATTATAACTTGTCGTTCGTCCATTTCTCTCACCTGAAAATAAAAGATACAAATAACATCAACATTCTATTTCATAATTAAATAGCAGAGAGAGAGAGAGAGAGGGGGGGGAGAGGGATGGCTTTTAACGTCCACGCGACACAAACAAGGTCATTTCGGGACTCACATATGACTTAATTGTATTGCAATAATTCGCTTGTGCGTAGGGGTCTTTAGCAGGAGGAGGAAGAAAACCCAGGACAGAATTCGAAACCACGCCAGTTGACTCATTGACAAGCTTTATGATACGTGCTAACCACTCGGCCATCCAACAACCCCTACGGTTTTTAGAGACACTTATTACTTCCTGTTATTTCGACATGTATGTTGTTTACCAAGGCCCTGTATCTTATATGCATCTAAGGTAAACAATATTCATATAGAAATATATTTGATAAGGTTAGAAACTACACACCCCAGTTAAACCGTGCAATACAGAAGTAACAAAGAATGTATGGAAGTGGATAAGATCAAAATTGTTTTCACAAACAATTCGGAAAATTACAGACCGTAAAATGTAACAACAGGATGAAAAGGGCAAGTTATAGCCAGGAACCGGTTCTTACAGACTGTAAAATGAGACTTCTTCAGTTACTGCATTCACCGTTTCACATGAATAGATACGAACTAAGGCCCTTTTCCACACTAGTTAAGTCTGATTCCTGTTTTAGTGATTTTGGATACAACTAAAACGATGTTCCGCGCACATATTGATAGTTCACGCTAAAAAACAATTCGTAGCTTAAAACAATCGCCCTTTTCATCACAAACGATATTTTTTTCTTGTTGATTGTTCGCCAGAAATAGTTGCTGTTCAAACCATTTTAATTCGCCAATGGCATTTCGTTTTATTGGGGCGTGATCAAAAGTTGGTTTATGAACACCACAAGGTCCCGGTCGTCGAAATCAATGAATGGTCTCAGACATCCAGACTGCAATAGTGTGTGTTCTACGTCGATTGAAGTATCTTAGAGTGGCATAACGGTTGCTTGATTAATCAAATTATTGGTAGCTATAAAACTACTTCTGTGGTAATAACGCATTGGCCATTAAGTTACTTCGTCTTAATAATATAACGAACAGACAGATTGGGGTTATCTTTCCAATTCTTGAGATCACCACAGCCGGTAATATACTGTGCTCTTGGCATCGATAACATCATTTACAGGCAGGGGTTTGACCGAATCGTATAGGAAGTTATAAAAACCAGTTCCGTACATCAAACACAGCATGCCCATACACTTAATTAATTAAATAGAATATAGACGCATCGGGGACAACTTATCAATTTTCAAATACAGGACGGGCTTTAATTAATTGTGCTTAGGATGGATCACAACATACACCCCGGTAGAGAGAGAGAGAGAAATGGGGTTTAACGTCAACACGACACAAAATGGGTAATTTCGGGGCTAAGATGTTGTTTAATTTTATTTCAATAATTCGCTTGCGCGTAGCGGTCTTTAGTAGTGGGAGGACATTGGAGGACCCAACGAGGTTGGACAGGCGACCCTACTCCTTGTAGCGTACAACTGGGAATTCCAAACCAGGCCAGTTGGCTCAATGACAGTCTGCATGATACAACGCGCGCATGCTAACATTCAGGCACCCACCCCTAACTAAATGGATACTTATATATCATTGCGAAAATGATTCGCGTTGTTCAACCTCTATTGGAAAAGTAGAATTTTAACCCCATACCATCTACACGTGACGTCACATCGCACGGTGCCCATCATTGACGTAACGTAAACTGGTCAGGGTGGAATAGTGCCTTTTACCCATTATATATAACCATTTACACTAAATAGGTAATATTTTTTTTTATCTAGATATAATTCAAACATCTAATCGTGTTATTCTAATACTTAAAAAAAATGGTATAGAACATAATTTGCAGAAGGAAAAAAGTTAATATTGCAAGCTAATTAACTCGCACCGATGTCATCCCTATGGAAGCGTATATGGGTCAATAGCGCGATAGATAGCGCGATATTAATAAGGTCATATGTCAATATATTGTGATTATTGTGATAACTTTACAACTAAAAAGACAATTTTAGCTGAATTACATGTAAGTGAACAACGCAACATGTTGTTTGTCGTCATTGCGTTTGGAATGCGCACGTATGTATGTATGGAAGCGTGTAGGGGTCAATAGCGCGATAGATAGCGCGATATCAATAAGGTCATATGTCAACATATTGTGATTATTGTGATGACTTTACCGCTAAAAAGACAATTTTAGCTGAATTAAGTGAACTACGCAACATGTTGTTTGTCGTCATTGCGTTTTGAATGCGCACGTATGCGTTAACATATAGCTATTTTGAAGCATTGTCAACATATTCCAAATCGCCGTGTTATATGCCGATATACCACATTGCGATAAATGGAATAGGTTGACAAAACTTCAGAATATCAATACTATTACTCAAACACGCGCATTAAGAACGACATGGTGACATACAACATTGTGTGTTCATTCAAGTAATTGAGCCAAAATTGTCTTTTTAGTGATAAAGTCATCACAACAATCACAATATGTTGACATATGACCTTAATAATATCGCGCTATCTATCGCGCTATTGACCCCTATACGCTTCCATACGTATGCGTTAACATATTGCTATTTTGAAGCATTGTCAACATATTCCAAATCGCCGTGCTATATGCCGATATACCACATTGCGATCAATGGAATATGTTGACAAAACTTCAGAATATCAATACTATTACCCAAACGCGCGCATTAAGAACAAAAAAGTGACATACAACATGGTGTGTTGATTCTATTAATTGAGCCAAAATTGTCTTTTTAGTGGTAAAGTCATCACAACAATCACAATATGTTGCGATATACCACATTGCGATCAATGGAATATGTTGACAAAACTTCAGAATATCAATACTATTACCCAAACGCGCGCATTAAGAACATACAACATGGTGTGTTGATTCTATTAATTGAGCCAAAATTGTCTTTTTAGTGGTAAAGTCATCACAACAATCACAATATGTTGACATATGACCTTATTAATATCGCGCTATCTATCGCACTATTGACCCCTATACGTTTCCATACATCCCTCTCAGATATAGTCGTGGCCTAGCGAATAGTCGCTGCTGATCGAACAATAACAAGACGATATTCAGAACATTAATTAGGAAATACACAAAAAATAAACCTTTTTATGTAATTTAAAAAAAAAACAATGGTTTCTCCGTTGTCCGGATAGTCCCGAACTGACCTAGTTTATGTCGAGTGGACGTTAAACCCTATTTCTCTCGCTCTACGTTGTCCGGGCAAATCCCCACCAACCCACATTGTCCACGAAACCCATTGCAAGTACAGTATAATGGCCATAATATGTAAGTCTCAATAAGACCGAACTATAGTGTCGAGGAGATGTTAAACCACATTTCTTTTCCGTTTCAATATACACTTTGTAAATGTCGGACTATTTTTGAGTTTAAATTCTAGTATTTACCCCCTAAGACCACAGTGGAGTTCTTACTTACTGCTACGGCAAAGGACAATGGTATCAGAGCGCACCAAGATCGCCGCTATAAGCGTGGTAAAACATACCGGAAATGCCAGATATCGTGCTGCGGTCTCCGTGGTCGCAAATGATCGTTGAGTCACGGCGTTTGTTTTGAACATGTGCAAAGCAAACCACAGGCGTCTGCGATCTGGCCTTTAAAAAATGTGATAACTCGACTTTTCAAGTATGTAATATTTTTGTGGAACATTTCACGTTTGCCGGCAACCGTATGTATTATCCGGTTCCAGTACCGTCGCAGTAGCGTTGTTTTCGCGACGGTCGAAGTAACATATCTTTAAAGGAAATACCTGATTTTTTGGTTTGTTTGTTTGCTATTCTTTGCTTGAAGGCCTGGGTCACTGTTACCACTTTTTTCGTATCTATACAAAGAAAGGAATTCATAAATTACACACCCTTATGGAAACACTATCATATTTCTTCCATAGTTTTTGCAAATAAGAGGGTATGGCCGAATGGTTAACACGTGCGTGCTGTATCATACGGTATGTCAATGAGTCAACTGGCGTGGTTTCGAACCCCCGGGTGTGCGTGAAAGGGAATGTGGTCGCCGGTCCAGCCGCTTGGGGTTTCTCCTGTCCTCCAGTTTCCTCAAACTGCCAAGCACCCCTCCGCGCAAGCGAATTATGTTAGTCCCGAAATGACCTAGTTTGTGTCGAGTGGACGTTAAACACTATTTCCCCCTCTCTTTCTCTCTTTCTCTCTCTCTCTCTCTCTGTTTGCAACTAATTGTCCTAAACACGTAACTTATTTGTGGAATAAGAATAAGAAGACTGCCTTAAAAACATGTTCATGACATTTAATTAATGCAATGTTCTTATATCTGTAAATTTATGAAATTAAACCATGCACAAAACATGTCTTATTTTCTTTATTTTATTTATGTATGGATTAAGAATATAGGCATTGTTTTAAATAATGTTCGTGTTGACATTTATAAATCATAAAAGTCATCATATATAAATTATGCGTTAAAATATGAAGTTTTAAGAGCCGAGAAAAACGATGAATAATAGGCTATTAGAGACAATGACATGTGCATTTAGCATTTATACCAAGTTATATGTCTCTTCTGTAGACATTAACTAGATATATAGAGGAGTTGACATTCTTATACAGTGTAATTCTGATAAAGGCGAGGCTGAGAGAGAGTCGTCTCATCCATTTTCATGGTTTCCAGTTTTTCGGCTTCGTTCTTGAAGGGAGATTTAAAATGGACCACTTCCGTGTTGCCATTGTTTACGATCAGAAGGTTTGATTTTCCTTCTGCATTATCACAGCAGTAAGAATTAAACAGTAGGACGTCCCATCCCTTTTCTTTTCATTTTTTGTTAAAATTGAAATTCTTCAGGTTTTCAATAAAACTATAAATGCTGTCACATTTTCTTCATGTGTTAGCTTTTCCTACCCATATAGCAGAACATAAATGCCTTGCTGTGTAGGGGGTAAAATGATAAGAGTTACGTCTGTAACAGACTTCCGCTCGTTGGCAAACGTTCCCGCGACCACTAATAGCCCACATTTCCGCTGACTTCGTGAATGTAGTTAATCGTTTACAGCAATTCGCCCTCTCTCTTCCCAGCCTAACATTTCGAGGTCAGTTTTATTGACTTTACGATATAAAATCGAAGATGAGGCCGAAGGGTTAGTAAGTAAACAGACATGCATTAGGGAAACAGCTAGCAAAAGGTCAAAGCTTATGGCTAGTCTTCACTGTCGAAAAATCTTCAGCGAAGGCTCCAGATGGTTCGACGTGGCTTGGGGTGACCTAGAAGCTCATTAACCGCGATCTTTAGACATCCCCGTGGCACAAATTGACCAATGCTATCTATGAGCTTCAATTCTAAAAGAAATATACTTAATGCAAACTCCAGCCATGGGATGTATGAACTGTTCAACTGTTGCCGAATATTCGGGGATGTGTGACCGAAAGGTAATCGAATGGTCGCCAGGGATTCAAGAATCCTCGCAGGCCCCCTGGTATTTCGACGAGACACCGCTTATGCTGCGGGGGTGCCTCGGGGGAAAAACCCGAGGTGCCTGTTTTTCACATGGCTCGCGACGCTGACAATGCTTCCCCGGGACACCGGAAAGAACCTATTCCCGACGCTTCCCAACGCGCATACATATCTACCCGTAGCACACCCCGGTGCAAGAAATGCCCAGTGGGCCTGGAAAGGAAACCGAAACAGCCAACCGCCTTCAATATCAGATGATAGTGACATATTATACTATTTTGTTATAGATTTAGACCATCGGAAGGTTAAGCCAAGATAGGGTCATGTTAAAACATATAACTCACTGGGGTGAGAATAACTAGTCTTGGCCCATTTGATAACAGGGGATTGAAATACGATACGAAATAAAATGTGTTTAAACGTCCCACTAAGTTAATGAATACGTATATGACAGAAATTTTGCCCGGACTTTGGCGCTAGGGCCCACTGTTATTTCGAATTAGGGAGTAAGACAACGTGTACACGGGGCCTATACCATCCGACCGGCTAGATGTTGTATATGTCTTGCACAAGGTATGGGGAAACGTCATCTTCCCTCACCGCTATCGAACATGGGATCAATTGCTTAGTGAGCCAGCACCAAACCTACTGATCCTCAAGGATGGTTCCACAAGATGTTCTTGTTAGGTCCCAGAGTAACAGGGTGAACAACCAACGCGGCACTTATTCCTTAAATAACGGATAAAATAGGGAATAAACATTCCGAATATGCATTCGATAATTGAGTGAAGATGGCTGGTTTAATTTCAATCAGATTGGCGTGAACTTGCCGTAAAGTGAATATTTTAATCATAGGCTACACGTATCGAAACGTTGTCACGTCCATCTTATGTGCACTTTAATAATTACCACCCTACACCTTATGCCACGAATATTTTCCGATTGAATTAACTCTAAATTAAAATTTTAGAGTCAACTTAAATTTACTTGTCTGAAGAAAGAAGTTAATGTCAGTCTTGTTTGCAATAATACTTGGAATAACTGAAATACTTCGGCAAAAAAAAATCAGATGTACTCGTGCGGTTCCTTAATTTGGTTTGGTTTTAACTCCAGACAGAAACTGGCAGTAGAAAATAAAATTAGACGAAAGCATTTTGTCACTGTCTAACAGAAACACTTTAAGAATATTGCAATTTCTACAAAATATTCTGAACGTTGGCATTTCCACGGAAGTCTTCCAGAAACTGACAAAGTGGGTAAAACGCTTATTAGATGATTTCATCCAGAAAACTAGATTTAACATGCCACAACTAACTCTACTTCCGTATTTTCTACCCGACTAGAGACGGTTTAAAAGTTCCTTGATCGCTTCAATGCATGTAGGAAACGTCCCATTGCATTAAGAGTGAAGCCACAGAAGCAAGAACAGAGGCTATAAATACAAAGCTAAAGTACGAAACCATGTTCAGTTAAACCAGGTAGCTTTAACACATTCTACAAAATAGACGAGAAAAACAGTTTAGTTACGAGGTCTATTAAAACGGTAATCTGTTTTTTTTTATGTTGATAAAACTAAACACCCACCAATTTGTGTTGTAAAAGGACTATTAAAACGGTAATCTGTTTTTTTTTAATTTGTGCTGTAAAAGATTATACCAATTAGAAGAATGAAAAAAATGATCTCGGGGCAAAGCTAGTTAATGATAACAGAAGATACAATTTTATGGATACACAATTACTGAATTTGATACTAATCGAGCATCCTCGTCGAAACGTCGCTTAGTATCAAACTCAGTAAAAATGTATCCATAAAATTGCAAGGGGGTTGGGATGACCAAGTGGTCTAGAGTGCCGCGCTTCAACCTCTAGCTAGCCGGTCACCTCTGGCTTGAGGCTGTAGTTTTGAGCCCTAGCGTGAGCGTATGTGACATGGAGATAGGGGCGCCTTCTCAACCTCGTGGGTTTCCTCCGGGCACTCCGGTTTCCTCTCACTGCTAAATACCCCTATGCGCAAGCGAATTATTGAAATAAAAATCGAAAACCATACGTAAGTCCCAAAATGACTTAGTTGGGTCGAGTAGACGTTAAACCCCATTTATATCTCTCTCTCATAAAATTGCACCGTGTGTTAATTTGTCCAATTACTAAATGCCAATCAAAGAATAGTTAATGATATTCTTATTGTAGGTCTATGATTTTCCGTCTATTTCAGGACACCGTTGTGCAAACTTCTCGTGATGTAGCTACGTTAATAAGTTCACACGACAACGTGAAAACTAGTTCTTTGATCGCAAACATCCATTAAATTTAGTTAATCTATTTTTGAACAGGGATTTCAAACACAGTTAGTGAAGCGATATTTTGTTTATTTCTTATCGGATTTCTAAACAAACCAACGAAAATAAACGACATATTATTTGATGTATCACTGTTAGTTAACTTATTTTTATAATACATGTAATATACACCCTCGGCACCAATTTTAATTAGTTTTATTTATTTACTGGGCTAATGCCGATGGGCCTACACCATTCAGTGTGCTATATATTAGTTCCGCTTGAGAACAGACTCAAAGCTAGTTGACCGACATTTTAAGTCCAAAATCGACGATTTTAGGCAGGCGAAAACACTAAGTATACGACAAGAATTTTAAGAAGTATTTACTGTAAATGAGTAGATTTATTTAGCCTGTTGGTGTTTGCCAGATGTGTAGCGGAGTAAAACCGCATTACGAAACTACATACTTAGTTTTGTATATGGCGGCCATTCAGGACAAATATGTATTCTCGAAGTATGAAGTGGGTCGATCTCTCTGTGTGCAGAGTGGTTGCGCCATTGAAGGTTCCGTCAGTTATTCTTATAAATATTACGTGATGTGGTATGGTGCTTGGAATTTAGGACATTTGACGATCAAAAAACGACAATTTGTCTTTTCTGTGTTTATATATAGGCCGGGGGTTGGGATGACCTCTAGCTGGCCGGTCACATCTGGCTTGCGGCTCGGCTGTGGTTTCGAGCCCTAGTCTGTGCGTATGTGTCATGGAGAAAGTGGTGCCTTTTCAACCTCGTGGGTTTCCCCCGGGCACTCCGTTTTCCTCCCACTGCGAAATTATTGAAATAAAAATTGAAAAAACATACGTTAGTCCCAATATGACCTAGTTTGTGTCGAGTGGACGTTAAGCCCCATTTAAAGTACAGTGTTGAACTTTTGGAGAGCTTTTGAATTTTAGTTTTTGATTATTGGTGTTTTTCTTTCACAGCTTTGTTTTATAGTATAGTTATCATTCATATTTGCCTTTTGCGTGAATATATTTTATATATATTCTTATATGAGGAAGAAATGTAGCAATATAGTCGTGGCGACATTGTTTTCAATTTATTGTCAATGAATGGAGAAATAAGATGACATTATGTTGTATTAATTAATGATTTAGCAAGTTAGTAGTTTCAAACATATTCGACTAATATGTAGTGTGTATTTAAAGGAGCTAAATCGCTAACATTTTGGGCCTAGAAATTCATAAAAGTGGTTCGCAACGCATATAATACTGTAATATGAATGTATATAAACTGATTTACATTCAATGGTTCCGGGTTTACTTCAATTTCAAATCAGTTATGTTTGGCGAAATAAGCCAGCAGTGTCAATCATGTGCAAAAGTCGAGCGTCTATAGTTATTCCAGTCTACTAACTCGCCGTCTGACTTATTGCAATATGTCTAGCCTCGTCCCTCGAGTCTCTCAATACAACTAGAGCTGAAGCGCATTATGGTACACGATTCGTGTACCAATGTTAAACAAATTATTTTATCTTAAATATCAGATATCAGAAGCTCATCTTTTCCCGGCCAGTTTACATCAAAATGTTGATTTATATTGACCAATAATGCGTGTTATCGATGTCGACGATTTTGGGGGATTTTGAGTTAACATCCTACTATTATGCACCTAAACTGGGATAATGAAGACGGGCATACGCCATACAGTGTGCTATGAGGGAAATTTCGCCCAGCCAGCGGCGCTACGTCCTATTGTTATATCGGATTCCAACTGCCAAGGGATCTGTTACGTGCACTCCAACACATACAAATAGTTATATAACTAAAACACAACTGGATCTATATGTCAACAACATGTTAACAGATATCTCATGAGAATGTGCTCCACTAAATTCCCATTCAACCACATAAGGGCGGGTTTCGACGTCATTTGGCTCAATTAACCAATCTCTATACTTATTTACATTTGACCAATACAGATGCAGATAATTGAATGTCCAAAACCAAAATCTACAAAACTATGATACTCGTGAGAATACGCCAGACAGCAGTTTGTTTCCAGACGGGGGAAGATGTAGCAATTTCTGTTCAGCAGATTCGCCCAAATCGAGTCTGGCTGAGTAGTGCTTGAGAACGCATTAAGTTAATATTGTAATCTGTACTGTGCAATATGTATCTATGCTATAATACAGTAGACACAGTATATTATTCGATTATTCTCTTACATCCTGTGGTTAATCCCGCGATGTCACGACTCGTTAATTGATTAAAAACCGTATAATTAATAGCTTCGCCTTGGACCTAGTCTTTGTGATGGTTCGTAATGGGTTTGCTATTACCCTAATACATATTGAATAAACATATTAATCTCCGGCCAGTCTGCTCTTATAGTATCCATTGTTTACAAGTCGATGACCTCCTGCTAATAAACGTTATCTTGACTGCCAGATAAGTTAAGTAATTTTGTTAAGCTTCGCCTTTCAGAAATACCGAGCTGTGTACAACTCACTTCGGATGTTGCTAATTGTAATACGTAGCATATTTTTCAGCATGCGTAGATGGGATATTGTTTGTTTTTTCAAATGATGACACGACTCCTACTTTTTGAAGACATTTCGTTGTGGTTCACACAGGTACCCATGCACAACACACATTACAATCCCATATATAAAGTCTTTTGGGAAAATATTTTCACCCTGTCTTGTGTATTATGGTATATAATAACTCGACGCAAAGCTTAACGATTATCGATCAATGTTGTTATCTTAAACGCTTTTAGTCCGGGTCATTGTTTTAATTTTTTTTAGTTACCACAAGGCTCCGTATTAGGGTCATTGTTACCAACGCTTTTAGTTACCACAAGGCTCCCTGTTTGGGTCATTGTTACCAACGCTTTTAGTTACCACAAGGCTCCGTGTTGGGATCATTGTTACCAACGCTTTTAGTTACCACAAGGCTCCGTGTTGGGATCATTGTTACCAACGCTTTTAGTTACCACAAGGTTCCGTGTTGGGTTCATTGTTACCAATGGTTTAGTTATCACAAGGCTCCGTGTTGGGGTCATTGTTACCAACGGCTTTAGTTACCACAAGGCTCCGTGTTGGGTTCATTGTTACCAACGCTTTTAGTTACCACAAGGCTCCATGTTAGGGTCCTTGTTTTAATAGTTGTTGGGGGGTTTGTTATATTATAAACTTACCCGTGGTAGTAGATTTATCGTCACTGGCTGTTATACACATATATTTTTTCACGGAATCTTGAGATGATTTGGTTCTATAATGATAACAACCATAACCGTCTCTCACTGAAAATAGAAAAAAAAGTTGTTTACATTGTAGCATGCCATTGTAGCATGCATGTCTAAATAACCTGATAGACAGAGCCGTTTTACAACAACCATTTCACGTATAATGATTGAAATGTACAGCATTTCACATTCTTTTTTTTTCTCAATGTAATCTCCGTATTTAATTATAAAACCACATGTATTTTGACCCACTTTGACTAGTTATCAGTAATTGGTAATGTGCGTCCTGTGAGAGTAGATATTAATAGCTGGTTTATATTCAGAAAGGTGTTCCATGTTCAATTTCGACTTCTGGTTAGTTTAAATCACGGTATATGAGCATTGGCTACCAATTACCCAAGCACCAAATGGCAAATTAATGTGTTTAAATAAATTATTCAGATTAACTCTGTGATCAATGAAATACTCAAACAAGAGAGAGAGGGGGAGGGAGAGAGAGGGGGTGAGGGGAGAGAGAGGTGGGTTTAACGTCCACTCAACACAAACTAGGTAATTTCGGGACTAACATAATATGGTTTAATTATATTTCACTTATTCGCTATCGCGGAGGGGTCTTTAGCCCATTAGAGGGAGTGTTAGAGAGAGGTTGGAGGGAGAGAGAAAGCGAGAGAGAGACTATTAGAGGGAGAGTTAGAGAGAGGTTGGGGGGAGAGAGAGAGAGAGAGAGCGAGAGAGACATAGATGGGTTTTGCATCCGCTCGATACATCTTATTAAGTCATTTCGGAAACCAACGTATGGTTCAATTTTATTATTTCTATTATTCGCTTGCGCGTAGGCGTACTTAGCAGTGAGAGGAAAGCCAGGGGACACAGAGAAAACCCACAAGGTGGGCAGGCGACCCAACTTCTTGCCACGTACAACAGGATAATCGAAATGACGCCAGTTGACTCAATGACAGACCTTATGATGCAGCGTCTGAAGGCATATGAAATAAAATATGGAGGCAAGTTTTAGGTCTGAATATCGCCCTTAAATATGAATCACTAAGGTTTGAGCGATCGCTATGACCTTGACATAATTTTAGTTTTCAGAGTAAGTGAATTGTTGGTTTCAGGGTCAAACACCACTGTTTTATGTGGCCGACGATATAGTCTCGTTTTTCAAGACTATATGTCTGGTACATTTTATATCACCTTGAAACAGTTCATAAACTAATAATTGAATGGATTCTATGAAAATAAATCCATAGTCAATCATTCAAACCATTCACGAGTCTCCCTAGCCAAGACTGTAGACGACATTGACATATGATGCCATTTCTCTTCTATTTCCATGTTATGTGGTCAATACCAAAAAAGACATTACCCGAGCGGGTTTATTTATGGCAATCTTGGTTCATTCCGACAGAGGTCGCTTGCGTTTCCTGTAGACATCAATAACAATTAAACTATTTTAATGACGTAGTGCACAAACACAAGAGTCAAATATAAGTTCTATCTCCTGGATTTTGTTTTATGGTCAGGTCGTTATTGCGTTCAATATTTGCTGACTTTTTATAGCTCTAATATCTAATAAAACTCGTAAAAGGCAACAGTGGACAGAATAAATTCTGATGAAATATATTTTTATTGCTTGTTTTTCTGACTCTTCTGTCCTGGGATTATGCTTGTGTTAAACTTGTCATATTTATGACTTTTACTAAGTGCATGACTTACAAGTCGGATGTATATCTAGGACACTTCGCAAACCTCGACAAACTCCGGCAATCTACATATCATACCAAATATCAAATATTCCCGTTCTACCAGCTCCCAAATGATTGCGCAAAACAGAGAACAGTTAAAGAGGAATATTTCATAAACAAATTTATACCTCTGCTAAACAAATAAAATAGCCAAATTGATCTCTTTTTTTGACAAGTAGGTAACTGAATAGTGTGTATGTACATATAATATTTGTTTATTTAATCATCACTATTATTCATTCATTTATTCATGCAATGTAATGTACCTCTATTGTGACGTCACAAGGTAACCTTGCAACGTATGTAAGTTATATTATCAATGGCTTTCTGATGATATTATATTGAAACATGTAGAAGCAAATAGGTGTTATTTTATATTTTATACTATAATATATAATACATTGGTAATCTGATCTAGCATTAATTTAAATAAATTGAATGTAGTCTATTTTCAGAAATTAGATTTTGTCCTAATAGCGACATATTGCTTTGGACAAATGGGAGATGGCTTTATCTCTTCTAAATCATGAATGTGCCAGTAAATTTACTAATACTCGTATATTCAAAGAGCGATAGACGATAACTGGAATTTCGTAATAAGACGGGCATCACGATGACTAAGTGTGTAAGGCGCGGGCTTGCTAGCCTGTAGGTCGGGTGTTCGACCCCTGCATTGGCCGAGTAAGTTCATCCAGATTTCCCGGTGTGGTTACCCCATTGTCCCGGGTGGCCTGGCTGTCTAGTCCTTCGGATAGGACGACAAACCGAGGTCCCGTGTATACTTTGACGTGCACGTAAAAGATCCCTTGGCAGTTGGAATTCGATATAGTTCCGCTGTCAGGGCAAAATTCCCGTATGCCCGTCTTAATTGGCCCAGATCGGAGCAGAACAGTAAGACATCCAATCCTTTTTCATTTTGACTTCTAAATACCCCCTCCTCTCACTAAATAGAGTTCAGACGATCCAAATTATACCTACTTTAAGAAGGTACCTAAATAAAAATATGTCAGAAAATATTTTACAATTTTGAAAATGCAATCGGACCTTTTTAATGATATGCATTGTATTTTGTGTTATGGCCCAAATTTTGAATTTAAATTACCCCCCCCCCCTCATTTAATACATGTAAGTGTCATTTCAGTTTGTTGTAAATACAAATGTGAAAGAAAATAATTTACATTTTGTAGAAAACAATATAAATAATTTCCAGCTATATATGAACAAATATCTAAAATTCCATTTTAAGAATACATGATTTAGAAGAGATAAAACACCCGTTCGTTTGAGCAAAGAAATATGTTGCAATCAGACAAAGGCTAATTTTTGAAAAAAAGCCTACATGTACTTTCAATTTATTTTCTTTCCCGGAGGCCGGGCCCGATTAGCCATACTACCCACATGGTCTGACTGGAATCGCGGTCATCGAGCGATTTTTCGTATTGTAAATAGGCTTGCGCGATTGTCCTTTATTGTGTGGCGACTTATTGTATGCAAGGTGGATTTTCGCTCATGTCGTCATAATCTTCCGGATCGATGGATTTCGGGAAATGATTTTGAAGAAATGTTTTTGGAGAAATATTTTGCAAGATTTGTATTTTGAGGTTTGTATTTATAAATTTGTTGTTCTAGAATTTTTTTTCGTTGTATTTATCTGATGAAATGTAAATGATGGCTAATGTTTGATTTTCTAAAATAAATTGTATCTTTATATTGAATTACAATTAAAATACATTTTACCAAACTGATATGACAAATGTCTGATTTGATTTTGTAAAACAAAATTGAATTTAAGATACAAATCTTAATTTTAGTATTCAAATGTCGAAATACGACAACAGATAAAGGAACAAGAAATAAGGATTATGAGGTAAGAAGGACGGACTATAAGAACATTAAATAAAGGGCTGGTTGGTATTCCATAAATGACAGGCTTTATGGTACATCGCGCACGTGCTAACAATTCTGCCAACCAACCACCCATATATATATCACAGTTCTATGAAATATAATTACTGCTTATAACTTAGCGAAGTTTCGACTAGGCTTCTCTTACACTTACACAGTGTAAAGAGTATTTATTCAATGCTAAATCTCGACTATCACGATTCGTGCTAAAATTGAAATTGTGTAACGGTTTTAATCGCGAAGTAGTCATATATTGAGGTCAGTGGCAGCTATCGTGTTGGTGGTATCGAAACGTACCTGCAAGTAAAGTACCAGATCGTGCATTTAATAGGAATAATCCTATTGTAACTCATTGCACGACATCAGGAACATAGGATAACATATTGGAAGCCATATACAGCTTATACTAATCAGTTTCTTAATGGTAATAAAATTTAAAAAAAACCCGCGGCATGTTCCAAATTGTATTAAACGTATAACGATTATATAAAAATAATTACATAACCAGGCTAAGTATAAAATCATGTCATCATCCCTTTTAATACGGTCATTCACCTCATCGTCATCCTCGTCACAGGGCATCAGAGGCATCAGAAATGAACTAAAATGGGGTTTAACGTCCTACTGTTATGTACCTAACATGGGTTAGTGGAATACATGCCTATGCTATACAGTGTGCTATGAGGGAAATTTTACCCGGGCAGCGGCGCTACGGCCTACTCTTAACTCGAGTTCCAACTGTCAAGGGGTCTTTTACCAATGTGTACACGGGTTTTTTTTTCGTGCCATCCGAACGACTAGACAGCTGTCGTTGTCAGGCCCTCCGCCCTGCATCTCTTTCTCGGCCAATGCAGGGATCGAACACTCGACCTCCATCGCCTTCTTACCCACTAAGCAACGTGACCTACTTAGCAACACCCCCCCCCTCGTGGCACCAGAGAAGATAGTAACTTGATGTTAGGTAAGGATATTATCCGGGTGGTTACTACGTCATCCCTGTTAGCTAGGGATATTCAAACGAACTATATAGTATCTTGCTATTAGATTGAGCTAATCGGATTAGCTTTTAGTTGTGTGTGTGTGTGCATGTGAGAGGGAGAGAGCGAGAGAGAGAGGGGGAGAGAGAGAGAGAGATGGGGTTTAACATCCACTCTACACAAAGTACGTTTAATTGCTACGTACATCCGCGGAATCGAAAGCACGCCTGTTGACACAATGATAGACCTTATAATACAGCGCGCACCAAATTTTAAAGCTACATCTCTGTACAGTGGGAAGCCATTCACTAACACATATATTCATTGTTTGATAACGAAAGTAAACACGATGATGTTCTAGTTTAGGTACAAGATTTTAATGTTTTGGAGGAAAGTGCCAAAAAGTATGATTATATCATTAGTTGTATTTGATTATATATGTTGATTACTAAAACAGAAAAGCAAAGTTCTATATAATGACCAAATAGTTAGCGAGTCCGCACTGTATCTGAAAGCCTGTCATTGAGTCAACTGGCGTGGTTTCGAATTTCCGGTTGTGCGTGGCAAGGAGTGGGGTCGCCTGTCCAACCTCCTGGGTTTTCTCCGGTTTCCTGCCACTGCTAAAGACCCGTACGCGCAAGCGAATTATTGAAATAAAGTTAAACCATATTTTAGTCCCAAAATGACCTAGTAGTTTGTGTCGAGTGGACGTAAATTCCATTTCTCTCTCTCTCTCGCTCTCTCTCCCTTTCTCTCCCCCCCTCTCTCTCTCTCTCTCTCTGGTATATTTAACAGTCTTCTTGGTGCATATATTGGAGTCACGGTGTCTGAGACGGTAGGATTTTCCGGATTGGTTCCCTGACATAGACATCTGTCTAGTCATGCACGTAAAAGATCCCTTGATAGTTTGAATTCGATATAACGGTAGGCCGTATAAGTGCCGCTAGCCGGGCACCATTTTCTCATAGCACACTGTATGGCGTATGCCTGTATACATTACCCCAGTTCGGAGCAGAACACAGGAACGATGAGCCACAGTTCACTACATCAGCTCTTAATACATATGTTCTTACATAATGCCGCTTTAAGCACCATATATAGATACAAAACTTCAAAGACCGATCTGTTTCCTGCCAGTGCAGTGTAATATTATCGATAATTGAGCAATGATCGATCAATTGTCAATATCTAATCACTATGTGCTATAAAGCTTACTAAAATTTTCAGACATGGCAGCCAAGGGCATTTTTATTTCATATGCAATTAGTTCAGATCAGTTTCGGAACTGTCAGTGGATTGATTTTTACGAACAAATAAATAGAGAGATTAGAATGCAATTATGAATGATGATGCTGGTTAACTCTGAGTAATCTTAGCATGTTCACATTTATTCCCCAAGCTCTGATTATTTCCATTCACCTGAGACATCACGAACACAGATCTGATGAGCTTTTATACTTTTCCACATACCTTGATTACAGTAGTCACCACGTTTGACCAAATTATTATTTTTAACTAAAATCGTGGTATTAGAGCTTGGGGTAGAAATTTAACTGAAGATGAAAGTATGGTCAGTTTGATAGGGTCACTTGGCAAAACGGTTTCTAATAAAATAAAATGAAGTACGAATAATCGAAACCACCAGACAAAATTCGAAGTCCTAAAAAACCGTATAGGCAAAAAAGTGTAATAAGGCAAAAATCAGTATAATGGGATCAATCTGAGATGACTTATTTTTTTTTTTTTTTAAATTAGTATTTCTAACTGAAAACAAACCAGGCGGTGTAAAGGAAAACAGACGTTTTGATGTTGACAATTAAGTTCAGGATGAAAGAAAAGGTGATCAACTCAACGGATCAATTATCCAGATAACCCCATTTAAAAACCTAAACTAACAAGATCCATCAGAAAAAAATGTAATCGATGAAAACTAAACCTGAAAAAAACACGCTAAGTTGTGGTTAGTTCTAGGGGTTATCAACCTACTCAATTATTGTGTACGGTGTATTTCTAAAATGCCAGAACTTCAATATGAATCGTAGAACCATTGAACACTGCAACTAGTACTTTTGGTTTTTAGATTAATCTTTATGCCGACCAAATAAGAAAACGACATTTTAACAAGTGTTCTCGAAGAACAGCAGAGCCGGATTAATACCCACAGAGTAACCGGGCACATAAAAAATGTGTAATAATAAACCCCAAGCACCCGTCAAACCATGTTCCTGGAGCAACGACTGTGAGTTTTACAACATCTGGCCGTTGCTGGTTTACTTCACAATTCCCGTTATCTGCAGAAACGTGAACGGTGGCACCCAATCAGAGATTGTGAAATAACGAGCTCCACGGACACCTTGACATTGGACGAACTTTGAAATTTGCAACTCGATTATCACAGGTAGACATTTTAGCTTGAAAGAGCGAGACTTGGTATTCGCGACGACCAAGGAATCTCATAGACTCACAAGCTGGGCTTATACCCAGAGTGTTACGCGAAGGGCTTGATAAGATGTACGTAGTTAAAGCGAGATCAAGCAGTGTATTAAAGATGCCGCCAGGCACGCGATTAAAGTTTTTCTGACATTTTATACACGTCATTATTAATCATAAATGCACACAAAACCCAAACAAAACAGGTAACAGAATGAAAAGACAAAAACAAAGAAAAACTGATTGAAAGTTCTGGGCCCGGTTCCTAGAAAATTCTTAAAGTAAGCACAAAGTCATGCTTCACTTTTACTTACGTAAGAACGTAAAAATACTGTCCCTAGAAAATTCTCAAGACCATTCTTACCTTAGCACAGATCAAGTACAAGTCTAAGCACATTTTGACTGGTAAAGCTTACCATACACTGAGACTACGATACTCTTTAATGCCATAAAAACAACTTTGGTACGGTATGCAAATTACGTCATAAATTTGTCTTCTGCTTTATTTTTGTTGAGTTTGATGCGTTGACACGTCCCCTATACACACATAATTATAACTTGTGCCAAAAGATAAAAAAACCCGCAGACACATACAAACTAACTGAATAATTGTGAGAGCGCCTGATCTTAAAGTAGCCTGTGTGTTTGGAGCCTATTGTTTACTATTGTCTGAACTATGATAAATAATAAACGGATTTCTTCGATTATGAACAAACTATTCAACTTTGGTTATCATAAACTAACCCGTGTGTTTGAAATCAACTCCGGCTAAATAAAATCCATTGCACAGTTAAATACCACAACTAATTAACTAGGTTCTCTCTTGAAAAATTGAGCTCGAGCTAACTTGACATCTAAAACTGGTGGGGAAATCCAAGGTGAAGGCTGTTACGTCACCGAACACAATTTGGCGACCTATTCGGCTAGCGAGCTATTCGACCAATCCAGCTGGCAACCTATTCATGGTTCAGACCTGTCAATCACCGTAAAGAGATTGACCAATCAGAGAGCCAGATTATATTTGGCCCGCGTAGGTCAAGATTGGCTGCCAGTTCTGTCCCACAAACCATAGTTCTATGCACAAACAAACAAGGCTGTTCTTTGTGGGAAGTTAGATATTTCTACATTTATCGTCAAAATAGTATTACGCTGCGCATGGGGGACTTGTAACATGGACGAACGTCACCCGGACCGCCTTCATTGTGCAACATTTATACTTTTTCCGAAACCAAAGAACCAAAAACAGGGGTAAAAAATCACGACGGGTGCCGTCGTGATTAAAGTATTTAGCGAAATTGCAGTAGAAAACCAACATGTCCGCCGCACGAGGTACATTATGCGCAGGTGTGAAGTTGTATTTTGATAATCATGAATTTACGGTATTACATATATTTTAGAATCGAAATTCAACACCTCAACGGCGAGGTAATCATTTAAAACTCAAATCTGGTACTATGATACTTATTTGGTGGAATTCACGTGGATACGGATAACAGAATTGCACGAATAATGTTTAGTTCCATCGGAATTTCTCTGAACTATTAGAAAGGGAGAACTGTCATTAAAAAAACTATCTACGCAGGACTGCTTGTTTTTGACACTAGCGAGAGTTCGTCATAATTTAGGATTTTAAAACATTTGTATGAGGTTTAACATTACGGTACAGACTGCTGGATCGCCATATTGAACAGGTTGATGTGGTCAAATTTGTGGGACATAGTAACAGTATCTAAGGGGGCGGAGCTCAGCGGCGGCGCCAGTCGGTGCTGAGTCGGGGGGGGGGGGGGGGGTAACTGGCGGAGCTTATCTGCAAATCTCGGAAGCATGAATTCGTTGGTAACCTATTCAGAATAAATTCAAAGATCGCACAAACTCATCTATTTTTATCAACCAATAAAATCCATCGTAACGAAAGTAGAATATATTGTTATTTTAAAGTGAAAATACGGTAATATTTCGAGTCAAAATTCGGGTCATCGTACAAAATTCTGAGCATCCAACTATATATAATCTGAAAGGTAATTAAATAAGCTTTCCAAAAACTATTAGTAAAAGTTGGCACAATCATATTAAACGGGTGCGCTCTCATCCTAAACATGGCCAATTTTTCAATATTCTAATTGTAAAGAACGGTAATGTTCCGAGTCGAAATTCGGACCATCGTACAAAATTCAGAGCACCCGGCTATATATATTCAAAAAGGTGATTAAATAAGCTTTCCACAAATTATTAGTAAAAATTGGCCCAATCATATTAAAGGGATGTGCTCTCATCCTAAACATTGTCATTTTTTTTAATATTCTAAATTTGAAAAATTGGCTATGTTTAGGATGAGAACGCATCCTTTTAATATGATTGTGCCAATATAATCTGGCTCTCTGATTGGTCAATCTCTTTACGGTGATTGACAGGTCTGAACCATGAATAGGTCAGTTTATGATAACCAAAGTTGAATAGTTTGTTCATAATCGAAGAAATCCGTTTATTATTTAGCATAGTTCACACAATAATAGGCAATTAATTGAAATAAATACATTGGTTTCAGGGTAGGACCAAGATGCGAAATTTTCTATAGCATTCTCAATTTCTTTTGGAGAAGAATGTTATCTGTCTTGTAATTGTCTCTTTGGTATCAAAAGGTGTTGGAAATGCCGTCGAATAACTCTACGGTCAGCCACCTTTTTGAAGCAGAAACAGACTTAAGGTTGGTAAGCAAGCCCTATACCTTGCTTGGGACTTGTGCTTAGATTGGCTATGTTTAAGAACAAAGTTGTGCTCAAGGTTTTTTTTCTTGTGCTCACAATGAAGTCTACTTAAAATCTAAGCACAAGACCATTCTTAAGAATTTTTTGGGAACACAAAATAAGGTAAGTTTACTTAAATGCAAAGTCGACTACAATCTAAGCACAAGAACGTGCTTAAGAATTTTCTAGGAATCGGGCCCTGAGTTATATTTTAAATTTGGTATCTAACAAAGCAGACATTATGCGGTGCCCCCATTAACCATGATGCCTTAAGCACGTGCTCATTTTGCGTAATGGTTATCCAGCAGTGAGGAACAGGAAATCAAATTGGCAAGACCGATTAACTATTTATTAAACTTTTCTAGACTACTAATTTAATCACATTCGGAACTGATGCATTAAAGTAGCTAAATCTATATTCTTTATCAAGTAGAAATGTCCAACGCATGTAATACCTTTTTACAAGACTTTCCTAGACTACCGTCATTTAGAATTGATGTATTACAGGAGCTAAATCCTGATTCCTTGGCAACTAGGAATTTTCCTAGATTACTGATGGTGGCTGTATCGTCATTTATAATTGATGCATTAAAGGGGCTACCCCCCCCCCCCCCAATCACACTTTTCTTTTGCAACTATAAATGGGCAAACATGAGTCGCAACGCTTATAATAATGTAATATGAATTGATTTACATTCAATCGTGTCTGTTTTACTGTAATATCTTATCAGTTAAGTTTGGAGAAATACGTGAAGAGTCCGAATTGAATGGCAGTCTTTGGCGTCTTGTTATACATGAAAACCCCATTTGGAAAACAATGGCGTCTCGCTGTGCATTGTAGGAGAGCCGTGGGTAAACTCGGGAGGAGGCGACAATTGCTTTTCATGGGATTTATCTTGCGAAAAACGCCGATGTTACTGTTGTTTAAGGACGAAGGATATTTCATACGATGTGATAGAGACCTGGAAGGTTCATCCACTTAAATAATTCCAGCAAAATCGAAATCTTAAGTGTACAGGCCGCAAAAAGGAGTTGGTTGCTAAAGTGACAGCGATCAGCCGATTGATACAACGGTAACGTTTCGACAGCTGTGTGATTTGAAGTTTTCATTTTACCTTTTTGCGATCTGGGGTATTCTTTACGTGCAACAACCATCTGTGTCTCTATTACATCATATGGAATATCCCATATCACTAAAATTAACGTAAAATCGGCGTTTTTTGAAATTTGTTCAGAGAAATCACAGGCAAAGCAATGGTCGCCTCCTCCCGAGTTTACACACGGCTCTCCCACACTATGCACAGCGAGACGCCATTTTTTTCCAACGGGGTTTTCATGTATTCTTTTCTACATCGGGAGTATTCTCCTGTGGCATATATTTAGTCTCGTGTATCGAGTCGCTTCATTACAAATGACACTCGAAAGCATTCTGGCACTCGATTCGATATCACAAACCAATATATTCACGATAAGATAACAACATCATTGTTGATTTAAATTGTACAATACATCGACTTTACAATTTAGAAGACTGTGGATGATATTGAGTTAGAGACTTGTCTCCTTTAAGTATTGTGCTCGTTAAATTTGGTAAGAAAATCCTTTGGGATTAAACCCAGACACACCACAAATGAAGAAAGCAATTGTTTCTATTAGTTATTTATAATTCCACCCACCAGGTTGGAAGATTCACACATTAAAATAATAATACCGATTGAGTTGTTACCCATTTGTCTGATGTAGTGGACATCCAAAATATTAATGCCCATTTCTATATATCTTTATCGCTTGAACTAAAGCAACATCCAGACTTCGATCACCTGTGAGAATATACTGCTACAGAATTTCCCCCCGGGGCTTGTTTATTATATTGGGCTGGAAAAATCACTTATTGCAACACTGTTATAAATACCTTGACCCTTCAAATGCCAGATATTGTAAGTATTAAGCTGTTTACTCCTTTATGTTTTTCTTTTATGGACAAGAGTGATGAGGTCAAACAATTCGTGTAAAACTCAACAGTCGATTAATCACTAGTTGGCTATAACAGTACACCAATCTTTCGTTGAAAGACTTTTCTATTTCGGTTCTAGGATGCTAATTTGGAAACATTTAGATTTATTGTTTTGAAAGTCAGCTAAACCAACCATATGTTAGCTTAATTTAAACTAAAATATAGCCCCTTATAAAACCTTTTTTGCAATTTTTTTATGTTTCTGGATCAAAGCTATTTGATACACAGATATTGTAAGTTGTGTGTAAATTTCTTAATTTAAATCTGAAAATGCTTTGTGAACTCTGGTACTGGGTTATTAAACAAAAACCTCATGGGTCACACTTCTTACGTCTACCACGGCTGTAATTAGCGGGGAGAAGGGGTCAGAAAAATAAGGCGCTTGTGCGTTATATAAGCGCCCCACCACTCTCCTGCACCCAACCTTTAAAATCCCACATGCGACCCTGACGTCAATAAAACAGAAATGCCCTCGGTCCCATGTCTGAAAATCTTAGTAGGCTTATTAGAACAAAGTGATTAGATATTGAGAACTGATCGATCATTGCTCAATGGATCGATAATATTACACTGCACTGGCATAAAACAGGTCGGTCTTTGAAGTTTGGTATTTATATATGGTGCTTAAAGCGGCATTATGTAATATCAGATACATTAAGAGCCGGTGAAATAAAAAAAAATCGGGTTTAACGTCCTACTGTTCGCTCCTAACCTGGGCTAATGAAGACGGGCATGCCATACAGTGTGCTACGCGGGAAATTTTGCCCGGGGAGCGGTGCTATGGCCTACTCTCATATCGAATTCCAACTACCAAAGGATCTTTTACGTGCACGCCATGATACACGGGACCTCAGATTTACGTACCATCCGAACGACTACAATTATATTTTTGCCATTTTCTCAGCTAGCAATAGTGAATTATACGATTAATATGATTATTCTTTAACAAGGTAGGATTGTTCATGGATAGCATCTATTTTAAGGCTTTATTGTAATATATTTTAAAAACATAACTTGCAAATTTAAATTTGGAACTTTAAAGTAGCTAAACACGAATTATTTGTCAATTTCAATAGACATTGATGTTGTGATCTTACCAGGAAAAGGTGGGCTTCTGATATCCAATATTTAAGACAAAATAAACATTTTACCATTGGTAATCAAATCGTGTACCATGATTGGTTTCATCGCAATTTGTGATAAGGGACTCGAAGAACGAGGTTATACATATTTCACTTGCCATGCCAAACGTGACCCATATTCTTATCTGGATGTTATGCGTATTAAATGCTGTCTGTGTAGACTGGAAAAAACAGACGCCAGAGAGATTGTAATTTGGTTGAGACTTCTGGCGTATTTCGCTGAACATAACTGATTTGAAATTATAGTAAACAAAGGAAAAGGATGGAATGTATATCAGTTTATATACATTAATATTAGATTATTATATGCGTTGCGTCAATTTCTATAGGTCCCAAATATTAGCGATGTAGCTTCTTTAACTTTAAAATTCTTTAACTTTCAGATTCATGAACAGAACTAAAGCGATATAACAGATTTGAAACCTAATTTCATCAATAAAAGAAAGAAACCGAGAAATCACTGCTGAAAGTCAATCGTCCTTAACACGTGCCTAACGAAGCCTTCTACTAGGCAATAAAAATAACCTTTTAGATCCACGGAAGAGGCTTTGTGCTGCATTGATTGCTCTTCTAATTTAATAAAATTCAATTTGAATCTTGGTTTTATATCTTTAATCCAATTGACAGATAAATGTACTTTATAATTTAGAAAAGGAGTTGATGTAATAAAGTTGAGAATTCCGTGAAAAGATTTGGTATTATCTTGTTCCCTTCTTAATTCTATCTCACTGTATCCTTATATTAAAATTGATGTTTTGGAATGGAATACTAATTCGTTGATCTATCAGTGAATTACAATATTATACTACGAGGTTCTTATAATATACGGGAGTTGCGGTGAAACCGAGCGGCTGAAAGTAGCAATGGTATTTTATTTACAGCCACATATTCATATGAGCGTATCATTACGTCGTACCTGTACGTACGTGTGTTCGTCCATATTGTTCTTGTGGACCTCCTTTAAAGGTCACCATTTTATCTGATATATTTTTTGTATCTGGTGAAAATGAGAAACAATGAGTATTAGCAAGGTTGTCCGGCAGGTCCATGATATCCATGGGAAAAAACTCCAGTTTGAAAATTGGGTCAGAGAATTTGGGAGACCCGAGAATTAACCCACCAAGCACGAGATGTTTGCGCTTTGGGACTAGTAAAGAGTGCGAGTTTATGAATTTTATCATAACCATTTTGTTACAAGACATTTTATGGTGCTATGTTTTATTTAGAACTTAACAATTAATAATTATAGCCCCATTATTGATCGATCCACGGTGGTGTAGTGGATAAGACGCTGGATCGCTAGCCTGGAAGCAGGGTGTTCGATCCCTACATTGACCGACAAAGTTCGTTATGGTTTTCCGGCGTGGCTTATCCTGTCGGTGATGCAGCATGGGACGAATAACTAAGTGCGTGTACACATTTGCATGCACGTAAAATATCCCTTGGATCCCGGGAAAAGTTTCTCTCAATGCACACTGTATGGCGTATACCCGTCTCCATTAGCCTAGTTCGAAGAAGAACAGCAGGACATTGAACCCATTTCATTTCATTTTATTATGGATGTTACAAATATGGTTAGATTATATACATTACAAAATCAAACACCAATCACGGATGTACACCAGTTTGGCTGTTCAAAAGATCTCATGCAGGGTGTTCCATCAAGACAAAAAAACAAAAGTAACGCAACATCATCAATCAATATCAACTGTCATAAGAAATTTTTGAATAAAACCCAAAGAGCAAACTATATAACTGGTGTTGTTCAATTCTAAGTATGTCCAGCCTCGTGGGTTTTCTCCGGATCCCCCGGTTTCCTCCCACTGCTAAAGACACCTGTGTGCAAACAAATTTTTAAAATAAAATTAAACCGTAATTATGTTTATCCCGATATGTCGAGTGGACGTTACACCCAATATATCTCTCTCGCACTCTCTCTCTCTATATATTGTGGTCTAATTCCATAAACAAGGCCAAACTGGGATCGGAGTCAAACCGCGATTTGTGGTTTGATAATATGTTTGTCGGGTGTTTAAAAATAAAATCCGGATTAAAATAAAGCTAATCGTATTATGTAACATAATCAAAATACCCCTGCGATTCTTGAACAATATTTCCTGAGATATGACGTGATGTTACATCCGGTGGACGTGGTAGACCACTGAGAATGGGTCGTTAATTACAGATAAAAATACTTATATAACACAATCAAAGCTGAAGCTAGAATGCTTATATATATATCGATGCTTTTCTGCTGTACAAAAAAATGTTAAGATGTAAGGATTGGCACTTAAGATGTAAATGATACTTTTGTATCCCAATCAAGAGCATGGCACCAGTTGCGAGGTAAATCATGGGCCTAACAAGGGTGGCTGTTTTTCGCAGCAAACGCATGATTGGTTTTCCGAGAGAGACAGAGAGTGAGAGAAAGAGACAGAATGACAAAGTTTAACGTCCACTCGACACAATCTAGGTCATTTCGGGACTAACATATGGTTCAATTTTATTTCAATAATTCGCTTGCCCATAGGGGTTTTTAGCAGTGGGAGGAAACCAGAGGACCCGAAGAAAACCCAGGAGGCTGGACAGGCAATTCTACTGCTTCTGTCAAAAGTCTTTTTTTTTTTTTATCAAAATTGAGTTAAGACCAATTTGTAGTTATTAGGGTATGAGCTTCATGTTGTTGTACCAGATATTCCAATCTTTTGATTTTGTAAGCAGTTACACCCATGACACAACCTAGCAACTTCCTTCATTTGTCTAGTATACCACAGAAAAAACTAGTAACTTAATAGTCAAATCAATGGATGAGCTGGGGTTTTGACGGGAGACTCCTTGTCACGTACAGCCAGGTAATCGAAACCAAGCCGATTGACTTAAAGACGGACCTTATGATGTAAGGCACACGCGCTAACCATTCGGTCATCAAACCCCTCGATTGGGTTTTCTATAATTACTACCGGAATGGGACCACTAACAATATAGACAGGCTACAGATCACTAAAATTTCTCGTCTCTTTGACCGTCTATAATTTTTTCCCAAATTTTCTTTGGGTAGAAAGCTTTCTACAACAGATGGAACAACATGTAGCAAACTCTTGCCCAACAGGATGTGTGAGGTTTTTCATGAAAAAACTTGAGATACTCAAGCTGGAAGTAGACAACAAGTAAACATGCAATTTCCAGCCCTACATTTCAATGTAACCAACCTCACGACCCTTGTATCCTTCCGCCTCAAAATCATGAATATTCACCAAAACCTGGCAGAAAATGTATTTTCAAACCACTTTATTCGATTCTACACCAAAAAGTCAACAAAAATCGCCATGCAAAAGGATGGGGGGGCGAATATGTATTGAGCTGTCTCCAAATATATTAAAGGCTATGAATTTTTTTTATGATATCTGTACGGGTAATCTCGAAATAATGATGCCAAACGATTCCATGAGTATGTCCACCCACCTTAAATCACGACTGAATGTAGCCTGGAGGTCGGGTGTTCGATCCCTGCATTGGCAGGGAATGTTCATCTTGATTTTTCGGCGTGGTTTCTCCTTGTCAGTGATGCAAACGGGGGGGGGGGGCTGACAATGACAACTGCCTAGTCGTTCGGATGCAACGAAAAATCGAGGTCCCGTGTACACATTGGCGTGCACGTACAAGATCCCTAGGCAGTTGGCATCCAGTTGCTGCCCGGTCAAACATTTCCCTCATAGCACACTGTATGGCGTATGCCCGTCTTCAATTAGTCCAGGTTAGCATTCTCCACGCAAGTCTCGCTATCCAGCATTCGACTCTGCCGTCGGCTCGCGTTCTATAAATGTTTGACCCGGTGGTCATCGATCACGTGATTTACTACTTGGTCAAAAATAGCGCCTGTCCGCGTAATGTTCTTGGCGTTATAAACACTTTTTAATTTTATGTTTTTTTAAGCGAATTCGAAATGTTTATCCCGCAAAGTGATTTTTCTATCATATTTCAAACATATATCGAGAATTATTTGATTTTGATTAACTAGACATTGCTAAATTAATTGTTGGGCCTATCGATCACGTTTAGTACTGATAAACAAAGACAAGTGTATTATATTCTAAAATTAGCACGGCGACATGCGCAGTTCGGTATTTCGACGATTTTACCCGTAGTCTTACGCAAAAGAGTTCCCTGTAATATCTGTATATACATTGTTACTTTGCAATTGTGACCCCATTTCTATTTCAATATGGTAAAAGTATTAAATATATTATCATTTATTTGTTTTAAATCGTATTGTTTATCATTGTCTATCTTCACCAAGAATCTTGGTGGCGTAGTCAAGTGAGCCGACAGCAGAGATTAGTGTGGATTGCAAGGGAAGACAACTCTGTTTGGGAGATTGCCAGGTTAGGTGCAGAAGCGTAGGACGTTAAACCACATTGCATTCATGCATTCCCCTTTTCTGGCCCTGACGGCGTCACTGATACATGGAAACTGAGTTTGGAGAATGTTATGCATCTTCATACTTGGTAAACTCATTAACAACTCATTTAAGTTTAATATTTATAAATGGATCATACAAGCCATACAATACGATGTTGAACGAAGCGTGTCTAATAGAAGAATGAGTATACAAGATAAGTGTACCTGAGGTCACATGTTAAATAGATTAATAACCACCCGAGTAAGGGATCACGGTGGCTAAGTGGTTAAGGCGCTGGTTCGCTAGCCTGGAGGTCGAGTGTTCGATCCCTGCATTGGCCGAGAAAGTTCATCTCGATTTTGTCGACGTGATTTCCCCTTGTCAGTGATGCAGAAGGAGGGCCTGACAGTTGGCAGTTGGAATTCGATATAAGAGTAGGCCGTAGCGCCCGGGCAAAATTTCCCTCATAGCACACTGTATGGCGTATGCCCCTCTTCCATTAGCTCAGATTAAGTGCATAACAGTAGGACGTTAAACCCCATTTCATTCATTCATGCATTCATTCCACCCGAGTAACTCATTATGAGTAATACTATATCACCCGAGTAACTCATTATATTATGAGTAATAATATACCACCCGAGTAACTCATTATACTGTGAGTTATAATATATCACCCGAGTAACTCATTATACTATGAGTAATAATATATCACCTGAGTAACTCATTATACTATTAGTAATAATATGCATATTATGACAGTAATATGGCAGATAAATCCGAAGCTTTTCTTGAACAGTTCTTAGATGTGAATCCGTAATCCGCATTAGCAAGTCAATCGATCAAAGTAAACCCAATTCCAAAGTGACGCAAACAAAACTGTTACATATAATTTCACTTATCTACTGAAATAAGAAGCGTCAACTTACAGCATAATTACAAGCTTGCGGTACACGACAATTATGTCTAAAGCTCATTAATCACTTTGATCACTTTGTTCCTTGACGCACAGGTCAATATTCTGGATAACTTCTTGAAATTCAAAAACTAATAAGGGGAGAAAGGCCCGTCTTAAACAACGTGGAATATCTGATCAATAGGCTATTTAAAGACCTATAATGATGTAATGTGTTCTGTTCCTCAAGGCGATTACGTGTACTGGATGGGTCACTCACCTGAATGTAGCAATATGATTGGAGTGTGTTGCAGGTGGGATGAATTGATGTGTAATATCAATGGGGAATGTTTTTCACCTTTGCTTCGAATTCCGAATTAGATGCAATCTCAAGCAGATTATCCTAATTTCGTCGGTAGGCAGACGAACTGACTTATCTTCATACCGTAACCTATTGACGATAAGACACTTCGTCTGTCTATCGACGAATTGTGTGGACGGAGTGTATCCTAAGCCTGCATATAAACTATCTGTAAAATGTGCAGTTTAAATTTTCTTTTATCAAAATATAATTTTCTTTTATCAAAATATAATTTTCTTTTATCAAAATATAATTTTCTTCATGTAGCATCTACAAGATGACATTGACGTTTTAACATCCATCAAGATTGTATGTTTTAATGGAAGTATTATCATAAATATCGTAAAATATAGATTGTCCGAAAAGGATGAAGCCAGGTTTTCGTCAAAGGGGCGTGGTTATCTTTTGCTCTGGGGCTAGGTTTGTCGATTGTAATTTGAAATTGCCCCTTTTCTGTATCGATTTGGAAAGTGAAGATACCACCACCTACCCTAATTCCAATCGTCAAGGGCACTTTTACGAGAACGCAATTGTGTACACAGGGTTTCGGATTATCGCGCCATCCGAGCGGTTATGCGTTATCCCTTGCCAGGTATTCGACATCCTGCACCACTGACGGAAATCCAGATGAACTTTCTACACCAACGCCGATATCGAACACGTGACATCCAGGTTAGCGAGCCAGCGTCTTACTTACAGAATCACCGATGCTTCACCTATCACCTGTGATTGGTGGATTACATAAGAATGGGTATTTCCCGTGCACACATTGGTGTGCATGTAGTAAAAGATCCCTTGACAGTTGGAATTCTATATAAGAGTAGGCCGTAATGCGGCTGTCCGGACAAAATTCCTCTCATAGTAAACTGCATGGCGTATGTTCGTCTTCATTAGCCCAGTTCGGAGCAGAACAGTAGGACGTTAACCCCATTTCATTACATGTCATTTCTTCGCTAATTTCAATTTTAGCTGATATGAAGTAGGGTAATTACAGGAACGAATCACTCATGACTAGTAAATCTAATAAACCCTGGATAACATGCGGCTTATAAACATGACCAGGCTAAATAGTTACTGCAAATAGCCTCGCTGGTGGCTATTAAAGAGACAGGAAACCTGCCTTTGGTAAAAAAAATATCACGGCTTTATAAAAATCTATATGAGAGGAAATAAACCGCATGGTATCCTTTACAGAATAAGTTATCATAAACCCTGCCATTAAGTCAACTGGCGTGGTTTTGAATCTCCGGTTGTACGTGGCAAGGAGTGGGGGTCGCCTGTCCAGCCTCGTGGGTTTTCTCTGGGTCCTCCGGTGTCCTCCTACTGCTAATTATTTACCGGTCCAGTTTAACATCAGGTAAGGAATGTACCTGGTCAATTATCCGACGGTCAGTCTATGACTCCTGCACACATCCCCTTTAATTGTTAGAAAAAGCGTGATTAGGGTCAATTTAGATCATTACACGGCGTTCCTAGACAGACGCACCATCATCCGCATCGACTTATTACAGTCCGGGACAGATATCTTAGGTTTTGAACGTGTTTGATGTAATAGTTGCTGTATGATTGCTGTAGAAACTGTAATTGTAGCCTACGATACATAGCATATAAAGACAGTTTGAATTTACTAAGGTCTTTGAAGATTTTGTTTACAACGCAACGTGAGTCATAATGAAGGACATATCTATTTACTTCATCATATCAACTTGAAATGAAATGAAGTGGGGTTATCGTCCTACTGTTTGGCTCCTAAACTGGGCTAATGAAGACCGGTATACGCCACACAGTGTGCTATGAGGAACATTTTGCCCGGGCAGCGGCGCTACGAATTACTAATTCCAACTGCCAAGGGATCTTTTATGTTCACGCCAATGTGTACACGGGACCTCGTTTTTTGTTCCATCCGAACGACTAGATAGCTGCCTTTGTCAGGCCCCCGTCCTGCATCACTGACAAGGAGAAACCACGCCGGAAAATCGTATTAACTTCTTACGAAATACACTCTGCGTGATCCGACATATTGTAACGATCCCGTACGATGTCGGATGTGACAGAGTCCACAGTATATGTATAATATAAGAGCTGACAAATGTAGCGTAATAATAATAATAATAATAATCGAGTCATTTTACAAGGGTAGCAAATTAGGCCCGAGGCCTTTTTTCCAATTTGGCCCTTGGCACAGATCGTGCGAATGATTTCGATCATTACTGCAGGAAGAAACCGAAGAACTCGGGGGAAACCTGTCTGATCGGACGTGAGACCGAATATCCCTCTCACTTACAACGATAAAGTTCTTGCCCTGAGCTGGGATTGAACCCTCGTTACATTGGTGCGAGGGATATTCGGTCTCCCGTCCGATCAGGCAGGTTTCCCTCGGTTTCTCCCTGCAGTAATGATCGAATTCATTCGCACGATCTGTGCCAAAAAATAGGGCCAAATCGAAAACAGGCCTCAGGCCTAATTTGCTGCCCTTGTAAAATGACGATGTTATTATTATTATTATTATAATTTACTCAACATTCAATCACACTTATGAGAAATACCTTTGACCCAGAAACACAAAACTTTTCACATAGCATCTTATTGGTGTATTTAATATATTTATATATCTATTGACAATATCACATTGTTTTCCACCAGGATAATGATATATTATTTACATTAATTAATACTAATATATGCATGAATTTGATAAATATTAAGGTTAATTGTTTAGTGTGAGGTCGACATCACGCGGTGTTTTAATTATCAGGTTAATGGAGAATAATTATACCAATAATATACACGAGTCGATAAACATTAATATAAAACTGTTTTATAAAAAGCTACTTCTATGACTCAAGACTTAATAGTGGGTGGGTGGGTGGGGGGTTAATGGCTAAATGGTTAGCACGTGCCCGCTGTAAAATGAAATGAAATGGGGTTTAACGTTCTACTGTTATGCACCTAACCTGGGCTAATGGAAGACGGGCATACGCCATACAGTGTGCTATGAGTAACATTTTGCCCGGGCAACGACGCTACGACATAGTCTTTTATCGAATTCCAACTGACAAGGGATCTTTTACGTGCACGACAATGTGTACACGGGACCTCAGTTTTTTGTCCCATCCGAACGACTAGGCAGCTGTCTTTGCCAAGCCCTCCGTTCTGCATAATTGACAAGGGGAAAATGCGCGCTGTGTAATAAAGCCTGTCAATAGGTCAACTGCCGTGGTTACGAATCCCCGGTTGTACGTGACAAGGAGTAAGATCGCTTGCTGTGATCTTACCAGGAAAGGATGGGCTTTTGATATCCAATATTTATGACAAAATTAACATTTTACACGAATCGTGCACCATAATGCATTGCGGCACCATTTGTAACAGGGGACTCGGGAACAACGAGGCTAGACATATTCTACTAGTCATGCCAAACGATGGCATCATATTCTTATCTGGAGAGCATGGGCAATAAATACCTCCTCCTTGTAAGGTCAACTTTGCCCGGACAGTAGCGCTACGGCCTACTCTTATATCGATATCCAACTGTCAAGGGTTTATTTACGTGCACACCAATGTGTACCGATGACCTCGTTTTTTTCGTCCCATCCAAAAGACTAGTTTGATGTCCTGCACCAGTGACATGCGGAAACCACGCCGGAAAATAATGATGAATTTTGCTCGAGATGGAACCACGCTCTCGCCCTCTCCTAGATTGACATCTATCGGTATTTTATTAAATAATGATGAATTTTGCTCGAGATGGAACCACGCTCTCGCCCTCTCCTAGATTGACATCTATCGGTATTTTATTAAAATTATATAACACCCCCCCCCCCACCCGATAAATATAACAATAACAGAATGTTACATGAGAACGTAGCTAATAAATATATAAATGAATAAATATGTTAAGTAGCAAATAAGGGGGGTTGGGATGGCCTAGTGGTCTAGAGTGCTGCGCTTCAACCCCTAGCTGGACGGTCACCAAAAATGACATAGTTTGTGTCGAGTGAACGTTAAACCCCATTTCTCTCTCCCTCTCTATCTCTCTCTCTCTCTCTCTCTCTCTCTCTCTCTCTCTCTCTCGTAGCAAATAAATATATAAAGTAACGATAACGGTTAAACTGTCGTGTTTTATTGCTAAAGTAAACGTGGTTCTTATCAGCTCCCTGATACATGGTGATTCATTTTATCGTAGTATCTTTGAGTTAATTAAACATTTTATATTTCTCATATATTTTACATAAAATTGGATAATCTTTTCCAAACGTATTAATTACATTTTGCGGAGAGAGAGAGAGAGAGAGTAGGAGAGAGAGACAGAGAGACAGTGCGAGGGTGGGTGTCCTTGTCCTCCGGTTACCTCTCGATGCTTAATGCCCTACATATGTTAGTCCCGAAATGAACTACATGTAGTATGTTAGTTTTATTACATGTAGATTGTGTCGCGCGAACGTTACTCTCATCTCGGTCTCTCTCTTTATCTCTCTTTCTCTTTCTCTCTCTCTCTCGCTCTCTCTGTTTCCTCTCTCTCTCTCTCTGCCTTGCAATACAATGGCATTTACTGCCTCAATTCCAACTGTAAAAGGTCAAAAAGTACTCGACAAAATGAGTAGTCAATCGAATAACCGGACATTTGACTGGGAACGTTGGAATTGAATGAATGAAATGGGGTTTAACGTCCTACTATTATGTACCTAACCTGGGCTAATGGAAAACGGGCATGCGCCATACAGTGTGCTATGAGGGAAATTTTGCCCGGGCAGCGGCGCTACGGCCTACTCCTATATCGAATTCCAACTGCAAAAGGATCTTTTACGTGCAGCTGTCCTTGCCAGGCCCTCCTTCTGAATTACTGACAAGGGGAATTCAAGACGGAAAATCGAGATGAACTTTCTCGGCCAATGCAGGGTTCAAACAACCGACCTCCAGGCTAGCTCGAACAGTATCAGGGTCAATCCGGGACCACATTATTTGTGACCCAAAGAAAAACTGGGTAAGTCCTCCAGCAAAAAACTAAAATAAACCAAACTATTCATTTGATCGTGTGTCTTTGACGTCAGTCAACCAAGAGCCATTTATATTTTTATTGCTTACATTTTCCTTTGAAGTGGACCCCCCAAGTGGATCTTGTTTGAACAACTGATTTGTGCAATAAGCCTATTGGGAAAATTGTTTGATCGTGGTTACACACAAAAAAAACATATTGATTAGAGTAGATTGTTCGTGCTAATTGGCGTTGCGAGATAGATAACTTAACCCTTTAATACCCAGCGTATCAGATATGCACACCTACATGATATGCATATTATTATAATCCCTATGGAGTATTTTAATTATTTAATGTAATAATATGAATTATTATTTATTCCCCGTTAAGTAAAAATCGGTCACCGGGTGCAGCTGTACAACTTCAAGGACCCTTGCCTCAAGTGCCTGGGTTGATTAGAGTAGATTGTTCGTGCTAATTGGCGTTGCGAGATAGATAACTTAACCCTTTAATACCCAGCGTATCAGATATGCACACCTACATGATATGCATATTATTATAATCCCTATGGAGTATTTTAATTATTTAATGTAATAATATGAATTATTATTTATTCCCTGTTAAGTAAAAATCGGTCACCGGGTGCAGCTGTACAACTTCAAGGACCCTTGCCTCAAGTGCCTGGGTCCAACTCCACACTTTCGGAAATGTCAACAAAAGCTATGTAATGATTCCAATTAAAAAAAATACACCGTTAGTAAATCTATTTTTACTTATATGCTATTTGATGCCAGAAAAAAATTTTTTTTACCAGTTTAATTCAAATTTAAAAATAAACAATATATATTATGAAAATCAATGTCGAAATTGAGTTTATCATATATGATACAATGGGTCTGAGGCATATTTTATTGATATATAGAAATGGGGGCATTGTTGTTAGTATGTGTTTAAAAAGTTCCAGAAATGTATTAAAATTCAGCCATTTGTGTATTTAGTATCAATTACATGTGTGTATTAACCTGTTTTAGACCACAACCAATAAAATGAATATTTTGTCAAAATTTGACTTTTTAGTGTGATTATTTGTTATTGCGATTTTTCTTTTTATGTTATGCATTTGTTTTAAAATTATCAAATATTGTACGGAAATGACAAACAATATGATAAATTCTTTGTTAATTCAAAAAATGTTTTGATACGAAATTTAATGCTGGTTTAGAATTTTTTTTGTTGTGATTAGCCCACTGTATCATATATGATACACATTGAAAATCAAGGTCAAGGTCACCCGATCCTAAATTTTACCCTGGGATATTTTTTACTACATGTAAACCTTCAATAATCCAAAGTATCATAATTTTCCAAAACTCGGTTCATGGTGTGGGCATTACAAAGGACATGACGCTATCCCTCTAACACACAGATTGGTCTTTGTGAGCTCTTTATCATAAGGTCTATCATTGAGTCAGTTGGCGTGGTTTCGCACCCCCACTTGTACATGAAAGGGAGTAGGGTCGCCTAAATAAGCTCGTGGGTTATCTGCGGGTCCTCCGGTGTAATTGCACTGCAAAAGACCCATACGCGCAAGCGAATTATTGAAATAAAATTAAACCATATGTTAGTCTCCAAATGACCCAGTTTGTGTCTAGTGGACGTTAAACCCTATTTCTCAATCTCTCCAGTTTAACTACCACTGTTAAAGACCCCTGCGCGCATACGAATCATTGAAATAAAATTGAGCCATATGTTAGTCCCAAAATGAACTAGTTTGTGTCGAGTGGACGTTAAGTTAAACCCCACGTTTCTCTCTTTGTTTGCTCTTGGCTAGTAGGTTAGTAAGCCAGTGTCTTACTCACTGTGATAAATGGCTCTCTAACAGTAGTAGCTATACAAAAACACATTATATTCAAACAACAGATTGTCTCAATCATATATCAAATGCCAAAATGTCGAGACAAAAAAAAAAACAACAACCGCAAAATAAATAACACAATAAAGAATCACTGAGTATGTGATTGTTTACCCAGCTAACACCGTTTTTTTGTACCCTATTTCTGAGTTGCGTACATTTGCCTTTATTTTCACTAATTACCAACAATTTATTTTATCTACGTGTGTAGATCGTGGCAAACTGATGTGAATAGCTTCTGGCAGCCAATGAACACCTTATCACGAGCATCAATGGCTGTATTTTCATACTACAGTACCGTTACATAGTGTGTTAGAGTTATCGAATCGAGTAATCTGTCCCACTGCGCCCGTAAATAATATAAAAAAAAGGTTATCAAATATATCTACAATGGGTATAATGGCATAACAAGCAATAAAACCGTTACGCTTTCTTATATTCCTCTTAAAATATGTATTAGAATATGCATAACAGAATCGCGATAAGAACGAAATTTGAGAAATGACTTGACATGCCATAGGGTTTAATGTCATATGTTCTGCTCCGGCTTGGTTAATGAAGACAAACATACGCTATACAGTGAGCTATGAGGGACATTGTTCCCGTGCAGAGGCATTGCAGCCTACTCTTATATTAATTCCAACTGACAAAGGATATTTTACGTGCGCCACGTCAATGTATACACATCCCATCCGAACGACTATACAGATGTACGTGTTAGGCCACTTATGCACCATTGACAAGTGGAAACCATGTCGGAAAATCCCGATGAACTTTCTCGGCCATCTCACCGGGAGCGAACCCATGACCTCCAGAATAGCGAGCCACCGTCTTACACACTTAGCAATCGCGGCTTCTCAAAATTTGAGAAAAAATTGTAACAACGGAGCTTGAATAATTATGCCGCATTAGGTTTTCCGGGCACTATCCTATCGTTCTAAAATAGTTCACATATAATCGACGCCAAGCTCTAGTTTTTCGAGTGAATTTGTGATGTCTACATTTGAATTGTACAGGTAACGTTTTAAAAAAATATAGCCTATACACAAGAGTTTAGAACTACGGTAAATAATTCTGTGATTTACTTTACAATTTTTGAAACGTAGAAGTATAATGGTTTATGGTTTAAGTGCATGTCCGTGAATAGCCTATATCACGGGGCGGCTGTTATATACAATGAATGGTCTAGAGGGGCATACACTGCAATTTCTATTCATCCCACATTCGGCGAAAGATTTGAGTTTGGAATTTTCAAACTTGGGAAGTATAAATTGGGTGTACTAGTATTTAATAATGTCCTTTTTTATGCGCATACGCCAGTGACATTTTGGTAACATTTTCCACTTACAACCTAATATTAATTATCTATAATAGAGTTTGTATCATTGCAATTGCCACCATTGTTTGCTTTTACCTGGAGGGGTCAATTTATAAACTTTTGGTGTAAAAATACCAAATTTGCCATTTTGTCACTTGCGACCTTTTACCTCTCAGGGGACGAATTGTGCCATATTTGTCGACTTACACAATTGCAATCACGCGAATGAGTACACGGGACCTCGGGTTTTTGTTTTGTTCTATTCGAACAACTAGACGCTGTTCTAAAATAATAATAATAATGCCTATGATCGTATAATCGAGTTGACAACCTACTGAGCAAAAGACAGCGAAATAATTATGTTTTGATTTTCTTTGAAAATAATAATAATAATAATAATAATCGCGTCATTTTACAAGGGAAGCAAATTAGGCATGAGGCCTGTTTTCGTGCGAATGATTTCGATAATTACTGCAGGAAGAAACCGAAGAACTCGGGAAAACCTGACTGACCGGACGGGAGACCGAATATCCCTCTCACTTACAACGATAAAGTTCTTGCCCTGAGCTGGGATTGAACCCGCGATGCATTGGTGAGTTCTTTGTCAGCAGACTATTCCTCGAGCACCACTCACAAGAGAAATCCAGAAGAGCTTTATGGCCCAACAGTTGGGGATGAGAACCAAAGAGCACCTTTCAGCAGACTATTCCACGAGCACCACTGACAAGAGAAATCCAGAAGAGCTTAATCGCCCAACACTCGGGACTGAGAACCACCTTGTTGGCGAGCCAGCGCGGTCATATATAGGTCAATAGGTTAAGAGTAATATTATTTCTAACTTACCAGTGAATTCCTTAGATTTTCTTGATATCGTACTAAAAATAAGTCCATAGGCTGTACCAATAATCACTAGCGGTATCATAAACATTAATAGAAGGGATGATATGGAATACACCTGTCTCTGCCACGTTTTAGCGTAAGACCCCATTGTAACGCACTGGTAGAACTCCTGTTTAAATGGTCCCCTTCTAACATTAAATATAACAGCCTGAAAAAATAGATGAAATAAAATAAAATAAACAAAAAAGATAATAAAGCGTTTAATTTTATAAATACAGAAATGTTTATAAGACATTATCAAATAACTTAAAGGAACCACTGATTTTAATAGCGCCAAAATATAGGGGGAATGTGTATTATATTGGTTTATCTAAAAACTAAAAAAATAAGGTCAAAATATTGGGTCAATTGTTTTCGTGGGTGACACGATAATCTGTTAACGTTCCTTTAGAGGGCTATCCAGTGTATGAGCCACGTGCTGTTCTTCATAACGGAAGTTAAATTTCTTCTACATATTATTTTCATAAATTGAAAGTCTGATTTTATCCAGGCACCGCATAATACCGCTTAGGACGCCAGTCTCCATTTCCAGAAGAAGACTATCGGCGTTCCTTTAGAGGTCTAGGCGGTGAATGACCCATGTACATGTACTGTACCTGATAACGAAAGGTAAATTTCACCTACACATTATTTGCATATATGGTAAAAGTCTGGTTTTATTCTCCAAAATATTATCGAGGTTGGTCCTTTGAAAGAAAACAGTTTATGTTCACTGGTTTTTTTTTTTTTATATTTTGTTTTGTTTTTTTGGTTTTGTTTTGTTTTTTTTTTCTTTTAAGGGTTTTGTTTTTTTTGGATTGGTTCGGTAACAAATATATATAATTAAAGACATGTACGGAAAGAACTTCGGAGTCTACAAATGGCATGATTCTGTTGAGTGGACTGCAAATTTCGAAATTGCAAGTGCTCGTGTGTGTGTCTGTGGGGGGGGGGGGGGGGGGGTAGCGGATTTGCGTTGTATTACAATGTATGTCATTGATTCCTTGCTTGCTTGTGACAATGAGTAGGTTAACTTGTCCAAACTCGTCGGTTTTTCCGGGTCTTCCGGCTTCTCCCCACTGCTAAAGACCCCTACATACATGCAAGCGAATTATTGAAATAACATTGAATCATATGTTAGTCCAGAAATTATCTAGTTTTTGTCGAGTGAACGTTTAACCCCATCTCTTTATCTCTCTCTCTCGTTCTCTCTCTCTCGCTCTCTCTCCCTATTCCTCTCGCTCTCTATCGATATTTCTAAGGAAAATAGCACCAATATGACTTACGAGTCATCCCCTGCCACCTAATTTTTAAGTGTATCGTCAAGAATCGCATGTTCAATCTTAACACTTTATACAAGCTGACGACACTATGAAGTAACCAATGTCATTTCAATTACTCTCCTTTTGGATCGAAGAAATCTTCCCAAATAAGATACAACCCCAAAGAATGTGTTGTTTCTCCTACATAAACAAAAAAAACCCCCACTTAATCCCCATTACGTGTTTTGGACAATTCAGCCTTACAAACGAACACGTGCAGCTAGAGCATTGAACTGTTGCTTATAAAAAGAACATTATGTTAGATTTCTTTGATAGGCATTTAGTAATTAAACATAATTATGATGTACTATATTTTTCTCTCTATATACCGTAAAGTTTATAGCCTACGGTATTTTGAATGAGGTATATTAATAAACCACCTGTTATTTCCTGCACGTTTTTTTATCTAGCAGGGATCTTAAATATATGTTAATGACTACTCTCTTTGTACACTATTCCATGTCATTATCATTTCATTTTATTGACTCACATTTTCTAAAATAATCGATAGGAAGATCTGTTTATTAAGATTTTCTAATAAAAAAGTATTAAATTAACCTTTACTGTTTCTGTTTTATCGACTAGGGGAGTATCTATTTTTTATTCAAGGTACAAATTAAATCAAAACGCAAACGTTGCTTAAGAAGCAATATTCTAATCAAACGATAACAGAATGTATTACTTGGCATGCCTCACATGTCTACTTATAATATCATGCCACACGCAATTACCATCTAGCTTTAATTTGTATAACATTTAAACTCGTTGCTTTTTCAATATTTCAATCAAAATTTATTGTGCTCTAGTTGCTCTGTGTTACTCGATGAAATAAGAAAAAATAAATAAAGCTAAAATAAAGAATGTAAATACAACCAAAACTTTCACACCAAGAAATGAGACACAGTTAAAAGCCAGAATGTCAATGAAAAAAACAGCTGTCAACACCGAAAACCGTTCACAAGAAAATGTAAAATTCGAATTTAAGGACAATGAGGTTGTCGATACGGACAACCGTCCACAAGAAAATGTAATCATAAAATGCCAAAACTAAAATTTTGCAGTATGTTTAGGAAATAAAATGAAATGGGGTTTAACGTCCTACTCTTCTGCAGCTAACCTGGGCTAATTGAAGACAAGGGGAAGCCACGCCGGAAAATCGATGCAGGGATCGAACATCCCACCTGCAGCGCCTTGCCCACTTAGTCAACTGATCCCCTCGATGACGTCATAAAAACGAGACTAGAACGTTCAGTGTTATTACGTCGATTTGACAAAACTAGCTTATCTCAGGACTAACACATGGTGCAAGTTTACTTCAATGATTTGCTTGTTCGTAGGGATCTTTAGCAGTGGCAGGATACAGAGGACCCGGAGGAAAAACCCCAACGAGGTTGGAGTACGGCCCTCTACTAGTTACATACGAATACGAATGGTAAAGCGCAGGAAACAGAGGACCCGGAAAAAAACCCAACGAGGTTGGATTAACGAATGGTTAACGCGTCTGTCATTGAGTCAACTGGCGCTATTTCGATTCGGCGGTAGTTCGTGATAAGGAGTAGGGTCGCCTGTCCATCCTTGTGGGTTTTCTCAAGATCCTCTTGTTTCATCCCACTGCTAAGGACCCCTTCGCACAAGCCTGCACCATTATCTTCGTCCCGAAATGAGCTAGTCTGTGTCGAGTGGGTAGATTTTTTTTTTAATATTTTTTTTTACGTTTTACGTCATGTCTCAACATGATTCCCGCCAATCTCATCGTATTAGCCATAAATATAGGTTTTCGTCTAGGCACATTACCCACTCACTAAATAAAAAAAGAAGTTTCAAATAGCTCAAAATAAATTCAAGTTTTATTTAAGCCTTACTCTTTACGTCATCGTTACATTTAAATTTAAAAATATTATCCGGTGGATGCATCCGTACAATGATTTCGTCGCAAGTAAGAGATGTCGCCATATTTGCAATAATTATTGCAGTAGATAAAAACCGTTGTATTATAAGGTATAGATTTTCCGCTTGTACATGACAAGGAGTAGGTTCATGTCGTCGGTTTTCGCCGGGTCTTCCGGCTTCCCCCCACTGCTAAAGACCAATAATATACACGCAAGCGAATTATTGAAATAAAATTAAACCATAATAATGTTAGTCCAGGAATAATCTAGTTTGTGTCGAGTGAACGTTAAACTCTCCCCCTCTCTCTCTCTCTCTCTCTCTCTCTCCCTATCTCTCTCTCTCCCTCTCTCTCTATGTCGATCGAAATTGCGCTGATATGTCTTTCGAGTCTGCTCCCTCCACACAATTTTTAGATGTATCGCTAAGAATCGCATGTTCAATCTTAATCAACTTATACGAGCTGATGTAACCAATGTCATTTAAATTACTCTTTTGGATCCAAGAAATCTTCCTGAATTAAGATACAATCCCGATACAAAAAAAACCCCACAATTTAATCCCAATTGCGTGTTTTGGACAATCCAGCTTTACAAACTAACACATGCAGCTAGAGTATTGAACTGTTGCAAATAAAAAGAACATTTTTTAGGCTGTATCTGAGATTATTACTTCTTTGCGTGGTATTTAGTAATTGAACATTAACACACTAACAACTGTTTATTGAATAACAATTTACTAGTTTATTGACATGCAACGTTTAGACTATAGACGTAGGCAGAGAAAGATAGAGAGAAAGAGAGAGAGAGAGAGAGATTGGGGTTTAATGTCCACTCGACACAAACTATGTCATTTCGGGACTAACATATGGTTTGATTTCAATATGGGTCTTTATGGACGTAGTAGACCAATCTCAGTGGTGGGGGTTGAGGCTATTCGTATACATGTATATATATATACATAAATAAATAAAAAAACGTCCAGGTAAGAAAATCTTCCACTTTACTTCATTATGACATACATTAAATCATATAAGCTAGATGTCTGTCTTATATGGGGGTCTTCATATATTAATAATATATATGACATTATTTATGAATAGTCCCAAGACGGACGAAAAGTACTTTAACATGTTAAAATGTTGTTAAACCAGTGTATAATATTTAAAAGAACACAATTGTTAAATATATATATATACAAATATATATACAAATCGAATCACAGACGATGGTACAACAAATACTATCATACGGAACAATATACAAAAGTATATGATGAATGGGTTAACAGAGAAAACCCATTAATACCGGTTAAATTTCGGTTAAAACCTGTCACCGGACAAAACAAGGAAGTCATTAATATACGATTTGACCTAGCTATCAATAAATTCAAGGCCCAAATTGGAACTATGAAGATCAATGCCGCGAGTTTTAAAGCTAAATGTCAACACATCGATCAGCACATGCATGAAGTATTTTGCGAACATGCATTAAATAAAGAAATTTTGGAGGAAATTGAACAGATATGGAAATCTGAATGCTTACTCCATCAAACAGAAGCCGAGTCAACCTGGATCAAACGAAAAGAATGGCTTGACAATTATTCAGATAAATACGGATCTGATTACTTCAAAGTGATCGACGAAGAGTCGGAACATATCAAAGATCCGAAAACAACACAAAACGTGGAGGAATTGAAGCCCAACTCAAGATATAAAATGAAAAGGGTTCGAAATAAGAAACCTCTAAGTCGACGTGTTTACACCGAACGGCCAATGTCAAAGCCTGAAACACAACTGTATCGTAAAAACGATGCCTGGCATGAACGACCAATGTCAAAGCCTGAAGCACAGTCGTATCGTAAAAACGATGCGTGGCAAGAACGGCCAATGTCAAAGCCTAAAACACAGCCGTATCGTAAAAACGATGTGTGGCAAGAAGTGGAACCCCGCCGTAAAAGGCCACAAACAACGAATTACAGTACCATAAATCCTTCACCAGTTTTCCGTGATACAGGAAATACGTATGCCAATAGGGCCAATTTTTTAGGCCAAGGCCGACAGAAAACCCGAAGTCGATACAAGAACCAACGAATGTAGATCCTGTTGTCATAAACCTAAGCAGCGTAAAACTCACCTCCGATCATATTCGTTTATTTAAAAGGGGCTTAAAATTTACGCCAACACCCCGAAGTGATAACTGTATATTACGTTCTGAAATGTCCCATTTCTGCAGGAAGTTAAGACTCCAATATCATTTTCACAAAGATGATAAGGATGACCTTAATGAAACTATCACTGAATCGGAGTGCCTAGTTAAAAATAAATCAAACTTTACGCCGAGATTAGGAAAAGATGCACATCTGGATAACTTCATTGCTTCTATTGCATCTCACAAAATTTAACCAAGACCCTACAAACAAAATTTAAGTAAGGGTGAGCTTAAGGTATTGAACGAGATGAAGGACAATTCAAATATAATTGTCAAACAAGCTGACAAGGGAGGAGCTATAGTAATGATGGATAGCTCATTCTATGAACAGAACATTGTAAAAATGCTGAATGACACTGAATACTACCAGCTATCGCGCATCGAAGATAACAATGCCGTAAAGAAAAAGATAGTGAATTTTATCACCAAAAACGCCACCCCCTACATAAAGGAGAAGAGGAATATTTAGAGGATTTTGAACCTACCACGGCTTACTTCTATGGTCTACCAAAGGTGCACAAGAGTAAGCTGATAGAAGAAGCTGTCCGACAACCATTTAATGAAATGGTTGAAATACATAGTCCAGAAGACCTAAAATTTCGACCAATCGTAGGTGGGCCCAACAGCAGTACCCAGCGACTCAGCAAATTTATAGACATCATCTTAAAACCATTATGTTCTCGCGTTAAAAGCTTTCTTCGCGATGATATAGATTTTCTACATCAACTACCTGCACAGGTAGAGCCTGGTAGTACAATTATTAGCTTTGATGTAGTTAATTTATATAACAATATACGCAAAGATCTGGGTCTAAAAGCTGTCGAATATTGGTTAAATAACCACGCAGACCTAATACCAGACCGGTTTTCAAATTCATTTATTCTCGGTGCATTAGATCTCGTGATATCAAATAACATATTTTTCTTCAATGGCCTATACTATACACAAATCAAAGGAGTCGCTATGGGTACGAAAGTTGGCCCTACCTATGCTACTTTAACTTTAGGTTATCTTGAGGAAATATGGTATGAGAGGGTGACCAAAACGTTTGGCAATGAATTTGGTGATTTGATTAAGACTTCATGGAAACGGTTCTTAGATGATTGTTTTGTGATACTCAGAGTATCTCAGGAAATCATCTCAGACCTTCATAAAATGTTAAATAGTTTAGATGACAGTATTCAGTTTACAATTGAGCAGAGTCAATCCACATTAAATTTTTGGGATGTGACAGTTAAGCTACACGCAAACGGCTCTATTGAAACTGATGTGTATTACAAAAAAACTGATACACATCAATATCTAAATTTTAATTCTTGTCATCCACCTCATACGAAACGAAACATCCCATATAACTTAGCTAGACGAATTTGTACAATTGTGTCCAATCAAGATGTCAAAGTTCAGAGACTGCGGGAACTAAAAGGTTTCTTATTAAAACAAAAATATCCAGGTAAATTAATAGACGATGCTAACCAAAGAGCATTGAGTCTGGATCAAAGCCTGTTAAGAAAACCTAAAGTTCCTGTAGTCTCTGATAAACGGAACGTTGCTTTAGTTACCACATTCAATCCGTCCCAGGAAAATGGGAAATCTATCATTGAAAATTACATCCATATCCTTAAAAATAGCCAAACGATGGATAAAATTGTGAGAAAAACAAATATAATCAACAGTCTAAAGCAACATTCCAATCTAGCTAGGATTATAACATCTTCTAAATATGATTCAGTCGCTTCAATTCCAGTAGTTTCGAAATGTGGTAATTCAAAGTGTAAATCCTGTGACATTATCATTAAGGGATCGTCCTTAAAAATTGATAATGATAATGTATTTTATATCAAACAGGCAATGAATTGCCAATCGAACTATGTAATTTACCTTATAGTGTGTCCGGGATGCAAGGGGAGGTACATAGGGAAGACCAAAATGATGCTTAGGTTGAGAATGAACCTCCATCGACAGCACATACTTCAACCAAAATACAGGATGATCCCGCTCAGTGAGCATCTTGAAGTATGTGGTGGGGGTAAATTTAGTGTTTTTCCTTTATATAGACTTAATAGCAAAAACAACGACCTCTTGGAGGCGAAAGAGAGCTATTTTATTGAGAAGTACCACCCGAAACTTAATTCTAAATAAGATAATTATGAAATTAATTAAAAAAAAAAACGCGGTGGGATTGAATATTTGTACCCTTGCTTGTATAATTATGTAACTATGACATTGTGACGTCATAGACTATTGTTATAAATCGCCTGATGAGCCGCTATCGCGGTGAAAACGTTAGCATACAAATGTAGTTTTATTTTTATTTTGCCATCTTTAATTTCAATTATATATATATTTCAAAGTTTCTAAATTCAGCTCTCATGTTTATATACCAAAAATACTAAGATTGGGATGGAAAAACTGTATTTTAATTACATTAATATATTTGCCAAGATCTTTCGGCCTTACGGCGTCTTCAAGGGCTATTATGTATATATATATAGTAAAAAAGCTTTAGTTAAAGCCTGATGAAAGTACTTGCAAAAAAAATAGTTTTCTTTCCTACAGCATCTTTATTCCTATATATATACCAATCAAAATTATAATGTACTATATTTATCTGTCTATATACCGTAAAGTTTATAGCCTACGGTATTTTGAATGAGGTATATTAATAAACCACCGGTTATTTCCTGCAGGTAAGTAGGTTTTTCTCTACTGCTATTGTGCGGGGATGTCTACTCTCTCCGGATCCAAATGAAATGAAATGGAGTTTAACGTCCTACTGTTCTGCTCCGAACTGGGCTAATGCAGGCGGACATATGCCATACAATGTCGTATGAGGGAAAATTTGCTCGGACAGCGGCACTACGGCCTACTCTTATATCGAATGCCAACTGTCAGGGGATCTTTTACGTACACGTCAATGTGTCCACGAGACCCATGCTACTCTTTCAATGGAGTGTTGCAGTTCTCATTCTCCTTGCATAACATTGAGATCGGGAAGCCACGGTGGCTAAGTGGGTAAGAGGCTAGCTCGCTAGTAATGAGGGAGGAAACCAGTTCGCTCCTGGTGTTTGTCGAAAAAGTTCATTGGGATTTTTAGGCGAGATTTTCCCTTTGTCAATGGCGCCGAACAGATGGCCTATCAAGGTGAGTTGTCTAGTCGTTAGGAGTGGACGTAAAAACGACGTCCTGCGTACACATTAGCATTCACATAAAAAAAATCCTTCTCCTTGGCAGTTAGAATTTGACATAAGAGATGGCCATAGCTAGGCACTTTGATAAATTAGTTTTTCAAAATCAAAGCAGAGATTAATGTCCTACGGTTATTTTTGTTTCGCTAAGTTATTTTTGTTTCGCTCATTAGGAGGCAAGTCGTTAATGACAATTACAGTTAAAACAGTAGAAAAACTGTGATAAATATCAGTGAGTTTTTATGAAATCATGCTGTAATTAAATCAAGTTCCTTTTAAGAGGCTTCAAGCACTAACGGAAATTCTTATTTCTTGTGCTCTACCAATACATTATCAACGTTTCGTTGTAAATTCTCCGACAATTCTGTATTTTAGCGCAGAATAAAATAAAAATGACAGAGAAATAAAGGAACCTCGATCACCAATTGCCGTTTTTTGGGAGAAGCACAGATACCGAAAGTAACGTCGGATATAGACGCCATATTGTCGCTGCCCGGGCAAAATACCCCTCGTATGCATATCTTCCTTAATCCCGTTGGAGCAAACCAGTACGACGTTAAACACTATTTCATTTCAGTAAGATTGATAAAGAAATCTCGACCACCAAGTGGTATTATTCCCATTTTTAGGCGTTCGCTAATCGCCGTGTTTGGACAATCATAGACACCAAAAGTAACGTCGGCTATAGACGCCATTGCGTCGCTGTCGGGGGGGGGGGGGCGAAATAACCCTCGTATGCGTGTCTTCATTAGTCCTGTCGAAGCAAACCAGTAGGACGTTAAAACCCCATTTCATTTCAGTGAGACTGATAATGTTTCTTTATTAAAAAAAAAAGAAAAACCCTTAGATATTTAGATGCCTTTGTTGTACACTATTCAATGTCATAATCATTTTATTTTATTAACTCACTTTTCCTAAAATAGTCGATAAGAAGATCTGTTTATTAAGCTTTTTTACTAAAAAAAATTATAAACGTAACCTTTTAAAATGCATGCTGACATTTGTTGTCTTTACTGTTTCTGTTTTATCGTCTGGAGGAGTATCTATTTTTTATTCCAGGTACAAATTAAATTAAAACGCCAACGCTGCTTAAGAAGCAATATTCTAATCAAATGATAACATAATGTAATACTCCGCATGCCTCACATGCCACACGCAAGAACCACCTAGCTTTAATTTGTATAACATTTAAACTCATTAGGTTTTAAATGTTTCAATCAAAATTTATTGTGCTTTGGGTGCTCTGTGTTGCTGGATGGAATAAGAAAAAAACAAAGCTAAAATAAAGAATCTAAATACAACCAAAACCTCAACACTAAGAGCTGTCAATATCATAAATAAAATGTCAAGGGGGAACCACGCTTAAAATCGAGATGAACTTTCTTGGCCAATGCAGGGATCAAACCCTACTACTTCACCAATAGAGCGGATGGGAGTGGTGAATGAACGAATAGTATAGCACAGGAAACAGAGGACCCGGAAAAAAAATCAAACGAGGTTGGATGAACGAATGGTTAGCGCGTGTGCGTTGTATACCAAAGTCTGTCAACTGGCGTGGTTTCGATTCGACGGTATTCCGTGATACGGAGTAAGGTCGCCTGTCCAAACTCGTGAGTTTTCTCCGGATCTTCCGGTTTCTTTCCACTGCTAAAGACCCCTAAGCACAAGCTTGCAACATATGTTAGTCCCGAAATAAGCTAGTTTGTGTCGAGTGGGTGGAATTTTAATTTATAATTTAATTTTTATGTTTTACATTTTACGTCATATCTTAAAATGATTCCAATTAATCTCATGGCATTATGCGATTCGCGATAGCCATACATATAGGTTTTTATTTTGACAGATAACCCACTCACTAAATAAAAAAGAAGTTTCAAATAGCTCAAAATAAATTCAAGTTTTATTTAAGCGCTACCTTTTACGTCATCGTTGCGTTAAAAATTTAAAATAATTATCCGGTGGAGCCTTCGTACAATGATTTCGAAAAATCACTAAGTAAAAAACCGTTTCAAATAGATCAAGATAAATTCAAGTTTTATTTAAGCCTTACCCTTTACGTCATCGTTACATTCAATTTAGAATAATTATCCGATGGATGCATTCGTACAATGATTTCGTCACAAAGTAAGAGATGTCGCCATATTTGCAATAATAATTACAGTAGATATATCTTGGCTAGAAAGCAAAGCCACGAACAAAAAAAAAAGGAACTAGTTGAAGGAGATGAATGCTAAATTGGTAAATATTATCTCAGATTTTCTATATACAGTATGGAAGTTTGAAATACGAACAACGTTTTTTTCCTGTCCTATTCAACTCCTACGTAACCTTTTATTCTGTGTGCCAATATGGACAGGGTATGGAATGGAGTTTAAGGTTTTATTTCTCTGCCATGTACAGAAATAGGGAGAGAGAGAGAGGGGGAGAGGGAGAGAGAGAGTGATATTAAAATGGCTCAAACGTGGGTAGCTGTTTTTCGCAGCTACCGCATGATAAGTGGTTTTCTGAGAGAGAGAAAGAGTGAAAGAGAGAGAAACAGAGATAGACACAGAGAGAAAGAAATGGGGTTTAACGTCCGTCGTCCACTCGACTCAAACTAGGTCATTTCGGGACTAACACATGGTTGAATGTTATTTCAATAAGTTAGCAGGAGAGGAAACTGATGGACCCGGAGAAAACCCATGAGGTTGGACAAGCGACCCTAGTCCTTGTAACGCACAAACTAACAAAATACATGGGATGTGTATACATTGACCTGGCGCACGTAAAAGATCCATTGGCAGTTGGAATTCGATATAAGAGTAGACTGTAGCGCCTCTGCCAGGGACAAATTTCCCTCATTTCACACCGTATGGTGTATGTTCGTCTTCATTAGCCATTTCGTTCTTATCGCGATTCTGTTATGCATATTCTAAAGCATATTTTTAGAGGAATATAAGAAAGCGTTACGGTTTTATTACTTGTTATGCCATTATAACCATTATAGATATATTTGATAACCGTATTTCTTTTTTATATTATTTACGGGCGTAGTGGGATAGATTACACGATTCGATAACTCTAACACACAGTATGTAACCGTACTGTAGTGTGAAAATATAGCCATTTATGATCTTGATAAGGTGTTCATTGGCTACCAGAAGTTCTTCACATCAGTTTGCCACGATCTACACACGTAGATAAAATAAATTGTTGGTAATTAGTGAAAATAAAGGCAAATGTACGCAACTCAGAAATACAGCAAAACGGTGTTAGCTGGATAAACAATCACATAACGAGTGATTCTTTATTGTGTTTTTATTTTGTGGTTGTTTTTTTTTGTCTCGACATTTTGGCATTTGATATATGATTGAGAACAATCTGTTGCATGAATACATTGTATTTTTGTATAGCTACTACTGTTAGAGAGCCATTTATCACAGTGAGTAAGACACTGGCGTACTAACCAAGAGCAAGCAAAGAGTGAAACACGGGGTTTAACTTAACGTCCACTCGACACAAACTAGTTCATTTCGTGACTAACACATGGCTCAATTTTATTTCAATAACTTAGCAGGGGAAGGAAACTGGTGGACCTGGAGAAAACCAATGAGATTGGACTAACGACCCTACTCCTTGTCACCTACAACTTGTAATTGCATTATCTAAACAATGGGGTCGCCTTTAATGAATCAAAACATCTTCCCAGATCACGATGGCTAATTGAATCGGGGGTTTCATCTTCCAGGCATGGGGAGGGGTGGATGGCTGAATGGTTATTGGGTGCGAGCTAAAATAATCATAAAGCCTGTGATTGAATCAATTGGCGTGGTTTCGAATTCCCGGAGTAGTGTCGCCTGTCTAACCTCGTGGGTTTTCACTGGATACTCCCTTACTGCTAAAGACACCTACACACAAGCGAATTATTGAAATAAAATTAAACCACACGTTAGTCCCGAAATGACCTATTTTGTGTCGAGTGGACGTTAAACCTCATTTCTCTCTATCCCCCTCCCCCCCTCTCTCTCTCTCTCTCTCTTTCCCTTTTCCATCGACTGTTTGGCGAATTCCTCAATATTGGAACTACATGTACTTTCAAGTTCCCGGATTAAAGATGGCGGCGCCCATAAATACACCTGTGGGGAGTGTCTTGATTTCAATAAATGCATGTTGTTTGTATGTACTTCCGATAGTAAACGCCTATATTGCTTAACTAAATTTAAAGTTAGAAAGGGCACCGATTTGCCGAATGTCATTAGTCTATTCATCATTCAACAAACGTAGAGACCTGTGCCTTCTAGTCAAAAAGCGCAGCTTCGAATCTCTCCCGCGTGTACGTCACAAGGAGTAGGGTCGTTTGTCCAACTTCGTAGGTTTTCTAAGAGTTTGCATGTTTGTGAGCGCACAAAATAACCCTTGGTAGTTGTAATTCACTGACTGATGTACGTCTCCTTTCCGGTGTGGTTTCCGTTTGTCTGTGATACAGGGCGGAGGGCCTGACAAAGCAGCTGTCTAGTCGTTCGGAGGGGACGAAAAACCGAGGTCCCGTGTACACATTTGGGTGCACGTAAAAGATCCCTTGACAGTTGGAATTCGATATAAGGGATCTTTTACGTGCACGTCAATGTGTCCACAAGACCTATAAACATCTATTGGCCTATTATGCTACTCTTTCAAGGTAGTGTTGCCGTTCTCCTTCTCCTTGCATAACATTGAGATCGGAAAGCCAAGGTGGCTAAGTGGGTAAGAGGCTAGCTCGCTAGTAATGAGGGAGTAAGCCAGTTCGCTCCTGGTGTTTGTCGAAAAAGTTCATTGGGAATTTTAGGCGAGATTTCCCCTTTGTCAATGGAGCAGAACAGGTGGCCTATCAAGGTGAGTTGTCTAGTCGTTAGGAGTGGACGTACAAACGACGTCTTGCGTACACATTAGCATTCACATAAAAAAAATCCTTCTCCTTGGCTGTTAGAACTTGACATAAGAGATGGCTATAGCTAGGCACTTTGATAAATTAGTTTTTCAAAATCAAAGCAGGGATTAATGTTCTACGGTTATTTTTGTTTCGCTAAGTTTTTTTTGTTTCGCTCATTAGGAGGCAAGTCGTTAATGACAATTACAGTTAAAACAGTAGAAAAACTGTGATAAATTTCAGTGATTTTTTATGAAAACATCCTGTAATTTAATCAAGTTCCTTTTAAGAGGCTTCAAGCACTAACGGTAATGAAATTCTTATTTCTTGTGCTCTACCAATACATTATCCACGTTTCGTTGTAAATTCTCCGACAATTCTGTATTTTAGCGCAGAATAAAATAAAAATGACAGAGAAATAAAGGAACCTCGATCACCAATTGCCGTTTTTTGGGAGAAGCACAGATACCGAAAGTAACGTCGGATATAGACGCCATATTGTCGCTGCCCGGGCAAAATACCCCTCGTATGCATATCTTCCTTAATCCCGTTGGAGCAAACCAGTACGGCGTTAAACACTATTTCATTTCAGTAAGATTGATAAAGGAATCTCGATCACCAAGTGGTATTATTCCCATTTTTAGGCGTTCGCTAATCGCCGTGTTTGGACAATCATAGACACCAAAAGTAACGTCGGCTATAGACGCCATTGCTTCGCTGTCGGGGGGGGGGGGGCAAAATACACCTCGTATGCGTGTCTTCATTAGTCCTGTCGGAGCAAACCAGTAGGACGTTAAAACCCCATTTCATTTCAGTGAGACTAATAATGTTTCTTTATTAAATAAAAATAATTTAGATGCCTTTGTTGTACACTATTCAATGTCATTACCATTTAATTTTATTAACTCACTTTTCCCAAAATAGTCGATAAGAAGATCTGTTTATTAAGCTTTTTTACTAAAAAAATTATAAACGTAACCTTTTAAAATGCATGCTGACATTTGTTGTCTTTACTGTTTCTGTTTTATCGTCTGGAGGAGTATCTATTTTTTCTTCCAGGTACAAATTAAATTAAAACGCCAACGCTGCTTAAGAAGCAATATTCTAATCAAATGATAACATAATGTAATACTCCGCATGCCTCACATGCCACACGCAAGAACCACCTAGCTTTAATTTGTATAACATTTAAACTCATTGAGTTTTAAATGTTTCAATCAAAATTTATTGTGCTTTGGGTGCTCTGTGTTACTCGATGAAATAAGAAAAAAAACAAAGCTAAAATAAAGAATCTAAATACAACCAAAACCTCAACACAAAGAACTGTCAATATCATAAATGAAATGTCAAGGGGAAACCACGCCTAAAATCGAGATGAACTTTCTTGGCCAATGCAGGGATCAAACCCTACTACTTCAGTCATAGAGCGGATTGGAGTGGTGAATGAACGAATGGTATAGCACAGGAAACCGAGGACCCGGAAAAAATCAAACGAGGTTGGATGAACGAATGGTTGGCGCGTGTGCGTTGTATACCAAAGTCTGTCATTGTGTCAACTGGCGTGGTTTCGATTCGACGGTATTCCGTGATAAGGAGTAAGATCGCCTGTCCAACCTCGTGAGTTTTCTCCGGATCTTCCGGTTTCTTTCCACTGCTAAAGACCCCTAAGCTTGCACCATATGTTAGTCCCGAAATAAGCTAGTTTGTGTCGAGTGGGTTGAATTTTATTTTATTATTTTATTTTTATGTTTTACATTTTACGTCATATCTTAAAATGATTCCAAGTAATAAAATGGCATTATGCGATTCGCGATAGCCATACATATAGGTTTTTATTTCGACAGATAATCCACTCACTAAATAAAAAAAGAAGTTTCAAATAACTCAAAATAAATTCAAGTTTTATTTAAGCGCTACCTTTTACGTCATCGTTGCGTTAAAAATTTAAAATAATCATCCGATGGAGCCTTCGTACAATGATTTCGAAAAATCACTAAGTAAAAAAACCGTTTCAAATAGATCAAGATAAATTCAAGTTTTATTTAAGCCTTACCCTTTACGTCATCGTTACATTCAATTTAGAATAATTATCCGATGGATGCATTCGTACAATGATTTCGTCACAAAGTAAGAGATGTCGCCATATTTGCAATAATAATTACAGTAGATATATCTTGGCTAGAAAGCAAAGCCACGAACAAAAAAAAGGAACTAGTTGAAGGAGATGAATCCTAAATTGGTAAATATTATCTCAGATTTTCTATAATAATATACAGTATGGAAGTTTGAAATACGAACAACGTTTATTTCTGTTCTATTCAACTCCTACGTAACCTTTTATTCTGTGTGCCAATACGGACAGGGAATGGAATTGAGTTTAAGGTTTTATTTCTCTGCCATGTAGAGAAATAGGGAGATAGAGAGATGGGGAGAGGGAGAGAGAGGGAGTGATATTAAAATGGCTCAAACGTGGGTAGCTGTTTTCGCAGCTACCGCATGATGAGTGGTTTTTCGAGAGAGAGAGAAAGAGTGAAAGAGAGAGAAGCAGAGATAGACACAGAGAGAAAGAAATAGGGTTTAATGTCCGTCGTCCACTCGACACAAACTAGGTCATTTCGGGACTAACAGAGAGGAAACTGGTGGACCCGGAGAAACCCCATGAGGTTGGACAAGCGACCCTACTCCTTGTAACGCACAAACTAACAAAATACATGGGATGTGTATACATTGACGTGGCGCACGTAAAAGATCCATTGGCAGTTGGAATTCGATATAAGAGTAGACTGTAGCGCCTCTGCCAGGGACAAATTTCCCTCATTTCACACCGTATGGTGTATGTTCGTCTTCATTAGCCATTTCGTTCTTATCGCGATTCTGTTATGCATATTCTAAAGCATATTTTTAGAGGAATATAAGAAAGCGTAACGGTTTTATTACTTGTTATGCCATTCTAACCATTATAGATATATTTGATAACCGTATTTCTTTTTTATATTATTTACGGCGTAGTGGGATAGATTACTCGATTCGATAACTCTAACACACAGTATGTAACCGTACTGTAGTGTGAAAATACAGCCATTGATGATCTTGATAAGGTGTTCATTGGCTGCCAGAAGCTATTCACATCAGTTTGCTACGATCTACACACGTAGATAAAATAAATTGTTGGTAATTAGTGAAAAAAAAGGCAAAAATACAACAAAACGGTGTTAGCTGGATAAACAATCACATACTTACTGATTCTTTATTGTGTTATTTATTTTGCGGTTGTTTTTTTTTTGTTGTCTCGACATTTTGGCATTTGATATATGATTGAGAACAATCTGTTGCATGAATATATTTATTTTCACTGGATACTCCCTTACTGCTAAAGACACCTACACACAAGCGAATTATTGAAATAAAATTAAACCACATGTTAGTCCCGAAATGACCTATATGTGTCGAGTGGACGTTAAACCTCATTTCTCTCTATCTCCCCCTTCCCCTCGCGCTCTCTCTCTCTCTCTCTTTCCCTCTTCCATCGACTGTTTAGCGAATTCCTCAATATTGGAACTACATGTACTTTCAAGTTCCCGGATAAAAGATGGCGGCGCCCATGAATACACCTGTGGGGAGTGTCTTGATCTCAAAAAATGCATGTTGTTTGTATGTACTTCCGATAGTAAACGCCTATATTGCTTAACTAAATTTAAAGTTAGAAAGGGCACCGGTTTGCCGAATGTCATTAGTCTATTCATGATTCAACAAACGTAGAGACCTGTGCCTTCTAATAATAATAATAATAATTTATTTCTAGTCAAATAGCGCAGCTTCGATTCTCTCCCGCATGTACGTCACAAGGAGTAGGGTCGTTTGTCCAACTTCGTAGGTTTTCTAAGAGTTTGCATGTTTGTGAGCGCGCAAAATAACCCTTGGTAGTTGTAATTCACTGACTGATGAACGTCTCCTTTCCGGTGTGGTTTCCGTTTGTCTGTGATACAGGACGGAGGGCCTGACAAAGCAGCTGTCTAGTCGTTCGGGGGGGACGAAAAACCGAGGTCCCTTGTATACATTTGGGTGCACGTAAAAGATCCCTTGACAGTTGGAATTCGATATAAGAGTCGGTCGGCGGTAGTGCCGCGCTTTCCGGGCAAAATCGCAAGTCGTCTTATTTTATTATACTAAGAACACGCGTAGGGGCCTTGTCTGTGGGAAGAAATCCGAGTAGCCGGGGTACATCTACTGGCACGAGTATAAGAAGACATCTCTATTTCGGAATACCACATATACTCACAACACGACCGCATGCTAAAGCTCGACGAGTGACACCCTAGATCACTAGACTACTAGACTACCAACGCGCTAAATGGGAGAGAGCGAGAGTGATGGATGGGGTTTAACGTCCACTTGACACAAACCAGGTCATATTCGGACTAACATATGGTTTTAATTTTATTTCAATAATTCGCTTTCGCGTAGGGGTCTTTAGCAGTGGGAGGAAACCGGGCGCACTGACTGCCAGAATAAGCCGCCCGAGGCAATCAAGTTGTCGACAATGGATAAATGTAAATCAAATCCGACATATCCAATAATCAAGTTTTCTATAATGAGAACACCCCACAAGAAAAGAAAAAAACGCCAGCGTTATAAAACAAATCAGAATGTCAAAAAAAGTTATTTTAGATAATACACAATTACACTCATGAAACGCCAACATATTAAATCCGGAATGTCAAAAACACTAAGGCTGTCAACTATTAATAACTAAAATCATAAGGTTGGTGTAAGAACTGCCAACCATCCACAATAAATTATTCTAAAATAAAATCCAGTAGACAAGGGTTAATCAGCGAAATGGATGTATAAGATGTGTTGTTGACGTTTGGGAAAGTAGACGAGGGGAAATTTGTAGGGAGTGATAGTTAGATGTATTATGAATGGTTAAATTGGATGTGGTGTTACGGTGAAATACTATGCCGCCACCGTAAAACCACAGCTTTATGAGTTGTTAGACGGGAGAGATGTAATAAGTCCGACAATAATACATAACATATTTCTGATTTTATTGTCGTCTTTTCCCACTTGCACTGGTTGTACGCCATTTTGAAACTAGCTGACGAAGACAGCTCGGGCGGCGATTGTTCGACTCAGTATCTAACAAACGCATTTAGTTCGCGTACAACTTTTAAAAACCGAATGTCAGTATGGTATGTCTCACATAATTGGTTATCGCAAAAACGGAGTAAACTGAAAGCGAGTAATCTCGACTTAAAACTATAGTCTATAGCTTACTTACTACACTCGTCACTAGGCTTCCTATACATATTATAATATTCCATTTACATGCCATTCTCGTGCAGATTTGATTGAATAACATATTAAATGTCCCGTGTGGCAAAGGTCAAAAAATAAACCGCACGTGTCGTTTTTAGTGGTTCAGACTACATGGCGCAAGGAACCATGCAGTGTTCACCTCACAATAAATCCACGACGATATTTCCTGTTATTTGGAGTTGTTTAGTTCCATTTCGTGTACGGGAGGGATTTGGTGCAACGGTCAGAGAGTAGGATTTGTGACCTAACGGTTGCAGGTTCGAGACCCGAATTGTTCGCCGAGTTCTTGTGTCCTTGAATAAGACACTTGATCCCTGCATTCCAGTCTACCCAGCTGTAAATGGGTACCGGTAGGATGGTGTATGTATTACACAAAAAAACTGTTGCGCTCCTTGAAACTTCAAGTTGTAGCTGCATATGTTGGGAGCTCTTTCAAAGAGTTGTGAAGGGAGGTAACCAGGCTTACCTGTATCCTAGAGACCGGGATAGTAATTCTGTTGCGCTATGAGCACACTGTGTGGATTTGGCGCTATATAAATGGACATATTATTATTATTATTTATATCCACAAATATTAGTTATTATCCATAAACACACAGAATGAACAACCAGATCTTTAATAGTTATAAAAATAATTAATCTATAAAGCTCATCAAAGAGTGTCGAATAAACTGTCTTAACAGAAAGATCAAGTATCGTAAGTTGTTAAAGGGGTCGTGGGGCTATTGAAAGGGCCAATAACACTCTTGCTGGCTTGAGAGGTCCATAAAAAATAGCCTTATTCTAACTACTAGATGTTTAAGTGTCCTACCTGTTGTGTAAATTATCTATTACAACCTATCTTACCTATCCAGAGGGTTCGAAAATATGTTTAAATCCAAGTTGCATTTGAAAGTGCTTACGTAAGGCTTTTCAAACCACGTTACGGCATGTAGTTGAATATTTCCAATTTTTAAAATTAGATGGGTTAGGATGAAATTTGTATCATTTAAAAATTGGAATATTGTAAAATGGTACAATTTGTTGACCAGAATAAAGATTGGGACAAATTATTCAGTTAAAACAAAAGTGGTATTGGGGCTTTAAGTAACGAGTTTGTGCACAGTGTAATGAAATGTAACTTTGTTTTCTTTATTTTGACATTCTGCTAATTGTGAAACCATTTGAATTATAAATACATGTTATTAAATGAATTGGAGCTGCATGTAAAATACATCTACATCTCTGACATACTGACAATTAACAAAAATTGTCTACACGACTATTACATGGTATTTGTTTCCTTTGATGTGTCGTGTCACTTCTCATTATGGAACCTTTAGTGTCGAAATGAAAACGTCAGCAGGTTATTATGGACTGGTACATGCATTCAGCAAGTTCTATAAACTTGTTGACGGCTAATTCTGATTGTGTGTGATTACACCAGGATACAAATTATTTTAATTCATTTGTGATTTAAACCAGAAAAAACATTTTAATTGAGGTGTGATTTACCGATATTAGATGTCAAGTGTGACTTATTTGTCATTATGTGAACTCATTTGTGATTAAAACCAGAAAAGATATATCATTATGTGAATTATTATTTAGATGGATAAAACTACGCCCCCCGGTAAGACTTGTACGCATTAGTTTAGCGATTGGTATTGTCAAGCTTGTCGAGACGTGCATGTCAACGTGCATCTCACAATTTCTATGAGCTTGTAAAAATATTGCGTGTCGTGTAAATATTTATTTTGTTTTTGTCTAGGTCATTTTCAAATAAATTTATCAGCATATTATTCGTTTTCAATAAATATATAACTTTTATGAGAAAGGATGATTACCAAAGAACCGTAGGCGTTAGTGCAACTAATGAATTATCGTTTGGTTGAGCCTTTTACTAACCACGTGTTTCATGTTAATAAATATTTTCTTCCGTGTCTTGAATTGACCTATTTCTAATAAATTACCCCATTTTGATCGTTGCCATTTCTTTTATTTTCCACAAAAAAACTTTGCCTTGTACGCACTAATCATTGTTTATCGCTAGACATGTAATTTACGGAAAATAAGCGATCAGAGTATCAGAGGCATGGATTAAAACACACACCGAGTCACACCGTGTTTCCAACACCGAGGTAGTACTATCATGTCACTCGATATTCACTCGGTAATTCACGGAATTACACGATAAAAAAACACGGTAATATCGTGTTTCGTCAAAGCTCCGCGATGCGCGTACTGTATGTTTTAACCTTGACCTATTACTCGGTGATAAGCCTCTGCCGCAAAAAGAGTTCTCGCCTTTTATTATTAGTATAATGACTTCCTCGTGTGCGGCAGGTTAGTTTGCTTCTAAAATCACTGTTTTCCGTTCAAAATAATACCAAAGTAATTTTCTACCAGTCAACCATGGTTCTATTCCCGGAGACTAGATAATTTCTCTCGGTGTAAGGATATTATCGCTATGGATAAGTTCATACACTGTTGAGAAAATAATCCCATTGGTTTGCTTAGTAAAAATGGAGCGTGAATCAACTCTGTTTGTACTGAAATTTTTTGAGTGATGTATATGAAGTATCTTCACACATTCGGTTTATAAAATAAGCTATACACAGGTACAGTGGCAAATGTTCTACTTCATAGACTAATACCTGAAAAGTACCTCCGCGCGAAATCCCAGATTTTGGTACATCTAAAATAAAAAGAAGTAGTGCCCGTGCGCGTGCCAGTAATAGAAAAAATAAGAGTTCGCGCATAAAAATGCACGAACTGTACCAGGAGCGAGGTCATCAAGAATTACAAAGAAAAAGCTCAGCAGCTGTCAACACTGTTAACCGTTTACAAGATAAGGTCAGAGTTAAAAGAAAACAAGGATAATTAAGATCATCAAACGTCATACATGCAAGAGAGAGAGGGGGAGAGAGAGAGAGACACACACACACACAATATAATCATAAATGTTGGCATTACAAGACTCACATATCTAGCGAGAGAGAGAGAGAAAGGGAAACCACGCCAGGTGACCCAATGAAAGGCTTTATGATACAGCGCGCACGTGCTAACAACTCGCCCCCCCCCCCTACATATAAAAGCCACAAAGTCAATGAAAATAAGCAGACGTCAACATTGAAAATCGTTCACATGAAAATATCAAAACTAAAATCCAGAATTACAAAGAATAAACCTCAACAAATGTCAACACACAGAACCGGTAACAAGAAAACCTCAAATTCAAGAATTTAAGGACGAAGAGGTTGTCAATACGGAAAACCGTCAACAAAAAAGTGTAATCATAAAATGCCCAAAATAAAATGTTTAGGAAATGATATAAAATAAAATGTTTAGGAAATGATATAAAATAAAATGAGGTTTAACGTCCTACTGTTCTGTTCCTAAACTGGGCTAATGAAGACGGACATCCGCCATACAGTAGGCTATGAGGTAAATTTTGCCCGGGCAGCGGCGCTACGACGTACTCTTATATCGAATTCCAACTACCAAGGGATCTATTACGTGCACGCCATTGTGCACACGGGGCCTCGGGTTTTCGTCCCATCCGAGCTGTCCTTGTTAGGCCCTCAAACTTGCATTACTGACAAGGGGGAAACACTCTGAAACATTCACAAGAAAATAGCAGTATATTTAGGGAAAAAAACGAAGTCAGCACTTCGAAACGTTCACGAGGAAATATCAAAGCAGTAGTTACAGGGAAAACGCAGTCAGCAATCCGAAACGTTCACAAGAAAATCAAGAATACAAAGATGATCAAGTCATCCACAAGACAAAGTCAATATTATAAAATGTGAAAACTAAAAGCAAGAATATGAAAGATAATGATCCTGTCACTCGAAGGGATCAAAAGTATAAAGGAGTCGAATCACAGCGGGTAGCAGTGGTTACATCCCTTTGATGTCCATTTCATGTCAACTCACACTCTAATGGCAATTTCTTTAACGACGACACGCAACAACATTATAGCCTTGGTATCATTTGTCGTTTTAGGCCAAGAAATTAACAACTTCATCTTGGCTAACTGAATATATTAATAATATATCTATGCGTATATATGGCACATATTTTATATTTTTGGCACTTTTATACGTAATAGTTATCCGGATGGTACGAAAAGCTGGGGTCCCATGTAAATGATGGATTGCAGGTTAAAGAACACTTAAAGGGGCATTATGTGACATACGATAAAGAGTTGACAGTTATAATAATTAAAAACATAGACACTGTAAATAGAATATGCTGAAAATTGCATCCAAATGCATTTAGCAGTTGAACATATTAACACAAGGTACAGCATAAGCCTCTTTATCAACTCTGTAATTTGTAAATCGATAAGATTATATATCTTAAGGCTAGCCTCGTTCATCATAGGCCATAATTAAAAGATTGCTTGTTTGCCCAAACGCTACCCACCCCCCAAAAAGCTGCCTACTCAAATTCTTTTATTGCCGTCCGTGAAGGATTTTTTAACAGCATTATTTTTACGCTTGACAATGACACCCAAACGCGAAATAATCGGTCGGAAGATTGAACAGCCACACTCATGTCTATACATAGTGACACCAAACTCGACAAGTGATTTCGTAAAATTTCGTAATTTATCGTCAAAGTCTTGCCCCCCCCCCCCAAAAAAGGAATAGAAATTGTCAACCTACCAACCCATACACCTAATCATCGTAGGTCGGGTTTGGGCAAACTGGGATATTTTTAACCCTGGCCTTATTAAAGTCGTGTACGATAAAAAAAAAACCAAAGTCTAGATTATCCACTTTTACGTTTAATTATCCTTCACAAAATGTATTCCAATCAACAAATTATCACAAGTTAGCGATGCCATCGATAGTTGATTATGGTCTGGGTCTGTTAATTAAAGTCTAGCTAATAATTTAGATAACATTCTAGGCATAAAGATAGACCTGCAATAGGCAGGTACAGATTTGTCATAATGTATGTTTAATAGCTGGAATTAAATTGCAGTCTGCGGAAAATGTATTTTTCTCATAGTACACTGTATCGCGAATGCCCATACCCGCATTCATCCATCCATCCATCCATCTAGTCATTCATTCATTCGTATTCATTCGTTCATTCCTCCATTATCCATGATAACAAAACCCCTAAATGGTAACATGCGAGATATAAGTTGCAAACTGCATAAGCCCCTGTGCACAAGATTAAATTAAATTAATATTTTTATTTTAAATCCATCAAATCAAAGAGGGTTTATCCTATTACAAGAGGACATTCAGTCAAGATGAATTTCAAAAATTAAAGAACCGGCATTGCTTTTCTTAAATACGCTGCTAATAATTTTGTTTTACAATTTAATCAACAATGTCAAAGCTGTTCGCTAAAGAATCCCGTCCTCGTTATCCTAGTCGGAGCAGAAAAATGGGACGTTAAACCCCATTTCGCGCGTATCATCAACAAACTATCTCCACCACCCATATATACGAGGGGGTGAGAAATTTTCACGCACGGCTTTAGTTCATTCTACTCTTCGTCGAATTCCAGGCGCCAAAGGATATTTTAACTACACTACCAATCTTATACAGGACCTTTATGGCCTGAAAATAACGGTTTTAGACGTGCTTCACATAATGAAACACTACATGACATTTTCAACTTAGTACCGGACGTGTATTAATAATGTCAAAAAAAAAGACAAATCAGTGCCTGACAAAATGGCAAACATGCTTTGTCAATATTGGTATTTCGTGCAATCTGATTAAACACAAATATTATTTCGTTTGTTTTTTATAGTTCAGACTTTCGTATTCCTTGTCTTTACTACACTAGGATCTGGAGGAGTTGTTATCATTGACGTTGTCAGGATCATGTAAGAAATTAGCCAATGAAACTATATGTCACGGCGAGTTTTTGGCCTGTGGTTAAACCACTAGAAACTCAACGCTGATTGATTAATCAATGTCTGAAATCGTAGGGTCCAAAGCCGCTCGTTGACACCTACCGTTAACTCCCTCTATGAATTTTCAGATCTTCATAGTGTAGGCCAACGAACGTATAAAAAAAGACGAAACGAAATATCTGTATTTTAATTAGATTGTATTTCGCCAAGACTCAATATTTGAAGTCCAATGCCTAGCTTTTGAAACACATTTAACATAATGCATAAATATTTAAATTCTAAAATAGTCAAACTGTATTTGGCGATCTAAGGTTAAAATAGCTAAGTCTCCAACTCAGTATCAATCGTCAAAAATCTTCGATATTAAAGACACGAATTATTTTTCAATTTAAATCAACATTAATGTTATGGTCTTACTGGTAAAAGATGGGCTACTGATATCCAATATTTAAGACAAAATGAACATTTTACCATTGGTACACCAATCCTGTACAATAATGCGTTTCAGTGCCATTTGTAACAACGGACTCGAAGAACAAGACTAGACATATCCCACAAATCATATAAAACGGTGACACCATATTTTACCAGGAAATCATGCGCAATAGATACTATCAATGAAGACGACTGGAATAACCAGACCCTAGAGATTTCCACTCGATTGAGACTTCTGGCGTATTTCGTCGATCATAACTGATTTGAAATTAGACTAAAAACGGAACGACTGAATGTAAATCAGTTTATATACATTCATATTACATTATTATATACGTTGCCACCCATTTGTGTCAATCTCTAGGTCCCAATATTAGCGAGTTAGCTCCTTTAAACTTGATCAATACAAAGGGTCGTATACTGCTCTTGCTTTTCGCACAGAGCAATTTGCGATAAAAATATGAAAGTGGCCATTAAAATTTGATTTTGGTCGCCAAAGTCGCAATTTGCGATGATAATATGACAGTGGCGATTAAAATTTGATTTTGGCGATAATGTTTTGCAGGGTCGCATTCTTCTTCTTCTTTTTGGTGTTTAACGTCTGCTTCCACTTAAGTGATATCACAGACAAGACATAGGAGAGCCGAAGCTGCTTCCTGATTTTTAGAATATGATTTTGCAATCTTTCCATTTTGGCCTTAGGCCATGGATTAGGTTTTAGTGGGAAGTTCTTCCCTTTATTTAATAAAAACACATCGTTGGTAGATGATCTCTTCTTCTGGATTGGTAGATGTCTTCTTTGTGGGATTTGTGTTTAGGTACCAGGCCTGTCTTCTCGTGGCCTCCCCTTCCTCCACTATCCCACTGGTATTTGTTTTGGCAGAATAGTGTTTAGATGCCGAGCCCGTCTGATCATGACTCCTTCTTACTCCACTATCCCGCCAGTTTAGTAGATGTTAGTAGTAAATTAAACTAATATAGAATTAAATAAATAAAGAGAGTATAATAAAGTTGTAGTCAAATAAATTAAAGGTAATAAAATAAAGTAAATTAATATAAAAGTAAAGTAAAGATAAAGTAAAATGAATTAATTCAAATTTATTAGTTAATTAAATTAAAGGTAATAAATAAAAATAAAATAAAATAAAATAAAATAAAATAAAATAAAGTAAAGTAAAAGTAAAGTAAAGATAAAGTAAAATGAATCCATTAAAATAAAGTTGTAGAGTGGTTGGGCTTCCTTCGAGAGGACGTTTTTACTTCCCCACCCTACGTCGTATATAAAAAAAATAGAATAAGTTAAGATAAAAAATAAGTAGAAAAAATAAAAAATAAATTGAGGTAATAAATAAAAATAAAATAAATTTAAGTAAAAGTAAAGTAAAGATAAAGTAAAATGAATAAATTAAAATAAATGTATAGGATGGTTGGGCTTCCTTCGTGAAGACGTTTTTACTCAACCATCCTACGTTGTATGGAGAATTTATCCAGCCGTGACCCTTTCTTATTTCACTTATTTACATAGTCCAACTGTGTCCATTAGGGTGTGAATTTCTTCGAAGATTTGTAGCTTCAGATCTGGTCTAGGGAAGAGTAGGTTCTTAGTGTTGAATGGTATGTTATTGGTCTCCATCATTCTCACTAAGTCCCGTCTCTCTTCCTTGTAAACCTCGCAGTCTACCAGGACATGGTTGGTGGTACACTCTTCTCCGCACTCACAGACGATGACTTGGTGTTTGTAGTCTCGCAGCCGCTCTTTCACCCTTAGTTTCGATATGAGTCTGCATATATCTCGTCTAGGGTGATTGGTCGCTGTCTTGGTGTAGATCTCGTCATCCAGTCGGAATCTGTATGTGTCAAGTTCAACGAGATTTAATTCCCAGATTGAATTGACCTGTCTTTTGACCATACTGTAGATTTCCGTGGTGCTGTAGTCTATGAGGCGGGGTGTAGCTGTGTCCTTGAGACCCTCGTTGGCGAGTCGATCTGCCTCCTCGTTTCCTTTAATGTTGACATGTGATGGAATCCACACGAGCTCTAATTTGCTTCCCTTCTCTAGGACCCTCTGATATAGCTGCCTGATTTCCAAAATGACTTCTGGTCTTGATTCCGAGTTGTCATTTTGGATTGAAATCAGACTGCTCAGAGAATCGCTTGGAATGACGAACTTGCCGGTCTTTTGATGGGAGATCCATGAAATAGCGTCACGAATGGCAACAAGCTCTGCAGTGTACACCGAACAGTTATTGGGCAGTTTCCTGCTTATTCCCTGTTCCCCGTTTGGCAGGTATATTCCAAACGAGCTAGTGCCCCTTTCAGGATTGCGTGAGCCATCCGTGTACACATGGTCCCAGTCATCAGACGGCCAGTTGTCTTCCAAATGTTCTAGAGAGAAAGCACGTGCAGCACTGGTGTTATTTTTCTTGTCGGTTTTCTGTAGTAGATCTAGATTGACCAGTGGTATAGGGAGCGTCCAGGGGGCGACAACTGGAGGGTCGTGTTTATTTATCACGAGCTCCCCCAGTCGTAGTTCCTTGATCGTTTCTCTGATACCCTGGCTGAAGGTTTTCTTTTTGGGATCTCTTACATATTTTGTCTTTTGTAGACTGACAAATGTTGGGGATCTTTCACCTAGTTGTGATATCTTGACCCAATACCTTGTCGCCAGTTCTTTTCTTCTTAGGGATAGGGGCAACTCCCCGACTTCTTGTAGTAGTGCCTCCCGCCTAGTCCCGAGCCCTACGCCAGTCGTAATACACAGAGCTTTGTATTGGATGGTGTCAAGCTTGCTTAAGAGTGTTGGCGCACAGTTCATGAAGACCAAAGAGCCGTAGTCTAATACCGAACGTATTAGAGCACGATATACCATCATTAGTGTAACTCTATTGGCGCCCCACGTACTGCCCGTTAATTTTCTCATTAAGTTTAGGATTTTGGAGCATCTATCTACAGTCCAGTCGATGTGCGGTTTCCAGGTCAACCGTCGGTCAAAGATTACGCCAAGGAACTTGGTTTGGTCTTTGAACTCGATGGTTTTCCCGTTCATACACAGAGTCATTCTGTTTATCCCTCTATCCCTGCTCACAAGCATGCCGACTGTTTTCTTCTCCGAGACTTTAAATCCCCAGTCGTTTGCCCATGTCATGAATTTGTCTAAGGCTTTTTGCATATTCTTTTGTAGTTCACAGAAGCTCGTCCCATTTCTCCATATGGTACTGTCATCGGCAAATTTAGCCAAGTCAGTTTTGGAATCGAGGTAGGACGATTTGTGAATGTCATTGATCATGATGTTGAAGAGAGTGGGACTGATAACAGACCCCTGAGGCGTGCCATTTTCTAATGTTTGCTCGGCACTCAGGAATCTGCCAACATTCACCTGTATCCTTCTATCGCTCAGAAAGCTTTTAATCCACCGAAACATTATGCCCGTTATACCGATACGTCCTAACTTGAAGAGCAGCCCGTCTAACCAAACTAGATCGAAAGCCTTGGTCAGATCTACGAACACGGCACATAACAGGTTTCCCGAGAGAAGTGCCTGCGACATGACTTGCTGTAGTCTAACCAAGTGGTCCATTGTTGATCGTCCTTTCCTGAACCCACTTTGATTTTCGTCGATCAATCGGTTGCTCTCCAGATAGAACTGTAATCGGATATTAACCATTGTTTCCAAGGTTTTGCATAGTGTGGATGTCAAACTTACTGGTCGATATGACTCTGCCTTGTTCTTCTCTTTCCCAGCTTTCAGTAGAGGTATGACGTTTGCTTTTCGCCATTCTTTAGGTACCTCTCCTGACAGCCAGGATGTGTTGAAGAAGTTTAGTAGTATCGTTTTGGCGTTTCTTGGTAGATGTTTGAGCATGGAGTACTTTACTTTGTCCTCACCAGCCGCACTATCCTTCTTGAGGGAAAGAGCCTTATTTAACTCTCCCTCAGAGAAGGGTAGGTTGATTGGTTCAGCCACTTCATTAGATTCAATTACTAATGAAGGGTGCTGCGAGTAAAAGATTTCCTTCCTCTTCGGAAACTCTGGTGATTGGTTTTCGTCTCTGCTTGCGTCAGCAAAAGTTTTTGCTAGTAGGTCTACCTTTTCCTTGCCGTTCGTAACGTACTTATCTCCATCTTCAAGGTTTGGTATGTTGAATGATCTGCGTTTCCCGTTCATGGCGTTCAGCTTCTTCCAGACGGCACCCGTTTGCGTGTTTTTATTCAACGCATTACAGAATGTCATCCAGTGCCCACTTTGTGCCTTTTTTTATGGTGTCTCTTGCAGCGTATTTCAACTTAAGGTAATTTTGGTGGTTGGCTTCATTGTAGTGGCGTTTCCGTAGGCGGAGGGCCTTCCTTCTGTCGTTGACCGCCTTCTGGCAGGGTCGCATGTCACTATGTCCACTTTTCTAATAAAACAAGTTTCTTTTTGCGAATTGGCGGGAAAAAAATCTTAAAATTCTAATCGTATTTTTCCTTAATTAACCATAATTGGGTGTCAATCACATGACGGGATATTATACATTAATCAACTGGCTGGTAATTATCCGGGTCACGTCAATGAGTAATACTAATCAGTTGTCTTGGATTAATGATTAATTGGTTGATAATTGTCAATATTACATAAGAAGCCTATGTCAAGTCACAATTTACTCCTAATAATTCATCCAAGCGTTCGTAATTATTTAAAGTTACGTTTCGACTTAAAAACGCAGAGTGGCTATTGTTACGACGAGATAGTTCAAAGTTTAGAACGAATTCCAAAATGGCTGCCAATCTCCCCAAAACCAGCTTCGAAAAAGAAGCCATATTTTCAACGTGTTCAGAACTGAAGCCAGCAATTAAGAGATGGAAAGGGTTAGGGTTAGGACAATTTTTACGACTTTTCAGTTTTTAACTTCTCCGATGGAGGGCTTTGAAAACATCGTCGTAACAATAGCATGGGGACTATTTTTACGACTCGTCGTAACAATAGCCACTGCCTTAAACAAAATGATAAAATAATCAAATCAAGATAACCGACAGTGCTTTGCGAATACAATCAAATATTTTGATAGGTGAATTCATTTACAGGGGATTCATATGCGGCATGTAAAAAATCTATCGGATATTATATGGCCTGGAGATAGGGGCCCCTTCTCAACCTCCCGGGTTTCCTCCGGGCACTCCGGTATCCATCCACTGCTAAAGACCCCTACGGGCAAGCGAATTATTGAAATAAAATTAAACTATATGTTAGTCCCGAAATGACCAAGTTGTGTTGAGTAGACGTTAAACCCGTCTCTCTCTCTCTCTCTCTCTCTCTCTCTCTCTCTCTCGGATTCAAATTATTATATAATCACCAGACTCCGTGCTTCATGGGTACTTGTTAGTGTTAATATTTTAAAATATTTAAAATTTTATGATTTATCTAAAGCATATTTTTTTTCTTCTATTTTTCTTCAAAAATTTAAAATTAAGTTTAACTATAAATATTCCAAAAAAAAATATTATCATTTATTTTCAATATTTGTACAGATGTTAGCTTTCGATATTTAAAGAAATGTTAGCTTTTCGATATTGCTACTGGGTGTTAACCTACGATATTTCAACAAAATGTGAACTTTCGACAAAATAATCTCTGACTGACATTCAGTAACTGGATAGAACCAAAACAAAAGCGCATACTTATTTAAAGCAGCTATTGGTGTAGTAAAGGCAATGTATCCATAGGTCGTTCCCTTGTAGCGTGATCCCCGAGGCACTGTATTCATAGGCTGTTCCCTTGTGGCGTGTTCCCTTAGTCACTGTATCCATAGGCTGTTCCCCTGTGGCGTGTCCCCCTGTGGCGTTGTGACCCACCACAATGACAATGAACCTTTGTTTTTTTTAAATTTCCTGTTCCCATAGGTTGTACAAAGGGAACATGTGTCCCAGCGCACGGAACATGTGGTCCTGTGACCGGGAACACACTCAGACACTGCACTTGTCCATTATTTTGCAGCTACACTAGAGGGAACACGCCATTACGAGTACGATATGGTATGGGGATACATCTACACTGTTAAAATTCGTTGTCATCAATATCATCAACATATCCAAAAAAATGGCCGGATCCAGCACAACATAAACACAATAGCGGCGTCCTCCCCATCCTTCCGATTTTCAGTAGTCGACTTCATCGTCGAGCTTCAACAAAACAATTGTTCGCATAATTATTTGTGTTTTTTTGCTTTCTCATCAATATTCGTATGTATACTGTTGTTTTATGTATTTTTCCATCGTATATTGCACACGCCGCAATAGCCTATGGATACGGGTGGGTACATGGCCAGGTCACAACGTCACAAGGGAACACAAAGGAAAAGCCTATGGATACCGAGTCTAAAGTAGCTAATTCGCTGATATTTGGCATCTATAAATTGACACAAATAGGTCGCAACGCATAAAATAATGAAATATAAATGAATGTAAACTGATATTATTTATACTGTATATTCCAATCAGTTATGATATACATATAAGAATATAAAGTCACCGCTCGACATGACTTGCGGAATATATTTACCCTCGTTGTTACAAATGTCGCTGGAACGCATTATGGTACACGATTCGTGTACCAATGATAAAACGATCGTTTTGTCTTAAATATTGGATATCAGAAGCCCATCTTTTCCCACCAAGATCACAACATCAATATTGATTTAAATTGACAAATAATTCGTGTTTTCAGTGTTGAAAAGTTTGGACGATATTGAGGTAGAGACTGGTCTACTTTAAGGCGATGTTTCGAAGAATATTCCCTCTGCGTTATAAGCTTCAAAGAAATGTTAACTCCCCATAAAGATAACTTTCGATATTTCCCAAATATGTTGATATTTTCAACAAAAGATTTCAAATAAAAAATATCAACTTTCAATATTTAAAATAAAAAAATATCTATTTTTAATAGTTCAAATAAAAAATATATATTTTCAATATTTCAAATAAAAAATATATATTTTCAATATTTCAAATAAAAAATATCTATTTTCAATATTTAAAATAAAAAATATATATATTCAATATTTTTCCCAAAAAATATCTGTTTTCAATATTTTAAATAAAAAAATATCTATTTTCAATATTTTAAATAAAAAAATATCTATTTTCAATATTTCAAAAATATTAACTTTAATTATTTCAAAAAAAAATATCAATTTTCAATGTTTACAAACTGGTTAGCTTTACATATTTCCGTTCCAGAACTCGATTAACCATAAACTCAGGAATATCTTATTGTTTATTACTGTTTATATTTATAGGGTCACTAGTGTCCTTCATCTGGCCCTGATGCGTTCCACAAGACGTAATTAATTAAATGGCTAGCTTTCGATCTATGGACTTATAATAATTGACAAACATTCGATGGATGGACCTAATAATTAAAATAAGGAACACAAATTCGACCAACGGACTTAATTGAAGTAAGGAACAAACATTCGACCAACAGACTCAATTAAAATAAACATTAGACCAATGCAATTAATTGAAGTAAACATTCGACCAACGCACTTAATTGAAGTAAGGAACACACATTCGACCAACGGAATAAATAATTAAAGTAAGAGACAGAGGTTCGATGAACGGACTTAATAATTAAAGTCAAAGACAAAGATTCGATGAACGGACTTAATAATTAAAGTAAGAGACAAACATTCCATGAACGGACTTAATAATTAAAGTAAGAGACAAACATTCCATGAACGGACTTAATAATTAAAGTAAGAGACAAACATTCCATGAGCGGACTTAATAATTAAGGTAAGAGGCAAACACATTTGATGAATAGACTTACCTGAGGTATGCTGAATAAGGCACTGAAAAACCAGGCAAGAATAATCATAGTCCGAACTCGTGTTGGGGCACTTTTCCTCCTCATGGGATCCAAAATAGCAACACAGCGATCCAAACCTATAGCCACAGTTATATACGTGGAGAGATACAGAGAAAAAACTTGAACATATTTGACAATTTTACACATAGCTACTCCTCCATACCACTGAACTGTGGCTGCCCATATTCCTTCACCGGACAAACAGAAAAACGTAATGAGAAGATCCGCGATGGCTAGATTAACGATGAGTGTATTAATTGTTGATTTCCTATGCCGCATCCGATACATCTGTATCAATGTGGCGGTATTCCCAAAAAATGAAATCACAAACATTGTTCCAAACACAATAGATTTTGTCATAGAGATATCATCAAATTCTGGTGGAGGTTCATCGTACATATCATATGGCGTTGTCTGACCACCGAGGTTCGCTCCAGAGATATTCACTGCCATGTCACTGTTATTGTGGCCCCGGTGTACCATGCTCGTATTCAAAACAATTGAATTGGATATGTGTATCGGTAAATCCCCGTGCTGTAACTTTTCTTGAAAGGACTCCGAACCCCGTTCCATATTAGTTTTTAGTCCGCTTCCTTTAAAGTCATTGTGATCCTGGAAAGAAAATAAAAAGTAAGACTCATGAAAGTATTACAAGAGCAGCTAAGAATCTCTGTCTTGTTTTGAAAATCTCCTTACTGACATAACATGCCAGTCGTTCCGTGTTTCATTGGAGCATAACGTAATATGAAGACCGACGCAACGCAAGAACTGGAACTTTGATAGAGAACAATAGTTAGGCCACCTTGTCGCACGCTAGTTCATCTAGCTTTAACTGTGACTGGCTGTATAATAATATATAAGTCGCTTGTCACAATTCGCTTTACTTTATGACAAAAGGGCGGCGCAATTTTCTTAGTTTGTATAAAGTATACACCCGTCGCGAACACAACACGTTAAATATCAATGATTCTTACACCAAATCCGCTGTGGTACCGCTCATCTTACATGAAAACAACAAACATATAATAGTAATCATTTGATTATGAATTATTTTTTATAGTTACAAAACTCAAAGACCTTCAAGAGTGTGTTTCTCCTTCCATTTGTAATTAATGAGTGACGCTCAACCCATTCGATATCAATAATTCTGATATACTAACTCCGTTGAGCTATCGTTTATCTGCTATAACTAATAACCGTACTACCGCTGGGATACCTAAGCTTCGAGTTGCCAATGTCGCGTGCGGTGAGCACGGCGTAAAAGTTTAGGAGTCTACTTTTAACAGTATTGAGAATTTGTAACTCGCTGACACGCGCTCGGTCTTCATATTTCTAAGTTCTTACACTTAAGTCCACGGCATTCCTGCTCGCCATTCATGAAAAGATAATCGTAATACACTATTAAATGAAATGAGGCGTAACACCATACCATTCTGAACGAATTCGGCACATTAAGGAGGGCCTAACGCATGTGGTATTCTATAAGGCAAATTGTAACTAGATTGCGCAGTTTCCCGCTTGCTCTTCTTTTATTTCAAACTGCTGATAGTTTACTCAGACGCGCTGGTTCTCATCAATCCGTCGTCGTATCCCACTGACATGGAGAAAAGTCATGATAGTGAACTCGGGCGATATTTTACGACCAACAGCGGGATCGATTCTGATCAGTGAGGGATTCATGGATCAACGACACACGCAATGCACGGCGCCACGTTTACTAGTGATTTGAATTAAAAGACCTTAACATTTTGGTGTCATGACATTCATCATTCTCGGATATCGTTGGGGTTGGATGGGCAATAAGTAAGCTGCGGCCCGTTTGCATCATAAGGTCTGTCATTGAGTCAACTAGCTTGACACGCAGTAGGCTCGCCTGGCTAGCCACGTGGGTGTTTCTCTGGGTCCCCCGGCTTTCCCTCACTCCTGAAGTAAGATCCCTACGCGCAAGCAAATTGTTAAAATTAAATGACCTAGTTTGGATCCTCCCTCCCTCTCTCTCGCCCTCTCTCCACCTCTCTCCATCTCCGCTCTCTCCCCCTCTCTCTCTCTCCCCCTCTCTCTCTCTCTTTCTCTCTTCGGATATCAATGGCTCGTTCACAGAGACTCTGATGTGATTCCACTTATTTCGTGAATCAATAGCCGTATAAGAGTCTTCGTTTTATGGTACGAGTATTTATCTCAGATTATGGATTGGTTATTTTGTATTATAATATGGCTTAAGTTGTTTACTTCTCTATCTTGGCGTCATGGCATTATTCAATCACGAACCTCCTCGGATGTCAATGACTCGTTCACAAAAATAACGACGGGGTTCTATTCATTTCACGAATAAATAGTTTATACATTGGGCATTTTATGTTAAGTACTGTTCTCTTAGAAGTGGGGATCACGGTGGCTAAGTGGATAAGGCGCTGATTCGCTAGCCAGAAGGTCGGATGTTCGCACGCATTGGCCGAGAAAGTTCATCTCCATTTTCCGGCGTGATTTCTCCTTGTCAGTGATGCAGAAGGAGGGCCCGACAAGGACAGTTGCCTAGTCGTTCGGATGGGACGAAAAACCGAGGTCCCGTGGACATAAGAGTGCACGTAAAGGATCCCTTGGCAGCTGGAATTCGACATCAGAGTAGGCTGTCCGGGCAAAATTTACCTCATAGCACACTTAATGGCGTATGCCCGTCTTCCATTAGCTGGTCGGATAGCCGTGGTGATAGAGAGGCGGCTTCTCACCAATGCATCGAGTGTTCAATCCCAGCTCAGGGCAAGAACTTTATCGTTGCAAGTGGGAGGGATATTCGGTCTCCCGTCCGATCAGGCAGGTTTCCCCGAGTTCTTCGGATTCTTCCTGCAGTAATGATCGAATTCATTCCCACAGTGATCGAATTCATTCCCACGATCTGTGCCAAGGGCCAAATCGAAAACAGGCCTCAGGCCTTATTTGCTACCTTTGTAAAATGACGAGATTGTTATTATTATATTATTATTATTATATTATTATATTATTATGTTATAATAATATTATATTATTCCATAAGCCCAGGTTAGGTGCATAATAGTAGGACTTTAAACCCCATTCCATTCATTCATTCTCTTAGTGTAATGTAAAACCCCTTTACCCACGAAAACACCGCGCTGCTCCCCATACCCAACACACAAGTGTTGTTCGAATGGTACGAAAATACGAAGTCCTATACACTTTCCCGTGCCGTAGATGCTCCCTTGCTAGCTGAAACTCGAAAAAAAAGTGTAGACCGTAGTGCCAATGTCCGGTCAAAGTTATACACGTTTCGTACTGTCATAGAAAATGGGCCTTATATCGTGCGTTGTCTAGGTTCGTTTCCGTGTATTTTCGGCGTTGTTTCCCCTTGTCAGTGATGCAGGGCGGAGGGCTTGACAAGGACAACTGTCTAGTCATTCGGATGGGACGAAAAACAGAGGTCCCGTGTACACATTGGCGTGCACGTAAAAGATTCGTTGGCAGTTGGAATTCGATATAAGAGTAGGCCGTAGCGCCATTGTCTGGGCAAAAGCCAAAAAAGTCCTCATAGCAAACTGTATGGCGTCTTCATTAACCCAGTTTAGGTGCAGAACAGTAAGACGTTGAACCCCATTTCATTTAATTTCGCCTACAACCTCTTCAAATATATATGCTTGTAGTTGCAAACACCTATAAATATTTATCGCTGAGTATTTTCGGCATCGCTAACGTAACCACCAGACGCACAGGGCGGTACTATAAACATTAAAATATGAGACAAAACATATACACCTGCCTGTGACCCAGTTTATCCCGTGATTTTACTTGTACATGATGTTATATTAAATGATTACGTTTGTTATTGTAATTTACTGTAGAAATAAAACACACGTGCTAAATTATTATAGTTAAAGGGAACATCCCGGTTTTACTAGAGCCCATGTTCGTACGGAGATGGGTAGGGTCACATTTCACCTTTTTGTCGTTCTTATCCGGGGTGGAAGGGGATTTCGTGTTCTTAAGTTAGGGTTTTGTTCTAGCGGTTCAATAGTAAAACTTTTAACGAAAAAATTAATGTTGTACGACGAAGTCAAAATAACCCCTCTCTCGGGGGAGGGGGGTAAAGGGGTTGTTCGTAAGGGAGGAAGAAAGGGTCGCAAGTCTTCTTAAGCAGTGTTTTTGGCGACATCTGAAGTTGGTCGACGTATGCACGAAAGTTGATTGCTGTACGTAAAAGTCGAATAACACTCGACACAAACATGTTCATTTCGGGACTAACATATGGTTCAATTTTATTCCAATCATTCGCTTGCCCGTAGGAGTCTTTAGCAATGAGGAAGCAGGAGGACCCGGAGAAAACCCACGGGCAGGCGACCCTACTCCTTGTCTCGTACAAAAGAGGATTCGAAACCGCTCCAGTTGACTCAATGGCAGACTTTGTGATACAGCACGCACGTGCTAACCATTCAGCCATCCACGCCACGTCCCCATACACACGAGAGAATGCATATAATTCTTCTTACTGTATCACCACAAAAAACAAGGGAGAGAAATGGGGTTTAACAACCACTCGACACAACTAGGTCATTTAGGGACTTAAATATTGTTCAATTTTTTTTCTCAATAATTCTCCTGTGCGTCGGGGTCTTTAGCAGCTGGGGGAAACCAACGAAGTTGAACAGGCGACCATACCCGCGTACAAATGAGGAATCGAAACCACACGAATTAACTCAATCAAAGACTTTATGATACAGCGCACGGGCGCTACAACAACCCCCACCCCCACCCCGCTCCGCTCCGTCCGTCCCTAGGCCCCTAGAAGATTTATTGTTCAAAACTTTTGCTAGTAATTAACTCGAAGGTAAATACACTAGTATAGCGTGACTCAACCTTTATTGAGATTAAAATAAACTATGCCAAACAAAGCTCACCGGTAAAATAAGCCGGCTTTATGTTCGATCTAACATCAATTGCGAATATTAATTACCAGAAACGTTTGTGCGTGACTTTCCACAATAAAACTATCATATGTTTTAATATATAGTAACAGGTTTTAAATACGGCAAGATAATGTCGACAACCCACGTAATAGACATAGGTGATAACCTGTTAATTGTTTACGTTTACCTGGCACGACGCTGTAGCCGGAACTTGAAAAATGAATTGACAAACTCCATTTAATCTGTACATATCCGATAAAGATGCTAATCAGTGTATGGTGTAATTGCTCTTGTCAGTTGTATGGAATATGCTACAAACTGTCATGCCTCCTCAACCTCGTGGGTTTCCACAGGGCACTCCGATTTCCTCACACTGCTAAAGACCCCTACGCGCAAGCGAATTATTGAAATAAAATTAAACCATATTTATGTTAGTCCCGAAATGACCTAGTTGTGTTGAGTGGACGCTAAACCCCACTTCTCTCTGTCTCTGTACATATCCGTAAAGATGCTAATCAGTGTATGGGTAATTGTTCTTGTCAGCTGTATGGAATATGCTACAAACTGTCATACTAAACTTAGGCTGTCTGTCTACTACAGTTAGTTAGGCTTGCGAACAGACACGAAGGTAGTTGACCGACAATTTACGTCACATATCGACGATTTTAATCGAAAGCACTAAGTATATATTATGTGTGTGTGTGTTCCAGATGTGGAAGGGTAGTAAAACCCCATTAGAAAACAATATACTAATTGTTAGATATGGCGGCCATCCAGGAAAAAGATTCATTCTCGAAGTATGAAGTAGATGGAACTTTTTTGCAGACCATTTAAAGAGTATGGCCAACCTGGGCTCCTTGTTTGTGGAGCGTGACGAAGGGCCTGGCAATGAATGACAGCTGTCTAGTCGTTTAGATGCAGTGAAGCACGGGTCCCGTGTACACATATGCGTTCACGTACAAGATCCCTTGACAGTTAGACTTCTATTTGGCAATCAGCCTTAGCCTCGTCTATATATTTTTATACAGATATATATTTTATAAATCAATAACAATAATCTAGCATAACTTTCTCGCATGAACGTGTGTTGGGGGGGGGGGGGTAGAAAAAACACAATTTGAAAATCCGCTCGCTCTTGGTCCTTTTTTTTTTAAAGAAAAAAGGTTGCCATTCCCTACCGTCTAAACGGATAAGCTTAAAATTCCCGACTTCATCTAGCTTAGGCGTTAGGCCATTTCCATTTAATTATGTTTCGTGAAAATGTTTGGATTAAACTTATTTACAAGAGTATTATAGGTTTAGTGAGAAGACTACGATGGAAGCGATGTACAGGATTATGACCGAACACGGGCCGTTTGAATCAGTGACAACTGCTGATTTAAAGCCCACGCTTATACACTTTTTAGAAACTAGCTTATATGTGGACGAAGAGAGAGAGAGAGAGAGAGAGAGACGGGGTTTAACGTCCGCTCAACAAACCTAGGTATTTTCGGGACTAACATATGGTGTAATTTTATTTCAATAATTCGCTTGCGCGAAGGGGTATTTAGCAGTGGGAGGAAACCGGAGTGCCCGGAGGAAACACACTAGGTTGAGAAGGTGCCCCTATCTCCATGCCACATACGCTCACACCACGGCTAGGAACCACAGCCGCAAGCTAGAGGTGGCCGGCCAGCTAGAGGTCGAGCGCGGCACACTTGACAACTAGGCCATCCCAACCCCCTTTATGTGGTCGGTGTTGTGCAGATGTAATTTAACCCTAAATCTGAAGTTTTGAGAAAACACCGAAATTAGAAGTCATTCAAATAGAAAAAAAGCCAGAAAACTTTTAGTACTTTAACATAATGAAATATAATATAGAACTAAAATGTACTTAAATAATAGTTGAAATATGGAAAAGTAACCATAGCAACGCATGAAATGTGATTAGGTCATTTTTGCGTAACTTCAAGCCAAAATAAACTTAATTTGCGTAATTTCGCCTGAAAATGATACAACTGATTAAAGTAAATATTCAATCATTAACTCGAATTCAAAGTCTATGATTCAATTAAGGCTATCAGTGTCTTTTCTTATATTTTTGTCACCATTAAAGCCCGTATAAAACTGAATGCCATCACCAGGAATAATGTCCACAACATTTTTTTAAATAGTGTGGTGAAATGTGGGTTACATCTCACTGTGCCCACTTTTGATTAATCCAATTAAGGTCTAATTAGGATTAGTGTATTAAGCGGATTAGGATTAGGTGTTATAGGTAATTAGATGGAAAAAAATATTGAAAGTGACTAAATATTCAGTCTTATAATTGGTGAGATGAACTCACTGTAATCGTTAAAGTGATGAATTTTATTCAAAAAATGACACTTGAATATAATAGAACTAAAAGGTTGTTTTTTTCACTTTGGTCAAGAAGAGGAGACGGCATGACGTCACATGACCATTGAAGCCAGTGGTGCCATTTTGCTGAACTCAAAACATTTTAAGAATAATTGTTTTTGTGGAAATTTGTTTTATACAGTGAAAAGCCACACATATTATATAAATAATAAATTATTAAGTTATAATAAATCGTTAAAGTTAAGCCTATAGTATTAAAATTATCATCTTATATACAGCAGATTGTATAGATTTATGAAAATTAAATTCGATTACATAATGCAAGGCACCACATATACAGTAATAATAAAGATGTTTTGGCATTAAAAATGTCAGCTCAAACCGAGTAACCTATCCTATACAACAGATTGTATAGATTTATGAAATTTTCAATACACAGAATATATTTCATATGTAATAAATGAAATGTATGATTGATATATTCATTGAAGGAACTAAATCGCTAACATTTGGGACCTTGAAATTGACAAAAGTCGGTCGCAACGCATATAATACTGTAATATGAATGTATATAAACTGATTTACAGTCAGTCGTGTCCGTTTTTACTCCAATTTCAAATCCGTTATGATCGGCAAAATAGTGAAAGTCCACCTCACGGGTCAAACGAGCGGATTTTGACCGTATGATGCCAGACATTGATTAATCAATTGGCGCTGAAGTGTCTAGTGGTTTACCCACAGTTCCGTGGATCTAAAGACCAAGAACTTACCGTAGCAGACCGGTCCATTGGATAATCCCTCGCATTTATCTAGAAAACGTCAATTATAACAACTCTTCCAGATCCTACTGTAGTAAAAAAACGGAACGAAAATAGGATCTGTGTTTAATCAGATTTGGAAATAAATTGGAAACTGCACATCAAAATAAACCATTATTAATTTTTTGGGACCAGGAAATGGCCGCTAGCTCTTGTAATTGTTCTATTCTATTCAAGTCAAACCAACATGCAAATTGTTCTTTGAACATTTCTGCATCGATTTGATGAATAAGAGTTTGATATACATCCAACAATATGGTTAGTTCCTGGTTCACAGTTCAATCGTACTTGTTGTACTAATAATCGGATGTTTACCATATCTATTTCAATTTTTATCTTTGTCAACTCATCTTTTCTGTAGTAACATAGCTGGTCGGATAGCCGTGGCGATAGAGAGGCGGCTTCTCACCAATGCAACGATGGTTCAATCCCAGCTCAGGGGAAGAACTTTATCGTTGTAAGTGAGAGGGATATTCGGTCTCCCGTCCGATGAGGCAGATTTTCCCCGAGTTCTTCGGTTTAATAATAATAATAATAATAATCACGTCATTTTACAAGGGTAGCAAATTAGGCCTGAGGCCTTTTTCAAATTTGGCATGCAGTAATGATCGAAATCATTCGCTCGCACGATCTGTGCCAAGGGCCAAATTGGCAAAAGGCCTCAGGCCTAATTTGCTACCCGTGTAAAATGACGAGATTATTAATAATGATTCTGATTCCAACTAGACCGATTATGTATTGACTATATTTCAGATGAACCAGGTGATTGGCATCACGATGAATGAATGAATGAATGAATGAAATGGGGTTGAACGTCCTACTGTTATGCACTTAACCTGAGCTAATTGAAGACGGGCATACGCCATACAGGGTGCTATGAGGTAAATTTTTCTACGGCCTACTCTTATATCGAATTCCAACTGCCAAGGGATCTTATACGTGCACTCCAATGTGTACAGGGGACCTCGGTTTTTCGTCCCATCCGAACGACTAGGCAGCTGTCCTTGTCAGGCCCTCCTTCTGTATCACTGACAAGGGGAAATCACGTCGGAAAATCGAGATGAACTTTCTCGGCCAATGCAGGGATCGAACACTCGACCTCCAGGCTAGCGAACCAGCGCCTTATCCTCTTAGCCACCGTGATCCCCCGGCATCACGATGAAAGGACTGGTTATATTTTATTTAAATACATTATGAAAGAACTAAATCTGTCTATTGCAGGTCTTTATTTAGGTCTTAAATGTTCTATAAACTATTCATTAGACACCTTGAATATTTGATATGAAGATGTGGACAATGTTCCAGGAATCATTAGTATGTAACTCATATAATGAATCGATGCCAAATGGTCCAGAAATCGGCAGCATTTCATTTTAACAAATCCGACCAATCAGTAGTCACTAGGGGTGGAGCTTAACGACCTATTTCACACTTATTTATGACCGGCGAGATATAATGAAGGGTAAAGTTATCTCTGAGATCGGGAGGTTTGGATGTCCAAGTGTATTATAGTGCCGCGCTTCGACCACTAGCTGGCCGGTCACCTCTGGCTTACGGCAGTGTTTTGGACCCCTGATGTGAGCGTATGTGGCTTGGAGATAGGGGCGTCATCTCAACCTCGTGAGTTTACTTCGTGTACTTAAATTTCCTCCCACAGGAAAAATAAGAATTGTCTGCGATTTCACTAAGAAAATCAACAATCTCTTGGATCGAGATTAAAACAGCTGCCAACCCCTGGATATCTAGAAGATAATTATTGTGTTTGTAACATTGTTCATACACACAAACGATCATGTCAAATATATCACATTAATCAAATCAAACCAGTGGCAAACATAAAGACTTAATAATCTGAATAAGTACAACAATAATTACAATAATAATTACAACAATAAGCGCTTTGTTCAGGTGTCTACTGTCTATGAAGTAGTTTCCACACGCAGACCCTTGTCACGAAATACTAACCATAAGTAAGCAAAACAGTGATTATTATATTCTGGTACACTGTTAAAAATAAATGTAAAATTACAGTGAAAAACATGTCATTTACTTAACATAAGGCTGTAAACACACCACTGCATGTTATTATACTATAAATTTACTGTATGAGTGGGGTAACATGTGATTACTGTAAAAGATAGGTAAATTAACGATGAAAGTGTATTTTTACCTATTAGAACTGTATTTATTCTAGATGTAACCTGTAACACGTCGGATTGCCTGTCATATTCTCTTTGATTCTCTCCACTTCTAAAGCCCCATATGAGCAAGATAATTGTTTATCTACAACCGCCTATGCCCTATACTGCCTTAATGAAAAGGGGTACATGCAATACAGTGTCTACTCTGGAAAATCTCAATCGATTGGTGGGGAGGGTGGTGAAGTGAGTTAGACGCCTGGCTCGCTAGCCCGGAGCCAATGGAGGTTGTGGGTTCGCTCCCATACAGTTGGCTATGAGGGACATTTCGCCCGGGCAGCGGCGCTACGACCCACTTTTATATTGAATTTGAACTGTCAATGTATCTTTTACGTACACGCCAATATGTACACGGGGCCTCGGTTTGTTTTTGTCCCATCCGAACGACTAGACGGCTGTCCTTGTCAGGCCCTCAGGCCCTCCATCCTGCATCACTGACAAGGAGAAACCACGCCGGAAAATCGGGATAAACTTTTCGGCCAGGCTATTGTCGCGACGATGCTTTCAAAGCCCTCCATCGGCGAAGGTAAAAACTGAAAAGTCGTAAAAGTAGTCCTACTCCTAAACCTAACGCTTCTCATCTCTGAATAGCTGCCCTTCAGTTTTGAAAACGTTGAAAATACTGCTCCTTTTCAAAGCTGGTTTGGGGGCGATTGGCAACCATGTTGGATTTTTTTTAAACCATATTTTTTTTCAGGTTGACCTATCCTATGTAAAACCCCTCTCCCTCTTTGGAATTCGTTCTAAACTTTGGTCAAACTCGTCATAGTAATAGCCACTAGCTTAAAAAAAAGCGTCTGTACTGAAAGGTATGTTAGTTTCGTATGCTTACCCTTGACAATACCCGCGTGCTAGTGATACACCAAATTGCCACTTTCTATTATCGGTGTTAGTCTCGCTTACTTAGACTTGACATTAACCCAGTGACATACATTGTTGTTATTACCAAAAAAATCAGATAAAATCCATCGGTCTTTTAGTTTTCAGAGCCATGGTTGTTCAGTGAGTTAGACGAGAGAGAGAGGGAGACGAATTAATTAAATACTTATCAGGTTAGTTTGGGACTAACACAATCTTCTTTACATTGTCAGGGGGCTGCGATGGCCTAGTGGTCTAGAGTGCCGCGCTTCGACCTCTAGCTGACTGGCCACCTCTGGCTTGCGGTTGTGGTTGCGAGCCCTTGTGTTAACGTATTGGGCATGGAAAAAGGGGCGCCTTCTCACGTACAACCATAAGATCGGGGGCCTGTTTCACAAAACTTTAAATAAGATAAAATCCAAATTTTAGTAATTTGATTAAATAATATTAGATTGATTGTAGTGCTTAGCCAATCAGAATGGAAGTATCTACTAAAATTTGGATTTTATCTTCGGTTAAGATTTTGATGAAACCAGGTCCTGGGTTGTGCATTGTATAAATACTAGGCCTTAAGATTTAAAGATCATGCGCCCCCCCCCCACAAGAAACCCTGATACGACGCAGGTCTTCTGTTCGTCGAAGTCATTTTATATCCGTTAGTTAGTTTACTAACTGAGTTCTGTGCGTTGGCCACGCGACCTGTGACGTTTAGATAACATCATATGGATATCATGGCTATTCACTGTGTCAGGGTCACTTTTCTGCAGGTGAGTCTGTCGTTCAGATTGTCGAGGTCTATGACTGGATGCTTCGAATCGAGGTCTTGATAAATATTACATGTAGACAGTTATGTCTGAACTCTAGTACATCAAACGATTTGAAAAAAATATAAATGATACCTCAATTTATATATTTTCTGTATGTGTCGTTTTAAACAAGACATGTAGACACACAGGAGGTTGCAAATAATTATTAAAGAAATGCGACCGACCGAATCCCTATGAGCCTGTTTGATTTGTCCGCCAATAGGTTAGCCGGTTTCTATGGAAGACAAAACAGCTCTTTCGGTGTCCTTAATTCTTACTTCATAGTCCTTAATTCTTATTTCTTTAATTCTTGTCGTATTTCATCATTTGTACATTAAAATTAACATTTGTATCTTAAGAATATTTGTTTCACAAATAAGGCATTTGTTATATCAGATTTGTAAAATGCATTTCTGTTTAATTCAATTGAATTTTAATATAAAGAAAAAATATATTTTAGTAAATCAAAATAATGTTCTACATTCACATTTATAAATTCAAATCTCTAAATACAATTCTTGCAAAACATTTATTTAGAAACATTTCTTCAAAAACATTTCTCGAAATTCATTATGACGACATGAGCCGAAATCAACCTGGCAAACAAGAAGTCACCATATAATAAAGGAGAATGGGGCAAGTATACATACAACAAGAAAAATCGCTCGACGACCGCGACTTTAGTGAAATCACGACACTTATGTTTCTATATATAAATATATTGGTTAATATGATCTAGCATTAAATAAAATAAATAAAAACTTGTCTATTTTTAGTAAAAAGGTTTTTTTCTAATAGCGAAATATTTCTTTGGAGAGAGAGAGAAGTGGGGTTTAAACTCCTCTCGACACAGACTAGGTCATTTTGGGACTAAAGTTTGGATTTCAATTTTTGTTTTCAATAATACTCTTGCGCGTAGGGGTCTTTAGCAGTGGGAGGAAATCGGAGTGCCCGGAGAAAACCCACGAGGTTGAGAAGGCACCCCTATCTCAATGTCACATGCGCTCACACTAGGGCTCGGAACCACAGCCGCAAGCCAGAGGTGACCGGACAGAGAGAAATGGTGTTTAACGCCCACTCAACACATCTAGGTCGTTTCGAGACTAACCTATGGTTTAATTTTATTTTAATTATTCGCTTGTGCGTAGGGGTCTTTAGCAGTGGGAGGAAACCGGAGTGCCCGGAGGAAACCCACGAGTTTGAGAAGTCGCCCCTATCTCCATGCTACATACGCTCACACCAGGGCTCGAAACCACAGCCGCAAGCCATAGATGGCCGGCCAGCTAAAGGTCGAGGTGCGGCACTCTAGACCACTAGGCCATATTAATATGAACACACGAAAGAGGACTGTATCTCTTCTATACTCGAATATTCAAAGGGTGAAAGACAAATACTTTCCGGTGAAGCATTACATGGTAACTGGAATTTGGTATTAAGATGAGTATTTTGACTTTTCCCCCCCCCCCCTCACTAAATAGAGTTAAGATGATCCAAATTGTATCCGCTTTAACAAGGTATGCAAAAATAAATATGTCAGGAAACATTTTACAAATTTGAAAATGTATTTGGACCACACACACACACACTCCCCTCCCCATTTAATACCGGTTAGTACCAGTCATTGTTTAGTGGGTTTTTTTAATTTCAAGGTATATAAGTTTACATTTTGCAGCAAGCAAGAAACATACTTTCATACTTATTAAGATCGGGGTTTTTTTAATTTAAATAATATTGACAAATACGTAAATATGAAATAAGATATTTTTATGATTTGATTCAACCGAAAGGTTCTATATATGCAACTTAGATATTTAATATCTACATTCAAGTTAAACCTATATGGTGGCTGTAAGCGGCTATTCTACATTCTCGACTTGTCGGGTTGTGAAGGCGACAAGTCGCGGCACGACAAGTCGAACAGACCCGACAAAGCGACAAGTCGATAAGTCGCCGAAATACGATTATTTCGACTTGTCGTGCCGCGACTTGTCGCCTTCACAACCCGACAAGTCGAGAATGTAGACTGGCCGCTAACATCCACCATATAAACCAGTTGTATCTATTCATTTTATGTCCTACGTTGAGCTGAATAATCTATATGATCTATTGTCATTAAAACATATATTATGTGAAATATGTATTGATTTGTAGGACGTCTAAAGGGTGAAAAGATCCGCCTGATAGCAGTGATGAATTATTTTATATAACAGGTGGGACACGACTGAAAGGGTGTGGGAAATACTCTATGACGTCGTTTTTTAAAATTATTTTTTCAGATAACTTTCATCGAGCTATATATGCATCACATTTTATTTTAGATTCACTGATATTTCTAAATTTATCTTAAGTACACCGTCGAAAAGAGAAATACCCTTCGTAATGGGCTTAAGACATCATGCTCCAAATGTAAAAATAATGCATTTATTTGTCGTAGATGTTAAGATACGTAAACATTCACTCATCGTCTTCTTTATATTATATATTATAATTGACGTACATCCATATCTATTCATATATCTATTTTATTTTCAAACATATAGGGGTATAAACGCTCTGACAATTAATTTTACTTGAGCAACCCAGTAAAAAAAAAATTAAAACAAGTGCGAACAATGCAAACCATAAGACGAATTCGAAGTACAAAATACACGACAAACAGTGGTAATAGTGATGTATTACATAGAAATAGATGTTAATACAACTGTCTTAATGCTAGGTTCCCGCTATCACGATTCGCGGTAGGAAACATGTCTGCGGCCGTCATATTTTCCAAACTATCTTTTTTTATGGGCGAGGGTGGTGGGGGTGGGGTCTTACATGGTAGATTCCGCTCCTTCACACCTCTCGCAGACGACGGCACTACCAGCGGTAACCCGAAAATATTTTTAGGGCCTCAGGCTGCGCCCCGCCCCCTTTGATTCAAATTCGGGGACTCTCGACCCATTGATCAGTATTAGAGCATAATAGGAATTGCTATTAATAGTTACGTTCCAGAAGTATCACTTCGATGTTAAAATTAGACCTCTTTGTATCTAGCGGCATAATTACTTGCGTTCTTTAAATTTTATTTTCTAATATAAAGGACAAGGACAGCTGCCTAGTCGTTTGGATGGGACGAAAACCCGAGGTCCCGTGCATGTAAAATATACCTTGCAGCTGGAATTCGATATAAGAGTAGGCCGTAGTGCCGCTGCCCGGGCAAAAATTTCCCTCATAGCACACTGTATGACGTATTCCCGTCTTGAATTAGCCCAGGTTAGGTGCAGAAGAGTAGGACGTTAAACCCCATTACATTACACATTTCATTTAAGCATGGGTAACAGTTATAATCGTGATAACTACATTCATTTAGATAGGTTTGTATTGGTGCTAGAAATAATGTTTACTAACTTCATTTTAAATCTAGTAGACGTGGTACAAGGGTTAATCAGCGAACTGGATGTATGATATGTGTTGTTGACGTTTGGGAAAGTAGGACAAGGGGAAATGAGTAGGGAGTGAAGTGCTGTAAAGGGATAGTTAGATGTATTATGAATGGCTAGAGTGGCTGTGGTGTTACGGTGAAATACTATGCCGCCACCGTAACACCACAGCTTTATGATTTGTTAGACAAGAGTGATATCCACTGTTTTTTTTTGTTTTGTTTTTTGTTCTTGTAAAATGCATAATAGGCATATACATTACATAATCCAGTGTATTTTACACAATTTCAATACATTCAATATAAAGTGGTATTGTCTAAGACAGAAATTAGTATATCCAGGCTAAAAATATTTTACAATATTAAAACCACTTTTTGTAGTTATTTTTAGTTATGTACAGTAGACGGCATGTCTACGCCCCGAAGCTCATGGTCTTGAAAGAAACGTGCAGTTGGCTAATTTTAGATTTGTATTCCTTTCGATCACGGGAATGACGAGAGTTAATACGATGATTTGACAACTTACGTTCTTATGAAGTCAGTCACATACAAATCGTTCTGCATTAACAACTCTTAGCATTATTGTAAATTTTGTGAGGTGATAAACGAAACCGTTGAACGTTATTGAAAATTTATTTGTGATTTTTAAATTTCCCGCGATCTTCGTCTTATGGTTTTGTGTGTTGAGATCTTCATACACATGGAAATTTATAATTTTATGGATTTTATTACAATAAAGGTAAGATCCTCCATAAATAGAGTTGTAACTTAAACCGAAACTTAAAGCGGTTTTTTCATTTTTGGCAGAATGTAACACTGCTAAGTGAGACATTAATTTTGACCGCACATAAAATTACGAATGCAAAACGATAAAATGGCTATGAGTTACGGGTTGCGCAGTACTCATTTCAACTCGCAAAACAATAAACTGGCAATGATTTACCGCTTACGTGGTACTTATTTCAATACGCAAAACAATAAACTACGGTAAATTTAGCTTATCGCTATATACCCGGATACATTCAAATTGCGGTCTGACTGCTGCTTATCATTATAAATGACGACATTGTTTTCTCCCTTTTTTACGACAGATTACGGTCCATATTTATATTTTAATAATACATGACGGTGTCTTGTGTTCATCAACAAATACAAAAGACGCATAGAAGAAACGACCCGTACAACTTCCACATAATATATTGAGACATGTCCTTATACAAAGTCCATATAACACTCACGCGTAAGATAAAACCTGTCGGTCCTTGATTATGCCCGTTTGGTTCAGATCTAACAACTATCGAGAAAACACACCAATTAAACAATACACATCGGGTCATTCATTTTTAACCGGGTCATTCGTTTTTAAACCGTCGGTTAATTAACATACCCGTTACAGAAAACTTTCGTCCAAGAGTTTTTCACCCCTAGCGATAATAAACTCACCTTGTTAATTAACACACATTATCTAGAGTTAAAATCCGAATTTTAATTTTTTTTTTTGAGATACTTGTTTCTTATAAGGCAAACGTACGTTTTGACCCTGACCTATTTCTCAGTGTAAGCCTGCGCCTCAAAAAGAGGTCTCGCCTTTTTTTATTAGTATAATGACTTCCTCATATGCGGCAGGTTAGTTTGCTTCTAAAAACACTGTTTTCTGGTCCAAAAAATACAAAAGTAATTTTCTACCAGATGACCTTGGTTCTTTTCACCGACACCGAGATAATTTCTCTCGGTGTATGGATATAGCTATGCGTAAGTTCAAACAAGGTCAATAAATCCGCGGTGACACTGTTGAGAAAATAAACCCATGGTTTGTTTATTAGCAAATGGAGCGTGAATCAACTCAGTTTGTACCGAACAATTTTTGACTGATATGTATCAACTTTCTTCACACATTCGGTTTATAATTAACGATACACAGGTACAGTGGCGAAAATGTTGTACTTCACAGTTTGTTAGCTCAGAACTACCTCCGCACGAAATCCCAGATTATGGGACTTGTAAAAGAAAAATAAATAGTACCTGTGCGCGTGCCAGTAAAAGAAAACTAAGAGTTTGCGCATAAAAATGCCCGAACGTACCAGGCGCCAGGTCATCCAGGTACTGGAATATGGGTGAGAGATTCCTCTCGATTATTAAGATAATATTTGTATACTGCTGTCTGACCTTCCTATGTTATAAACGTATTTAGTCGATTATAAACAAACTACTTAACTTTGGTTATTATAAGTCCGTTGTTTTGTTTTCGTCTTGTATTAGTTATTTGGTTAGAGAGTTAGGTGGGATTAATTCTTTTGAACACAGCTACAGGAAAAAAGAACAATATTCGTTTTACGGGTCTTGAATCGCACCCTTAAATATCTTTACTTTTTCCGGATGGCATTTTGTATATCGTGATCATGCCTCAGTCAATCAACGTCTTGAATTCTATTACCGTAATGTACCATGCCATATTCATGAGTTATTGTATGCTACACAGATAAAGTGAAAATTGTTAAATTTAGCGCGAAACTTTCACGAGTTCCCCCCACGGCCTGCATAATTCCCGAAATTATAGCTACTTTATCTGCAGACACGTAAATATTAGCATCCAATCAGAGATAGCGAACCCCACGGAAACCTTGACATTGGACGAACCTTGAACTTTGCATCGCGATTATTACAAGTAGACATTTTAGCTTGAGAGAGTGAGACTTGGTATTCGTGACGATCAATGAATCTGATAGGCTCACAGATTGGGCTTATACCCAATCAAACTTAGTGTCAAAATATTCGGGGTATTACGTGAAGGGCTTGGTACGATGTACGTAGTCAAAGCGAGATCAAGCCTTCTATTGAAGATGATGTCAAATTCAATCAGCTATACCAAGTTAGTCCCGAAATAACCTAGTTTGTGTTGAGTGGTCGATAAACCCCATCCCCTCCCTCTCTCTCTCTGTCTCTCTCTAACCCACTCTCTCTCTCTCTTTCTCGCTCTATATCGAGTCTCTTAGATGACCGGCAAACACGCGTCAAGACAGTGCACGTTATGGGCTGATTTGTTTTTTGGAGATAAAACACACATTTATGTTTATAAATAAAACTGGTTGTGCTACACGCGATGTTATGTCTATCTGGTGATAACTGTAATCCTGTATTTTTATCTTTAAATCGGATTAGCTGATGGTTAACAGCTGAGCACAGTTTCATGAGGTCTTCGTTGAGTCAACTGGCTTGATTTAGATTCCTCTGTTATACGTCACAAGGAGTTGGGTCACCTGTGCAGCGTTATGGGTTTTCTCCTGTTCCCCGGTTCTCTCCCACTGCTGAAAATCACTACGCGATAGCGATTTATTTAAATAAAATAAACCACATGTTAGTCCCGAAGTGACCTAGTTTGTGTCGAGTGGACGTTGAACCACATATTCAATAAAGGGCATTTTCCTCCCATTTCTAGTGATTATTGAAATAAAATTAAAACGTATGATGTTGGTCCAGAATTGTACTAGTTGGTGTCTACAGCACGTTAAAAACCCATGAGTATTTGATCGAGGTAACACTTAGGAAATTCGAGGGCACCTTTTCTTAGAAATGAGGGCACTTTTCAGAAAATAGGGTGCTTTGTTGGAAGAGAGGGCGCATAACCACACCCACCCCTATACCCCGTTGGGAAATCTCATTAGATGCGAGAATTAAAAAAAATAATAACCAGTTCCTTTACTTTTCGTTTGCATTTGGGCTAATTCGAGTAATATAGTGCCAGTTATAAATATACCATTTTTCTTTGATTTGTTTATTCCCTCTTCCTGCATTTTTTGATTGACTTTTTGGTCTAGAATTGGATAAAAAAAAGAGATCAAATTTGCAATTTCATAGCAGTTTTGGGAAATACTGATGATATTACAGCGGGGTATATAAGCGACAAAGTGTCTTTCTGCAGAGCAATCATTATGTCGGAGGTGAGATTTTGACCCCAGTCAACATCAAATCCCCTTGGCAAGAAATCTAAAAGGTCAAACCCCTACACAGCTATATGCTGAGCAAATTTCCAAAATGTGGTCCCTATTGTGCCTATAAAGATTGGAACCAGTGGAATGTTGAGCAAAAAGCTATATAGCCTGTGATGTTACAATTTCATATTTTTAAGTTTTATTTTTAAAATGTATGAAAATACAGTCTTAAAATAGATGGTATCTATAAACAGTCCCAACTTGTTAAAGAATAATCCTATTAATCCTATAATTCACAATTGCCAGTTGAGAAATGGGAAAAAATATCATTTTAACTTAAAATTCAATCGTTTGAAGTCGGGGAAATCATGCCTATGGTCGTATAATAGTGAGTTGGTCAATGGTCACCTATTAAGCAAAAGACATAGAAATAATTATGTTTTGACTATCTTAGAACGTATTAAATTTTCGCTTTAACATTACTAGTCTGCGTTCATTTATGAGGGCAGGGTCCAACCCTGTCTATCGATCAAGGACGCCTCTGCAGAGGAGTGACCCTGTCTATCGACCAAGAACGCCTCTGCAGAGAAGTGACCCTGCCTATCGACCAAGAACGCCTCTGCAGAGAATTGACCAATTTTTACTGCTTTTATCATTGACACCACGTCTGTCTTGCTTATCTCGGATTTATCTCAGACTCTGAATTCACGTAAGGTTTCAATAAATAATTAATCTTAAAAGCCTGGATAAATCTAAAGTAGATATTAAATATATACCACGTCTTCGCTTTCCCCGAGTCTTTAACAATGTCAGAACAGCAGGGTATATGTTATGGCTTTTATTATTGTGAAATGTTACCCTCCAGTACAAAACAGACACTTGGGTCAAATTGAAGAAATGGAGATAATGGTGTCAAATGAAAGAGTATACAAACTTAAAAACTCCCATATCTCTGCCAATTTTTGTCCGATTCTTAGAATTCAGGTACCAATGAAAAGAGGTTTTTATATATCATTTGACACCATTATCTCCATTTCTTCAATTTGACCCAATTGTACTGTTTTGTACTGGAGGGTCACAAATATCCAACGACTTGGTATATTCGAGATCCAACAGTTATCGGTATGGAGATACATGTACTTCATACTAACGAAGAAAGTGCTTTATCAACGCCTGGTCATTATGAGACTAACAAAGCGTCAGTTGTGATAACTGTGATCTATGGGGAAATAGAGAGAGGGCAAGAGAGAGAGAGATGGGTTGGACAGACGACCCTTCTCCTTGTCACGTACAACCGGTGATTCGTGATTATTATATAGTAATGTTTAGCGGTGGTAGCTTTGTTGTTGTTGCTTATTTTCTTATTTACCTAGTAAATATATTACTGATATATGAGCGATAAACCTGTTTTGTAGATTACATAGATACGGGTATAGCAACCTGATTTACATTAAATAACAACTACAACCCCCGCACATATATTTTAACCATATATTATTATACATTAACAAAATCATTACCCAGGTTTGACAGATACAACCACGCCCCTAATTTTATAACATATTACACAAGATTGAAATTGATAAAATCAGTTCCCGAGTTTGACAATTACAACCATAACCATGCATTTAAACTGAATAGGAGACCAAACAAACCAACTAATTGTATTTCAATTTCTTTTTGTTCTGGTATAAAATAAATTAAATTATAGTGTAAACTGACTTTAACATCATTCAACTACCTGCCATGTTCGTCGCTTTAATAACTAAAACAAAGAGGAATATAACATACCGCTGTATCATAAAGCCTGTCATTGAGTCAACTGGCGTGGTTTCGACTCCCCGGTTGTAGGGTCGCATGTCCAACCTCGAGAGTTTTATCTGGGTCTTCTGGTTTCCTCCCACTGCTAAATAACCCTACGCGCATGCGAATTAATGAAATAAAATTTAACGATGTTAGTCCCGAAATGACCTAGTTTGTTTCGAGTGGACGTTAAAACCCATTCCTCCCTCTCTATACGCAATTTGACCTAGGAAACTGTATAGGTCATAACAGATTAACCATGGACCTTTTACGTGCACGCCAATGTGTACACGGGACCTTGGTTATTCGTCCCATCAAAATGACTAGACAGCTGTCCTTGTCAGGCCCTCCGTCCTGCATCCATGACAAGTTGGAACCAAGCCAGAGAATCTTAATGCAGGGATTGAACAGCGCCTTACCCACTTAGTCACCGTGACCCCCAATAGGTTGTAAAGGTAATACGATTAAAGGACCCAAACTTTCCTACAGATGCTGGTTTAATGCGGATCAGCCTATATATTCATAGACGTTATCGCGATTAGTATACATAGTCTATGCTTCGGAATTGACAACTGTATGTAGGCATTCTGATATGTACTTCCTTCTTTGGGACATTTATTTAAAAACCATTAACACAGGCAATGACAAATGTAGACGTATTACTTAACATGTTATGTGGAGTTATACGAATTCTTTAATCTAATCACTACTACACTTTCTTAATGACAATATGTAAAAAACAGTGTCCTCCAATCCCCATTAGCCATACGGGTTAAAGCAACATGATATCGTTTACTACACCAAGCACTACCTTTGTAATACCCACAACTTCACAATAATGTTTAAAGGAGCTAAATCGCTAACATTTGGGACCTAGAAATTGACACATACATCTTCACAATAATTTTTAATACAGATGTTGTATACCAGAGTCTATCACATGAAAAGGGAGAGAGAGAGAGAGAGAGAGAGAGAGAGAGAGAGAGAGAGAGAGAGAGACGGAAATGAGGTTTAACGTCCACTCAACACAACTAGGTCATTTCGGGACTAACATATGGTTTAATTTTTATTTCAATAATTCGCTAGCGCGTATGCGTCTTTAGCAGTGGGAGGAAACCGAAGTGCCCGGAGGAAACCCACGAGGTTGAGAATGTGCCCCTATCTCCATGCCACATACGCTCACACCAGGGCTCAAAACCACAGCCGCAAGCCAGAGGTGGCCGGCCACATGAAAAGAGGGTTTGGTGGCCGAATGGTTAGCACATGTGCGCTATATCATAAAGCCTGTCATTGATTCATCTGGCGTGGGTTCGAATCCATGGTTGTACGTGAAAAGGAGTAGGGTCGCCTGTCAGGCCTAATGAGTTTTCTCCGGGTCCTCCGCTTTCCTCCCATTGCTGCTAAATAAAATTAAACCATATGTTAGTCCTGAAATGACCTAGTTTTTGTTGAGTGGTGTTACCCCACCTCTCTCTATATATCTCTCCCCCTCTCCCTCTCTCTCTCTATTTCTATTACATGCAACTGTCATGCACTAGTTTATGTTTTAAACTCTAATTAAACTCGGTAGAAAACATCTCGCGGTGAATCTAGTGCTATAGATATTATAAACCTATAACGGTAAATCTCTTTGATATGTCGGGTAAACATGTTATTATTGCACTGAGATGCTATTTTAAGTTGAGTCAGATTTGATTTACAATTATAATTAAAGTCCACATGTGTTAGGTGTGTTAAGATAAAATAAAAACCAAGTACGAACAATCCAAACTATAAGACAGAATTCAAAGTCCTTAAAAACGTTTTAGGCAAAATAGTGTATTCAAGCAAAACAGTGTAATCAGCAAATGGACTTAAAGATGCATTCCCGGGTACACACTTTGTGATTTTATGATATATTTGGACTAAACACATATTTAAAGTAACCAATCTATCAAAAAATTGCTTCAATTCCCTTTCAAAACTCTCCAGGGATACCTATAGCTGTAAGCAAGCTGTTGTTAAACGCAATGTCTTCCAACTAACTTCATTGTGGGAGGGGTCCATATTTCAAAATGTATCTATCATTTACTTACTTTACATTTACCATATAATTGAGGCCTAAATACATTCTTAATTATTTCTGTCAACTTCTTTTTACACCTTTTAATTGCAGAGTATGTTGTACCCTGACAACCTGCAATGTTCCCAAAACCGCCTAACCATTTGAGCAAGAAATAACAACTGCTCACTGACCTAAGCTAGCAGACAATAAGCCAGCAAATACTGTTGAGTTGACAGTTAGTGATTCCCTTACGATATTGCTCAGTCCTTGCCCCATGGGCGATTTTCGCGTAATCTAGTATTTTTCTAGTAAGATTGGGTGTCTATACTTTTCATAAATACCAAATTTGCCATACTTTTATTGGAAATAACCAGCCTATAAATACTTTGCTGGGAACCCATCTTTAAATTTGTATCACCAATTAATTGGAATATTGTAAAATAGTACAATTTGTTGACCAGAATGAAGATTGGGATATATTTTTCAGTTACAACAGGAGTATCATTGTCCCTTCAAATTCCATGAATATGTTTTTTAATTCCTAATTTAATTTCTCCGGGTTATTGCGATCCCTGGACCCTCGCCTATAAGAACTTATAATGGAAGCCCCCTACCCAATCAAGAAAATTGTTTCCGCCGGCCTGTAGTATTCTTAGCGATGTGGTTAATATGAAGGGTACTAGCCATCAAAATTTTGATTTGAAATTTAATAATTAATCTGATATAAGTAACGGTGATATAGCTGAACTGTTTTTAAAATCGGATACAAATTGTGACCTGTATAGGCTCCACCGGCTCAAAATACGTCTTTTGGTTCAATCAGGGGCCATAATCCAGGAAATTACGGTTCAATATGCGCCAATAGGGAAAAGAATCGAGATCTTTGGGTTATAGACCTAAATATTGTTACCCCTAGTGTGTACAGTCAGGGGCCATAATCCACGAAGTTACGGTCGCATACAAGCCAATATCGAAAGGAACCGAGATCTGTAGCATATTAACCTATATTTCAAGTTATGAGTGTTCACAAAGAAGGTGTGGAATTGTGGGCGTATAAACACATATCATCTGGTGCCGAACATGCTATTATACGGACAAGTGACATATAACAGAGGGATTTAAGCGGAATTCTTTATGTAGAAATCTTAATTCGGTCATTGACATTTCGGTAACTATTAGGTTTTAAAATAATTTAATGTACTCTAATTTAACTGTTCAGATAATAAATTATGACAAAATACATGTTTATTCTTCAGATAAGTGTCTATTATTGGTAAACCTGTCCATTATTTTCAATAAACAATGAACAGTTTTATAAATATAAGATGATTGTTTAAGAAAAGAGTTCATTCTCCTATATACTGGTTAAAAACATCAAAGGGTGACGTCATATCTGTGTTTAAAATATTTATATATGTAAAGGATTCAATATCTATTTTTAATTTTACTGTCTATGATATTTCTTTTTATTTACATAAAATCGGTGGGTTGGATGGCTGAATGGTAGGCGTGTGCGTGCTGTCTCATAAAGCCCGTCATCGAGACAACTGGCGTGGTTTTAAATCCCCGTGGGTTTCCCCGGGTCCTCCAGTTTCCCGCCACTGCTAAAGATCCCTACACACAAGCTAATTATTGAAATAAAATTAAACCATATGTTAGCCCTGGAATTACCTAGTTTTGTCGAGTGGACGTTGAAACCCCGTCTTCAATTAGCCCAGGTTAGGTGCAGAAGCGTAGGACGTTAAACCCAATTTCATTCTCTCTCTCTCTCTCTCTCTCTCTCTCTTTCTTGCTGTAACATGATCCAGCAATGGTCAGAGAGGGATTTTCGGGGCCATTGCTTCAGGAATATGAAAGTAACATCGATAAATCCAAACCATTACAAGCCTAAGTAATGTTGTTATGAAGAAGGAAGATCCACAATAGCCTACTCTCTAATGCTATCTGGGGAATTCGTTTTCTTAGGTATAGAGTCAAAGAAGGGAGTTTTTGAATTACCATTTTCGTCTCATTAATAGTAAATATGAATATAAGGGTGAACAGATAACAGCGTTAAGATGTTGACTGTAGTGATATAATGGATTGTTAAATGATTTTAGAATGCTACTTTATGTTTCTCAAAACGTATGTGGCCAACCTTTATACATTTTGTAAAGCAAAGACATGGCCATCTGCAATATACACTCGGCAAATCTCGACAGATTTCGGTATCCTACATCTAGACTCGGATGTATGACGAATTCCGCCATTTTGGAACTATTTTAAAGGTCCGGATTAAAAATGGCTACCCCCATGCAGATTTTGTCAACAAACTAAAAAATTTCTGCCATTTTTCGGTATTCGCATACAGCCCCTTTTGTCTTTGAGACCCCACCGTGGGCTGTATCTCCCCTAAAGATCGATTTCGATCTTACTAAACATAAAAAGAGAGATACAAGTTCGACGGTTTTCCAATCTCTCTTCAGAGAGCTAAGGTCTAAATGTGGTGATTATATTCCCATTTATACAGATTGTTCGGAAGATGGTAATCGTGTAACTTCGGCTACCGTGACACCATCTGAGACCATTTCTGTATGTCTCCCTTCTGCTGCTTCCATATTTACAGCTGAACTCCAGGCTATTCTCCAAGCCTTGGAGTTTATTCAGTCCTCATCAGTTTTAAAACACATTATCTTTTCTGATTTTTTGTCCTCATTACAAGCTATTAATAACAAACAGCTTTATCACCCATTAATAGCAGACATTTATTGTCTGCTATTGTCCAATGAGTTTATCAACAAGGACATTGTCCTTTGTTGGCTCCCCAGTCATATGAATATCAAAGGGAATGATCGAGCAGACTCGGCTGCCAAGTCTGCTTAGATCTTCCCATAACCGATTTTTTAACATCATATAAGGATTTTAAATCCATTATTAATAATTTCATATATTATCGATGGCAACGGTCTTGGGATCTTGCAGGCACAAACAAACTTCATCACATCAAGCCTCTCTTAGGAGATTGGCCAAGCTCATATAGAACCAACAGGAGAGATGAGGTTGTCTTGTGTCGCTCTCGCATAGGTCATTCCTTTTTAACACATATTTTCACCTTAAAGCGAGATCCTCAACCAGAATGTGAACACTGTCATGTTCCTTTAACAGTTAAGCACATTTTGATTGAGTGCAAGCATCTCAAGGATATTAGATTAAATCATTTCCGTTGCCAGTCACTTCAACATTTGTTTACCAAACCGGGTCTATATTGTAAATTACTAGACATTTTAAAAGAGACAGGATTTTATCATAAATTTTAATTGTATATATTATCATTTCATTTTTGTATTTTTAATATTTATATGCATAAAACGATTTATTTTACTTTTATTTAAGTTACTACTGTGATATTGTTTTTATTTATGCATTATTATTTTCTTTGATAAAATTTAACCTGTCTCAAAATAATCATCATATGTTTGGCGCAATATGGCCAGGTTGGTGCTGACGTGCCATAAAACTAAATTTCTTTCTTTCTTTAAAAGGGGCACGTTTTCCTGTTAAAGTAAATCGGTAGTCGACTAGTCGCATCGCAAATGTATGGTCATGGGTACATATCACTTACTGTCATACACACGAGTCTAGATGTAAGGTTACGGAGGGTATCGGAATCTGTCGAGGTTTGCCGAATAAAGCAATATATACACCCGTGATTGACATTGCACATACTTGTTACGATATTTTGTTTTTCAAAACATTGTTGGATTTTTATCGAAATTACGAAATTTTCATCTTCATGGTTTTTACTGTTATTTGAGATTTGACAGTAAAACACCACGTGGGTAACAAATAAGATCAAAGGGACTCGAATTTTCAAAGCGTTTTTCATAGTTGCTGTTAAAATAAATTACTGCTATGTTCACCCATTTTAGCATGGTGCACTTTCTGTACATTCCAATTCATCAATAGGAAAGCGTTTTTCATAGTTGCTGTTAAAATATAAATAAATACTGCTATTTTCACTCATTTTAGCATGATGCACTTCTGTAATCAACAGGGAAGTAGTGGGAGTATTCGAGTAGTGGGAGTATGAGCTACTTAAAATTCTCATTCAATATCCGGTATGCACACATAAAAAATAAATAAAAAAGTTAAACACAGTGACCTGAATTACAAGATTAGGAGTTTGACACCCTGATTAGTATTTTTGACATTAAGAAAACTTAAAATATAGTTTATCCAGTTTTGCGGTTTTAATCCCGATTCTGAAAATAATTCGAAAGAATGACATATTGTTTAAATCAAGCAAGGAAAGAGAGTAGGGAAATTGGGGTTAACGTCCACTCGACATTTCGGGACTAACATATGGTTCAATTTTATTCCAATAATTCGCTTGTGCATAGGGGGTCTTTAGCAGTGGGAGGGAACCGGAGGACCCGGAGAAAAACAGTTCTAGAGAGGAAGCTAGATGACTTAAGGACAAACACTGTATATTTTATTTTAATTACTCGCTTGTCTCGCCACATGACAGACCTTATGAACTAACGCACTTAGGCTACTCTCTAAGGATGAATTATGCAAGAGTTTAAGCTGTCTATTGCGTGTCTTTGTGCCAGCTTTAGATGGTATATAAATCTTTTTTAGACCCATAATCAACCTCCCGGGACATCGGTTTGCTCCGACGTTAACGGTTAAGTAGATTAGAACACCCCGCCCACTTAAATGCTTAACAATCAATTACATAATCGAAACTTAGTCTTGATTGTCAAGTACCGTTACTACAATAATAAACATTTTGTCAAAACTTTAAACAGTCATAATCTTGAACAGCAGAAAATAATTTCTGCAATTTTCAATATATTAATTTTTGATTGTCTATTTTTAACTTTTATAGCAAAAACCGCCAGCTCTGTATCTTATTCATACAAATTGCATAATGAAAGGAGGACAAAATATCCAAATTATAACGAGAGCCTCTATTCCATCTTCCTTAGCCAAATCGGGGCATAGCACTGATTTATATCATAACTGAATAGCTCATGACGCAATAAACAAATTACGTAGTTTGAAGCCACCGTCCGTCATCTTGCTACACCTTGTCGGGGCAGAGCGGTAGGACGTTAAACCCCCTTTCATTTATATTCCCCTAATTTACAAGTTCATACAAACGCAGGAATATTTGAATGTAATAGCGTTTAAAGACTCTTCAATCCGAAATATTCATGCAAATATCCATGGTAATTTCCATTTAGTGGATACGCACGCATTGCTTATCGACGTATTTGCCCAGACAGTGGCGCCTCCCGAAGTCATTCACGCCTGCGTATAGTCCATTCTACACGTTTGTTTATTATTATGTGGTTTATAAATCATTCATTACTTATTAATATGTTGTCTTTATTATAATTACAAATGGCGCCAGAACCCATATCTTACAATAAATCTTGCATTGAATCTTATTGGATATTGTGTTCCTATATTTTGACGACAAGATAACAACATCAATATTGATTGAAATCAGCCAATAGATACTGAATTATAAATTATAAACGTGATTTTTATCTCGAATATGATGGGAAATATTGAGTAAGACGGTTAGTTCCGTTAAAAAAGGGGGTGGGGTTGGATGGCCGAATGGTTAGCGCGCGCTGTGTCGTAATACCTGTCAATGAGTCAACTGGCGTCGTTTCGGATAGTCGGTTGTACGTGAATGGTGTCGCCTGTCCAACCTCGTGGGGTTTATTCTCCAGGTTCCCCGGTTTCCTCCCACTGCTAAATACCCCTACGCGCAAGCGAATTATTGAAATAAAAAAATAAACCATATGCTAGTCCAGAAATGATATAGTTTGTGTCCAGTGGACGTTAAACCCCTCTCTCTCTCCCTCTCTCTCTCTCTCTATCTCACTCTATTTACAGTAGATGACGAAATTTTCGATTAAAATAAATCCTCCGAATACAAATTGCATTGTAGAAGGTGACAGAGGTTCACAAAACCAGAAATTCTTCATATTTAACGAATACATGCCCGACAAACATGTACATTCTCTATGTGATTTATGTTTCATTTTAGAATTGTTGTAGACCGATGAAGTAAGTTCAATGGGATTTAAGACCCATCTTATCTTCGCCGCCTGGTTTTATAAAGACGGACATAATCCATGACGTGAGATGTCAATTTGTACACGCCCCCCCCCCCCCCCTCCCGAACGACTGGACATCTGTTTTTGTCATTTTATAGTTAGCCCTGTTCAAAATTGTGGTGATACGCTGACGGGATTACCGAATTATACCAAAACTTGTAAATTAAAAATTGGATTTAACGTCTTTGGTTTCTTAACCAACTCGAAACATAGCTATAAGCCCAAACGTCTGCGACGAGATAATTAATTATTTATCCCATACAGCCCAAAGTTCTCCCGTATAGAAGTCGTAAATTGTTCTTGTACGTGAACTGCCAATTTGTACATGGAACCTCGTTTTTTTGTCTCATCCGAACGACTAGAATGTCTTTTATTGTCATCAGTAGCTGGCTTAAACTTTAGTTAGCCAGCGAATCAACGTATGTCTGAGTAATGATTAATCAAAAATGGGCCGAAAATCTTGAACCTGAAGTCTATAAAACCGTCGACCAAGGAATCTGATAGGCCCACAAACTGGGCTTATACACAATCAAATTTAGTGTCGAAATATTCAGGGTATTACGTGAAGGGCTGGGTAAGATGTACGTACGTAGTTGAAGCGAGATCAAGCCTTCTGTTGAAGATGTAAAACCTACGGCCATGTGCTCTTTAATGATAGTCTATAAAACCTACGGCCATTGCTCTTTAATTAAAAATCTTATCTATTTCTGATTGTATGGGTAAGTTATTTATTATGTATGTATATATTCGATTGTAGCTAACCGTAGTGACCGAAAACCCAATGATCTAATTAATCCAATTAGAGGAGATGACATTTAGATCTATCAACAATACCGATGCTAATGATAGTCATTTTATTTCCCATGAAATCTGGACCAACCGATCTAGAGTTACCACCCCCTTGGGAATTGTTGCTTGTCAAAGGGAATTAGCGTACACTATACACAAACGATAAGGCTTTGGTCAATAGATCGCTCTAGATCTTTTCCTATTCAATCTGATAATTAACTCGTTCTCGAACGCGGTGAAAGTCAATACCATTTTACGTAAAATACCATTCTTATATACCAAACCATATGAGTACATTAGCAAGGACAATACATAAAAGCCTACAGTAGAATTAATAATACATTTGAGGTAATGTTCATCTTAAATCGGTAAAACTTTACTGCGTATTTGAAAGATAGAGGGCGAGTGAGCGAGAGAGAAAGAGAGAGAGAGAGAGAGCTGAGGGATGAGGCACTTGAAAGAGAGGGAGGGAGAGAGTCGACAAAAAATAGGTCAAACCATGGACCTATTTTGCAAGTCAAAAATGCCCGTATGTTTTCTTTTTTACTCTACTGATTTTAAAATAAAATAATTCTAACTTGTTGTTTTTAATAAGTTATATATATATATATATATATATATATATATCTATGAACATTGATTGATCTCATTATTCATGTATTGACCATTGTCAAACTATACCAGGAAGACTATGTAGATTAATGTCCTATATTAAGTATTGTATACTTTTAGCCTTTTTATGATCCATTGTAATTGAAATCTATTATTCTAAGAATGTATATATATCTATCGTATTTTCAATATTTTGTATACATTAATAATATCTGAAGACGGCTAAAGAGGGCAGAGACAGATATAGTCTTTCACTTATCGATATTTTATCCCTTAAAAATCCTAAATTTAGTGATTATGTAGAATTAATATATCCTGATGAGCTCGAAATTAAAAACACCATTGACCGTGACAATTACGCTTCCTACTTGGATCTGCGTCTCGAATTTGACAATTGCCATAAACTGAGTGTTAAATTGTTGGATAAACGTGATGACTTTGACATTCCGATTGTTAACTTTCCATTTATAAGTAGTAACATTCCAATATCACCAGCTTATGGAGTGTTTGTATCTCAGCTAATTCGTTACGCGATAGCTTGTTCCTTTTATTCTGTTTTTTAAGTAGATCGAGGAATTTGTCATTAATTTAAGCTTCAACTTCAACTACATGGTCGTCATATTGATTTGATTGGGAAATATAACGTGTCTCTCTCAGCTATTATTCTAGATATATTTAATTGACACGTTTACTATAACTATATCCCTGATAATGTCTACTACATGTTAAAACACAGTTCATCGAGTGCATTTTGCATACCGATATTTCATTGGTCAATCACGCTAGTTTACCGAAATTTCGCTTAATAGTTTTGATGCAGCAATGGCGGGTGTGCCGCCAGGCAGGGTAAGCTTACTCTTCCGGACCATTTGCTGATTACACTATTTTGCTTGAATACACTATTTCGCCTATAACGTTTTTTAGGACTTCGTATTCTGTCTTATAGTTTGGATTGTTCGTACTTTGTTTTATTTTATTTGATGTATGTCAGAATGAAGTATAGTGGAGAATTGTTTACCTGGAGGTATTGTTTTTATTTATACATGTATATACCCACACACAATGAATATTGTGGTATACTTATCGACATATCCGAAGACATGTATTTATGGTGCGGTACGCCATTATTGGCTTGCTCTACGTGACAACCGGTCATCAATAACTCATTACGTGACGTCAATGACTGCCAGGTGGTTGTTGATTGCATGTTGTGGAACTTATAAGAAGTAATGTATATCCGAAAAAAGTGAATTAGGCGATATACGGTACATATAGCCACCACGCCCCATCCCACCCCACCCATTAGATGGTTTATACTGGAGGCAACAGTGCCTTGATTTGTATACCACTGGCTACCGGGTTCGCATCCGAGATTTTCCGGTCTGGTTTACACTTGTCAGTGGTGTAGTATACTGATAGCATGATTAGGAAAAGGTGTCTAGTCATTCGGATGGTCACACAAAATGGACGTCCCGTATATATCATTAACAGCACGGTAAAGAATCCATTATAGGGATTTATCGGCGTAGTTAACCCTTGTCAGTGGCCCAAGACCGACTGGCAGGCCAGGAAAAGCGTATAGTCGTTGGGGTGGGACGAAAAACTGAGGTCCGGCGTACATATTTGAATGCACGTAAAATATGTCTAGGCAATTGGAATTCGATATAAGAGTAGGCCGTAGCGCCGCTGTCCGGTTAAAATTTCCCTCGTAGCACAATATCGTTTGCCCGTCATCAATATCCAAGTGGGAGTAGGACGTTCAACTCCATGTTATTTCAACTCTGTTATAGAAATCGAAATAACAATAGACCGTACTGTAGATGCCGGGCAAATCTTCCCCATTACACACTGCATAGCGTGGTTCGTTCCAAGAAGTGAAACGTTAAACTCCATTTCCTGTGATTTTCTTTATATTTATTCCCATTTTATTCCCGTTTGTTGAAGGCTTAACGTCACATATTTGCTTGACAATGACCCTTTCCTATAACAATGAATACAGATTATCGATTAATGGGTTGTTTTTGTTCATGATAATACTTTTTACTAATCATAATGGCCATGAATAAGATCGCGATAACCACTTGAAATACGGGAATAACGCCCACACAGCAGCTAGTATTTCTCGAAAGAAATATGAACAGCCGCGTGTCTAAAACAAAATAGAGAGAGAAAGAGAGAGATCGGGTTTAACGTCCACTAGGTCATTTCGGGACTAACATATTGTTTATTTATTTCCATAATTCCGTTGCGCTTAGGGATCTTTAGCAGTAGGAGGAACCCATGGACCCAAAATAGAGAGAGAGAGAGGCGGCGAGAGGAGAGAGAGAGATGGAGTTTAACGCCCACTAGACGCAAACAAGGTCATTTCGGGACTAACATGTGGTTCATTTCTTTTCAATAATTTCGTTGATCTTTAGCAGTGGGCCCGGAGAAAACCCACGAGGTTGGACAGGCGATCCTTACTCCTTGTAACGTACAACCGGGAAATCGAAATCCCGCCAGTTGACACAATGACAGATCTCATGATACAGCGCGCACGTGCTAACCATTTCGCCATATACTCACTGACCCTAAAAAGGGAATCAAGAAAATAAAATGGAATGGGGTTTAACGTCCTAATGGTCTGCTTCAAAACGTTATGACCCACTCTTATATCGAATTACAACTGTCATGAGATTTTTTATGTGCATGCCAACGTGTACACGGGGCCCCGGGGTTTCGTCTCATCCAAACAACTGGACAGCTGCCCTTGTACGAAATCATGGATGTTGACCAAAGTGTGTAAGCATCTGATCCTTTATCAAATAAACTGATATCTCTCTCTTTCTTATTGGACAAGGAAGTCTGAGGACCATTGTACATATTTGTTATATGTTTAAATTAACCCTTGGCTGAAACACCGAAATGATTTACCCAACACGTACAAGTGGCACCAATTGATGTCGCGTTAAGGATACTGTATGTTGACAACTTGTCAATTCAGAAGAGCTTTGTTAACACTGAATATAATTGAACTGGTTTTGGACTGGAATTCCTGTTAAAGATCAAACTACCACGTGTCATAATGGCGCCGAGAATTCTGCCCCGATCATTGAGATGGAGAAAACAATATCAAGTTTGAATATCAAGTTGTTTTGAATTATTATTAGCTCCGCCGTATCTAAGCAACAATAACTCAGACGTAACAATCTGATTAAAACAGACACCATTTCGTTTCATTTTGTTATAGTCCAAAATTTTGTTTTACTTGTATTTACTTAACTAAATTAGTGTTTGGCGTTCTCTGCATGGAACTGTGGGTAACCAGCTAGAAACGCCAACGCTGATTGATTAATCAATGTCGGGCGTCATAGGTCCAACTGCCGCTCCCCCGCCTGACGTGACCTGTCAGTACAACTGGTCAGATCCACATGTAGTACAGGCAATTGAAAGTCAATATAGATCTACATTGTAATCATATTAAGTATATAACAAACTCATCATTGTAGGTTTAAATACGGATGCTGCTCCATGCACCAGACAAACATAAATCCATGGGTTATCCAATCGTCGGTATAGACATCGCCATGTTCATCATTATTAATGGTGGCATCACACGAAGACGCGTAACGGTATAGACATCATCATGTTCATCATTATTAATGGTGTCATCGCACGAAGACGCGCAACGACGTCTGTGGGTTCTTAAAGGTCAATTACACGACTGCATATATGGGTGGAAATATAATTTGGCTATAATTTGATGTAACTCGCACGAAACCGCGTAGCAGGCGTCTGCTGATTTTAAAGAGATAATTACATGACTACATATTAGTGGCGGCAGACTTGGGCTATAATCTATAACTTGATGGAACTGGGTGATTCCAAAACAAGGAGACGAGGTTACTTAATGTATCTTTATGTAAAACCCGAATAGAGAGAATACACTTACAAGACCAGTAAACACATAGAAGGTGATGTGGTAATATTTGTAACAATAGCTGTTGGGTTCTTGCATGGATTAGGACAGCGTATGTTGAATGGCTGACAAACGGCTATAGCCTCGATCCACAAGCATGTAACTTATGCAAGGTGCACTTATCATCCCTATGTGTTCTCTCGATTCTCTCGCCGATTCCATAGACATATTTTCAGATGCAACTACAGGACATTAGCTTTGTTTGATATGACGCTTTCAACTTCCAATGTCCATGAATCATTCGTGTCTATCTTTATTCGAGATATTCACTTTCTCGTGCGACGCGATACTATGGGATGCCCCTATTGAGTCCCATGACCTGGAAGTGCGGGTAAGATCGGATAGGTTTCGATATGATCAACACGATTGCCGACTGCCTTCAATATATGATAAGACTTGACAGCATTACCACGATTAGTCCACGATTAAAAATCACGATTTCAACCGTAGCGTGAATAGTGATAGTGGAAACCTAGCAAACATGTTGCGCGAACTCTTAACTCACATTACACGGGGGTCTACCCATTCGTGTGCTTGTCCGAATTAACCTAACTGTTAAGTGGATACGAATGCTCACACTAGCGGCGTTAACAATGGGGTTTTAACCTGCATTGAATTGAGAATTAAATCTTATTCCGGACTTGGGCGTCACACTCATTTCGCAGAAAATCGAACTTAATCTGAATTAACGAATCCGTAAATTTTTCCGAATTCAACCCGGAACACTTATTTTATTCGCTATCAAGATTTGAGTGTGACACGCCTGATTCAGATCAACAGTTGTACCGGAAATGATAACATGGCGCGCATACGTTTAGAAACTTGCATTTGGCGCGTTAAAACATCGTTTAAATCGGGAAGCGGAATGCCAATCTGACCAGAAATCGGGCCAGGCAGGGTAAGCTTATTCTTCCGGACACATGTTACCACTGCTTGTCATGTATTTTGTAGAAGAGGAGCAGTCCATTTGCTGATTACACTATTTTGCTTAAATACACTATTGTGCCTATAACGTTTTTAGGACTACGAATTCTGTCTTGTGGTATGGATTGTTCGTATTTGTTTTTATATTTTATTATAGACACTGCATTAGAATCCAATTCGTATTCAGGAAATTTTCACACCAGTTGTCCTACAACACTTGATTAAGGTATCAGACAGGGGATAATGGTGTATTCCCGCGAAGGCGATGTTACAAAGCGTGACCAAAATTAATCCTTCCCACGAAGGCGCAGCAGATATCGACAAGGTATAATACAGACGTTAATGACCAGCTACATATAGATGACACTGTCGTTGCAGAATAATTAATATCAGAACTTGGACCAAGGTCATTGACAAATAAATTGATAATGAATCTTGAAGGACAAGCTATAGAGGACATAATACAGGAGTTATTGACCAACATGTGTCGTGATTAACCAGCTACATATAGATGACATTTTCCTTGCAGAATAATTAATATCAGAACTTGGACAAAGGTCATTGACAATTGGATGATATATCTTAAAGATCAAGCTGCCAGTTTTCAAAGTTCCCCACTGATCCAAACCATCCTGATTATAAACGAAATGAAATGGGGTTTAACGTCCTACTGTTTTGCTTCTAAACTGTGCTTATTTAGACGGGCATACGCCATACAGTGTGCTACAGGGCAAATTGTGACCGGCAGCAGCGCTGTTGGCTACTTTATATCGAATTCCAACTGCCAAATGATATTTTACGTGCACGCCAATTTGTACACGGGACCTCAGTGTTTCGTCCCATTCACACGACTAGACAGCTGTACTTTTCTAGTCCTCCGTCCTGCATCTCTGACAAGGAGTAACAACGTCGGAAAATCTAGATGAACTTTCTCGGCCAATGCAGGGATCGAATACCCGAAATCTTGGCTGATTATAACGCACTTTTTTTAAGGACATTTTCCTTTGAGAAAAACTAATATAAGATCAAGGCAACTGACTAATTGGCACTGCATCTTAAAGGAGAAGCTGTCGTTCTTTAAAATTGTTTTCTCACTCATCTACACCCGCTCGTCACCAAATAAAGTCTACCAATCAATAACCAGTAACAAATACAATCTACTAATAAATAACCAGTAACACATAAAATCTATCAATCAATAACCAGTAACAAATAAAATCTACCAATCAATAACCAGTAACAAATAAAATCTACCAATCAATAACCAGTAACAAATACAATCTACTAATCAATACCCGTAACACATAAAATCTACCAATCAATAACCAGTAACCAAAAAAATATACCAATCAATAACCAGTAACAAAAAAATATCTACCAATCAATAACCAGTAACAAATATAATCGACCAATCAATAACCAGTAACAAGTAAACACTAGCACCACGTAAAACACCTCTTGAAGACAACAAAAACAGACGGAAGTATGAAATCAAAAAATAAAAGGGGGTTTGACAAAAGGCCGAGGTCCCGTGTACATATTGGCATGCATGTACAATATCCCTTGCCATTTGGAATTTGATATAAGAGTAGGCCGTAGTGCCGCTGTCTGTGAAAAATTTTCTCATAGCACACTGTGTGGGGTGGCGTAAGCCCATCTTCTGTACTTCAGTCGGGCCAGAGCAGTAGGATGTTCAACCCCATTTCATTTCATTTTACAACTGTTCTGTCCCGACTTGGCTAATGAAGACGGAAATGAAATAGGGTTTAACGTTCTACAATTTTGTTTCGAATGGGCCAATGAAGACGGGCATACGTCAGACAATGTGCTATGAGGAAATTTTGGCAACAATATCATTTTTAACTTCAAATACAAACGTTTGGAGATGACTAATGCATGGAGGGCAATGGGAAAACAAGGGAGGTAATTGTGTTATTATATCCTGTGTCACTGATATTTGAGGGTGAGAAATAAAGCCCATGGTCGTATAATAGTAAGTTGATAACCTAGTGAGCAAAATACATAGAAATAATTCTTAGAAAATATGAAATAATTTTTAAGAAAATATGAAATAATTTTTAAGAAAATATGAAATAATTTTTAAGAAAATATGAAATAATTTTTAAGAAAATATGAAATAATTTTTAAGAAAATATGAAATAATTTTTAAGAAAATATGAAATAATTTTTAAGAAAATATGAAATAATTTTTAAGAAAATATGAAATAATTTTTAAGAAAATATGAAATAATTTTTAAGAAAATATGAAATAATTTTTAAGAAAATATGAAATAATTTTTAAGAAAATATGAAATAATTTTTAAGAAAATATGAAATAATTTTTAAGAAAATATGAAATAATTTTTAAGAAAATATGAAATAATTTTTAAGAAAATATGAAATAATTTTTAAGAAAATATGAAATAATTTTTAAGAAAATATGAAATAATTTTTAAGAAAATATGAAATAATTTTTAAGAAAATATGAAATAATTTTTAAGAAAATATGAAATAATTTTTAAGAAAATATGAAATAATTTTTAAGAAAATATGAAATAATTTTTAAGAAAATATGAAATAATTTTTAAGAAAATATGAAATAATTTTTAAGAAAATATGAAATCATTCTCGCTTTAAACTATTCGGCATCGATGTCGTGAATTAGAAAATAGAATTTGGTACGGTCGTTTTTGTTAAAAGGTTAATTGCCCAACGCAAGATACGAAAACAGAAAAGAAAAGAAAACACGAAAAGTCTAGCCCGGCCCTTTAAGTTCAATGTTCTTGGATAATGAGGCGATACAAATTAAACAGTCTAGCCGGTATCCACAAACAGTGGCGATTGACCTTCCCCATTAATTATAAAACCCCTTGCTGTCTATGTTTCATACTCGTAAGTTGGAAGGAGAAAGAGAGAGAAAAATAGGGTTTAACGTCCACTCGACACAAACTAGGTCATTTTGGGACTAACGTATGGTTTTCAATTTTCTTTTCAATAGTTCGCTTGCGCGTAGGGGTCTTTAGCAGTGTTAAGAAACCGGAGTGCCCAGAGGTAACCCACGAGGTTGAGAAGGCGCCCCTATCTCCATGTTACATAGGCTCACACTAGGCTCGAAACCCCAGCCGCAAGCCAGAGGTGACCGGCCAGCTAGAGTTCGAAGCGCGGCACTTTAACGTACTGGGTCCAATACATTTTTACCTAACACTAATCCATTGACTTGTCATTATTGGTGACTCCATTTTATAGAGGAAACTATAGTTTATAGTGGACACTAATTGTCCTGACATTTACCAGCAAGTGTTTATGACGTTAAAATACATAAAAATAATACATTCATAACACTAGGTACAATTTTATGGAAGCACAATTACTGAGTTTGATACTAAGCGACATTTCGACGAGGATAATCTCCGTTTTTGTCAAGCAAATGATGAGTTAAAAAGACGAGAGTATCATCGTAGAATTCTCGCCTAGTGTTAAATTCAGTAATTGTGTATCCATAAAATTTACCTTGTGTTAATATGTTCAATTACTAAATGTCAATCAAAGAATAATATATTCATATTTAATGACCATTTATTCTTTCCACATATTTTTTGACTATTTTAGTGTGACACATATTCCCTATATAATGAAATGAAATAGGACTCGGCGTCCTACTTTTCTGATCAGTCGAATTCCTATGGTTAATATATTTGGTACCTTATGACTTTGTACAGGTGCCTCTCGAGTGACTATAAACTTGACCTGTCAAATGGAAGCCAGATGACGGCGGCCCTCAACTGGATTTGCTCCCGAAGTTTTCTAGTCCGGGCCCAATGCCTCGAATTGTATAGAAAGATCTAACCTGAGTAAAACACAGATCCTATTTCGTTTCGTTTATATAGTTCAAAATTTCGTTTTTCTTGTCTTTACTACACTATATTACCGGTATCGGATTGAATTGAGGGATTAGGCAAGGAATCGGTCTGTTACGGCGAGTTCTTGGCCTTTTGACGCTCGGAACTGTGGGTAAATCACTAGAAAACTCAAAAGCCACCTGTTTAACACATGAGGTAAATTGACACTATAACTTGTGATATCGTCATGTAGTATCGGCCATCGAAAGTATTTAACAAAAACGAAACGAAATATAGATATTATTTAATTCATAGTGCAGAAAGTTTATTCTTATATATCTTTTTTTATCAGCGGATAAATTCATATTTAACAGATAAACCATTTTTTTTAAATCTAGAATTCCGTAAAACAAAAAAACACCTACTTTCAAAGAAAATTAAAAATGGAATATAATATTTTGATGTGATTTTTTTGCAATGTCAAATTTGCTATTATTTTGAGTAGAATAAAACTGGGATTTATCTCTTAAAGATCAATTATATCTACTAATACCAATTCTATAGAACATCACAGCCTGGGCGGTTAGAGATATAAATTTCCGATTAAATAAATATTTGTATTAGGTAACTGCTCTAGAACACTCTTGAGCTTGGCATTAAGGGGTTTTGTTACTTGGAGAAGTAAAGATGCTACGAGCAACTTGAGAAACTCATTGCCTTTATTTAACGAGCAAACACATTGGTTTGTGTAAACATCCCTGAAGGAAAAAAACTCTCAGAAAGCGAATATAATAGTGCAATTAAAATCTATTATGATATTTTTTTATAGTGAAAACTGAATAAACAAATACAAGGTTTCTTTAATAAAAGTTGTGGTTTTATTGTATTCATTAAAATGATTCACGTCAGTTATAATTCTATTGATTTTGCTGACATTTATTAATATTCCCTTTGCTTTTAATACCCTTTTGCTATCGTTTATAGGTTTTTGTGTGTTTGATAATTGGTAATTGCAGTTTCAATATCCCTTTAAAGCTGACATAAATAAATTATATCAAAGAGAGAGTGAGTTTTGTAAAAAAAAACAAAATAAAAAAAAACAATAAAAAATATTTAAAAAATAGGTTTAATGTTGGTTTTTTGGGGGGTTATATATCTGATATTATTTATTGGATAAATATTCACTTAAAATAAAGACACGTACAGCATATGAGATCAAACTGAGTTCATGTCCTGTCAATTGTGAAAAATATCTTTGCGAATAATTAATAATTAAAATTCTCAATTTGTCAAAGGTCTTATCATAACTTATTGATTCCAAGTAATTATTACTTTCGGAATTATTATATATAAAGGATGTTTTTTTTGTCAATTTAATGCACAATACCATGCACATTACCAACTGGTATGAAGAAAGACTACGCATTCAAACATTGATTGATGGTCCCGATAAGTTTCCCAGTATTATACAGCAGTTTTGGCATGTGCATTAATCATTTCAAGCTGTTGTCTTTAGATAGAAAACTTTGAAATTGTAATGTGATGAATTAAATGTACACTATTTTAAAAAGAAAAAAAAGAAAACGGGAATTGTATATTATTGCATGAGTTTTATAGTTTTAATTTTATCTGGTTTTTATTATGTAATTTGTCTTAAAGGAATTTTTTTTTTTAAATATCTTTTCATAGATGGACTTTGATGAAGTATGAGTAGATAAGATTTAATTGTATCGAAAGATCCATTGAGGACAGTATACAATATAAACAATGTACATACAATTATAACAATATGAATCAAATTGGGTTTAACGTCCTATTATTATGCACCTAACCTGAGCTAATGGAAGACGGGCATACGCCATACAGTGTGCTATGAGGAAAATTTGCCCTGACAGCGGCGCTACGGCCTACTCTTATATCGAATTCCAACTGCTAAGGAATATTTTACGTGCACTCCAATGTGTACACGGGACCTCGGTTTTTCGTATCATCCGAACGGCTAGGCAGATGTCCTTGTCAGGCCCTCCTACTGTATCACTGACAAGGGGAAATCACGCCGGAAAATCGAGATAAAATTTATCGGCCAATGCAGGGATCGAATACGCGACCTGCAGGCTAGCGAACCAGCGCCTTATCCACTTAGCCATCATGGCAATTATAACAGCAAGACACACAGTATTGCATCGGAACCTCCCTCGAGTCGTTGAGGACAACATACAACTATTAAATACAAGTGCAAAAAAATGGACGGATACAAATATATGAACGGACATAAATTCAGAGCATATTTAACAGCTCGGATGTCTTTCCTTGGAAAAAGAGAAGTAGTCACAGGCTGCTACACTTGTGGTTATGATACTCGTTGGGTCGAATAGATTTACAAATAAATAGAAACGCTGTTGTGCGGACACAATGCCCCCGTGACACACTACATGGTTGAGTCCAGTTGTAGTAGTGAGAATTTTCGGTAATTACTAAAGACTGCAAAATATATTCGACACTATTACCTGAAACACTGTGGCTAAGCCGGTAAGACGCTAGCTCGCTATTCTGGAGGTCTGGTGTAAGTAATGCAGGGCGGAGGGATGGAAAATGACAGCTGTCTAGTTGTTTGGATGGGACGAAAAACCTAGGTCCTCGGGTAAATATCGGCGTGCACGTAATATCATGGCAGTTGGAATTCCATAAAAGAATAGGCCACTGTGTGATATTCTTATCTTGAGAACATGCACAATAACTGGAGTGCCTAGACGACAGAGATTGTCCTTTGATTGTGACGTCTGGCGTATTCCACGGAAGTGATGAAATTACAGTTGAACAAAAACGATTGAATGTAAATCCGTCTATACACATCCATAATACATTATTATATGCGTTGCGAAACGATTGAATGTAAATCAGTATATATACATTCATGGTACATTATTATCTGCGTTACGACTCATTTATGTCCATTTCTATGACCTAGTTGTGTTGAGTGGACTTTTAACCCCATTTCTCTCTATCTCTCTTTATGTCCATTTCTATAAGGTCCCAACTACGTGAATTAGCAATTCAGCTCCTTTAAATTCATTAATTGAATGGATGTATAATAACCGAATTAATTATTGAAAGAATGACATACACAAAAAAATCATTTCCACCCCTTCCAAACAACTATAACTGTACCTTGGGGTTCGGTTCAGTACCACTAACTAAGTGGAATCAGGCGAGAAAATCCCGGTTAACGCAGGCCTTTAACACTGGACCTCCAGATGAGAGAGAGATAGAGAGAGAGAGAGAGATAGAGATAGAGAGAAAGAGAGAGATAAAAGGGGGGGGGGGGGTCAACGTCTACTCAACACATTTAGGTCATTTCGGGACTACCCCCAGATGAGCGAATCAACGTCTTACTGACTGAGCAATAGGGATTCAATGAAAAAAAATCAAAAGTTGAAGATGTTGTTTCATGCATAGTAAGAATATCCTTCACTATGTACGGCACTATACTCACTTATAAAGTACAAGACCCCCCCTCCCAGGTGCAATGGCAACCAAATAAATTCATATGTCGAGTAAATTAGTTTATCCTTATTAGTTTACCTCCCAGTCAGAGAAGCACATGCGTTAAATCTATAACAATGTGACTAGATTTCGACATGTTATAGCTGTTAACGCTAAGATTAACGCAGTAGAAATACATAAATTTTAATATTTATATTTATCGCAGTAGTGTCAAATGAGACGTATACCATACCGTAGTACTTGCGCCAGGTTTGCTTAGCCGTTTGCGCCAACAGGTGCCAAAAAAAGCCTCGCTGCGGTGCAGAGTTGACGGGTATGTTTCGTAGTATTATGCTGCGTCTCCTTGGCGTCACCACCGAGTTGCCCAATACATTACCCACGATAGGGTTACGTAAGCATGTGTGTGATAAACTGAAGCTTCCACTATAGCAATGATATCAATTCCGATAGACCAGATTGGTTCTGCAGGTTTCCTATTAAACCCCTGAACTCCGCGAAAATACAGATTGGGAGAAACTTACACTTTCAATAAAACACAAATTTGAATAACACGCGAAGATATTCGGATATTTTGTATGTATTAATGAGACGACATTTTGCATACTTATCTTTTATTTGTCAATATTCATTATGCAAATAGCTTAATAAAAAATAAATGCATCACTGATGACAGGTATGCATACCTTACGCTTTCAATAGAACAAAAAAATTTATAACACGCGAAGATATTCTGATATTTATATTTATTATCGAGACGACATTTTGCATAAGAATCTTCTATTTGTCAATGTTCATTATGTAAATAGCCTAATAAAAAATAAATGCATCACTAATGACATATATCAAGGTTTTTAAACAACGAATGTAATATACATATATTTAACTTAAATAGATAAAACCTGAATCTCTAAGGAACCCTAATTAGAATAACAATGAAAGTTCTGTCAATGATTAAAGAATAAATAATTTTCCAAAGAATGAAGTATCAGATTAAAAATAATCCTTCGTGGATTATATTAGCACACATTAGGTAGATTTTAAAATTGATGGATATGAGAGAGAGAGAGAGAGAGAGAGAGAGAGTAAGAGAGAGATTAAGAGAGAGAGAGGTGGGCAGAGAGTGGGATAGAGAAAGAGAGAGAGGGCAATGGGGTCTACTCGACACAAACTAGGTCATTTCATGACTAACATATTATTCAATTTGGCATCTATAATTCGCTTGTGCGAAGCGGTCTTTGGCACTGGGATGAAACCGGGGGAACCAGGGAAAGCCCACGAGGCTGGACAGGCGACCATACTCTTTGTCACGTACACATGGGCTTCTAAGGCGTTATATTATTTAAAGAAACATGACGGAAGATTCGATAAAGAGCTGGCCGTTCACACTATATTAGTTAAAAATACACTCGACACAAACTAGGTCATTTTGGGACTAACATATGGTTTAATTTTATTTCAATAATTCGCTTGCGCGTAGGGGTCTTTAGCTGTGGGAGGATACCGGGGGCCCAGAGAAAACCCACGAGGTTGCACAGGCGACCCTGCTCCTTGTCGGGATTCGAAACCACGCCAGTTGACTCAATGCGGGCCGTAAAATACAGTACGCGCGTGCTAACCATCCACCACCCCCTCCCCCTTGATTAATATGACATAGTGTTATGTGTAATAGCTTTAACTTCACATACCATCGCTTCAATTAATTAGCTATTTAATGACAGATCATCCGGATAATAATCTTACTCGATTGTTGATCCTACTAAAACGCACCATGGACAACCTTTTTTAACAATTTATGTGAAGATTACCAGCTGATAGCAAGCAAGCGTACCTATTTAGTCCTATTTTGGGCATTTCGGCTTAAACACATCGATATTGAATAAAGATGGTATTTATATATGTATGACTACTTAGTAAAGAATGAATGAAATGGGGTTTAACGTCCCACGTTTCTGCACCTAAGCTGGGCTAATTCAAGACGGGCATACGCCATACAGTGTGCTATGAGGGAAATTTTCCCGAGCAGCAACTGAATTCCAACTGCGAAGGGGTATTTAACTTCGAGCCAATGTGTACATGTGGAGAGATGTATTTTGTTAATGCGGGCCTGGATATATTTCATTTAAATATTTAGTGCGTGACGTTACCAGCGACTACTTATTATGAGATTTCTCGGACAACGTGACATAGAGTAAGGTGACCTGTTAATCCTCGTGGGATTTTCTTCGGGATCCCCGGTTTCCTCCCACTGCTAATGACCCGTACTCGCAAGCGAATTGTTGAAATGAAATCTCCCGAAATGCCCTAGTTTGTGTCGAGCGGACGTTAAACCCAATCCCTATCTCCCTCACTCTCTCTCTCTTTCTCTCTCTCTCTCTCTCGGACAATATCGTTAGTGAGCTCACCTCGCTGTTAAGCTTCCAGACATTTGGTTAAACCGAACTCTGAGTAGGATACAAAACTACGTTGTCCTTTCCAATCAAAAAAGGTCTAGCCATATTTAAATAAAACAAGCGAAGATCAAGTTGACGGTTTCGCAATATAATTTGTATTACATGTATGTGATCATTGATAGTAGTGTTCGCCATCTGCTTTGAATTTTATATTCGCTAACCATCAGGGCCGTATGTAGGATTTCAAAAGTTGGGAGGTACTGAAAAGGTGGTGCGCCATAGTCTCCACGTAATTGAAAGGCGCCCTTTAAACCGACCCACTGATGAGTGCATCAAGAGCATTACTGTGTGCTCATATAATCATCTGTATTATTTTATAATTGAAAGACTGTCAAATTATTTGTTCGGAATGGGGGCCGCCGTTTCTCGGTGCGCCTTATTTTTTTCGGGGTGCAATATACCCTCTGCACCCCCGCTAAATACAACCCTGCTAACCATGTCGTGATCAACAAGGCGATGATCTGAAACGTGAAGTTATCGGGCGTCTTTAAGTCTATGTCTAACAGTTATGATACGAAACTGGTCATTGTGGCTAAACTAAATATATAATTATCTGTACAGTGCACTACTGGAAGGTAATAACATTTCTATGGATAAAATAACAGTGACGCAAGACTATTACCACCCCGTTGATTGTTAATCGCTTAAAGAGCAAACCCATATGAGCTGTAAACACGCAGGAGCGTATCTAGCTGGGGTGCAGAGGGTAAATTGCAACCCCAGAAAAATAAGGCGCCACAAGAAATAGCGCCCCCACCCCCTTCCAAAACAAATAATAATTTGACACTCTTTCAGTTATAAAATAATACACTTGATTATGGTCACACAGTGATGCTTTTAAGGGTTTAAGGGCGCCCATACGCCAATAATGGGTTCGTTTGCTCTGATGCAAACTTTCTTATATCATTTACGAGGAGGCTATGTCATATCGGCACCCTGCTGCACCCCAATTTTAAAATCCTATATACGTTCCCATAAACACGGATCACATTACCATTTCTGAACTAATGTAAGGGTGCTAATTTTTAACAACTGAATATATCGAAACCACTTTGGACCCCGATGAAGGTGTTGCGAAGACAGACCATATGATAGAATTCAGTAACTTTGAAAATCTTATTAGAAATATTTTAAAAATAAAATGCCAAAGTGGATAAAATCGCCATTATGGATTGCTGTTTTAAATTTGTACCACCTTGGATATTCCAGGTAGGTTTTGAGAGTCGGAGAGAGAGAGAGAGAGGGAGAGGGAGAGAGAGAAAGAAAGAGAGATAAATGGGGTTTAACCACCACTCGAAACAAACTAAATCATTTTGGAGCTAACATGTGGTTTAATTTTATGTCAATAATTTGCTTGCGCGTAGGGGTATTTTGCATTTCGGGGGCGGACGACCCGGAGAAAAATCATGAGGTTGGACAAACGACCCCTCTCCTCGGCACGTACAACCTGGGATTCGAAACAACGCCAGTTGACTCAATGACAGGCTTTATGATACAGCGCCCACGTGCTAACCATTCGGTCGGAATTGAACTTAACAACCTCAAAAAACCTTACATAAGTCATATTACATGTCTGGTGAATTGCGTCAGTGGCATACAATAAGTGAACTGGAATTATGCAGGTCACAATTCTATGGGATATAATTACTGCTTATTATTGAACGAAGTTTCTACTGGGCTTCTCTTGTCATTATCAAGCAATGATAAAATCTTGTATATAATTAGACAATATAAAAATGTAAGCAACAAAACTTGGTTAATGCTTACCAACCAGATAAAGGGAGGGAGAAACGGGGTTTAACGTCCACTCGACCCAAACTAGGTCATTTTGGGACAAACGTATGATTTTCAATTTTTATTTCAAAAATTCGCTTGTGCGTAGGAGTCTTTAGCGATGGGAGGAAACCAACCAGGCAACCCTTGGCGGCATCCTCGCGGTAATAAGCAGAAATTGCATTCAATAGAATTTTGACCTGTGTGTATTACAACCTATAACCATTTTGGATTTCGAAATTATCGTTTTGAGATCTGAATTCAACCAAATGGCATCGTAAACCATGTAAAAGACATGCTACAAGTCATATCCAACATAAACAAATATTTTGGATTCTGCCATGCTGGAATTTCAAAATTATTTTTCTTTAAATTCAGAGACATCGCCCAATTTGGATTCTGCCATGCTGGGATTTCAAAATTCAATTTTTTTTTAAATCAGAGACATCGGAAATCATATAAATACCATAGTAAAAGTCATTTCTTACGAGATGAGGGGAGTGGTTTTACATAGGCTAAGCCTGTTCCCCAATTCCATTCAGACAATCTTAATAAAACTATTGTTTAAAAAAAAAATTATTACTATAATGACTGGTTATACTAGTGCAAAATACTAGTTCCTATATGCCCTGGTTTGTGTCGAGTGGACGTTAAACCCCATTTATCTTTCTCTTTATATCAAAATACATTTGTTTTATTGTTTTGGTAATCGCTAGCCTTGAGGTCGGTTGTTAGTTTCCTGCATTGCCCGAGAAAGTTCATTCTGATTTTCAGCCGTTGTTTCTCCTTGTCAGTGATGCAGGACGGTGGGCCTGACAAGGACAGCTGTCTAGTCGTTCGGATGGGAAGAGAACCCAAGGTCCCGTGAACACATTGGCTTGCACGTAAAAGATCCAATGGCAGTTGGAATTTGATATAAGAGTAGACCGTAGCGCCGCTGCCCGGGTAAAATTTCCCTCATAGCACACTGTATGGTGTATGCCCGTATTCATTAGCCAAGTTAAGGAGCAGAGCAGTAGGACGTTAAACCCATTTCATTTCATTTCAGATGCTTCCTGGAGGCCGCCATGTTGAATTACGTTGATTCCGGCCAAATTTCAGTATGACCTGGTATAGAAATAAAAAACTTGATCGATTGAACCCAACTGTATTCTTTTACAATGTTCATGGGGTCACCTCACACTCCGATTAACGTTTCCCAACTATTAACGAATTTAGCAGTTAAGGTTTAGCTAGTTCTAAACGGAAACGGAACGGAAATTAACTGAACGAAATGCACTTTTCGTAGTCTTGATTAACCAGACTTGTATGATCCAGTAGACATGGTACAAGGGTTAATCAGCGAAATGGATGTATGAGATGTGTTGTTAACGTTTGGGAAAGTAGACGATGGGAAATGTGTAGGGAGTGATAGTTAGATGTGTTATGAATGGTTAGAGAAGCTGTGGTGTTACGGTGAATTACTATGCCGCCACCGTAACACCACAGCTTTATGATTTGTTAGACAGGAGTGATGTAAAAAGTCCGACAATAATAAATAACATATTTCTGGTTTTATTGTCGTCTTTTCCCACTTGCACTGGTTGTACGCCATTTTGAAACTAGCTGAGGAAGACAGCTTGGGCGGCGATTGTTCGACTCCGGGCTGCTCTGTCAGTATCTAACAAACGCATTTAATTCGCGTACAACTTTTAAAAACCGAATGTCAGTATGGTATTTCTCACATAATTGGTTATCGCAAAAACAGAGTAAACTGAAAGCGAGTTATCTCGACTTAAAACTATAGTCTATAGCCCACTTACTACACTCGTCACTAGGCTTCCTATACATATTATAATATTCCATTGACACCCTTGTTAATTAACACACCTTATCTAGAGTTATAATCCGAATGTTATTTTTTTTTAATCGAGATCCGTAGGCAAACGTATGTTTTAACCTTGATCTATTACTCAGTGATAAGCCTCCGCCGTAAAAAGAGTTCTCGCCTTTTATTATTAGTATAATGACTTCCTCATGTGTGGCAGGTTAGTTTGTTTCTAAAATCACTGTTTTCCGTTCCAAAAAATACAAAAGTAATTTTCTACCAGACAACCATGGTTCTATTCACCGAGACTAGATAATTTCTCTCGGTGTAAGGGTATTATCGCTATGGATAAGTTCATACACTGTTGAGAAAATAATCCCATTGGTTTGCTTAGCAACAAATCGAGCGTGAATCAACTTTGTACTGAAAATTTTGTGCGTGATATATATGAACTGTCTTCACACATTCGGTTTATAATAAGCGATACACGGGTACAGTTGCAAGTGTTCTACTTCACAGACTAATACCTCAAAAGTACCTCCCCGCGAATTCCCAGATTTGGGTACATGTAAAAGAAAAAGAAATAGTGCCCGTGCGCGTGCCAGTAATAGAAAAACTAAGAGTTCGCGTATAAAAATGCACGAACGTACCAGGCGCGAGGTCATCTAGAAACAGTATATCAGATTTATTTTTGTTTATTCATATATTCTTTATGACATAAAATCTACCGCTGAAATACAACATGTGTCAGTCAACTTTTCAATATTTTTTTTAAGTTAATATAAAAACATTTAAATGGTTACATCACAAAAAAAATCCAATGTAGCAACACTTGATCATACATGACAAGTCTTATGATAAAACTAATGAAATAAGCCCCAAATATAGCTTGTTTATCGCATTTCTTCTGTTCGGGTCATACCGCCCGTAATACAGTAACTGATTGTTAATTAGCTGGGAAAGAAAACAACCCAGAGGCTAGTTTTAACCTGCTAGTTATTAAAACATGTGACTATCTATTTCGGTCGAAAGGAGAGGAGAATGATATGTTCATTCACGGTTTGACATTCTGGTATCGATACACCGAAAGTTACAATATGGTTAATTAATTCCATAAAATATTGTGGGTAAATAAGACAGAAAATATGAAAGTTTATCGACCTAATACAAGATAATTTATTTGTCTACGATACTCCTACGATCTGCCAATGGGATTGTTGTTTTGTGACAAGCGCTTGTAGCTAACCGCCCTCTGTTCGCTTTTAATACCGACCTTGTGTCAAGCGCCGTTAGGCGGATAGCTTGGAAATAACAAATTCAGCCATGTAGCTCAAACATGATTGATTGGGAAGTGCCATCAGTTTGTCTAAAATGGGTAAATAAGACAGAAGATGTGATAGTTTATCGACATAAAAAAGATCATTAATTTGTTTGCCTACGATATTCCTACCACCTGCCAATGGGATGTTGTGTTGTTACAAGCGCTTGTAGCTAACCACTCGCTGTTCGATTTTAATACCGACCTTGTGTCAAGCACCGTGGAACAGATAGCTTGGTCGCTCTGTTCGCTTTTAATACCGACCTTATGCCAAACACCATTGGGTAGATTGCTTGGACATAACAAATGCAGCCATGTAGCTCAAACATGATTGATTGAGAAGTGCCATCAGATGGTTTAAAGTATATGTCATAAATAAATGCATTCATGGCAATGTTCCCTCCAGAGTTCAATGGCGGAAGGGTAATTCTGCTACAGGTTCCCAGAAGACTTAAACTAGAATTTCCATTGTAATATGGTATTAGTTTAAAACATGCGCCAGGCAGGGTAAACTAACTCTTCCGGACACCTGTTACCACTGTTCGTCGTGTATGTTGTTCACGTTGAACAGTCCATATGCTGATTACACTATTTTGCCTGATTACACTATTTTGCCTGTACCGGTTTTTTTTAGGACTTCCACTTTCGTCGAATGGTTTTGATTGTTCGTACTTGGTTTTTTTTATTGGTGTATGTATTAACTTTATGTAAATCCAGAAAAAAGCAGGTTACAGAATGCAATTTACCATGTCTCCCCTATCCTGGAACTTATAAAACACAAGATCATTGATAATCCACACCGTAACGACCCTTAAGGTGTGAATTCAGAAACTGGACAGAGAGAAAGAAAGAAAAGTGGGGATTAAGGTCAACTCGACACGAACAACAACCAGATGTTCTTATACGAGGTCTTATTTAAATACACAGCCACCCAAAAAGATAAAGGGTTCAATGTCTTGTACAATGCTGAATGGTAACTGATAAGATCGTGTTTATTAAGTATGGCTTCGGTTATGTTGTTGTATTTTGTCTATGTATATATTTGCCTCATTACCTGTTTTACTGTATGTAGTAGTTATTAGCATCCTTTCCGAGGTGTATCGGTGAATATCAGGACAGTTTTGGTCGGGGGTTCAGACAAAATACAACAACATAACCGAAATGAAGTGTATGTCTTTCTAGGCGTTTCTTTTTCATCCTGCTTATTTTTAATTCCCGTGAAGTGTCCAGCAAGAGAACTGCGCCTTCTATCATCACAATTGATATAATTATCAGTATTCTAATTTATATATTAATATAAATCAAACCAAATTGTGGAATAGATGCCAATTGATATGTATAATAATTGATTTTTGTAATATGTTTTTATTTTAATTTAATGTCATTGTATATATTTTTGAACTGCCAGTTTGTTCCACCCGGTTTGTTTTGTTACTGTGATTTTGACTACTTGTTTGGTGTGATTTATCCAGCTGATTTGAATAGAGCCATCGTTATCATTGCGATCTGGGCCGGACTAAACGTCCGCTTCTTATTGCAAAATACAACAACATAACCGAAATGAAGTGTATGTCTTTCTAGGCGTTTCTTTTTCATCCTGCTTATTTTTAATGCCCGTGAAGTGTCCAGCAAGAGAACTGCGCCTTCTATCATCACAATTGATATAATTATCAGTATTCTAATTTATATATTAATATAAATCAAACCAAATTGTGGAATAGATGCCAATTGATATGTATAATAATTGATTTTTGTAATATGTTTTTATTTTAATTTAATGTCATTGTATATATTTTTGAACTGCCAGTTTGTTCCACCCGGTTTGTTTTGTTACTGTGATTTTGACTACTTGTTTGGTGTGATTTATCCAGCTGATTTGAATAGAGCCATCGTTATCATTGCGATCTGGGCCGGACTAAACGTCCGCTTCTTATTGCAAAATACAACAACATAACCGAAATGAAGTGTATGTCTTTCTAGGCGTTTCTTTTTCATCCTGCTTATTTTTAATGCCCGTGAAGTGTCCAGCAAGAGAACTGCGCCTTCTATCATCACAATTGATATAATTATCAGTATTCTAATTTATATATTAATATAAATCAAACCAAATTGTGGAATAGATGCCAATTGATATGTATAATAATTGATTTTTGTAATATGTTTTTATTTTAATTTAATGTCATTGTATATATTTTTGAACTGCCAGTTTGTTCCACCCGGTTTGTTTTGTTACTGTGATTTTGACTACTTGTTTGGTGTGATTTATCCAGCTGATTTGAATAGAGCCATCGTTATCATTGCGATCTGGGCCGGACTAAACGTCCGCTTCTTATTGCTTGAATGGTATCTAAAACGGTGTAGAAGTGTTCGTTTGTCGGGAATGAACAGTACTGTTTTTAAAAAGTGTACTGTTCATTTATGATACACGGATACTTTTAAGCCTGTATTGGAAATAAACAGGCCACTTTTATCAAAGGTTGGCAAAGTGAAAGAGGTGCAATGCCCTGTATCCATAGGCTGGTCCCTTGTGGCGTGTTCCCTTGTGGCCTTTTGACCCGACCCTGTACCCGACCGTATCCATAGGCTGTTCCCTTGTGGCGTGTGCAATGTACGATGGAAATATAGGTAAAAGAAAAGTCTATATACAAACGTTGATGAGAAAGCAAATTAACACAAGACACAACTATCATTATGCGAACCGTTTTTTTATTGGTAGCTCGACGATGAACTCAACTACTGAAAATCGGAAGGATTAGGAAGGAGGATGCCGCTATTGCTTATATGTGGGGAGCCCGGGACATTTTCCCCACTATGCCCCCTTCCCTCCCTGATCAGGTACTGATTGCATTTATTTTCCTCGCTGGTGCTCATCTTAGAAGATAACATGTCTTCAGACAACGACCACGGTGCTGTGTTTGGCCATTTTTTGGAACTCGCGATGAACTGGATGAATTTTACACAAGTTTCCATACAATATTGTACTCGTAACGACGTGTTCCCTCTAGTTCAGCTGCAAAAGAATTGACATGTTCATTGTCTGTGTTCCCGGTTACAAGCCACATGTTCCGTGCACGAGGCCACATGTTCCCTGGGAACATCCTATGGGAACGGGCACGTTAAAAAAACAAAGGTTCATTGTCCTGGTGGCGCGCCACAAGGGAACAAGGGAACACGCCACAAGGGAACAGCCTATGGATACAGGGCCTAAGTGGGATATAATGGTGTGATAACGCAGAGAGAATACTCTACGAAACGTCGCCTTAAATACACCAGTAGCTGTTTTCCATAAGTATGTGTTTTGTTGTGATAAGATATCATTATACCAAAATGACACGTTATATACTGTACATTATGGTATTGTTTTATGCAAGTATTATGGCATGGGCTGAAAATTGTTGGGGGGGGGGGCTCAAACGAGAAATGTATTTCAATGTGTCATACCAATTACAAATGTTTGGGTCAAACCACTGTATAAGATTATATTGTTATTTAAAATACAGATGTGACGTCATCCTTTGGTGTTGGCGTACCATTATTTCAAATAATGTACGGGCAACCTGCCAATAGTACATTATTTCAATATTAGACTGGCATGATGTTTTTCACTGTAAGCGCACGTGCGGAGTCTGTATTTTAAGTATTTTAATCGTCTCGGGGCTTAGACATTGCGTAATATATTGTAAAAACACTCGGACCTGACGGTCCTCTTGTTGTTACAATATATTACTTAATGTCTCGCCCTCGACCATTAAACCACACATAAATTATTAATTTGGAATTTATTCACATGTCACGCCCAACTCTGTAGACAATAATCCTTGAATTATACAAATTATTAATTAGGAATTTATAAACATGGCATGCCCAACTATGTAGACCATAAGCCTTGAATTACACAAATTATTAATTAGGAATTTATAAACATGGCATGCCCAACTATGTAGACCATAAGCCTTGACGTATGTAAATTATTAATTAGAAATTCATAAACCTTGTACGCCCAACTATGTAGACCATAGGCCTTAAATTTTAAATAGAAGGGAACATGTGGACATTGGATTATCCAGACTTTGTTAATTATCGTTGTGATCGTACGTGACAATAAAGACTATCCTTCCAAAACTTTAAACACTCATAACTTCGCTCAGAATAAAGTAATTTGTCTAAAATTGTCTATATATTCATTTTTCATTGTCTAGATTTAAACTTGTAAATCTGCAGAATAACGGACTTTATGCACGAAGATCGCCATTTAAAACCGCCCAAACAAATTACAATTTTTTTTATTGACGCTACAGTTTTTTTAATCAATGTTTCTTGACTTAGAGTGGAGCAATTTGACATAAATTTCTTCAGCCTATTCCCTTTACAACATCTAAATTTTAACTATCGTAGTGAAAACGGCCAGCTCTTTATCTAATCTTCCGTTATGTTTCTTTAAATAATATAATGACCTTGGAAGCCCATGTGTACTGGTTGTACGTGACAAGGAGTATGGTCGCATGTCCAACCTTGTGGGCTTTCTCTGGTTCCCCCGGTTTCATCCCAGTACCAAAGACTTTTTCGCACAAGCGAATTGTAGAAACAAAGTTGAATAAAATATTAGTCCCGAAATGACCTAGTTTGTGTCCTGTCTCTCTTTGTCATGTTGTGATCGTGAGTGACTGATTCCGTTGATAGGGGATTGTTATGGTGACAGACGAATTGTCAACAAGAAAATAACTTCAGAAGAAGAGAAAGCATATGGTCGCGCACTGATCAGCAGTGAATATTCGCTAGACCGCTACAATCACTGAGAGTGGTGTCATCAATGCGAGTTAATGAGCTCGCAATATTATTTACTTTTTTCATTCTGTAAATTATGTTCTAGAACATTTATTTGAAGTATTAGAAAAGTAGATAAAGGTGTTTTAAGTTTAATTGGATATTTCCTTTTTTAGTGATGGGGAGTAAATAAAATGAGGCAATGATTGACGCCGCGTAATGCTATGTCACGTGTAGAATGCATTTGAAATTATTAAGGTCAATCACCTTATATATACAGAGGTAAAAATAGAGCTTTTGCCCCTCTGTAAAACAGAGCGGTGTGATCGTAGCGCCATTGGGATAATATCCGCAATCACTGGTTTATTATACAATACAATGAAATAGGGTTTAACGTCCTATTGTTCTACCCTAACGGGGCAACGGTACTACGGCACTACACTTAAATCAAATTCAAACTGACAAGAGTTTAGTTTACGTGCACGTCAATGTGTACACGGAACCTCAGTTTTCCGTCCCATATAAACGACTATACGTTGTCTTTGCCAAACCATCTGTCAAGCACTACGGACTAGGGAGAGCCAAGAATGCAAATCCCCATTGTTCAAGTATGATTTAATAGAAAAAGTGTTGAAAATTGGATATTAACAAGAGTGTTATTTATTAGTCTAGCATAAACTTGACACAAAGCCGGTAAGATAAATTATTAGCGTGATATTAAATAGGAGGTTAACGTTCTCTTCTAATCTTATGCACACGTCACAGATACTTGAGACTACCATATGTCAAGCAGTGTTTCAGCGAGTAGGCAGGTCAATATACGGGATATAACCCCAAACAATTGCAACAAAAGGTTTCTCAACTGATTCTGGTAAGGTTTTGTGTTCTTTATAACATACCAAAAGAAACCCCGGAAAAGTGTGTGTGTATGTGTGTGTGTGTGGGGGGGGGGTCAAGATGGTGCAAAAATGGCTACCGAAACGTCTTAAAATAATCATACCTATGGAACTATCAATTCAAATTTGATGATCTTGGTGTCTTTCCCTAGGTTTTGGGGGGTAAAGAACACATTCAGATCATTAACAATGATGTTGGCCAGATATGTCAAAAATGGTCGCCAACACCTCCAAATAGTCCATAATTTATTGACTCAAAGTTGATGATCTTGGTGTCTATGGGTGTTTTTTTTTGGGGGGGGGGGGACAAGGAACACATTAAGAGCACTTTTAATATCACTGAGCTGTTGAATCATTATGAAATTGAATTCATGACCTTCAACTGTCCACTATCGTAGAATAAGTGTCAGGTCATTCAGTAATGAGTAGTAGTAGTAGTAGTAGTTGTTTATTAACGTCTCACCAGTTATAAATACATCACATTCATAAATTAAAATATACTAAAAACTGCCATTCATTAAGAATTATGAGAGACGAGATGAACATTACATAGACACAAATAAATAAGCATAGTAAAATACAAATAACAGAAAAAAACATACATACGGAGGAAATTTTAAAATTCATATCTACAATAGGCTAAAAATAATAACCTTTTCATGAACATGGATATAAAGTTTGCCTCCGCCTTTTTAAAATATCACAGCAGGTTTTGGCACTAAACTTAACTACTTCGTCACTGGACAGAATAAAAGACATTTTATCAGATTTATTAAAAGATGAAAAGTCTGGACACATAGTTTGTATTAACGTGAATAAAACATTCCTAAAATCGCTATACAGCTCGCATTCTAAAAGACAATGTTCTTCATTTCGACTTGATCGGTACAATAAAAACATAGGCGGTTCTCAACTGGGATTCCTTCATATCGCCCAGTTTCTATACGAAGCGGGGCTACTCCACATCTAAATTTAGCCAAAGCACTGCGATGGGAGGGAATAAGATTGCCCGTTACATATTTCTCGGGTCCATACACAGACTTGAACAAACGATATGACCGGAGCTTATTATGACCTTGGCCGACTTTAGCTCTAACATGGGTAACATCATTAAACCATTTCTCTAGATACAAATGAGAGTTTCTTTCGAAAACATCACAAACCAGTTTTCGGGTATTTACATGACAAGTCAAATCTATATTGATATCCAGTTTCTTTAAGTGATTATTAACTCTAAAATTCCAGTTTTTGGTTCTTTTTGCCTTTAAGTTACTCCAGTTAAAAATAATTTTAGTTAGACGACTATCTGTCAAATTACATAATCTACCATAGTGTCTGATCACACTGTCCCATTGTCGGACATGTATAGGCACCCACCCTATGTCCCCGTTAACAGCAGCATTTGGGGTGTATCTGCCTACTCCAAGGAAATATCTGCACGCTCTATTCTGTACAGCCGTTACACAACTATATTCCCGGTCACCCCAGATTGCTGCACCATAACTAATAATAGGATAAATTAAATTATTATACAGTTTAGTAAACGTACTATAAGGCAGCCCACCCATACACTTTGATTTGGCAATCAGCAAACCTAGGGCTCGGGCTGCAGACTTGGCTACATGTTTGGCCATACAAGCATAATCTAGATTCTCGGTTAGAAACAACCCTAAATATACATAATTACTTTGTGTGGAAATGCTAGTTATGCCACAGGTAAACTTAAATAAAGTCTCTGGAATTGATGTTGTACGAAAGTGTACAATGCACGATTTGTTTATATTAATAACCATCTTATTTTTTGTTGACCAAGCATATAAAGTATCTAATAATAACTGTAGGTCATTTTCGCTTTCCGCTAACAGAACTAGGTCATCTGCATATAATAAAACACATAATTTTTCGCCATTTAAATCTATCCCAACTCCTAATATATTTATAAGTTTCTACAATATCATTTATATAGAGATTAAACAACAAGGGAGATAACAAACAGCCCTGTTTCAGACCACATTTAATATCAAACCACTCTGTAGTAAGACCATTTAGTCGAACACATGACTTAACATTCTTATATAAAGACTCAATTGATAGATAAAAACGCCCAAATACCCCAAATGTTTTAAGTTTGGCTAGTAAAATATCCCTATTTACTCTATCATAAGCCTGTTTAAAATCAGTATCGACCTCTTGAGTGATGTTTGAATTGTTTCTTTCCAGATCCCCGCACCACCTGGTTCTGAGGAACTATGGTAACTAATCTAATTTATTGCAGAAATCAAAAGGAACGAACACAGTATTAAACCATCTGATTTAATACTGCTTAGTATGACTTACAATGTCTGTGGTTTGTCTTATTCTCGAGTGTGTTGTGTGGAATTTTGGTTCATGTTTATGTGGTGCTGTCGTCCTGCTCTTCCTGTGAGGCATTTATTTCGTTTCGAGTAATAACTGATTGAATTTTCCTCTGTTTTCTTCGGAATTACAACAAATTGATCAAACATTGGTGATTTGCGTATTGTATTTCTTAACAACGAAGCCACGACTGACATTAAGATATTTGCTTGACGTTCCAAATCAAAAAAATGAATACACATCTATTAGAAAGCATGTCCATTCCTCAGGCAAGGATAAATCTTCGGGAATATCTAAAGAAAGGCTGTTGTGTCGTAATTTCCTTTTAACAGTCACACCTCAGTGTGTAATTTAGTAATAATTCACCCGCAATGAACAATTACCTTGTCCGGAGTTGGTTTTATTTAGTTTCGTAGTATTTGATGTAGCCGAGTTACGTAAATCAAGTTGTCTTTCTTGTAGGAATCCGTTAATTTGTTTACTGAATACTGTCTTCAAACCAATACAGCGGTCCTGTTTTTGTGTCCAGTCACGATTTTAAGCCCAGAAGAAAGATGTTGAGCGTATAAATCCATGAACAAGTCTAACATTTCTGTATTTATGTGAGCATCTCAAAAGAACTGTATTATTTCAAGCCAAAGGCAAAGTCAATTGTTTATTCTTTCAATACGCAATTTCAAAGAATTATGTAAATGGAGTCCTCGCAGTTCTTTACGTAATTTGGCTATGAGGTGATCGACAATGACAAGGCGATTGGACTGGCCAGATTTGAGGATTCTGGCCAATCTCTCTGAAAGAGAGACAGATAAAAGAGGTTTAACGTCCACTCGACACAAACTAGGTTATTTCGGGACTAACATATGGTTTAATTTTATTTTTATAATTCGCTTGCGCGTAGGGACCTGTTTATAAATTGTAGGTCCCGGAAAAAACCCACGAGACTGGACAGGCGACCATACTCCTTGTCACGGACAACCAAGGATACAAAGCCATGCCAGTACAAACCATTCAGCCCCCCTCCATGCTTGACAAACCTGCTAGAATATTCATATGACACAAGAACGATAATTATTCTCAGCTTGGCGACATTAGTTCCAACATGAAGGCATCCGGTTTTATTATATTAATTATATACGCCGTCACTAGTACCAGTGGCTGTACATACATCTTTAACACTCTTGTTGTAAGTGAATAATATGCCCTAATCATTATTCTGCTCAACAAATTGTACTTTTTTTACAATATTCCAATTAATTGATGAGACAAATTCCATATTAACACAACGAATTTAAAAAAAATGGAAAAATTCAATTACATGGTAACAACATGGTTTAAAAAGCTTTACGTAAACGCTTTCAAATGCAACATGGATTTAAACATATTTTCGAACCCTCTGGAAAAGTAAAATAGGATGTAGTGGATAATTTGCACAACAGGTAGGACACTTAAACAATTAGTACTTAGAATAAGGCTATTTTTTCCTGGACATGTCAAGTCAGCAAGAGTGGTATTGTCCCTTTAATAACAGAGTCTATTTATCGCTCGTAATACTATGTTCTCTCGCTATAACGCAAATAATCGAATCGTTGTTTTATTAAAGACACGACGTGGCAGAAAATCGTTAAAACTTTTCCGACTTTATTCGGACCAATTATGACTTGTTTTAATATAATTTAACACAAATCCGGATCAAAAACTGTAGGGAGATTTGGAGATTAAAACAAGGTTCGTTAATCTCAAGACCTCGGTGTTACCGAGTATAAGTCGTACACAGTTTTGAAATAATGAGGCACACATACGGGCTTTATCCAGGAAAGAGAGAGAAATGGGGTTTAACGTCTACTCAACTCAACTAGGTCATTTCGGGACTATCATATGGTATAATTTTTCTTCAATAATTTTCTAGGGGTATTTAGCAGTTGGAAGAATTGGAGTGCCCGGAGGAAACTCACGAGGTTGAGAAGGAGCACCAGTCTCCATGCCACATACGCTCACACTAGGGCTTGAAACCACAGCCGCAAGACAGAGGTGGCCGGCCAGCTAGACGTCGAAGCGCGGCTCTCTAGGCCATCCCAACCATCTAAAAACGCCAGAACAAATTACTACGCTATAACAAACAAAACCCTGTTATATCGACACAAACTAGAGACTAACAGATGGTTCAATTTTATTTCAACAATTCGCTTGCACATAGGGGTCTTTAGCAGTGGGAGGAAACCGAAAGGCCCGGAGAAAACCCATGAGGTTGGACAGGTGACCCTACTCCTTTTCACGTGCAACATGTAAATCGAAACCACGCCAGTTGACTCTATCATAGATCTTATGATACAGCGCGCACGCGCTAACCATTCGCCCCCCCCCCTTCGACAATGGAAGATTACAACAAACACCTTAAATCTTCTCTTGTCATCTTAAAACCCCATATTTATTTTAAGGGACTATGTTGTCACGCGATAAAGAATATACGAATTTAGGGGTGTCGTGCATTTGATAGAGTATGCTGACACGTTGTAAGACATCCGATACAACTTCAAAACGGAGGTGGCCCCGAGGGATGACAATTTGTTATTGCTGACGTCTTATATATATCCAGAAAGATTGATCTATTAAATAATTCTTCTGAGACACTTTAGCTGAAAAGCCATATTAATAAGTTAGCTCGCTGAGCAATGGTCATTTACCCCGAGGTTCACATCTATATAAACGCTTCCGATTGACAGACAGTATGGCGAGAAATTCACTTATTTCTCTTAGTTACCGCGCACTGATAACGGTGATGATATTATGATTGGTAATAATTGTCAATTTACAGTCTGAACATATTGTCTCGGGTATCTGACTGAATAATACGATCAATCGGCCAAACTCGGTTATTATTACTAATCAACCACGTGGACAAGCAAGTCAAATCGTCTAGACTGATTAATACACCTTCCCTGATTGGTCAAACACCAGACTGATTAATACACCTTCACTGATTCGTCAAACACTAGCCTCGCAATGTAACACAAGTGGTGGTCAATCACACACACAAACGATTGCTCCTTTAGTACACCACACCTTAATCACAGGCTGTACGTGACAATGAGTAGTGTCGCTTGTCCAATCTCGTGGGTTTTCTCCGGATCCCCTGGTTTCCTCCAACTGCTAAAGACCCCTTAGCGCAAGCGAATTATTGCAATACAATTAAACCATGTTAGTCCCGAAATTACCTAGTTTGTGTTTGAAACGGATACCAGAAGATTTCCAGGCGCAATTTGTAATGAAGCAACTCGGTGAACAATGCTTAGCACACGCAAATAATCAGACGCAAATGATTGTCATTCAATTTGAACTCTTCGCGTATTTCGGCGAATATAACTGATTAGTAAAAACTAAAACGATTGAATATAGATCAGTCTATATACATTATTATATGCGTTGCGACCTATTTGTGTCCATTTCTAGGTACCAAATATTAGCGAATTAGCTTCTTTATCTCTGAGTGGGAGTCATAGGGTACCTAGTAACCATTCCTGGACTAATTCGGTCATAGGAGCTAGTGAAATGGAAACCCTCTATCAAACATAACATCAACCAGGGGCCACGTATTGTGCCTAACATCTATTACGTTCATTTTTACATAAGGGAGATAATTAAATTCAAGGGCAAATAACTCATTTCAAACAGATTCTCGATCAGTAACAATAGAAATCAAAATATATACAACATTCCCCTCTATCTTTAATAGTCTTCAATTTCAACCCAAATCGATCAGAAAATGTTCGATTTTCTGCTCTCTGGGATCCCGGTACTTAACAACAAAACCACAAACCCAACATACTGATGAAACAATTCCAGACATACTATCATATTTACATAATAAACCGACAGTTTGTCCAATGACAGTTGGCAGAGTTCATTAATTCATGTAAACTGTACTAACATATATACGTTTAAAATGACATAATCTGGCCCCAAGTTCACAAAGCATTCTCCGACTTAAGTTGAGAATTTACTCAACTTTAAATCACTGTTTATGAGAAATATCTTTCATCCAGAAACATAGCACTTTGCACATAGTATCTTATTGCTGTATTTGATACATTAAAACAACATTTTTTTTTATAAAGGGCTTTATTTTAGTTAAAATAAGGCGAACAATTTTGAGTAAATTCTCAATTTAAGCCTGAGGATGCTTTGTGAATTCGGGGCCTGGTCTTGTGTTTGTTTTAGATCATAAAGTCTGGCACGTGTTCAAGTGTCGAGGTTCCCATCCCAACCTCGTACTTGATAAGGGGTAACGTCGACTGTCCAACCTTAGTGGCTTTTCTCGGGGTTTCAGTGACAAACCTTATGATACAGCGCGCACCTGCTAACTAATCTACCACCCCCATTCTCAACAAAGGTTGAACAGGATGGATGTTTGTCTATTGGAGATTTAACGTCTGGATTTGACATCTTTCCATTTGAAATACTAGAATATGTCCAAGCAAGTAGACACAACATGTTTGTGTTCAGAAGCACGACAGGTGAGTTATTGGGAAGCCATATCTCAAGTACTGAAAACTAGTTCAAAACAATACACACATTTCATAATCTCACGGACAACTTGACAAACTTTTCAAAAGCACACATTTCACAATCTCACGGACAACTTGACGAATTGTTTAACATAAAACTGCACGTAAAAGATATGTTTGCAGTTGGGATTTGATATATGAGTAGGACGTAGTGCCGCTGTCCGGGCAAAATGTCCCTCATTGCACACTGTTTGGCGTATGTCAGTCAGTCTTCATTAGCCCAGTATGTGAACAGAACAGTAGGACGTTAAACCCCATTTCATTTTATTGCTAAGGGACATTTTGTCTGAACAGCGGTATTTCCACCGCCTATTCGTCGATGAACTACCTGCCGAGAGTTCGTTGGGGTACACGCTTTTGTCCATGCTAACAACTAGAGGATTTTTCTTGCGAGTCCTTCTTCCTACACCACTGACAAGGGAACACCGCGCCACTTGAAAATTCAGAGGAACTTTCCTTGGTCCACCCCAAACGGGCACTCCGGTTTCCTCCCACTGCTAAATACCCCTACGCGCAAGCAAATTATTGAAATAAAATTAAACAATACGTTAGTCCCGAAATGACCTAGTTGTGTTGAGTGGACGTTAAACCCCATCTCTCTCTCTCTATCTCTCCTCAAACTAAAGAGTACAAAAGCGTTATACGGTACAGTAAGCATACTAATATTGTAGTATATCTGTGATTTATTGTCCTTTAAAAAAGCTACTCAATCAGGATTTTCAAACCGACATCAGTATGTATTAAATGTAATGTCTGCCTTCCAGTCCTACAATGGTGTGATACATCATGATCTATTATTATTCAAGTATGATTTAATAGGGAAAAATATGTTAGGTTGAAAATTAATCGTTTATTAACAGGAGTATTATTTATTAGTCTAGTATAAAACTTGACACAAAGCCGGTTAGATAAATTATTAGCTTGGTATTAAATAGGGTTTAACGTTCTACTCTACTGCACCAGAGAAAATGCAGACTAGCATACGCCAAGCAGTGGTTTATTGAGGACAATCTTGCCAGGACACTGCGGTCTATTGGTATATCGAATTCCAGCTCTCAAAGGATCTTTTACATTCACGCCAATGTGTACATGGGACCTCGATTTGTTGTACCATCCGAACGACTAGATAAATGTCTTTGTCAGACCCTGTCCTGCATCACTGACAAAAGGCGACCACGCCGGAAAACCTGGATGAACTTTCTCAGTCAATGCAGGGAACGAACATGCGACCTTAGGCCAGCGTCTTACCCACTTAACCGCCGTGACACCTACACCACATATGAGTACCAAATAGATGTATAATTGCGGATCAAAGATTATGATATAGCGCGCACTTGCTAACCATTCGCCCCCCTCCCCGAGATTTTTAATGAGTGCATGGTTAAATTACCCGGACGAATGCGCTAAGATATTTACCCGTCTTTTTTAGTGCCGAAATGACCTAGTTTGTGTCAAGTGGACGTTAAACCCCATTTATCTCTCTCTCTCTGCCTCTCTCTCTCTCTTTAATAATAGATTATTGCGTAGTTGAATAAATGTTAATCATATAATCGTTGTTTCTTGTGCCGCGGGACAAGACAATTAAATAGCAACATATTTCACTTTTTGAAATGATTTTTAATATGTCAAATGTAGCTGCACATATACATGTAAATTATAATAAAATTGATTAATCACATTGTCATAATTTTTATCCGTAGTTGAAATTTATGTATTTGTCTTATGTTATGAGAAACGTAGTGTTTCGTAAAATTTGCGTTGATTTTAACTATGCAATCAAGGAAACGCTTCAAATCAATTCTGTTAAATTAGTGCACATGTATTTTGGCCCATAACTTAGCCGGATATAAATTGTTTTGTTTTTTTAAAGGTATCCAAACATCACTATTTGATTTAAAAACACACATCCTGTTTCGTTTCGTTTTAACAGCTCAAAATTTCGTTTTAGTTGTCTTTACTACACTGCGATCTGAAAGAGTTGTTATTATTAGAGTGTTCTGAATGGTGCGTGGAATTAGCCAATGAAACGGTCTGTTACGGCGAGCTTCTATGGAACTGTGGGTGATCCACTAGTAGCATCAACGCTGCTGGCAAATTAAATGTCTGACGTCATAGGTCAAAAGCCGTTCGCATGACCTCTGACATGTCCTATCGCTACAACCGGTCAGATCCTTATGTCGTGTAAGGCCATCGAAAGTATAGAAAACGAAACGATATATAGATCTGTATGTTAATGAGATTGCCAAACCTCACTGAAATTGTTAATATATCCATTCTTATATATTATATATTTAAACAAACCTGTAGTCAGAAGAAAGATATATATTAACTCTACAATCAAATTCATACATCGACATACTGTTAATTGTGTATTTAAACTCGTATCGTAGCCGTGTTAATTGATAGGCTACTTTTATGAGACCAAATATTGTTACAAAAATAGTTAAAATAACAAAAAGGAAATATTTTGAGGATTTCAGTGAAATTACTTCAATCTGAATTGAATGATCCTACTACAGTTTGTTATCGCTACCGTTGTTCAGATATTAAATACAGACTCGGCTATCCATATTTAATTTAAATCATTAATTGTCAATCGTTTTAAAATCTATTTAAAATATCTAGCACTTAATAGCACTTACCGTTGATTACGGGTTCGGCGGGGTGTTCTCATCCAGCTCAAAATATTGATTAAGGGGATTAAGGGTTTAGGGCTGGGGGATTATGGTCTGTAGCTGAAATGTGTTCACCTAATTAGATATGGATTAACCGTTTAATAAGTGTGATGTGAACTGTGTTTAATAAGTTTCATGTGAAATTGTAGTTTACCTGCCCATATGAAATATATATTTTTAATGTTGATGCTCATTTCATAGTGCTATTAAGTTTTTCCATTCACATTAAAGGTGTTAAAATAAACATGTTTTACTATAATAAATGTTAAATAAAACATTATCAAGTGATTTTGTTTTACTATAAGGTTTAACCTAATATATGAAAATAAAAGTGCCCAATTATAACCCTGATTTTAATTATGTATCAAACCAACATAAGCTTTTTTTTTAATGACAAATGAACAGATTTTACCCTTTTTGCCTCTTGTATTTTTAAGATGTTTGAATTGAGAAAGAGTTTGTTAGTGATGTGATATTTTAATCTTCGTAATTTGGTATTATTCGTGTTGTTTTATTCTTATTTATAATTTATTGATTATATTAATGTGACAATTTCAACCGTGTCTCATAAGTCGTCATCGGCTGGCATCTACTTTTTACTTTATGTTATTATATGTATCCATATGTTAAACCATTGTATACATGTAGATGGTGACACGTTATTTAATATATTTTATCTTTTTTATCTGTGAAACAGACTACAGTTAATCCTTCTTTAGAAATTCCAATTAACACCTTAGTCACGCTAACATGATTATTTAAGTTTTGAGCTGGGTGAGAATGAATACATGTAAGCAACATGTTGGTCAGATGATACAACAGTGGTGTCACCCGTGCGTCGCCGAAAGAGGTATTTTGCCATCAGAGAGAGAATGGGGTTTAACGTCCACTCAACACAACAAGGTAATTTCGGGACTAAAATATGTTTTTTAATTTTATTTCAATATTTCGCTTGCGCGTAGGGGTCTTTAGCAGTGGGAGGAAGCCAGAGTGCCCGGAGGAAACCCACGAGGTTGAGAAGGTGCCCTTATCTCCATGCCAAATACGCTCACAACAGGGCTCGAAACCACAGCCTCGAGCCAGAGGCGAGCCACCCCCACCCCCGTCTTTTTATGACCGTCTCTTGCCATCAGTCTCACAACACTACGTTATCCATTGATATATAATATTTACTATTTGCGTAATTTATTGATATCGTGGGAGGTCATTTGATGCCTGTTACATGCGGTGTATTAATTTAATCTTATCCGCGCCATTTAGCTTCAAGGGTAATCACGTTTACTGAATGAACACGCAAACCCCAATGGGGCGGCCTTCAATTAATGGATCAATCGAAGATATCAACAAAACAAAATTGTTTCTGTTATTGTGGATATCATATAATAAAATTGTTATTAATATGAATGAACATAACCTCCAGTGGGCCAACCTATTAATGAATCATAAAATGACATAATGACAATAACAGATGTGATTGAAACCATTGAGGTTATTGGAACCACAAACACATATTAAAGGAGCTAAATCGCTAATATTTGGGACCTAGAAATTGACAAAAGTGGGTTGCAACGCATATAATACTGTAATATGAATGTATATAAATTGATTTATATTCATTGGTTTCCGTTTTTTCCCCAATTTCAAATCAGTTATGTTCGGCGAAATAAGCCATGCAGTCTCAATCTAGTGCCAATTTCTATAGCGTCTAGTTATTCCAGTCAACATACGCCGTATGGTATGGTGCAATATGTCTAGCCTCGCTCCTCAAGTCTCTGATTAAAACTGGGACTGAAGCGCATTATGTTACACGACTCGTGTACCAATGTCAAAAAACAATATTTTATCTAAAATATCGGATATCAGAAGCTTATCTTTTCCCGGTAAGTTTACATCATCAATGTTGATTTAAATTTGCCAATAATTCGGGTTTTCGATGTTAAAGATTTTGGAGGATTTTGTGTTACGGACTTAGGTCCTTTAAAGTTGTTATGAATGTCCCGGCCTATTAATCACATAACATACGATCCGAACAGTTGTTAATACAACCATTGAATCTATTACATAAACATTATATTAAAACATATTTTAGTTAGCAACCAGTGGTTTGGTCTATTGATGAATCAGAAGAGAGAGAGAGAGAGAGCTAGAAATGGGTTTTATCGTCCACCCAACACCAACTAGATCATTTTAGGACTAACATATGGTTTTCATTTTATTTTTCAATAATGCGCTTGCGCAAAGAGTTCTTTAGCAGTGGGGGGAAACGGGAGAACCCAGAGAAAAACCCCGAGGCTGGACAGGCGACCCTATGATACAGCGCGTACGTGCTAACCATTCCGCCACCCCCACACCCCCCGAATCAAAAGAAGTTGTTATTGCATACATGTTATTCATGATTTACATTTGTTTATCCCGTCTTCCGGGAGCCATTTAGATATATTATAACGGTGTTTGATAACCGGATTGAAACGTTGTAGTAAATAAACCTAGTGAATGTTATCCATAACGCTGTCTGTTATTATGTATTTTAAGTCTTTTAAATACGTTGCGCACATGTGTTGTATGTGTTAAACATATATCATTCTTTGTTTGATAAAGACGTGAGAACTCCCATCGAAACGTCTCTGAAATAAACCCTTTTAAGTAACTTGTATTCCATATAATTGTGTCATGTGTCATATTTTTTATTGTCGACACGCTTCATAATCAGCTGTTTCACGTTCGGACTGGGCTGTTAAAGGGACAATAACACTTTTGCTGGCTTGACAGGTCCAGAAAACAAAAAGCCTTATTCTAAGTACTAGATGTTTAAGTGTCCTACCTGTTGCGTAAATTATTTATTACATCCTGTTTTATTTGTCCAGAAAGTTCGAAAATCTTTTTAAATCTTAGTTACGCTAAAAAAGGTTTACGTAAAGCGTTTCAAACCATGTAGTTGAATTTTTCCCAATGTATTAAATTCGGTGTGTTAAGATGGAATTTGTATTATCAATTAATAGGAATATTGTAAAATAGTACAATTTGTTGACCAGAAAAAAGATTGGGACATATTATTCAGTTAGAACAAGAGTGTTATTGGGCCTTTAATCATATTGTTATCAAAAGACCGAATGTCGCTGTGATACGCAACCCTGATGACCGAGACAATGCAATTCAATTACATGTATGTTTTTATGATTATTTGAACTGCACGAGATTGGTAGGAAACATGTTCTTCATTACATATTTTTTCAAGACAATTAAAGTAACGCCGCACCATTGGTTTTAGTCGCTAAAATATAAAATTTAACCTGGGTGAATCCACGCTAAGTTGATTTTTTAATATTTAATTTATAAAACAAAACCAACATAACGACGCTATAATAAACAGAGAGAAATCAAATGAAACGAAATGGGGTTTAACGTCCTACTGTTATGCACCTAACATGGCCTAATAGAAGACGGGCATACGCCATACAGTATGCTATGAGGGATCGTACACTCGACCTCCAGGCTAGTGAGCCAGCGCCTTTTTTTTCCTTAAGAACATGTATTCGGGTACTAATACAACATACAAATATACAGAACGTTAGATTAAAAAGCTTCACTCATTCTAGTATATCAAATATACAAATGCACCGTATATTACATTAACAATCACACTCCAGGCACACATTTTAACTATTTAAAAAGCATAGTACCATTAACAACATATTAAACATACATGTATTTACAATCTGAACACAGTGGAATACATTCGTCTATAGCTGTCAATCTCGAAACTTGGCGAAGCCACGTGATCCCCATAAACAGAGACAGGTGATGTGGTGTATCAATATAGTCGTTGCGACATTGTTTTCAATTGACAGGCAAGAAATGGAGAAATAAGATGGCATTATATTGTATTAATTTGGCAAGTTAGTAGATTGGCATAATATAGTGTGTACTAATAATAAAATAAAACCAAGTACGAACAATCCAATATTCTTGGTGCTGTTTAACATATTGGGATATGTACAAGTTCTATACAGATAGAATGTTAAATAATCATAATATCTGTTTAAAGAAGTAAAAGGGGAGACGAAGTATATACAAGGGGGGGGGGGGCAAATTCCAACAACATTTTTTATATTGGCTATGGTTTTTAGTTTTGTGGTCATAATTCATATAATGATACCTACATTTCCAACAAATGTGAAGTAGTCAAATGTAAATTCGACTCCTTTCTTTTACTGGAGACCGAGGAGTCGTATCAAACATGAATGCCAGTATTCTTTAGATATATATGTAGCCTATTAATAAAGTCCGATAATAATAAATAACATATTTCTGATTTTATTGTCGTCTTTTATCACCGCCACTGGCTGTACGCCATTGTGAAAGTAGCTGAAGAAGACAGCTAGGGCGGCGTACAACTTTAAAACCGAGTGTCAGTATGGTATTTCTCACATAATTGGTTACCGGTGACAACAGAGTAAACTGAAAGCGAGTAATCTCGACACAAAAGTATAGTGTATAACCTGCTGACTGTCTGCACGCGTCTTCTATAGTCTTCCTATTAGAAATAAATGATAGTTTGTGACCTATTACTCAGTGATAAGCCTCCGCTACAAAAAGAGTTTTCGCCTTTTTATTATTAGTAAAATGACTTCGTCATGTGCGGCAGGTTAGTTTGCTTCTAAAAACACTGTTTACCGTTCCCAAAAATACAAAAGTAATTTTCTACCAGACAACCATGGTTCTATTCACCGAGACTACTATTCACCGTAGATACTTTCTCTCGGTGTAAGGATATTATTGCTATGAATAAGTTCATACACTGTTGAGAAAATAATCCCGTTGGTTTGCTTAGCAACAATTTGAGCATGGATCAACACTGTACTGAAAATTAAGTGCGTAATAAATATGAACGGTCTTCAAACATTCGGTTTATAATTAGCGATACACGGTACAGTGGCAAGTGTTATGCTAAACAGACCTAATACCTCAAAAGTACCTACGCGCGAAATCCCAGATTTTGGTACATGTTAAACAATAAAAATAGTGCCCGTGCGCGTGCCAGTAACAGAAAAACTAAGAGTTCGCGCATAAATAATGCACGAACGTACCAGGCGCGATGTCATCAAGAGTCAAAATTAGGGGACATAATATGGTTGCACACAGGACTCCCCTCAACCCCCGGACTATATGTATCGATGCATATACAGATATCGTATTTTGCTTGATAACGATATGTGTATCGAAACGTAGCTTGTTAATAAATTCAGAAGTAGTATATCCATATAAGTTTTTATAATTTGTGAAATCTATTTCTACATGTATATGTCTTATAAGGATCACGCATTATCTTTGAAAATACTGAACAGAATTGAACCATTATTGTACATCCATATATTAGAGAGGAGGTTGGGATGACCTAGTGGTCTAGGATGCGGCGCTTCGACCTGTAGCTGGCCGGCCACCTCTAGCTTGCGGCTGTGGTTTCGAGCCGTGGTTTGAGCGTATGTGGCATGGAGATAGGGGCGCCTTCTCAACCTCGTGGGTTTCCTCCGGGCACTCCGGTTTTCCCCCACTGCTAAAGACCCCTACGCGCAAGCGAATTATTGAAATAAAAAATAAAAACCATATGTTAGTGCCGAAATGACCTAGTTGTGTTGAGTGTACGTTAAACCCCACCTCTCTCTCTCTCTCTCATATTAGAGAATAATCTTGCACAATGTTACAGTGCTCAAAATGGCGTATCGGGACTTTAAACTAACCTTGACCTTTGTTATTCGATTAGACCGATTTCTTTTATGAAATGGATTGATTTCAAGTTCAAATGGTGTTGATTTCAAGTTTATCACGAGATTGTGGGATTGATCTTTTTGGTCACGAGATTCTTCAATATCTCGAACAAAAGGGTTTTCGCAGATCCGTTTTTGTTTTAAATGGGTAACCGGTGTTGTGTACGGGTAACGGTGTACTTAACCTTTTCAAAGTTCATAAGAGAGAGAGAGAGAGAGGGAGATAGAGAGAAATAGGTTTAACGTCCGCTCAACACAACTAGGTCAATAAGGGACTAATTCAAAGTTCATAATAAAACTGCCATTTGAAAAGTTCATATAACTTACCAAAATACCAGAAAAAAGATGCGGGGCGGGGATTTGGGTCTAGAATTTTCGGCAATAGCTTGTTATCTGTGCCAATCATGGAAGTCCGGATGTATACGTAATTATAAGTCGCCTGAGTAGTCACGTTGGTTATTGAAATACAATAATAATATAACCAGTGACGGCATTATCGAAAAGACGTTACAACACCCATATCCTTCCGTACCACCTCTACCATATCACGCTCGCATAATCACACCACGAACACCAAACATTCTCCGACATCCCTTCTGGGGAGCCGCGGAGGCTCAGAAGGTAAGACGTGGTTCCCTCTTGCCAGTGATGCAGGTCGGCCAACGTGCGGATGGGACGATAAACAAGCTGGGTCGTAGTGGCGCTGTCCAGGTAAATTTTCCCACATATCAAACTGTGTGGCGGATGCCCGTCTTCATAAGCCCAGTCGGTGCAGAAAAAGAAGCATTTCAAACCCATTTCATTTCATTACAACCCCACCCTCCCTCTCTACTAAATCAAGTTGACAGCATCAGTGAGATCTCTTGGGGAATGTTTACACGATTCAGCTCAATCGACAGCCAAACAAAGAAATAGATTGAAATCCGATTAATGCAAACGTCGCCAATCTTCTCATTTGTCATTTTGGTTTCTCCTTAATCACTTTCAATTGGTTTTACGCAAATGTTCAGGTGGAACTAAAAATAGTCAGAGATGCTGAAAAAAGCAACCCGTGGATCGATTTAGTTTCAGTGCTCCTGTCGTTAATAACGTGTGTAAAGAAATTTCAAGTAGAATGGGAAAATGAAACGAAACGAATACGGTTTAACCCTCCCCCTGTATCTATTTATCTCTCTCTATCTCCCTCTCTCTCTCTAACTCTCACACTTTCTCTCGGGAAATCAATTATGAGTTTGCTGCGAAAAACAGCCACCCTTGTTAGGCCCATGATGTTCAAAGCAACCCTCACCATGCTCTGGATTGGAATACGAAAGTGTCAATCCCCAAATCTCAACATGGTCGCAATATTAACCTTTTTGTACAATAGGAAGGCGTCGATATATAAGCATTCTAGCTCCAGCTTTGATTGTGTTGTATAAGTATTTTTATCTGTATTTAACGACCCATTCTCAGTGGTCTACCACATCAACCGGATGAAACATCACGTCATATCTCAGGAAATATTGTTCAAGAATCGCAGGGGTATTTTGATTATGTTATATAATACGATTTACAAACAGCTTTATTTTAATCCGGATTTTATTTTTAAACACCCGACAAACATATTATCTAACCATAGATGTCTTCCCCAATCTCTCTTTTAAATCCGGAATAAAGATAGAGTTATTGCCCTGCACAAGACTTCGCACTTGATGCCTTCTTAATCTCTTTGCGCTGGACACAGGACACATTGAAGGAAAAACACGGTGTGATGTAGACAACTTACGACATGTCACGTACATTCTTGCGATTGAATATTACGATAGCTGACACATTATTTGATGTAGGTCAGAAACTAATAGAGTGGGTTAATCTAATGTATTATTTGATTAGTAATACAGTTAAAGGGGTTATGTCACACTTTTATGAAACATTTGACCTATTGGTTTAAGTGGACGTTAAACTCTATTTCTCTGTGTGTCTCTATTCGATTAGTGTTACAGTTAAAGGGGTTATGTCACACGTTTATGTCGAATTTGACCTATTGTTTGTCTGTACTATAGACAAGATGAACGAGATAAAAACAGGGGCGTGATGACCACTGATTCTTTATATGGAGCAAGAACCCATGGTGATCCAACAAAACAAAACAAAATCAATAATTTAAAGAAGATGTTAATCGAAATGAAATGAAATGGGGTTTAACGTCCCGCTGTTCCGCTCTGACTTGGCTAATGTGGACAGACATACGGAATTTAGTGTGCTATGAGGGGCAGCGGCGCTACGGCCTACTCTTCTTACATCGAAATCCAACTCCTAGGGGGATATGTTACGTCCACGACAATGTGTATACACAGTCACTCGTTTTTTATTTGTCCCAGGCAGGTCGGACCCTCCGTCCTGCACTACTAACGATAGAAAGTCAGGCAGGATAATACCGAGGGGGAACACCAGAGAGAGACAGAGAGAAATGGGGTTTAACGTCCACTCAACACAGCTAGGTCATTTCGAGACTAACGTATGGTTTAATTTTATTTCAATAATTCGGTTGGCTTTGAATTATAATCACTTATATGGATATACTACTCTTATATCGAATTCAAACTGCCAATGGGTCTTTTACGCCACTGTATGGCGTATGCCCGTCTTCAATGAGCCCAGGTTAGGTGCATAATAGAAGGACGTTGAACCCCATTTCATAACTTATAAATTTATTAACAAGCTATGTATCGATGCATATACAGATATCGTTATTTGCTTGATAACGATATGTGTATCGAAACGTAGCTTGTTAATAAATTCAGAAGTAGTATATCCATATAAGTTTTTATAATTTGTGAAATCTATTTCTACATGTATATGTCTTATAAGGATCACGCATTATCTTTGTAAATGCTGAACAGAATTGAACAATTATTGTACACCCATATATTAGAGAGGAGGTTGGGATGGCCTAGTGGTCTAGGGTGCCGCGCTTCGACCTGTAGCTGGCCGGCCACCTCTAGCTTGCGGCTGTGGTTTTGAGCCGTGGTGTGAGCGTATGTGGCATGGAGATATGGGCGCCTTCTCAACCTCGTGGGTTTCCTCCGGGCACTCCGGTTTTCCCCAACTGCTAAAGACCCCTACGCGCAAGCGATGACCCCTACGCGCAAGCGAATTATTGAAATAAAAAATAAAAACCATATGTTAGTCCCGAAATGACCTAGTTGTGTTGAGTGGACGTTAAACCCCATTTCTCTCTCTCTCTTTTTCTCTCTCTCTCTCGCTCTCTCTCTCTCTCACACCCTCTCTCATATGTTACAGTGCTCAAAATGGCGTATCGGGACTTAAAGCTTACCTTGACCTTTGTGAATCGATTAGACCGATTTCTTTCATGAAATTGATTGATTTCAAGTTCAACGGGTGTTGATTTCAAGTTTATCACGAGATTGATAATTTTGGTCACGAGATTCTTCAATCTCTCGAACAAAAGGGTTTTCGCAAACTCAGCAGATCCGTTTTTGTTTTTAAAAAAACCGGTGTTGTGTACTTAACCTTTTCAAAGTTCATAAGAGAGAGAGAGAGAGATAGAGAGAGAGAGAGATGGAGAGAAATGGGTTTTACGTCCGCTCAACACAACTAGGTCATAAAAAACTGCCATTTGAAAAGTTCATATAACTTACCAAAATACCAGACAAAGATGCGGGGCGGGGATTTGGGTCTAGAATTTTCGGCAATAGCTTGTTATCTGTGCCAATCATGGAATTCCAGATGTATACGTAATTAAAGGTCGCCTGATTAGTCACGTGAGTTATTGAAATAAAATATAACCAGTGACGGCCTTATCGAAAAGACGTTACAACACCCATATCCTTCCGTACCACCCCTACCATATCACGCTCGCATAATCACACCACGAACACCAAACATACTCCGACATCCCTTCTTGGGAGCCGCGGAGGCTCAGTAGGTAAGACGTGGTTCCCTCTTGCCAGTGATGCAGGTCGGCCAACGTGCGGATGGGACGATAAACAAGCTGGGTCGTAGTGGCGCTGTCCAGGCAAATGTTTCCCATATATCAAACTGTGTGGCGGATGCCCGTCTTCATAAGCCCAGTCGGTGCAGAAAAAGAAGCATTTCAAACCCATTTCATTTCATTACAACCCCACCCTCCCTCTCTACTAAATCAAGTTGATAGCATCAGTGGGATCTCTTGGGGAATGTTTACACGATTCAGCTCAATCGACAGCCAAACAAAGAAATAGATTGAAATCCGATTAATGCAAACGTCGCCAATCTTCTCATTTTGTCATTTTGGTTTCTCCTTAATCACTTTCAATTGGTTTTACGCAAATGTTCAGGTGGAACTAAAAATAGTCAGAGATGCTGAAAAAAGCAACCCGTGGATCGATTTAGTTTCAGCGCTCCTGTCGTTAATAACGTGGGAGAAGAAATTTCAAGTAGAATGGGAAAATGAAACGAAACGAATACGGTTTAACCCTCTCCCCTCTCTCTATTTATCTCTCTCTACCTCCCTCTCTCTCTCTCTCCCTCACTCTCACACTTTCTCTCGGGAAATCAATTATGAGTTTGCTGCGAAAAACAGCCACCCTTGTTAGGCCCATGATTTTTAAAGCAACCGGCACCATGCTCTGGATTGGAATACGAAAGTGTAAATCCCTAAATCTCAACATGGTCGCAATATTAACCTTTTTGTACAATAGGAAGGTGTCGATATATAAGCATTCTAGCTCCAGCTTTGATTGTGTTGTATAAGTAATTTTATTTGTATTTAACGACCCATTATCAGTGGTCTACCACATCCACCGGATGAAACATCACGTCATATCTCAGGAAATATTGTTCAAGAATCGCAGGGGTATTTTGATTATGTTATATAATACGATTTACAAACAGCTTTATTTTAATCCGGATTTTATTTTTAAACACCCGACAAACATATTATCTAACCATAGATGTCTTCCCCAATCTCTCTTTAAATTCGGAATAAAGATAGAGTTATTGCCCTGCACAAGACTTCGCACTTGATGCCTTCTTAATCTCTTTGCGCTGGAAACAGGACACATTGAAGGAAAAACACGGTGTGATGTAGACAACCTACGACATGTCACGTACATTCTTGTGATTGAATATTACGATAGCTGACACATTATTTGATGTAGGTCAGAAACTAATTAAGTGGGTTAATCTAAGTGTTATTCGATTAGTGTTACAGTTAAGGGGGTTATGTCACACTTTTATGAAACATTTGACCTATTGGTTTAAGTGGACGTTAAACTCTATTTCTCTGTGTGTCTCTATTCGATTAGTGTTACAGTTAAAGGGGTTATGTCACACGTTTATGACGAATTTGACCTATTGTTTGTCTGTACTATAGACAAGATGAACGAGATAAAAACAGGGGCGTGATGACCACTGATTCTTTATATGGAGCAAGAACCCATGATGATCCAACAAAACAAAACAAAATCAATAATTTAAAGAAGATGTTAATCGAAATGAAATGAAATGGGGTTTAACGTCCCGCTGTTCCGCTCTGACTTGGCTAATGTGGACGGACATACGGAATTTAGTGTGCTATGGGGGGCAGCGTCGCTACGACCTACTCTTCTTACATCGAAATCCAACTCCTAGGGGATATGTTACGTTCACGCCAATGTGTATACACAGTCACTCGTTTTCTATTTGTCCCAGGCAGGTCGGACCCTCCGTCCTGCACTACTAACGATAGAAAGTCAAGCAGGAAAATCCCGAGGGGGAACACCAGAGAGAGACAGAGAGAAATGAGGTTTGACGTCCACTCAACACAGCTAGGTCATTTCGAGACTAACGTATGGTTTAATTGTATTTCCATAATTCGGTTGCGCGTAGGGGTCTTTAGCAATGAATCACCTGCTACAATTATAAGTATTGAAAAATGCGAGCCCTTTTGATCTTTGTTGAAAATATTTTTTTAAAGGGTATTAAAATTACCATCAATTTTTTAAAGATTAGCACTGTTGAAATAGGTTTCAACCCACACCGTTGTAAAGGACGTTGAGATATTATTTGTATATTGTATGCATATAAGAATAAAGTATTATTATTAAATTATATTATTATTACTATTATTACATGATTATTATTCCAATATTATTATTATTCCAATATTATTATTATTCCATTATTAATATTCCATTATCATTATACCATTATTATTCCGTTATTATTATTCCATTATTATTATTCCATTATTTTTATTCCGTAATTCTTATTCCATTATTATTATCCCATTATTATTATACCGTTATTATTAGTATTATTATTATTATTCCATTATTATTGTTCCATTGTTATTATTCCATTATTAAAATTCCATTATTAAAATTCCATTAATAATATTCCATTATTATTATTATTGTTACATCATTATTATTATTATTATATTTATTTTAATCATTATTATAATTATTATTATTATTACATCATTATTATTATTACATTATTATTATTACATTATTATTAAAAACCATTTTATTTTTACCTACTATTTATACTAGTGCGTAGTATATTTATAAAATACTTAAAGTGACAATACCACTCCTGCTGGCTTGACTTGACAGGTCCAGAAGGTTCGAATATATGTTTAAATCCAAGTTGCATTTGGAAGTGTTTATGTAAAGCTTTTCAAACCATGTTGTTACCATGTACTTGGATTTTTCCAATTTTTTAAATTCGGTGTGTTAAGATGAAATTTGTATCATCAATTAATTGGAATATTGTAAAAAAAAGGTACAATTTGTTTACCAGAATAATGATTGGGCCATATTATTCAGTTACAACAAGAGTGGTATTGGGGCTTTAAACTCTTAACGTAAATAACATGTTAAAAATATACTCAGACTATGTCAGATAAACGGAAATCGTTTCAGTTTAAAGCATTAGCCTTATTAATAAACACAGTTATAAGGTTTTATTAGATTCTGGCGCAATCTACTTTAGACCGAATATATTTATCAGTTTCTTATAACAAGTTGTGTCTGTGGCATAATGTGGTATTAAGTAAATAATGTTCATCTTAATATCTACGGAGCCGCAGTGGCTAAGCGATTAAGACGCTGTCTCGATAGCCAGGATGCCCTGCGTTTTATTACAAAGAGCACCGAGGAAGTTCCTTTGGGTTTTTCGGCGTGGCTGACCCTGAAACAAATCAACTTGATCCCACCTGCTATGTGCACAGCAAGTTGTAAGCAAAACATTGAGGCCAAAGGAGATTGTAATGCATTTTCATGATACATTTTCACGTCCCCACCCCAAAGAAGAATCAAGGATGTTGGATCGCCGGATTACACCGAATTCTCGGATGTCAACCGTAACACTCGCCATTGATTAAAGGGTTCCTAATGTCCAGGATGTTAGAAATCTCATGGAGGACCTTGGACCCCGGATGGCCCCCGAAACATTTCATATAATGTTCGTTAATAATAAAGTTAATTTTATTAAAATTGTTCTTTTTGCATGTCTACACCCTTTCTGCGATTCATTGTTATACATTGTAGAAAATAAGCTTGGTTCAGCTAGGTTTAGAGAGAAAGATAAATGGGGTTTAATTTTATTTCAATAATTCGCTTGCGCGTAGGGGTCTTTAGCAGTGAGAGAAAACTGGAGGACCCAGAAAAAGCCCACGAGGTTTGGCAGACGACTCCTTGCCACGTACAACCGGGGATTCGAAAACACGCCAATTGACGCAATGACAGGGTAGTTTGTGGTGAGTAGTCGTCAAAAGGCCACTTTAATGAATGTGAAGTAGATCATGTTAGTCACGAAATTGACTAATTGGTGTTGAGAAGCCGTCAAAAGCCACTTCAGTTAATTGGAATTAGATCATGTTAATCCTGGATGAAAAGGGTCGATATACTTGTAAAATGCAGTAACTGAATGTCGCTTTTAAATGGAAATGATACGATCACTAAAAACAACAATAAGGTATTGTTTAATATAAACGTTTGTATTAAATATGTCAAGGCCCTCGGGGGTTGGATTGCCGAATGGTTAGCACATGAAATATCATAGAGCCTGTCATATATCCAACTGGCGTGGTTTCCAATCCCCGGTTGCACGTGACAAGGAGGAGGGTCGCCTGTCCAACTGCGTGTGTTTTCTCCGGGTCCTCGGGTTTCCTCCCACTGTCAAAGACCCCTACGCGCAAGTGAATTGTTGAAATAAAATTAAACCATAAAGAAGGCCCGAAATGACCTTGTTTGTGTCAAGTGGACGTTAAACCCTATCTCTTTAACACTAAAATGGTAGGAATTGATTCCATGTACACGTAAAGCGTGAAGCGAAGCGCGTAGTACGTGTTTCTCGGGACGCTCACAAGAGTGTCCGAATACGCAATACGCGTGTATACGGAGGCCGGAAACGGGGATTACCCAGGATTTTTCCAATATCTGATGTAGCTTTGGGATGGCAATATTCGGTTCTCATCCACATATAATACGCCACTCACGCACACATGGAAACTGACAATACGCGTTACGCAACACGCAACACGCATCACGTAATACGCATTCCGCACGCACTGTGTACACATGGAATCCGGGCCTGATATAATCTCGGTCACCCAGAACCCCCTAGTCTTCAACGAACGGAGGGTCTGAGTCCGTTTACAATTTTTGACGAAACTTACTGGATAATCTACCACATAAAAAAACAAACTCCCGGTTACGCATGGGCAATGGAACCTTTTGGCTAAAGTCTCGGTAAGTGATAGATATTACGAAGCCAGGCCGATTTTGCTAGATTCTATTGGCTAAAGCCTCAGTAAGGGATAGATATTACGAAGCCGGGCCGATTTTGCTAGATTCTATAGAGCGAGACAGAAATATAAATCCCACAATTCACTTGGCACACAGAAACAAAATAGAGACGAGAAAATAGCATGAATCGCGATGAAGAATTAAGAAGATTGTGAGAAGCCGTGCGCCTGATTCATGACGAGAGAAAATTACCATTTCAATTAAAACCTTTACAAACAAAATTTTAGAGTGTGTCATTGTTGTCAAGCGAGATGTTTTGATAGATTCAGTACGTGGTAATTTAAAAGACTGGATAATCCAGACAATGACCGACTTTCCGTCAAATTTTGAGGACCCACCCAGACTAATATTCGTAGAATATTTGTTTGGATGATCGAGACTAGGCCTTATACCGTCGTATTTTAGCGATTTCGTAAATTGTTAAAAACGTACCAATAACGTATTCAACGTACACCAGCGTGTTTGCTAAATTTCTCATACGTCGGCATATACGCTGATGCTATACTTCAATGTGTGACAGCACCGTTAGCTCAGTTAAGGAGCAAAACAATAGGACTTTAAACCCCATTTCATTTCATTTAATTCAAAAGGTGTGGTTTATAACTTGTTTTCTCAAATGGAAATATTTTTATATTAAAAACTGTATATTCTGTTGAACGTTCTAACAAAATGTGTTTCCATTTATTTTTAAAAAAAAATACCTAATAAATTTGATATGGTTTAATTGTATAACTTGTTTTCTCAAATGGAAATATTTTTATATTTAAAACTGTATATTCTGTTGAGTCTATAAGAAATATCAATATATCCCTCAAGACATAAACAGCCTTATCTTTTAATATGTGTTAATTATATTACCATTCAGGCTATATCCTGTCTTCATAAATACATACAAATTAAAGCTTAAACTAAAAGTACTTAATTTAATAGTTTTAATACTAGCAATGTGTTTTTGCTTATCCTATATTCCTTATGAAATGAAACGAACATGAAATTAAATCTAGTTTTACGTCCTACTGTTCTGCTCCGAACTGGGATATTGCAGGCGTGCATACGCCATACAGTAAGCTACGAGGGAAAATTTGGCCTGCGGCCTACTGTTATATCGCATTCCAACTGCCAGGGGATCTTTTACGTGGTGCACGCCAATGAGTACACTTAGGCCTCGATCTTCGTACCCTCTGAATAACCAGTAGACAGGGTTAATCAGCGAAATGGATGTATGAGATGTGTTGTTGACGTTTGGGAAAGTAGACGAGGGGAAATGTGTAGGGAATGATAGTTAGATGTATTATGAATGGTAAGAGTGGCTGTGGTGTTACGGTGAAATACTATGCCGCCACCGTAACACCATAGCTTTATAATTTGTTAGACAGGTGTGATGTAACAAGTCCAACAATAACAAATAACATATTTCTGATTTTATTGTCGTCTTTTCCCACTTGCACTGGTTGTACGCCATTTTGAAACTAGCTGACGAAGACAGCTCGGGCGGCGATTGTTCGACTCCGAGCTGCTCTGTCAGTATCTAACAAACGCATTTAGTTCGCGTACAACTTTTAAAAACCAAATAAAGGATGATTACCAAAGAACCGTAGGCGTAAGTGCAACTTATGATTATCGCTTGGTTGAGCCTTTTACTAGCCCATGTTTCATGTTAATTTATATTTTCTTCCGTGTCTTGAACTGACCTTTTTCTAACAAATTACCCCATTTTGATCGTTGCCATTTCTTTTTTTTTCCACAAAAAAACTTTGCCTTGTACGCACTAATTTATCGCTAGCCATGTACGTAACGGCAAATAGGCGATCAGAGTATCAGAGGCATGGATTAATATAAACACCGAGTCACGCCGTGTTTCCAACACCGAGGGAGTACTACATGTCACTCGATATTCACTCGGTAATTCACGGAATTCCACGATAAAAAAACACGGTAATATCGTGTTTCGTCAAAGCTCCGGGATGCGCGTACTGTATGTTTTAACTTTGACCTATTATTCAGTGAAAAGCCTCCGCCGCAAAAAGAGTTCTCGCCTTTTATTATTAGTATAATGACTTCCTCATGTGCGGCAGGTTAGTTTGCTTCTAAAAACACTGTTTTCCGTTCCAAAAAATACAAAAGTAATTTTCTACCAGACAACCATGGTTCTATTCACCGAGACTAGATAATTTCTCTCGGTGTAAGGATATTATCGCTATGGATAAGTTCATACACTGTTGAGAAAATAATCCCATTGGTTTGCTTAGCAACAAATCGAGCTTGAATCAACTATGTACTGAAAATTCTGTGCGTAATATATATGAACGGTCTTCACACATTCGGTTTATAATTAGCGATACACAGGTACAGTGGAAAGTGTTCTACTTCACAGACTAATACCTCAAAAGTACCTCCGCGCGAAATCCCAGATTTTGGTACATGTAAAATATGCACGAACGGTACCAGGCGCGAGGTCATCTAGACAGCTGTCCTCAGCGGTCCCTCCGCCCTGCATCACTGACGGGGGGGGGGTGGGCACACCAGCAAATCTAAATGGTCTTCCTCGGCCAATGCAGGGATCGAACTCCCGACCTGCAGGCTAGCGAGCCAACCCAAAAAACGATTAGTTAGACATTTTACTTTTACTGATCGATATATTGATGATGTTCTATCACTGAATAATGTAGAATTCATATATCCTATTGAGCTCGAGATTAAAACACTATTAGTGACAATAACTTTTCTTACTTGGATCTGCATCTCGATTTCGACAATTGCCATAAACTTAGTGTATTAAAAATTGCACGATAAACGTGATGGTTTTGACTTTCCGATTGTTAACTTTCCATTTAGTAGTAGTGACATTCCAATATCACCAGCTTATGGAGTGTTTGTGTTTCAGCCATTTCGTTACGCGAGAGCTTGCTAATTTTATTCTGATTTTATACATAGATCGAGGCATTTGTAATAAAATCGTAAGCTACAGCGATACTTGCGAACTAAACCTTTAAACAAGTGTTATGGCCTTCATATTGACTTGATTGGTAAATATAAATAGTCTCTTTCGGCTATTTCCAACCCCTTGTTTTTCTCCGGGTCTTCTGGTTTCCTCCCATTGCCAATAAAATTAAACCACATTTCTCTCCCTCCCCCATACATGTCAAACATTTGGATTAGATATGAAATAAAATGAAATGGGGCTAAACGCCCTCACGGCCTACTAGGCTAGTGAATTGAAGACATTAGCTCTAAACAAACGGAACAATGCGAGGAGTATGGCGAAGACGGGACTTTTGGTTTGATTAGAAGACATGTACATGCACAACTTTGATTAGATATAAAATGAAAAGGGGTTTAACGTCTTACTGTTCTGCTCCGACTGGGACAATGCAGACGGGAGAGAGAGAGAGAGAGAGAAAGAGAGAGAGAGAGAGATGGGGTATTACGTCCACTCAACACAAATTAGGTCATTTTGGGACTTACACATGGTTAAAATTTATTTCAATAATTCATTTGCGCATAGGGGTCTTTAGCAATGGGAGGAAACCGGAGGACCCGGAGAAAACATTGCTTGTCATGTACAATCGGGGAAAAGTCATGTATATAAAGGCATGTATAACTTTGATTATGTAACCATGGAAAATCGCAACTATAGCCAATTAAAACCACGGTGTTACTATTTAAATACATGTATGTATAAATACACTATAGTGTCCATCTATTTGTCATGAATAGTCCCAAGACGGACGAAAAGTACTTTAAAATGTTAAAATGTTATTAGACCAGTCATCAGTTTGTGTCGGCATACCTTTTATCTATAATTATATCTTAAGTATATATATATACCCGACAATTAAATATTTAATACTATGGCCTACCTATGTATCAGCGGTTCAAAAGTTCGACTGTTCGATATGAACGAGCATCTTGATAAAAGCTCTTTGTTAGTTAGTGTTTTATAGTTACGGAAGGACAAAAATATAACATTTTCAAAACTTCATATGTGCTGTTTGTGGCTTTCAATGTATGTGTAAGCTTACTCCGTCTCTGCATGTTTGCCTTATACTTCATTTGTGTTGTTAATGGCTTTTTATAAGCATTATTTTTTTTAGATTTGTATCTGAATAGGGATTGGGGAGCAGGCATAGTCTATATTAAAGTTTTCTCCTTGTTTATGGCTTGCAATGTATATGTACCCGTCTCCGCATGTTTGTCTTATAGTTCGATTCCAATGTACCTACTATTATGATACAAATGAGAAGGATGAATTAATTCAAAACAAACAAACATAAATCTTTTCTTACCTGATATATCCCGTGTTGAGAAGATTCTAGTCCGATTATTGGCCAATTTAAGAATTATTTCAAGTTGGTTTGATAAAAGTAACAATGCGATACCTCCTCCCCGTGATATTAGTCTTATACAGGGATGAATGATGTCACAGCTTTGTATATCTTAGCTTATTGAAGACAGTGGTTACTATATTCCCGTTCTTACATCGCTCTTCAATCAATATTCATATGAATGGGAGCCAGTGTGTGAAGTCGTGAAAGGGAGGTAATACATTATATTATTATGGAAAAATCGCGATAAATAGATAGTATTAACATAATATCAATATTAATCAACCTTGAAATATTGTCTGATAAATAAAATAGAACCAAGTACGAACAATCAAAACCATTAGACAAAATTCGAAGTCCTTAAAAACGGTATAGGCAAAATAGTGTAATCTGGCATAATAGTGTAATCTGGCAAAATATGGCAAAAGATAGTGTAATCTGGCAAAATAGTGTAATCAGCATATAGACTGTTCACCGCGTACAAAATACACGACAAACAGTGGTAATAGGTTTCCGGAAGAGAAAGCTTGTCCTGGCTGGCGCCACACCCGCCATAGCTGCATCCCAACTATAACAGGATGAAAAATCTTGTTCTACCCCGCCGCGCTGTGATTGAGAAAACATGTTCCTTTGGTCGGTCGGCAGAGAAAGTTCTTCGGGGGTTCCACTTGTTTGGGGTGCAGGACAGCTGTCTAGTCGTTCGGATCCGGATGGGACTTAAAAACCGAGGGTCCCGCGTACATATTGGCGTCAACGTAAAATATGCATTGGCAGTTGCTAGTTGGAATTCGATATCAGAGGAGGCCGTATCGCCTTTATCCGACATAATTTCCCTCATAGAACATTCTATGGCGTTTATACCCACCTTCATTAGGCCAGTCGGAGCAGAACAGTAGGACATAAACAAAATTTCATTTGGTCCGTCAGTATTCTACGACGCCACGTTTATCAATTTATCAAACAGTTTTCTCGAACTCTCCATACTGAAACCAGTGGCTGGTGCCTTACAGCAATTTTAAGATCCCCGGCCATTGATTAGTTATCGGATACTGTGGTTATTGTTCCATTTGAGAAAATAGCAACTGGATCATTTTGAGACTTTTTAATACTCTTAATAACAAATTGTTGTAAACCACATCCAGATAAAACATGCCTACCCAAATATTAGATTTCAGGAGGTGTTAGGTTGCTGGGATAGATCAGATAAGTGATTAGTCATAATCAGTTTAGAGAGAGTGAGAGATAGAGAGCGAGAGGGAGAGAGAGAGATAGGTTGCTTGGACAGATCAGATAAGTGATTAGTCTTAATCAGTTGAGAGAGTGAGAGAGAGAGGGGGGAAGAGAGAGAGAGAGATAAATAGCGAGAGAGAGAGAAAGAAAAAGTGAGAGAGAGGAGAGAGAGAGAGAGATTTAACGTCCACTCGACACAAACTATGTCATTTCGGGATTAAGACATGGTTCAATTTCATTTCAACAACCTAATCCGTTTAAAAAGGGGTCAAAGACATGTCTTGAATACCACAAGCGAGAGAGATAGAGAGAGGAGGAGGAAAGAGATAGAGAGAAGGGATTTAACGTCCACTGTACACTAACTAGGTCATATCAGGACTTACACATGGTTCAATTGTATTCCAATAACTTAATCAGTTTAAAGAAAACCACTAAAACATAATTAGGACAAAGAAAAGTCTACATCTTGTGAGGTTGACATGATCAAGGTCAATCTACAGGTGGAGAGATATTATCGAGTTTTGACCTTTCTGCACCAAACTAGCTACAAAGTTGTTTTTGCATCCTATTGTGTGTTTTTTTTTTATCTTAATCTTAACAAAGAGTGATTTTACGATTAAAAGCGCATTATGAAGAATTCGCGTCACGAAATAATACAATTTATTTGAATGGCCTATACTTGAAACAATCAAAGGTGTCGCAATCTGATCAAAACACAGATTCAATTTCAAAATGTTTACTTGTCTTTACTGCGCTTGCATCTGGAAGACTTGATTACATATTTCCGCGGAGGGGGTGGACGTATGGCCGATTGATTAGCGCTCGTTTTATCATAAGGTCTGTCATTGAGTCAACTGGCGGGGTTTCGATTCCCCGATTGTAAGTGCCGTCACCTGTCCAACCTCGGCTTTACACCGGGTCACTCAGTTTCCTCAAATTACTAAAGACCAATACGCGCAAGCGAATTATTGAAATTAAATTGAACCATATGTTAGTCCCGAAATGACCCAGTTTGTGTCGAGTTGATGTTAAACAATATATGTTCAAACTGAAATATCTCGGTCGCTAAGGAATAGTTGGGCAAATCTGATATGCCTTTGTAGTGAAAAATCGACTTTTGATTTCACGTTGCTTAGGGGTGCATTAAGTAAGAGATAAATCAACTCATTGAGACGTTATATCAAACATTTATTAGTTACTCACATGCCCAGGTCAAATCTAGACCATTTTTTTTTGGGGGGGGGGGGGAGGGGCCGTTATAGGGCAATTGTAGGGTGAATAGTTCATGATACACTATAACAGAATAAGGTATTTTGACTGCAATTTCCAATATACATGTATTCCTTTTTCATTTCATTACCTACTTTTAAACTATTATAACGAGAACTGTCAGCTCTATATTTAAATCTCAGATCATGCTTCTTTAAATAGTTTATGACTACTGTATTGGCGGGACCTTTACTAAGGCAATTTTAGGGTGAATAGGTCATGTACTATAAAACGAGATATCACCTTGATGGAAGCGGACGTTAAGTATGGTTTACGGGTCAACAGCGAGACAATAAGTACTAAACTACTATTGATACTGTATGTGGCGTTAGCCGAATGTTGTTTCAATATATTATGCAATGTCTTCAGCTCAAGACCCTTAACAAACTTAAAATACAGACACTATTCCCCGCGTACGTCACCCGAGTCCAATATTTCATTTAGTATAGATAATGCACGATTGGCAAGCTGTCCGTACATTATTGGAAATAATGGTACGCCAACATCAAAGGATGACGTCATATCTGTATTTTAACTAGGTTGGCCTGTGCCCCTCACCCTTGGCATCGCGTCTCAAACTTTATATCCAAATCAAGCCACCAGTCTTTTTCGAATTTTCTTTTTTTCCGTTTGACTGTTTCTCGTTTTATGCTATTCATACACTCCTTTTCCATATCACCATTAACTAAAACCCTGATATTGATAATCATTCTTATTGTATTACACTATCAGCTGATCATAAAAATTATATTCATGTAACCCTTTTCTGGAAGCAGTTTGATATAAGAATTAAGTTACTTGTTACTGTATTCAATTATTCATATTATACCGCCTACTCTGGTATCGAATTCCAACTGTCAAGGTATCTTTTACGTAAATGCCAATGTGTCCCTGCAGCTGTCCTTGTCAGGCCCGCCATCTTGCAAGAGGGAACCACCACTGCAGGGATCGTGCCCCGACCTTCAGGCTAGCGAGCCAGCGTCTTACCCACTTAGACACCACCGCTTCCTAACCCAGTGGTGCAAATATATTCAAAATCTAACATGCCGTGCTTTTACCAGCTTACGAAGGGAAGGTAACCTCGGTGGCATACTTAACTTATTCTGTTTGTCTGCAATTTACCCCGCGTGAGGACAGACACTACGCTAGTTGACCGACATGTTAAATCCTAAATCGACAATTTTAGTCAAAATCACCCAGTATGTTCCTAGAATTTGCCTTCATGTAAAAACATTGAAAAGGTTTAATTGGGCTATTAATGCATAAAAGATGTGAACTGTAGTTGGACCACATTACAAAACAGTATTAAAATTGATGAATATGGCTGTCAATAAGGCAGAGATCTATTATTAAAGAATGATGTATAAATGCAGATTGGGTTATCGTTTGATGTAACACTATCGTCGTTATAACATATACATGTATTAGTTTCGTGAATATATGGTTTGTGTGTGGTTTAATTGTCTAGAGCGAGACATTAAAGGGACAATAACACTCTTGCTGGCTTGACAGGTTCAGAAAAAAATAGCCTTATTCTAACTGCAAGATGTTTATGTGTCCTACCTGTTGTGTAAATTATCTATTACAACCTATTTTACTTGTCCAGAGGGTTCGAAAATATGTTTAAATCCTAAGGCTTTTCAATCCATGTTACGGCATGTAGTTGAATTTTTCCAATTTTCAAAATTAGGTGTGTTAAGATGAAATTTGCATCATTTATTAATTGAAATATTGTAGAATAGTACAAATTGTTGACCAGAATAAAGATTGGGACATATTATTCAGTTACAACAAGAATGGCATTGGGGCTTTAAGTAATATATTGTAACAACAAGAGGACTGTGGGGTCCGAGTGTTTTTACAATATTATATTACACAATGTCTAAGCTCGAGACGATTAAACTACTTAAAATACAGACACGCCGCACGTGCGTTTACAGTGAAAAACGTCATGCCAGTGTAATATTGTTATAATGCACGATTGAAAAGTTGCCCGTACGATTTTTTGAAATAATGGTACGCCAACATCAAAGAATGGCATCACATCTGTATTTTAATCATAATTACATCAGATATCTAAAACAGCTTCAGTTACATACATACAACATGAACTACTAAACACACATAACAATATTAAATAATATGATATTATGGACAGGTTTATTGATTAAGTCATTTACACACCACGGAAACGTAGGCGCAAGGCAGTGATTAAAATATATATAATTTCCGTCACAGCATTATAGTGTGAGTTAATTATGCCACTAATTATAGTTCTACTGTACTCAGACAGTTCTTGGTTTGTTTTTGTAGAATTCATGTTTCATTGCTACTCATGTGGTCTTGATAATGATATAATTGTATGGATACCGGTGACACTAATTATAGTCGAACTGCACCGAGATAATACTTGGTTGTTTTTTATTTGGAGAGGGTTTAACGTACATTCAACACAACTAGGTCATTTCGGGACTTAACATATCGTTTCATTTTTTTTCAATAATTAGTTTGCGCGTAGGGATCTTTAGCAGTGGGGGAATCGGAGTGCCCGGAGGAAACCCACGAGGTTGAGAAGGCAGCCCTATACGCTCACACCAGGGCTCAAAACATTAACCGCAAGTCAGAGGTGGTCAGCCAGCTAGAGGTCGAAGCGCGGCACTCTAGACCACTAGGTCATCCCAACCCCCCGTTTTTTATTGGGGGGGGGGGTATAATCATGTTTCATTTCCAATAAATCTATTATCACTCACGTTGTCTTGGATAATGATATAATGGTATGGTTACCCTGGAGTGATATAGATGTTATTAATTTATAAAACAAAAACAACCATATAACCACACCGGTCTTTTCACGAAACACAAACTATGTGAATTTGGGACTAACATGGTTTGAATTTATTTTGATAATTATCTTGTGCGTAGGGGTCTTTAGCAGTGGGGGGGGGGGGGCGGCGGACGACCCGGGAAACCCACGAGGCTGGACAGGCGACCCTCCTCCTTGCCACGTACAACCGGGTAATCGAAACCACGTAAGTTGGCTCAATGACAGGCTTTATAATACAGCGCGACATGCTAAACATTCAGCAATCCTGCCCCTTTTTATGAAGGTTGTTGCTGAGGTAGTGGTGGATGGCTGAATGTTTAGCATGTGCGCGTTTCATCGTTATATATGTCGTTGAGTTAATTGGCGTGGTTCGATTCCTCGGTTGTACGTGACAAGGAGTATGGTAGCGGTGGCTGTGATTCTCCTCAAACGGCGAATGACGAACGCCAAAAATATAGGGATATATTGCGATTTGATGTTCGGGATTCCTTTATTTCCCGCGTATTCTACAACCAAATGAAGTAAGCCCATGTACTGATAGTTCGTGAAGACATTTATATTTTAAATGTTATTTAAAGGCATGCCTTTTATTCACATAATTCATTAAATATTCGCTTATAATTATACGCTGGTGAAATAAAAATTACTTTAGGGAAACCACAGAGACCGGTAGGGTAGCCTTCCAACCTCGTGAGTTTCCTGCCACTGTTAAAGACCCCTACACGCAAGTGAAGTATTGGAGTAAAATAGAATCATATTATGTTATGACATAATTTGTGTCCAGTGGAAGTTATACCCATCTCGCTCTCACCATTATTCTCTGATATTACCCGAGCTTAAACTTGACAATTTAACGTATAATCGAAACTTTAACTATTATAGCGAGAATCGGCACCTCTTTATTTAATCGTACATAAATGCAGATTACATTAGATAGCTGTTGATTTAAACCACTGGGTTGCTGCTCTGATGGTGGCTTTGCTTACTGCAATCCAAGTCCAAACCAGACCTCAGTTAGTTGTTATTTAATCACGCACGAGGGTTGTGGGCGAGACAGGTTACGTCTACACTAGACGTATAGTGTGTCGGGGGGGGGGGGGGAAGGGGGTTAGAATTAAAGTTGATATAAGATTGTTTAATTAAGCATGCAAATTTCTCGAATTATGGGCAGCTATGGGTAGTTCTTACGAAGTTGATGTCCAGCCTGTGATCCGACATGTACTAAAAAAAGGTTTGCTAACATACAAATAGTATTACGTGGAATTAAATAACTTTCACATTGACCATAATTTGTGTTTCTTCGAAAATGCAACATAGTCCCCATCAGTTGCACGGAAGTAGGATAAGAACATTTTGAGTTGTTCACCCCGAAAAGATCACAATTATTTGGGACGCTTATATACAGCACAAATTTTGGATACAGAATCTGATCGGGCTAGATTCCTAAAGTAGCTATATATAATTGGGTTTAAAACACTTTCTTGGAGACTTTCACAAGAAAAGGTTACATAGTGTAGACCATGCTCTTCACCACATGTCTTTTAAGGCCTACGGCATGTTTCTAGATATCGAGTCTTTCTTTCGTTTTATAACATTAACATTATTCTCCAGATTTGACATTACATCAGAGACAGTAATACATTCGTATTCAAATTTGATTTGCATAAATAATGAATGACTATGATTAAATTACTGAATCGACCAACTCCACCATATGGAGATGACGTTTGTTAGGACATTTATCAAGCGCTGCTACATGGCGAGTCAAAGAGAAGTTGTTCTGTGTTGTTAGTGCTTTTTATCGCCAATGCTGCATAACATATTATAATCCAATAATAATGTCCGTCTCAATAATATGGTGTATCCATGGATATAATGGCAAAAATGTTGTACACCTAGACACTTCCCTGTATCACTTTGTACATTTACACTGTTTCTGTTGCAAATGTATATATGTTATATCTATCGTAAAGCCACAATCCGCTAGAGCAAACCTCTCACTATTCGTTATGTTTATACCTTTGTTATTTCTGTCTTGTTACGTAGTGGAGATATCGAGAAAATCCGGGATCAAATGGCAACATATCTTTCGAGCATCTGAATGTAAGAAGCTTACGTCATAAACTTGATCTTGTTTCCGCAGAATTCTCCATCAATTACGATTCGATCTTGTTAACGGAGACATGGTTTGAAAAAAAGCGTATCATCAGACACCCTTTCTATCCTTGGTTTTAATGCACCAATTAGCAAAACCTAGTAACTCACTTTTATTTTATCAAAATTAAGTTAGGACCAAATTTGTAGTTACTAGGGTATGTGCTATCTGTTGTTGTACTACATATTCAAATCTTTTGATTTTGTAAGCAGTTACACCTTTGACACAACCTAGCAACTTCCTTCAATAGTCAAATCAATGGATAAGCCGGAGTTTAATATTCATTCATTATGTCTTCCTTTGTATTCCCAAATTAAGAAAAAAGTGAGTTACTAGGTTTTGCCTTTGGGCGGGAGAGGACTACAGGACAGGGTGGGAGAGTAGCAAGTTATTCTAACTTTATCAAAATTCTTAAAATTTATTATTCGGAACTGAAGACAAAAACGATTCTGAAGAAATCTTTTCGGCAGTACATACATTTCTCGACATCTCCAAACGATTTTGAAAAATCCGTATGTAAATGTGGATTCTGATCGTGTATAATATAATGTAGAGAGCCATTGTATAATTTAATCGTTCCCCTACTTTACTTTACCTTACTTTACTTTTCAATATATATTTATGTTTGTACTTCTATTGAGAGAGGTGGTCTATAGGCTTTTGCTTGTTCTCCAATCCAGTTTCTGTGAATAAATATTGTTTAGAAAAATGCTCGATGTAACAGTTCTCTGCAAACTGAATTAGCTTTATTATATCGTATCACTTGATATCTTGACAAATTACATTAAATTTGTTCTATGTATTCATTCCTAAAGTGATATAACCAATTTCATACTTTCGCTTTCACATCGCATTTTTGCCATCTATTTTTTGTCATTCAACATTTCACATTAATTTTTTAAAAATTTCAACAACACGGCTTACCATGACAGAAATGGTTATATCAAATAATGAATAAAACGTATAGGACAGATGAAGTTTGTCAAAAGGCCACGTGCCAATTTACGCGATGTAATAAAGCTATTTCCTATTGCAGAGAACAAATTAACTTTGTATTTTTCAGTATTACAAGATTATTTGACTTGGTGCAATTTACACGTTACAACATTCGCAGCATTTTAGATTTGAAAGTACAAACACAGAGAGAGAGATAAATGGGGTTTAACGTCCACTCGACACAAACTAGGTCATTAATGGACTAGCATATGGTTTAATTGTATTTCAATAATTTGCCTACGTGCGCGTAGGGGTATATTAGCAGTGGGAGGAAACTGGAGGCCCCGGAGAAACCCGTGAGGCTGGACAGGCGACCCCACTCCTTGTCACGTAGAACCGATGATTCGAAACAACGCTAGTTGACTCAATGACAGGCTTTATGATATAGCACACATGTGCTAACCATTCGGCCACCCAACTCCCTCGGAAGTACAAACAGCACAGCACAGCACATACCTTTGACTCCCACCCTCGCCATGCTGCTTATTATGTATTACCTGTTTGTAGGATGCTCACAAATCTGCGAGTCAACTAGGGTGAGGATTCGGCGTAGGTTATTGAGGTGGTTTAAATGTCTCAATCGAATGGCAATCTCTAGCGTCTGGTTATTTCCGTCTACTAATAGTATTTATTGCGCATGATCTCAAAATAAGAATATGATATCATCGTTTAATATGGCTTGTGGAGTATGTCTAACCCCCTTTCTCGAGTATCTTGTTACAAATGGCGCTGAAACGATGCGTGTGCCATTGGTAAACTGTTTATTTTGTTTTAAATATTGGATATCAGAAGCCCATCTTTTCTCGGTAAGATCACGACATCAATGTTTATTTAAATTGAGAAACAATCTCACAAACAGCGACCTCAACAAATAGATTTAGTCGAGAAACATAGGACCTCAACATCATTTATTATTACTTCCGTAAAAGCACTGGAGCGATACTTTTCCTTCTTGCATCATGCCACGACTTCTTTGAACTTCGATCAATCAAACGTGCTCGATCATTACTATTATGACCATGAAGCATATAATACCGACATAACTCAAATCATTTCCAGTTGGTAAAATCAGAAATGTAATGAAATGGGATTTAACTTCCTACTTGTATTCACCTATTGGGCTTATTCAGAAGGGCGCGTGCCATATACCTTGATATGATGTACACTTTTCCCGGACTGCGTGCTATGATGTGCAGTTTTTCCGGATAACGGTGCCATAAGGTATATTATATTTACAGCTTAATATTGGACAATGCTCTTAAAAGCGTTTAAACACCGATCTCTTAAAATATTGCCAACATAAAAAAGCATTCGATTATGGTAATGACGTTTCGTTTGTCTGTTAGGGGTTCGTGACGACACAGGGCCGTCCCGGGGTTGACATGTTTACTTCGATTCAAGGGTTGGGGGCTGTTGATGATCAGCGAGGCTGAATTTGGGGTATAACGGCAGTCAGCAGTGTACTACCACTTCCGGTTTAGAAATTATAATACGTCCGGTCAAGAGGTTTGTTAAATTACTTTATGAAGGAACTTAAACTGATCTGATTTCTATTTAGTTATTAGTATATTGAAAGGTAGTTAAAATACTTGTAACGTTCAACTGTGTTTAACCTTAAAATTGATACAGTCTAAGACCTTATACGCAAGTTCAAATAGGCACAAACGCACAATGGTCAACACATACCATTACAGTTTGGTAATTCTGTGACAAATAGTGAAAACTGGACCATTAAAATAGTAACCGAACAGTTTTTCTTTGTGGTAATGCGTTTTACATTTGCATAGCAATGTTTCTTGTAATTAAACCTACCAGTTGAAATTTCGCGTGGCAGATGAGTTTTATCAAATCATATAATTATGTGGTAAGGCTTCACCTTTATTTCAACGGGAATTGATTTATTATATGTTAAGCTATCAGCAGTATTGTGTTGGGTCAGTTTATGTGTAAATTAAAGGAGCTATAAAGGCCAGTGACCTTTTTGTCGTGATTTGACTAAACAACTTGCGCAAAGGAAATTTGTAGGTTGAACCACTTCTGCTGCTGGATTAGGCAAAAGACGTCAGTAGTGGAACAAACTCTAATTGAAAGGCTGGTTCATGACGGTCAATTCGTCCGATTAGATTAACCTTATTGTCACATTAAACAAGTCGAGGAATTTTAGAAGCGAACGATCTCTAACAATATTAATTTAAATATATTAATCGGCCGAGGTATGTCTTGGGTGAACTATCCAAAGAAAAATCGTGTGGAGGCGCGGAATGTAAGGTCGTTTAACGTATATAGAAGGGCGACTCATATAGATTACATCAGGCAAACCAGTGATATTGCGTAAATTTTTCAATTATTTAAAATATAGAATTGATAGGATAGCGATGATCTTATTTTGGTCAATTGAGTCATCTTTTCCTCGATTTAATACAGAATAGTATTCATTTTGTCGCCTTTATTCATATATACTTTCTATATAAATAGCCAGGTGGAACAGTTCCATCTCTGTACCGGACACCGGTGTTACATAAATGAAGGTTAAATCTGGAAACTTCAAGTAAATGTTGCTCTTGAAGACGATGGCCGACTCTTATATCGAAATGGGGGTTAACGTCCCATTGTTCTGCTCCGACTGGGCCAATGAAGACGGGCATACGCTATACATTGTGCTATGTCGAGCAATTTGGTTTGGGAAGCGACACTATGGCCGACTCTAATATTGAAATGGGGTTGAACGTCCTACTGTTCTGTCCGACTGGGCCATTGAAGACGGGCATCCGCTATAAAGTGTGCTACGAGGGAAATTGGTATTAACGTACTACTATTCTGCTTCGACTGGACCAATGAAGACGGGCTACAGTGTACTAGGAGGGAAATTGTACATAAATTGTTTACATAAAAACATGACACGCCTTTATAAAGCACCAATAAACAAATCAACACCTCCCATTTAAAGATGTAGCTTAATTGGTGGGCGAACTATTCGTAACACCGTTTACATAAACTGGTAAATTAGTTCATTCTTTATTCCCCTGACTGATGCTACATGAATGGCTTACATAAATACCTACACATATAAAGCTTCATTAAACTAAACAGACACGAATAACCAGACTGGTTGTTATACGAATTATGTAAAAGTGTCTTCCGTCAAAATTCGTTATGTTTTTAGACCTTGATCCTCTTAAGTATATTAGTAAGTACAATTGAACTGAAATAAATTAAGGAAACGCTAATCCGGGATTATTGTGACGGACATACATCAGACCAATAGACTTTCGCGTCCGCCCACTCTTCCAAATGTCAAGGATTCATATACTTAAACAACAACGATCTTGGTTATTCATCCCATCCGGACGTCTTGATTAACCTGGTTGGTGCGGTAACGTAGGACGTTTGTCACATGTTGATTGACCCGGATACTTGTAAAGATATCTCACCTGGAGAAAGATCAAACAACAGGGGACAAACATATCAACCTCACAAGACGTTTTCAAGACACATTGTTCAAAATGCTTTAGGGGGTTAGATGGCCAAATGGTTAGCAATTGCGCGCTGTATCATACGGGTTTTTTTCGGGTTCGGTATCTTCCAAACACTGCTTAAAAACCAAGGGCCGGTTGCTCAAAGCTCCGTTACCTTAACGACCAGACATTGAAATAGAAATGCACGACCGGAAACTGCCGTGCATGGTCGGTACTTGAGGCGTTGATCTAGACAAACCTGTTCATACTCCACAAATGACCTAGTTTGTGTCGTGTGGACGCCCCACTCTCTCTCTCTCTCTCTCTCTCTCTCTCTCTCTCTCTCTTATCCAGTCTACATGATTAAAACCGTGTAATGTTGTAGCAACTCCTAAATAATAGAGCACTCTGATGACCTAGTTTCTGTCGAGTTGACGCCCCCCTCACTCTCTCTCCCAATCTCTCTCTCTCTCTTATACCGACCCACAAACAACATGATTAAAACCGTTTCATGTTGTAGCAACTCTTGACCTAGAGGTAATATCACTCTAAATAATAGAGCACTATGATGAATGTCAGAAAACACCATTCATCATTGTCCGCAATTACCACTTATAAAAATTCCTTACAGGCTTTATTTTCTCATGTTATGTTCAACGATCTTTCCTGGTTTCCACAATTACGACGACTTAACCAAATTCCTTTATAAGGGTTAATGTTCTGTTTTTTTTTCAGCGATTCACCACCATCAGATATCAACCAGAGTACATCATTTAATATAAAAAAAACTGTTAGGAGAAAACACATCCACTAATGTCCATCATCGTGACTTAAGCACAATCTTTTGATCGGGAATTAATGTATTTCGTGGTTCTATTGGAGATTAATACATATTATTTAGAATAAACATCGACATGATATATCAGTGTCGATTCCTTAATACCGTGAAATGACATCTATAATCTCTGTCCTTGTTACAACCTTGTCACACCCGTCAGGAAAGATTATTAAAACGAATCGATAGAAAATTGTACAATGTATCATAGTGTAGTGATCTGAATCACCACGATGATATTAAAGATATAACATAAATCAAAGAGGGTTTAGCGTTCTACTTCCTTGTGCCGACTGTGTTAATCAAAATGGGCAAAGAGAGAGCACTGCCTGTATAGGGTTTAGCGTTCTACTTCGATGTGCCCACTTGGCTGATCAGAACGGACAAAGATTAGATTTGAAGTTTCTGAGGTGCGTTTGGGTCTAGCGTCATCACAGGAATTATAACTCTCATTTGGAATTAGAAAAAAAAGCCATAAAAGCAACAAAAAAAGCATTAGAAAACAAAATGTATTCGTTCACCACAGGAAATGAAAACGCCGTGAATTTCTGTAAGGACACGTGACTGCCTTGTTCATGACACAATGCGGTCTTATTATGCTTAAAGAAAAATCTCAATGGCCCAGTATTACCTATAACTGATTAAGGTGTCCTGATTTTTATCCTACGCGCACTTGTCACGTTGAATCTGACCTCCCAATTTTAAAGACGATTTTCCCCAAATTATCAAAATTGAGATATATGTATATGATTAAAACACGGATATTATCTCCGTAATAGATGACCAGGTGGTCTATAATCAATGCAAGTGACACCTGACCTACTAAATAACCAAATGTAAGATAATTATTGGGAACTTTTACTCTAACTATTTCGGGCCATCTGACTTTTCGGGCAAACGAGGAAAGTGAGAAAAAATTATTATATCATGCACCGTTTAATCGGGGTTTTTACTTTTAAATTACTTTTAAGGAGTATTTTAAGGGATATGAAACATTTGTGCGCTACTGTATTTAAAAAACTAATCTGAGTTTGGGTTAAGCCGTGGAAAACTACATGCATATGGCGCACATATATTTTAATAACGTTTAACTGGTTCCCACTTGTCAGTGATGCAGGACGGAGGGCCTGATAATGGCAGCTGTCTAGTGGTTCGGATGGGACGAAAACCCGGGGTCCCGCGCACACATTAGCGTGCACGTTAAAAATCCCTTGACAGTTGGAATTCGATTGAAGAGTAGGCCATAGTGCTTAGGTTTGGGCAATATTTCCCTAGTTCGGAGCAGACAAGTATGACGTAAAACCTCATTTCAATAACGTTTAACTTTGATTTGTCGTGAAGTGCTATACTGTAATACAAGATTGTTATCAATTTATAGAATGGAACACGTGACCATTGAATATACTTATTACCATAGTATTAGATAGAATCGATCTTTACAGTTGATTCGGTGTAATGAAGCCAAAAGACGAATTCGGGTTGATGTAAGGGATTAGCCAAGGAACTGTGGGTAAACCACTAGAAACGCCAATGCTGATTGAATAATCAATCGTTGACGTCATAGGGTCAAGCGCCACTCGTATCACTCCTTACGCGACCTTTCACTACAACTGTTCAGAAATTTGTGTAATGCAGGCCGGTGAAAGTATAAAAAACGAAATATAGATTGTATATTAATCAGATTGGTTAAATGAGTACTCGTTAAAGAAAGGCCACAACGCCGCTGTCCTCATAAAACACTGTAATTTAATGAAGAAGGAAATACGCCATACAGTTTGTGAGTGAACTTTTGACCAGGCAACGGCGCCACGGCCTACTCTTATATCGAATTCCAACTGCCAGGGGATCTTTTACATTCACGCCAATGTGTACACTGGACGTCTGTTTTTGCTCCATCTGAACGACTAAACAGCTGTCCTTATCAGGTAATCCGTCTTGCGCGACTGATAAAAGAAAACTCCACTGGATGAACTTTCTCTCCCAATGCAGAGATCGAACACCAACCTACAGGCTAACGAGCCAGTATCTTACACATCGTGTCCCCCTGTAATTTAACACATATAAATTTGTTACGGTGGAACAGTAACAATTGTATAAAGCTTCCGGAAGTAGTTCGACAGACAGATGCACATAGGAATTGCAGTTCACTGATAATTGCTCGGAGGCAAAACGAGTTTTAAAGTAGACAGTATAACGAGAGCTGGGATTCCCAGACAATCAAAAGTGGCGAATCAAATAGTAAAACAAAAAAGAAAAGAAAATGCCAATTCCACAAAGTTTTGATTAATTTTGTGATTAAATTTTACACGATATCCGTTTTTGGGTATGGGCTGTATGGGCAAGTGAAATATACCTTGGCAGTTGGAATTCGATATAAGAGTAGGCCGTAGCGCCAGTGCCCGGTCAAAATTTCACCCATACCATACTGAATTGCGTATACCCACCTTCATTATCCCGCTTTAGGAGCAAAACAGAGGGTAAAGTTCTGATTGAGGGTAAAGTTAGTTGGGTATTCTTTCTAGTGCAGGAAGTGGTGCATTGTTGCTTTTAAGGCAGTTACATTTGTGGGATGGTCTGTGATACGTACTGCCGTTTACTGATATATAGGAGGTAGTTCATTGCTAGTGGCAGCACGATTCTTTTTCATAAATGAGTTGACAAGGCCTCGTCAGTTTTTGCCATGGTTATTGCAATTATTGATTTTATTTTCGATTTCGCCAACAAATTCCTTTTTTTAATTTTTTTCATTAGGTTTATATATTCGTTTCTAATAGTTCTAAATTGATGCCAATCTGATACTGAATTTCTTTTAACTGACTTTCTATGTATTTTCGTTTTTCTTTATACTCAACTTTCGAATCGCGTTTAGTCTGATAATTACTGTTTCTTTAGGAATGTCTTTTGCTAGCCTTGTCAGCTCATTTTTGAAGTCAACACAAGCTGTATTAATTGATTCAATGTTAATTTAACTTTTCCAGTTCGTGTCCGTAACGTCCCGTCCCATTTCAACTGCCAAACTACGCCATACAGTTTGTGGAGAACGTTTGCCCGGGCAGCGGCGCTAAGAAATACTCTTATATCGAATTTCAATTGCCAAGAGATATTTTAGATTCACGCCAATGTGTACACGGGACATCGGTTTTTCGTCCAATCCGAACGACTAGACAGCTGTCCTTGTCGGGCCCTCCGTTCTGCACGTAGCGATTGTAATACATATCTTAAATATATCGTTTGTATGACACCCCTTTCAATCTATGATGGTTTTGATTAGGCCGCAAGTAAAGCCGAAACGTATGGGTGTGACTATATTTTACAGATATTGTAATTATGACATCCCGGGATCAGGTGGCTAAGTGGGTAAGGTGCTGGCTCACTAGCGATGAGGTCGGGTGTTCGATCCCTGCATTGGCCGAAAAGTTCATCTCGATTTTCCGGCGTGGTTTCCCCCTGTCACTTATGCAGACGGAATGCCTGACAAGGACAGCTGCCTAGTCGTTCAGATGGGGCGAAAAACCGAGGTACCATACAAGATCCCTTGGCAGTTGGAATTCATAGCACACTGTATGGCGTATGCCCGTCTTCAATTAGTCCAGGTTCGGTGCAGAAGTGTAGGATGTTAAACCCCATTTCATTCATCCATTTCATTAATTATGACATCCTTTTCAATCTCGTGTGTGTGTGTGTGGGGGGGGGGGGGTAGCACGTGCACGCTGTATCATAAAGCATGTCATTGAGTCAACTGGCGTGGTTTCTAATCCCCGGTTGTACGTGTAGGGTCGCCTGCCCAACCTCGTAGGTTTTCTCCGGGTCACCCGGTTTACTCTCATATTAAAGACCCCTACGCGCAAGTGAATTAGTGTAATAAAATAAAACCATATGTTGGTCCCGAAATGACCTAGTTTAAGTTCAGTGGACGTTAAGCCCCATTTCTCTCTCTTTCAATCTCTGATGGTTTTGATAAAGTCGCAAATAATTAAATGCTATAAATCATCACACTTCTCTTATTTGTTCCATTGTTTGTTAAATCAATGAACAGATCAGTGATCTTCTTATGATCGTCACTTTTCATGTTTACATTTGGTGAAAAATTACCCAATATTTAATCGAAATTAATTCCCAAACTGGGACTTCCATTATCGATCTCATTGATCAGTAAATTTGGGCAATGACCTCCCCTTAAAGATACATTATTCAAGAGCCACATCTGCCCATTTTAGGCCTTTCGATAGGCCTTTAATGCTGTATACATTTATTAACACGACAAGACCAAATCAACGCTCGATGTCTTCGTATACTCGAGATTTTTAACTGGATTAAAATGGTTCGGCCATTTAATGATTTAACTCAAATTGAAAGAGCGAGTCTAAATCGCGAATATACCAGTGCCGTTGTGATCACGATAATGAACAATCAATATACACAGTGTAAACTTGGCCCAGAATAAAGTAATTTATACGAAATTATCGAGATATTCATGTTGCATTATCTTTTTTTAACTATTATAACACGAACGGTCAGCTCTTTATCTAAATCTTACATAATGTATCTTTAAATCGCGGCCCTGACTTTGGTTACTGACGCCACTTTATACACTACTCAGTTGGAGATTCGGTTCGTGCGCGCTGTATCATAATAAAGCCTCTCATTGAGACAACTGGCGTGGTTTCGATTCCCCAGTTGTACATGATAAAGAGTTAGGTCGCCTGTCCCATCTCGTGGGTTTTCTGTGCCCCCCCCCCCCTGGTAAAGACCCCTACGCACAAGCGAATTATTGAAATAAAACTGAAACCGCGTTAGTCCCGAAATGACCAAGTTTGTGTAGGGTCGACGTTAAGCCTCATTACTCTCTCTTTTGAAGATTCGACCAGGTTGAAGTACCATTAGTCTGTATGTAGATAAATCTGACTATAATGACCATCCTTTAATAGAACATATCATTTGTTTCAAGCCGACACTTTGACGTTTTCACCCTGCTCCCGATACAAGGTGAAGGGTCTGGCAAAGAAAAGCTTGTGGTCGAATAGTAAGTATTAAGGCGCATGTCCAGACAGCTGGAAACAAATTCGCTCCATTGTTGTTGGTTTTTTTATATAATAAAGAAACAATGTGGTAATAACAACCACGCTGTCACGTGACAACCACTTGCTATTATAATAATAATAATAATCGCGTCATTTTTCAAGGGTAGCAAATTAGGCCTGAGGCCTTTTTTCCAATTTTGGCCCTTGGCACAGATCGTACGAATGATTTCAATCATTACTGCAGGAAGAAACCGAAGAACTCGGGGGGAAACCTGCCTTATCGGACGGGAGACCGAATATTCCTCTCACTTACAACGATAAAGTTTTTGCCCTGAGCTGGGATTGAACCCTCGTTGCATTGGTGAGAAGCCGCCTCTCTATCGCCACGGCTATCTGACCAGCATTAGCAAGTGCAACACAAATCGGGGTAGTTATATATATAATGTCCTTGACTTTCTATAGTATTTATCACTAATAGGCTTCCTTTGCGTCCGATGTCCGATGTCTGTCATGTTCGTCATGTTGTGGGTAGTTTTGAAGTCCTATTAGAAGTACTCTCTAGTCTCTTTCCTGATTCAAAATCCGGATACGTCATGTCCACTCTTAAGGTATGTCGCAGTTTAGATAGTTCCTCGTTACGAAGGGGCAATCAAGGAGCCTCATATGCCCTAATTCCCCAGATTCCGTAAATAACGCCCTGTACGCAGGGCCGGATTAACCATGGGAGTTGGTGGTATAGGAAGGCAAATGGAACAGCCAGGCATCAATATCGCTTTTAAAGTACATTTCCCGCGGTTAACTCTATTTTTGAAAAAAAATTGAATGATATGTCTATTTAGCATCATTATCTTATAGTATTGGGTAGTTTGTGGTTGTATTGGGCCACTAATACTATTGGGTAGTTTTGTGTAAATCGTCCCACCCGGTGTCTTTAATGGACCGCCACGTCATTACTGGAGTCTAGAATGGGCTGGTATAATAGACTTCTAGGACGTGTCTGCTGGGTGTGGGCCGGAATTGGGAAACCTGCAACGGGTATTCCGAATTTCATCGAATTTCAGCTGACACTGTCGCCCGCAAATTTACTAGAACCCCCCTCTCCTCTGACCCCCCTCGAGCGCTCGAGCCTTCGGCTCTCTATCGGGCTACGCCCCCTTTTGCTTGTGGGCCTTGTCACAGGTATGGCAAGTGGACCTTCGGCCCACCAGTCCGGCACTGCATGGGGCACAGGCCCCAGGGCCCCCCACATTAGGGGGCCCCCCACAAAAAATCTCAGTTGCGTCCAGCCACCTCCTCTAGAATAGCCATCATTTTATACTAGCACTTGCATTTATCACCAGGGCCGTATTAACCATGGGGCACAGGCCCAAGGGCCCCACATTAGGGGCCCGCCACAAAAAAATCTCAGTTGCGTCCAGCCCCCTCCTCTAGAAATGCCATCATTTCATAGCACTCGCATGGATTGGTCTACTGAAATAACGCCAGAATGCGCCAATTTGTGGCAGAATTTTATTTTAATTTCTTGCGGAGGTACTTCTAAATGGCTCCACACAAGTGCCTGAAATGCCAGAAAATCATGTTTCCGGCATTCAATTTCTGAAGTCGGTCGGTTTTAATGGTGCCTACACCTGATCCAAACTTTCTTTTATCTCTTATGTGGAGGCCATTCATTGGGCGCCACCACAGGCGCGGACCAAAAGTGCGGACACCAGAAGCAAACGCCTCTCCAAAAAAATCTGCCGCCATATAAAATACAAAATTGCCACTCAGATATCACCCCAATAGCAGGAAAACGTGTTTCCTGCATCGTTATTTTTCAAAATTTTCTGAGGGAGGACCCCGGACAAGGGTGCCGCCGCATAGGCGAAGGGCCTGTCCTATTACCTCTTTCTGGGTCGGCGTCCAACCACCTCCTCTAGAATTGCCATCATTTCATAGCACTCGCATTTATCATAGCACATGGGTTCGTTTTGGTCTCCCTTATTCACTTGTCAGGACCTTGGTGGTCTTTGTGGGCGCCGCCACCAAATTACATGAGATACGGTTCTGGTCGCCCTATCCACGTCGCCTTATGGTGTTTCGGACTAGTTCTAGTTTAGAGGGTAAGGAGTTTCTCATTTTAGTGTGCTTAACATCAAAATAAGAAATAGCGCTGCCGAAATTGACACACGGGAGCGATGTGATTGCAGCCCCAAGTGGGTGGAAAACGCGTTTGTGACAGTCTTATTTTCAAAATGTTCGGGGGGGGAGGGGCTTCCAGACCCCCACCCCACATACACACACGCACTCAGTAACTCGGGCACTATATTGGCGTCCCCAACATTCTGCTGCACCCCCACTTTTACAATCATACATACGGTCCTGTCCCAGACCCCCGTATGTGGGCTCGCGCCTTCGGCACTCGCGGTCGGTGATCAGGCCCCCTCCCACATGTTCCAGGCCCCAGGGCCCCCACCATGGTTAATCCGGCGTTGCCTGTACGTAAACGAATCCTTAGCGAATGGGATTTAATAGAGAGCAATTGGAAACGATGACATTTGACCCCCTTTTCTTTCATTTGTGTCATCATAATTATGATGTTAATGATAGCCGCCTATTGAATAAATAAATTTTTTAGCTAACCGGCTAGGCAATGACAATGATCAAGTTCTTTAATTAGACCAAAACGCACGCAGTTATATGGCAACAAGATAACGAGACTATCTAACCGACTAGTCCAAGACAATGATCAAGTGCTCAATTCGACCAAAACATATCCAGTTGCATGCCTACCATATATCGAGATTAAATAACCTTATACCCCCATTCCATTTCAATCTTTCAGAATTCTGAATTGTTATATGTGCGTTAATGGTCAATTACGAATACAAAACGCTAAACGATGTCTTCCCTCGTACAGGCTATAATCTTATTTAAACGTTCAGAATCCGACTGTCTGATGATTTCCAATTTTGGTATTATTGTCACGAACGGCCTATTCGTTTTGAAAAAAAAATGTAATTGTATCAATCTATACTCTCTCGGTTACGTCATTAAATTGGTTTAGAACCAACTTATCGACCAATCGTTTTGGTATTTTTTTTAAATTCGCTTTCTGCTTAGTGGTGGTGTAAGGTGGTCATAAACATTATGATGTACTTTCTCAATGTGTTAGACTGTTACACGCTATTTGATTGGATTCTTGTTCGGTTTGTTAACCAATCCTGATTAAACAAGGCGTATATAATTATGTTGAAGGATTAGAAAGATGTAACATTGTATGTTGGTACCAGGACCGTTCATTGTATGTTGGTGCAAGAACCGTTTATTGTATGTTGGTGCAAGAACCGTTTATTGTATGTTGGTACCAGGACCGTTCATTGTATGTTGGTACCAGGACCGTTCATTGTATGTTGGTACCAGGACCGTTTATTGTATGCTATTTTACAATCTTTAAATCAATGGCAATACCAGACAAATAAAGAATCTCGGACAAAGGAATAAAAGGGATTTAACGTCCGTCTGTTCTGCGCCTAGCCCGGGCTATGAGGGAAATTTTGGGCCGGTAGCGCCGCTACGGTCTTATATCGAATTACAACTGCCAAATGAGCTTTTACGTACACGCCAATGTGTACACGGGACCTCGGTTTTTCGTCGCATCCAAAGGACAACATAGCTGTCCTTGTCTGCATCACTGACAAGTGAAAGCCACGCCGGAATATATGTTTGAACTTTATTCGTCAATGCAGGGATCGAAAACCCGACCTCCAGGTTAGCAAGCCACCGTCTTACCCTATTAACCACCGTGATCCCCAGTCTCGGACAAAGAAGATATAATAATATGTAACCAGTAGTCAACGCCCTTTATGTCAATCTGGTACAACAAATACTAAGACACAGTGGCCCCGAGTTCGGCCCGGTTGTTAACGCAATTTAAGCTAAGACATTTACTTTGGTAAGGCGATGAATCCCTAACCATTTCTTGGGTTCGCAACCGGAGTTGGCCGTGTAAATGCTTCGAGATATCCAAGCTTGGTTTCCGTTTGCCAGTGATCCTGTGTATTGCCCTGTTAAGTTTACGAAATGGGATTTACTGGTTTTTACCAGCTGATATTTTTCCCTGGTGGTAGGCTTATATTACTAGTGGCATATACAGGTAAAACTCAATGACCATTGAATACCGCTCGGGTTATGCAATGGTTCTAGAGAGTGGTGTATCCCTGCCTAAGTATTTCACGAGCGAGATCGATTGGAATGCGGAAAGAATACAACTATAGGTTATTCAATGGCTGTATTCAATGGCCGTATAATATTTGCTTGTATCTGTATGTAGTTATAAAATAAACAGGTATACATAATGGGTAAGTTGCGGCTTTAAGTTTCTCATTCAACTATTGTCATTTTGATTATTTAAATCGATACGAGAAACCTGCAGTACCGTCATGCTTTGTAGAAAACAAAAATCTTCCATGATTGGAGTTTTCGTAAAACCACAGTAAGAAATTGATTACAAAATTATTACAACAACATTCTTGATCTGAAGGGATTCAGATAAAACAATCAGTTGTCCACTTCTATTTCAAATAAATATCTTGAAAACATTCTAGCCCTTGTACACGTCACTTCAATTTTTCAGCCCTGACATTATCTTTGATATATCTGCTTTTGGAGTCGGAGTTTCTTGAATAGAGATCTTCTCCAGAGAACGGTCCATAATCTCTGCAAAATTGTGTACTTTTCGAACTTTAAAGAGAAAGTCTTTGGTTCGTCTGCATGTGGTGTTTAGGACTGGGCGTCATGTGACTAGAGATCTTCTCTAGAGAATTCAAAACGGTATATAATCTCTGCAAAATTGTGAACTTTAGGTGTTTGGCACGATTCTTGTATTTATTCGTTGCCTGTTCAGCCTCGAAGATTTTCTTCGGGTCCTCCAGGTCCTCCGGTTTCCTCCCACTGCTAAAGACCCCTACTACGTGCAAGCGAATTATTTAAATAAAATGGAAATATATGTTTGTCCCAAAATGACCTCTCTCTCTCGCTCCCTTATTTTTATTCATACTTCCAATAATATGATCTTAGAATGTTGTTGTGGCAGTTTTGTTGTACGGGGATTGCAGTTTGTCTTAACAACTAGTTGAGATGAAGACTTTTCCTTATCTCAATGTATGAATGGACGAAGAAGAACGATACTTTCGAACTAGGAATTAATACTACATCTCAAAATATAAATGAATGAATGAAATGAGGTTTAACGTCCTACGCTTTTGCACCTAACCTGGGCAAATTCAAGACCGGCATACGACATACAGTGTGACAATGACAGCTGTCCAGTCGTTCGGATGGGACGAAACACCGGGGTCCCGTGCACACATTGGCGTGCACGTAATATATCCCTTTGGATATCAGTTGGAATTCGATATAAGAGTAGGCAGTAGTGCCGATGTTTGGGCAATACCCCCCCCCCCATAGCACACTGTATGACGTATGCCCGTCTTCGTTAGACTAGGTCGGAACAGAAAAGTAGGACGTTAAACCCTATTTCAATAACGTTTAACTTTGATTTGTCGTGAAGTGCTATAATACAAGATTGTTACCAATTTATAGTATGGAACACGCGACTATTTAGTATACTAATTACCATAGTATTAGACAGCATCGATCTTTACAGTTGATTCGGTGTAATGAACCAAAAGACGAATATAATTCAATTTAGATGAGTGATTACAATAGATCTATTTTATTATCTCTATTATCCGACAGACCAATAATTGGAAATAAATTATTATTCACGGTACATCTGGAGTTGTTAATAGTATTGATCAGTTAACTGTGTTATAGACCTCTTGCTAAATGGCAATCTGATATTAAAACACAGATTCTATTTCGTTTCGGGTTTTTTCATAGTTTAAAATTTCGTTTTTCTTGTCTTTTCAACACTATGACCTGGACGAGTTGTTATATAACCCGCGTCCTGGTTGATGTTAGGCATTAGCCAATGAAACAGTCTGTTGCGACGAGTTCTTGTCATGCTGTACAAGGAATTGTGGGGAAAACCACTAGAAACGTCAACGCTGATTGATTAATCAATCGTTGGCGTCATAGGGTTCGTTTCACTCCTAACGCGACCTTTTACTACAACCGGTCAGAAATTTGTGTAATGCAGGCCGGTGAAAGTATAAAAAAACGAAATATAGATCTGTATATTAATCAGATTGGTTAAATGAGTACTCGTTAAAGAAAGGCCACAACGCCGCTGTCCTCATAAAACACTGTAATTTAATGAAGAAGGAAATATGCCATACAGTTTGTTAGTGCAATTTTGACCAGGCAGCGGCGCTACGGCCTATTCTTATATCGAATTCCAACTGCGAAGGGATCTTTTACATTCACGCCAATGTGTACACCGGACGTCGGTTTTGTGTTCCATCCCAACGTCTAAACAGCTGTCCTTACCAGGTTATCCGTCTTGCACCATTGATAAAAGGAAACCCCACTTGGTGTACTTTCTCGCCCAATGCAGAGATCGAACACCAACCTCCAGGCTAGCGAGCCAATGTCTTACACATCGTGTCCCCCTGTGATTTAACACATATAAATTTGTTACGATGGAGTAACAATGGTATAAAGCTTCCGGAAGTGCCTGGGGAAATCTAAGTAGAGATCGACAGACAGATGCACATAGGAATTGCAAATCACTGATGATTGCTCGGAGGCAAAACGAGTTTTAAAGTAGACAGTATAACGAGAGCTGGGATTCCCAGACAATCAAAAGTAGCGAAACAAATAGTAAAACAAAAAAAAAGAACATTCCAGTTCCACAAAGTTTTGATTAATTTTGTGATTACATTTTACACGATATTCGCTGTTGGGTAATGGTGGTATGGGCACGTAAAATATACCGTTGCAGTTGGAATTCGATATAAGAGTAGGCCGTAGCGCCGCTGCCCGGTCAAAATTTTACCCATAGCATACTGAATTGCGTATGCCCACCTTCATTAGCCCGGTTTAGGAGCAAAACAGTAGGACGTTAAACCCTATTTTGTTTCATTTTTTTCTGATTGAGGGTAATATAAGTTTGGGTATTCTTTCTAGTGCATGAAGTGGTGCATTGTTGCTATCTATGTTAGATTAGCTTGTAATTATAAAGAAATTGTTAAGGTGGTGTGTGATACGTAGTGTCGTTTACTGATAATACGGATAGTTCATTGCTAGTGGCAGCCCGATTCTTTTTCATAAATGAGTTGACAAGGCCCCATCAGTTTTTTTTCCAAAGTTATTGCAATTATTGATTTTGTTTCGATTTTGACAACAAATTCCTTTTTGTAATTGTTTTGAATAGGTTTATATATTCGTTTCTAATAGTTCTAAATTGATGCCAATCTGATTCTGAATTTCTTTAACTGACATTTTAAGTATTTTCTTTTTTCTTTACTCAACTTTCGAATCGCGGTGGGTCTGATAATTACTGTTTTTTTAGGAGTGTGTTTTGCTAGCCTTGTCAGCTCATTTTTGAAGTCAACACAAGCTGTGTTTAATTGATTCAATTTTAATTAAACTTTCCTAATCCGTGTCCGTAACGTCCCGTCCCATTCCAACTGCCAAAATTCGCCATACAGTTTGTGAGTGAACGTTTGCCCGGGCAGCGGCGCTAAGAAATACTCTTATATTGAATTCCAATTGCCAAGAGATCTTTTAGATTCACGCCAATGTGTACACATGACCTCGGTTTTTCGTCCAATCTGAACGACTAGACGCAGCTGTCCTTGTCGGGCCCTCCGTTCTGCACGTAGCGATTGTAATACATATCTTAAATATACCGTTTGGATGACACCCCTTTCAATCTATGATGGTTTTGATTAAGCCGCAAGTAAAGCCGCAACGTAGCGTGTGTTACTATATTTTACAGATATTGTAATTATGAAATCCCGGGGATCACGTGGCTAAGGGGGTAAGGTGCTGGCTCACTAGCCAGGAGGTCGAGTGTTCGATCCCTGCATTGGCCGAAAAGTTCATCTCGATTTTCCGGCGTGGTTTTCCCCTTGTCACTTATGCAGACGGAATGCCTGACAAGGACAGCTGCCTAGTAGTTTAAATGGGGCGAAAAACCGAGGTCCCGTACAAGATCCCTTGGCAGTTGGAATTCAGTTGCTGCCCGGGCAAATATTTCCCTCATAGCACACTGTATGGCGTATGCCCGTCTTCAATTAGTCCAGGTTCGGTGCAGAAGTGTAGGATGTTAAACCCCATTACATTCATCCATTTCATTCATTATGACACCCCTTTCAATCTCGTGTGTGTGTGTGTGTGGGGGGGGGTAGCTCGTGCATGCTGTATCATAAAGCATGTCATTGAGTCATTTGGCGTGGTTTCTAATCCCCGGTTGTACGTGACAAGGAGTAGGATCGCCAGCCCAATTTCGTGGATATTCTCCGGGTCATCCGGTTTACTCCAATATTAAAGACCCCTACGCGCAAGTGAGTTATTGAAATAAAATAAAACCATATGTTGGTCCCGAAATGACCTAGTTTGGGTTGAGTGGACGTTAAGCCCCATTTCTCTCTCTTTCAATCTCTGATTGTTTTCATAAAGTCGCAAATAATTAAATGTTATAAATCATCACACTTCTCTTATTTGTTCCATTGTTTGTTAAATCAATGAACAGATCAGTGATCTTCTTATGGTCGTCATTTTTCATGTTTACATTTGGTGAAAAATTACCCAATATATAATCGAAATTAATTCCCAAACTGGGACTTCCATTATCGATCTCATTGATCAGTATATTTGGGCAATGACCTCCCCTTAAAGATACATTATTCAAGAGCCACATCTGCCCATTTTAGGCCTTTTGATAGGCCTTTAATGCTGTATACATTTATTAACACGACGAGACCAAATCAACGCTCGATGTCTTCGTATACTCGAGATTTTTAACTGGATTAAAACGGTTCGGCCATTTAATGATTTAACTCAAATTGAACGAGCGAGTCTAAATCGCGAATACACCAGTGCCGTGGTGATCACGATAATGAACAATCAATACACACAGTGTAAACTTGGCCCAGAATAAAGTAATTTATACGAAATTCTCAAGATATTCATTTTGCATTCTCTTTTTTTAACTATTATAACACGAACGGTCAACTCTTTATCTAAATCTTACATAATGTATCTTTAAATCGCGGCCCTGACTGACGCCTCTTTATACACAACTCAGTTGGAGATTCGGTTCGTGCGCGCTGTATCATAATAAAGACTCTCATTGAGACAACTGGCGTGGTTTCGATTCCCCGGTTGTACATGATAAAGAGTAAGGTCGCCTGTCCCATCTCGTGGGTTTTCTGTGGGTCCACCCTCTGGTAAAGACCGCTACACACAAGCGAATTATTGAAATAAAAATTGAAACCGTGTTAGTCCCGAAATGACCTAGTTTGTGTAGGGTCGCCGTTAAGCCTTATTTCTCTCTCTTTTAGAGATTCGACCAGGTTAAAGTACCATTAGTCTGTATGTAGATAAATCTGACTATAATAACCATCCTTTAATAGAATATTTAGCATTTGTTTCAAGCCGACAGTTTGACGTTTTCACTCTGCTCCCGATACAAGGTGAAGGGTCTGGCAACAGAAAGCTTGTGGTCGAATAGTAAGAATTAAGGCGCATGTCCAGACTGCTTGAAACAAAATCGCTCCATTGTTGTTGGGTTTTTTATATAATAAAGAAACAATGTGGTAATAACAACCACGCTGCCACGTGACAATCACTTGCTATTATAATAATAATAATAATCGCGTCATTTTACAAGGGTAGCAAATTAGGCCTGGGGCCTTTTTCCAATTTGGCCCTTGGCAAAGATCGTGCGAATGATTTCGGTCATCACTGCAGGAAGAAACCGAAGAACTCTTGGGAAACCTGTCTGATCGGACGGGAGACCGAATATCCCTCTCACTTACAACAATAAAGTTCTTGCCCTGAGCTGGGATTGAACCCTCGTTGCATTTGTGAGAGGGACCACGGTGGCTAAGTGGATAAGGCGCTGGTTCGCTAGCCTGGAGGTCGGGTGTTCGATCCCTGCATTGGCCGAGAAAGTTCATCTCGATTTTCCGACGTGATTTATACTTGTCAGTGATGCAGAAGGAAGGCCTGACAAGGACAGCTGCCTAGTCGTTCGGATGGGACGAAAAACCGAGGTCCCGTGTACACATTGGAGTGCACGTAAAAGATCCCTTGGCAGTTGGAATTCGATATAAGAATACGCCGTAGTGCCGCTGCCCGGGCAAAATTTCCCTCGTAGCACACTGTATGGCGTATGCCCGTCTTCAATTAGCCCAGGTTAGCTGCTTAAGCGTAGGACGTTAAACCCCATTTCATTCATTCATTCATTGCATTGGTGAGAAGCCGCCTCTCTATCGCCACGGCTATCCGACCAGCATTAGCACGTGCAACACAAATCGGGGTAGTTATACAATGTCCTTGACTTTCTATAGTATTTATCACTAATAGGCTTCCTTTGCGTACGATGTCTGTCATGTTCGTCATGCTGTGGGTAGTTTATTTTGAAGTCCTATTAGAAGTACTCTCTATTCTCTTTCCTGATTCAGAATCCGCATACGTCATGTCCACTCTTAAGGTATGTCGCAGTTTAGATAGTTCCTCGTTACGAAGGTGCAAACAAGGAGCCTCATATGCCCTAATTCCCCAGATGAGTAACGCCCTGTACGTAAACGAATCCTTAGCGAATGGGATTTAATAGAGAGCAATTGGAAACGATGACATTTGACCCCATTTTCTTTCATTTGTGTCATCATAATTATGATGTTAATCCGCTATCATTTAGATAGCCGCCTATTGAATAATTAAAATCTTTATCTAACCGGCTAGGCAATGACAATGATCAAGTTCTTTAATTAGACCAAAACGCACGAAGTTATATGGTAACAAGATGACGAGACTAGTCCAAGACAATGATCAAGTGCTCAATTCGACCAAAACACATCCAGTTGCATGCCTACCATATAACGAGATTAAATAACCTTATACCCCCATTCCATTTCAATCTTTCAGAATTCTGAATTGTTATATGTGCGTTAATGGTCAATTACGAATACAAAACGCTAAACGATGTCTTCCCTCGTACAGGCTATAATCATATTTAAACGTTCAGAATCCGACAGTCTGATTATTTCCAATTTTGGTATTGTTGTCACGAACGACCTATTCGTTTTGAAAAAAAATGTTATTGTATCAATCTATACTCTCTCGGTTACGTCATTAAATTGGTTTGGAACCAACCTATCGACCAATCGTTTTGGTATTTTTTTTTAAATTCGCTTTCTGCTTAGTGGTGGTGTAAGGTGGTCATAAACGTCATGATGTACTTTCTCAATGTGTTACACGCTATTTGTTTGGATTCTTGTTCGGTTTGTTAACCAATCCTGATTTAACAAGGCGTATATAATTATGTTGAAGGATTAGAAAGATGTAACATTGTATGTTGGTACCAGGACAGTTCATTGTATGTTGGTGTAAGAACCTTTTATTGTATGTTGGTACCAGGACCGTTTATTGTATGTTGGTACCAGGACCGTTCATTGTATGTTGGTACCAGGACCGTTAATTGTATGTTTGTACCAGGACCGTTCATTGTATGCTGGTACCAGGACCGTTTATTGTATGCTATTTTACAATCTTTAAATCAATGGCAATACCAGACAAATAAAGAATCTCGGACAAAGGAATAAAATGGGATTTAACGTCCGTCTGTTCTGCGCCTAGCCCGGGCTATGAGGGAAATTTTGGGCCGGTAGCACCGCTACGGTCTTATATCGAATTACAATTTATGTCAATCTGGTACAACAAATACTAAGACACAGTGGCCCCGAGTTCGGCCCGGTTGTTAACGCAATTTAAGCTAATACATTTACTTTGATAAGGCGATGAATCCCTAACCATTTCTTGGGTTCGCAACCGGAGTTGGCCGTGTAAATGCTTCGAGATATCCAAGCTTGGTTTCCGTTTGCCAGTGATCCTGTGTATTGCCCTGTTAAGTTTACGAAATGGGATTTACTGGTTTTTACCAGCTGATATTTTTCCCTGGTGGTAGGCTTATATTACTAGTGGCATATACAGATAAAACTCAATGACCATTGAATACCGCTCGGGTTATGCAATGGTTCAAGAGAGTGGTGTATCCCTGCCTAAGTATTCCACGAGCGAGATCGATTGGAATGCGGAAAGAATACAACTATAATTTATTCAATGGCTGTATTCAATGGCCGTATAATATTTGCTTGTATTTGTATACATAATGGGTAAGTAGCGGCTTTAAGTTTCTCATTCCACTATTGTCATTTTGATTATTTAAATCGATACGAGAAACCTGCAGTACCGTCATGCTTTGTAGAAAACAAAAATCGTCCATGATCGGAGTTTTCGTAAAACCACAGTAAGAAATTGATTACAAAATTCTTACAACAACATTCTTGATCTGAAGGGATTCAGATAAAACAATCAGTTGTCCACTTATATTTCAAATAAATATCTTGAAAACATTCTAGTTCTTGTACACGTCACTTCAATTTTTCAGCCCTGACAGTATCTTTGATATATCTGCTTTTGGAGTCGGAGTTTCTTGAATAGAGATCTTCTCCAGAGAACGGACTATAATCTCTGCAAAATTGTGTACTTTTCGAACTTTAAAGAGAAAGTCTTTGGTTCGTCTGCATGTGGTGTTTAGGACTGGGCGTCATGTGACTAGAGATCTTCTCTAGAGAATTCAAAACGGTATATAATCTCTGCAAAATTGTGAACTTTAGGTGTTTGGCACGATTCTTGTATTTATTCGTTGCCTGTTCAGCCTCGAAGGTTTTCTCCGGGTCCTCCGGTTTCCTCCCACTGCTAAAGACCCCTACTACGTGCAAGCGAATTATTTAAATAAAATGGAAATATATGTTTGTCCCAAAATGACCTCTTTCTCTCGCTCCCTTTTTTTTATTCATACTTCCAATAATATGATTTTAGAATGTTGTTGTGGCAGTTTTGTTGTACGGGGATTGCAATTTGTCTTAACAACTAGTTGAGATGAAGACCCTTCCTTATCTCAATGTATGAATGGACGAAGAAGAACGATACTTTCTAACTAGGAATTAATACTACATGTTAAAATATGAATAAATGAAATGAGGTCGAACGTCCTACGCTTTTGCACCTAACCTGGGCTAATTGAAGACCGGCATACGACATACAGTGTTACAATGACAGCTGTCCAGCCGTTCGGATGGGACGAAACACCGGGGTCCCGTGCACACATTGGCGGGTTCGTAAAATTTTCCTTTGAATATCAGTTGGAATTCGATATAAGAGTAGGCCGTAGTGCCGATGTTTGGGCATTACCCCCCCCCCCCCCCCCCATAGCACACTGTATGACGTATGCCCGTCTTTGTTAGCCTAGGTCGGAACAGAAAAGTATGACGTTAAACCCTATTTCAATAACGTTTAACTTTGATTTGTCGTGAAGTGCTATAATACAAGATTGTTATTAATTTATAGAATGGAACACGTGACTATTGAGTATACTAATTACCATAGTATTAGACAGCATCGATCTTTACAGTTGATTCGGTGTAATGAACCAAAAGACGAATATAATTCAATTTAGATGAGTGATTACAATAGATCTATTTTATTATCTCTATTATCCGACAGACCAATAATTGGAAATAAATTATTATTCACGGTACATCTGGAGTTGTTAATAGTATTGATCAGTTAACTGTGTTATAGACCTCTTGCTAAATGACAATCTGATATTAAAACACAGATTCTATTTCGTTTCGGGTTTTTTTCATAGTTTAAATTTTCGTTTTTCTTGTCTTCTCAACACTATGACCTGGACGAGTTGTTATATAACCCGCGTCCTGGTTGATGTTAGGCATTAGCCAATGAAACAGTCTGTTGCGACGAGTTCTTGTCATGCTGTACAAGGAATTGTGTGGGTAAACCACTAGAAACGTCAACGCTGATTGATTAATCAATCGTTGGCGTCATAGGGTCAGAAATTTGTGTAATGCAGGCCGGTGAAAGTATAAAAAAAACGAAATATAGATCTGTATATTAATCAGATTGGTTAAATGAGTACTTGTTAAAGAAAGGCCACAACGCCGCTGTCCTCATAAAACACTGTAATTTAATGTCATACAGTTTGTTAGTGCAATTTTGACCAGGCAGCGGCGCTACGGCCTATTCTTATATCGAATTCCAACTGCGAAGGGATCTTTTACATTCACGCCAATGTGTACACCTGACGTCGGTTGTGTGTTCCATCCGAACGTCTAAACATCTGTCCGTATCAGGTTATCCGTCTTGCACCACTGATAAAAGGAAACCCCACTTGATGTACTTTCTCGCCCAATGCAGAGATAGAACACCAACCTCCAGACTAGCGAGCCAATGTCTTACACATCGTGTCCCCCTGTAATTAAACACAGATATATTTGTTACGATGGAACAGTAACAATGGTATGACGCTTCCGGAAGTGGCTGGGGAAATCTAAGTAGAGATCGACAGACAGATGCACATAGGAATTGCAGTTCACTGATAATTGCTCGGAGGCAAAACGAGTTTTAAAGTAGACAGTATAACGAGAGCTGGGATTCCCAGACAATCAAAAGTAGCGAAACAAATAGTAAAACAAAAAAAAAGAACGTTCCAGTTCCACAAAGTTTTGATTAATTTTGTGATTACATTTTACACGATATTCGCTGTTGGGTAATGGCGGTATGGGCACGTAAAATATACCCTTGCAGTTTGAATTCGATATAAGAGTAGACCGTAGCGCCGCTGCCCGGTCAAAATTTTTCCCATGGCATACTGAATTGCGTATGCCCACCTTCATTAGCCCGGTTTAGGAGGACGTTAAACCCTATTTCGTTTCATTTTTTTCTGATTGAGGGTAATATAAGTTTGGGTATTCTTTCTAGTGCAAGAAGTGGTGCATTGTTGCTATCTATGTTAGATAAGCTTGTAATTATAAAGAAATTGTTAAGGTGGTGTGTGATACGTAGTGTCGTTTACTGATAATACGGATAGTTCATTGCTAGTGGCAGCACGATTCTTTTTCATAAATGAGTTGACAACGCCTCTTCAGTTTTTTTTCCAAAGTTATTGCAATTATTGATTTTGTTATCGATTTTGCCAACAAATTCCTTTTTGTAATTATTTGATTAGGTTTATATATTCGTTTCTAATAGTTCTAAATTGATGCCAATCTGATTCTGAATTTCTTTTAACTGACAATTTATGTTTTTTCTTTTTTCTTTATACTCAACTTTCGAATCGCGGTGGGTCTGATAATTACTGTTTTTTTTAGAAATGTGCTTTGCTAGCCTTGTCAGCTCATTTTTGAAGTCAACACAAGCTGTATTAATTGATTCAATGTTAATTAAACTTTCCAAGTCCGTGTCCGTGACGTCCCGTCCCAATTCCAACTGTCAAAGGATCTGTTATATTCACGCTAATGTGTACATGGGACCTCGGTTTTTCGTCCCATCCGAACGACTAGACAGCTGTCCTTGTCAGGCCCCCAGTTCTGCACGTAACGACTGTAATAAATATCTTAAATCTACCGTTTGTATGACACACATTTCAATCTATTTGATAAGCCAAAAGTAAAGCCGCAACGTAGCGTGTGTGACTATATATCTTAAATATATTGTAATTATGACATCCTGGGGATCACGTGGCTAATAGGGTATCGTGCTGGAGATCGGGTGTTCTATCCCTGCATTGACCGAGAAAGTTCATCTAGATTTTCCGGCTGGATATCCCCTTGTCAGCGATGCAGACGGAGGGCCTGACAGTCGTTCGCATGTGATGGAAAACCGAGGTCCCGTGTTCACATTGGCGTGCACGTACAAGATCCCTTGGCAGTTGGAATTTACTTGCTGCCGGGGCAAAAATTTCCCCCATAGCACACTGTATGGCGTATACCCGTCTTCAATTATCCTAGGTTAGGTGCAGAAACGTAGGACGTTAAACCCCATTTCAATCATTCATTCATTTCATTTATTATGACATCCCTTTCAATCTGGTGTGTGTGTGTGTGTGTGGGGGGGGGGGCCGAATGGTTAGCACGTGCATGCTGTATCATTGAGTCAACTAGCGTGGTTTCGAATCCCCGTTGTACGTGACAAGGAGTAGGATCGCCTGTCCAACCTCGCCTCGTGTGTTTTCTCCAGTCATCCGGTTTTCTCCCATAGCTAAAGACCCCTGCGCGCAAGTGAATTATTGAAATATAATAAAACCATATGTTGGTCTCGAAATGACCTAGTTTGTGTCGAGTGGACGTTAAGCCCCATTTCTCTCTCTTTCAATCTCTGATTGTTTTGATAAAGTCGCAAATAATTAAATGTTATAAATCACCACACTTCTCTTATTTGTTCCATTGTTTGTTAAATCAATGAACAGATCAGTGATCTTCTTATGATCGTCACTTTCCCTGTTTACATCTGGTGAAAAATTACCCAATATTACTACTCAACAATCGAAATGAATCCCCACACTGGGACTTCGATTATCGATCTCATTCATCAGTAAATTTGGGCAATGATTCCCCCCCTCTTAAAGATACATTATTCAAGAGCCGCATTTGCCCTTTTTGGGCTTTCGATAGGCCTTTAATGCTGTATACATTATTAACTAAAGATTTATTGAAACGATAAGACCATAATCAACGCTCGATGTCTTCGTATACTCGAGATTTTAACTGGATTAGAACGGTTCGGCCATTTAATGATTTAACTCAAAAGGGCGAGTCTAAATCGCGAATATACCAGTACCGTGGTTACGATAATAAACAATCAATGCACACATCTTGTCAAAACTACAAACAGTGGTAATTTATACGAAATTCTCGAGATATTCATTTTGCATTATCAATTTTCAACTATTACAACACGAACGGTCAACTCTTTATCTAAATCTTACATAATGTATCTTTAAATCGCGGCCCTGACTTTGGTTACAGACGCAACTTTATATACTTTGAGGCACTGGTCCAGACTGCTGGAAACAAAATCGCTCCACTGTTGTTTTTTTTATATAATAAAGAAACAATATTGTAATAACAACCACGCTGCCACGTGACAACCGCTTGCTATTAGCACGTGCAACACAAATCTGGGTAGTTATACAATGTCCTTGACATACTATAGTATTTATCACTAATTGGCTTCCTTTGAGTCCAATTCCTGTCATGTTCGTCATGTTGAAGGTAGTTTATTTAGAAGTCCTGTTAGAAGTACTCTCTATTCGCCTTCCTATGGTTCATATCCACTCTTAATAGTAAGTGCAGGGGGACTGCGCCACGTATGATTTACGCAAAAGACAAATATAACGACAAGACATCATACTCAGAAACAACAAACAAACAAACATAATAAGATGTTAATCTGCTATCATTTAGATAGCCGCCTATTGAATAATTAAAATCATTATCTTACCGGCTAGGTAATGACACTGACCAAGTGGTTAATAAAACCAAAACGTCAAAGTTATATGGCAACAAGATAACGATACTATCTAACTGACAAAGAATTTTCAGGCTTAAGTTGAGAATTTACTCAACTTTCAATCACTGTTTTTTATGAAAAATATCTTTGATCCAGAAACACAAAAGTATGCACATAGCATTTTATTGGTGTATTTAATAGAATAAAACAACAAACGTTTAATAAATGGCTTTATTGTGGTTAAAATATGGCGTACAATTTTGAGTAAATTCTCAAGAATTCTTTGTTTTATAAAGGGCTTTATTGTGGTTAAGATATGGCGTACAATTTTGAGTAAATTCTCAACTTACGTCTGATAATTCTTTGTGAACTCGGGGCCAGGACAATGATCAAGCGCTCAATTCGACCAAAACACATATAGTTGCATGCCTACGATATAACGAGATTAAATAACCTTATACTCCCGTTTCTAAAGTGTTATATAAGCGTTTATGGTCAATTACGAATACAAAACGTTAAACGATGTCTTCCCTCGTACAGACCATAATCATATTTAAACGTTCGGAACGCGACAGTCTGATTATTTCAAATCTTGGGTCATCGATATTGTTGTCACGAACGGCCTATTTGTTTTGAAAAAAAATGTAATTGTATTAATCTATACTCTCTCGATTACGTCATTATATTAGTGTGGAACCAACTTATCGACAAATCGTTTCGCTTTCTGCTTAGTAAGGTGATCGACCAAATCGTTTAGGTATTTTTTAAAAATGTCTTTTTTGCTATCTGCTTAGGTGGTGGTGTAAGGTGGTCATAAACGTCACGATGTACTTTCTCAATGTGTTAAACGCTATTTGATTGGATTCTTGTTCGGTTTGTTAACCAATCCTGATTTAACAAGGCGTATATAATTATGTTGAAGGATTGGAAAGATGTAACATTGTATGTTGATACCAGGACCGTTTTTTGTATGTTGGTACAAGAGTTGGTACAAGAACCGTTTATTGTATGTTGGTATCAGGACCGTTTATTGTATGCTATTATACAATCAATACTGATCAATTGGCAATACTTGTCCAACCCCTTAATTTAAGGTTCTTCTTTAAATCGATATCATGGGTATACCAGTCAAATAAAGAGTCTTGGACAAAGAAATAAAGTGGGGTTTAACGTCCGTCTGTTCTGCGTCTAACCCGGGCTATGGGGGACATTTTGCCACGGTAGCGGCGCTACTGTACTCTCATGCTTCTTAGAAAACAAAAATCCTCCATGATTACAGTATTCGTTAAACGACAGTAAGAAACTGATTAAAAAATTCTTACAACAACATTCTTGATCTGAAGGGATTCAGATTAAACAATCAGTTGTCCACTTCTATTTCAAAAAAATATCTTGAAAATATTCTAGTTCTTGTACACGTCACTCCAAGTTTTCAGCCCTGACAGTATCTTTGATATATCTGATTTTGGAGTCGGAGTTTCTTGAATAGAGATCTTCTCCAGAGAACGGTCTATAATCTCTGCAAAATTGTGAACTTTTTGAACTTTAAAGAGAAAGTCCTTGATTCGTCTGCATGTGGTGTTTTGGTGTAGGCGTCATATGACTACTAGAGATCTTCTCTAGAGAATTCAAAACGGTCTCTGCAAAATTGTAAACCTTAAAGAGAAAGTCCTCGATTCGTCTGCGTGTGGTGATTTCTTAGGTGTTTGACACGATTCTTGTATGTTTTCGTCGCCTGTCCAGGTTCGTAGGTTTTCTCCGGGTCCTCCGGTTTCCTTCCACTGCTAAAGACCCCTACGCGCAAGCGGGTTATTGAAAAAGAAATTGAACCATGTTAGTCCCGAAATGACCTAGTTTTCATGTATGAAGGGACGAAGAAGAACGATACATTCGAACTAGGAATAAATACTACAAGTTTAAATATGAATGAATAAATGAAATGGGGTTTAAAGTCCTACGCTTCTGCACCTAACCTGGGTTAATTGAAGACGGGCATACGCCATACAGTGTGTTATGAGGGGAAATTTTTGCCCGGGCAACAACTGTCAAGGGATCTTTTACATGTACGCCAATGTGTACACGGGACCTCGGTTTTCCGTACCATCCGAACGACTCGATAGCGGTCCTTGTCAGGCCCTACGTCTGCATCACTGACAAGAGGAAACCACGCCAAAAAATCGAGATGAACTGTCTAGGCCAATGAAGGGATCGAACACCCGACCCCCAGGCTAGCGAGCCAGCACCTTTTTTTATTTTTTTATTTTATTAATGCTGTGTTCACACTAGCCTTTTAATGCGCGTCACACTCAATGCGCATTAAACCAAAACTTATGCTGTGTTCACACTAGCCTTTTAATGCGCTTCGAATGCGCATTAAAGCCTTAAGTCGCTAAAACGCGTCACACTCAATGCGCATTAAACCAAAACTAAGCCGCTTTAGCGAAACCGCATTTCTAATGCGCATTGGCTGAAGCGATATAACATTAAAGCGTTGAGATCGAACAGCGCTTGCGCAGTGCAGTACTTCCGTTTAATCGCATGGGGAAAGCTGTTAATGCGCATTGAGTGTGACGTGTTTTAATGCGAATCGAAAGCGGTTTAATTTGTAGTGTGACGCCACCCGTGGTAACGAAAGCGCCTTCCGTAGGGCGTTTTACGGAAAGCGCTTTGAAAGCGCATTAGGTGTGAACATAGCATAAGCCGCTTTAGCGAAACCGCATTTCTAATGCTATGATATAGATGTCGCACGCTGTTAATGCGCATTGAGTGTGACGTGTTTTAATGCGAATCGAAAGCGGTTTAATTTGTAGTGTGACGCCACCCGTGGTAACGAAAGCGCCTTCCGTAGGGCGTTTTACGGAAAGCGGTTTGAAAGCGCATTAGGTGTGAACATAGCATTAGATCCAGTTACAAACATTCAAATGTGTCATACAGTATAAAAAATAAAACATCATAAGACAATTATATAAACGATATGACTATAAGTAAATAAAAAATAATTATATAACAAGATTATTGTCTAATACAACAGACAATTATATCACAGACTGAAAATAAACGATGTAACTAGGAAAGTAGATAAATAATAAATATATCACAATATTTTAACAATGTTATTGTCTAATACAATCGAAGGGATAAAGGAGAAAAACTTTCCCTGAAATTCCATAGGTTTAGATTTAAAAAATGTTTGAACTTCTTCTAAAGCTAATTTTAAAATCCTTTTAAAAAGTTCTATTAAATTAACAGTCAAATTCCTATTCATCATTAAAATACGACGTCTATACACAGCTTGTCTCAAACAACTAAAAAGTAGATTTAACAGTTCATAAGCAACATCTTTTGACTGAACACCAAATAAAACCCAAGTCTGAAAATCAAACAAAGAAAAGCCATTATGAAAAACATCAACAAGTAAATCTTTAATATACAAATAAAAACAGTTAATTCGCCACACTCTAAAAATAAATGAATTATACTTTCTGACTTAGATTTACATACAGGACATATATCATCATCAACTTTATGTATTTTAAATAATCTATCCTTTGTCCATAAAACGTTGTGAACTAACTTAAAATCGAGGTTAGTTAAATCAGGATTCTTAAATCTAATAAAAACACCCTTCCATACTTTCGGCCAATCTAAATTATAACCAAGTTTCTCCCAATAGTCATAACTAGTTGGAGGTCTATACACATTAGCTAATAAAACATTATAACAAAATTTCGCAGTAAACGAATCAACTGTACAAACTGTTAAAATATGACTGAATGATATAAATTAACGCATCATAAATGACGATAACGATTCTTTGTGCAGCAATACAAAAATAAACGCTAAGTAAAATATACGCCCCCTCATATTATCATCATATGAGTTTTTCTTTTCAATGTTGGCTACATCCATTTCCTTGTTTCGTTGTGATACGTCCGATATAGTTATTAATAAGAGCAGAATAGATCTGGGCGGGAAATGAGCGAATTCCGGTCACCAAGAAGCCTTAACATATTATCACTACATAGTTTAATTTGAAACGAAAATTCATACCGGTTCATTGTGAAATCTCCGGAAGTTCTAATTATTGGAGCAGAGAAGAAAGGAACGAAACCTGACCACCGAGTCGCATTTCCTCTTTTATTCGAAGCGCTGTACTCGATAAGGAAACATTTAGCACAGCTATCACATCTAAAGAGAATCACGCAATGTGTGTACCAGATATCAAGCCATCCACCTACTCAAATTATTGACAGGCAGTCCAAAGGTTGAATTTCACTCCTCACAATATTAATCATTCCTGTCTATATTCTATTTTTGTTTTAATGATGTGGAATAGATCGGAGCACTCTTAACACGGTGTTTCTTCCTTTGACGTTTACATGTTCTCCGGTACAAAATTGGAATTGAGGGTTAACGCACACACAGTAATGGCCCATTTGAACCACCCCTGCACAGAAACGAAACTGAATTGGGCATGGAGGTTAACGCTCACAGATAAGTATGTGAAATATTACCGCTTTATGTTTTACATTATCAGACTGGAAATCACAACGAAAGTTGGACGCATTAATTAAAATACGTTAATAAATGAAATGGAGTTTAATATCGGTTAATCAAGACAGACACAACCATGTGCTTTTGGATAACCATTGAATTGGCCATCGCACCCCTCTCTCTCTCTCTCTCTCTCACTTAGCCTCTTTTTGAAGTTGGGTTTTTTTTTGTTCAAAAATGGACGAAGAGGGCGTAAATTAACATTTTCTGACAGGTTTTATTAAATGTTCATGATTTTGTGGCGGAATGATAATGGCTTTATCAGGTTGTTTACGGTAATATGTACGGCAAGTGTTACATGTGATCTCGAAACTTTGGTGGTCAAAATCATACAAAATGTTGGTGGAAAGGCATGGCCGTTTGTGTCTTTGTCTGTAGTATAAAGCGGTCAGTCAAACGAAAATGTGTAACACTATTAGTATAAGTGTAGAACAGGATTCGGTAATATATACTTTTTTCTTATTTTGTGAAAATAAAGGAAATCGTAATGAATGAATATTAAACCCCAGCTGATATGACTATTGAGTTTTGCTGTGATATTCTAGACAAATGAAGGACGCTGCTAGGTTGTGTCATGGTTGTAACTGGTTAAAAAATCAAAAAAATTGGAATATCTACTACAACAACAGGAAGCATATACCCTGGGTACTACAGATTTGGTCCTAACTCAATTTTGATATAAAAAAGTGAGTTACTGGGTTTTGCCATTTGACGGGAAGTGTGTATGCAAAGCGCGTCATTCGCCTAATCCAAACCATAAGACAGAATTCGAAGTCCTAAAAAAACGTTATAGGCAAAATAGTGTATTCAAGCAAAATAGTGTAGTCAGCAAATGGACTGCTACTCGTGTACAAAATACACGACAGAGTAAGCTTACCATACGGCTGTTTAATTAAGTAATTCAGAACTATGTTATTCATAATTTTTAGCTTCTAAATTCTATCCCACAAGGGTGTTTGAATCGTTTCAATGAATGGCACAACAGATTGTAACAAATAAATTACACCCATGAATCGCGAAGGGGACCCCCTAGTCAGTGATGCAGGACAGAGGGGGGCTGGCAAGGGACAAAGAATATAGTCGTTCTGATAACACGAAAAACCGAAGCCCCGCGTACAGATTGGTAGTTTGAATTTGAGAAATGAGTAGGCAATAACTCCTCTGTCCGGGACAAAGTCACCGCATAGCATACGGTATGGCCAAACCCTATATTCATAGGACAATTCGGAACATGACAGTAGGACACTAAAACTTGCATTTCGTTTCATTTACAAAACGTGTCCGCGATTTCTCTAGTCCGCCTCTTTGCAAAATTTTAAAAATATAACTAAATGAAATATCCCTCATCCGTCGATTAGCTAACATTAGCCCCTCCCCCTCACAAAAAAAACCCGAAACACGCCTATGTCTTTAAGCTTCGGATCAAAAACCCACCATCTTGCAATATAATGAATGAAATGGGGTTTAACGTCTTACGCTTAAGCACCGTACCTGGGCTAATTGAAGACGGGCATACGCCACAGTGTGCAATGAGGGAAATTTTGCCCGGGCAGCGGCGCTACGGCCTACTCTTATATCGAATTCCAACTGCCAAGGGATCTTTTACGTGCACTCCAATTTGTACACGGGACCTCGGTTTTTCGTCCCATCCGAACGACTAGGCAGCTGTCCTTGTCAGGCCCTCCTTCTGCATCACTGACAAGGGGAAATCACGCCGGAAAATCAAGATGAACTTTCTCGGCCAATGCAGGGATCGAACACTCAACCTCCAGGCTAGCGAACCAGCGCCTTATCCACTTAGCCACCGTGATCCCCATCTTGCAATATATGTCCCATTTTATTCATTCATAACTTGGACATAGATCTTGCAATGTATGTCCAAGTTATGAATGAATAAAATGGGGTTTAACGTCCTACTATTATGCACCTAACCTTGGCTGATGGAAGACGTGCATACACCATACAGTGTGCTATGAGGGAAATTTTGCCCTGGCAGCGACGCGTCAGCCTACTCTTATATCGGATTCCAACTGCCAAGGGATCTTTTACGTGCACTCCAGTGTGTACGCGGGACCTCGGTTTTCCGTCCTATCCGAACGACTAGGCAGCTGTCCTTGTCAGACTCTCCTTCTGCATCACTGACAAGGGGAAATCACGCCGAATAATACACAGACAATTGATGTCAAGTATGTGGAGGAACTTGTAAGAGTTTCGTCTTATCCAGAAGAATCTTAGCTAAATGTTTTAACTATTTTTGTCAAGTTCTCGCGTGATTGGCGACTCTCGATTATATTGGTGTATGGTTTCGTTACCAGACATTCATTTGGGAATAAACCGTAAGATTATCAAGTCTGGTATTCTTTGGAGAAATGAATAACAGACAAGGGTTCTAAAAGTGTGTCGTATTAAGTTATGACATGACCTATCTGTTAAAGCCGAGTACACATTGATTTAAATAACCAATAGACCTAAAGCAAAATCGTATAGCTCATTTCCGTATCAGTACTAGTGTACTGAACAAAAAATGAAAAAAATAGTTTATTGCTTACCTAAGATCAGATACTATGTAAACATCATTTCGCATTCAAAATGGTGACATCAAAAGGAACTCGTAGTCCGCCTGAACCGAAGTACGAATATTAGTATGGATGGATCCTCAAAATTGGACGGAAAGTAAAACATTGTCTGGATTATCCAGTCTTTTAAGTTACCGCGTACTGTATCTATCAAAACAGCTCGGTTGTCAACAATGACACTCTCTAAAATTTTGTTTGTAAAGGTTTAATTTAAATTGTAATTTTCTCTCGTCATGAATTAGACGCATGGCTTCCCATTTCTTCTTAATTTTTCATCCAAATTCATGCTTTTTCCAACGTCTCTATTTTGTTTCTAATAATAGATGTGCCAAGTGAATTGTGGGATATATTTCAACCTCGCTTTATATAATCTAGCAAAATCGGCCCGGCTTCATAAGATCTACCACTTACCGAGACTTCAGCCAATATGTTCCATTGCCCATGCTTAACCGGGAGTTTGTATTTTTTATGGGGTAGATTATCAAGTAATTTTCGTCAAAAATTGAGAACCGAACCAGACCCCCCCCCCCCGTACGTTGAAGACGAGGGGATTCAGGGTGACCGAGACTACAACTGAAGCCCAATTTCCAATTTTGATGTCACGTAAAATAGGACAGAAATGTTTGAAAACATACACTGTACGCCGCGATTTTAAATTCGTGGTATAATTTTGTTGTTTTTCAAGTGTTATAGAAATGTCATGAAACGTCAGTTTACAAAACCGAATATGTGCATGTGTTGCGCAGAGAGTTGATTGGAAATATCTCCAAACCAGTGCCTTGAATTACATTTGTGTAACCTCTTTTCACTGCATTACGACAACGCAAACAGCACGTCTTAATCTGCCAATCTATTCGATCTTGGATAATATTGATTTTGTTAAAAACTAAACTTGGCTGTTTTTTTCTTAGATGAAATAAAATAGGCTTTTTTTTTGGAAACATCAAATAACTGTTCCCCCTATTGTTATGTATTATCACAATTGCGATATGAACATCGTTAGATATGTGTTGATCTGTGTGTCTGATGGCAGGGGACATAATTGTCAAGATGGTGTCGAATTTATGAAAGAGGGGGAGAGATATATACCGGGTTAAGCACCATTTAACTGAAGATTTGTATTATTTGTTCTGTTCACTGATAATGTGATTGTTGTCTTTAGGAACTTTATTGAATTTTTCAATAAAATAGGTCAAAAGGCAAATTGTCACAAATGGCCGGGTACTTGCTTTATAGTAATATCTACTCAAAATTTACCCTATTCCATTCTTGATTACATCAGTGAACCCACTTTCAGTTCCATATTACAAAGAAGTTCAGGGTGTTTGTTTGATGGGGACTGTCTGATTGAGCCAAGTGATGTTATTGGTTGCTTAAAAGATCCACATACAGAGGGTATCTCGCATCCATTACCAGTCTGAAACTTTGAGTTTGATGCGACGTGTCCTGTGTGAATCAGTCATAAAATTACAAAGTGGATCAAGAGATCGATAAATAGTTTTTTTTTTCATTTATCGGCGTGACAATGCTATAACTATTAATTGACATTTTAAGTGTTGGCTTATAAGATTGTTTTAATAAATTTATGTTTTATTAAATACCGTATTTAACATGCGTTTGCTGTTGTAAGGTGAATTTTCGACATTGTTTGATGTGTTAGGACTAGGAGCAATCACCTTCGAAAATAGTTCGCTATTTGTATCATATTACCGTCGGCAAAATGTTCAAAAGTGAACAACGGGTAAAATGGAAGCATCTCTTACAAATATAATTGAAATAATATATATCATTCTATCAGGGAGAGGGGATAACGGTGGATAAGGCGCTGGTTCGCTAGCCTGGAGGTCGAGTGTTCGATCCCTGCATAGGCCGAGAAAGTTCATCTCGATTTCCCGGCGTGATTTCCCCTTGTCAGTGATGCAGAAGGAGGGCCTGACAAGGACAGCTGCCTCGTCGTTCGGATGGGACGAAAAACCGAGGTCCCGTGTACACATTGGAGTGCACGTAAAAGACACCTTGGCAGTTGGAATTCGATATAAGAGTAGGCCGTAGCGCCGCTGCCCGGGCAAAAAATTCCCCTCATAGCACACTGTATGGCGTATGCCCGTCTTCAATTAGCCCAGGTTTGGTGCTTAAGCGTAGGACGTTAAACCCCATTTCATTCATTCATTCTATCAGGGAAAGAGAGAGAATTGGGGTTTAGCGTCCAATCGACACAAACTAGGTCACTTTTGGACCAACGTATGGTTTTCTATTTGTATATCAATAATTCGCTTGCGCGTAGGGGTATTTAGCAGTGGTAGGGAACCGGGGTGCCCGGAGGAAAACCAGAAGGTTGAAAAGGCTTGAAACCACGGCCACAAGCCAGAGATGACCGGCCAGCTAGAGATCGAAGCGCGGCACTCTGGACCACTAGGCCATCCTAACCCCCCGTTCTATCAGGGATTCATATTCTGATACATTTACGGTACCTGAAAAAAACAATAGGTCTATTGTACACGCAACACATAAATGTATAGAAAATTCGCAATCCATGGATGAGATTTGACATGTAAATATTGAATATATAGTGCAGTACGACGATGTTCAAATGGGCTAAAGTCACCAAACTGTGCTAATGTATTATGTAAAGACAGATAAAACTGTTGTTTATTGTATGGTATATATCGATAATAATTGTTTTATAAGCCTAGCTGAGACATAACATTGTTAGATATTGTATTTTTATCATATTGGCAGATAAAATTTTCAAGTTGGCGGTGAAAAATAAGAACATTTCATCCATTTTGGCGGAAAATATTGAAAGCCAGTGTAAACCCTGATCACCAATGAAACACTGCATTGTGCGCGTATTGAGCAATAGATACTACTACCTGTGTCATAAAGCTTTGTTATTGAGTCAACTGGCGTGGTCGCCTGGTCTAGCGACTGCGTTTTAGACCAGGGCCCGTATTCAAAGGTTTTCAAAAAGTTAAGTAAAAATACTTAATTTTTCCAATTAACCAAGTGTCTTACCGTAAATCGGTATTCAAAGGATGTACTTAACATATACTTGGCTATGTGAAAACCTAACTCACATTCGCCAAAAAGCATGAATTTTCAATTTATGGAATGCCCTCCACTGCCAAAAATCAAGAATTTCTAGCATTGCAAGCAGGTTATGCCCCCTTGAGAGCATCTTTACCGGAATGGCTGTTTTCATAGACCTTTTTTTTAGAATTCCTTGTCAATACATTACAATTAACAGTGGTAGTATAATGATGGATATGGTAAACTTTAATTTTTTAACAATGTATCACGAATAGAAAAAAAAACATTTTAGCCATACACGATGACCTCCGCCTTTTAAGTTAGACTGGACAAATCATACAGTGTTTTTTTTATAAATCTTATCATTTGAGAAATTCTTAGACATTGTGTAACTACCTACTACCTACATTTTAGATATTCAAAGGCCTGACATTGATGGTGCATTGTGTGTACGAAAGATGCATGTTGCGTTATATATTACCTGAATAAATAGTACCGATTATGTATATATGGGAATGAGTTGTAAAATATAAATCATGCCTTGCTTCTTGCGGTAGTATAAATAATTTCTAAAACTTTATAAAACCATGTCATAACAAACGAATTTAACTTTATTATATGACAATCGTGGAAACATGATAAAGCATGTATACGAACATGATAGATGACCGGAAAAAGATATCCTTAACTATCTCGGTGGAAAAAGCCTTTTACTCTATTATGGCATCACAACATCAAAGCTGCTGACGAAAAAAGAAATTAGATATCCTTGGAATACGGACCCTGAAGCTTTGTCATTCAGTCAAGTGACATGGTTTCGATCTAACACTTACACGTGGGTTTTCACCTGGACCCTCCGTTTCCACACACTGCTTGAAATAAAATTGTACCATATTATGTTAGTCCCAAAATGACTCAGACAAGTGTCGATGTAGGCGAGGGCATATACAGGTGACGACTCATGAGTGAGAAATGACCAGAGGTGCAAGGTAATCTGCTTGAAACGTTATGTTATGATCGTACAAAAAGTCTGTACTCCGGTAATATTAGCACATGCTTTTAAAATACTGTTTTATAATTAAAAATTGACCTAGAAAAGAATACTATATCATATTGATACCTTTCATTGTGAACTATTTCAATTTTTAGTAAAAAAAATTATTTCATTAATAACACTTATTTATAAAATATTTATGTCTGTCCTTACCTGCAATAAATGTTTAAATTATAGATTATTGAAATCTATGATTCTATATGACATGAAACTTCAGATTTAGATAATGTATTACTTACATTAAAATTTTGATGAACATTATTATTATATAATATAAGCAATGGTTAATATTTGAAAGAAAAATAAATTTGCTATGCGTCTGTTCAATTAAAAAAAACAACAATTTTTAATGTCTTCTTACCCCAAAAAGTCTCCAACTCAAAATGATTCAAAGTCTTCGACATTGAAAACACGAATTATTTGTCAATTTATATCAACATTGGTGTTGTTATCTTACTGGGAAAAGATAGACTTCTGATATCCAATATTTAAGTCATAATAATTCGCTTCAGTGCCATTTGTAACAGGGGACTTAAAGAACGAGGCTAGACATATTCCACAACTCATGTCAAACAGTGACCACATATTCTTATCTGGAGAGCATGCTCAATAAATACTATCGGTGTAGAGTGGAATAACCAGACGCTAAGAGAGTACCAGTCAATAGAGACTTATGATGTATTTCGCAAATACTAACTGATTTGAAATTAAGAGTAAAAACGAAAACGATTGAAAGTAAAGCAGTTGATATATATTCATATTACTGTAATTTATATACATTCATATTACATTATTATATGCGTTGCGACCGATTTGCGTCATTTCTAGGCGCCAAATATTAGCGATTTAGCTCCTTTAACATACGTATTATAGCGATTGCTATTTATATAAATTATAATGTGAACTGTTTGCATTTGATACACATGCATCTAAAGTATACTAATTTTAAAAAAAAAATGTGTTTTGTATAATGTTTAATACAAAAATTGTTTTGCGAAAAATTATCTTTTTTAAAAAAATAAATGTTCGAAGAATATGTGACAGTCGTCCCAGCGATAACAAAATTATAGACTGAAATTGCTATTGATTTTCTGCTAAATAACTGGGTGCCTCTTCTTCGTTCGTCAAAGAGCTTACCCTGATTTTTGTTTTCTTCTTTTAATTCACATTTTATCGCATAATGGAGACCCAATCGTTCGACTCTTAACATCAAAGCTATCTGAAAGGTAACCTTTTACTGTATAAAATGAACTTGATTGATCAACAACTTTGATGCAGTGTTTGAATGATTATTGACAAAAGGTTGTGACTTTTACTAATTGTATTATGTTTGGATATTTGTTTCTCTAACAGATGGATCAAACTACTGAAATAACTTCCTGGTGAAAACAATATATTTTACGATTTATGTTTGACAAGTGCAGTATATATCAATTTGTATATCACAGAAAGTAAGTAGGAAGATGGCATATCTTTTAACACACTTCCTCAAAGCTGTAAATTTAGTTTAGCGATATTGTTGAGTGGGCTGTCACCCCACTACTTACTGCTTTAGTCCCGAAATTAACTAGTTTGTCTCCCTCTCTCACTTCTAACTGCAGGAAAGAGGTAACATTTTGTCCTAAATTATGATTGATCAACAGTCCGGTTAACTACCAATCGCTTACTGCGTTACAAAGGCATTACCCTTAAAACAAGGCGTCAAATCGGACCAAATTTGTTTACATAACTAGACTGGCCCAGTCTCTTCTATTTATTTTACATTTCGATTTATATAAAAGTATTAATTTTTAGTAAACCAACACTTTCGTTTCCATTTGTATAAACAATTTGTTTGAGTAAACCTGTAACCAGCACCAGAGATTACGTTTTTTTCGGGGTTTTTTTTGGAGAGGACTGGCCAATTTTCGGTGTGTGGAGGAGACTGGCCACCAGTCTATTACATAACGTGCATAGCAGAATATTGCAGTAAACCTAATTGCGTGACAAACGAGACTATCAGCATTGACATCAGATAAACAATACTGCATGGGGACGAACATACTTTTACCGTTTTTAATAACTTAAATCACTGTCCAAAGTTTTAGGGAACACCCCAATGTAAACTAAGGGCAGGCATGTTGTTGTACTCAAGGGACAGACTTCAAGTATCAGAAGCCAATCCAGCAATGGTCAGAAAGGGATTGCTCGGGCCATTGCTTCAGGAATATGGATGGTATCTACTGTCTTCCGTGTTGTGGCAATTATTGGACATTCATATACAGCTGTGCCGTCATCCTTTGATGGTGACGTATCATTATTACAAATAATGGTACGGGCAATAGGTCAAGCGTACATTATTTATACTAGTTAAACTTTTGAGCCCGTGTTACATATTTTATTACAAAGCTAATGCAGGTGTCCGTATTTTGAGTGGTTTAAAGGTTTTGAGCTATTAAAAAATGTTTCAATATACTCCTTAAAGCCCAAATACCACGCTTGTTGTAACTGAATAATATGTTCCAATCTTTATTCTGGTCAACAATTTGTACTATTTTACAATATTTCAATTAAAAGATAGTAAGCTGGCACTGCCAGGCAGGATACGCCCACATTTTCGAGAGATGGTTAGAGAACAAGCAAAACCGAAAGTGATTTTTCCTACAATCAAAGGCTATAATTCATTAAATTACAATTTGATATGCGCAAATATCGAAAAGAATCAAGATCTTTAGGTTATAAACATGCATTTCAAGTTTCATCAAAATCGAATCAAAATTATGACCTATACTGGGTCCACAACCTTGATATACCATATTTTAACACTATTGAGTACAAACAGCGGCCATTTTGTCTGGCAATTATGGTCCAATTTCCCTGAACTTCAAACTCAACCTTCGGTATGGTGTAACGGTGATAGAGTCAAGCTTTTTTTCAATCGGATAATAATCATAACCTCCAGAGGGACCATAGGCGATTTTTCGGGCAATCAGGGGCCATAATTCAGAAAGCTACGATATGATATGCGCAAATAACGAAAGGGACCAAGATCTTTGGGTTATAACCATGCATTTTAAGTTTTATCAAAATTGTGACTTATACGGAGTCCACAACCTTGATATACCTTTTTATAACAGTATTCGCGTACATGCGGCGGACATTTTGTATGGCAATTTTGTTCCAAATTTTTCCGAAATTCAAACTCAACCATCCTTAGGGTGTAACGGTGATATAATCAAACGATTTTTTAAATCGGATAATAATTGTGACCTCCAGAGGGACCACAAGCTAAACAAAGACGATTTTGCGTATAATCAGGGGCCATAATTCAGGAAGTTACAATCCGATATGCCCAAGATCTTTGGGTTATAACCATGCATTTCAAGTTTCATCAAAATCGAATTAAAATTGTGACCTCTACAGGGTCCACAACCTTGATATACCATATTTTAACAGTATTCGCGTACGAATGGCGGCCATTTTGTATGGCAATTTTGGTCCAATTTTACCGAAATTCGAACTCAACCTTTCTTAGGGTGTAACGGTGATATAATCAAACGATTTTTTAAATCGGATAATTATTGTAACCTCCAGAGGGACCACAAGCTAATTAAAGACGATTTTGCGTATAATTAGGGGCCATTATTCAGGAAGTTACGATCTGATATGCGCAAATATTGAAAGGAACCAAGATCTTTGGGTTATAACCATGCATTTCAAGTTTCATCAAAATCAAATTAAAATTGTGATCCCTACAGGGTCCACAACCTGGATATACCATTTTTTAACAGTATTCGCGTACGAACGGCGGCCATTTTGTATGGTAATTTTGGTCCGATTTTTCCGAAATTTGAACTCAACCGTCCTTAGGGTGTAACGGTGATATAATCGAACGGTTTTTCAAATCGGATAATAATTGTGACCTCCAGAGGTACCACGAGCTAAAATAGGTGATTTTTCGGACAATCAGGGGCCATTATTCAGGAAATTACGTTCCGATAGGCGCAAATATCGAAAGGAACCAAGATCTTTGGGATATAAACATGCATGTCAAGTTTCATCAAAATCGGTTCAAAATTGTGACCTCTATAGGGTCCACAAGCTAAAAACGTGATTTTTCGTACAATCAGGGGCCATAATCCATGAAGTTTTGATCCGATACGTGCCAATATCGAAAGCAGCCGAGATCTTTGGGGGATAAACCTATATTTCAAGTTTCGTCGAAATCGGGTAAGAATTGTGACCTGTAGAGAGTCCACAAACAATTGTGGACGGACGGACGGACGGACAGGGGCGACGACATAATACGTCCACATGAAAATGTGGGCGTATAAAAATGACACACATTTCATCTTAACACACCTAATTTTAAAAATTGGAAAAATTCAACTACCTGCCGTAACATGGTTTGAAAAGCCTTACGTAAGCACTTTCAAATGCAACTTGGATTTAAACATATTTTCGAACCCTCTGGACAAGTAAGATAGGTTGTAATGGTTAATTTACACAACAGGTAGGACACTTAAACATCTTGTAGTTAGAATAAGGCTAGTTTTTTTTCTGGACCTGTCAAGCCAGCAAGAGTGTTATTGTCACTTTAATGTCTCACCCTCGACCATTTAACCACACGCTGTGTATTTCATCATAAACCCCATCCTTTGACAAGATTAATGAGTAAAACACAAATATTTTGTTACCGTCTGGTTATAGGGCACTATGACATGTAACTCATTTGGGGTACTCGATTTTTTCTTACCGTCTGGTTGTAGGGCACTATGACCTAGACGACAAAAGAGACACGTCCTGTATTAAGACGGGGTTTGGGTGGCCGAATGGTTAGCACGTGAGTGCTGTATCATTAGGCCTGTCATTGAGTCAATTGGCGTGGTTTCGAATCCACGGTTGTACGTGACAAGGAGAAGGGACGCATGTCCAACCTCGTGGGTTTTCTTCTGGTCTTCCGGTTTCCTCCCACTGCTAAATACCCCTACGCGCAAGCGAATTATTGAAATACAATTAAACCATATGTTAGTCCCGAAATGACCTAGCTTGTGTCGAGTGGACGTTAAACCCCATGTCTCTCTGCATTAAGAACTGTAACCCGGCTCCATGCACGGGATACGATAATACGTATCGTAGAATATTTTATACGAATAATATAATTACAATGTATTAAAGAGCTAAAGGGCCTTTTTTAAGTCTTTATTTTGGCTTCAAATGTTATATAGTCTATTATATGGGCCTGTATACACGCGAAAAACCTATAATTAAATGGACCAGCCCATCCTCAAGATTTCATTTTTTAACGATACAATAACGTCTCGATTGTCAAGTACAATCTATGTCACATCTTCAAGCACTACTTATATTCAGTATATTCATTTATCATTTATTTATGAACTTTATTATCAAGAACGACCACTCCTTTATCTAAATTTTATATAATGCATCTTTAATAATCAAAGTTCAAACGAATACAATAAATGATGTTCTGCATCCTGGTCACAAGGAACTCACAGACAAATAGTATACATCCTCGTTGTAACCGTTTATTTTTAATTATCAAAACAAACTGACATATCTCACTTTAATTATAAATTATGGACACCCATACATATTGATATACACAAATTGAAACCGCATGTCCATGCCGATTTAATCGAATCAAAATGGAAAACATGGACATTAATAAACATCCTAGTTGAAACCGTTAATCTCGAAATTTCAAAACAAATTAACACATCTTAAGCTGCGTTCACACTAGGGCTTTAACCTGCATTGAATTCAGAATAAAGTCTTATTTCGGACTTTGGCGCCACACTGAATTCGATAAAAACCGAACTGAATCTGAATTAACGAATCCGTATATTTTTCCGAATTCAACCCGGAACAATTATTCTGAACGATTTATTAGCAGTCAATTTGATTTTCTAGCGTGGTTTTCCATACCAGTGTTGCTGTTGCAAGGCGGAGGGCCTGATGGCTGTAGTCCTTCAGATGGGACGAAAGACATATTTTCCGTGTACTCAATGACGTGAATTTAATCCGAATAAACTGTAATGTGACGCAACACTTTTAATGCGGGAAAAACCAATCCGAATTCCCGAGGCCGGTCTCCGGAATTCGCATCCAATGCGCATGTAGTGTGAACGTAGCTTAATTTAGCCAAATCAACTGGACAGGTGAAATTGCCTAACTCGGATGTCTGAATATCCTAACTATCGCCACTAATTTCTATTTCGAAAAACAAATTAACAAATTCGATATAATTAAATCACCTTGTTTTAAACAGCCCAAAACGGGCGATTTAATCACGACAAGTTGATTTTAAACCGCCTAAAACTGGCACCTGAACATCGTGTGCACAATAAATTAGACTCACGCGATAACGAAATAGTATGTATAAAAGATAGAAAAAGTATAAAGAGAAAGAAAAATAGGGTTTAACGTCCACTCGGCACAAACTAGGTCATTGTGGGACTAACGTATGGTTTTCAATTTTTATTTCAATAATACGCTTGCGCGTAGGGTTCTTTAGCAGTGGGAGGAAACTTGAGTGCTCGGAGGAAACCTAAGACGTTGAAAAGGCGTCCCTATCTCCACGCCACATACGCTCACACCAGGGCTCGAAACCACAGCCGCTAAACAGTGACAAGCTTCAGAAAGTTGGAAACAGTGACAAAACAGAACTAATAGTCTTCAGTTCTAAATCTGTACGACGGAGTTTGAATCTTCCGCCTTTTCGAATTGGAAGCCATATCGGCACAGGAGGCAAGGAACCTTGGATTTGTGTTTCAGTCTAATCTGTCAGTTGAATCACACATCAACAAAATATGAAGCAGAGCCTACACCAATATCCGCAATATTAGTCAGGTTAGGAATTGTATCAATACCAAAGCTGCTGTCTCCCTGGTCCAGTCATGTGTACTGTCACATTTAGACTACTGTAATGCCCTGCTTTACGGTGCACCAAAGGCTCTCATCACCAAGCTGCGAAGGTCCAAAATTCAGCAACCAGAGAAGCGACGAGGACAAGAAAATCAGATTCTATTACACTGGCTGAAGGTGGAACAACGAATCAAATATAAGCTACTGATGCTTGTATTCAAATCCAGGCACAAACTTGCTCCGCCTTATCTCCAGGTACTAATTCAGGATCATCAGCCAGTCAAAACACTCAGATCAACGAACAAATATCTACTTGACCCCCCCCCCCCTTCCTCAAAGTTAGCAACATATGGCGACCGTAGATTTGCAGCAGCTGGTCCGGCCCTATGGAACCCACTGCCAGACAACATCAGATCCATTCCGTTTCTGGATGAAGTTAAGAGTGCAATAAAGACACACTTGTTTAAAGAGGCATATCCATAGACAATCCCTGTATTGTATAATATCCATGTGTTGTCAGATTCCATCCGCGCCTTTGAGCAGTTGTACTCAACTGGCAAAGGCGCTATAGAAATACATAAATATTATTATTATTAAATAAAATACGTCAAGTTCACAAATCAATCACGTGTACTTCCTCATTCCGATATACGTCACGATATACGTCAATTTATAATTAATCTGTCTGCTCTTTATCTTTATCGAGCGTCTTCAGATGGTACATTGTATATAAATGAAGAGAGAGAGAAACACGAGAGATGGGGTTTAACGTCCACCCAACACAAACTAGGTCATTTTGGGACTAACATTATTTCATTAATTCGCTTGTGCGTAGGGGTCGTTAGAAGTGGGAGGAAACCAGAGGACCCGGAGAAAAACCACGATGTTGGACAGGCGACCCTAAATGAAATGAAATGGAGCTTAACGTCCTACTGTTTTGCTCTGAAGACGGGAATACGCCATACAATGTCAATACGGAGAATTTTGACGGGGCAGCGGCCTACTTTTATATATAATTTGATCTGTCAGGGGGTCTTTTACGTGCACATCAAAGTGTACACGGGGCCTGTATATAAGATTTGATCTGCCAGGGGATAATTTACGTACACGCCAAAGTGTACACGGGACCAGGCGCACAGGTATCTTTACAAGTATGAGGAAACATCTGGTTTCGGAGAACTGGGGAATCAAAATCACGCTAGTTGACTCAATTACAGACATTATGATACAGCGCATGAATGCTAACCATTCGACCATCCAACATCCGTATAAAACATACAATATGTTATTAGCAGATCAGTGTCAATAAATCACGTGTGATGAACAGCGCTGTGCTATATTATTCTATTTCAATACGACATGTAACTCATGGGGGGTAATTGATTGAACGTTCCGGAATTGAGTTCTCTTAATACCGAAAAATAGTGACGATCGAGTGAAAAGGGGTATTTCGATCTACAACGCATACGTCGACTGAATAAGCAAATATCTCAAACAACCATAAACGTCAAAACATATTCCTTGTGTTTAGTTACGTCACGATTCAACTCACACCACCTCCGTTGTCGGGACTTACACAACTGTGACAGGACTGAATTCCGCGTCACTCGATTGCAATTCTGTTAATTCGGGACGTTCTGGTCTGACAATCGAGCATCCCCAAAGATATGCCGCTAATAGAAACGTCTTCTTTGTAACCGGATACTAATAAGAAAAGAACCAGTGATTTTGAATTCAAATAAAAAACATTTTTCTAAATACGGAACAGTTATGTGACGAAAAACCGAGGCCCCGTTTACACATTGGTGTGCACGTAAAAGATCATTTGTTAGAATAAAATATACGACTAGGCCATAACGCTGCATACCGGGAAAAATTTCCTTCATAGAACACTGTATGATGTATGCCTGTCTTCATTAGCCCCGTTTAGGAACTGAACAGTAGGACGTTAAATCCCATTTCATTTCATTTCCACATCGATTGCAGATTAAGTTAAATCATCCATAGTACTGCTAGAAGTCATCAAATAGAGAGCAAAAAAATATTATCAGATTCCGTGTCGTAGTTTTTACCAAATGAGGAAAATAATGTTGTCAATTCTATTAACGAGTTATTCTAGGTTTGAGATGAGATGACATCTCTGAGATATTTATTTCTTGAAAGCTAATTCTGATTTTATCTGAGATAGTGACACTACTAACTGGTAACTGGAGATTTTGCTCAGTTAAAATGGGCGGGTTTTGTGCGGATGCATATTCGTCGGGGAACATCTGGTATCACTTATTATTGGAGTAGTTCATATCATTACACCACATGCGTTGTATTTTTGTATTCACACAGAACAACATATTATGCAATTCAACAATCCCGGAAGTAAGACATATGTGTTCAACTCTGATGGCTTTGACATTACATACAAAGAAATAAACTTATACCCAATTAATGTGTTATTTTCTTTAATAACGATAATAATGTAGCTAGTGCCAGACAACCAATTATCCTTGTGAAATGGGAGATGTTTGGTTTGAAAAACAAATTCATCAACTGGAAGTTCGATAAAGGCTGATGGTGACAATATAAAGGCTTCGCCATTAATACAAAAATCATTATATATATATAATACATGTATATATATTGAATATATTTTGTATTCGTGGTTATAATCATTTCGTCTATATCTAAAGTTGAGTCAACTAGCGTGGTTTCTATTCCAAACCCGTGGGGTTTCTCCGGGTCATCCGGTTCCCCCCACTGCTAAAGACACCAACTTGAAAGCGAATTATTGAAATAAAATGAACTATATGTTAGTCCTAGTTAGTGTTGAGTGGACGTTAACCTCATTTGTCTATATATATATATTCAATGTCTCAGAAACACAGGTTTAGTGTAAATAAAACTTATTGGGGTGCAATGGACGACCTTATCAATCACAAGAAAATATTTCTTTAAACAAAAACATAATAGTAAATGTTATTTACCCGTCATAGCCTAATATAAAATAGTGACGAGTGTCGTTCAACTGGCTACTTATGTTGACTAGTTCGAGATCAACTGATACCCGCTTTATTGTTTTGTCACTTTATATTTTTGTTTTTTTTAAGGCGGCAGTGGGGGGGGGGTAATGCGTGTCCTTAAAGTCATCCGGTTTGTCGCCATATCATCCCGGCTGTCAATATGTACGTGGTAAGGCGCAGGGTCAGCTGCATAACTTCTTTTCGACAGGTTCTTACATGTAAAGATCCCTACATCGAAGCAATTATTAAAATAATTATTGTGCCATGTTAGTACCAAAATGACCGGCTTGTGTTGTGAGGATGTAAAATATCATCGCACGATCTGTGCCAAGGGCCAAATTGGAAAAAGGCCTCTAGCCGGGAACATCTCACTGTGCCCCCTGCTATTGTTCTCATGGGGGGATTAATCAAGCAAGGGGATTATTGAATACAATGGTGTTAAAGGTATAGTCTATTTTTAAAAACTACTAGCATTAAACTAATTAACAACTTTATTCACAATAAAAGTAACAACAAATACATGTATCAAACATATTTCATAACCCTACTAAATGGGATATGGCGTCGATGTATTCAATTGCACTTTTTACTCTGTACTTATACCCCAAATTTACTAAATTTTGACCGCCTTGAGAATTAGGAATAAACCGTACGCGAACTTAAGCCATTTTAAAAGATATAATGTAATTGGGGGTCACAACTATCCTTATATAATGATAGTGAGTTTCTAAAATATATACTTAATTGATTTATGATTACTGTCTGAATAGAAGGTAGGTGAATAATATTTAAGATACTCGTTAACCGATGACACGTTGACTTAACTTATATATTTTAATCATTAAAAAAATTAAATCTTAACTAGATGAACAGTACCAATAAGGATACAGTCTATAATCCTTTGTTTACTTAAGTTTTCACACCACTAGCCTATAACACCAGTTGATTAGGGGGCACAGTGAGATTAAACCCTCTAGCCTAATTTGCTACCCTTGTAAAATGACGCGATTATTATTATTATTATTAAACCCCATTGTTCTCTCTCATTGTGTATCAATGAACGTTATAGAAGTCTGCAAGATGAACAAATCATTTTCCATGGACAGACTAGATATTTTAAAACTAGCACGGACGATCAGTGTCTGTTTATTAATAAACCTCTTGTAATATCTTACACATAAAGAACAACCCAGACTCAGAAGATAAATGACCCTGGTGAGAAACAGTTGGGCGAAATTCAGCAATTATTTACCCACTGCTAAAATTGTTATAAATCATAAATGCACTATTGATTCGATTCCTTTAGGGGAGTTTAGGTGATCGAATGATTCAACGCTTTGGATCATAAGGTTTCTCTTGTGTGGCTTGGGGAAGTGTCGCATGCCTAACCTAATGGGTTCTCTCCCGATATTCCGGTGTCCTCTTACTGGTAAAGATCATTACGATCAAGTCAATTATTAAGTATGGTTTAATGGTCGAGAGCGAAACATTACGTAATATATTGATACTGCACGAGGCATTAGCGGAGTGTTGTTTCAATATATTACGCAACGTCTTTTCCGCGAGACCACTAAACAACTTAAAATACAGACACGTGCCTTTCAATAAAATACTTCACACGAGTCCAAAACGTAATTAAGTATAAATAATGTACAAATTATTTGGAAAAAATGTTACGGCAACATCAAAGGATGACGTCCCATCTGTATTTTAGATAATATTAAATCACGTGCTATTCCAGAATCGACCTAGTTTGTGTCGTGTTGATAATAGACCGGCCACGTGCACATCAGGAAACAAAACCGCACCAACTATTCGTAGACCTTATAATCAAAAGCGCATGCGGTATCTTATTTTATAATGTAGTACAAGAAGAAAGAAAATAAATAAACAAATTAAAAATATAATTCTAATTGGATTCGGTCACCAACGACAGAACAAGAACTCATCCGCACAGGAATACAGATCACTGGTCCATGCACTTAATCATTTACGATAACAAATACACAATCGTTCGCGATCAACAGCCGTTTATATTGTTAAACATTAAATTCAGCAGTTTTTCGATGATTCCAAAAGGCCTGGGACCATACCATTTCATTTTGGCGCTTAACATGTCAATTGTTACACATCGTATTTACTCCTATCCACAAACAAGCTTCTTTCCCGAACTAAAATCAAAGGCTTGTGATCTTGTTAGACGTATAATTAGAACACTTCAGTCTGTCAAATTATCCTTACTTCAAAATCCAGAATTTCCATGAGACCATCAAAAATATTATTTAATAACCCCATATTTGACCAGATCAAAAACAACATGAACCTTGTATTACCCTCTTCAATAAAATATTTTCCACCTTCCAAGTGGTCAGTCTGATTGACAGTAATCTTATTTTTGGATTTCAGGATCAGTTTTAGCGGCCATCAATTGATAATTATACGAAACTAACAACGTTATTTCTATGGAATATGACAGACACTGAACAACTTTTGAATATATATGGAGTTTATTACCCCATTTCCAGAAATAATGTCAAACTCCTTTAATGTTCATCACGTGGTATTAGCATCTCTCCCGTCAAAAGGCAAAACTTAGTAACTCACTTTTTTTCTTATTTTGAGAAAACAAAGGAAAACGTAATGAATGAATATTAAACCCCAGCTCATCCATTGTTTTCCCTTTTGAGTTACTAGGTTTTTATGTGGTATTCTATGCATAAAGGAAGTTGCTAAGTTGTGGCATGGATGTAACTACTTACAAAATTAAAAGATTGGAAGATCTATCACAACAACAGGAAGCATATACCCTAGTAACTCCAAATTTGGTCCTAACTCAATTTTGATTTTTAAAAAATGAGTTACAAGGTTTTGCTTTTTGACGGGAGAACTGGCTGAGTCAATTCGCTGCACACGCACCAAAGCGTTGTTCTACACATACTTGGCAGTCCTAAAATGGCATAGTTTGTGATGATAGGATGCCGCCCCGTCCCATCTCTCTCTCTCTCTCTCTCTCTCTCCCTCTCTGTGTGTTTATCTGAACATCAAAAATTGTTTATGTTGCTGATGTCAGCGGATGTGACTATGTCCTATAGTCAACACAGGAGCAAATCATCTTTGTAAAAGGACATAATTATTTATGATGACCCGAAATCAAAATAAGGTTTTGTCACTCTCTGAATAATTTATGACATCAATACCATAATCATAATCACCTTGTAGAGCCTGGGGGCACTGGAGTTTTTGCCATAAGAATATCTTATTGATTGAATACCAGGTCAAAAACCAACAGATTAGTTTGGATTTATTATTCCTTTTATTTCTTACAAGGAATTTGTAATACCGTAGAATAAGTCTTTGCCATGGGGGGGATTAATTTCAGCTTGGGTGTGCATGGAGTGGGGGGGGGGGGGTCTATTTGCCCCCCAAATTTCTTTAGCTGAAATGAATTTTACACAAAACTGTGATGGTTGTTTATTGTTAAATAATTACACAAATAGACAACAATATAAATTTACAGTTTAAGCAAAAAAAACCCTTAATGTCCGAAAAACGAGAATACATTACCCGAAAATTGGACGGTCCATCGCATCGCTGGGTCTCTTACACATATGCCGGTGGCTGTGTTTTGTCTGATAAACACACGAAAGCCGTAACTTATTCTTCTTTTTGAGTTCCTCTTATTTTGGGAGTCTATGGAGACTATGTCTTCCCCATAGTCCAATGCATAACCTGTGGTCGTCTTCATTAGCTCTATTGCAATGTCGTACCCAGAGTCGGCCGAGGGGCCAAATACTGTCCATTATCTTCAAATTTTTTTTACAGGTAAGCCCCGCCCATTCTGACCTCTGATTGGTCAATCTTTTTTGGGGTCTTTTTCTCGAAAACAAGATGTCGGATCGTCGTTTTGTTTGTTGTGAAATGATTCTTGAGGCAAAGTCAACTCGCTGACATAACAAAGGTTGATCCTAAATGTAAAAATTTAAGTTTTCGTAAAGATCTATTTTCTACGCGTGTGTATATTTTTAAGTGATTCGGTCATACAGACATTAAATACATGTCACGTGACAGTCGTGTGATTCGTCCCTTACGGAAAAATGGCTACCCAGTGTCACGAGAGAAATTTCTTTCTCCAAATTTTTTCTGGTTCGAGATTGGCCCTATTGGTGAGATACCTGACTACCTAAATGAAATGACATGAGATGGAATGGGGTTTAACGTCCTACTCCGAACTGCGCTAATCAGGACGGGAATACGCCATACAGTGTGATATTAGTGCAATTTTGCCCTGACAGTGGCGCTACGGCCTACTCGTATATTGAATTCCAATTGCTAAGGGAACTGTTACGTGTACGTCAATGTGCACACGGGGCCTTGGTTCTCGTCCCATCCAAACCCTCCGTCTTGCATCACGCCAGGGAACCACACCGGAAAATTTGGATGAACTTTCTCGGCCAATACAGGGGTAAAACACCCAGGAATCCAAAAACAAACAGCATTTTATACTAAAGTGTGTTATATACGTAACTGGGTATACTTAATTAATCAACGAGACCTTGCGCCATCGAGGTGTTCCTGGCATTTGTCTTGTATTTCAGAGGGGGAGAGAAGATTTCATACTTTAAAGGGTCAATACCACTCTTGTTGTAACTGAATAATATGCCCAAATCTTTTTATTCTGGTCAACAAATTGTACTATTTTACGATATTTCTATGATACAAATTCATCTTAACAATCTATTTAGAAAAAGAAAAAAGTTCAACTAAACGTAAACCTTTTCAAATGTGACTTTGATTTAAACATATGTTGAAGCCTCTGGACAAGTAAAATAGGATGTAATAGATAATTTACACAACACGTAGGATACTTCTAGTACTTGAGTAAAATAGGATGTTATGGATGATTTACACAACCGGTAGGACATATAAACAACTTGTACTTAGATAGTAAGTGCAGGGGGACTGCACCACATATGATTTACACAAAAGACAAACATAGCGACAAGACACCATACTCAAAAAACAACAACAAACAAACAATTCAAAAAAAGCGAATGGATCCGGGGGCTAGCCGTAAGCGTCCACTGCGCTGTACAGTCCCGGGCCTGTGGTGACACAGACTTCACTCAATTTGAAAACAACTGGGAATGCAACCCAAAGAAATAATTATATAGTGTCCGCATGAGTCATGATCTATTATATGTTGTAAGAATTACGAATGTAAGTATATTGTTGTATAAATTCCGCTACACAAGTAACCACATAGTTAAATGTATCAGAAGTAGGCCTAGTTCAAACTAAATCAAATCAATAAAAGGATTAAAGTATATTAAATGCATTTAGGACACACATTACAACCGTCACAGAAACAAAAAACAAAACTGATTACAAGAAGCAAAGGAATATAGACTATCTAGGGAGACAGCCGAGCCGTCTGCTGACTGAGTGGCGTGACGTGAATCTGCCGTAATAGTTGTTATGACGTCGCGGTTTAGAAGGTGCAATTTCCCGATAAAAAAAGGGCGATAATCTAGATAAAATAACGTTGAAATATAAAAAAATACAAAAAAAAAAAGAAAAAAAGACTATAATTTAATTAGTGTCATTGTCCCTTTAATGATACCCAACTTTTAATGAATTGATTAGACAACTCTTGAACAAACCAATTTGATTATTTCTATAGATTTTTTAACACAATGAGTCGTGTTTTTAGGAAACATATTGACATACACAGTTGTTCCCAACTTGGGAATCCCAAGAGAAAATGAAGTTAGTCTGTAGAAAACTAACTGCTTTATTTGTATTGTTTTAACCGAATACAGACAAGGGTAAATGGGGTTTTAACGTCCACTCGTAACATACTAGGTCATTGCGGAACTGACATAATATGGTAAATTTCATTTCAATAATTCGCTTGCGTGTAGGGATCTCTGACAGTAGAATGCAAGCCGGATGACTCGGAGAAACAACACGAGGTTGGACAGGCAATCCTACTCATTGCCAACACGTACCATGTTACTTAACCCAAGGACAGGTCCCCAGAACACCGAAAATTAAAAACTAAAGTACGTTGTCCTGGTTTGAAATGGTATATAAAGTATTATTTAGATGTCTATACATGTGCTTAGTCCTCAATCAACTATTCAAACCATCGGATGACAAACGCTTACAATCCGGCCAAGCCAAATGTTACCGATCATATATAACGGCACACATGGAGATAACGTTTAGCGATCGAAGACCAGATAAAAGAGCTATACATACATAGCTTTCTATGCTTCAATATTAAACATGTTAGTTTTTATTATTATTCATACAACTGTTATTACATTCGCTGTCTGAAACCCGATCACAGTAGTTATTTTAAACTTATTTTAAACTTCGCTCAGAGGAAAGTAATTTGGTCGAAATTTTCAATATACCTTTTTTCAATCATCGATTTTTGAACTATTACAGCAAGAACGTCCGATTCTTCCCCTATATCTTATATCATGTCTGTTTTAATATAAAACATTACACATAAAAATAAAAATAAACTCAAAATGAAATGGGGTTTAACGTCCTACTGTTCTGCCCCGAACTGGGCTAATGAAGACGGATGGACTTTTGCGGACAATGCAGGGATCACAACCCCAATCTCCAGGCTAGCAAGCCAGCGTCTTACCCAATGACTTGTGTCATTATGTAACCTTAACTAATTGTTTGATTTAACTGTCTTTGGCATGATAAGCAAACTGTACTGATATGATACAGTAGAAAGGTGTCTAATGAGCTCCTTTGTCTAGAACGCTTTTATAAACCAAGAACAGAAACGAATCGACAGTCGGGTCTAGAAGCCGAAGGCTAGGCGGGCACCTAGAAGGTACCTCAAGGGTCCTAGGCAGGGCTCGAGGATATGAGGCGAGACGAGAGCTTCTGGAGTTAACAAACTCGTGCTAAGCCAAGCCAAGACACCACTCCCTCCATACAAGTTACTTCTACGGTCGTTTACATTACGATGTATTATTAGAAGTTAAACAAGTCTTGTCTTCTTAACCTGAAAGAACCAATTGTGTCACGGTGTCTTCCCATAACGCCGACTCACCAGAGTTTGGAAAGTCGACCGCGGCACTCTTTGATGGGTTAAGAACGGATTAAAGGCGTTAATGAGGTAGGGACCAGTCATTATTAATATAGTTAACTTAAATTCAACTCACTAACTATAGTTTTCTTAATCTATAGTTTACTTTACTTTGTTCAGATTATTAATATAGTTCACTTAAACTCAACCCACTCATTAATTAATAAAATGATATAGGCTACGACAGTTCAACAAGAAGCTGACAAATGATCGAAATTGAGTTCATTGTGATTATTTCTCAAAATAGGTATAAATACGTAAATATTCCCAAGACATTTCATATACATTTCTTTCTACGATGACTAATGCACAGTTACAATCTAAGTTTCTTCCTACAGCAAGAGGTGGCAGTTACCTATGTGTTGCTGGGTAATAAATATAGATAATTTATATGTATCTTTCTTTATTTGCAGATTGATGACGCATGGATCCAAATAATGGCCAAGGTACCAGATAATGCGAAATTTCAACAACTGGCCGACTATATGGTTACCCAATGGTTAGACGGTCAATTCACTCAAGTACAATGGAACCACAACCAAACCACGCGAAGAACCAACAATTCTGTAGAGGGGTGGCACGGGCGTCTAGGAAAATTAATTGGAAAAGCTCATCCGAATATTTTTGAAGTGATGGCATTTTTGAAAAAAGAGCAAAAGACGATCGACATTCAGTTGTTGCAGTATACGAGTGGCCAGCGACAACCAACATAAAAGGAAAAAAATACACAGATATCAACAGAAAGATCAAAGATGCAAAATATAGATATGAAGAAGGAGGATTGAATTTGTTAGAATTTGTTGACTATGTTGGACATTTTATTCGTGCCAAAAGTTAAAATTATTTACATGTATAATCATATGTCTTAAAGTTTGTTATACATTTTTTTAAAAATAAATGCTCCCAAAATTATCGGCTTAATTAGTTTTATCCCCCAGCTTGGGTTTATTGTTCTTGGCCAGTCGGCCCCTTAACACCGACCAAAATCGTCCCCCTAAAACTCGGTGAGTCGGCGTTATGGGAATAAACCTGTGTCACACACCCCAAAAAAAATCGAATTGGAGTTTCATCATATTTGAAAATCACTCCGAGACATAAAGATATTAGCCTGGCATCAATGGAAGCGTCAAATGGTGTTAACGTGAAGATTGGATTATTTCTGTGATGTTTGGACCAAAATGTATTTATGGTAAAAGTACTTGTAACTTTATATGGTCTCAATATATGTATACAGATGTTATTTGTTTGATATTGGTTTTGTGTATCAGACGGTCAGACGTGGATGAGGATTCTGCTTCCTCGTTAATAATGCATTGGTCATCTGGAAGTCCATCAATTGGTTTAGCTGAATTATATTCGGTGATCGTTGTTAAAATTACAACCAGTCTGGGGATTTAGTTGGACTAGAATACTGGAATTAAACGACCTATAAAACTTAGAAGGAGAGAGAGAGAAGTGGGGTTTAACGTCCACTCGACACAAACTAGGTCATTTCGGGACTAACGAACGGTTTGATTTTATTTCAATAATTCGCTTGCGTGTAGGGGTATTTAGCAGTGTGAGGGGACCAAGAAACCTGAACAAAACCCAAGATGGTAGACAGGCATCTCTACTGCTTGTCACGTAGAACCGGAGATTCGAAACCCCCCCCCCCCTAAATGTCAAAGGACACCTGAATTAGTAAATGTTTAACACCAAGCGAAATAAATTAAAATACACCTGAACCCCAAATAAGTGTATGTTCATTTGATTTGTATCTTTAAAAAAAACAGAAAGTAATCTAATCCCAAAATAAACACATTTGTATTGCTATACTACTTCTATATTTTATTAGTATGCAACAAGTGTGTTTTTTTAGTGAAATTTATTTCTATATGTCTTATATGGATTAATCTAATCCAGTATCCATAGAAACAGTTTTCATATGGAGCATGCGCCAGTTTCCAGGCATGATTATGCTGGTGTTCCAATTCCGGTGACTGGATCAAAAGATCATATCACGAAATAGTCAATTTGTAATCATTAAAATGTAACTGAAAGATATGAGAGAGAAAGAGAAATGGGGTTCAACATCCACTCAACACAACTAGGTCATTTCGGGACCAAAACATGGTTCAACTCCATTTTAACAACTCGCCTGCGCGTAGGCGTCTTTAGCAGTGGGGGGAAACCCTTGGTGCCCGGAGGAAACCCACGAGATTGAGAAGGCGCCCCTATCTCCAGGGCAAGCCAGAGGTGGCCGGCCAGCTAGAGGTCGAAACGCGGCACTCTAGACCACTAGGCCATATGCAATGTAGTAATGGATGTCGAGCACGGGTCAGGGTACGATTACTTTTTGTAGAACCCGATGCCACATATCATTGTATGAGCGCACATTGTTGCTTAGCGACACAATTACATTCGCAATATCATTTTCCTGGACTTTTTTTTCAATTATGATATTGGTAAAAAAAAAGGAATTGGGTTAAACGTCCTACTATTCTTCTCCAAAGGGCTAACAATGAGGGCACAGAGAGCGGTGCTACGGCCCACTCGAATTCAAACTGCCAATGGCTCTTTACGTACACGCTAATATGTACGTAAGACCTCGGGTTTTCCAATAGTAAATGTATTTGTATAAATTACAGTACAATAATGTACGGAAACAATCTTTGATACAGTAAGGAATAAACGCTAGCATTCCATTTTCTGTCATGTTTGTACATTGGACATTAATTTGATTAACATCGATTTTCAAATAACTTGATAATTCAATTAAAGGCATAACTGATCTGGTTTCTTCTTGGAGATAAACTAATCTAATTTGAAGTAAGTATCACAAATAGTTCTTGAACGAGGTATTCCTTTGTATACCGAAACATGACAAGGGAAGATAACTTGGAAATCACGTGTATTTGAAGACAGAGCACCATTAATTTCCCCATTGACTTCGATGTTAATGCTGGCCTCTTTGCCCACCTCCAACTTTTCCCCAGATTTTCGTTGGGCTGAATGCTTTTCACTAAAAACAGAGGAACAAGTGACCATGTATTTGAACTAAAGTTTGTATGAGGTTGACCACTAAAAACATGTAACTAGTTGCCGTACATATCACCGTAGCAGACTAATAACTTAGTTATCCTTCCGCCTCAAAATTACGAATATTTACCAAAACCTGGCATACAATTTTAATTCAAACCCTCTTCTTCTATTATAGACCACAAAATGAACAAACATTTCCATGCAAAGGGGGAGAATGGATGGCCACAGATCACTAATTATTTCCCCATTGACTTTAATGTTAATTTTCGTCTGTAAGACTGGCTCTAACTTTTCCCAAAATTATCGTCTGGTAGAACGCTTTCTGCCAGAAATGGATCAACATGTGGCAAACTCTTTCTGTAGGAGAGCTGGGGCTATTTCTAAACCTGACAAACTGTTTTTCTTTTGCATATTAAATTGTAGAACATTTTTCTAAAAATATATGAAAATTTAATAAAGTTGTTTCATGTATATCTAGATAGATAACAACTATCTCCTATTTAGTGGAATTGGTTATTTAAAATAATTAAAAGGCACCATTCAGCTTTGAACATGTGACGCTCACAGCGTCTTTTGTAAACAATGCATGCGCCAATGGGCGAATGAATGAATCCTCTTGATGTGATGTCACATGAGAAGACAGTTATCTTAAATATCTTAGAAGACTTTCTTAATTCCTCTGGGAAACAGATTATAAAAACACACCACGGATTTGGGAAACGAGATATAATGCAACCGACATATGAATTTTCGTATGATTCTTTTAGGCCGGGTATTGGCCGACACAAGAAATTAAAAATCCAAGTAGGACATAATAACTTTACATTGGAACGTGGACACATGAGGTAATAATCTAATGTTAGTAACGTGGATTTCTACCTCTGACAACTCGTATGTCATTCTCTCTACTGTAGGATCCTGTATTGTAAGGCCACTTAAAAAAAGTACTATATTTGCGCTTTCGAGCATTAGATAGGTGCCATTGCACATATTAATGTCCTTGTTATCCAGTAGTTAGGGGCATTTATGACAAATTGATTAGTATTGGGTGACAGTATTAACATATTAAAAATCTTAGGGAATCTAACTTCCGGAAAGTGTTTTTTTTTCAAGATGGCTTCCAAGATGGCCGCCAAACCATTAAAATAACAGTAAATTGACCATAACTCGGTCATTATATCAGTGTCTATATCTAGGTTTTTATACCCTGTGAAGTCAATGAGACCATTCTCAGAATTGTTGAATTATCTGATAGCCTATAAATTCAATATGACAATCCAAGATGGCTGCCAAAACAATTAAAAACAAACAATAACAATGTATTGGTTATTAAAAAACCCGGTGAATTTCTATATATATTTGGGTAAACTAAGCAAGCATAAAGAGTTCATACGATGTGGCAATGTTGACTCTTGACATAATCAACGCAAAGAAAGCACATGTATCAAGTATTACTAAAGATCATCGCTGTCACTCTCGATGTCATCGTCTGTAATTATGTGATTGCTGTATGAGTTGACACATAAACCAGTTTGGTATGGTCCACATCCAGCATGGCATGGTTCCCCATATCTCCGGCAACTATAGTGAGGTGGACACGATTCGCAATTTCAGTGTATCATTTTCAGTTGGTTATCCGGGGCAGCTTTCATGTCCGTCATGATTGGAACCATCTGATTATTGTCTACTCTCCATCCCCAGACTAGAGCATCCATACCATCTTCAGTACCCATTCAGACCATAATCTGGAAGTAAACTCTGAGGCAATGGAATTTGGTAGAGGATAGTGTAGGTGGCAAACGTTCAGGGTGAACAAAGAACTTGGCTGTTGTTATTTTCTTGACAAATGAATTGTAGCGCAGTGTTTACAGGTTACTACTGCCATCGTTGCCAAACTTAACGGTCATAGCTTTGTTTCCAAGATCCTTAATGATGTGGTCTGTCTGATTTGGGAGAATGAAGCAATTTGCACATTCTTTGATTATTGGTTGACCTTTCACTAGTTTCTTGAAAGCCGTCTTCTTCTAGATAACAAATATCCTTGACGTTGAATCACAACCGGTGAATGCATGAATGGAGAGGAGCTGTGAGCACATGTCTGGCCCGATGATTGCTTTCGGTCTGTTGATGTCGTGTACCTTGGTTGCGTAAGTTTTGTCGGAGCGGAAGTAAAGGTCTTTAATGTCTAGATCAGTGTCAGCATAGTGTAGTAACGATATTAAAAGGTCTGTGTCTTCATCAATTAAAGTCGTACTATGTCGATGAGAGCTGTCCACTGCCATCTTGACGATCTCAACATCTGCATCATCTGGTGCGTTGATCACATTGCAGCCTCTATTCCTCAGTTGAGCAGAAATTGGAGAAATTATTCCTTCCTTGTTGGATGCTCGGGACAAGAACTGCTCATTCTTTCCAATGAATTGGGTGTCTGCAGTAAAGTGAACAACCGAGTGGACGTTCATGCCGCGTCTTTAATGGGTATTGTCTTTCGGAAGTTGGATTCCTTAATATTTTTAATATGTGATACCTAGTATTGCCCAAATCAGTTAAAAAAAATTTGTTGCAATTTTTTTTTGGTGAAACTATATATGCCCCTACCTACAGAGATTTAGTTCTTATTGTATGTGATGTTTATTTTTATTTTACTCACGTCACATGCACGAGATCGAAAGCCCCCTCCCCCGCTCTAAACACGTTTGGGTTCTTTAAAACTGTTACAACTAGTCCATCAACCTTATTTGTATCAATTGATGCCGTAAACGCATTGAAAATCAGGAACTGTTTGTTTGACGCACTTCCTGTTGCATGATAGTGGGATTCCGTCGGTTTACATGCATCCGATAAGTCACAGGGAGGGTATCCAAAGTTTGATTAAATGAACATTTGAGTGTTACGCTCTTTACTACGAAACCAGCCATGACCGCTTTTTAAAATAAGTACGTGAGATTGAGTACACGCGTATCATACAACGTGCTTGATTTCTGTCATGACTCTTTAGGATTTCCTTGTCAATATACAAGAGATATTAATGAGTGTTTACTTATAACTCTTGTATCTTGTAACAACAATGCGCCAATAAAAATATCTGATTTCAGAAGACTTAAATTACAACACTATGGAACCGTGTCAACGACATCTTGAAGGCCAATTATTGTTTGTCGCTAGTAATGATATTTGAGCCCTTTTAAAGTGTTTACTTATAACTCATGTATCTTGTAACAACAATGCGCCAATAAAGATATCTGATTTCAGAAGACTTAAGTTGCAATCCCATAGAACCTTGTCAACGACATCTTAAAGGCCAACTATTGTTCGTCAGCTGATAATGATATTTGAGCCCTTGTAAAGTCGAATAACAGGAGTTTGTTCATTTGCTGGGTTAAGAGGGTGCAACATCCTTTTAACGAACTTGATCGTTTAAACAGTATCAATTGTATCGCTCTATCCATTTGGCCCAGAGGGACTCGGAATGGTATCACCCTTTATCAGTGAATGTTTACACTGAACTTCAACCCAGTGGTGCCACAACCCTTTAAACACACCCCAATATACATTAATCATACTTAACCTGTTAAACAAAAAGTGAACGACATAACGAACGAATTAAAATTTGTAAACATTTTTGTCAATGCAGTTAACAAAAAGTCCTCACAAACTCTTCTTTGGCAACGCTTATTCTTACTTTCATGTCCATTTGAATAACCAAGCTAAAGGTCGGTGAAGGGTAATGACGGACATAAGTCAACAGCGACAAATATGAGATGTCCGGACACCTGTTGCCACTGTTTGTCGTGTGTTTTGTACACGAGAAGCAGTCCATTTACTAATTACACTATTTTGATTGAATACACTTTAACGTTTTTTAGGACTTCGAATTATGTCTTACGGATTTGATTGTTGGTACTTGTTTTTTTTTTATTTGAGGCAAGTGGACGCAATTATAATGGACCTTATGATACAACACGCACGTGCTTATTATCCGGCCACCCAACCAATAGCACGGGCTATCGAGCCAATGATTGGCCTGGGTATTAACCTATGTCTTTGCACGCCACTGTAAAATAGCAGACAGCCGCCGATTTTTCGAATGGCCTGTAATCTTTAATATGCCGTAAAATGATCCACGTTAACGCAGAAAGTAGAGAGATGTTACTTTTACCAGTGGTCTTCTTAAGATCCTCTTGACGAGACTTTTTATCTGTTAGGTTATTATATCTGTAATAAAAACACTATCGACATGGTTTGCTGTAATGGAGATCTCTGTGATAATGTTCCCTTGAGATACTAGAATAGCAGTAAACACTCCATTGATATTAGACTTTCATTGACAATAAACAGATCATATACCTACCCGGTTCTAAAAAAACCAATTTATGATGGCTACAGTGAAAGTCATTTAGAAGAGGATGATAAAATTCCCAAATGTAGAATTCCATTGGCCCTGTTGGTGACAGAAAGTGCCTTTTATACCGTGTTGGGAAATTTCCAGTTTCGACTTCTGAATCGCTTGACGGATTTCAGCCAAGTGTGACAGAGCTTATACCGGCTTTCAATTTGTCGCCGCAAATTTCCTTATCATTTGGAGGATTTCGACGCGATTTGGTAAAAACAATTCCTATTAATTCCTATTTATTCATATAAAGTTGGTGGCTACATCTGAGTGACACGCATCATTTTTGAAGGACAAAATTAAAGGAGCTAAATCGCTAACATTTGGGACCTAGAAATTGACAATAGTGGTTCGCAACGCATATAACACTGTAATATGAATGTATATAAACTGATTTACATTCAATGGTTCAGTGTTTCCCCAATTTCAAATCAGTTATGCTCGGCGTAATAAGCAATGCAGTCTCAATCTAGTGCAAACTTCTATAGCGTCTGGTTATTCCAGTCAATATACGCCGTATGGTAAGGTGCAATATATCTAGCCTCGCTCCTCAAGTCTCTTATTCAAACTGGGACTGAAGTGCATTATGTGTACCAATGTTAAAAAAATTTTTTATCTAAAATATCGGATATCAGAAGTTCATCTTTTCCTGGTAAGTTTACATCATCAATGTTGATTTAAATTGGCCAATAATTCATGTTTTCGATGTCAAAGATTTTGGAGGATTTAGAGTTACGGACTTAGGTCCTTTAAGTTTGTCCACTTCATCTAAACAACTTTCAGGAATGTAATCAAATGTATTCAGCATCTCGCATTGATGGTATCTAAAACGAGAGGCCGTTTTGTGTCTGTCATCGACACAAATAACAAAGCCGATACCACCGATGGAGGTTAAGGCTAACATATCGAGCAATGAACACACGATCGACAACAATATTGCCCTTTAATGTCAATACAAAATGCATCAGTGAATGTACGTTTACTTGCTGTTTAGCAGCCCATTATGAACTCAGTGTTCAAAACTATTCTAACAATAAACCTGATAATTAATTGTCCAAATGCGTTAAACTCCAGCACAATATTTGACAATATCGTAATTTATATAAGGTATATTTTGAATTCGCCAATGAATGCTTTGCCTGGCGTAGATTATTAATGATAACTGTCTGGTAACAGCGGATATTTGGATAGAGAAACAATACGAAAATATTAACGTCAATTTACAGGTCCTTAGTTCTGTCACTTTTTCTCTATTAAACTCCCATTAAATCAACTGGAATCAGGATAAATGCGTAGACCGTCGGATACAGGATATTGGACACCCGAACAATTGTTAAAAAAGTAAAAGTTAAGATACAGGATGTATATAGATGTAAACCAGATCCTCTCTATAGGTCATCTGTGACTCGCCTATAGACATAGTAGAGTTCTTCTTCTTCTTTTGGTGTTTAACGTCTGCTTCCACTTAAGTGATATCACAGACAAGACATAGGAGAGCCGAAGCTGCTTCCTGATATTTAGAATATGATTTTGCAATCTTTCCATTTTGGCCTTAGGCCATGGATTAGGTTTTAGTGGGAAGTTCTTCCCTTTATTTAAAAAAAACACCTCGTTGGTAGATGATCTCTTCTGTTTCTGGACGTGGAGAAAACCCACGAAGTTGGACCGGCGACCCACCTGCTTGTCATGTGAAACTGGAGAATCAAAACGAGTTGAGCCAATAACAGACCTTATGATACGACGCATACGCGCTACACATTCTCCCCCGACCCTTTTCTACTCCGACCCCCCCCCCCCAAAAAAAAAAAACACGATCGGACTCTCAACCCCAAACACGACACGACATGTTTCTACTCCGATCACTACCTCCCCTCCCCAACACGACACGACATTTTCTATTTCGACCACCCACCCACCCATCCCCCACCTAAAAAATAGTATAAAGAGAATGACTACTGTCTGAACCATGGTAAAAATCATTTTTTTCCCATAGAATAATACCAATATGGTAGATGGTTACATCACTCTGCGGAATATTTCATTCGGTATTAGGGGCGAAAGCATTGGAAATTCAAGTACACTTACGACCACTCGGACCAACCACCACTCGATCCAACCCCCACAACAGGTATATTGGATTCGTCCAATACGTGACGAAGACATTGTTTGCATCCTCCTTGTCGAAATTACAAGAACATTTTCCGATTTTTCAAGAGAGAACTGTAATAATTGTAATAATTAGTTGTGCAATGGATTTTATTGAACGGGAGTTGATTACAAACTCACAGGTAAGTTTATAATAACAAAATTTAACTAGTTTGTTCATAATTGAAGAAACACGTTTATTATTTACCATGACGTAGACAGTAAAACATATCTTTGAGTAACTTCAATTGATGGACTGTTGACAAGCTTATCAAACGCAGCAGCTACATAACAGGTGAAGAATCGTATCCCGTCACCTCCGTCAAAACAAATCCACAAATAACATGCCTCCTAGGTTTTCCAGATTGAATTACATGCTAGTCCCAAAATAACGTAGTTTGTGTCGAGTGGACGTTATAGCTCCGCCCCTCTTGCTCTCTCTCTCTGTTTGGTCAGCCTCGTTATCCCTCATTCCTGCCATCTAATGCGGTAGAGGGACGTTGAAGTAAACTTGTTTAATCTTAAGCGGGGCCGAGAAAACGAGTGGTATTGTATATACAACAGGTAGTAGGCCCGTAGCAAGGAAGTTGGGTTTTTTTTTTTGGGGGGGGGGGGGGCAAAGATGTTTTAGGGAGGGCCAACTAGCATGGGCATCTGCATGAATTTTGCGGTGAAGGCCAATTTTCTTGTGATATTGGGGGGGGGGGGGGCAAGACTCAGTATAGGAAGGGCAGTTGCCCCTTCGTGCCACCCCCTGGCTACGGGCCTGACAGGTAGTAGTCTAAAGATCCCCTGTCAATTGTAAACCTAAACAATTGTAGAACCGTAGCGACATAGTAAGCACACAGATTGCCTCATAAATTTATTCATGTACGTGACGATTTACAGAATATATGGCTTGTTTACAAGACCTCTTTGACATGTCTTTCTTTTATAGTTGTTTTTATATTAAAACATGGTAGTCATGAAGTTTATAATTGTCATTGAGTTTTGGTGTTTCAAATATAATGAGATATGTTGACTGAGAAAGAAAATTCAAACGAAGCCACAAAAAGTTTAATTACACATTAATTATATTCCTTATAAATCAGCTGTCAAAATCTGTTTTTATGTTAAATTGAACTGAAGATTAACAATAACAGGTTTTTAGTTCATTTCAACATAGATCGTATATAATATGGATAACTGACTCTGCAGTATCTGTCATTTGACGATGAATTTATATGTTGTACATCGCATGCGCGAAGTTGACTTACTGTCAGTTACTTCCGGTAGAAGGTTGGGGCTATTGTTTTATTAAGCAGTGTCGTATGAGCTGATATTAGAATATTCTTTTGTAATAATTGAGACAACTTTCCTATGTTAATGAAGTTAATAATAACACGAAGACCGTATTCTTTACTTCATTATTTCTATTTTTAAAACGTACTTGAATTATAGATCCCATATATTCTACGGGCCATACTCACCTTGCTGCATATGAACTGATATTTGATGTTATTATTTTGTAACATTGTAATTTATATGTATATTTGATAATATACTGTTCTTTAGGTCAAATTTGCATTTTTAATTTAAAATCGTAAGGTTTTTGTTTCAAAAATATCCCTCAAAATGCAATTTCCAAACAAGCGATTCCGTGCGATAAACGAGTTATGTCCCTTGGTCACTACTTCCAAACTTTATCAGAAATCGCATTTTGAGGGGTATTTTAACACAAAAAAAATAATCTAATATCAGCTCATACGACACCCAGTGTACTCATTCCGTTCTACTCCACTATACCCTGGGTTAATCTGTAGGGCTTCTACGATTTCAAATTGCTAGAATGTAGCTATACTGTACGAGCCAATCAGAAAACAGTTTACAAACCAATCGTTTCGCCTTCGTTTTCATAAGGGTAGATAACCATATCCATGTCTATTTACTGATTGATTTATATAAGTAATGTATATATTAATAATTTATTTATATTTAATTGTATTATCAAAATCTGTAGTATGTGTTGTTGATTTCAACTATGTATAACATCTATATGTTTCACATTTGTTATCATTATTACTATTCGTTCTTTGTTTGAAATAATAATAATAATATGTCGTTTTGTTATGTTTATTATTAATGAAGAGGGGAGTAAAGACATAAAGTGACATGGTTTCTCATTCATAGGTGTTATTATATAATTGTATCATTGCTTGATAACGGTGAGAGTGTCCTCATTGAAACGTTGCAGTTAATAAACCTAGTGAATGCTATCCATAAAGCTGTTTGTTATTATAATGAACGTATACTCGGTAATTTAATTCCCAATTACTTATCTACGATATTATGTGTACGTAAAATTCGCTGAACGAACACACAATTCTCAAAAAAAATAATAACTCTACATGATTAAATGAACGTTTGGTCATCAATAATAAAACATATAATAACGCTTTTAGAATAGTCCAACTCCTAACACTGTCAGAAGAGAGTAACTTCCCTTTGGGCAAATTCCTTTTCAAATAACACTTAATGGGATTGGTCGATAAAAATAGCACAAGCATCAATAGTGGATAACTTGAAAACGTGTCTCCCCCATGGTTAACCCAGGGTATAAGAGTAGAACGGAATAAGTACACTGGGTAACTGAGGATGATAATAATATGGATACTAATTATTTTAATAAAGAAATAATTCTTAGAAATTCAGAGCGATATTTATTTCATTATGAAATCATACAGATTTTCAATAAAAAATTGTTACCACGTGTTTTGTTTTTGTATTTTGACCTTCGCGGTCGAAAAAAACATTCGAATTATACAACATTTGTTCAGATCACAGAAGGGTTGAAACAAAACAAATTATGTCAAACATATAGGGAGGCCTCCTCGGGACAAACTAATCGAGAGAGAGAGAAGAGAGAGAGAGAGGCGTTAAACCTTATTTCTCTCTGTCTGATTGGGATTTTACGACGTGATTCCATCTTGTCATGTGCATGTTCATTTTTATTAGCCCAGTGTGACGACACATTTTCATTTAATTTCAGAAACTGTTTAAGTATCAGTTTGACTGATCACCAAAACAAACGCCTACGATGTGGTCTGATCTGTTGTTCGGAGTTGTTCATCAGTCGTTCATGGTAACATCGTATAAAAACCTGAATAATAAAAGTTGTGTGGGGATTAGGCACGGGCATTACAATAAGACACCTTTAGGCTACATTCTATTTTTTCTTCTTCTCAGTTCTCAATAAAATTGTATTTTGTGACATTTAACAAGTAAAAAAGAGATAAAATACAGTCGAGTTGAAAACACCTCGACATAGAAAATGTAATCTTCACCCTCTTTTGTTGCCTTCGGGCTATCATTTAAATCTTAATAACATTTTTTTTCTTATAAATCCCGGGAAAAGTTGAATTAAATGTCGGTTTGTTTTCAGGATAATTCCATGAGATTCCCCGAGTTAAGTAGTCATAGAGAAATCTTGTATCTGTGAAGATCTTCTGTAAGAAGTCAATGATGTGAGGGTAGGGGTAATTAGTCGTATCTAGTTGACCTGGAGTCAACAAAGCTGGATGATATGATAAATAATATCAAGTCTCAGTTAATCATTATCATCCGGTAGCGATCACCGGGAAACAATTGGTTGTAATTGATGGCGCCCCATATTAGAACTCCAAGAAAAAAAAGCACCCAAAACGCCAGTGAACTACACACTAGAAGAAAAAGTATATCCAATGTCATGAAAAGAGCGCTCTTATCTATAAAGAAAATATCTTCGTGTTTAATATAGCCAATTTCTTGGTATTAGAAGGCCTAAAGGCCTATAATACTAGACATGCCATATGTAGTATTTACTCATGTTTTTGGGGTTATGATGATTTGTAAAAAGATAAATCAATAATCTCAAATGTGTTTATTCAAAAATGTTATAGGCCTATTTGAAATTAAATTTTAATATCATAAATTTATTATTATTTCTTAATGAAGTTACGTTAATAAAACAACAGAAATAAAAACAAAATAGGTGCCAAAGCTTTTTTATTTTGGGGGAAAAAAATTATTTAATTGATTAAGAAAAATAGACTCTCCTACCTGTTCAAAGTATCGTGGAAAGGGTCTATGAGAATGACATTTCAAATCTAGGCATCGGCTATTTGGTGTATTATTTTCAAAGTTGATAAATACATTTAAACCACGACAAGAAATTTGCAGCCTAGATTAGTTGTTTGAGTGACAAATGTCATATAATGTTTGTGAAAATTCCCAATAGTTTCTCTTGTCCAAATTACTATAAAACTAAGAAATTCAAGCGCTTCAGTTTATCGATACACATTATTTCCATTGAAGCCTGCGAGGAAATCAAATGCCAAGTTCAAGGTCAACCCACCAGTACATTTCGGAACTAATAATACGCAATAAACTCACTTATTTCATCTCTCTACGACTTTCTGACCACGTGCAAACATTTCTACAACGTATGAAACTCTCCCTATTGATAATGTAACCGTTAATTCAGTCTGTCAACAGTTTTCAGTTTCGAAGCGTATTTGCTTTCACCGTTAGTACCCGCAGCGGAAATCTATTAAAATTCCATGTTAAGTTACAATCGATCGTCGTGAAACGCATACAATTTAAAATCTCATTTTGATGTTAGTTAAAATCGATTTTTACGATTTCAGTTTAAGTTTTCGTGAAACAGGGCCCAGGGCTGAAGCGCATTATGGTACACGATTCGTGTACCAATGTTAAAAAAAATATTTTATCTAAAATATTGTATATCGGAAGCTCGGATTTACCCTTCATCATCAATGTTGATTTAAATTGGCCAATAATTCCTGTTTACCATGTTAAAGATTTTGGAGGATTTTGAGTTACGGACTAAGGTCCTTTAAATAAAGGTGTTTCGTGTATATCTAGATAGATAACAACTATTTCCTATTCAGCTTGGAACAGTTGACGTTCACAGCGTCTTATGTAGACAATGCATGGGCGAATGGATGAAGCCTTTTGATGTAATGTCACATTAGAAGACAGTTATCTAAAATATCTTAGACGACTTTATTATTTCCTCTGGGAAACAGATTATGAAAATATACCACTGATTTGGGAAACGAGATATAATGCAAACGAAATATCAATTTTCGTATGATTCTTTTAGACCAGGTATTGGTCGACAGAAGAAATTAACAATCTAAGTAGGACATAAAAACATTACATTGACACGTGGACACATGACGTAACAATATAATGTTAGTAAGTTGGGTTCTTTAAATCTGTTACAACTTGTCCACAAACCTTTTTTGTTTTATCATCCCAGGTCAATAACTCGTATTTCGTATTTTTGGCGAATGACGTATATCTGGTAAAATTTAATAGTATCTTATTTTTACTTTAATTACAGCGAATTACTAGGGCCTCATTACAACCACGTGTGTCAATTGATGCCGTAAACTCATTGAAAAATCAAGAACTGTTTGTTTGACGCACTTCCTATTGCATGATAATGGGATTCCATCAATGTTCATGCAACCTATAACACACAAGAAGGGTATCATAAAATATTAAGTTTGATTAAATGTACTTTTGAGAGTTACTACGAAACTAGCCATAACCGCTTTTTTTTACATAAGTACGTGGGATTGAGTACACACGTATCATACAACGTGCTTGATTTCTGTCACGACTCTTTAGGATTTCCTTGTCAATATACAAGAGATATTAATGAGTGTTTACTTATAACTCTTGTATCTTGTAACAACAATGCGCCAATAAAGATATCTGATTTCTGAAGTCTTAAATTGCAATCCTATGGAACCGTGTCAACGACATCTTGAAGGCGAACTAGTGTTTGTCAGCTAACAATGATATCTGAGCCCTTGTAAAGTGTTTACTTATAACTCTTGTATCTTGTAACAACAATGCGCCAATAAAAATATCTGATTTCAGAAGACTTAAATTACAATCCTATGGAACCCTGTCAACTACATCTTAAAGGCCAACTATTGTTTCTCAGCAAATAATGGTGAAATGTGAACCCTTGTAAAGCCGAATAACACCAGTTTGTTCATTTGCTGGGTTAAGAAGGTGCAACATCCTTATAACGAACTTGATCGTTTAAACAGTACTAATTGTATTGTTCCGTCCTTTTAGCCCTTTATCAGTGAATGTTTACACTGAACTTCAACCTAGTGGTGCCGCAACCCTTTCAATACACCCCAATATACATTAATCATACTTAACCTGTTAAACAAAACGTGAACGACATAACAAACGAATTAAAATTTGTAAACATTTTTGTCAATGCTGCTAAGAAAAAGTACTTCCAACCTCTTCTTCGTATGTATGCTATTGCTAACGCTTATTCTTACTTTCTTGTCCATGTGACTGTACAAGTTAAAGGGTAAAGGCGGACATAAGTCAATAGCGGCAAATATGAGCTGTATTATTAGTTTTAGGCAAGTTGACGCAATGACAGACCTTATGATACAACGCCCATGTGCTAATCGTCTGACCATTCAACCAATAGCACGGGCGTTCGAGTCAATGATTGACGCCGCATGATGTGACGTCCAATCCAGAAAGAATTTTAACTTCTATAACAGTCAGTCATCTTAAAACAGAGGGATTGCAATACCACTGTGAAACAGATTGGCCAGGGTATTAACCCGCCATGTCTTTGTACGCCATTGTAAAATAGCAGCCAACCGCCGAGAAGATATTTCGAATGGCCTGTAATCTTTAATATGCCGTAAAATGATACACGTTAACGTAGAAAGAAGAGATATCCTCTTGACGAGACTCTTTATCTGTTAGGTTATTATATCTGTAATAAAAACACTATCGACATGGTTTACCGTGATAATAAAACACTATCGACATGGTTTACTGTAATGGAGATCTCTGTGATAATAAAAAAAACTATCGACATGGTTTGCTGTAATGGAGATATAAAAAAAAACACACTATGAACATGGTTTGCTGTAATGAAGATCTCTGTGATAATGTTCCCTTGAGATACTAGAAGAGCAGTACACACTCCATTGATATTAGACTTTCATTGGCAATAAACAGACCATCGACGTGTGTACAGTTGGAGATGATACACCTACCAGGTTCTAAAAAAACATGATTGCTAGTGAAAGTCATTTAAAAGAGGCTGATAACATCCCAAAGTGTAGAATTCCATTGGCCCTGTCGGTGACAAAAAGCCCCTTTACTCTAGCCAAATTACATTGACGTGTATTCAAACTATACGATAGATAGATAGATAGATATTTGGTTTAACGTCCACTCGACACAAAGCCCTTTTGAACTAGTCAAATTACATTTTGACGTGTAATCAAACTATTTTTAGTCAAGACATAGATACTTGTATACTGTTTGTCAAGACTTTTAACATATATTATTTCCAGGTTTCGACCATTGGTAATGTATCATTCAATGGTTACTTATAATTGTTAGTTGGACGGGAGAATAATTCTCCATATTATTCAAAAGGAACTTACTCTTTGGACAAACGATTTTCAAATTTTTCAAAGAAAACCTACAATTGAGTTGAAAAGAAATATGCTTTAAGATACGAGACCCCTTATTACTTCAGTCAGTTTTATAGAAGTCTAACTCGTGTTCGTTATTTTTGTTATCACTTCCCGTTTCTTCAAATGTTCGTTACACATCTACCATAGCAATGATCTCCGTGTTAAAATTATATTTGGAATGTGTTTAACCAGGTCTGTCACTCGTGTAATATAGACTGACACTAATATTGTCCTTCAAGATTTTTGTTACATAATAACACCAATATTAATTTTAAAAATTAACGGTCAGTTACACCCTATTATAACCCTGTAAAAATATAGGTTGCCAGGCAATTAATCAAAGGGCCTGTGCTGTTAAATTTCCAGCTTCAGCCAAGTGTGACAGGGCTCACACTGGCTTTAACTTTTTTCTCTGCCAATTTTCGTATCATTAGAAGTATTTCGACGCGAATTATTAAATACAATTCCTATTAATTCAAATTTGTTCATATACAGTTGGTGGCTACATTTGAGTGACAAGAGGCATTTTTAAAGGACAAATTTAAATATCTCCACTTTTTTCCAAACAACTTGCAGAAATGTATCCAAATTTATTCAGCATCTGGCTTTGGTGGCATCTAGAAGGAGAGTCCATTTTGTGTCTGTCACCAACACAAATAATTGACCCGATACCACATGGTCGACACCAATATTGCACTTTAATGCCAATACAAAATGCATCAGTGAATGTACATTTACTTCCTGCTTAGCAGCACATTATGTACTCAGTATTCAGAACTATTCTAGCAATGAACGTGATAATTAATTGGCCAAACGTGTTAAACACCACCACAATATTTGACAATGTCGTAATCTATATAAGGTATAATTATTATCACTCATTAGCCGAATATTTTGAATTCGCTAAAGAATGCCTTGACGGACGTAGATTATTAATGATAACAATCTGGTAATAGCGGATATTTGGATAGAGAAACAATACGAACATATTCACGTCGATTTACAGGTCCTAAGTTCCGTCACTCTTGCCTTATTAAGCTTCAATAAAATCAACTGAAATCAAGATAAATGTGTAGACCGTTGGATACAGGATATTGGACATCCGAACAATGGTCAAAAAGTAAAAGATAAGACACAGGATGTCTAATTGTCTATAGATGTAAACCAGATCCTCTCTATACAGACCATCTGTGACTCGTCTATAGACATAGTAGAGTTTACAATACTGTAATAAACATTAAAATGTGGACCAAGGAAGACATGTTTAAAAGCCAGTTAATGTTGATAGTTGACAGCCATTAACTCTTCCATATAGTTTTAATCTCATTTACCATATAAACTTTTTATGTTTCAGTGTAAAATCGATTACATGTTTGACTCGAGGAAAAATAGCCTAAATCCAATAAAACTGATTACATGGTTGACACTAGAAAAACAATAGACTAAATCCAATAAAAGCGATCACATGGTTGACACTACATAAAAAAGCCTAAATCCATTAAAAGCTAGTTTAACACCTAGTCCACAATCGCACCCGATCGTATATCTACTACTAATGAAAGATAATTTAATGTTCATTCTTAATGTTCGTTATCTATATGCTGAAGATTAGACACTGTTCCTTGTACGTCCATCTACCCCATTATGCGACACGGATGAGGGAAACTAGGCTTGCAAATCTCCCGTAACAAAGCAGAGAGAAAGATGGGGTTTAACGTTCACTAATTATAAACTAGGTCTTTAGCAGTGAGATGAAATGGGAGGACGCGGATAAAAAACTCACGAAGTTGGACCGGCCCCCTCCTGCTTGTCATGTACAACTGGAGAATCAAAACCAGTTGAGTCAATAACAGACCTTATGATACAACGCATACGCGCTTAACATTAGCCCCTCCCCCCCCCGACCCTTTTCTACTCCAATCGCCCCCATCCCCAAACACGATCGCCCCCCCCCCCAACACGACACGTTTCTATTCCGATAGGATAAAGAGAATGACTAAAACAAATGATTGACTAAATTCAATTGATTGACTGTTGAAAAGCTTCTTAAACGCAGCAGCTATATTACAGGTGAATAAAGGTATCCCCTCACCTCCGTCAAAACAAACCCACAAATAACATGCCCCTAGGGTGTCCAGATTTTCCTCCCACTGCGAAATAATGAAATAAAATTGAATATCATGTTAGTCCCGAAATTACATAGTTTGTGTCGAGTGGACGTTATAGACCCCCCCCCCATCTCTCTCCCTCTCTCTCTCTCTTTTTCTTTCTGTTTTGCTAGTCTCGTTATCCCTCATATGAGCAACACAATGCAGTCGAGGGACGTTCAAGTAAACTTGTCGAATCTTAAGCGGGGCCGAAAAAAACAATGTATTGTGTATACCACAGGCAGTACTCTAAAGATCCCCTTTCAATTGTAAATCGAAATAATAGTAGGACCGTAGCGATATAGTAAAAATACAAATTGCCTCATAAATCTATTCATGTACGTGATTAGTTACAGAATCTATGGCTTGTTTACAAGATGTCATTGACATAGAAGTCATGAAGTTTATTATTGCCACTGATTTTTGCTGTTTCACTTGTAATGAAATATGGTGACTGAGAAAGAAAATTCTATTCCTCATAAATCAATTGTCAAAATCTGTTTTTTTTTAAATTGAACTGAAGATTAACAATAACAGGTTTTTAGTTCATTTGAAAGACGGGATGTGTATTTCTGGGTATTATAATTGTAATAAATAACATAAATCCAAATGGAAACCTTTTAACAATGATAAAGGACAGATAGCTCTGACTGCACCATGGCTCTTTTTGCTTTCTTCAACTATTCATTTTAAAGGAACTAAATCGCTAATATTTGGGACCTAGAAACTGACACAAATGGGTCGCACCCCATATAATAATGTTGTGTTTAGTCTGATTTACATTCAATCGCTTTTGTTTCTACTCTAATATCAAATCATGTTCTACGAAATACGCCGATCGAATGGCAATCTATAGCGTCTTGTCATTCCAGTCTATAGCGGTCGTATTTATTGTGCATGCTCTCCAGATAAGAATATAGCGTCACTGTTTGACATCACATTTGGAAACTGTCTAGCCTCGTTCCTCTAGCCAGTTGTTACAGATGAGGCCGACACGTATTATGACACACGATTCGTGTACCAATGTTAAAATGTTTATTTTGTCTTAAGACAAACATCTTTCCTCGATGTTAAAACATGGATACAAAACTTCAATAGTTGTTGTTTCTCAGAGAAGCCATTTAAATCAATAGTTGTTGTTTCTCAGAGCAGCAATTTAAATACAGCGATCATATCATCGATAACATAAATATTATTTTTGCCTTCTTCAACTATCCATCGCAAGTCTACTTAAAGGCATTTTTCGTCGATGACGAAGTGTTCTGATTATTCCGGAAACAGCAATAGGCTGAAGTGCCGTTATCCGGGCAAAATTCCACTTTACCCTGTATACCGCATGCACATTTTTATTAGCCCAGTGGGAGGAGAACAGTGGGACGACACATTTTCATTTCATTTCAGAAACTGTATAAGTACATGTATAAGTTTGACTGATCACCAAAACAAACGCCTACGATGTGGTCTGATCTGTTCGTCCGAGTAGTTCATCAGTCGACAGTCGTTCATGGTAACATCGTATAGAAACCCGAATAATAAAAGTTGTGTGGGGATTAGGCACGGGCATTACAATAAGACACCTTTAGGCTACATTTTATTTTTTCTTCTTCTCAGTTCTCAATAAAATTGTATTTTGTGACATTTAACAAGTATGTTTGTAGAAAGATCTACTTAGTAAAAAAGAAATAAATTACAGTCGAATTGAAAACACCTCGACATAGAACATGTAATCTTCAACCTCTTTTGTTGTCTGCAGGCTATCATTTAAATCTTAATAACATCTTTTTTTCTTATAAATCCCGGGGAAAGTTGAATTAAATATCGGTTTGTTTTCAGGATAATTCCATGAGATTCCCTGAGTTAAGTAGTCATAGAGAATTTTTGTATCTGTGAAGATCTTTTGTAAGAAGTCAATGATGTGAGGGTAGTAGGGGTAATTAGTCGTATCTAGTTTACTTGAAGTCAACATAGCAGGATGATATGATAAATAATATCAGGCGCCGGGTTCACAAAGCATTCTCAGAGTTAAATTGAGAATTTACTCAAAATTGTTCGCCTTATTTTAACTAAAATAAAGCCCTTAATAAATATTTTGTTGTTTTAATGTATCAAACACAGCAATAAGATACTATGTGCGAATGCTTTGTGAACTGGGGATCACGGTGGCTAAGTGGATAAGGCGCTGGTTCGCTAGCCTGGAGGTCGGGTGTTCGATCCCTGCATTGGCCGAGAAAGTTCATCTCGATTTCCCCTTGTCAGTGATGCAGAAGGAGGGCCTGACAAGGACAGCTGCCTAGTCGTTCGGGTGGGACGAAAAACCGAGGTCCCGTGTACACATTGGAGAGCACGTAAAAGATCCCTTGGCAGTTAGAATTCGATATAAGAGTAGGCCGTAGCGCCGCTGCCCGGGAAAAATTACCCTCATAGCACACTGTATGGCGTATGCCCGTCTTCAATAGTGAATGCTTACCATACTAGTAAAATAAAACCAAGTACAAACAATCCAAACCATTAGACAAAATGTGAATTAAAAAAATAAACGGTATATAGTCAAATAGTGTAATCAGGCAAAATAGTGTAATCAACATATGAGCTGTTACAAGAGTACAAAATACACGACAAACAGTGGTAACTGGTATCCGGAAGAGTAAGCTTACATTAATATCATTGCTAAAATAGAGAGCGAGGGGGGGGGGTTAACGTCCACTTAACACAAAGTAGGTAATTTCGGAACTAACATATGGTTCAACTTATTTTAAAAATTCGCTTCCTCGTAGGGGGGCCCGGAGAAAAGTCATGAGGTTGTACAGGCGGGGGATCGAAACCACGTCAGTTGACACAGTGAAAGATTAAACGTCCACGCGTTAACCATTCGGACCCCCCCCCCCTTATATTGTTATGATATCGTAGGATCTGTGTAAACGATATATTTTAGTTGATTCCAGTATAAAGTCATGCTATATTACGGTGCCGGATCGATTGGTTATCGCAATATGATTGAACATTAAAATGATGATTGATTATCCCACTAAATCATTGCTATATATCATATAATTATGGCCCGTACTTTAATTATAAACGATGTGTTTGAGTTTCTCCAGTATCAAATCATACGGAGGGGGGGGGCGTAGAGCGGTCTAATCCGTTAGATCATCCTTTGTGTCATAATAGTTGAGCCACAGCGTAGTTTCTTTTGAGGTTTTCCCGGGTCCCTTCCCCATCCCCCCGACTGGTACAGACCCTACACGAAAGCGATTTATTGGAATGGAATTTAACCGTGAACCATATTTTGTTCAGAATTGACCACGTTCGTGTGGACCGGACGTTAAACCATGGAACTCTCTTTAGGGTGGAGCCAGGGTGGGTAGGACGCTTGCTCGCTATTCTGGAGGATGCGTGCGTGGGCCGAGAAAGTTCATCAGGATTTTCCGGCAAGGTTTCCCCCTGTCAGCCGTGCAGGATGCGATGCCTGACAATGATAGCTGTTTAGTCGTTCGGATGACACGAAAAACCAAGGTCCCGTATATACATTAACCCGCACGTAAAGTATTACTCGGCATTCGATAGCACGTTGTATGGCGTATGTTCGTCGTCATTAGCCCAGTCCGGGCATATAAGTAGGACGTTAAACCCCATTTTATTTCTCTTTGGTGTATCTCTTGATTAATAACACTCTGTACAGACCCCACCTTATTTGCTAATTGGTCTAAATTCAGTTGTGTTGAAGAGGACGTTAACATTTGTGTTGGCTGTCGCGGTATGTGGAAAATTCCGACCTAATCTATTTTGTTACGCATGCTATAACTAAAGCCCCGTTTACATGACGAAATTTGCACACGTGCAAATCTTTGCATATATGCACAATTACTCATGTATGCAAATTTCGTCGTGTAAACGCATTTGCATACATGTTTAAACTGCAGGTGCCAATTTGCAGCTATTCCTGACCAGATGCAAAAGTATATTTGCATATTATGTAAAAGTATTTAGGGTAAGTATTTGGGCAGATTGTGTCATATAAACGCTCAGCAATATTTTCATATGTGTATAACTCATTTTCAGTTACATCATCGCTAAATATACTTGGAAAGGTTCTTTGACGACGAATCCTTGCTATCGGATCCATGACTAAATGGTATCTAAAAACTTTATTATTTAATGTGAATGCTTATATAACATGTGAACGCTTAGCAAATATTTTTTTGCATACGTGAGTAATTAATACATATGTGCAAATATTTACATGTGTGTATTATTTGGTCATGTAAACGGAACTTTAGTAGAAATGTTTGTATTAATTGAGACACGCTACCTGCGGAGAAATTATCTCAGACACATTCAATCGACATGTTTTCATATCACGTGGTCTATACATCGCAGGTCATGAGGTCAAAACACTAACAATAGCAATCATGGCTTCATTCTTCCTTGTATTTCTTTTGTAATATCCATGGGAGAATTTGAAAAATCAGGCTCTTGCCATAACATTTCGGTAACACAGCTTCACAGTCCTGACCTTCACAAAAAGCATGTAATCCCTCCACTTGTTTTTCCCTCAAATTTAAGTTTGTAACTCCTAACTTCGACTTTGAAAATGTATAGCGTCCCGAAACCTTTCGCTTATGGGCGCTGACATCTTGGAATTAATCTGTGCTCCAGTCGGGTCTATATCAGATATACACAATCAATTATTTTAATGTTTTTAACGTGCGGATTGACTAATAGTAAATTTATTTCAGTTTTAAACAAAAATTCAAATCTTTATAGCAATTTTAACAAAATAGCCAAATTATGGCTGGGATTACTGCGCAAAATGGCCAGCCACTGTGTACGTGCCAAAAAAAAAACAGCTTCGTCATAAATTTTGTCACGTTAGTTACGTTTGCATTTTATATTCACAACTTAATTGAAACATAGAAATATTCAAATAAGCCCTTAAGCAATTAAGCAGAAACTGTTCGAACCCGTAAGACTGAACTTTTAATTAGCAATTACCACCCACATATTTATTGGCAATTAACACCCACTGTAGTTTGTCTTAGTAGCCCGTGCTCTTTCCATTCCTTTTTAATGCCAGTTATAATTAAATTGCAAAATTTTCGTCCATTGTCCGATGTGTCGATAAAAAAACAAAGCCACGGAGGCATACAGTTATTGTATAAGAAGTAATTACGAAAAAACATTCCTCGTTTACATGAGACGCACATTGATGCTTAAATAATTACTACTAATATTTGATTATTGCTCGTGAAATATATGATTTTTTCGTCTTGACATATAAATTTTTCCGTCTTGGCATGTGTATTTTTTCGTCTTGACATGTGAAAAATAATTTTGTTGAATTGTTTATAAAAAAAACGGATGTAGTGATAAAATATTTCTGTGAACAGTATAATTGACTTGACTATAACAAAATACAAGAGCAGTAGTGGGAAAAAATTAATCTTTATTGTTATACGTCCTTTTGTATAGAAAACAATGCTTGGAATGTGATGAACAAATTGTTATATACTCGAAGTGTTCTCTCCCCATACAGAAAAACGGTATTGCAACTATTTCAGCTTTGGCTTATAGAGGGAAGCAAGAATTATTCTTGTGTGAACACCACATATACTATAAATGGTTTTATTTCTATACATGTATAATAATCGTCGAGGTTACCCCCAGTAGAGATTATATTTTAATATAAAATGTTCATGTATTTATAAAATACAAATACCCCAAAAATATAACCAAGACAGTTTTTTCTTGATAGTAAATGCTGCTGGGATCGAAAACGGGACTTCCAGGTCAGGGAGACGTCCCACTCCCTGATTCACCATTGCTTCTGAAATGGAGGATGTTAAACATTCATGATAACAAACTGTGTGGTCTAACCCGAGCCTGTGTTTTCTTTTCTACTTCTGGATGGTTCATTTGTGACCAGAATCATCCACCCATTACTGAAACTTGACTAAACTCTGTGGAAGCTACAATGTTTCTGATTGTTCAAAATGTCCTCCATTAAACAAACTGTGACACAAATGCATTAAATCAAAATAAGTTTACTTATAGGACAAAACATTAAAATATGCAAGATGGTTCATATTCTTCTTTTTTGCCAATTCTTGCCGACGGGCTCGGCGATTCGTGTTATACGCGTGATTCTGCAAGCCGGAGTAAGCTACTTGAGCAAGTTTCAGTACTATTATCTACTATAATATAACTGTTCAAATTTCTTATTTCTCACGAATAATAACTCATGCCTACTTCCAAATCATGTTTTTAATGTTCACTGTTGTTCAAATTTTTGTCAATGGTGTTCTGACATCACGTTTTTCGGGGGTGTTTTGTAAAATAATACATTTTCTATACAAGAACAGTTACGCTCAATTGACATTCGGATAACTACCATTGAGCAAGAAAACAGGGGAGTAGGACTTGAACTTAATAAATTTGTAGAAAGGGTATCAAAACTCGAGTCAGTTATCGAACATAAAGATGCAGAAATTAAGCTACTAGACAATAAATTGAACGATCTTGAACAATACTCCAGAAAATCGCAAGTTCGCATTCTTAGGATCAAGGAAAATATCGGAGAAAATTGCATTGAAATTGTCCAACGGATCTTTAAAGATAAATTAAACATCCAGTAAGATATTATTGTCGATGCAGCCCATCACGTTGGAGTTGGCCAATAATGATAAAGAGGTGAAACTTAGGCCGCGAGTTATTATTGTTAAAATTCTAAGACAGGGTCACATACAGAAAACTATGTTTAACAGGAAATTTTTTTAAGCATTCGGGTATCTCAATATCTGATGATATGGCCTTCAGAAATGTTCAATTACTAACCAAAACGAATGCTCGTTCAAGTGTTAAGCATGCGTGGTTTGCAAATGGGAATATTTTAATTGAGGGGCATCAACGTTACTCGTGCAACTTACAACCTGATGTTGATATGGATGAACAACTGCTTAAAGCTACAAAACATAACAGAGCTCGTTAAATCTGACAAGTCGCCACATATCCTGACAAGGTCAACGTGAACTTTAGCAGAGGATTATCTTGTTAAAACTAGAACCTGACATTCACTCACTCGATGACAATTACATGAAACTTGTCATTTGTGATTAAAACGTATGGGGCGCCGATTGCGACTTTATTGTCAACTCAAAACATATATTATTTATGCTAAACTCTAAATATATATGCTAAAACTCTAAATGTTTTCGGGCATTTCGGGTTCTGCCCCCCTACCTGTCATCGAGCCCCTACGCCAATGGTCGTTCAAGAACTATTTATTATGCTTACTTCAAATTAGATTAGTTTATCTGGAAACGAAACCAGTTCAGCCAAGCCGATAATTAAATTATCCAGTTATTTCACAGTCGAGGTAAAAGGGTTAACCAAAGTAATGTCAAATGTACAGACATGACACCACATATTATATAACCTATATATACTGCTGAGTATCATTCCTTACTGTAACAAAGATTGTTTGCATATATCATTGTACTGTAATTTAAATAACAACACATGTTATAGGGAAAAACTAAGGTCCGGTGTACATATTGGCGTGCACGTAAAATAACAGTTGGCAGTTTGAATTCGATATAAGAGTGGGCCGTAGCACCGCTGTCCGGGGCAAAATTGTATGGCGTATGCCCTTCTCTTTTAGCCCAGTTTGAGAAGAATAGTAGGATGTTAAACCCAATTCGATTTTATTTTTTTACCAATATCGTAATTGAAACAACAGTCCAGGAAAATGATATTGCGAATGTAACTGTGTCACTAAGCAACAATGTGCGCTCATACAATATGTGGCACCGGGTGTTCTACAAAGACGTTAAGCACGAAAACTTAGATGGAGTTCTAAGTAATTTTCTTGGCACAAATGGAGCTTAAAGTTTGAATAGTATGTTAAACTCTCACTTTTGTGTATCTTTGCTTACCAACTTTGAATATAAGTATCAATGAGTCGGACTTTAAAAGTATTTATGAAATGAGAAATGTTACCAACACATTCTGATTCCCAAACATAACCAAAACCGAGAGTTTAATAGAAGTTTGATGTCTGTTGCCCATGTTATTTTATTCACAGAATCAAGTTTTCTTAGCATATTATAAACTTGTTTCGGATATCAGGAAATTGGCATTTGAATTAACTTGATCCAGTATTTAACACATGACGTCATATAAAATACTGCAAGGTCATGGCGACCACACTCGCCCAATGCACCGAACTGCTTTTGTGAATTTGTAGGACAATTCAACGTGTCAATTTCATCTAACACCCCAAAATCTTCGGATTCAGGTAAAGAGTTGGTATCGACGGTGTCAACTGGAGAACAATAAGGTATTTGATGCAACCTTATAGGATTGAGTATTGATTTAAAGTGATTCATCCACTCGTGGGGTTTAAAAGATTGGGCGATTAAGGATTTAGGTCGGAAACTCTTGATTGTCTTCCAGAACTTGCTAGGAATGTGTAGAATCCTTTGTAAAGTCTCGCATAATACCTGATTGTATTCTAGATGCTTTGTTTTACATAGAGCTTTGAAGTTGTTTTTGTTTACATTATACATAATTAAATCCTGATTACAGTTACTTTTTCTGAGTTTATTGAGGGCATCATATTTTATTTTCTTGTTGGATATACACTCGTTGTCGAACCAAAGAGGCTGATTTATTAAAGTTATTTTTTAAAAGTTACTATTGGATTTGTAAATCATGGACTAAGCAGAAGATTTTATGCATTATATTAAAGCTCAAATGGCATTATCGATATTGTTAGTCAGTATATTCTAGAAATCTTGACTGAGAATATTTATTTTTGTTTTAAATTCAGTTTAAAACGTCGAGCGAAATTGCACTAATAGCACACTGTATGGCGTATGCCGGGACTTCATTAGCCCAGTTCGGAGTTTATTCATTTAGGTATTCAGGTATTTCACAAATAGGGCCAATGACGACGGCAACAGGCCATGCATTGGGCTATGGGGAAGGCAATATTTCCTAGTCGGCATCTTAACACCATTTGACGCTTCTATTTATGTCAGACAAGCATCTTTATGTCTCGGAATTGTTTTCACATATTATGAAACCTCAATTCGAATTGTTCGGGGGGTCACGGTGGCTAGGCGGGGAAGACGCTGGCTAGCTAGTCTGAAGGTTGGGTTTTAGAACCCTGCTTTGGCCGCGAAAGTTCACCTGTCTTCGTTAGCCCAGTTCGGAGCAGAACAGTAGGACGTTAAACCCCATTTGATTTCGAATTTATTTGTATGTGAGAATTTCATATTTTCTAAGAAAGTCAAAACATTATTGTTTCTATGTATTATGCTCAATAGGTTGTTAACTCACTATTATACGACTATAGGCATTATTTTCCACCCTCAAAAATCAATGACCCAGGAAATAACAAAACAATTAACTCCCTTGTTTTCTATAAACAACATGTGAAGCCATTTTCCAACTTTGGAATTAAATTTTTGCCTTTTTCTCAGCTGGCAATAGTGGATTATAGGAATATTCTTTAACAGAGTAGGACTGTTTATGGTTACCATCTATTTTAAGGCTTTATTTTAATAACTTTTAAAAATATAGCTTAAAATTTGACATTTCTGCTTTAAAACAGACATGAAGTAAACATTTAGGGGAAGAATCGGTCATGCTTGCTGTGATAGTTCATAAATAGATCATTCAGAAAAAGTATATTGAAAATTTCAATCAAATTACTTTCCTCTGAACGAAGTTTAAAATAACTACTGTGATCGGGTTTCAGACAGCGTATCTAATAAAAGTTGTATGAATTCTAATAAAAACTAACATTTTTAATGTTGAAGAGGAGAAAGCTATATATGTTAAGCTCTTTTCACGGGTCTATGATCGCTAAACGATATTCTCCATGTGTGCCGTCATATATGATCGGTAACATTCAAGGTGGCTGGTTTGTAGGCGTTTAACGCAGACATGACGGTGGTTGTCTCATCCGTTCGTTACCCGATGGTTTAAAAAGTTGATTGGGGACTTGGCATGTGTATAAATATCTAAATCATAGTTTAGTTGTGGTACAGGCCTCACTAAAATGACAAATCATAATTTATATACCATTTAAAACCAGGACAACGTAATGTAGTAGACATATTCAGTTCTATCCTCTTGTCATTTGATCTACTTCAAAGGTACACAATTTAGTTTTTAATTTTCGGTTTTCTGGAGAACTGTCATGGGATAAGTAACATGCCTTCGATATCCAAGCTGGAACGCGTTGACAATGAGTAGGATTGCCTGTTGTTTCTCCGGGTCATCCGGGTTTCATCCTACTGTCAAAGATCCCTACGCGCTAGCGAATTATTGAAATGAAATTTTCCATATTATGTCAGTTCCGCAATGACCTAGTATGTTTCGAGTGGACGTTAAAACCCCATTTAACTCTGTCTGTATTCGGTTAAAACAATACAAATAAAGCAGTTAGTTTTCTAACTTCATTTTCTCTTGGGAACAACTGAGTATGTCAACAGGTTACCAATTGATTAAAAACACGACCCATTGTGCTAAAAATCTTTAGAAATAATCAAATTGGTTTGTTCAAGAGATGGTTAATAAATAAATTAAAGTTGGATGTCAGTAACTTAAATCTTCTCTCCCACGCAAACTTACAAGAGAAATGTCAGGAACACCTCGATGGTGCAAGGTCTTATTGATTAATTTAGTATATACAGTTTCGTATATAACACACTTTAGTATAATATAGTTTGGTTTTGGATTCCTGGAATTACTAGCCTAGGGGTCGGGTGTTTGATCCCTGCATTGGCAGATAAAGTTCGTGCGAGCCTCGCGAACACCGCAGGTATGAGACCCCCCCCCCCTCAGAATTTTTTTAAAATTGACTCCCTTAGACTCGATTTCTGAGCACTTAAACATAGTTTCTGATATTTGATACACTATTAGTTTTGGCATGATTAACTGTAAAATCGAAATCAAAACACTGCTGCGACTGACCCGCAGACAGAAATATTCCATAAAACAATCAGAAAGACGATTTTGTAAACCTACGCACCAAACTATAACAGGCCTATGTACGGTTTCAACCATCAAGCAGACAAACTTCCAACAAACACATTATCAATATCACTGCATGCCAGATTTTAAACTGACAGGTCATTCGTTCCAAAGTGGGACCTAGGGAATATCGCTGTGCCGGCTGCCGACTGGTTCGGCCAACCAGGGACATGACAGATTATCAGCCTAAGGCACGCTTGGCACATGGGAAAAACCTTGTCAGCGATTTTCAAAACGTATATGTACGTGTGTACGTTGCCGCCCAGTCTTCAACTTAAGGACTTAGTCGGCGGCACAGTTTGGCCAGTGCGCGGCGGCGGCGCCGCCTAATAACCATGTTAAACGAGGCTCTGCATTGCGCTCTTTGGGAGACAATATTTCCCAGTCAGCATCTTTTTCGCACACTCATAAGGGGAGATTGCGATAGAGTTCCCGGAGGTTGTTTTATGTACACGCCAACGAGTGAAAATTAATTTGAATTTTGGAGGCAATGGTTGATCTTATGCTTGAAATAAATTTAGGGAAATATATATAGATCAGACAAAACTCAGCCACCGGCATATGTGTAAGACCTCCCCCCCCCCCCCCTCCCCGCTCGCGATTCCGTGAACCGTCCATTTTTCGGGTAATGTATTCTCAAATTTCAGACATTAAGGGTATTTTTCTTTGCTTAAAGACATACTACACACTCCAACTGAAACTGCCCCTCCCCCCCCCCTTATGGCAAAGAGTAAGCTTTATTCTGAGGTATCCTGTAAGAAATAACAGCAATTATAAATCTAAACTACACTGTTGATTATTGTCTGGGTATTCAATCAAACAGATATTATTATGGTAAAAACTCCAATGCCTCAAGGCTCTACAAGATGATTATATTTAGGGTTTTGATGTCATGTAAAAAAATATCTGATTTCATTTTGTAATGGTCTGTAAAAACGTGGGCATGAATTATTCAGCGTGTGATTAGACCTTATTTTGATTTCTGGTCATCATAAATAATTATATACTTTTACAAAAATGATATTTGCTTTTGTGTTGTTTATAGGTCATAAAGTCAGCCACCTTTGCTGACGTCAGAAACATAAACAAGTTTTTATGTCCGAAATCGGATCCAACGTTTAATCACACATCAAACATGTTATAAATATGGAGTAGACTCAAGTGGATATAAAATAGATATCATAAACAGTTATTGATTATTTTAAGACTAATATAAGAGACCTGTAGATAATATATATCTAAATTATTAAAACAACAGGAAACACATATCCTAGTAATTTGTAGTAATGTGCGTCCTGTTGTTGTACTAAATCTTCCAATCTTTTAATTGTGTAAGCAGTTACACCTATGACACAGCCTAGCAACTTCATTCATTTGCCTAGAGTACCACAGCAATTTATAGTAAACCAATAGTCAAATCAATGGATGAGCTAGAGTTTAATATTCATTCATTACGTTTTCCTTTGTTTTATCAAAAGAAGAAAAAAGTAAGTTACTAGGTTTTGCCTTTTAACGGGAGAGATGCTATCACCACGTGGTCAACATTAAAAGAGTTTGACACGATTCCTGGAAACGGGGTAATGAACTCCACATATATTCAAAAGCTGTTCAGTGTCAGTCATATTCCATAGAAATAACGTTGTTAGTTTCGTATAATTATCAATTGATGGCCGCCAAAACTGATCCTGAAATCCAAAATAAGATTACTGTCAAACAGACTGACCATTTGGAAGGTGGAAAATATTTTATTGAAGAGGGTAATACAAGGTTCATGTTGTTTTTGATCTGGTCAAATATGGGGTTATTAAATAATATTTTTGATGGTCTCATGGAAATTCTGGATTTTGAAGTATAGATAATTTGACAGACTGAAGTGTTCTAATAAATACGTCTAACAAGATCACAAGCCTTTGACTTTTATTCAGGGAAGTAGTTTGTTTGTGGATTGGAGTCAATACGGTGGGTAAAAGTTGACATGTTAAGCATCAAAATGAAATGGTAGGGTCGATTTACTATGTGATAGGGATTCTCTCGCGCAGTTCTTGAGGCTTTTAGAAATCATCGAAAAATTGCTTAATTAAATGTTTAAAAATAGAAATAGCTATTGAGGGAGAGAGATGGGGTTAAACGTCCATTCCACACAAACTAGGTCATTTCGGGACTAAGATGTGGTTTATTTCAATAATCCGATTGTGCGTAGGGGTCATTAGCCTTGGGGGGGGGGCAGGAGGACCCGGAGAAAACCCATGAGGTTGGGCAGGCGACCCTACTCCTTGTCACGTACAACTTGGGATTCAATACCACGCTAGTTGACTCAATGACAGGCTCTATGACACAGCGTGCCACTCGGCAAATCTCGACAGATTCCGGTATCCTACATCTGGACTCGCCCGTATGACAGTAGGTGATATGTACCTACGACCATACATTTGCGATGCGGCTACCGGTTTACTTTAAACAGGAAAACGTATCGCTTTTACAAAGAAGTCCCAAATTGCGTCTTGTGTAGAGTGTGTATACCTAAATAAGCAGGGATATTGTCTCGGGGCTGCTGGTTTGATAAAATTCCCTGGTAATTCCACAAACCCAAATCCAAACGTGACGTTAATTGATATAATACAATCTCCACAGAAATCTCCATGGGGGTAACCATTTTTTACATTCGAAACCATTAAAATAGATCAAATATGGCGAAAATGGTCATACAGCCGAGATTAAGATGCGTAGAATCTGTCGAGGTTTGCCGAATGACAGCGCGCAAGTACTAACCATTTACTATTTAGGCATCCCCTCCCCCTAAATAGCTGTGCATTGGTTATTGTTTTAAAATGAAATTAGTACATTGGCCTGAATTGACCTGTAGTCCGGTAAGCGCGGATGAGTTCGAATTTAATTGTGTTCTAGTTCTGTCCTTGGTGACCGAATCCAATTATGATTATTTTTCTAATTTGTTTATTTAATTCATTTTCCTCTTGTACTACATTATAAAATAACATACCGCATGCCTTTTAGATAATAAGGTCTACGATTGATTGGCGCGGTTTTGTTTCTTGAATAGCATGTTTTAATATTATTTAAATAATTCGCTTGAGCGTAATGATCTTTAGCAGTAGAAGAAACCGGAATATCCGGAGGAAATCCACGAGGTTAGGCATGCGACACTTGTCCACGCCACACAAGAGAAACCTTATGATCCAAAGCGTTGAATCATTCGATCACCTAAACTCCCCTAAAGGAATCGAATCAATAGTGTATTTATGATTTATAACAATTTTAGCAGTGGGTAAATAATTGCTGAATTTCGCTCAATGCGGTTTCTCACCAGGGTCATTTATCTTCTGAGTCTGGGTTGTTCTTTATGTGTAAGATATTACAAGGGGTATATTAATAAACAGACACTGATCGTCCGTGCTAGTTTTAAAATATCTAGTCTGTCCATGGAAAATGATTTGTTCATCTTGCAGACTTCTATAACGTCCATTTATACACAATGAGAAAGAAAAATGGGGTTAAAAGGTTTAACGTCCTCACAACAAAACCCGGTCATTTCAATAATTCGCTTGCTCGTTGGGGTCTTGAGCAGTAAGGGAAAACCGGATGACCCGGAGAAACCCCACGAGGTTGGAACGGAAACCACACTGGTTGACACAACTTTAGATATAGACGAAATGATTATAACCATGAATACAAAATATATTCAATATAAATACATGTATTATATATATATAATGATTTTTGTATTAATGGCGAAGCCTGTATATTGTCACCATCAGCCTTTATCGAACTTCCAGTTGATGAATTTGTTTTTCACAATAATAATTGGCTGTCTGCATTAGCTACATTATTATTGTTATTAAAGAAAATAACACATTAATTGGGTATTTCTTTGTATGTAATGTCGAAGGCATCAGAGTTGAACACACATGTCTTACTTCCGGGATTGTCGAATTGCAGAACCTATTGTTATGAGTGAATATAAAAGTACAGCGCATGATGTGTAATAATATGAACTACTCCAATAATAAGTGATACCAGATGTTCCATGACGAATATGCCTCCGCACGAAACCCGACCATTTTTACTGAGCCAAATCTCCAGTTACCAGTTAGTAGTGTCACTATCTCAGATAAAATTGGAATTAGCTTTCAAGAAAAAAATAACTCAAGAGATGTAATCTCATCTCTAACAAACCAAGAAGAACTCGTTATTAGAATTGACAACATTATTGTCCTCACTTGGTAAAAACGAGGACACAGAATCTGATAATATGTCATATTAGATGTATTGCTTAAGAGTATTTTTTTTGTTGCTCTATTTGATGACTTCTAGCAGTACTATAGATGATTTAAGTGAATCTGCAATCGGTGTGGAAATGAAATGAAATGGAACTTAATGGGGTTTAACGTCCTACTGTTCTGTTCCTAAACTGGGATAATGAAGACAGGCATATGCCATACAGTATGCTATGAGAGGAATTTGCCCGGGCAGCAGCGCTACGACCTACTATTATATCGATTTCCAACTGTTAAGGGATCTTTTACGTGCACGCCAATGTGTACACGGGACCTCGGTTTATCGTACCATCCTTATGATTAGACAGCTGTCCTTATCAGGCCCTCCGTCCTGTATCACCGACAAGGTGAAACCATCTGGATGGACTTTCTCGACCAATGCATGGATCGGGGGATCACGGTGGCTAAGTGGATAAGGCGCTGGTTCGCTAGCGTGGAGGTCGAGTGTATCTCGATTTTCCGACGTGATTTCCCCTTGTCAGTGATGCAGAAAGAGGACCTGACAAGGACAGCTGCCTAGTCGTTCGGATGGGACGAAAAACCGGATGTACCGTGTACACATTGGAGTGCACGTAAAAGATCCCTTGGCAGTTGGAATTCGATAAGAGTAGGCCGTAGCAAAATTTCCCTCATAGCACACTGTATGGCGTATGCCCGTCTTCAATTAGTTCAGGTTAAGTGCATAACAGTAGGACGTTAAACCCCATTTCATTCATTCATTCATGCAGGGATCGAACACCCGACCTCCAATCGGTGTGGTATCCCAGATGCAATCTTTGTCTGATTCTAGAGTGCCTAAATGCTATTTCTGAGAGTCAGAAAACACTTAAAATATGAGTAAAAATGAGGGAATTCGTTTTATTTATTAAGAAATTTGCAAGAACGTGCATAGTATTGTGAATCTGTGACAACCTGTCAATGTGATAATAATTACATCATTAACAAGGACCTATATCTTTGATATATTATTGTGGTGAATATACATAAGTTATGCCGAGGTTTAGCGAGTGAGATATGTCCCCATAGTTTCATCAAGCGACCGCGCCGCTATGTCATGTTTGACCACCTATCGCCGATTGAGTTCTAATCATTGTCTACTTACGCTACGTTGATTCAAATATGCAAAACACACACGTTTATGCTGGTTTTTTTTATTTGTGGCAAATTTTTATATTTTGTGATTTTTAAAATTCACCGCGGCTCTGGTCTGTGTGACGTCAGTCAATGGAGGCTGTGACAGAAACATTGGAATATATAGACTCATTTGGTTTGCATGTTATTAATCTACATCACTTCACATTTATCAGTATGATAAAATATCTATATTGTATATTATTTGGCATGGCATACTATCTAGTATAGTAGGTGCCAGTATACTCATCCAAAAGCAAAGTCGTCCATATAGTTAAGTCGTCCACAACTGATGGTTAGGTTGCCCACGAAGCATTGGTTATGTCGCCCACTACTGATGGTTTTACTCGTTGACCGATTATGACCGAGATGGAAAGTCAGACTTCTTGCATTGACAGCACTGACAATTTTCGGAATAATCAGAACCCTTCGTCATCGATGAAAAAAATGCTTTTAAGTAGACTTGTGAGCCCATTAAAATGAATAATTGAAGAAGGCAAAAATAATTATGTTGTTGATGATATGATCGCTGTATTTAAATGGCTGCTCTGAGAAACAACAACTATTGATGTTTTGTATCCTTGTATCCATGTTTTAACATTGAGGAAAGATGTTTGTCTTTTTCTCTTATGACAGTAGCTAAATCTCCAACTCGATGTCATCCAGACATTGAAAACACGAATTATTTGCCAATTTAAATCAATATTGATGATGTGATCTTACCGAGAATATGGGTTTTCAATATCCATTTAATAAACATTAAAACTTTGGTACAGGAATCGGGTGTCATAAAACTTGTCAGTGCCATTTGTAACAAGTGAATCGAAGAACGAGGCTAGACACATGCGATGTCAAACGGTGACGCTATATTCTTATCTGGAGAGCATGCGCAATAAATATTATCGTTGTAGACTGGAATAGCCAGACGTCAGAGATTGTCATTCGATTTGCGTATTTCTTAGAACATGAATTGAAATTAGAGTAGAAACGGAAGCGATTGAATGTAAATCAGACTGTACACATGCAGATAACATTATTATATGCGGTGGGACACATTTGTGTCCGTTTCTAGGTCCCAAATATTAGCGATTTAGCTCCTTTAAAATGAATAGTAGAAGAAAGCAAAAAGAGCCATGATTGAGTCAGAGCTATCTGTCCTTTATCATTGTTAAAAGGTTTCTGAAAAAATAGAAGCTTTCTCCATTTTTATTTTATGTTATTTATTACATTTATGATACCTACAAATACACATTCCGTCTTTGAAATGAACTAAAACCCTGTTATTGTTAATCTTCAGTTCAATTTAACATAAAAACAGATTTTGACAGCTGATTTATAAGGAAAAGAATTAATTTGTAATTTAACCCTTTTTTGGCTTCATTTGAATTTTCTTTCTCAGTCACCATATCAGTGGCAATAATACACTACATGACTTCCATGTTTTAATATAAAAACAACTAGATTAGAAAGACATGTCAATGATATCTTGTAAACAAGCCATAGATTCTGTAAATTATCACGTACATGAATAGATTTATGAGGCAATCTGTGTGCTGACTATGTCGCTACGGTCCTACCATTATTTCGATATCCAATTGACAGGGGATCTTTAGACTACTACCTGTGGTATATACAATACCACTCGTTTTCTCGACCCCGCTTAAGATTAGATAAGTTTACTTGAACGTCCCTCTTCCGCATTAGATGGCAAGAATGAGGGATAACGAGGCTGACAAAACAGAGAGAGAGAAAGCGAGAGAGAGAGGGGGGAGGGCTATAACGTCCACTCGACACAAACTAGGTAATTTCGGGACTAACATGTAATTCAATTTTATTTCATTATCTCGCAGTGGGAGGAACATCTGGAAACCCTCGGGTGCATGTTATTTGTGGGTTTGTTTTGACGGAGGTGAGGGGATACCTTTATTCACCTGTAATGTATCTGCTGCGTTTAAAAAGCTTGTCAACAGTCAATCAGTTGAAGTTACTGAAACTTTTGTTTTAGTTATTCTCTTTATCCTATCCGAGTAGAGAAATGTCGTGACTTTTTTGGGGGGTTTGCGGAAGGGGGGTGATCGGAATATAAAAATGTCGTGTCGTGTTGGAGGGGGTAGGGTCCGATCGTGTTTGAGGGTGGGGGGGGCGATCGGAGTAGAAAAGGGTGGGGGGAGGAGGGGCGAATGTTTAGCGCATATGCGTTGTATCATAAGGTCTGTTATTGACAAGCAGTTGGGTCGCCGCTCCAACTTCGTGGGTTTTCTCCACTTCCTCCAATTTCATCTCACTGCTAAAGACCTAGTTGGTGTCTAGTGGACGTTTAATCTTTCTCTCTGTTTTGTTACGGGTGATTTGCCAGTCTCGTTTCCCCTCATCTGTGCCGCATAATGGGGTAGATGGACGTACAAGGAGCCTTGTCTAATCTTCAGCATAGAGATAACGAAAATTAAGAATGAACATTAAATTATCTATTATTAGTAGTAGATAGAAGAGCGGATGTGAACTAGGTGTTAAACTAGCTTTTAATGGATTTAGGCTTTTTTATGTAGTGTCAACCATGTAATCGCTTTTATTGGATTATGGCTTTTTTTTTTTGCTTTTAAAAGATGTAGGCTATTCTTTATTTCCAGTGTCAACTATGTAATCTATTTAACACTGAAAAATAAAAAGTTTATACGGTGAATGAAATTAAAACTATATGGTAGAGTTAATGGTTGTCAACTATCAACACTAACTGGCTTTCAAACATGTCTTCCTTGGTCCACATTTTACTATTCGCTGAATTATCGGCCCTTGCCACAAGAGGGAAGTGTCTCACCTGTTACTTTGTCTGAAACACTTTGAGTCGTCAAGTCAAGTTCACGATCTGCGTTAAAATTTTACAAATAGCTTTGAACGGGAAAGTAAACCCTGTTAATTAATTAATTTCTTGAAGCGTTTAAAGGAAATGGTTCACCTCGAAGAAATTGACCATTATTGTACCTGGTGCAAATATCGAAACTTTGAATGTAATACATGTAAATCGAAAACGGTTTGCGACTGACATAAATTTTGGTAATGAACAGAGAAAACCTTTGATATAGAAGCTAATAAAAGATTATCTAACACTAGTTCTCGCTACTATTGAAGTGTTAGACATTAAAGTATCTGGATCTGAATCTAGCAGGTATAGTAATAGCATATTTGTTACATTAGTATGCCGGTATTTGAATGAAGACGTTGACATGGGTCACGCACGTGTGACTTGTGTTTAACCGTGGTCGACTGATTAGGATATTTTGCCAACTCTAACACGGTAATAAATATCTGTTTGTCTTTATTAGTAATTTTTGGGGGGCATGTTCGGCTTTGTTGTTCTGCAATGTAATTATTACATGGAACGTCCACTGTGTCCACAAAGTAGTAAAGTGAGAGTTTTCATTAATAACTTATCTGAGCTAGCTGTGTCAACCTTGTTGTTCCACGATCTAACATGGGACATAAAATAAGGTTGTCTTAATTTATTTCAACTGTGTCGGCAAGTAGCAAAGCGATTGTTTTCACTAAATTATTTTGAGTGAACCTGTTCAGCCTTGTTGTTCCGTAATGGGACATACACTAAGGTTGTTTTACTTTATTTCTGCTGTGTTTGCAAGTAGTAACGTGAATGTTTTCCTTTTATACGTTTAAGAGAGATTGTTCAGCCATGTTGTTCCGCAATCTAATATGGAACATACGCTAAGGTTGGCCCATTTTTGAGTATATACCAGGGCTTTACCCGTGCGCAAGCAAAGTTAAGGAGCTTACCTGTGTGGAAGTGTAGAGCGAATGTTTTATTTAATAAATTTGGGCGAACCTGTTCAGCCTTGTTGTTCCGCAATCTAACATGGGACATACACTAAGGTTGTACGGAAGCAAAGTTTAGATGGCTTACGTAGGGGATTATCGGTGTGAAATCAAAGGGGGCAAAGCTTTTTGGGTTGTCATCTATATGTCCTTCTCTCCTTCTTTTTATCTGCGGCATTAAAATTTAGCTAGAATCATGAACGAAGATACTCCAAAATGGGAACAGAATGTATAAAAGTTCAAGGCCCTTACGTACGAAAAAATTGACCGGGATTACCAAAAATGGGTTAATAAAATATGTGGTGGGGTGAAGTGTGTTATGGGGTGAATTGAAGTGTGTTATGGCGAAGTGAGGTGTGTTATGGGAAGAAGTGGGTTAGGGGCGAACTGAAGTGTGCTATGGGGAAAGTATACTATTCGCTGAATTATCGGCCCTTGCCACAAGAGGGAAGTGTCTCACCTGTTACTTTGACTGAAACACTGGAGGACAGTATATGTAAAGGGCACGAGTAGTCATATCAGGTCGCCCGCCTGCCTCTCAAGTAGAATGCAGTGGGTTAAAGTCTTGTACTAAGAATTATCATAACCCCGCTTTCCAGGTAGCCTACATGTTAGAAAGATAAAGCCAAATAGGGGGTGGGCTATGTCATTTGTCAGTAGTGTAACCCTCACAAGTAAGGGGGACAAAAAAAAAATGTTTTGCCTATAGGACTCCTCGCAGTGGAAGCACTGTGCCTACAATACTTACATCTGTAGGCAAGACGGTAATTCAGAGGAAAGTATACTATTTATTACAGTATTGTAAACTCTACTATGTCTATAGGCGAGTCACAGATGGTCTACATAGAGGATCTGGTTTACATCTATAGACATCCTGTGTCTTATCTTTTACTTTTTGACCATTGTTCGGATGTCCAACATCCTGTATCCGACGGTCTACACATTTATCTTGATTACAGTTGATTTTAGGGAAATTTAATAAAGAAAGAGTGACGGGACTTGGGATCTCTAAATGGAAGTTAGTATTTTCGTTTTGTTTCGCTATCCAAATATTCGCTATTACCAGACAGTTATCATTAATAATCTACGCCAGTCAAAGCATCCATTGGCGAAATCAAAATATTTGGCCTATGAGTGATAATAATTATATCTTATATAAATTACGATATTGTCAAATATTGTGCTGGTGTTTAACACATTTGACCAATTAATTATCACGTTTATTGTTAGAATAGTACTGAATACTGAGTACATAACAGGATTGGTGCCGACCGTGTTTTTATCGCTCGTTATGCTGGCCTTAATTATCCATCGGTTGTATCAGCTAGGTTATTTGTGTTGGTGACAGACACAAAATAGCCTCTCCTTTTAGATGCAACCAAAGCCAGAGTGACCTAGTTTATGTCGAGTGTAAGTTGAACCCCATTTCTCTCTCTCTCTGTATATATACTATTTAAAAAAAAGTAGGGGATATTTGATTCTGGGGGCATAATACTAAAATATGCAAATGACTACGAAAAAAGTCACTATAGAACCTAACAGAAGAAACATTTCCAGTTACATGTGACGCCCAAACGCACCAATAGCTACCGCATGGAATGCAAGTGATGCTTGGGATCACCATGGGGGTCCAACTCAAGATTTGCACGACTCTGACTTTGAATGTTACAGTCATTGTGGCATTGAATTCCAGGGTGGAAACATCAGTTTAATTGTTTTAGTGACCAGAAAACAAATTTTGATATGCGTCGACTTACCCAAAGAGAAAGGTTACGTGCCCTTGGTATGCTACAGATCGGCATCTTCCGGAATGACAACGCAAGATGTCACAGGGCCAGGATCGTTACAGGTTACCTCCAACAACAGAACATCACCACATTACCTTGGCCAGCACTGATTCCCGACCTCTCCCCCATCGAGCATGTCTGGGACATGCTTGGACAGAGATTACGTCAACGTCAACAACGTCCTGCCAATGTCCAAGAACTTGCTGCTACGTTGCAACAGGAATGGGACAATCTGAACCAAAATGACCTTAGACGTCTCATTAGGAGTATGCCACGTCGGATCAATGCTTGTTTGGCAAACAGAGGAGGAATTACCCGTTACTGACTTTGTTGTGATGCTGTGGTGTGATGCTGTTTGACCCTGGGTATCATTTTACCCTTATAATGGTCAGTCTGTACATTACTTAGTCTAACGATCATTTGGAATAAATTGATGAATGTGAACTTCATTTAATTTTATCATTTGTTTCTTCGTCAGTTTCATAAGGTGACTCTAATAACACTTAAAAATCAAATATCCCCTACTCATTTTGAATAGTATATATAAGATTACTGACTTTTTTTCGGGTCTTCCCACTACTATTTTGAGCCATATATTAGTCGAAAAATGACATAGTTTGTGTCGAGTGAACACGTTAAACCCAATAGTCATACATACAAACTTAGATATAGAGATCAAAATCACCATTCTAGGTTAAATAGTACAAAATGATGTGTTAGCGAAATAAAGCTGGTAATAGGCGGTCATGTTCATTAATTTTTTATCTGACTGCTTGACACTCGAACCAGAAAATTTTTCCAAAGACCCTTACCTTCAAATTGGTACATCAATTTGAACTGATTAAGTGCGTGGGCACTCCACTACAGTAGGAAAACAAAAAACATGTTTCATTTATTTGAATTAGTTTTTTTTCTGTTTTCTAGAGGTAACGAATTGGAAATAAAAAGGTGTTATTCCGTTCCAGAAAAGGAAATCGGTGTGAATTTGTAAATAATTGTCTATAATTTTAACACCATCACGCGACTAATCACCGGGATTTCAAGCGAATATTATTGTAGGACTCTGAACAATAATTATACACAGTCAGCTTATTCTGTTGTTTTGACATTATCTAATACTCTCACATAATTATTAAGTATATGTCTAACCTTTAGCAGTTCGAATTTACTCCGGAAGACACGGTGCTGATGTAACTACATGTACTATTATCTTTTATAAAATGAAAAACAAAAACAACCAGATCAAATTAAATCATTTCCAAAAACAAGATTAATAGATAAATACATTATGCAAGAGATAACTCTGTCTATTGCAGTTTTTTAGGCCTGAAATGTGATATAAACTTTAAATTAGACATTTATTAACTTATCCAAACCATAATTTACGCAACAAATGTACTCAGATTTATTTTTTAAGATGCAATTATGAAATCTAAATCACCTAGCTAGATACTATCTGATCTTTTTTCGTTTTTTTTTTTTAAAGTTCAAAATTTCGTTTTACTTGTCACTAGAAACTTCAACGCTAAATGTTTAATCAACGTCTGGAGTCAAAGCCGCTCGTATGATACATGACGCGACTTTCCACTACAAACGGCAAGACCGCCATGAAGTGTTAGCAATCGGGGGTATAAAAAAACAAACGAAATACAGATCTGTATTTTAATCAGATTGGGCACGTATTCAATGGAATTAAAGATCTAGAGGTTCATCGAAAAAGATGACGGTGAGCGTGTTATATCACGACGTCATTCAACAATACAAGGACTTGTAACTAGGGAAAGGCCTACCATAGATTGACAGAAGTCCAGCTTCGAAGCGTAGAAGGGTATTGTTAACAAATAAACTAGAAGATACAACAAGTTAAAGTAAGCCTTTTTTATTCATAGTGCGACAGCAAAGATCGGTGGAATGTCAGTTGATCATATTAGTAACACCGAACTGATTTGAACTATTACATCATTGGACTGGTATTCATATTATTATTAGGGGTTCGTATATCCTCCATGTCACACTCAGACAGACACATATATATATACAAGTGGTGGGGTATAATCCGACATTATTCTTGATTATGGTGTCTCAAACGATTCGTGACTTTCTATCATTTTTAAAGAACTACTTGACTTTTAAAACGCGTTTAGTATCATGCATCAACCATTTAGTTGAAACCTCAGGTCAGGACCTGGAAATAATATGTTAAAAGTCTCGAAAGTGACATTTTCTACAAACTTAACAGTGTGTCTTGACTACGCATAGTTTAAATACACGTCAAATGTAATTTGGCTAGAGTAAAGGGGGCTTTCGGTCACCGACAGGGCCAATGGAATTCTACACTTTGGGATTTTATCATCCACTTCTAAATGACTTTCACTAGCCATGCGTCAACTTGCCTCAAACTAATAATATAGCTTATATTATTTGCCGCTGTTGACTTACGTCCGCCATTACCCTTCAACTTGTGAAGTCAAATGGACAGGAGAGTAAGAATAAGCGTTAGCAATAGCATAAATACGAAGAAGAGGTTGGAAGTACTTTTTCTTAACAGCAACTACGAAAATGTTTACAAATTTGAAGCGATCGTTATGTTGTTCACTTTTTGTTTAACAGGTTAAGTATGATTAATGTATATCGGGTTGGGTTTAAAGGGTTGCGGCTCCACTGTGTTTAACTTCAGTGTTAACATTCACTGATAAAGTAGGGTTGGGACAATCGACATCGAGTACGAACGCATTTCATTTTTTGAGGCGAAATAGACCATATTTTATGATTTTAGTCGAAATAGTGGTGAAAAATGAGTTTTTGGGTTGGGGCAGCGGCCATTTTCAAAATGGCGGCCAAAATAGCTACAAAAAACTATTTTTTTCAGTTATTATCAATATAACTTGTGAAGATAGTCGTGTCAAATGACTTTTTGCAAGTGTCCGGGATGCTACGTTCAAAAAATGAATTTTCGGCACCATCCGATAAATGGCCGCCATCTTGGATCCAATATGGCGGCCAAAATAGCTACTTCTACCCCTTTTTCTCATTAATAACCGTATTTCATGCCATGAAATACGTTTTTTAATAGGATTTATGAAAAACATCTGTAGATGGCCAAGTTCTTAATTTGTGTTTCTGGTATGATGTCATAATTACTGACATCGTCGCTATTTTACTTTGACGTCATAATCGTAGCAACGAAATGACGTCACACGTCAGACGTCAACGAACAAAACGTCAGTCTTTGCTTAGATCTCACTCGAAAACAAAGCATATCGGGTAATTGTATCTTGTTGATTTCCTCAACAGGACGAGATTATTCTTTCTACGTCTGTAAATACCTAGTATCTTTGAGTGCTAAACACCTGGGATATATGATATTTTGTTTTCAGTTGATATAGTTTGCGATTTTGGTTTGCGATCTCCAACATGAACGAGTCTCGGCAGACACGAGCTGATGACTTGGTTATGGATTTATATGGCGAACACTACAGGGAGGAACCCCAGTTTGTCAATAAACCCAGACTGGCAACTGGAAAATTCATCATGGGCCGAATGATGAGCATAACTAAAACTGAAAAGGGCAAACAGTCAATCAGCAAAGATACGGCAAGTTCGATAGTAGCAGAAGAACTATGTGCTGATTGGATTCAGAAGAACGTGTACCCCACAGAACCGAGAGTAGTTGCTAAGCGAATCAGAGATGACTACGATACATTACGAGAACTAAGGAAACTCGAGAAAAATAAAACAAAAACTATGACGCAATCGTGTATACAAAAAGCTGTTCAATTCAATGAAAAAATGACATTAAGGGCATATGACATTCGTGGTAAAGTGCTACACTATCAAAAGCAACTTGAAACACAATATGCTGTCAAAATGACCAACGATGATATAAAGTTTTATGAAAATAACTGCTTCGGCGATTACAAAGCTACATGCTCTCAAACAATCCCTCGCAATTGGGTCAAACAACAGAAACGTAACTGTGAGCGAGAACTAGCTACTGAAAAAAAGAAGCAACAACATTCTAACGAAAACGTGGTACAGTACTCTGTGATAGATGATGAAATGGCAGAGCTAATGGAAACCGCAGAAATTTCAGAAACAGTTGATCCCACGTTTCAATGCAGCATTGACGAATCAAGTATCAGCCATGATGTTCCGGTTACTAGAACGAACACAATGACAACTGAAACATGTGAAGGTGGGCCATCCAATTTTCCTAAAGTAAAGATCAGGACTGGGCTGAAAACACTAAATGAGAGTTTAGTTAGAACCATGGTTCAGAGTATCGCTAAATATAAAGTGTCAGCTAATGACTTGATTGGTATCACTGTTGATCTTGCTAACGGTGTATTTGGACAGAATTGGTCAGTATCATCTACAAGTACCGATATTCCTGATTTAGAAAGTGAAGATGAGGCAGAGTCACCAAAACCTAAACGACGATGTGGTGATTTTTCATACGTCATGCCAACTCGGAAAAGCCTGGCAAATTATTTGGAGGATGCTTCCTACTTAAATCTAGAAATGCTTGCGAAATATTTGTTAAACAAAAACGATACCGTAGTCACTATTGGATTAGATGACGCGACGAAAGCGGCTGGCCATGACATGCTTCATGTGAAAGCTGATCATATCACCATAGCAGGACCTAACGAGACCAGAAAAACTTTCACCACTGGTTTTGTAGAAAACGTATCCCATTCTGGCAAGGATGGAGCTGCCGCGTACGAATTTAAATTGAAAACCCTTGCTACATTAGCAAACAGTACCGTGGAAGATATAAAAAGCAATGTTGATTTCTGGATATCAGACCGGGCGGCAGATTGTAAAGTCATGTTCGACGCTTTAGATGTTGATGCAGAACGTGTTCTAAAGTGTTGCGGGCATCTGGTGCTAGGCATAGACCACGCAATTGACAAAGTTTTCCGTGACACCGAACAGAGAATAGGCGCTCAAAAACTCATAGACTGTGGAAGAATATTGAGGAGCGCATCGTCCAGTATCCACACTGTTGGACTTGTCGCATTGACAAAGCTTTTGTCACCATCTCACGCGTCACACTCAGTCTCCCTCTATAATGAATTTAAGACGTGGATGAGTGTGAACAACGTTGACAGTCATAGTTTTAGTGGATTTGTTTCCAATAGATTTGGACGGGTGGCGGAATTGGCGAAAGAGTTTCTGCTTCAAAGAGACAATATTGTAAACTTTTTCTTAGAATGTGTGGACAGTAACTCCAATAAGCTGGTGTTGGCAGTAGCCACATTTCTAACGAATGACTGGTTCCTTTGTTGTACTGAAGTGTATTCTCTCTTCGCCGAAATACTTATATTTCCTTTTTTGGACTTGTTGGGCGTCGATAAACGTTTGAACGGAAACATAATGGATAGATCTTGGCAGGGAGTGAAGGTGTTTTTCGACATGAAAATACCTGAGCTACAAAAACTACAGGCAAAGTTTGCAATAACTGTAACTGGGAAAGGTCAGTTGATTGGTGCAGTCCTAGATGAAGTCATTGACACTCTGAACCGTCAGCTCGGGGAAATGGACTATTTTGAAGTAAATGTGAAAGAAGTCGAATGCATACCCGATCGTGAAAAACTGAAATACGCTCCTTTAACCAATATGGGCTGCGAATCTGAATTGGCCAAACTGGACAATAAAGTGAAATCTACCGGAGGCATGACCAGGATAACAACACACTCAAAAAAGAACATTGTTGCTACCAACGGATTCTTAGTACATCAAGATTTCGTGGAAAGTACTGAAGCTGAACGAAAACATAAATGGAAATGGGGAAGAAATTCCGAAGAAGTGCAGAAGGCCAAGCATTTGGAAAAAGACTTCCTAGAAACAGTAGCAGCGGCTAAATGTCTTACCCTGAAAAAGAAAGAAGAACTTAAGAAGAAGAAAATACAGCGTAGTCTAGCATTATTGGAAGCCTGTAAGCAGCACAGAGGTCCTGTCACGCCGCATACAATCCACAAACTCAAGACGTTGTCTCAAAAGCAGTTGCTCTGTGAAGTAGGATACATTCGCTGTACACTAGCCCCTGACATTCGAGAGAAGCGCAGAGTGAAATTGGACACTGGAAAGTACAAATACGAAAAATTTACCAATGCAGAACTTATTCGCTCTATTAGTGATGTTATAAAGCCTGAAAACAAAGTAGAGAATGTAGAGTCATTATTGAAGCTGTTATATTTTATTAAGTAATTATATTATAATTAAGATCCTACAAGTTCCCGCATATTTCAGGAGGTAGTTTTCTTTTACAGTATTCATGTAAATTAAGTATATATATAGGATAGGAATTGTAGGATCCATTCACCTGATTTGATAATTGTTTAGTTTTTTGCAATATCTATTTTCTGTCTTCTCCTCAGGTTTATCTCTTTTTTCCTTTTTTTTTGCGTGTAGTGCAGTGTAGTGCATTTACTACTATTAATTTAATGAATATATGAACACATTGATTATAATGTTTTGAGCGTATAATTTATATAGAAATTATATACTTTCAGGGGTTTTATACCACCGGATAATAAACATATTGTCGCATTGAACCCTTGTGTGGTCGTTTTGTTACTACGAATTGACCGCATATAACACTGATACAAGATGATAACGCGTAAAAATAAAATGTGGAAAAGGTAAAACAAAACTGTAAATATAGGTACAATATAGTGATCCAAATGTAAGACTGACTGCGAATGTGAACTGTGACATGGAAAAGAAAAAATGAAGATCAAAGTGCCAAATTTGCCATTTTCGGCGCCATTTTGGCCGCCATATTGGATCCAAGATTGCGGCCGTTTATTGGAATTTTCCAAAACTTGACTTTACGAACTCAGCACCCAGAAAAACGAATAAAAAGACATATTACACGCAATTTTTCGTTCTTATCTTCGTGATAAACGCAAGTTATAGAGAAAATAATGGCAATTTTTTTTTTTAGCGGCCATTTTGAAAATGGCCGCTGCCCCAACCCAGAATCTCAATTTTCACATCTGCCCCAACCAAATTCATAAAATTTGGCCAATTTCGCCTCATAAAATGTAATGCATTTGGGTGATTTAATGAATAAGTACTTTTTGTCCCAACCCTAGATAAAGGGTTAAATGGACGGAATGATACAATTGGTACTGTTTAAACGATCAAGTTCGTTATAAGGATGTTGCACCTCCTTAACCCAGCAAATGAACAAACTGGTGTTATTCGGCTTTGCAAGGGCTGACATTTCATCATTATTAGCTGACAAACAATAGTTGGCCTTAAAGATGTCATTGACGCGGTTCCATAGGATTGTAATTTAAGTCTTCAGAAATCAGATATCTTTATTGTTGCATTGGTGTGACAAGATTCAAGAGTTATAAGTAAACACTCATTAATATCTCTTGTATATTGACAAGGAAATCCTAAAGAGTCATGACAGAAATCAAGCACGTTGTATGATACGCGTGTACCCAATCTCACGTACTTGTGTAAAAAAGCGGTCATGGCTTGTTTCGTGTAGAAAAGAGCGTAACACTCAAAAGTACTTATTACTTAATGATACCCTTCTTGTGTAAACCGACGTAACCCTATTATCATGCAACAGGAAGTACGCCAAACAAACAGTTTTTGATTTTTAATGCGTTTACGGCATCAATTGATACACGTGGTTATAATGTAGGCCTCATAACGATTCGCTGTAATACAAGTAAAAATAAGAAACTATTAAATAATACCGGATATACGTCACTCGTCAAAAATACGAAATGCGAGTTATTGACCTGGGATGATAAAAAAAAAGGGTGGTGGACAAGTTGCAACAGATTTATAATAATAATCTCGTCAGTTTACAAGGGTAGCAAATTAAGCCTGAGGCTTGTTTTCAATTTGGCACTTGGCACCGATCGTGCGAAGGATTTCGATCATTTAAAGAACCCATTTAGGGCGGGGGGGCTTTCTATCTCATGTACAGTACTGGACAAATTAATAGCAACAAATTCATAATTGCGGAGAAAATGGAATCTTTTAGAATGAACTGTTGATCAAATGATGACGTTTGAACATATTCGCGTGAAATTTTGCACACGTGCCAACATGGTCTTACTCTTTGCAGTGAATGTACGATCGACGTCGTTCATGACGTAATGACGTCATCCCAGATGATGACGTCATTAACGACCACAATGATGTTTTCTTGCAGTTTTTGAACATGGACTTTATAGAAATACTATAAGATAGAAATACCAAGTAACACTTGGGTGGTAGTTGACTCTGATGACATGACAATTAGACAATCGAATGAGGATGAATACATTGAACGTGCGTGATGACATGACGGCTGTATGACGTCATCAAACGCTCTAAAGCCTGATTCCAGAAAATAAGGATCATGGTTCTTGATTGGCCGGCAATTCAATTGAGATGTCCCCAATCGAAATGTTTCGGGACACACTGAAGGGCGAAATACATGACGCCCCCATAACTAATAAAGTGGACTTGATAGCCTGCCTAATCATGGTCTGGTTCCATTCCGAAAACATCAAAAGACAGTGCAAGAGTCTAATTCAGGGAATGCCACGATGCGTGGATGCCTTGATAAAAGCCAAAGGAGGACAGACCAAATATTAGAAAAAGATCATATCATCAGGGTCAACTACCACCCAAGTGTTACTTGGTATTTCTACCTTATAATAATTATATAATGCTCATGTTCAAAAACTGAGAAAAAAAACATCATTAAGCTCGTTAATGACGTCATCAGTCGCTATGACGTCATTACGTCCTGAGCGACGTCGATCGTACATTCAATGCAAAGAGTGAGACCATATGGGCATGTGTGCAAAATTTCACGCGAATATGTTCAAATGTCATCATTTGATCAACAGTTCATTCTTAAAGATTCCATTTTCATCCCAATTATAAATTTGTTGCTATTAATTTGTCCAGTACTGTATGTGACAAGGAGTTAGCCCCCCCCCCCCACACACACACACACACGCCACTGTTAGGGATCCCATTATTATAATAAAATTGAACCATGTTAGACCCGAAATGACCTAGTTTGTGTAGAGAGGTCATTAGACCAATCTGATTTATCACCACATTTGCATAAACATCACATACAATAATAATAAATAAGTTTGTGGGCTATAATTAAATGAATATGTACAATAACAACTATTCTCGTTTTTGTCGGCGGCGGGACGGGGCGTGATTTTCTCACAGAGGGCCGCCTTAGAAGGGGAAGATACCAAGTGTACCCGAGCCAACTCTTATTACGAATTCCAGTTGGCACCACCAACGTGTCCTTTAGTCGGACCCTCCGTCCTGCAATACTGGCAAAGACGTACTGGGTCGTTAAATCCAATTTCGTTTCACTCCATGTCATTTAATACTATATGGGATTTAAAGATGCATTCCAGGGTACAAACTTTGTGATTTGACGATATATTTGGACTAAACACATATTTAAAGTAACCAATCTATCAAAAATTTGCTTCAATTCCCTTTCAAAACTCTTTTTTCGTCGGGGATACCTATAGCTGCAATGTCTACCAACTTAACTTTATTGTGGGAGGGGCCATATTTCAAAATGTGTCTATCATTACTTACTTACATATACCATATTATTAAGGCCTAAATAAATTCTTAATTATGTCTTGTCAACTTCTTTTTACACCTTTTAATTTCAGAGTATTTTGTACCCTGCAACCCGCAATGTTTCCAAAACCGCCTAACAATAGGAGCAAGAAATAACAACTGCTCCCTGACCTAAGCTAGCAGACAATAAGCCAGCAAATCCTGTCGGGTTGACAGTTAGTGATCCCCTGACAATATTGCCCAGTCCTTGCCCCATGGGCGATTTTCGCGTAATCTAAATAAATACAGATATATCTTTCATTTCGTTTTTTTTCTACTTTTATGCAATCGGCGCTATCTCTTGTTGCTTATATTCTTGCATAATGAGGGCCTGACAAGGACAGCTGCCTAGTCGTTCGGAAGGGACGTAAAATCGAGGTCCTGTGTATACATTGAAGTGCACGTAAAAGATCCCTTGGCAGTTGGAATTCGATATAAGAGTAGGCCGTAGCGCCGCTGCCCGGTCAAAATTTCCCTCATAGTACACTGTATGGCGTATGCCCGTATTCAATTAGCCCGGGTTAGGTGCATAAAAGTAGGACGTTAAACCCCATTTCATTCATTCATTCATTTAATATTGTCTTGTTATATTTTCATATTTTATCATTGCTTGATAATGACTAGAGAAGCCTAGCCGAAACGTTGCTCAGTTATAAGCAGTAGTTATATTCCACAGAATTGTGACCTGCCCGGGATGAGAGAGATTAATGGGGTTTAACGTTTACTCATTTCGGGACTAACATACGGTTCAATTTTATTTCAACAATTCGCTTGCGCGTAGGGGTCTTTAGAAGTGGGAGGAAACCGGGGGAACTGGAGAAAACCCATAGGGTTGGACATGCGATCATACTCCTTGTCACAAAACAACCGGGATTCGAAACTACGACAGTTGACTCAATGACAGACCGTATGCAGTCGGTGATACTCGTCAATAAATTTCACAATGTACTTTAAATCCAGATTCAGATCAACAGAGAGTGCAAGTTACTAGTTTATCTCCAGCAGCTTATTGAGAATAAAATAATAAATTGAATGGTACAGATTCATCAACACGGATAGTCTCTATCATCCAAACAAATATTCTACGAATATTAGTCTGGATGGGTCCTCAAAATTTGACGGAAAGTCGGTCATTGTCTGGATTGTCCATTTTTTTTACTTACAACGTACTGACTCTATCAAAACAGCTCGCTTGTCAGCAATGACAATCTTAAAATTGTGTTTGTAAAGGTTTTAATTGAAATGGTAATTTTCTCTCGTCATGAATAAGACGTGTGGCTTCTCACAATCATCTTTATTCTACATCGCAATTCATGCTTTTTCCAACGTCTCTATTTTGTTTCTAATAATAGATGTACCAAGTGAATTGTGGGATACATTTCAACCTCGCTTTAAAGAATCTAGCAAAAACGGCCAGACTTCATAAGATCTATCACTTACCGAGACTTTAGCCACTAGAATCTAGCAAAATAGGCCCAACAATGTAAGATCTATCACTATAAATTGGATGATACAGATAAATCAACACAGATTAAATAATAAATTGAATGGTACAGATAAATCAGCACAGATTACGCTCACACGACGTTTTATTGAATCAATTAAATTCAGTTCGTTTTTTTACTATAAATAGTTCATGGCAAATCTTCTATCAATTCGATATATTACAATTTAAACCCAGAATCATTCATCCTGAAATTGTGTTTCCAAACAGGGTGGCAAATGCATGGTGACTTAAAATAGTTCACAAAGTTAAAGATGCGGTATGTAAGATGCCAATAACGAACAACAAACCAGGTCGTTGTTCGTTATTCACCAATATGAAACTGCTAGTTGTTCGGGTAAAAAAAACAGACTGTTAGAATCTTTTTCCCGAGATTTTGAAGATTTATTAACCATTTAAACCCATAAAAAATCACTCCCGGCATATTCTCTCTAAACGTGCCTTTAAAATGTTACTAAATCCATATCTGGTGAATAACGAGCAACGGACCAGCTCGTTGTTCGTTATTCGCCAATAACTGACAACGAGCAAACTTCACGTCCCCTGAATTTGTTAGCCATATTCTTATTCAATGTAATGGGGGTTAGGTGGCTGAATTGTTAGCGCGTGTGCGTTGTATCATAAGGTATGTCATTGAGTGAACTGGCGCGGTTTCGATTCCCTTCCCGTCTTCAATTAGGTCATGTTAGGTGCAGAAGCGAAGGTTGTTAAACCCCATTTCATTCATTTATTCGATTCCCTTGTTGTACGTGACAAGGAGTAGGTTCGTCTGTCAAACCTCGTTGGTTTTCTCCGGTTACCCCCCACTGCCAAATACCTCTTCGCGCAAGCGAATTATTCAAATAAAATTAAACCATACGTTAGTCCCGAAATGACCTAGTTTGTGTCGAGTGGAAGTTAAACCCCACTTCTCTCTCTCTCTGTATATAAATAAGATAACTGACTTTTCTTCGGGTCCTCCCATTACTATTTTGAGCCATATTAGTCTAGAAATGACTAAAATCACAACTCTAGGGTCAATAGTACAAAAGTTATGAGGTGTAAGCTAAATAAATCTGAAAATAGGCGGCCATGTTGATTTTTTTTTATCTGACTGCTTGACACTCGAACCAGAATTGTTCCAAAGACCCTCCCTTTAACTTCAAATTGGTACTGAAAACGAAACGTTTTCATCAATTTGAACTGACTGAGTGCCTGGGCACCCCACTATAGAAGGCAAACAAAAATCATTTTTCATTTATTTAAAAAAAAATTCTGTTTTTTTAGAGGAAACGAGTTGGAAATAAAGGGTGTTATTTTGTTCCAGAAAAGGAAATCGGGTGTGAATTTGTAAAGCCCAGGGCCTATAATTTTTACACAATCACGCGACTAATCACCGGGATTTCAAGCGAATATTATTGTGGGACTCTGAACAATAATTATACACAGTCGGCTCATTCTGCTGTTTTGACATTATCTAATACTTCCACATTATACTTAAAAGTATATGTTTAACCTTTTGAAGTTCGAATTTACTCTGGATGAGACGATGCTGATGTAACTACGTGTACTATTACCTTGTATAAAATGAAAAACAAAAACAACCAGTTCAAAATAATTCATTTCCAAAAGCAAGATTAATAGATTAATACATTATGCAAGAGATAACTCTGTCTATTGCAATTTTTTAGGCCTGAAATGTGATCAGATTTATTTTTTAAGATGCAATTATGAAATCTAAATCTTATTTCGTTTCGTTTTTTTAAGTTAAAAATTTCGTTTTACTTGTCACTACTATACTAAGATCTGGAAGTGTTGTTATATAACCGGCGTTCTGTATGATGTGAGGGATTAGCCAATGAAACAGTCTGTGGATAACCACTAGAAACGTCAACGCTAATGATACATGGCGCGACCTACCACTACCATTCGGCAAACCTCGACAGATTCCGGTACTCTCCGTAACCTACATCCAGACTCGGATGTATGATAGTAATTGATATGTACCTACGACCATACATTTGCGATGCGGCTAGTCAACTACCGATTTACGTCAACAGGAAAACGTGCCGCTTTCACAAAATAGTCCCAAAATGGCGTCTTTTCTAGATATAATCACTATGGAGGCAGCCATTTTTTAGTTTGTTGATATAATCTCCATGGCCATGGGGGCAGCCATTGTTTATCTGGGTCCTTTAAAATAGTTCCAAAATGGCGGACTTCATCATACAGCCGAGTCTAGATGTAGGGCACTGGAATATGTCGAGGTTTGCCGAATGCTTCCACTACAACCGGCCAGCCCTTCATGTAGTGTAAAAAACGAAACGAAATATAGATCTGTATTTGAATCAGATTTGGCATGTATTCAATCGAATTAAAGATCTAGGTCCATCGAAAAAGATGACCGTGAGTGTGTTATATCACGACGCCATTCAACAATACAAGAACTTGTAAGTGGCGACAGACTTACCATAGATTGACAGAAGTCCAACTTTGAAGCAAAGATCGGTGGAATGTCAGTTGATCATATTATTATTATTTTTATTATTATTATTATTATTATATAGCGCACAATTACAAAGTAAGTAGTAAAAACAATTTACAACACACTAAATACAATACATTATTCAGAAATAAAATAAACTAACATAAAGTTAAATAAACTTTAATATGATATCAGAAAACTATTGAATAGAAAATAAGACTATTTAGATATCACGATCTGGATTAAAATAAACTTTTTTCAAAAAATACTTTAATTTTAAATTAATAGCTTCTTTAAATAAATTAGTTTTAATATTTATCTTAAAAATTGTAATAGTTGTAGAGTTTCTGATGTTAAAAGGTAATGAATTCCAAACTTTTGGTGCATGAATACTGAATGCTCTATCACCTATTGTTTTTAATTTCGATCGCATTTGACAAAACAGTAAACAATCAGATGAGGACCTCAAAAAAGTAATGAATTCCAAACTTTCAGTGCATGAATACTGAATGCTCTATCACCTATTGTTTTTAATCTCGATCGCTTTTGACATAACAGTAAACAATCGGATGAGGACCTCAAAGTTCTAGAGGGCGTGTAAATTTGAATAAAATCGCTCAAATATGGGGGCGTAGAACCATTGAGGCATTTAAAAACTAAGAGAAGCAATTTATATGCGATTCTAAAACGAATGGGTAGCCAGTGTAATTTGATTAATATAGTGGTAATATGATCACACTGAACTAAATTGAACTATTACATCATTGGACTGGTATTCATATTATTATTAGGGGTTCGTATATCACCCATGTCACACTCAGACACTTTAATAGAAGCTCTACATCCCAAAACATATATATATAAAAGTGGTGGGGTATAATCCGACATTATTCTTGATTATAGTGTCTGAAAAGAGTCGTGACTATCATTTTGAAAACTACATGACTTTTTGAAATAGAGAAACTCCTACTAGTGTTTTTTTGGATATTTTTTTTATATCAAAATACACCAGTTGGAGATTTTATTTATCACCCAATCCTTTCTTACATGTACAAATTAAAAAAATTTCTATAGATTTCACTTTTACTGAACTTATTTACATTACAGCGTAGTGAAACATCAATTTTTTGAAAGCAGTTTAGCTATTGCAAAGTCCAATATATTGACCAAGTATTTCAAGGTCAATTGAATAAAAACAGTTTCTTATATTTTTTTTATTTTTTTTAAAGTCACTCTTTAAAAAAAAGAAGGTAGTTCCTTTTCGATTGACCAATCTCCAAGAAGATATCACAGAAGATTATGTAATTTATCACACAAGCGATCTACTGTCAAATGTGTTATTGGGTGACTATCTATCACTTTGAAAACTTCTTTACTTTTAATGCGTTTAGTACCACGCATCGACCATTGGTAATCTTTTTTAAAAATTATATTGAAGGAGCTAAATTCCCATTTTTCGGCATATAATAAGGTAATTTCTAATCAGTTTTGTTCGACGAAATACGCGATTGTTTTATGTAAGTTAACAAATTTGTCTACGATATCACCCTAGGTGGAAGTGGATGTTAAACTCCAGCAAAAAACGAAAGAACAAAGTTAACAAATTTGTCGACGATATCACCCTGGGTGGAAGTCGACGTACAGATCAATATTTGCTTGATTACGATACCTGTATGTGTATTAAAACGTTGCAAGTTATTACAATTCAGAAGTAGTATATCCATACAAATATTTTATTTTCTACCGTTATCTATTTAATTCGGCTGCCAGGGCAAACTTAACCCTCAAAGCACGCGGTATGAACAGTAGGGCGTTAAAACACATTTCATTTTATTTCTATTTATTCCCACATTGAATCACATGCAGATCCGTTGAGCAAACAAATCGTAAGTTCATAAAAGTTATATATTACTTGCTCTTGGTTTATGATAACAAAATGGTGTTTATTTTAGACGCATGCGATTACATGCGTACGGTATGTTTTATTTTAATTCAAAATATTAATTTCGTTGGTACAAACATTAGGCATGGGAATAATAGGGCGAAGGTATTACTGTAATTATATTGAATGGTCTGTTGATGGTGGCAGCGACGTCATTTTGAAGTAAAACAATTATTGAGGATGTTTTCAGAAGACATTATAGAATTGATGCGTGTAGATGTCAATGTATATTTTTGTCGTGAAGTATTTTGAAATGTCATTATTATCGTATTATATTTGAATAAGGAAGTTATTTTAGCGCGTGGAAATATTTACATGATTTAACGCATAATATGCCGAGTCTGTCAATAAGAATTAACAAGTAATAGGTATGCGATTTTAACTGATACTTGTTAGTACATTTATATGTTTGGGGGTACTATTGGTAGAGTAGTGAAACGATTTTTAAATCACAAATAGACAGCTGGTTAAATTCTTAGTTCTTGGCTTAATTCTAACTCCTTCATCAATTGCTCCATGGCTAGTATAGTGTTATGATTATATTCTATTCATGTACAGTAATTATTTAAAGCGAGAATTTCAAATTTCCTAAGAAAGTCAAACATAAATTTTTCTCTGTCTTTTGCTTAATGGGTTATCAACTCACTATTATTCGACCGTGGGCATTATTTCACACCCTTAAAAATCATCGACACGGTAAATAACACAATAACCTCCTTGTTTTCCTTAAGTCAACATGAACGGCCATTTTCCAACGTTTGAATTTGAAGTTTAAAAAATATTTTTGCCAATTTCTAAGCTGGCAATAGTTAACTATAGGATTAATAAGATTATTCTATAACAAGGTAGGACTGTTTATGGGTACCATCTATTTTAAGCCTTTTTTAAATTTAAAACTTAAAAATTTGAAATTGTAGCTTTAAATCCATAGAATGATTTGGAACCCCACATGTGCGTATCCATTGAACCCCATACGGTATTGATATACGGCGCACATATACGCTTATTCAATTATAGACAGCTAATAACAATAGTGATGTTAGTTCAATTAAATCCTGTTTGATTCGCGATTGTAAAAAAAGGGGAGATAAACCAGGCTTGTATAGATAGTTTCTCCCTTACCATTTCTAATATAAAGCTTAAAGCTGAACTCCGATTACAAAACTTCAGAAATAATTAAATAAAAAAAATAACCGCCATACTTGTTTTAGTTTGATAGAACAAGTATGGCGATTGCACGACGTATTATGAAAACAGAGATAGGCCACGCCCACATTCAGTGTATACTTTGTCAATCACACTATCAACATCAGGGTAGAAATATTTCAACCTCCCGACTATCAAACTAAAACAAGTATGGCGGTTATTTTTTATAAATTTAATTATTTCTGAAGTTTTGTAATCGGAGCTCAGCTTTAAATATACAGTTAGACAAAGTGTATTCGCTGAAGGTAAACAGGAGCGAGTAAAAATTAACAAACCGTGGTTAAATGATTCTTGTTTAAAAAGATACAGGGACTACAAATCTGCTCTACACGAGTTTAATGTTGACAAAAGTAATGAAAACCGTTCACTCCTTAATCTTAAAAAAGGTATACAAAAAATTGTAACGACGGTTAAAACATGAGTATATAAAAGCCACCAGGGCAATTAAGTACAACTTGTTAAATAAACAAACCCGAAGCTATTAATTTACCATCCTCGGTTACGGGGGATTGGGATTGTCTAGTGGTCTAGAGTGCCGCGCTTCGACCTCTAGCTGGCCGGCCACCCCTGGTTTGCGGCTGTGGTTTGAGCCCATGTATGGCATGGAGATAGGGGCGCCTTCTCAACCTCGTGGGTTTTCACCGGGCAATCTGGTTTCCTCCCACTGCTAAAGACCCCTACGCTCAAGCGAATTATTGAAATAAAATTAAATTCTATTTGTTAGTCCCGAAAAGACCTGTAGACCAGAGGGAGGAGGGGGGCATTGTCACCCGAGTGGGGGCAAAATCTGAGTAAACTTTTCTAGAGGCATTTTTCGTCAGGAATCCGAATCTGGTAGGTAATAAGCCAGGTGAGGGGGCGTTTTCGAGATAATCGAGGTCAAAGGTCACGGAAGGCCAAATAACGAAAGAGACGTAAAAAATTCAAAATCTGTTCAGAATAGGGCCGAAAATCATCGATAACAGCAATGAGACAATTATAATACAGTAATATAATAATAACATTATATCTGGAATTTCGTACTAAGACCCGTATTGTGGCATTGAATACCCCCCCCCCCCCCGTTCATTATCTTAGTAATAGAGTTTGATAACCCACAAATTTGATCGCTATGCTATTTAAGGTAAGTAAATATGAATGTGCCATAATATTACTTACATATTTGAAGAGGGTAATAAACAAGCTTTTCTGTGATATGTAACATTATATCTGGAATTTCGTACTAAGAACCGTATTTTGGCATTGAATACCCCTCCCCTTCATTATCATAGTAATAGAGCTTAATACCACCAAATTTTGATCGCTTTATAAGGTAAGTATATATGAATGTGCCATAAAATTATTTACATAATTAAAGAGATCAAGCAACAAGCTTTTCGCTGATATGTAACACTATATCTGGAATGTCGTACTAAGAACCGTGTGTTGTCATTGAATACCCCTCCCCCTTCATTATCATATTGATGGAGCTTAATACCACCAAATTTTGATCGCTTTTTAAGGTAAGTAAATATGAATGTACCATAAAATTGTTTACATATTTGAAGAGAAAAATCAACATGCTTTTCGCTGATATGTAACATTATATCTGGGATTTCCTACTAAGACCCGTATTTTGGCATTGAATACCCTCCCCCCCTTCATTATCATAGTAATAGAGCTTAATGCCACCAAACTTTCAGTGCTTTTTAAGGTAAGTAAATCTTAATGTGCCAGAAAATTATTTTCATATTGGAAGAGGACATCAACAAGCTTTTCGCTGATATGTAACATTATATCTGGAATTTCGTACTTAGACCCGTATTTTGGCATTGAATACCCCCCCCCCTTCATTATGATAGTAATAGAGCTTAATACCACCAAACTTTGATTGATTTTTAATGTAAGTAAATATGAATGTACCATAATCTTATTTACATATTTGAAGAGGGTAATAAACAAGCTTTTCAGTGATATGTAAAATTATATCTGGAATGTCGTACTTAGACCAGTATTTTGGCATTGAATACCCCCCCCCCTTCATTATCATAGTAATAGAGCTTAATACCACCAAACATTGATTGCTTTTTAAGGTAAGTGAATATGAATGTACCATAAAATTATTTACATATTTAAAGAGAAAAATCAACAAGCTTTTCGCTGATATGTAACATTATATCTGGAATTTCGTACTAAGAACTGTATTTTGGCACTGAATACCCCTCCCCCCTTCATTATCATAGTAATAGAGTTTAATACCACACAACTTTGATTGCTATTTTAGCTAAGTAAATCTTAATGTGCCAGAATGTTTTTTACATATTTGAAGAGAGCAAACAACAAGCTTTCAGTGATATGTAATATTATATCTGGAATTACGTACTCAGACCCGTATTTTGGCATTGAATACCCCCCCTCCTTATCATAGTAATAGAGTTTAATACCCCACAACTTTGATCGCTATTTAAGGTAAGTAAATATGAATGTGCCATAATATTACTTACATATTTGAAGTGGGTGATACACAAGCTTTTCTGTGGTATGTAACATTGTATCTGGAATTTCGTACTAAGTACTGTATTTTGGCATTGAATATCCCTCCCCCTTCATTATCATAGTAATTGAGTTCAGTACCAACCAAACTTGACCGTTTTGTAAGGTACCGGTAAGTAAATCTAAATGTGCCAGAAAATTATTTACATATATGAAGAGAGCAAACAACAAGCTTTTCGGTGATATGTAACATTATATCTGGAATTTCGTACTAAGACCTGTATTTTGGCATTGAATACCCCTCCCCCTTCATTATCATAGTAATTGAGTTCAGTACCAACCAAACTTGACCGTTTTGTAAGGTACCGGTAAGTAAATCTAAATGTGCCAGAAAATTATTTACAGATTTGAAGAGAGCAAACAACAAGCTTTTCGGTGATATGTAACATTATATCTGGAATTTCGTAATAAGACCTGTATTTTGGCATTGAATACCCCCCCCCCCCTTCATTATCATAGTAATAGAGCTTAATACCACAGGTATGCAGGTGTCATCGCTGCTTATTGTTATCATAATATATTACTGTATTATAATTGTCTCATTGCTGTTATCAATGATTTCCGGCCCTATTCTGAACAGATTTTGAATTATATACGTTTCTTTCGTTATTTGGCCTTCCGTGACCTTTGACCTCGATTATCTCGGAAACGCCCCCTCACCTGGCTTATTACCTACCAGATTCGGATTCCTGGTGAAAAATGCCTCTAGAAAAGTTAACTCAGAATTTGCCCCCACTCGGGTGACAATGCTCCCCCTCCCCCCTCTGGTCTACTGGTTGTGTTGAGTGGACGTCAAACCCAATTTCTATCTCTCTCTATCCTCGGTTACCCAGTGCACTCATTCCGTTCTACTCCACTATACCCTGGGTTAATCCATAGGGGTTCCACGATTTCAAATAGCTAGAATGTAGCTATACTGTACGAACCAATCCGAAAACAGTTTACAAACCAATCGTTTCGCCTTCGTTTTTATAAGGGTAGATAACCATATTTATGTACATTTACTGATTGGTTTATGTAAGTAATGTATATATTTATAATTCATTTAGACTTATTTGTATTATCAAAATCTGTGATATGTAGTAAGTGTTGTTGATCTCAAATATGTACAACATCTATATGTTTGACTTTTGTTATTATAATGACTATTCGTTCTTTGTCTGAAATAATAATAATAAGTCGTTTTGTTATGTTTATTATTAATGAACGTGTACTCGGTAATTTAATTCCCAACTACTTGTCTACGGTATCACGTGAACATAAAATTCGCGAAACGAACACACGATTCTCAATGAAACCAATGACTGCATGATTAGAATAAGCCAACTCCTAACACTGTCAGAAGATAGTAACTTCCCTTTGCCAATTTCCTTTTCAAATAACAATTTATTGGATTGGTCGATAAAAATAGCACAATCATCAAGGGCGGATAACTTGAAAACGTGTCTCCCCATAGATCAACCCAGGGTATTGTGGAGTAGAACGGGATGAGTACACTGGGTAACCGAGGATGTTAATTTACAAAAAAAACATTTAGGGATTGACGATTTCATGAACATATTAGCACTTACTTTTTCTGAATCAACGCTTTATATTAGGGCCAATTAATAAATAGAGAATAGCCACGCAAATCTGTGTAGGCGTGTAGCCCATATCGCGTTCATAATGTCTTCACAAATGTGTAACTACGGATTGCAAGGTTATACAACGGTTTAATCGATAGGAGGAGAGATAGGGGGGGGGGGGGGTTAACGTCCACTCGACACAAACTTGTATTTCAATTATTTGCCTTTGCGTCGGGGTCTTTATCAGTGGAAGAAAACCGGAGGACCCGCAGAAAACCCACAAGGTTGGTTAGGCGACTCGACTCCTTACCATGTAGAACCGGGGATTCGAAACCACGCCAGTTGACTCAAAGACAGGCTTTATGATACAGCGCGTGCGTGCTAACCATTCGGCCATCCACTCCTTTAATCGATAGAAAAACAATCATTCAAAACTTAAGTCTCTATTGCGTTCATGTTTTCAACACAGAGGTGCGTTGTGCTTGCTAACTCGAAACCGAAAAATTGCATGATGCTGATGCTTGCCCCTCGTATGACCCCGCTAAGTTAAATTTGAAAAAAAATATCGACAATTTGGAAATTAGATCACGTAACACTATAAACCCCAAAATACCTCGTTCGGCATTAACATAAATTTTAGTTTTACAAATTCGCTGATAGCAAATAGCGCTAATAACTATCTTGAAAAAAAAACACGTTTAGTAAACGAGGCATTTTACCAAGCCTCGTTCTGAAGAAAATGCCTCGTTCCAAAAAAGGGCAATTTAAAAAACCTCGTTTTGGAGCTGCAGACAAGGAGGCATTTTTTTTACCTCGTTTGGACAGAAATGCCGAACGAGGCATTCTTAAGTTTATAGTGTAACGCCTAATCAAGTGCTTCACACCAAATTTGAAAAGTAATAAGCTGAAAACTGCAGGCGCTATCGCGTTTACGGCATTGGGTGTAACTCTCAAATGGAAATTAGGGGAACGTTGGTTGAATATCGACAGGGCTCTCCATCTCATGACCCAATTAATGCTTAATTAAAAGTCAAACCAGTGATTTTGCATTGGGAAACATCGATAGGGATTGTCTCATCATGGTTCCTTCGCTCACACAAATTTTTTTTTTAAAAATCCCCATCAAAAAAATCACATTATTAACGAAAGGACTTCGGACGGACAGGGCCACTGAAAAATACTCCCATACTAATAAGGAGATTAGGAGATAATTGGTCCCAATTAGGAGAGACTAAGTCCTAATTATAATCCATACTACTTTATATTTTGGCATAGTCAAATTAATGAAAGCTTTAAATGTACAAACTATCGTATCTTCGAGTCTATTTCTGAATTCGAAACGTATTTATCCCAGCCTGCTAACCTGATAATTCTAGTGAGTAAATTTCGTTGTAGAAGTCATAAGTTACCAATCTAATTACGTATTAAAATCACCAGAGAAGACCGGATTTGTCATCTGTGTAACTCCAACAACTTGGGATACGAATATCATTAGCTTTTTGAATGTCAATTCTTAAAAACAGACAAACGTAAATAAATTACTACAAAATATGTAAATAGACCATCAACCCTAAAGATGTGTAACTTATTTAATACCGAGAATGAAATCTTAAATTTATGTAAATTTGTCAAACTTATCCTTCGATGTTTTACATAACAAGGTTATTTTCCTGGACATTATAAAATTGTATAATATACACTGTTCATTTCATTCTCAATAATATAATGTAAATATATCTTTATTATGACACGTCCATCGTAGGTTAATGTAAGTCCAAACTAGGGGGTGGTAAGTCCAAATTAGGGGACAAGGGAGAACCACGCCGGACAATTTGATGAATTTTCTCGGTAAATGCAGGGATCGAACAAACGACTTCTATGCTAGCAAGCCAGTGTCTTACCCACCGTGATACCCCCTAAGTATCTTTTAATTATTAATTAGGACTTAGTGTCTTCTGATTAAGACTTTACTTCTTCTTTTTATTTGGCCCTAATGTGCTTCCGTAGAAATCACACGAAATTATGTAATATTAGTAGTCAAATTATGTTGAGTAATGTTATAAATGTAAAGAAAAAAGATTGATGTAAAAAAAAGGGGCATTATATCTGGTATTATTGTGGGATGCTTTTAAGTTGAAAGCTTCCAAACATTTCTTTACATTTTCTGCTTTGCTTGTTTCGCGGGCAACAGAAATACATAATTGCTTGATAATGCTTACATGAGGAGTTGCTTTATACAATTTGTAATAATACCAAAAAACCCAATGGAATTAATGTTGACATAATATTGTTTTACAGTTCGAATTAGATAAAGGGCGGGGGTGATTGCGTGTGTGGATAGAGAATTAGAAAAAGGACGGGGGTGAAGGCCGACATAAAGTGTGTGGATAGAGATTTTGAAAAAAAAACGGAGGCGAAGGCCGACATAAAGTGTGTAGATAGTGAATTAGATAACGGACGGGGGCCAAGGCCGACATGACGTGTTGGGATAGTAAATTAGAAAAAAAAGGACAGGGCCTGGGCGAATGAAGACGTGAAGTGTGTGGATAGTAAAATTAGAAAAAGGACGGGGGCGAAGGCCGACATGACGTGTGGATAGATAATTAGGAAAAAGGACAGAGACTAGCATAGGTCTATGATACTTCTTTTCTATTCAATTCGCTTGCTAGGCTAGAAAGACGAACTTGACTCGTACAACAGCGGGATCAAAACTACGCCATTTGACTCAGTGACATACCTTACAATCTAAAGCGCATGCGTTATAACACTTGCCGCCCAGTCCCCACCCCACTGGAGAGTAAATCATCCCATGACAAATAGTCGGAAATCCGGCAGCCTCCCCCCACCCCTCCACACACACAATATTGTACATATTATCTTAAACATTACGTACTTCAGTATTCTGTTGGCAAGTTGTTCCTATTGTATCATTATTACATTGTCTCGTTAAAGGGCGATAAGTATCGTATTAAATCAGGGTCTTCGCGTGATATGTGATTTGTATGCCTATCAATGTAATGAAGCCAAAGTATGTACGCAAGTCTGGTTATTTAGTATATTACATACTTAAAGGGGTATTAGGTAAGATTAGATAGAGAGCTGACAGTTCTGGTTATAAAGGTTAAACCAACGTTTGTCAGGCAAGACACGCCCACATTTTACAAGAAGCTAAAAAGGTGCCATTATAATATATCCAGGAAGTTTTGTGCGAATATCGAATGGGGCTGAGAACTGTAGGTTATAAAGATACATTTCAAGTTACTACAAAATCGGACAAAACTTATGACCTTTACAGGACCCATAACCTTCATAATTCATACATTGAGAGAATTCGCATACACGGAAAGGCCATTATGTCGGGCAGTTTCGTTTCGATTTTCCTGAAATTCGAACTCAACCTTCACCATGGTCTAAATGTGATAATATTTAAACGATATTAGTATGGCTAGAGATATATTAATTAATTGGCCTAAACATCGTGGAATTATAGGTATGTTATTACCAAGTATGCAATTCATTGTCTTTGTTTAGTTAAACGTTGGCTCACTAACCTTGGAGTCCCGTCTTCAACTCTGGTGTTGGTCGAGACAGTTTATCGTGAATTTCCGGTGTGGTTGCCCCTAGCCAGAAGTGCGGGGCGGTCTGGCAATGAGCACAAGGTCCCGTGTACACATTGACAGACACATAGTTGGAAGTCAAGAGTGTGGCGTAGCGCCGTTGTCAGAGAATAACTTCCCTTATAGCACACTGCATTGCGTGTGTCTGTCCTTATTATCCTAGCCAGTGCAGAAACGAAGGATGGTTACCCTTTTTTATTTCTATTTTGATCTCTAAATTGAGTAAGACCCAGCCATCTATTAAGATAAAATGAGGGCTTTAAGTATGTATTACGAACAGCTTAATTTGTAGTCTAATTAATTTGTCTAGCCTGGTCCGCTTTAGAAACTGTTTTCTTCAGTATTAACGCGTCTTATAAATTACGATATTATTATTCTTATTAATCAGGTCGATTTACATTTGGTGATTGACCTTTATGGCGTTTTTAATATTTTACTTTGTCTGCGATATCACGCCAGGTGGAAGTGAACGTAAAACTCAAAAAACGAACGATGGAATATTTTACTGAACCTATGTTTTAACGGCCACATTTTCTTAAACATACATTATTTTTAGCAATGATATCCACATGGCGTTATCTAAACGTCACAGGTCGCGAGGTCAACGCACAGAAATCAGAATGTAAATAAAACAAACGAAAGTAAAATGACTTCGACAAACAGAAAACCTACAACGTATCAGGGTTGTATGTGCAATAACACGGACACAACTCGAGATTGAATAATAAATCCCCGAAGAAAATGGGATTTTAACAGAATAAGCAAGTTTAAACGGACATTTGACACATGCGGTGGGCCGCACTATTGGTACTATTTTGTGCTTCGGGCGGGTCTATTTCACATATCGTCGGTGTCATTCCAAAACCTCGTAAGTCGGCATTTTTTCGAAAATCACTTTTTTGCATAACTTGATAAAGTAACATAAAATACATGATATATCAAAAAATCAGATTTCTGCGATTAATAGTTTTCATTTTATTAGCGTATGACCAAACCTCGTATCACGATTGGTCTGATTTTGTTCTTTTCTAAATGCTCGTAACTCGGCAAAGTGTTACCAATGACGATGTCAAAGGCCTTGAAGTGTATGTATGACAAGATTTCGCAGGATAATTGTTATAATAAGATGTGTCATAGTAGACATAATTTATAGGCATTAAATAAAAGCATTGCTTGTATTATTATTTTTAGGTGTAGATTATCTATTTTTAGATACAAAAAGTGGTAAAGGCAATACTAAGATCACGTTTAACGTCCACTCAACACAACTAGGTCATTTCGGTTCTATCTACTAACATATGGTTTTAATTTCATATCTATAATTCTCTTGCGCGTAGGGGTCTTTAGCAGTGTGAAGAAACCACAGTGCCGAGCTACGTCAAATAAATCTTATTTAGTCCTCATGTTTGTCAGTTTTACGCTTCTGTAAAGAAAATACAAAAGCAACTGCGATAATAACGGCCCACTATAATCTCTTGGTCAAATTTTCGAGCAAAAACGTCTTGCGGAATCAGTCTTAAATTCTCATATCGTTGCAATAACCCTCACGTACGCTTCCCCACTGAGTATGTTGACCTATCTGTTGGCAGAATACCTCAAGTAAGTTGCCCTATGCCGTTAAGTAAGCTACTTGTGAGTAATATCTCTCAAGTGACTTACTCCACTAGGCATTTAGACCTACCGTGCCCCCCCCCCCCATAACTTACCCTACTGAGCACTTACACCTGCCAATGGGCAATACCCATCAATAGCGTACCCCACTAGGCATCTAGACCTACCTGTTGGCAATACCCCCCCCCCCCCAAGTAACTTACCCGCCTGAGCGTGTAGACTTACGTGTGGGCAATAACCCTCAAGTAACGTACCCGACTATACTAGACATACCTGCGGGAAATATCCATTAAGTAACTTACCCTAGTGGGCATTTAGACCTACCTGTAGTTTATAATATCGCTCAGGTAACCTACCCGTCTGAACATTTTTACCTACCGGTAGGCAATACTCTTCCAGTAAATTACTCCCACTGAGCATCTAGGCCTACGTGTGGGAAATACCTGTGGGCAATACCTTTTAAGTAACTTACTCCACTGAGTATCTTGACCTACCCCTCAAGTAATTGACTCTACTGGGAATCTTGACCTACCTGTGGGAAATGCGCCCCAGCAGCTTACCCTACTGAGCAATTTAGACCTACCCGTGGAAAATACGCCCCGCCAGCTTACCCCTCATCTAGACCTACCTGTAGGCCATATCCCTCGTCTAACTTACCTTACTGAACATAAAATGAATGTAACTAGCTGTATGCGATATCCCTCAATTATTTTACTCTCCTGAACACCCAGACATACCATCAATATCCCTCAAGGTATTAAGCTCCTGGATCTTGCATTTACATCTACCTGTTGTCGAAATTCGCACGTAACTTGCCGTCCCTACCTACCCACTGTCGATATCCGAAAAGGGAATGGCATAATAATTGACTACTTATGATTTCCGTTTCATTTTTATGTCTAATTTATCTCTAGTAACGTGAGTACAAAAGCTCGTAAATCATGCAGTTCTAATACAAAAACGTTCAGAAACCTCGTATGTCGTAGGAAAAAAAACAGATTCAGTGGTCAAAACCTCGTAAGTCTGAAATCTTAAAAATAAACAAACGTCAGCTTATATTTGACAGACCATCTAATCGGGGTTATTTTCAAATGTACAAAAATAAAATTTAAAGCATATCTGTCAAGTATCTGATAAGTTATGAAGTTATTTGTTCCTCCTGTAAAATTTTGTTGATCGGACTTACGAGGTTTTAGAATGACACCGACGATATATACAATGAACTCTGCTAATGTTTTTAGCGTGGGGATTGACTAATAGTTAATTAATTTCAGTTCTAAACAAAAAATTCAATAGTTAACACAATTTTAAAAAAATAGCCGAATTCTGGCTGGGATTACTGCGCAAAATGGACATTCACTGTGTGCGTGCGAAAAAAAAGCCAGCTACCATTTAATTTTCGTCACGTTAGTTACGTACGACACTATGCAAGAGCTAAATCTGCCTATCGCAGGTCTTTGTTTGGGCCTAAAACGTTTTCTAATTTTTTTTAATTAGACATTAATTAACTGATCCAGAGCATAATCAACTCTCGATGGCATCGGATTTCTCCGATATTAAATAGATTTTAACGGTTCAGCCCTATTTTAATCTAATCTACAAATGGAGGAGCGATACTTAATTACGGTGGTTTAAATCATTGCACACGTCTTGTCAAACCTTTCAATGCTAATATCTTCACTCGCAGCCAGTTGACTCAATGACAGACCTTATGAGTTAAGATACAGCGCTAACCAATCAGCCATCCAACCCCCACACAATAAAGGACAACCGGCGCTATATGAATACAAGATTTAACATACCAATATATATATATATATACTTCATCTATAAAGTCAACATGGCAAATCCAATAACTTTTCAATTTAAAAAAACACCTCACAACATGCAATGTTCCTTCCACGGCCTACTACTTCCAACTGTCGGGGGGGGGGGTAATTAGAGGATGCCAAGGGAATACACTAGACCTCGCATTTTGTTTTAACCTTTCCTTGCCAGGCTCTTCATTTTTGAAACCAGACTGGAATAAAATCCTTGATAAACTTTCTCGGAAATCTCCGTGACCGAATCGTTGACGACCTCATTAGGGAGCATTTGTCATGCTGACTATAACGGATATCTACACAGTATGAGCTATTTGCAGAGAATATAACAAATTGACCACCCTCCCCTCTCCGCCCACAGAAATGTAACAAACCTGCCTTTTGTAGAAAAGTCGGTCGAATATGGGAGTTAAACCACAAGCTTGCCAAATGCGAAGAGTGTCACTGCCCATGCAGCCTATCGATATTAGTATCATGCATGCTGTTGCAGCTCCACACTCCTTAACGTTGTTGCAATGACTTGGTCACTGACTCGCATACGACACCCATATCACTCGGACTTCAAATACACAGAGCAGGGACACAATGTTCTCCTTATATACGTTTTAATATTAGGCAGGATACCAAGTTTACAAAATCTGTGATATAAGCAAAACACAATTTATTTTTTGGGGTGTTTTCTCGAGCGGTGAGGGGTCTTTGAACGCGCTTATCTCCTGATAACGCCACATCATGTATGTCTAAAGTGTTGTAATTGGCTTGCTCCTCCGGGGCGATTTCTAGTCTTTTATATCCCTGGTATCAAGTTATTAATTAGATGGTGCTATTGATGATGCCCGATAATGCTAATATCTACACTGATCAGCAGTAAATATTCGTTAGGCCGCTACAATCACTGATAAGGATGACATCGATGCGACTTAATGAGCCAAACATATCAACCTTATTCCCCTGACAAATTAAATTCTAAAACATAAAATAAATAAAGACGTTGGAAGTTTTTGTAGGTAAACATTATTTCCTATTTCATGGCGTTTTAAAGGGACAATAACACTCTTGCTGGCTTAACAGGTCCAGAAAAAAAAATTAGCCTTATTCTAACTACAAGATGTTTAAGTGTACCTGTTGTGTAAATTATCCATTACAACCTATCTTACTTGTCCAGAGGGGTCGAAAATATGTTTAAATCCAAGTTGCATTTGAAAGTGCTTACGTAAGGCTTTTCAAACCATGTAGTTAAATTTTTCCAATTTATAAAATTAGGTGTGTTAAGATGAAATTTGTATCATTTTTTAATTGAAATATTGTACAATAGTACAAATTGTTGACCAGAATAAAGATTGGAACATATTATTCAGTTACAACAAGAGTGGTATTGGGGCTTTAAATAAAAGTGTCACCTAACATAAATTATTTTTTAAAAGTCCGACTGTTGTCATAGTAATAGATTTATCTCGTATAAATGACAGCAATCCCCGATATTATTATATTACATTATGTATTATTTTAAAATAAATTTGAAACAAGGTGGCATTTTGAAATTAGCTATAGATTTTATTTTATATCTATATGTTTGTATAGACAAACTACCACGCTTCATTACAACCATTGTTTTAAAAATAATATCCTTTCCCCCATTCCTGTTACCGAGAAACCTTCGTCGCCCCATATCGCCAAATCCACTCAACTCTCCCTATCCAGGAAGAATTAGAAGCGCTTTTTAATGACGATACCCAGTATTTTATTTCATGACTTGGTCTCAGATTTTATGGATACGGATAATATTTTATATTACGTCATTGCTTCTCAACCGGGTCCATGTGCACCCTAGGTGTGAATTTTAAATGCTCGGGGGTAAAATTTGGAAAAAAGGGAATTGGGGGTGACTTTTGTGAATAGGTGGGGGGGGGGGATTTGCATGAATTGAGTTTTCAGACTCCTGGCCGGGAGCCACCAGTCAAAATGTTACCGACTATAAACCCGCGTAGCCATTGGTCGGAAATATAATAAAAATAACTGACTAGACTAGCATAATTCATTTCGACGCTGAGTGAAATGGCGATTATCCTTTCTCGCTGTACTGTTGATTGTCCGCGAAGTGGGTAACCTAGTCTCATCTCAATGTGAAATTGTAAATCCATGGCACCTGTTCATTAAATATGTGTATGAAACGGTACCTAATTTGCATGTTTCAGTTTTTAGTAATTAGATGTTTTATAGTGCCAGGGGTGAATGGCGGAGAAAATATTTCTCAAGTGGGGAATTATACCATAAAGGTTGAGAACCACTGTATTACGCCAATGACTTAATGTTTCTGATGGTTATTCGAAGGGTTGTTTTAATATATGTAATTTCATATGTTTAAGTTTTATTGGCAAAAATATCAATTTCAACTTCAAACGTTTGAAGATAGCTATTCCGTGGAGGGACAAGGAAAACAAGGGAGGTAATTGAGTTATTATTTCCTGTGTCAATGATTTTTAAGTAAGGGTGGAAAATAATGCCCATGATCGTATAGTAGTGAGTTAATAACCTTTTGAGCAAAAAGACATAAAAATAATTATGTTTTGACTTTCTTTGAAATATGAAATTCTCGCTTTAATATATAATCCATTGCAGCCCACAGTATTACGAACATTAAATCTCTGAAAGGATTGCGAATCCTATTATGGCTGAATTCCATTCTCTATTTACAATGATACGATAATGTTCGCTAAAATATTTATTTGTTATTCACTTTGATCACACTTTAATGTTTCTGATGGTTATTCGAAGGGTTGTTTTAATATATGTAATTTCATATGTTTAAGTTTTATTGGCAAAAATATCAATTTCAACTTCAAACGTTTGAAGATAGCTATTCCGTGGAGGGACAAGGAAAACAAGGGAGGTAATTGAGTTATTATTTCCTGTGTCAATGATTTTTAAGTAAGGGTGGAAAATAATGCCCATGATCGTATAGTAGTGAGTTAATAACCTTTTGAGCAAAAAGACATAAAAATAATTATGTTTTGACTTTCTTTGAAATATGAAATTCTCGCTTTAATATATAATCCATTGCAGCCCACAGTATTACGAACATTAAATCTCTGAAAGGATTGCGAATCCTATTATGGCTGAATTCCATTCTCTATTTACAATGATACGATAATGTTCGCTAAAATATTTATTTGTTATTCACTTTGATCACACGAGGGAGATTGTTTACCATTGCTATTTTGATTTTCTTTCTAATTAAAATGTTAAAGGGACATTATGGAAGATTAGATAAAGAAATAACAGTTCTCGTTATATAAGTTAAACAATTGTATCACTCTGAACCAAAATATTAGCTTTTTAATTGCAGGCTATCCTCGATGATCATTACTTAAGCCGGTACGATAAAAAAAAAAGAGTCTATATTGTCCAGTTTAATCATCCTTCAAAACTGTATTCCAATCCGCTCAATATCGCACGGAGAGTTGATTATTGTCTGGATAAGTCAATTAATGTCTAAATAGTAATTTATATAACATTTTAAACCTAAAGACAGACCTGCAATAGGTAGATATAGCTCTTAAGTGATATATGTTTAAATAATCAATGTGGTTGCATTTTGGCTTAAAAATGAAATGAAACGCGGTTTAAGTGTGGGTGGATGGAAGGGAAAGTGGATAACTTTTTTTGTGATTGCATGTTTGTGATCCGTAAAGATACATTATTCAAGAGCTAAATCGGAGTATTGCATGTCTTAATTTAGGGTTCAGATGTTATAGACATTATAAATTAGATCTTTATTTACACAACAAGCCCGAAATCAACTCTGTAGACCAACGGATGGCTAGGCTAAAAAGGATTTCGCTGATTGATTAACTCATAAATGGCGCCAATGCGGAGATTATTAAAGGACCTAAGTCCTTAACTCGAAATCCTCCAAAATCTTCGACATCGAAAACACGAATTATTGGTCAGTTTAAATCAACATTCATCATGTAAACTTACCGGGAAAAGATGAGCTTTTGATATCCGATATTTAAGATAAACTAATATTTCTAACATTGGTACACGAATCGTGTACCATAATGCTCTTCAGCCCTAGTTGTATAGAGAGACACGAGAAGCGAGGCTAGACACATTGCACTGTTTCACACGGCATATGTAGACTGGAATAACCAGGCACTATAAATGTGCACTTGATTGAGACTGAGTGGTTTATTTCGCCGAACATAACTGATTTGAAATTGGAGTAAAAACGGAAACCATTTAATGTAAATCAGTTTATATACATTCATATTACAGTATTATATGCGTTGCGACCCACTTTTGTCACTTTCTAGATCCCAAATGTTAGCAATTTAGCCCCTTTCGCCGTTACGTTGACCTCTTCAGTTAGATCGAGACTAAATGATATAGTGTACTTAGCGAGGCACCAACTACATAATCTCGATAATCAAGCACCTGTCAATCAAACGACCGACCAAGGTAAAGATACATTTGACTACCATTTCTAGTCAAATATTACAACGATGATAACTATGTTCAGAATAAAGTAATTTGACTGAAATTTTCAATATAATCTTCTTTTATTACCTACTGTTAAACTGTTATAGCAAGATTGGCTAACTCTCTATAAACATTTCCCATAATGTATCTTTAATTGTATACAATGTACTTTCAGCAAGGTACACGGGTAGGCCGTAGCGCCGCTGCCCAGGCAAAATAGGCCGTAGCGCCGCTGCCCAGGCACTAATAGCACACTGTATGGCGTATGTCCGACTTCCTTAGCCCAGTTAAGCAGCAGAACAGTAGGACGTTAAACCCTATTTCATTTCATTTCATTTCAGCAAGGTCAATCCAACCGTCGAAGGGGCAGATTATTGAAAAGTTAATATTTACCCAGAAGATATTTATTTTCACAGACCTAGTTAACTACAGGAATTATATAAGTTGATGCCATTAAATTTGTGAAATTGTCTAAATCTCTGTAAACGTTTTTAGCGGATGTATTTATCATACAATCAGCATTAACAATATTAGTGTGTACAGTACGGATAAGAAATATGCGTAAGAGTTAATCCCCCTTCATTTCTATCACAGTAACTTTTTGCTACTTTGTCATAATGCTGCCAATAACATCGAATATGTTTTATTTTATTGTCTATTTCTTATGAATGGAACCAAATCATGTTGAAGTTCCACTCGATGATTTCACTTGAGCTAACGGATTACTATACTTCTAGCACATCAAGAGTTGCTATATCAATCTGTTAGTGGCATTTAGCGATCGGGAAACTATGGAAGCCTTTAACTACCATTCATAATTTCTTCTTTTCGCCCCTTCAAAACACGAAAGTCGAAAAAGTGAGGCACCAACACGCTATATAAGTCAAAATCAACTCGAAAATAGGAAATTAAGAAATAACACACACGATAATAGCGATACAATTATGAGATACAATCACTAGTTTATTGTAAAAACACGAAGCTTCGACAAGTATCCTCGTATCGTTGCTATATGTCATTGTGTTTGATAACGATAAGATGATACTTGTGGAAACGTTATTTACTATATTAGTTGGAGAAATTCACTGTATTCAATTCCATGTGTTGACTTTAAAAGTGTAAGTATGTGTGCTGGGAGGGGTGTGGGGAGGGGGGGCGTGTAAAACAAGACAATAAACGTTAACTTGATTAGATCATTCAGCAAGAACATATCATCAAATCCCCCGAGATCGAACTAAGTATGGACAATTTAAAAATAGACATATTTACACCACAACACTTTTTACAAGGGTCCACTGAATGTTTGAAGATCTCGTTTGGCTATGCCACTAACATCGATCCAGGGCCGTATGTAGGATTTTACAAGTGGGGATGCGGCAGAGTGGTGGGGCGCCAATATAATGTCTCAGTTACTGATTTTGATCATTTTTAAGTGTATAATTTCATAATTGAACTTTTTATATTGGAGGGGAGGGGGGATTTTTCGGGGCGCCTTATGTACCCCCTGCACCCCGCTAGCTACGGCCCTACATCGATCCCAGATTATATATTAACTTGTCCGACTCATGGTCCACTTGTAATCTATCATTCCACTAACTGTATACTTAAAACCTTTTTACAGTCCAATGGCCATACATCAAATGGAACTTCCGCACAAAAATTAATTGGTGGCTAGATTTTTTTTCGCACGTATACAGTGAATGGCCATTTAGCTCAGTAATCCCAGTCTTTGACTATTTCTAACTTTGCGTTAAAGTTTAAAATATTTGTTTTAGAACTTGAATAAATTAACTATTAGTCAATCCCAACGCCAAAAACATAAACGGAATTGATTGTGTATATCTGAAATAGACACGCCCGACGCACAAAATGGTGCCAAGATGGCAGCCTCTATGAACAACGCTGTATTGTATTGCATGTATAAGCAAGTGTGTGTTGCCGGAATTGATGAACTGTGTATATACCACGTTCTTATTTAAAGTAGCTACATGTAAGTCTGTCTCTAACACAATATCATCAAAAATATTCAACATTGAAAGCACAAATTCTTAAGATACGACTTCTTTTAATATATTTCATTTATTTATATTTACACATCGTAGGGAAAGCTCGGCCCCCTGCGAGAAGTTTAGCGTTCGTTTAGCTATGGGAAATCTCGCCGGCCATGTTTCAGCCTGAGATCGGTTCCTAAGCCCCCCCCCCCCATTGGCTTCTGAGTTGATAGATTGTAACAATATTGTCATTTCGATATTGTTTTCAAATTCATAGAAATGGAATGGAGAATTATGGCGGCAGAACCAATATTGTTATCTTATTGTTATCTTTACAAATTATTCTCCATTGTCAAAACCTTACCTATCGTATGAGTTGAATCATAAATTAAATTAATTATGAAATATGTTTAGGAAATCAGAAGAGGCGTCTGTTCTGAAATGATTCATGAATTGAACTAAGGGTAAGTTAACACATTTATAAGCCATATTAATGGAATGTTGTTCCAGACCAGTTTTGGTATTGGTATGCAATGAATGTTAAACGTCTAAGGTCTAAAAACACGTGTTGGGGTTTTAACAAATCATTATAATTAATTACGTAATATTTGACCAATTAAATAAGTAAGAGCGGAAACCTAGGGGTATACAAGTAACTGGGTTTTTACGTTTCGTTAGACAGCCATGTAGTTCTTGAAGTGAGAAAATCTAACGTTTCTCTATCAACAGACTAGCGGAGTCTGGCTGGATGATGTTTAAGTCAAAGAATGACTTTATTGAAATATTCAACCAAGCAGCTTGATATATAAAACTGTAGAACCGAAATGTGGTATTTGTTGTTCCTGTTGTCGATATCATTGAAGGTGCAGTACTTGTATATTGGAACACAACGATGAAGTCCTATAATTATAAGAAGAGACACAAAAATAGCAGTCAGTCTAGAACCAACTAACCCCACCATTAGACGATCAGGCCAAAAACAAAGATGTGTAGTCGGATAGTACTACAGGATTTCTGTGAAAAAAATAGAACCAAGTACGAACAACCCAAACCATTAGACAAAACTCGAAGTCCTAAAAAAACGGTAATAGCAAAATAGTGTAAAGGGGCAAAAAAGTGTTTGAACGAAATGTTGCCGATTTCTCGACAATTAGACATCGGCTCGTTGCATGAGTTACTTATTAATGGTCCTTTGGACATTTTCCACGCCTTGACGTCAACAATTCATTCGAAAAGAGCCGATTTAATGATTTACCGGGAATTAATTTTAAGCGAGAGAGAGAATTGTGTTTTAACGTCCACTCAACACAACTAGGTCATTTCGGGACTAACATATGGTTTTAATTTTATTTAAATAATTCGCTTGCGCGTAGGGGTCTTTAGCAGTGGGAGGAAACCGGAGTGCCCAGGGGAACTCCACGAGGTTAAGAAGGCGCCCCTATCTCCATGCCACATACGTTCACACCAGGGCTCGAAACCACCACCGCAAACCAGAGATGGCCGGCCAGCTAGATTAATTTAAGCGTGAGTTATTCGGTGATATTGGCTAAATATGCGAAACTTCTAAAGAAATGCCAATTTGAGCCATCATATTAAATGGATCTTTGTGAAGCGATCGACGGAAGGATACGTCATGTGAGATTCAGAAACGAACGTACGTCTGTCTGGGAGCTGAGATTGATCGTATGGGAAAGTCAAAATTAGCTATATCCAAAAATGGTGGAGTGTGGTCAGAATAGATGTCGTAGGGCTACTACCTTAAATTTAGCATGATATTTTAAAATATTGATCTGGATTTACGGATATTGGAATTGTTAAAATAGGCTTTATGAAAGAGAATTAAGTAGACAAGGTCATTTAAATAGAAACCATCCATATTTCGGTACTTAATATAGTTTTATCGTGTATTAGGAAAATGATTTGCCTTGCATTATGACCTAATATTAAGTTCGAAGTATAGTAGATGATGCGGTCTATCACTGATCACTGACATTAGCTATATTTCACATGCAACCTATAATGTATCCAATTTATTATGTTATTCCCTTCATCGTTGTATATAATAACTCTGAATAAATACATTTTTAATCAATAATAAGTTTTAAAAATGTGTTTTAAGTATCACTGATCACTGACATTAGCTATATTCCACATGCAACCTATAAAAAATAGGGTTTAACTTCTGCGCGACATCACCAACTAGATCATTTCGCTTAATCTTAGGATATGTTTTAGATGGTTTAAACTGCAGGGCAGAGGTGAAAACCCACTGGCGTGGTTTCGATTCCCCAGTTGTACGCGAAAGGGGGTAGGGTTGCATGTCCAACCGCGGCGGTTTACACAGGTCCTCCGGTTTCTTCCTACTGCTAAATACCCCTACGTGCAAGCGAATTATTGAAATACAAATTGAACCATGTGATAGTCCCGAGATGACCTAGTTTGTGTCGGGTGGGCGTCCCTTAATTCTTTAACAAAAAAGTGAGACAGCTTTGTATCAGTACTACTCACTGTACTGAGGCATCCCCAGATGATATCTATACACATACTTCGGTGGATGACACGTCGCTCTACTAATACAGTTTGTTGACAGATTGTGACCATTTCGTTCCCCATATATTTATCGCACAATAAAACAGTTAAAAGATATATAAATGTGTCTTACTTTGATATATTTTAATTGAATCTGGAATTATGTTTCAATAACCATATTGAAACCACCAGGTTGTCAGCGTTAGACCGGATGACATCATTCTCCAATAAAGTATAATTACTTCATTATATGGGTAGATGTAATACTTGCATTGTCTAGACGTAATGAATAAAAAAAACTAACTTATTGATCACCAATTACATAACTGGTATTATATGTTTCGGTCAGCATATTGGAAACACGAGGTTATCACCATCACACCGGATGGCAACATTATCCAATTAAGTATAATTACTTCATTATATTATGGGTAGATGTCATCCGTGTTTTGTCTGGACGCCATTGTATCAAAAAACTAACTTATTGGTCACCAATTACTTAACTTTAATACAATCTGCTCTAAAATTGTAAAACATATTTCGACTCTTAACCAAATTCAAGCGTGTGATGTGATCTCGCTTGAACTACGCATGTTGTATCAATCCCTTCACGTTATACCCTGCATATTTCGGAACTAAGTTTGATTGAGTACAAGCCCAGCTTGGGAGCCTATCAGATTCCTTGATCGTCGCGAATATCAAGTCTCGCACTTTCAGGCTAAATTGTCTACCTGTGATAATCGAGTCGCAAAGTTCAAGGTTCGTCCAATGGCAAGGTTTCCGTGAGGTTCCCTATGTCACAATCTCTGATTGGATGCTACTGTTCACGTCTCTGCAGATAACGTAGCCATACGTTCGGGAATTCTGAAGTAAACCAGCAACGTCCAGATGTTGTAAAACTCGCAGTCGTTGCTTAAGGAACATGTACCAAACCCGACATTACTAAGTAGCAAATTCCAAATAGATGTATTTTATTTTTTTCTCTTTATTATGTTCTATTTATTCTATGACTACATGCAAATACAAGCTATCGCTCGTGGAATACTTGCGCAGGGATATACTCTCTTGAACCATTGAATAACCCGAGCGGTATTCAATGGTCATTGAGTTCTATCTATATGTATGTGTGTACATTTATTGGGGGTTGGGATGGCCTAGTGGTCGAGAGTGCCGCGCTTCAACCTCTAGCTGACCGGCCACCTCTGGCTTGCGGCTGTGGTTTGATATTTAACATCTAATGTAGATTTCATTGACATGAAAGAATAAACTAATCATCCATGAAAACCCCCAAAACGATATATTATAAGCTGATTTTTGCCGTACCAGAATACATGACATTTTTTTTCTTTTTTTTTTCACCATGTCCGCCAGATTTCCGCCATATTGGAATATGGGTGCATCAAAATGGCTTGAGCGTATGAAGCATGGAGATAAGGGCGCCTTCTCAACCTTGTGGGTTTCCTCTGGGCACTCCGGTTTCCTCCCACTGCTAAAGACCCCTACGCGCAAGCGAATTATTGAAATAAAATTAAACCATACGTAAGTTCCGAAATGACCTAGTTGTGGGTTGAGTGGACGTTAAACCCAATTTCTCTCTATCTCTCTCTCTATCTCTCTCTCTCTCTCTCTGTAAATGTATTATGTGTATATGTTTCTAAACCAGAAAGAGAGGTTTCACAGAGACATGTTCCTCAATCCAAATGCAGAATTGGAGAGAGACAAAACTGTGAATATAAAAAACATAATATGTATTAACCAGTAAAAGGTTTAAAGTGATTAAATGAGACTATCTGTGTTACCCTTAATGGAGAACAAAATGTGTCACTTTATATTTAATTAGTCTTGTAACGGTGTTATAAACAGGGAAATCTAGAAGCAAATGTATATAATCTCAGAAATTTAATATGACAATAACCCACGGAATACTCAACCTTGGAGCATTATAATTACTTTGTTATTGAAAGATAATACTTACATGTATATACCATATAGAGGGAAATGGGGTTTAAAGTCCACACTACACAAACTTGGTAATTCAGGAACTGACATATAGTTCAATTACATTTTAAAAATTCACTTGCGCGTAGCGGTCTTAGCAGTGGGGGAGACCTGGAGAAAACCCACGAGGTTGGATAGGCGACCTAATGCTTGCCACGTACAACCGCCAGTTGACTAAATTACAGTCCTTTTGATTCAGCGTGCACTTGTTAACCATTGGGTCCCCCCATTTAAATATAACTGTTGCAGGGTCAATGTGTACGCCTTGTAACTACACATAGTTTAGTCGTATTACTAATAATTTTTTTCTATAATGTAGGCGGCCCGAAGTGCGAATCACTTCGTGGTACAAATCGCCTATGACGCCACGGTGCGACCTGTCAAGTCATTGGAAGAAAAAAACGGGTTTAACGTTCTTCACCAGCGTTTATAATCAAGCTGGGCATATGACATGCAATGTGCTATGAGTGAAATTTTGCCCTGGCAGCGCTGCTTCGACATATTCTTGTTGCAAAGGTTCGGGGCTCTTTTACACCGACTCCGGTGTATAATTCAGATTTCCGTCACATCCGAACTAGACCATTTTATTCCGGGGTGATATCAACAACTGAATATCATCCAAATTCTTCATCGTTGAAAACACGATTTATTTGTCAAATTAAATCATCATTAAAGGGGCTTAATAGCTGACATCTGGGACCTAGAAATTCACAAAAGAGGGCCGCAACGCATATTATACTGTAATATGAATGTATATAAACTGATTTACATTTAATGGTTTCCGTTTTCACTCCAATTTCAAATCAGTTATGTTCGGCGAAATAAGCCAGCAATCTCAATTGAGTGAAAATTCCCAACGTCTGGTTATTCCAGTCTACATACGGCAGTGTTAATGGGTGAAAATTGTCTAGCCTCGTCCCTCGAGTAGTAAACGATTCGTGTACCAATGTTAAAAAAATATTTTATCTTAAATATCGGATATCAGAAGTTTATTTTTTAAATCATCAATGTTGATTTAAATTGACAAATAATTCGTGTCTTCGATGTTGAAGCATTTTGAGTTACGAACTCAGGTCCTTTAATGTGATCTTACCGGAAAAAGATGAGCTTCTGATATCCAATATTTAAGACAAAATAAACATTTTACCATTGGTACACGAATCGTGTACTATAATGCGCTTCAGTCCCAGTTGTAACAAGAGACTCGAAGGACGAGGCTAGACAAATTGCACCACATCGAAGGCGTATGTAGACTGGAAAAACAGACGCTCGAAATTTGCATTCGATTGAGACTGTTGGCTTATTTCGCCGAACATAACTGATTTGCCATTAGAGTAAAAATGGAAAGTAAATCAGTTTATATACATTCAAATTACAGTATTATATCCGTTGCGACCCACTTTTGTCAATGTCTAGGTCCCAAATGTTAGCGATATAGCTCCTTTAACTTATCTATATAAGCGCAGTACTCCTGTCCTTTCCGGCGTTAATATTTAAGCGAATAAAGCAATAATCGTTAATTGATCTCCCAATATGATACAATGTAATTTAATGCGACTCTTAAATTACCAAGATGACAAGCATTCGTGATTTTAAAATGCCACAAAATGTAAACAGTTATTCCGCTACAATTTGCGATTCGATACCAATCCGAGATAATTAAATGGGGTCAGACTTATTGACGCTGCTGAAGATTTTCTAGTCTATTAGTAGTTAAGAAGCACACCCAATGGCTTCAGCCACACTAATTGATCGTATGGCCAATTACCTTCAGCAGATTCATCAATTCGATAATAATATGTTTTTCATTTCTACAGGTTTTATCCTGTCTGTCCACCTACAATTCTTGTAAAAGCCGTACAAAGTTACAGCCCCGGGACATAGTTATCTTTAATATTCGCATGGGCAAATTGTGACTTACTGCTTAAAAAATTGAATCAACTGTATTGATCCATTGTGATTAATGTGTGTGAAATGGGGGATGGGACGTGGCTAAATCGCACGTGGCTAAGTGGGGTTTAACGTCCTACTGTTCAGCTCCTATAACCTGAGCTAATGAAGATGGGTATACGCCATAGTGTGCTATATCGAATTGAAACTGTCAAGGGATCTTTTACGTACATGCTAATATGTACGCAGGACCTCGGGTTTTCATCACATCAGAACGACTAGACAACTGTCCTTGTCGCCCCCCCCCCCCTCCCGTCCTACATCACTGACAAGGGGAAACCACGCCGGAAAATCGGGATGAACTTTGGCGGCCAATGCATGGATCGAACACCCGACCTCCAGGCTAGCGAGCCAGCGCCTTGTCCACTTAGCCACATGATCCCCCTCGAGGGCAGATATGTATAAAATTCTTTTTTATTTAAGAGACTTAGCTACTTTAATTCCTTTGCCTACTAAAATATTATGCATGATGAATTCCTAAAAGGAATCAGCCCACAAAATGGTTCAAGGACAATCAGTGTTTATTCCTTCAGAATCGATGAATAACTATCACAATTTCTTGGAATGTTCTCATCGCATGTCTAGTAACTGATCCAGTAAGCAATAACCAAATAGAGATTGTCAGGTCAATGGGAGATAATAGGGTTACGCCAATCTTCATGAATGTCAGCAAATAGCTTTACATTGTAGTATTCTGATCTGTTTTATACTGTCTAATTTGGGGGCCTATTGGGTCACTAGGACGTTCCAGTAGACATGGTACAAGGGTTAATCAGCGAAATGAATGTATGAGATGTGTTGTTGACGTTTGGGAAAGTAGACGAGGGGAAATGTGTAGGGAGTGATAGTTAGATGTATTATGAATGGTTAGAGCGGGTGTGGTGTTACAGTGAAATACTATGCCGCCACCGTAACACCACAGCTTAATGATTTGTTAGACAGGAATGATGTAATAAGTCCGACAATAATAAATAACATATTTCTGATTTTATTGTCGTCTTTCCCACTTGCACTGGTTGTACACCATTTTGAAACTAGCTGACGAAGACAGCTCGGGCGGCGATTTTTTCGTCTCCGGGCTGCTCTGTCAGTATCTAACAATCGCATTTAGTTCGCGTACAACTTTTAAAAACCGAATGTCAATATGGTATTTCTCACATAATTGGTTATCGCAAAAACACTATTTCTCACATAATTGGTTATCGCAAAAACAGAGTAAACTAAAAGCGAGTAATCTCGACTTAAAACTATAGTCTATAGCCTACTTACTACACTCGTCACTAGGCTTCCTATACATATTATAATATTCCATTTACACCCTTGTTAGTTAACACACCCTATCTAGAGTTATAATCCGAATGTTATTTTTTTTATCGAGATCCGTAGGTATTTACCATTTTGTTAGATTTTTATAAAGCAAACGTATGTTTTAACCTTGACCTATTACTCAGTGATAAGCCTCCGCCGCAAAAATAGTTCTCGCCTTTTATTATTAGTATAATGACTTCCTCATGTGCGGCAGGTTAGTTTGCTTCTGAAATCACTGTTTTCCGTTCCAAAAAATACTAATTTTCTACCAACAACCGAGACTAGATAATTTCTCTCGGTGTAAGGATATTATCGCTATGGATAAGTTCATACACTGTTGAGAAAATAATCCCATTGGTTTGCTTGCCAACAAATCGAGCGTGAATCAACTCTGTACTGAAAATTTTGTGCGTGATATATAAGTACTGTCTTCACACATTTGGTTTATAATTAGCGATACACGGGTTCAGTGGCAAGTGTTCTACTTCACAGACTAACACATCAAAAGTACCTCCGCGCGAAATCACAGATTTTGGTACATGTAAAAGAAAAAGAAATAGTGCCCGTGTGCGTGCCAGTAATAGAAAAACTAAGAGTTCGCGCATAAAAATGCACGAACGTACCAGGCGCGAGGTCATCTAGTACTTGACGGGTAATTTGCGCTTGGCCGTTGAAGCTGTCACTTGGCACTAGGGAAAATCGTTTCAATTTTGTGTGATATTCTGGACAAATAAGCTGATGGCATAGTCTGTTGAAGTATATAGATACATACTGTCTGTCTCCTCGCAAGTTCAAGACTGACCTCCTCCGGTACAAAGTGTTTTATACTAAACGTTGGCTTGAAGAAGGGTTCATACGGGTAATAGCGAATTTCCACAGTAACGATGCGCTGGCATTTGTCACAAACCATCAAATTTCTCTTTTTATTTAAATAGGCTTTATGTACGAACTAAATCTTCCTATTGCAGGTCTTATTTGGGCCTGCAATGCTCTCAAAATTATTAATTAGACTACCCTTGGTGCCATCGTTAGTGGATTGAAATACGCTGTTTGACAATTATGTAGACTTAAATGTAAAAGTGGATTTTTTTATTGTACCGACTTAAAGCTACAATTTCATATTTTTGAGTTATATTTTTTTAAAATGTATTAAAATAAAGCCATAAAATAGATGGTAATTATACACAGTCCTACCTTGTTAAAAATATAAACCCATTAATCCTATATATCAGTTGAGAAATTTGCAAAAAAATAATTTTCAACTTCAAATTCAACGTTTGAAGATACCTATTTCATGGGGGGGGGGGGGAAATAGAAAACAAGGGAGGTTATTGTGTTATATCCCGTGTCACTGATTTTTAAGTATGGGAAATAATGCCTATGCTCGTATAATAGTGAGTTGACAACCAATTGAGCAGCCTCCACAGAAAAAGAACGAGACAAGTTTACAGGTTTTTTTTCAATTGTGAAACTCACAGAAAACTAAAAAAAGGCAATTGAAGCAGTTTTAGGACCTTGACATTAATCGAACCTTGACCTTTGCATCTCGATTGTCACATAGACATTTTATCTAGAAGCGCGAGACTTGATAATCGTGACCGTTTTTTTTAGGAAGGATAAATAAAATAAATTGAAAGTAGTCTTATTTTTAGTAACTCATTTAACGAAGGAATCTGATTGGATCACGATTGGGGCCGGTACCCAATCAAATTTAGTGCCGAAAAATGCAGAGTGTTGAGTGAAGGGCTTGATAAGCTGTATGTAGTTAAGGCTTGATCTCGCCTTCTATTGAAGATGATTGTTCCCCGGAAATATCACAGCATCAAAGTTGATTTAAATTGACAAATAATTGGTGTTTTCAAAGTTGAAGATTTTGGATGATATTGTGTTAGAGGCTTAGTTTTATTCGGAATGGAATGTCTTATAAACATGTTAAATAAAATAAAACCAAGTACGAACAATCCAAACCATCAGACAAAATTCGAAGTCCTAAAAAACGGTATAGGCAAAAGAGTGTAATATGGCAAAATAGTGTAATCAGCATATGGACTGTTCACCGTGTACAAAATACACGACAAACAGTGGTAACAGGTGTCCCGAAGAGTAAGCTTACCCTGCTGACATGCCACACCCGCCATAGCTGCATCCGAACTATTAGACGAAATCTGGTAAAAAAGCGTGATTGGCCCAATGACTATCAATGACAGCCTACATAGTCTGTGTTCCGAAAACAAACGGTATAGGCAAAATTGTGTGATCAGGTAAAATAGTGTAATCGGTATATGGACTGTTTATCGTGCACAAAATACACGACAAACAGTGGTAACAGGTGTCCGGAGGCATACTGTCACAGGCCGTGGGTAAACAAAGCATTCCGTGACTTTAACTTAATAATTAACCAAACTTCCCATCGCTGTGTATGTGAAATATCTCTTATCTAAAACCTTTACAAACTGTTTATTATTGATGTATTTGATACATTAAAACAGCAAAAGTTTTATGAAGGGTTATATTATATGTTTTAAAAAGGCGCACAATCGTGAGTAGTCTGAGAATGCTTTGTGAACCCGGATACAGGATTTTGTATCGTCTGAGGGGGCGCGCGATGCCGAATGTTGACAAAATTTCAATTCATCACCACTTTGTAAATACTCAACCTAAATGAATTAGGGTTGTGCGTATATTCATTTTGGACAAAGTCCAGCATATGTAGGCTACGGAATTAAAAATAATGTCTTCCATAGACCTCGCTTCTCATCGGGCAAGGGTGTCTCGTGATTTAATCAAAGGTGCCCTCGTTAGCCAGATACAAATACTCGTTTTTCACAAACGGAATGTTAAACGGGACTTCCAGCTGACTAATTTGCAATTAAGAAGTACTACAAGGGGAGGTATCCACTAGGCGCCGTTAGGGTTGGGTTAGGGTACCCTAACCCTATACAATAAGAGACTGCAGCATAGCGACACAACAATACCCTCCCACTACAAGCAGTCCCCAGTTCCACGCACTTGATTTGATGGTACTAGTATGGCTTACAGGGACACGTTCAGGCCCGCAGCTAGTAGGGGGTCCGGGGGGGGGGGGGGCGGCCATGACCGTTCCTGTCGGAATTTATTTGTCTGCGTCGGAAAAAATCGCTGGTTAGCTATGCTCGCATTTTAGCCGGGAGAGAGTTTTGGTACGACATATCCTCTCAAATTCGGCCGAGAGATAGTTAATGTCAGACGGAAACTCTTAATTATTTCCAAAGACGTACATGTAAGCATGCCACGTTATATTATCGGTTTGGTGCTCGGGTCCATGGCATCTCTACCTAGGCTATATAGAGGCCTAAATTCACTCTCACGGCTTCTAATTTTCGTGCTCTCCACTCCCCCTGCTTACGGCAGTCGGCGATGACCTTCGTACATTGATTTTTTGTTGTCGGAAATTTATCTTCCTCGCCCCCCTATGTCGGCTAAATTTTGGTTTCTGGCTTCAGGCCTGGACACGTTATAGTCTTCAAGGTTTCTTCCCGATATATAGTTATCTGTGGTACAGTTCATTTGCCTTATTAAATATAAGATGCTGGCCGATTTATTTGTAGTTATCTGTGTTCGCCGACTTACTAGCACATGTTTTGTCGGTTCTGTGCCATAATCACGTGTTTTTGTCGGTCTGATGACTACTTTGTTATTATTTGTATTATTAGATGACCATGTAATGCAGACAAAATAGTACACTTTTTATTAACCCCTTTCAACAAACATTACAATATTTTGCGTTAGTGGCTATCGAGCGGTTGTCTCCCGTGGTGATGTCAGTATGGCATCAGCGTTAGAACTGTTGTCTTCCACGGCGTTGACTTAATTCCACGGACTGTTAGTTGGTAATTATATTTTTGTCCCGTCGTAAACCATGTCGCAACGTTGTTATGGACTTATTGACAACCTGTTCAAATTCCAATTACTGAGAGTTGAATGCCAATACTACCTGCATTTTTTGTTGTGAGGCTATAAAGACGTTAACCACATAATAGTTAGCTATAGGTCGTTGTGGCCGCTGACATGACACGAGGGGCAGCAGTATCTCATAGGAGCCTTCTTTTTTCTTCTTCTATGGGGTTGAACGTCCACTTCCACCTAGGATCACTTTTCTGACGATTATTTTTTTCTCTCAAAATACCACCATTAGGGTTTTTGCATTGGTTGCACTGGCTGATTGCCTGGCATTTATATAATATGCAGCAGCGCACGTTACTTTCTCAACAATAACAGGAGCGAGTGCCGCATTTCACACAGTTTCATTTCAAAGACACCTCATCTGAAAAATCATGATGGTATTTCTTTGGGTCGAGACATTTGTTAGAGACATTTGTTTTCCGCGGTAAACCCATAGTCTTGTGGATTCAGTCTCCCAGGCAATTGCCCTCTGAATATGACCTTCTGTAGCACAACTGGTTAGGGGGTCAATAATTGTCATTGACTTTCTGTGATGGTACCAGTTGGAACGTAAATTATCCATCGTTTCAAGGGATGGTTCCCTCTGTTCATCACTTGTATCAGGAACTCCTCAGAGTTTTGCACACAATCCTGTACATCCGTATGTACCCCCCCCCCCCCCAAAGTCCTTCAAGTGCAGAGCAGGATCGGCCTTGGTGACAACAGCTTTCGTGCCATACATTTCTACGGTTAAAATTTCGATAATTAACAAGGCTCAGGTGAACATAAACATGCCAAAGTTCCGTCATTTACATGTTGATGTGAGATAAACTACAGTAGACTCTTTTCTTGTCGTTCGAGTCTAAAGGGGGGGGGGGGGTCATATAGAAATATAGCTACGAGAACGCAGCTAAAAACGTTGTGATATACTGATTTGTTATCTAATAGAAATATAGACCTATGCTATGGGTCCTATCTCTATACATAATTAATAGAGATCAGTGGTTGGGTGGCTGAATGTAGACGTCCGCGCGCTGTATGATAAAGCCTGTCATTTAGTCAACTGGCGTGGGGTTGGTTTTTTTTTATTTAATTAATTTTTTTAAATAAAATATTTTAAATAAAATATTTTATTATTTTTTTATTTTTTTTTTTTCATTTTAAAAAAGATTTTTTTTTAATAAATTTAAAAAAAAAAAAAGATTTTTTTTTTTATTTTAAAAAAAGTTTTTTTTTAGTTTTAAAAGATTTTTTTTTTTCAATTTTAAAAAGATTTTTTTTTTCTAATTTTAAAAATAATTTTTTAATTTTTTTTTTGTTTTTTGTACTAAATTTTTTTATAATTTTAAATGAAATACAAAAAACGCTATTGCGACCATGGGCCACCATAGATATGTCACCGTGTTTGTACAACACATTCATTGGGTGGTAAATACCGAGGGCGTTTTTAGTAGTCACTAAGATATAGAGAGGTTTCATTCTGAGGGAATGTATTAAATATTGTTCAAAATGTCGTTGTTAAGTTTAGTTCTTGAAGCATGTGTGTTCCTTTTCCGGACCGGACCTCAAATTACTCGACATTTGTCTGGGGAGAAATGACTTCGCTTTCAACGACCAAGTATACCTCCAGTCTTCCGGAACTGCGATTGGAAAAAAAATAGGGATCACGGTGGCTAAGTGGATAAGGCGCTAGCTCGCTAGCCGGGATGTCGGCTGTTCTATCCCTGCATTGGTCGAGAAAGTTCATCTCGATTTTCCGGCGTGGTCTTCCATTGTCAGTGATGCAGACGGAGGGCCTGACAAGGACAGCTGCCTAGTAGTTCGGATGGAACGAAAAATCGATTTCCCGTGTACACATTGGCGCGCACATACAAGATCCCTTGGCAGTTGGAATTCAGTTGCTGCCCGGGCACCATTTCCCTCATAGCACACTGTTTGCCCGTCTTCAATTAGCCGTTAAATCCCATTTCATTAATTTATTGCTTTGGTATAAAATCTGGTAACGGCTTTTAACTTGTCTAATGGCTTTAATGGTCTATACATTGGGGACCTTACAATATTTGAATCTAAGATAAAATTGATTGCATTTTCCTGCTTTGAAAAGACGTTCTACAGACTGAGTTTCATATCAGAAAAAATATTAAAGCTTCTAGTATATTAAATAGACCGACATTTTAAGTATTTCTAATCTGACAGCTGAAGGTAAAAGAGGTCTGGTTAAAGTGACACCAGGAGTCTGAACAGATGATAAAAACATCTTACTTAATCTAGTTAGGTTTGACAATCCGTCAGTTGCCATCCATTTAAAACCGTGTTTGTTTTCAATCAAATGTAAATTATTTTGAACTGTGCTTATAGTGCTAGTAAAAGACATGTGCTGAACGTCAACTCAACAAGAATTCCATTCAAGTCTAACATATGCTGCGTTAGTTTTGGTGAATGCTTACTGGTTTGCCAGGAACGTTGTGAATAAATGAAATATTGTTTTATGGCACGTCAGCTCCAACCGACCAATATTGCGCCAAACATATGGTGATTATTTCGAGACGGGCTAAATCAGATCACGACATTTTATATGCATATCACAGTATATCAAATTTAAAAATAAACAATCTAAAATAGTAAAATATTATACATAGATATATATAATATACAAATTAAAATTTATAATAAATGTTGAAGTGACTGGCAACGGTAGCTTGAGATGTTTGCACTCAATCAAGATGTGTTTTACTGTCAAAGGAACATGACTGTGTTCACATTCTGGTTGGGGCCCTCGTTTCAGGATGAAATTGTTTGTTAAAAAAAGATGACATATGCGAGAGCGACACAGAACAACTGCATCTCACCTATTAGTTCGATAGGCGTTTGGCCAGTCTCCTAAGAGAGGCTTAATGTGATGAAGTTTATTTGCGCCTGCAAGACCCTAGGACTGTTGTCAGCAGCCATAAATAATATGGTTGATACATGCTTTAAAATTTATATATAGTATATACGATTCAGATACGGAAAGATCTAAAGCAGACTTGGCAGTCGAGTCTGATTGATCTTTCCCGTTGATATCCATATGACTGGGGACCCAGCAGAGGACAATGTCCATGCTGGTACACACAAATGATAGTAGCAAACGATAGGTGTCTGCTACAAATGGGTGATCAAGCGGTTTGTTATTTATTGCTTGTAATGAGGACAAAGAATCAGTAAATATTATTTATTTTAAATTTGATGATGACACACAGAAATGGTCTCAGGTGGCGTCACGGTAGCCGAAGCTACCCTCCTTAGGACCATCTGTGTAAATAGGTGCATAATCACCATACTTAGACCGTAACTCTCTAAAGGGAGATTTGAAAGACGAAGAGCTAGTTTCTCTTTTTAAGTTGAGTAAGATCGAAATCGATCTTTCGGGGAGATATATAGCCTACGGCGGAATCTAAGAAAGGGGAATTCGCTATACTGTCAAGGCTGATTCCAGCCTCAGACAAAAGTGGTTGTATGCGAATATTGGAATAAATAAATCTTCACAGATACATACAAATGCTCTTGAAAAGGTCTAACTATGGTGTTAAATGAAATGTTATTCGGAAGTGATGCAATTTTCGTAGTGGACTGCAGGGCAAGTTTAGCGCGTCTGTTTTTCAGTGAGGCTCATGCGCCTCGACGAATAAACTTGCAGACCCATACACAATACACCTATAATTGAGTTTTGATCTTATGAGTGTCAGATATAATCTGAGCAAGACTTTGCGATCTGCTCCCCAGTCAGTACTTGATAAGACTCCCAATATGTTGAGGGCTTTGAGACATTTCGTTTTAGGTTTTTAATGTGGGGATAAATGATAATTTCACCCCAAGAAATTTGGTGTCATCCATGACTGGAAGGGACGTTGTTATCACTAGTCTTGTTCGAAGATTCTACACATATATATTTATATTGTTAAAAGATCGAGAAAATTTGATCTGTTGAACATACTTTAATCGATCGATGTGTAGCATATCTACATGACTCACAATTTACTGGGCAATATTATGATGATGTGAAGACATAGGCTACAATAACCCACTCAGCACAGACAAGTAGGACATTACACCCTATGTGATTTAAAGGGGCCATCCCGATAACATGTTCGGGGTTAAAACTGCTTTATTTTGTATGAAAAGCCCTTAATAGCCTCTAACTTAGATCCGAGCAACTTCTTCAAGCTATGTGATACGTTTTCAAACAACTTCCAATCGCCGGCATGGCTCGCTGGCCGAAGACTTTTGTTATGTTTGCATTACACAGAAGTGTCTGGATAAAATGAGTCTATATATGTGCAGCTTTCAATCTAACCCTATTGACAAACGTAACTAACGTGACGAAATTTATGACGTAGCTGGCTTTTTGTTCGCACGTACCCAGTTTGCGCAGTAATCCCAGCCAGAATTTGGCTATTTTGTTAAAATTGCTATAAAGATTTAAATTTTGTTTAGAACTGATATAAATTAACTATTTGTCAATCCCCACGCTAAAAACATTAAAATAATTAATTGTGTATATCTGAAATCGACCCGACCGAAGCACAACAAAGTTACAAGATGTCAGTGCCCGTGAGCGAAGAGTTTCGGGACGCTATAAATTTTCAAAGTCGAAATTAGGAGTTACAAACAAGTTAAATGCTTGTTATGAAGGTCACGACTGTGTAGCTGTGTAACCGACAGGTTATGGAAAGAGCCTGATTTTTCAAAATTCTCCCATGGATATTACAAGAGAAATACAAGGAAGAGTACAGCCATGATTGTTATTGTTAGTGCGTTGACCTCATGACATGTGACGTATAGATCACGTGATATGAAAACATGTCGATTGAATGCCTCTGAGATCAACTTCTCCGCAGGTAGCGTGTCTCAGATGTTCAGAATGACCCTATTGACTCACTTTTAAAGCTCTCTATTGATTAAGTTAAAATTGATATCAAATATAGTCGCGCTTATCAAGCAAAACGACCATAACAATTTATAAGAAAAACTTAATATAGTTAGTGCAGGGGGACTGCGCCACATATGATTTACATAAAGGACAAATATAACGACACGACATCATACTCCGAAACAACAAACAAAGCAAACAAAAAAATACAATTTTAAAAAAAGAGTGAAGGGATCCGGGGGCTAGCCGTAAGCGTCCACTGCGCTGTACAGTCCCGGGTCTGAAGTAACACAGACTTCACTCAAAATTGAAAATGATCAGGAAAATTTTTTATGTGATGTCTGCTGGAGTCAGTGTCTGTCATATGCTACAAGCAATACGAGTGTAAGCATACTGTAGTAAAAAATTTTTTTTAACTATAGGCCTGCAAGTAACCATCAAAACATTAAAGAAGCGTTTAAATCAAATATTTAATTAAATAGATGTATAGTGAATGTATTGAGGGAATATATAACACTCGTACAAGAAAACGCACAAACAACCGAATACAAAAAAGCAAAGTAAATGTAGACTGCTAACTGAATGGTGTGACGTAAATACGTTGTTATGTAATCAATGACGTCAATGGAATATATTAACCAAAAGGGCGATAATCAAGATTGAATAATGCTAAAAGTAGGTTTAAAACAACCAATCAGAATTTTTAAGTTTTATAATTGCACAAAACATAATACTAAATACCCCATACAAGCAATGCAAAACAGGAATGCAGAAGAAAGCGTACAATGTAAGTGTATTTATGAAGTCATAAAATAATAACAATAACGGCGATAATCCAAACAGGGTTACGTAACTATACAAATTAAGCTAAATTAAATTGGATAATTATCCAATATGTACTCGGTTATATACTTATAAGAAATGTTAAACTTGGTATATTGATGAAACAGAAGTTTCGAAATTTCTTTAAATATGCGTAACTGTGTACCTCCTTTGGCAGTGCATTTCAAAAACAGGGATTTTTTCGGGAAAGAAATAGTTCTTTATTGTTACATACGGTCAAAAATCGTAATGCTTGTGAATAGATAACATTATATAGTGTGGTATCTGGTATCTTACTATAAATTGACGGATATTTTACTACTTCAAAACCGAATTTGTCCGTTTTGTCGAAAATACCAACATTAAATTAAATATTGTTAATGGTATTGATGTCCAGGTCAAGAACAGATGCATTTTGGGTGCCGGAATTTTCTTTATTTAATATTAGTTCAAGTGTCCAGTTAAGATTTTTTTGTATTCTATATTTTGGCGTTTAAATTTCATACGTTCATGAACGTGTAATTTTCAGATTCTTTGAAATTAGGGCTGGCCCCTTTAATTGTATTGATACCACATACATTTCTCCATTTCAGTAGCGACCGGCAGCTATTTTGAAATATTATTTTTTTCTCCAGAAACTTATTATTTCTTGAACGCTGCACATCTCCGTATTGTAACAACATCAAGTTTATGAGAATCGGAGCAGAATTATTGTTCATTTATTAACGCGAACTGGCAGACACCTTGTTCGCAAAATTGTCCATTTTGATTCAATTTTCAACCCCACTTTATATCTCTGCAATAAAAAGTCCTAGAGACATAATTATTTCACCAAAACAAAGCTTATTTACGCACTAACACCACCATGCAAATACAATACCCGTAGGTCGAGATATTTATTTTCTAATGTTTGTATTAACCGCACAGGAGATTAAATAATTCGTACAAAAGATTAAATAATTATGTAAACTTGAACTAGCTACAAGCAGCTCTTTATAAATATTTATTTGTTGTCGATAACCTTGTTATTTCCCAAAAGCTGAAAATCTCAGCATTGTAACAACACTTTTTTTTAAAATCAGAGCAGAATTGACGGAGTTACTGTCCGTTTAGTAACGTCAACTGGCAGACCCTCCTTTTCGCGAAATCAGCCAGTTTGCTTCAATTATCAGCCCCACTCCATACACGAGAAACGAAATAAGCTAGAGACATAATTATTTAACCAAAGTGAAGTTTATTTATGTTTCAACACACCGATATACGCACATGACACATACCTTAAAATAGTTTTTTTTCTGAGGTTTGAAATAGCGGTACAGAAAATTAAATAGTAACTTTTACTGAACATTCATAATCAATAATAATACAATATAATCAAAATATTTAAAAACAAAACTTCGTCGAAGAGTATTCAGAAGAGAATAAGAATAAACTACTTTAGAAATAAAATGAAAATATTACCCAACCCCCCCGAAGAATTTAAAAAAAAATTTATCAATCAGGATCATTTTTATTTATGAAGCTAACTGTATTAAATATTATTTATTATTATGCATACCAAACTTTATTTCCATGTATTTATGATTTATTAATCTATATATTAAAATTATTTTAATCGCACACTCATCATACACAATCCTGTAAAAAAAATTAATACCTCTATGTAACAGGTACAACTATATTTTCTTCCCATGAATTGTGGAACACTAAATGCTGACAACTTTAATGCACTGTATTAATTCAATTTTCAAAATTGCAGTTGCATTTTAAATTACACTTATTTATAACCTTACATCTAATAATACACACTGAACGACGAGCAACATTTTCTTTTGTCAAAGTTAGTTGATATTAACTGTGGTTTGTACCCGTATTGTGATGGAGTTGCGTCCCTTTAGAAATTCGACTAGGTGAGGATTTCTAGGATTTGCCACTTCCCACAGGGGTTTTCGTCCTCAGCAACATATTAGATCACTAATTTGGTGTTTATTGTCATAATTGTAAGTAAAACTTTGAGCTTATCAGCGCATATCAGACAATTTCAATAAAATAGTTGAGGTATTAATTGTGGTCTGTACCCATATTGTGATGGAGTTGCGTCCCTTTGCAATCCGAAACGGTGCCGACTTTCAGGATTTGCCACTTTCCACGGGGGTTTCCGTCCTCAGCAACATTTTAGATCACTAATTTAGTGTTTATTTTCATAGTTGTAAGTAAAATTGTGAGCGTATCATCACGTATCAGACAATTTCAATAAAAACGAAAACTTCAACATTTTTTTAAAAGCTAATTTACCGCATGTCAACCGCCGGTAACCTTTTTTACAGACACGCTTGGTTACTCTCTATGAGAATCACTCATTTTCTGACCCAAAGTTCTTCAGACAAGTCTGTACTAGCTCTTCGAAAATATGACCCCAAAACAGATGGAGTGGGGTTGAAAATCGTTCATAGCTAAAAGCAATACTGTCTGAGCCCTCTAGCGGTGGTGCCGGTCTCTAATTTCAGTCGGGACTCAACCCCTGTAAACCAATTACCCCAACTTCAAACTCTTAACCCATGACCCCTGGATAGGGCACTTCAAAGTGGTCTAATATAGCATTATTCAGACGGCTGGATTGAACTCTACAGAGATAGTAAGGTCAGGAGGAAATTTTGAAAATCCAACTGCCACAGACGCGATTTCCTGTTATTCCTGCCCGTGAATACAGCATCTTCAATATGGTCCAATATAGCCTACCGTAGGTGGATGATGTGGTGTCTAGCTATCACATTAATATTACTGTACAATGGGAGATAACTCCATTCTACTTATAGATTGATCATGTGACATGTATGACGTATTAAGAAGTTCCATGGCGTGTATCAACCATGTTGTATGTTTTCAATAATGATGAATAAATCCATCTCAATCGACAGAGCAGTGTCGTGTTCTTTCCATCCACACTACATATTTGGCGACGAGTGATTTAAGAATCTACGTTTACAAGAATTTGCCATGTCGGATCCTCCATCTTCAAGAAATGTGCAATTTCAGCCTACACATTTGTCCACTTCAATTCATTTACCAATGCCGTTCCTGCCTACACCAGGTAATCCTTCCATTCCATGGGTTCAATGGGAACGTTTATTTACCAATTACATAATTGCTTCCGCAGCAGATACACTGCCAGCGGTACGGAAGAAAGCTATTCTACTCAATTCCTTAGGAGCAGAAGGCCAACGTATTTTTTATACTTTACCTGATTTCAACGCAGACGATGAGCACTACAGTGGTGATATTTATGTCCATGCCATGAATAAATTACAGTGTCATTTCAAACCTAACATCAACGTAGTTTCCGAACGATACAGATTTCGGCAACGTGCACAGTTTCCAGGTGAGCTAGTTTCTACGTACATAGCCGCATTACGTGACCTTGCCTCAACTTGTTCATTTGGTACATTTACAAATGAAATGCTACGTGACCAATTGGTTGAAAAAACAAATTCTTCTAGAATTCGAGAAAGACTTTTACTCGAACCTGATTTGAGTCTCGATAAAGCAATTGAAATTGCTCTTCAAGTTGAAACTGCCATGAGAGAAGCGAAGTCTTTTAATCGTCCAACACATACACCTACACCTCCAACGTGTTCACAGATAGACTTTACAAAGTCTAATTCCAGGTTCAAAGGTCGTAGATCTACTACTAGTAAACCTATACAGAATTCAAATTATCAGATGTCAAAGGGTAAGCCCAGTCTACATTTTACAAAGTGCTACAGGTGTGGTTCAACAGCTCATTTAGCGAACTTTCCACAATGCCCAGGTAGAAACGCTGCTGCTTGTGCTAAATGTGGCATACCAGGACATTATTCTACAGTGTGTTTACATCCAAGAGTCAATCAAATTCATTCTTCAGAATCGACGGAATCAAGTTCAACTGTTACAACAGAATCCAGTGATGATAACCTCCAGGTTTTATCTACAGATTCCCACACAATCACAAAACAAGCTGTTCAATGCACTGTGAAAATTAACACTGTTGAAATCAACCTTACAGTTGATACAGCTTCTGGTGTTTCTTTATTGAATATTAACTTGTTTGATACATATTTTGTAAGAGACGCTATTCAGTCTTGTTCAGATACAAAGTTAAGAAGTTACGCTTCCCATTCTATCGCTATCATTGGTATTTTTAATGTATGTATCGAGTTTAATGATCGATGTTCAAATTGCATATTTTATGTTGTTGAAAATGGTGCAAGTTTAATTGGTAAAGATATAATTAAGTCACTAGGTATTAATATAGAGGGTAGTACTTTATCTTGTCATGCTACTTCCTTTTTTCCACGTACTAATACAAATGATTGTCCATCTACTAGTACAGATAGTATTTTACCTTCAGATATTATTAAGAATGAATATCCTGAATTATTTAGTGATAAGTTAGGTACAGTTAAAGGGTTTACACATACTGTTAAAATTAAGCCCGACGTTAAGCCTGTACAACAGAAATTACGCCGATTACCGTTCGCAGTTCGTGAGGCGGTTTCAGATCGCATCAAAGAATTAGAACGTGCGGATGTTATTGAAAAGATCGATGCTTCCGAATGGGTCAGTCCAATTGTCGTTATGTATAAAAAGTCCGGAGAAATTCGTCTCTGCGTGGATCTTAAGAAACCTAACGAATCGATTATTATTGACAAATACCAACTTCCAAATATAGATGAAATTATTAGCGAAATGCATGGGGCTACAGTATTTTCACGATTAGACCTTAAATCGGCCTATCATCAGCTTAATTTACATAAAGATAGTCGAGATCTTACAGCTTTTATTACGTATGACGGCTTATTTCGATACAAACGTGTTTGTTTCGGACTCGCTTCAGCCCCGGCATGTTTTCAAAAAATGATGTCACAGATTTTGAGTGAATTAAAAGGTACAATATGTTATCTTGATGATATAATAGTTTACGGTCGTACTAAGGTTGGACATGACGCAAATTTACACAAAGTTTTGGCAAAACTTCGTGAATCCGACATAACTTTAAACGAAAAGTGCGAATTTAATGTTTCCAAACTACACGTACTTGGTCATGTTATTGATGCCGACGGCATTTGTCCAAATCCGGAGCTTGTCCAAGCTATCCGCGATGCGCCCGCTCCTTCTACAAAGAACCAATGTCGTTCATTTCTTGGTCTAGCGGAATACTATTCCAAGTTAGTTCCTAATTTCGCTATGGTAATACAACCGCTACGGTCCGCTATGCAAGCCGATAAATTTGTATGGACACCCGATGCCGACAAAGCGTTTTCAACGATCAAGAATCAAATTCTTTCTAGTCCAGTCCTTTCTTTATTCGATCCAGATTTACCTGTCGTCGTTACAACCGATGCCAGCGCGTACGGTTTAGGCGCCGTTCTAGCACAATTAAAAAACGGAACAGAAGTTCTTGTCGCTTGTGCTTCTAGGAGTCTTACTCCGGCTGAAAAAAACTACTCAGTCGGAGAACGCGAAGCGCTGGCGTGTGTATGGTCAGTTGAAAAATGGCATACATATCTTTGGGGTCGAAAATTCGTATTACGCACGGATCATCGCGCTCTAACCGCTTTATTAGGTACTTCCGGTCCAGGCCACAAACCAATGCGTATTTCCCGGTGGAATACACGGTTACTTCACTACAACTACACGGTTGAGTTCAAACCCGGTTCTCAAAATAAAGTAGCCGACGCGTTAAGTCGTTTACCTTTAATTACCTCAACTTCCGCAATAATCGAAGATTGCGACGCCGTTTGTAACATTACGCTTTCAGCCAGTGATACAGTTATTAAGTCTACAGAACTTAAAGAAGCTATTGCTAGTGATTCTACGTGTTCTCAGTTAATTTCATACATTCGTGATGGATGGCCTACTTCAGCCAAAGATACAGTCCATGATTCTAAACCATTTTATATAATACGCGATGAACTATCCGTTCATGATAATATAATATTTCGTGGTAGTCGTGTAATAGTACCTTCAGAACTACAAACGCGATTAATTCAGTTAGCACACAAGGACCATCAGGGTATTGTTAAAACTAAGCAGAGATTACGAGATCTCTATTGGTGGCCTAAAATGGATTATCATGTGAATGAAAGTGTTAAAAATTGCGTTACTTGTCAGTATAACGATAAGTCTGCTACTACGCGTACAGCGCCAATGCAACCTGTTAAACTTCCAGAAACTGCTTGGGAGAAACTTGGCCTCGATTTTGTTGGTCCAGATTATTCTGCACCTGGACAAGAAAGATTCATGATTACATTAATTGATTATCGTAGTAAATGGCCGGAAGTTGCTTTTACCCGTAATATTACTACGTCTACTACAATTGCATTCCTCATTCGTATATTTAGCCGCGAGGGTTATCCTAAAGAAATTGTAACCGATAACGGTCCTCAATTCAAATCTCGCGAATTTAGTGAATTTCTGCGTAAAAGGGGTATAACACATATATTTTCATCTAATTATCACCCTCAAGGTAATAGTGAAATCGAAAGATTTAACCGAATTTTAAGTGAAGTTATTCAGTCAGCTCGGTTTGAAAACAAAAACGTTACTACTGCTGTAACCGAATTTCTTGGTACTTACAGAGCAACGCGACATATTACAACCGGTGAATCCCCATCTAACGTATTACACGGACGTCATATGCGTACTTTACTAGACATATTTGGGATTACACAACCTCAAACTCCACTTTCCAATTCTGACATAGATCAGCGTGTTAAGATAAAACAAGATTCAAGTAAATCTTACACGGATACTCGTAAAGGAGCAACTATTCGAAATTTTAATCCAGGTGATCTTGTAAGAATTAAAAAGCCTTGGTATGTGCCTAAGGGTCATAGTAAATACACAGATCCATTTCGAATTACGTTTAAAGTTGGTCAAAGTACTTTTATACTTGATAATGGTCAGAAATGGAATGTACGTCATTTATCTCCATTTTATGGTAATTATTTTCAAAGAGAGGAGGAAAATGCTATAGATATGTTCTCAAATACAAATAACGATTATGGTTGTAATAATAATAATGAACCTAACGTTGTCCATCCAAATAATTTCCATTCTGAAAGAGTTAGCTCTAGAGTAAGAACAAAACCAGTATGGTTTAAAGATTACATTGTCAGTACAAATTAGGTTCATATTTACTAGTTTTGTATTTCTTCCAGGAGAGGGGAAATGTGGTGTCTAGCTATCACATTAATATTACTGTACTTATAGATTGATCATGTGACATGTATGACGTATTAAGAAGTTCCATGGCGTGTATCAACCATGTTGTATGTTTTCAATAATGATGAATAAATCCATCTCAATCGACAGAGCAGTGTCGTGTTCATTCCATCCACACTACAGATGACCTAGATCCAAAACAACTAATCAATCGTAATTTACCCGTCTGCCCGAGCAGTGTCGTGTTCATTCCATCCACACTACAGATGACCTAGATCCAAAACAACTAATCAATCGTAATTTACCCGTCTGCCCGAAAGTTAGAGGTACATGTGGCAGCTCTCCTTGCCCCGTACTCCTATGTCGTTCCGTTAGAGACTAGCAAGTGTTATTTCTGGGTGCTTTTTCACAACAATAGGTAAATCAGTCGAGCCCGTCCAGGCTGTGATTAATCTCACGCGTGAATCCAACTTGTGAGTAAAGTTTAAAGCACTAAGCATTAAGAATCACCGGAAAAAGTATGATCTTGACCACCTTATTGCTATGGATAGGACTGATCTGAATTTGATTAAACTAAGGGGTTTATGTACACACACTCTCAACTTCAACCTAAAGCACTTGGCGTTAAGAAAAAAAACGATATTCACAACTCTCTATAGTTTTCGGAGGGGGTTGGGGTGGCCTAGAGGTCTAGAGTGCCGCGATTCGACCTCTAGCTGGCCGGTCACCTCTGGCTTGCGGCTGTGGTTTCGAGCCCTGGTGTGAGCGTATGTGACATGGGGATTGGGGCGCCTTCTCAAACCTCGTGGGTTCCTCCGGATACTCCGGTTTCCTCCCACTGCTAAAGACCCCTACGCGCAAGCGAATTGTTGAAATAAAAATTGAAAACGATACGTTAGTCCCAAAATGACTCTTTCTCTAGTTTTCGGACCATGCTGATCATCAGATAGTTTGTGAACTTCATAGTATGACTTTATTTCCTGCATTCGTATGATTTCTGTCTGTTTAAAAGTAACCAATTACTATAACAATAATAAACTATTGAACTATGCAGACCAATGGAAGCACTATAAACAAGGAAGTTATTAAAGTTATTACACATATTCCTTGAACCTCGAGACAACTTCATGGGCTTCAGGTTGTCATTTTTATTCAACAATTATGTGTTTGTATTGTGTATGTCCTGTAGCCTCCTTACAAAAATTCATCAATTGTCAATTCTGATTAAACTTTGTAGTTTATATTAAGTCCGCTGGATAAACAACTGTGGTCTGGGATTTAAATTCATATTTTACTGGGCCGAAACAACCACCTTAACAGCCAGTAAGACCGAAACGACTCAACGCCAAATCAGCACCCCGGTTGTTCCAAATAACTAGGTCAACTATGGCTGATGTTGAGTTACGTGAAGTAAACAATCCACGATCTGAATTGGTTCTCTCATTTTAGAAAGCATTGGGGCGACAATTCCAGAAATGTCACTAGATTTTAGCCGTTTTAATTTTAAAAAAGAAGTAGCGAGCCATACTGTCATCAGGAACAGACAGTGTTGTTATTTTCAGGAGACACGAATCATAACAGAGGATTATACACGAGTTTTACAATAAGAAATCTTCACGCCAGATCGATTTCTGTTATTCCGCAGTTTTTAGTAGGAAGGTATTGCGACATTTTATAATAAAAATTGTTTGAAGGAAGATCAGCTTAGTAAAAAAAAAAAATTATACCTGACATGGAACATGTAATCCTCAAACTTGGTTGTTGCCTGTAGGCCATAATTTAGATTTTAATAACCTTTTTTTGTTCTTGTAAATCCCAGGGTAAGTTAAATTAAATGTCGGTTTGTTTTAAGGATAATTCCCTGAAATTCCCTGATTTAAGTAGTCATAGAGAAATCTTGTATCTGTGAAGATCTTTTGCAAGACGTCAATTATGTGAGGGTAGGGGTAATTAGTCTTATCTAGTTTTAACTTAAGGCCATTCGACATGCAATTCTTACTTCAACATAGCGGGATAATATGTGGTATAATGGTTGGGTCTCGGTTAATCATTATCATCCGGTAGTGATCACTAGGAAACAATTGGTTGTAATTGATGGAATTTTGGCTAGCTGGAAGACAAACTTTTATTACATTTGATTTAATGACGCAATTGTTAGAGCTTTCCCCCCACTAACTATTGTTATTGTTATACGAAATAATTCTTTTTTTAACAGTTTTACAGCAAATACATCGGAAAGCTTTGAGCAGACGCAGCCACAGTTAAAGGGTCTTCTGAAAAATCTGTTATACAAACATTGATTAGCCCAAGAATCATTTTACAAAATAGCCCATGAATTGGAGGGCGTGAGTGACAAATTAGGCAAACTGTCGCTAGGGAAAGTGATCTGCTATAATAATTAGACATGTATTTGTATTGCTTATTTAATATAAAATTAATAAAATTCAAGTTCGTGATTTTTAATGTCCACTAGAATACAAATGTGACATCATCCTTTGATGTTGGCGTATTATTATTATTTAGAATAAAGTTACGGGCAATTTGCCAAGTGTACATTATTTACAGTAGTTAAATTTATGGACCAGTGTTACATCTCTTAATTCAAAGCACGTGCGAGTGATTGTACTTTTAAGTTTTTTAATGGTCTCGAGCTCACGGCGTTCTGTTATATATTGAAACACCAACTCGTGACTAAGATAATGTCTCGCTCATTAAACCACATTAATTAGTTAACAGATTTTCCCAACAGGAATGAGTTTCTCTTTCTTCATTATTTTGCTGTATAATTTAACTAACATACATCTTCCCCTTTAACTATAGAACAATGCTATTCTTTTCTGCCCAAGGTGTATTAGTTTGTTCCAGCAATCCGTTCATGTAGCTGAAATTGTTAAGAGATCTAGGGTAAGTTATTTGGTCTCTTTTATAGTCGTTTTTGGTTTAACAAATTAAATACCCTAGCCTTCGGCGGGATTTCGCACTAGATAATCATATATTTAGTCAAAGGATGAATACTCGAGTATACCATACAACAAAGTTCATGTTGGTGACAAGTCGGTTTAATCTCACTGTACCCCCTAATCAATTGGTGTTATAGGCTAGTGGTGTGAAAACTTAAGTAAACACAGGATTATAGACTGTATCCTTATTAGTACTGTTCATCTAGTTCAGATTTAATTATTTTAATGATTAAAATATATAAGTTAAGTTCACGTGTTATCGGTTAACGTATCTTAAATATTTTTCACCTACCTTCTATTCAGACAGTAATCATAAATCAATCAAATATATGATTAAAACCTCACTATCATAATATAAGGATAGTTGTCACCCCAATTACATATTACATTTATAAACATTGTGTCGAATGAGCAGACTTTTACCGAAAATACCATACTTCAATTGGACAACGGGGGCGATTGCCTCCTAAAAGGCGGAAATATATAAGTTTAGAAGACTATATTAATAATCTAAAAATCGAACTATTTAATGGAGTAAAAAGTGCAATTGAATACACCGACGCCATATCCCATTTAGTAGGGTTATGAAATATGTTTGATACATGTATTTGTTGTTACTTTTATTGGGAATAAAGTTGTGAATTAGTTTAATGCTAGTAGTTTTTAAAAATAGACTATACCTTTAACACCATTGTATTCGATAATCACCTTGCTTGATTAATCCCCCCATGGGAACAATAGCAGGGGACACAGTGAGACCAATAAGTCAACACAACTGAAGAAACTAAGCCGCTTTGATCTAGGTCAGAATACCGCATTGAATTGATCTCAGATCTGACGTGTAAGATAATTACGCTTAAAGGACAACATTGGTGACAGTCATTATCACATTTGATTTAGCTAATTAAACACGTTACAAATATAATGAGACTCTTTTCTTGTGTACATGTGATTGCTATTTGACCTGAGACGAAAGCTATGGAACGCCGCAACCACCACAAACCCTCATTTGCCAACACTTACACCAACGCACCAGATGTGTTCCCTAATGACCAATCCGCACCTGGTAAAAATCCTAGCTGCAACTGTTAAAAAAATGTTTTATCACAGAAAATATTTTAATATAGGATGACATTTTGATTAATATTTTTTTATATATGCCTTTTTGTTTTAAGTTACTTAATGTCTTATTCGTCTAAACGATTTATATCGTGATTGTTAAAATACTAAAGAACATGTAATAGAAAAAAGGTTTGTATATAAGCAAGTTCAAATATTTATTTTTTATCTCTGTTACCTACATGTATTTATTTTTTATCTTCGAATGTAGATGTTTGAACATGCTTGTTGTGTCTCATAGGCCTTAAAGGCCGGACATTGTACACTTACATTTGTTCTTTTTAATTATGTTTTTATCGCTTTGTACAATGTGTGACACATTAATAAAACAATTATTCTACTATAATTTTAACGCAGAGAGAGAGAAAAGGTGTTTAACACCCACTCGACGCAAACTAGGTCATTTCGGAACTAATTCTTTTTAAATTTTATTTCAATAATTCGCTTGCGCATAGGGTCCTTCAGCAGTGTGTCGGGGGTGACCAGAAGAAAACCCACAAGGTTTGACCCTACTCCTTGTCACGCTCAACCGGAGATTCGAAACCACGCCAGTTGACTCAATGACAGGCTATATGGTACAGCTAACCATTCGGCCATCCAACCCCCATTTTTTCACAAAGATCATTCCTACGAGATTAGTAATGCAGGTTTCCTGAATCGGAAGTTACGAACGCCACGGGAAAACCCGAGTCATCCCTCTATAACACTGACTGAAGTGACGAGTGATAACAGATACATGGGGTAATTTCTGCTCACTCATAATTTTTTCGAAGACCAAAAGTTGTGTGAGGCTGTGAGAGGATATCTGACAATTCATAAGGGGAATTGACTGCCACTAGATCAGAGAACACGAAAAACCCATAAAAAGTAATGTGTTTAACCAGCTCTTTCACATATGTGATAATGGCTGGCACCAATATTGTCCTTTAACCAGTTGTTTGGAAGTTTAATTTGGCGTGTACACACACTTATCAAGAGTAGATTGAACCCGAGACTCAAATATTCGTCCTTATAAGCATTGACCCACTTGTCTGCCTGATTGCACACTCGAGAAATTTTCTGAAGTGAGCAAAGTTTAGTCGTGAGTTCGAAGGTCGCAGCAAATATATGTCACACGAGGTATTTTACAAACATATATTGGTAAATAAAACCGAGTAAAAAATATACTCATTACGCACTTCGACTTGTGTGTTTATTTAAAGGGACTGTCCGGATTTGAACATAGTTTCAAACATAAAAGTCCGAATTCGTATGAAATATAAGCGCCAAAATAAAGAGGAGTCGTGTATTCTCTTGCCTCAAAATTTCAGCTCAAAATATTGAGTTGTTTGGACGTGAATGTCAAAAATCTGGACAAGTAACCCTTTTAAGATTTCGGGTCAATTTTTTTCGTTGGGTAACCTGATAATCTATTGCCGTTCCTTAGAGGTCTATACAATGAATGACCCATGTGCTGTACCTGATAACCAAAGTTAAATTTCACCTACACATTGTTTTTTTTATAAAATAAAAGTCTGGTTTTATCCAGACAAAGCATAATACAGCGTGGGACACCGGTCTCCATTTCAAGGTGAAGACTGACGGGTTTACGTTGTTTGAAAACATATCATAAATTGAATTGGTTGCTCGGCCCTTAGGTACAGGATTTGAACACAAAATTAAGCAGTTTTATTCTCCAAAATATTATCGGGATTGACCCTTAAAAAGTGAACGTGAGCAAACATTTCGATTGCTCTCTTTGATTTAATTTTAGATTTTGGCGATTTCTGTACAGAGTTAGCTGTAATAGCTTCGTTTTGTTTCTAACTTTCTACATTATGATCTTAATAAATCAAACATCGTTCCAGATCCATACTGTACATGCGACAATAAAAGCATTGAAATTTAGTTTCACTACTTTGATTGATTGCTCAAAATGCGTGTTACGGCGCTATCACTTACTTGATAAACTAGGCTTTGTCGGCAACCTACCACGACCCGAGTTGCATAAAAAAAAATTTGATGGTACTACTCTACTTCCTAAAACTTTCAATATCCATATATTTCTCGCCGTACACAATTATATAAAAGAAAGGAACCGATTCCGATGTACTCTGTAGCTATTATTATTGCAAAACCTCCAATGTTATCTACGGTATAGAATGGACACTCTGCGGACTGATTAATGTTGGCGAAACTAAAGAAACTTTGCACTTGCGCGTTAATGGTCATCGTCACAACATTAATAAGGGTAGTAACCAGATTATCTATAGACATTTTAACCAACCGGACCACTCTATACTATCATTGAGAGTGTCGATATTAGAGGAAATTTACCACCATACTAACAGCCCTACTTTGAGTACTCCCTTTCGAAGAGACCGAGAGGAATATTGGATACGAACATTAGGTATTGCCACCCCTTATGGATGCAATGACAATGTAGCTAGTCTTGGGAATTAGCTAGCCCTGCATGTAGCGATGTTAATGTCATGACGTTATTCCCCCAAGTTTCGTCGTCGAAAACGCAGTCACGGACATCGTCGCTACACATCACCTAAGCTCATCACTATATCATTGGATGCCCTTTTAGAAATTATCCAGGAACCACTAGGGCCACATCATATCCGTACTAAATTATATTCTATTCCACTTACTATTTTGAAATTACTTAAAGCTGAATGTTTCGATTCAAATTGTACTGACCCTGCATCCACTGAATACAGGGTTGTATCAATTGTTATTGACATTGCCCACCGTCGTCTGGACATTGCAACTGAGTCTGATGCATCGCACACCACCAACAGTTCATTTCTAAAATAAAAATTTGCTAATAAAGGCATCGATGCTATCGGATTAAGCCAAATATTACACCATAAGCAAGTCACAGCACACATTCCTCCTTACTTCAAAACTGTTACTGTTCCTAGGATTTCTAATACTTATACTAAACCCATTGCATCCAAAATATTTAATTACAGAAACGCATTATCTGACATCAATGCAAAAGACCTATATGATAACCCTCTACCATTTTCTTGTTCTACATCGTCCTTCCTTCTTTACCCGCCAACTGGACATGTGGTCACTGGTGATTTGAACATAGTCCAGAAAAATGAGCTACGTGAAATTTTGTTCAAAGAACCCAAATACCGGGAACCGCAACCATTTTCATGGGATCAAAATTTCAAACTTATTATGGATGCGGTAGAGGACTACGCTAGATCATGGGCTAAAAGGGAAGATGTTATTTCGGATACTCTCTCTGATTGGACTAAGTCTATCAGTCGTTTCCCGTCTTCAATTAGCCCAGGTTAGGGGCTTAAGCGTAGGACGTTAAACCCTATTTCATTCATTTCATTCTATCAGTCGTTTACTTAAACGAAGAATATACATGCAACGTTCGTCAGTTGACACCAGGCCTAAGTCTATTTCAGTGATGTTAGCATTGTTGAAATCTGAATGCCTTGCATGACAATTATGTCATTGTGCCAACTGACAAGGCGTCCAATAACATAGTGTTTATTTGTAAACGACATTATTTTGATCTTGTTAACTGAGACATGGCTTGACAAAAGCATACCATCGGACACCCTTTCTATCTCTGCAAAGACAGGACTACAGGACAGGGTGGGGGAGTAGCAGTTTATTCTCGTAACAACATTTCAATTAAACGCAGGTCTAATTTAGAAACCGACAATACAGAGGGCATTTGGGTAGAAATTAATATTCATAATAAACATTTTTTAATTGGCACTTTTTATAGACCCCCAAATTCCACTGTTCAGTTAGATAATTATATCTTCAATTCGTTTTCATTGGCAGCAGCAGATGACATAAACAATATCTTTATATTAGGTGATTTTAACATTGATCTATTTACAAAATCCAATACATTTATTCATTCGGCAAATGTTCTTTTCGATTTTAAACAAATTATCAAGGATCCAATCAGATATGGTTATAATGGCAACAATACACTGATTGATCTAATTTTAACGAACTGTATTTTTGATTCAGGTTGCTTAGATAATTCCTGTAGTGATCACTGCCCTGTGTATTGTCGGTTAAAATTTCATCGTCTGAAATCAATAAGCTTCACACGTACCATATGGAATTATGATAAGACTGACTTTGACCAACTGCGACGTGACGCTGGAAGTATCGTATGGGACTCCACTATTGTTAAAACATCTATTGATATTACATGTGCCGCCTTCACAAGCGAGTTAATCAATTTGCCAAGAACACATATCCCAAACAAAAAAGCAACCATTAGATCAAAAGACATTTTGGATGAACAATACTATTCGGAAAATGAGCAAAAAGAAAAACAAAATTCACCGGAAAGCAGTAAAATCAAACTTGGACCTCGATTGACAAAAATTTAGAAATATCAGAAATGACTATATTAGCTTGATTAGAAAATGCAAAAAAAATATTATAAAAAATTAGACCATAAATTAAATGATAATCAAAATTTTGGAAAAAAGGAATTGGTGGCATCTAGTCAACTCGTTTGTGAAGGGTCAAAGATCAGAAAAGGGAGATATTCCGCCTCTTATGAATAATGGGGTTCCATATTTTAATCCGAGGGAAAAAGCAAATTGTTTAAACGAATACTTTATTAACCAATCACAACTTGACTACACAAATGCACATCTTCCTGAACTCGAACGAAATCCCTTTTCACTTTGTCACCTAAAATTAATACCTAAAGAGGTTGAAGATATGATTTCTATTATTGATACTTCAAAAGCTACAGGCCCAGACAGAACATCCTTGGAATATTCCTAAAATCGATCTGTTTCGAAATTAGCAAACCTTTTATGTAACATATTTAATTTGTCACTTGAGCTTAAAACTATTCCTAATATCTGGAAATCAGCAAACGTAACAGCAATGCATAAAAAAGGCGACCCATCATTATTTGGAATTATAATCAAAATTTTCGAAAAATGCATCTACAAACATGTATTTAACTTCTTCAAGGATCACAATATTATTACTAATTTGCAAAGTGTTTTTTTGCAAGGGCACTCAACTACTTACCAACTAATAGATCTCACGCACTTCTTCTGTCAAGCCATCGACCAAGGTCAATAAACGAGAACAGTGTTCTGTGACATCAGTAAAGCTTTTGACAGAGTTTGGCATGCTGCACTCTGCCATAAGCTTGGGGCCGTTCGGATCAGAGGAGACTTGTTGAAATGGTCCAGGGACTACTTGTCTAATAGACAACATAATGTTATTGTTAACGGAACATCCTCTGAACCATTAACGGTCCCTGCTGGTGTTCCACAGGGCTCCCTTTCCGGTTCTTTACTTTTCATTATATACATCAACGATATAGTAAATAGCATAAACTCAAATATTAGATTATTTGCTGATGACACTAGTTTATATATAAAAATAACTGACCCAACCGAATGTGCGGAAGTCTTAAATGATGATCTAGAGAGAATAAACGTTTGGGCTAAAACGTGGCTTGTATCTTTTAACCCGCTGAAAACTGAAACACTAGTAGCACTAGCAAATAAAAATAATTTTTTTCTTGACAATGTTGCAATCAAAGAAGTTTCTGAGCACAATCACCTGGGGCTGACTTTCCAAACAAACTGCAAGTGGGATACTCATATAAATAAGATTTTGGCCAAAACAAGTAAACTTGTAAATTGTCTTAGTTAATTAAAATATAGATTAAGTCGCAGATCTCTCCAAACCATGTATATCTCATATATTCTTTTTCATTTTGACTACTGTGATGTTATTTGGGAAGGGAGTACCGCCGAACTAACACATAAACTAGAACTTTTACAACTAGACGCACTCCGGACTATATGCGGTGCTGTGAAAGGTACAAGCCACCAACTGTTATATAAGGAAATCGGGTTTATTACACTGCAGGAGAGAAGAAGGCGACATAAATTAAAGTTATTCTACAAAATCATAAACCATATCACTCCCGAATACTTATTTCAACTTATACTACCTAGTGTCAATTCTTATCGCCTACAAAACCAAAGTAACATCCCAACTTACCTCTGCAGAACTTTATTTTCTTCTTCTTTTATACCATCTACAATTCGAGAATGGAATCTTCTTGATCTGTCTACTAGAAACTTACCAACATTATCTTCTTTTAAATCTAAACTCGGCTACCTTGATCGAATTATACCTTCATTATACTACTCTGGCAGCAGGAGAAATCAAATTCAACACTCCCGCCTTCGGTTCTCTTGCAGCGATTTAAAGCCCCAATACCACTCTTGTTGTAACTGAATAATATGTTCCAATCTTTATTCTGGTCAATAATTTGTACTATTTTACAATATTTCAATTAAAAAATGATACAGATTTCATCTTAACACACCTAATTTTAAAAATTAGAAGAATTCAACTACGTGCCGTAACATGGTTTGAAAGCCTTACGTAAGCACTTTCAAATGCAACTTGGATTTAAACATATTTTCGAACCCTCTGGACAAGTAAAATAGGTTGTAATGGATAATTTACACAACAGGTGGGACACTTAAACATCTTGTAGTTAGAATAAGGCTAATTTATTTTTCTGCACCTGTCAAGCCAGCAAGAGTGTTATTGTCCCTTTAAACGGACATCGTTTTCTCAGGCATATTTCTGACAGCCCTATATGAAGATTCAGAACATTTTCTTTTAATCTGTCCCTTACGTTCATATGCACGATCTGAGTCAATATCAAAACTCCCTAAACATTATCAAAATTCTCAAAATTTATAATACGGAACTGAAGACAAAAACAATTCTGAAGTAATTTTTTCGGCAGTACATACCTTTCTCGACATCTCCAAACGATTTTAAAAAGTCCGTAAGAAAAATGTATCAAATATAAACATCCTGATTGCGGTTTCTATTGTGTATATAGTGTAAAGACCATCTTATAATTTTATTGTTCCTCTACCTTACTTTACTTCACTTTTCAATATATATTTATGTTTGTACTTTTATGGAGAGGGGGTCTATAGGCTTCTGCCTGTTCTCCAATCCAGTTTCTGTGAATAAATATTGTTTTAAAAAAAAAAATTATTTTGACTGTCTGTTCAAAGAACTTAATTTCGGGAAACCAATGGGCAGTTCTACATATAAACGATCTACTCTTAGTAAGGATGAAATTATATCCAATCACAAATCTGTACTCACTTCATTTGGTACTCCATGTTGAAATACCTATACAGATTTGCCCCTGTTGTATTGGATACCTAAATTACATAAAAATCCTTACAAGCAACGTTTTATAGCAGGTTCATCCCGTTGTTCCACAAAACTAATTTCAAAGGTATCGACATCTATACTAACAGCTGTTAAAGAGGGTATTCAAAAATACTGTGACAAAGTATACTCTCGAAGTGGTACAAATCAAATGTGGATATTAAAAAATTCCAAAGAATTACTTGATGGTTTGCAATCTTGATCCCCTTGCTCCAGTCTCATCTATTCAAAGGTTTGACTTTTCTACTTTGTACAATAAAATTCCACATAGTAAATTAAAAGCCCGATTGAAAGACATTATTTACAGTGTCTTTTCGTCTAAATCGGATACTGCTAGATATCTATATTTAGTTGTAAATTATAATTCTACATATTTCGTTAAGTATCACAGTGATTCAAAAAAAAAATACATGGCCATCAAGATAATTCAGATGTTGAATTTTTTGATTGATAACATCTTTGAATTTGGAGGGGAAATATATCAGCAAGTGGTTGGCATCCCAATGGGTACCAACTGTGCACCTTTGACCAGGAGCCCGGGGGGTTCAACCTAGCTGAAAAGCTAACCAATTTCTATATGCTTCACTAGGGTACCCCCGCCAGACGTCCCTAAATGCCCTAACCTAGAGGCTAAGCTAGACTAGCTCATTACCTAACCGCATAAAACTTGTTGCAAAATGTTCAGCATATCCACATGTATCAAGAATAACCGATGCCAGACATTTTCAGTGGTGGGGTACCCCCGCCAGACGTCCCCAAATGACCACATCCCAAAAGCTAAGCCAGGCTAGCTCATTTACTAACCGCATAAAACTTGTTGCAAAATGTTCAGCATACCAACATGTATCAAGAATTGCCGATGCCAGACATTTTCAGTGGTGGGGTACCCCCGCCAGACATCCCCAAATGACCACACCCCGAAAGCTAAGCCAGGCTAGCTCATTTACTAACCGCATAAAACTTGTTGCAAAATGTTCAGCATATTCCTATGTATCACACATGATCACCTTCAGACATTTTCAGTGGGGGGGGGGGACCTCCGCCAGATGTCCGCAATCGTCCTACCCCCAAAAGCTGAGTAAAGGGCAACTAGCTTATTTACTAAACGCATGATTAACGCATTATATTAAATTGGGTTATTTTTAAGCTTAATTAGTTTTTCTTGTTCTCTTGTTTTTCGATTTGAATTTGAATTAAAAATACCTTAGAACCTGGTTCCAAACTCTTCTAGCTTGCGCATTCTAAATATGGAGCAGTGTAATATATATATATATATATATATATTATATATGATTCTTATACAATATACACCATGGACCAGATAACAATTGGGTTACAATTTATTGTCTTTGAGAAATTGATGTAAAGATTCTCTTCAACAAAGAATTATTATCTGTTGGTCACATTCCTAAACCTGAAATATTTTTATCAGAAATCGACTCACCCACTAAATAATAAAATGAATATAGTTCACCTAAATTACATGTCTTAAAGATTGTTATAAATTTTTAAAAAAAATAAATGCTCCCAAAATTATCTGCTTGATAAAGTTCATGGGGAACACATTACCATCTCAGGAGTCAGGTTGCGTTTTTGAGAAGAATTACTTGGTTCAATTCTGTGTTTGGGAAGGGGCCCTATTGCTTAGTATCCAAACTCGATTATGGGTGTATTGTGTATGGGTCTGCCCGCGAGTCTTATCTCAAAGAGCTCGACACCAAGGACTTAGAATCAGTTTAGGAGCATTTCGTACATCTCCAGTAGACAGTTTATATGTCGAGGCGCACGAGCCCTCGCTGCACAACAGACGTGATAAACTGGCCCTGCAGTATGCTACGAAAATAGCATCACTTCCAAATCACATTTCATTAAACACCATATTTAGACCTCTTCATCAGCATCTATATCTCGTGAAGACTAAAGTCATTCCATCATTTGGTATTCGCATACAACCCATTTTGTCTGAGGCTGGTATCAGCCTTGACAGTATTGCGAATACCCCTTTCTTTGAGACTCCACCGTGGGCTATATCTCCCCCAAAGATCAATTTCGATCTTACTCAACATAAAAAGCGAGATACTAGCTCTACTGTGTTCCAATCTCTCTTTAGAGAGTTAAGGTCTAAATATGGTGATTATGCTTCTATTTATACAGATGGTTCTAATGATGGTGATCGGGTAGCTTCGGCTACTGTGACACCATCTGGGACCATCTCTATACGCCTTCCACCTGCTGCTTCTATCTTTACAGCTGAACTTCAGGCCATTCTTCAGGCTTTAGAGTTCATTCAATCATCACCTGATTTAAAATGTATAATTTTTACTGATTCTTTGTCCTCGTCACAAGCAATAAATAATCAACAGCTTGATCACCCATTGAGTTGAGCAGCAAGGACATTGTCCTTTGCTGGCTCCCCAGTCACATGGATATAAAAGTGAACGATCAAGCAGATCTGGCTGCCAAATCTGCCTTAGATCTTCCCTTATTTCATGTTTTATTACCATATGCAGATTTTAAATCTTGCATTAATCATTTCATTTATGACCGCTGGCAGCGGTCTTGGGATCTTGCAGACACTAACAAACTTCATCACATTAAGCCTCTCTTAGGAGATTGGCCAAGCTCCTATAGAACCAACAGGAGAGATGAAGTTGTTTTGTGTCGCTCTCGCATAGGTCATACTTTTTTAACACACATTTTCATCTTAAAGCGAGAGCCTCAACCAGAATGTGAACACTGTCATGTTCCTAAGCACATTTTGATTGAGTGCAAGTATCTCAAAGATACAAGATTACGGCACTACCGTTTCCAATCACTTTATCAGTTGTTTGCCCAACCGGGGCTATATTGTAAAGCCATAGACTTTTTAAAAGAGACAAATTTTTATAGAAAATTTTAATTGTATATATCTAATTTTCATTTTCATATTTTAAATATATATGCATAAAGTTTATATATATTTTATTTTGACATTTACTGTGATATTTGTTTTTATTTATGTATATATATGATAATACTGTGATAATTTGATTATAGTTTGTCTCAAAATTCACCTTATGTTTGGCGCGCATGTTCCATTAAACAACATTTCTTTCTTTCTTTATATTGCTCAGTTGCTACCGTTGTCGCTGTCTTAACTGTGGATGTCTTCTTGTTTAATGCACAGAGAGAGGGTTTAACTTCCACTAGACACAAACTAGGTCATTTTGGGACTAACATATGGTTCAATTTTATTTGAATAATGCGCTTCCGAGTAACGATCTTTTAGCAGTGTGAGTGAATCGGAGAAAACCAACGAACGACGTTGGGGAGTCGATCCTTCTCACCGGGAAAGTGTCCCTAATGGGATATGAACCTATGACAAGTCTAATGAAAAGTATTATTGCCTTTTGATATTTACCGGATGGAAACTGTGTATTTTTAGTTTGACTATGAGCCTATAATAGTACAAATACGTTGCGGGCTAATTGACTGTCCGTGCATTTTGCATACCGATAGTTCATTGGCCAATCACGACATTCCTCCTAATAGTTCGGATGCAGCTTTGGCGCGTGTGGCGCCGGGCAGGTTAAGCTTACTCTTCTGGATACCTGTTACCACTGCTTGTCGTGTATTTTTTACACGAGCTATCCACTTGTTGATTACACTATTTTGCTTAGATACACTATTTTGCCTATAACGTCTATCAGGACTGGTTTTTATTTTATATGAACCTATGACCTGTATAATGAAAATTAGTATTTAATTTGGATATTTAGCGTGTTACTGGATATGTAAATGGAAACGGTATATTTCTAACGTGACTATGAACCTATACAAATACGACACTTACATCTCCCTAATTGACAAGATCATATTTTGCTTAAGGGAATCTTAGAAATTTATCCGTATGCTTTAAATTAAATTAAGGGGATATAGGGCTCTATAATCCGAGGCTTGTCAAATTACATTTTGAACTATAAAAACGAAACGAAACGAAATTGGATCTGTGTTTTAATCAGATTAAATAAAATGTAATATTACTCAATCCCAGAGTAAAAATTATTGCTTGATATTAATCATTTAGCTGGGGGCTATCCTATAATATATAGACAAGATGAATACATATGATATCAAGAAGTTTGTTGCCATGACTTACTTTATGCGCACTTGTTTTTTCAATTAAAGCCACTAGTAGTCCTGTGTGGATCGTGTTAGCTTGGAAAACATTTTTTTTTAATTGTACGCCTTTTCACACTTACATTTAAATCAACGATTCGGCATTAGCATGTTTCGCTAATAGACCAAAGGGAGAAGGGGGGTAATATCCGAAATGTGGGCTAGAAGCGGGAGTTGACTTTTCTAGAAGCATTTTTCCTCAGGAATCCGAAAATGGTGGATGATCAGTCAGGTGAGGGAGCGTTCAAGAGTTATCGATGTCAAAAGGTCACCAGAGGTTACACAAGAAGGGGGGTATTATCCGAAAGGGGGCAAAAAGCGGGAGTTGACTTTTCTAGAAGCATTTTTCCTCGGGAATCCAAAAATGATGGGTGATCAGTCAGCTGAATCATTGAATAAGTGACTAAGGATAATTTGTAAAACCATTATCCTTACTCACTTATTCAACGATTCGGCTACGTTCCAACAAGAAATCTGCGACAGACCGCATTAGAAGTGGCTAAATCCATAAGCCAGCCTCCTTTAACCTCTGGTGACCTTTCGACATCGATAACTCCTGAACGCGCCCCCACCTGACTGAACACTCAACATTTACGGATTCCTGAGGAAAAATGCTTCTAGAAAAGTCAACTCCCGCTTTTTGCCCACCTCTCGGATAATACATCCCCTTCTCCCTCTGATCTATAAAACATCAGAGGATTGGGTGGCTGAGGGGTTAGCACGTGCTCGCTGTAGCAAAAACTCAACTGACTTGGTCTCGAATCATTGGTTGTACGTAACAATGAGTATGGTCGCCTGCCCAACCTCGTAGGTTTCCCCGGGTCCCCCGGTTCCCTCCCGATTCTAAAGACCCCTACACACATATTAACATCGCGACATCTCCAACCTCGTGGGTTTTCTGTGGGTCCTCCCACTTCTAAAAGACCCCTAGGCGCGAGCGAATTATTGAAATAAAATTAAACCATAATGTGTTAGTCCCGAAATGACATAGTTTGTGTCGAGTGGACATTAAACCCCATTTCTCTATCTCTCTTCGCTAAAAAAATCAAATTTATCACGGCTTAATTCAATGTATTCCAATTTATTATTTAATTTAAAAAACAAAATAAATTCTAACTTTAGATAATGCCCCAGCTTAGACCCAATCGGAATTCAAACATACCTGCCAGTACAGTTATGTCAACCGCTTTCCTGTAAACAGAACCGACTGAGTATGAACCACATCTCATTTTTTGCAAATAATTGATGAAAAAGACTAACGGATTAAAATACATATCCGATATCATTCGTGGTTTTTATAGTTCAAAATATTTTACTTATCTGCACCAGGCTACACCAGCTGGGGGCATTGAATATATATGAAGACACGCAACTAAATATAATTGGTATCTTAATCAGATTGTATAAAGAAATAGGCATGATCTGATATTAGCACAATGTATGGCGTATGTCAGTCTTCATTAGCCCAGTTTAGGAGCAGAACAGTGGGACGTTTAACCCGATTTCATTTATTGCGACAGAGTTCGTGAAAAATTAATTATCTGCCAGTATACCATTGATTTACCAAGTTGCGTTCCCTTACACGAAAACGACCGCCACCTTTCAACATCCATTACTCCTTGGGCGATACCGTCCCAAATTGTAAAGGGTACATTGCATTTAGTGGCGCTAATACACGCCGTTTTGAAGAGATTACCGAACAAAGCTAAATGTGATGACGACACACTATTAAGTGGCTAGAGACATGCGTAAACCCTTGTATCATATTTAACCCCGAGAAATTCCACTTTGCAGCTAACTATGCGGAATTTGCAACCTTCAAACCCTAACCCTCCGACACTCAAGTTGGACCAAGTCTCAAATATTTACAGATGCATTATGGGAAATTAAATTAAGAACTGACAGTTCTCACTATAATGTGAATACAATTTGTTGAAAATGTTACTGTCTGTTCCGGATGATACTCCGACTCGAAAAATTCGTGTCATGCCTTCATTTTTTAATTAAAATGGCTAAAACTTTGTGACATACCTGGAATTGTCATCCCTTTATTTTCTTTCTTAGCATAAATGACTAGAAATACGATAACACGTAGTATTTTCTTGTCAATTTCATATATTTCCACAATGTCACTTTCTCAAAACATAAACACTTCCACTAGGCATGCGTTAAATGGGGCACTTGCATTTCGCATTAGGGTAGACAGGTACTGCACACATTTGGTACATTCGATTAGAAATATCTTGTGAATGAGAATTTGCCCGTTTGAATCGTGACAATAATACTTATAAGGTTTTCACACTTTGGAGCTTGTTTGAAACATTATTAGTTTTGTTCAGATTGATATGGGTTTTTTTCTTCTGTTTCCACCTTGCTTATTTCGCATAAAAATTGTCATTGGATAATTTTGAGTGAATTAAAGATTAAAGCTATTTTGAAAAGTCGGTGACGGTCACAACCGAATACCTGACAACTCGCCCCAAAGACAACTCATCCTAAGATAACTCGTCCTAATATAAGACAATTCATCCCAAATTAGAAGTCGGGTCATCCCAACTTACTAGCTATACTGAAACTCATACATAAAGATGGGAATATAATGCCATATTCTGATGAATTTGTTTCAGACAATGATATTGAAACAATCAGCACGACTGGGGCCAACATTTTCAGTCGCATGTATGCTTCAAAGATTCAAAGATTGAATTGCCACGTGTACGCTATGATAAGTATACAAAGTGCTCAAAGCTTAAAACAACTTAAAATTTAAAACAACAATATCGATTTCATTAAGACAACAAATTAATTTTATTAAGATAACACATTTTTATAACAAAATCAGAATGGTCTGAGTGATCTTAAAAGAAAGCAATTGTATTAAAACAAATACTGGCACTTAAACTTATATTTGTTGGGATGAGTTGTCTTATATCTCGACCCATGTTTTAAAGTTGGGATGAGTTGTCTTTTTATCTTGGGATGAGTTGTCTTATAATAAGTTATATTGGTATGAGTTGTGTTTTACCATTTCGGAACACTTTTATGGGTTAAACTGAAACCAATTTTCGAATTACGTTTTCCTGCAATTTAGACCTTATGGCTGAAACATAAGTATTAGTCTATAGATGATTTCAAATTTTTTACATGTCCGGGAAATAGGTAATTTTGTGGGCCATAAAAGAAAAAAATTGCAGTATTCTGTGAATATTCCTTAGATGTAACAAATTGGTCACTGAATATGACGCCATTCTTTGAAAAATTATATTATATGCATAAACAGATTTTAATATTCTGCACTGTTCATTTCATTAGCGGGTTAAACTATGCATATAGCTTATATCGATATGAAACAATTACAACTTTCGGATGGAGAGCAATTAAATATTCAAGTTAGTGGGACAAACAACCGTGGTCTGAGATTCAGTAAAAAACTCTTTTTTTTAAGAGAGTTATATACTACTGGGCCGAAATGACCACCAATACATCTAAGTAAGGTGACACGACTTAATGCAAACCCAGCACCCCTTGTGCACTTAGGCTCGCCAAGAAAAATAGGCCAAACATGGCTGTTTCAAGTAGTAAGATGTAAACAAACTTCGATTTTACAAAGGAGTAAGGCTATAAAACTTGACCTAAACTTAGTTCTCACAAGACAGATAGCAATGGGGTCACCATTCCAGGTATTTCGCAAAGTTTTAGTCATTTTAATTAAAATTTGAAGAAATGACAAGCAATTTTCGAGTCGTAGTATTACCTGGAACAGACAGTAGTCATATTGATCTACTATGAACCGAAATTTAAGCGATTGAAATTTCCGCCTAGTCTCGATCATCATTACTAAAGTCAGTACGATAAAAAACGTAGTCTCGATTATCCATTTTTTATTTAATTATCAATGAGCGTTAAGCAGCATATTGGATTCTAATCCAGTCATTATCAAAGGCTAGCGTTTACATCGCGAGTTCATTATGGTCTGGATAAGTTTATTAATGTATAATAGATAATTAAGATAACATTTTAGACCTATACAAAGACTTGTAATAGGCAGCCGTCTTCAATTAGCTCAGGTTAAGTGCATAACAGTAGGACGTTAAACCCCATTCCATTCATTCATTCATTGTAATAGGCAGATTTAGCTCCTGCATAATGCATGTTTAAGGGCAACCCTCGACTTTCAAACATCTACTTCTGTTATTGATGTTTGATCATGGTTCGGTCTTGTGAATCAGGTTTTTAATACCAACGACAATGACACCATTTCGCGAACTGTCAAGAAATTCTCTTTTCTGGAACGACACATAGATCAATTATTTATATCATCGAAACTGCACATCATAGTCGAAATTTGAAAGGTGTTCAGATTTTTGACAAAACGAAACGAACAAGCCTAATCACTGACTGGTCTAAAACCGGTATTGGATTCTGGCTACTTCAAGAGCATTGAAACTGTCCGGCCGTTAACACGAAACACTTTTCTGTTGCCCTGATGGTTGGAATATCACTTTAGTGGGCAGTCGTTTGACTCAATCCGCGGAGTCTCGTTAGGCAACAATCGAGGTTAAAGGAGAATGCTAAAGTAAAAGTTTACTTTAAGCCTTTACTTACTTCATTATGTAACTTTTTAAGCTTTATTTACAAATAACGTTAAAAACACTATCGGATTTCCGTAATTATTGAAACACCCGACAGTAAATGAGCTAGAGCTAAATCACGTGACATGACGTCAATGTCGATCTACGTTTAGCAGTCGATGTATATTTCAATGTGGTATCGGCAGGAAGTGGCAACTTTTCAGACATTGATTTCACCCGGGGTGTTCTGCCTTATCACACAGGCGAATTAGAAATGCGAGGAACAACGGTGGCGATGGTGGTTCGGGACATTCTACCATTTCTAGCGACGAAGAACGATAAATGGGCACCAGAAATTAAAAGCAGCGAAGGCCTAAATGCCTTCTTTTCCACGTGTCTCATCCGGCTTTATTTCAACCTTTTTGGTGTTCACGCTTCATCGAAAACATATATCAGATAAAAACTATTAATTATGGTGTTATATGCCCTATACTAGACACGAGAACGTTGTTAAAGCTGAACTCCGATTATAAAACTTCAGAAATAATTAAATAAAAAAAAAATAACCACCATACTTGTTTCAATTTGTTAGAACAAGTATGGCGATTTACGACGTATAAAAGCAGAGACATGCCACGCCCACATTCAGTGTATACCTGCCAACCAGACTATCAACATCCGGCTAGAAATATTTCAACCTCCCGACTGAGAGTTTTTCACTGTCGGTTTACTGAAAATACTATTGCTACACAATTATTATTTCTGATCAGGTACATATCATTTTACTAATTAGACGAAAAGTAAACCACTGTGTAATTTTTTTGCTCTAAAAATGACAGAAACTGCTTCGCCTCAAACAATAACAAATCTACGAACAGCAAACATGCTGTTGACACAACATCAAGGGACATAACTACCGTTGTCCCTTGCCGTTGTCCCTTGATCCTCATAAAAAATGGTAGTTTTTCCCATATTTTTAGAGCAAAAGTACATAGTGGTTTACTTATTTCGTCTAATTAGTAGAATGATATGTACCTGACCAGAGATAATAATTGTGTAGCAATAGTATTTTCGGTAAACCGATAGTGAAAAACTCTCAATCAGTCGGGAGGTTGAAATATTTCTAGCCGGATGTTGATAGTCTGGTTGACAGGTATACACTGAATGTGGGCGTGGCATGTCTCTGCTTTCATACGTCGTACAACGCCATACTTGTTCTATCAAATTGAAACAAGTATGGTGGTTATTTTTTTTTTATTTAATTATTTCTGAAGTTTTGTAATCGGAGTTCAGCTTTAACAACGTTCTCGTGTCTAGTATAGGGCATATAACTCCATAATTAATAGTTTTTATCTGATATATGTTTTCGATGAAGCGTGAAAATTTAATTATTTCTGTAGTTTTGTAATCGGAGTTCAGCTTTAAAAACGGGTCACATCATAGGACCATGGATGATAGTACTACCATCGAATTCGGGCTAGAATCCGAACTTGAGAGAACAGTAGATGGGACTCGTACGAAAGGCGATACTGTATTGCAGGTGTTGGTGGTTTCAAAATTACCTCCTAATTGGTACCTTTACTGTTTTTACCTAACAGATTTTTCTTAATCTGATCAAGCTCCAGTTTAATTGGGATTTTTTTTAATAACATTAAGAATCCCCAAACCCCCTGTGGTTTGGGTCTTAGATTACCTCTTGTTTCCGACAAGGTTTGTCGTGCGACAAGGGCAAGAAGAAAGTACACAATAACTTCAACACTTTCTAGTGGATTAGATAAAGTAATACACCTGATACAGATAACTAAAGTTCACGGCACTGTGACAACAAAGTCATGCTATAAAATGTAATGAATAATAATCTCATTTCCCTACAAATATACCACATTCTCAACCTTTATCATTCTATGGAAGGTTTACTCTACAGTCTAGAACATGAAAATCAAGCTATTGTATAGTAAATGCATCAATACATTCTGAAGCATTCACGTTTTCAATGAGTTATGAATAAGGCCCGTGATTCAGCACAAATACTTTCACACAACAAATTATCAGTCAACCAAATTTGAAAATGTCAGCTTTTTAAAAGTTTCATAATAAAATTTATTCAATACGGCTTGCTTAAAAGAAGATTATAAAAAAAAAATCCCAAACATGGTTCTAATAAATTCACGATCTATAATAAAATCTTTAATATTTGAGCATGTTGCCATACAATCTTATCAAAATACAGATCAATATTTTGTTTCGTTTTATTATACTTTCGATGGCCTCTACTACATGAAGATCTGACCGGTTGTAGTGGAAGGTCGCGTCTGAGGCCATACATGTAGCTTTTGATCATATGACGTCAGCCATTTGATTATCCTAATAGCGTTGCTGTTTCTAGTGTGTTACCCACAGTTCCGTGCACCTTACGTCAAAAACTCGCCGTCCCAGACCATGTCATTGGCTAATTCCTCACATCATCCAGAACAACTCTGGCTATTTTATAACTCTTCCATATCTTGGTATAGTAAAGACAAGTAGACCGAAATTTTGAACTGTAAAAAACGAAACGAAATAGGGTCTGTTTTACTCAGTTTGGTAACCATTAACACACATGTTTCTCTTTCAGAACATTATATAATTGACTTGATACTGGATTTGTCAGTTTCAATTCCGTCTCATTCGGAAGGTTTTGGTGAAACAATTCAACTCCTTGCTACAGACATTTTACCTTAAAGGAGCTAAATCACGAATATTTTGGACCTATAAATTCTGACAAATGGGTCGCAAGGCATATGATAATATAATATAAATGTACATAAACTGATTTATTAACTCTATTTTCAAATCGGTTATGTTCAGCGAAATACGCATAAAGTTTCAATCGAATGGTCAGTACGTGCACGCTGGTTTCGATTCCCCGGTTGTATGTGGCAAGGAGTAGGGTCGCCTGTCCAACCTCGTGGGTTTTTTCACGGTTTCCCCCCACTGCTAAATACCACTATGCGCAAGCGAATTGAAATTGAACCACGTGTTAGTACCGAAAAGGCCTAAAGAAAGACCTACAATAGGCAGATTTAGCTCTTGCATAGCGTAAGTTGAAGCATCTAAATTACGCTTTTAACTAAACGTTAAAGGTGCTAAATCGTTAATAATTTAGGATCTAGAAATTGACAAAAAACGATCGAAAGGCATAGACTAATGTAATATGAATAAATCAGTTATGTTCGCTGAAATACGCCAAAAGGCTCAATTGAATGGCAATCTACGTTAAAGGTGCTAAATCGTTATTAATTTAGGATCTAGAAATTGACAGAAACGGTCGAAAGGCATAGACTAATGTAATATGAATAAATCAGTTATGTTCGCCGAAATACGCGAAAAGGCTCAATTGAATGGCAATCTACATCGTCTGGTTGTTCCAGTCTACATATTATTATTTATTGTGTATGCTCTCTAGATAAGAAGGTGAATCACAGTTTGACATGACACGTGGAATTACATCTAGCCTCGTTCTTCCGAGTCCCTTGTTAAAAATGGGCCTGGAACTGAAACACATTATGGTACACGATTCGTGTACCAATGGTAAATCGTTTTAACATTGTGTCTTAAATATTTGATATCAGAACCCCATATTTTTCAGGTAAAATGACAACATCATTTTGATTTAAATTGACAAATAATTCGTGTTTTGACATCAATGACTTTGGATGATATTGATGTGGAGACTTGATTTTATTTTAAATGTATATAATGGAGTTTTTACCTTTTTATCGCGTAAATATTTATCCCTGTGATGTAATCGTGATATATTAATATGGATCAAAAGACACAATGTCTTTATAAGAACTGTTTTTAATTTCTTGTCCGGAATTATTGTAATTGGAAAAACATGTTCTATTTTATTTCGAGCAGTGACCTGCTATTCTTTTGTGGATGAGGATAGACTACATAATAAGGTCATTTTTTAAAAGTAAATAATTAAAGCGGAAATTTCTACCTTTTTAAAGAATAATCCTATAATTCACTATTGCAAGATGAGAAAAAAAATTTCGGGCAGTGACCTGCTATTATTTTGTGGATGTAGATAGACTACATAATAAGGTCATTTTTTAAAAGTAAATAATTAAAGCGGAAATTTCTAACTTTTTAAAGAATAATCCTATAATTCACTATTGCAAGATGAGAAATTGGCAAAAATATAATTTTCAACCTCAAATTTCAACGTTTGAACATGGCCGTCCGGGGAAATCACGGTGGCTTAGTGGATAGACCCTGGCTCGCTAGCCTGGAGGTCGGGTGTTCGATCCCGGCATTGGCCGAGAAAGTTCATTTCGATTTTCCCGCGTGGTTTTACCTTGTCAGGCCCTCCGTTCTGCATCACTGACAAGGAGAAATCGAGATAAACTTTCTTGGCCAATGCAGGGATCGATCACTCACTTAGCCACGTGATCCCAATTGTACTTTGGCATTGATTCTTTGTTATTCAATTTGTTAGGGAGGGGGTGGGGGTAAAATGTTGATGGTCAGTGATAATATCAGTAAACTAACGCCGGGCCCATCTGTTTAAAATTTAAAATAAAGCAATTAACAATATGACCACAATTGCCTGTCGACATTATAAATTGCAATATCGGTGATAATAAAGCAATAATGTACTGCTCACAGGAATTCATTTTTCGCTACATGAAATTAACAAGATACAATAAATAACAACCGATCGAGAATGGTTCTCATGATCATGTGCAATTATTCAAGGCCTAATAATTCTTCACACCCAACACTCAAAGAAAGGCTGCCGTAAAATATCTAGTGAATGGAAGAACTGTTTTTAAAGAACTAACAAAAACGAATTATTTACAGAAAACGAAACCATTAAATAAGCTGATACTAAAGGCATTATTCGCGTCTTCAAAACCGAAATAACCTGTTAATTGATGTGTGAATGAAGGAGGCTGGCGTAATTACTCGAAATAATTGAACTTCCATGCATGTGCTTACTGTCTATTCGTCCGTACGAATATCAAATTTTAATATGCATTAAAATTCCCTTTTTGTATTATCACACATTCGAACGATATGAAATGAACACAGCTATCTGCACTCAATTGTAAAAAAGGTCTAAACGTAAATTAAACATGAGTTATCTATTTCTTAAAAGTAAAAGTGTAAAAATGCTTCGGGATATAAAAGAGGTTTTTATGCAGTATATTTAAGCAAGTGTAAATTCCTTCGTCGGGAATAATCCAAGCGTCGTTAATAATAATAATGAATGAATTTAAACTGAAGTAACTCATGTGTAGTTCAGATGTGCCCTGACTGAAAAGAGTTGGCGTAAACGCACTTATTGTCTAGGAAAAACCTAACGAACATCCTTGTAAGAAATTAAATAGGGTTTAACGTCCAACAGTTTTGCTCATAAACCGGGATAATGAAGACGGGCATGCGCCATACAGGCAATTGCCTACTCTTATATCGAATTTCAACTGCCATTTTACGCGCACACCAATGTCCCATCCGAACGACTAGACATCTGTCCTTGCCAGCCCCCCGTCCTGCATCACTGACAAGGCGAAACCACGCCTGTAATCGTATCTTGTATTTATAATATAGATTTTGTAACTTTAAAGGAATAAAATATTGTTTGAATAATAAAAAAAGGTTGTTGAGACTGTTGGTCCTGCACATGCATATTTTTTACCTTTTTTGCGACTAGTCTGCGGGCTACCTAACCTTAAGACCCGTTCGTGCCAAAGCACGTGCGGTCGATTGTGAAAAGGGCTTTATATTGCTTGTTATTAAAAATAACTTGAGTCTGTTCATAAAAAAACTTTTGTTGCAATTCTGGGGGGATTAAACTGTGTTTTGACCTGACTTATATTAGTAACCGAGATTGTCATATAAGTGATTCCAATTATAACTCAGGGGCAGATAACTCGTCTGAAACCGATTCTCGTTCCGTGGATATAATAATACCAAGGTGAGAAACGGGTCGGAATAAACTAATTGGGATCAAAGTTTACTACTCTAGATTCCGTCAGCCACTTGCAATACTCACTAATTTTCGCTAGGTAGTCTAGGATTACGTTTTTAAATTGTAGACGTGACTCGTTTTAGACATTACCCGGTTATATTTGAAATCTCTCCACGTTACAGGCGCCATTGATCTCAAAGTGGACTTTACAAGCAAACGTATATCCGTGTCGCAACAGCAGTGTGACAACAATCCTGGGGAATGATATACATGACGCTTTTAACTATAAAGAGAGAGAAAGAGAGAGAGAGAGGGAGACAAACAAGGTCATTTCGGGACTAACACTTGGTTTAATTTCAATTCAATAATTCGCTTTCGCGTAGGTTTTTTTGCAGTGGAATGGAACTGGGGGACCCGGAGAAAACCAACGAGGTTAAACAGGCTACCCTACTCTTTGCCACGTAGGACCGGGGATTGAACACCACACTAGTCGACTTAATGACGTGCTACCTATTCGGCCATCCCCCCTTTCCTTTAACTATCTTGGAATTCAGAAGTCTCAATAAATACCAAATCAACTTAACTTTCCAATATCCTTAATGTACACGATGTATGTCTTTAATCAAATGATAAATAAATGCCACAGCAAGGACGAGGTCTCATGACTGGTTGATTAAAAAAGTCTCCTCGTGTATAAACTATTTGTTATGATTATTTACTAAAACAAATATGTCTATCAAAAGTGTCTTTCTAATCCCCCACAGAATACTCTAATCATTCACCAGTCGATTGCATCACTTTTCACGTCACATGATTAAAAACGGCGGCGTCTATGTCTTCAAACAATCACGTGATTTCTCGATAGGAGTGCTGATTGGCTAATGAATTCTACATTCGGCCGAATGCTTCGGCGAAGTGGACACACCAGGCGAATATAATTCGGGCGAATAAATATTCGGCCGAATATATCAAACATGTTTGATTCGGGCGAATCATTCGGCCGATTAGAAATTCGGCCGAATGACAGTGGACACACTAGGCGAATTTCGACGCCGATAGATTCGAATCATTCGGCTAGTGTGTCCACTGCTTTACGTGAGCTCGTTGCATCATAAGGGCTGTCATGAAGTTAAGTGACGTGGTTTAGATTTCACATTTGTACGTGACAAGAAGTAGGTTCGCCTGCCCAACCTCGTGGGTTTCCCCCGGGTCATCATGTTTCTATCCACTGATAACGAACCCTATGCGCAAGCGATTTAATAAAATAAAATATAACCATGTTTATGTCAAATGTACTTTAAACCCTGGTTCTCTCCTTTTACTGGAAATAACTATCCAATTCATCGTTCATGAAATACATCTTTAAATATTTTTCTTTGTACGCTATAATGTATGTCACCTTAATCTGGGATTAAATACATTTATAGAGATCCGCCACCAGACCCCGAATTCACAAAGCATTCTCAGACTTAAGTTGAGAATTAAATCAAACTTGTTCACCTTATTTTAACTAAAATATAGTCCTTTATAATAACTGTGTTGTTTTCCTGTATCAAATACATCAATAAGCAACCATGTGTAAAGTTTTGTGTTTCTGGACCAAAGATATTTCTCTCAAACAGTGATTGAAAGTTGAGTAAATTCTCAACTTAAGTCTGAGAATGATTTGTGAACCCAGGGCCTCGTAAAACTACGGTTTTTAATAGACTGTGGCAGGTTCGAGATATTTGCTGTCGTTAATATTAAAAAGGGGGTCATCATAGTAAAGTAATATAATAATACACCTTACAAAGGGACTTTGCATTTTCACCCAAAAAAATTAAATGCCAAGCCAATTGCAGGGTTCATTGCAAATGTAATCACGGACACAAACCGACAAGAGCGCTTTTTGTCAATAGTCTGGCGGATGGGACGAGAGGGAGAGAGATGGAGAGAGAGAAATGGGGTTTAACGTCCACTCAACACAACTACATGTATGTCATTTCGGGACTAAGGATGGGACGAATACCGAGGACCCGTGTATAAATTGGCGTGCGCGTAAAATATTTCTTGGCAGTTGGAACTCGAAATAAGAGTGGCCATAGTGCTGCTGTGCGGGCAAAATGTCCTGCATAGCTGGTCGGATAGCCGTGGCGATAGAGAGGCGGCTTCTCACCAATGCAACGAGGGTTCAATCCCAGCTCAGGACAAGAACTTTATCGTTGTAAGTGTGAGGGATATTCGGTCTCCAATCCGATCAGGGAGGTTTCCACCGAGTTCTTCGGTTTCTTCCTGCAGTAATGATCAAAATCACGATCGCACGATCTGTGCCAAGGGCCAAGTTGGAAAAAGGTCTCAGGTCTAATTTGCTACCCTTGTAAAATGACGCGATTATTATAATTATTATCATTAAAGTAGCCCAGTATAGGAGCAGAACAGTAGGACTCTAAACACAATTTCATTTCGCTATTTGCAATGTAGTCAAGCGTAAGAAACGTTTTCTAAATGTCATATCCAAAATTAATTACAAAAAAATATTAATAATACTTTGGTCGCTTTATTGACAAATGAAACGCTCCTATCCGTTCTTGGCAGTGATTAGCACGAAGGTCGCGACAAGGCAGGATGACGAAATAGGATTTTTCACTTCACATCCCAGTGACTAAAGACGCAGTCGTGCATTAACTGTGAGATACATTGTCTAATGGAACATTTATTTAAACCACTTTCTCACTCCAATCTAATGCATTGCTTCTTGGAACAAGTGAAAGGTTACATAACCATATAACTGCTCTGATAATGGCATTGCCAGCCTTCGCTCCGTTCTAAAGAGGGTTCGTGGATACCTTCAACGAGCGTCTCATACACATAATCTAACTAAATGCTCAAGAATATCTGACATAACGTAACACGACCAACATCTATGAAATCTCTATGTGGCATGGAGATAGGGGCGCCTTCTCAACCTTGTGGGTTTCCTCTGGGCAGTCCGGTTTCCTCCCACTGCTAAAGATCCCTACGCACAAGCGAATTATTGAAATAAAAAAATATTAAACCATATGTTAGTCCCAAAATGAACTAGTTGTGTTGAGTGGACGTTAAACCCTCTCTCTGTATATATACAGAGGAAAGAATCTCCACAGAGGAACAACCAACGGAATCGATCCCAAAGGAGAAACTAAATCCTAAAATTATTAATATTTCTTCCCATAGTTTTACCGAAATTGAAATTCGACTTTCGAAAGGGGGTTGAAATTCACACCTACGCCTAATACCAACATGTGTGAACTTAAATTTGTGACATTAAAAATTTCTGTCGAAAACTACGGTTGCGGGAAGAATGTGGAGATTTAAATCTATCTAAAGAGGATTTAGTGCGCAACAAAAGTTGTTATAATCCACGTCGCGGAAAAGACAAAACTTTAGATAAATATATTGATTTTCTAAACGATTTACCCCTACCAGAGAAGAAAAATGTAAGGAATAATATCAACAACGACGAGTATAAAGCAATCAACAGCCTACAGAATAATGATTCTATTATCATCAAAGAATCGGACAAAGGCGGGGCCATAATTTTAATGGATGTCGACTTTTATGAATCTAAGATTCTCAATATTTTGGAAGATAGAAGTACTTATCTTGAAATAGATTATAATAGGGACAAAGAGCTTTAACATTAATTTATATGTTAATTCAAAAAGAAGGCCACGGTTTAACAGAAAATGAAAAAAAGTTCTTAACCAAGTTTGATTGTAAAGCTAGTAAATTCTATGGCTTGCCTAAAATACATAAATCGGATTTAATTAAAAACAGCGTCATAGAACAAAATAGCGAATATGTTATGATCAATAGACCATGTGATCTTATCTTTAGGATCTTATTTAATTGATATTCTTTTAAAACCCTTTGTCCCAAAATTAAATCATATATAAAGGATGACATTGACTTCCTTAATAAACTGCCCCAGGAAATTAACGATGAAGAAATATTTGTAACATTTGATGTCTGTAGTCTATATAGTAATATTTCACACAATTTGTGTATTGAGGCAGTCAGTTATTGGATAGATAGATTACCTATACTTCGAAATCCCCGTTTTTCTAAAACTTTCATTCTAAAAGCTATCGATATTATTCTCAGGAATAATACTTTTGAATTTGGAAAACGTAATTTTATTCAAATTAAAGGCTGTGCTATGGGCTCAGTGTGTTCACCTGACCTTAGCAACCTCGTTATTAAAAGATATTTAGACGACGTCTTCTTCATTTGGAAAACTAATCTTGGCCACATAGCAGATTTGCATAAACTTTTAAATAACCTAGATGTTAATATTAAATTCACTATTGATAAGGAAATTGCTTTTTTAGATGTTCTCGTTAAGAGAATTAATAATCGAATCGTTACAGATATTTACTCCAAAGAAACAGATACTAAAAATTATTTATCTTACAAGTCATGTCATCCTCGTCATGTTAAAAATAATATACTCTTTTCTCTTGCTAGGAAACTATGTACTATAGTAATAGACGAAGATCTCAGAATGCAACGACTAGATTAATTAAGATCTAATTTATTGAATAAAGATTATCCGGTAGGGGTTATTAATATAGGGTTTGAAAAAGCTAGGAGTCTAACTATAGAAGCATTAAGAACACCTAAAGAAAAGAATATCTCTACTTGTATTACTTCTATTTCTACATATAATCCTCGACATAATAACTTTTTTCAACATATTTATGATACTAAGAATGTTCTCCTTTCTAATGATAATCTTAATAATCAATTTCGTGGCATAAAATTCATTAATAGTAAACGTCAGGCTTCTAGTAAAGCAACGTTTACTACTTGTAAATGTTGCCAACATATGCTTCTTGATACTAAATTCAATTTTTCTAATACCAATTATACGTTTAGAATTAATAATAATATGAATTGTAGTACTAAAAATTTAATTTATGTTCTTATCTGAAATAATTGTCAGAATTTCTATTTGGGAGAATGTGGCACTGAATTACGTGCACGCGTCCGAGTTCATAGGCAGCAGAGTTTACAAACTAATCCTGTTTTAAAAGTCTCTAAACATTTAAATACTTGTGCTAAGAATTTAAACATTAAATTTAGTATTTTTCCTTTTTACAAAGTCAACATTGACAATACTATCAAGAGACGAAATATGGAAGCACACTTTATTGACCGGTTCAAACCAGATTTAAATGCTCAATTTGTCCCCTCCCCACCGTATTTAATTTAAATAATCTTAATATATATATATATTTTTACATAGCTCTGAAGACGCCGTAAGGCCGAAAGATCTCGGCAAATATGTAAATGTAATTAAAACATAGTCTTTCCATCCAAATCTTAGTATTTTTGGTATATAAACCTGAGAGTTGAATTTAGAATCTTATAAAAATATATATATATTCTGTATGGTTCTATTGTCAAATTATACCAAGAAGACATGTAAATTAATGAAAGGTTAAGTTTTATTATAGCCAGATTACATAATTAGTCTATGAACTTTAATTGATCTTATATATTGACCATTGTCAAAACTACATGTTCTATGTAGATTGATGTCAAGTCTTGTATTATATACTTTTAACCTTTTGTTGTACGTTACTTAATATTATTTATAATCCATTGTCATGGATACCTATTATTCTGAAAATGTATATATATGTATCGTAGTTGTAATATTTTGTATACATTATTAATATCTGAAGACGCCCTTAGAAGGCAGATAGCTAGCTTATAATTTAATGTATGTCATAATGAAGTAAAGTGGAAGATTTTCTTACCTGGACGTATTTTTTATTTATGTATATATGGATATATATTAAAGTAGATAAAGTACAAGTACTTCTTTGTTTACGGTAGATAAATGCATATAAAAATAAAAAAATACGTCCAGGTAGGATATATATACATATATATATATATATATGCATAAATAAATAAAAAATACGTCCAGGTAAGAAAATCTTCCACTTTACTTCATTATGACATACATTAAATTATAAGCTAGCTATCTGCCTTCTAAGGGCGTATATGAAATCTAAAGGTTAATTAATATGTAGTCATTTTTCAAAAACCATTTTGAGGACACAATTTAGTATTTACCTTTATGCTAAAATGGCCATCGTCCTTTGATTGATCGCAGGAAAGTAGATGTGGCAGCATCTGTGAGGCAGGCGGTGGTAAATAAATCTGAGCACAGGCAGACTGGTTCAAAGCTACAATTTCAAATTTTTAAGTTATATTTTTAAAATTTATTTTAAAAAAGCCTAAAAACAGCCCTATCTTGTTAATGAATAATCTTATTAATCCTATAGTTCACAATTGCCAACTAAGAAATTAGCAAAAATATCATTTTCAACTTCAAATTCCAACGTTGTAAGATGGCTGTTCCGTGTAGTCGATACGAAAACAAGGGAGGTAATTGTGTTATTCCCTGTGTCAATGATTTTTGGTGAGTTGGTAACCTATTGAGCAAAAGACATAGAAATTATGTTTTTGACTTTCTTTGAAATTCTCGCTTTAATGGCGACTCACCTAGCTGAAGTTTCCACATTAACTAGGGAACGGAAATCAAACTTTATATTCTCTTCCTACTCCTTTACACCGACTAATGAAGACGGCATATAATGTGGTATCGCGAACATTTGGCCCAGACAGCGGCACTACGACACACTCTTATTTCGAATAAAATGAAATGAGATTTATCGTCATACTGCTTCCTAGTTTTCTCCAAGGTTCTTTTACTTGTTTGACAATGTGAGACCAGGGTCTCGGTATCTCCTCTTATCCGAACGTCTATAAATTATTCCTTAGTAGACCTCTATCCTCCATCAGTGACAAGGAGTAAATAGGCCGAAAAATTCCGAGACCTGCTGGTTAGTGAGCCAGCGTATAATACAGTGCCCCCCCCCCCCCCGCCCACCCCCGCGACTCACCTGGTCTAGAGGGGCTCCAAGATAGTACATATATCGTGATCGCCATCCATAAATAACCAAATGTTGAAGAAATCCCGTACACGGAAAACGCCCACAATGCATAACAGTACTATGGGTATTTTTCCCGGTAATAGCAAATCCCATATAAACGAGCAGCATTTGTTGATCTTTAATAAAGTAGGAGAGCAAAATATTAATTAAAATGTATTTATTCTAGGTCAATTATTTGACAAAATAAAGGCATTTACTTCCTTATAAAATGGACATTGTCTACATAAAGCGCGGCAAAGTACACGTGACATCGACATCGACTGGGGGTGGTTCGATCAAAATAAAAACAGGCGGACTCATTTTAATGTCGACTAGCCTAGATATACTTTCCACATAACCTTTTTTATTCTCGTATTTACAATAATATATAATTATTGCACGATGAAATGACGGGCAAATGGAAGTTACTGACAGACACATCACGGCACAAGGGAAGTAACTACAGTTACAGAAACAAACGAACAATACTAAGTACATTCACAGACGGAACCAACAATTGCGATCAGAAATAATGAATGAATGAATGAAATGGGGTTTAACGTTCTACTATTATGCACCTAACCTGGGCATACGCCATACAGTGTGCTATGAGGGAAATTTTGCCCGGACAGCGGCGCTAGGGCTTACTCTTATATCGAATTCCAACTGCCAAGGGATCTTTTACGTGCACTCCAATGTGTACACGGGAACTCGGATTTTCGTACCATCCGAACGACTAGGTAGCTGTCCTTGTCAGGCCCTCCTGTATCACTGACAAGGGGAAATCACGCCGGAAAATCGAGATGAACTTTCTCGGCCAATGCAGGGATCGAACATCCGACCTCCAGGCTAGCGAACCAGCGCCTTATCTACTTAGCCACCGTGATCCCCCCCCCCCTGATCAGAAATAAGGTACGGAACCACAAAACTACGACTGAGTACAATCACAGTGCAAGTATCAACCCTACGTAGCCCTTGATCCGCTCTGCAATCCGACCGACATTTTTGTCTATTGTCGATGTTGACCATGACAAGGTAACCGTCCCGTCCGAGGTCCTGTATACACTTCTGCTGTCAAGTGAAGAATCATTGACTTTGGAATTCGCAGAGACGCTGTTCGGACAAAACTAGGCCGGATAGAGAGAACGTTACAGTCATTTCAAGTTCGAACTCAGCACTTCCGGGTTAAAAAGCAACACCTGATACACCGTGATGCAAAACACACAAATCAGCGTTTTGAGTCAATTTAACGTAATAAACGGCAATTGTGGGCAATGTACTCGGATTAAGACCTTTTTGGGAAACTACTGCGGCAGGTTTCGGGGCGAGTTAAGAACAGCATTATACGTGTATGTTGCTTGTCAGAGAGAGAGAGAGAGAGAGAGAGAGAGGGGGGGGGAGAGAGAGATGGGGTTTTACGTACACTTGACAAAAAATAAAGGGCATATCGGGACTAACATGTGGTTTTAAATTTATTTCAATAATAAGGCTTGCGCGTAGGGGTCTTTAGCAGTGGGGGAAACCGGAGGAACCTCGAGAAAACCAAAGAGGCTGGACAGGCGACCCTACTCCTTGCCACATACAACGGGGGATTCGAAACCACGCCAGTTGACTCAATGACAGGCTTCATGATACAGAACGCACGTGCTAACCATTGCCCCCCCCCCCCATGATGCTTGTAAGACAGGGGACATCCGACTAGACAAAGACAGCTGTCTATGAAACGAGGTCCCGGGTACACATTGGAGTGTACGTAAAAGATCCCTTGGAATTTGAATGCGATATAGGCCAAATGCCCCTCATGCCACACTTGCGTCTCAGACCGGGGGGAGGGGCGAATTATTAGCGCATGCGCGATGTATCTTCAGGTCTGTCATAGAGTCTACGGGCGTGGTTTTGATTCCCCGGTTGTACGTGACAAACCAGGCCATTTCGGGACTAACACATGGTCAATTTAATTTCAATAATTCACTTGCGCACAGGGTCTTTAGCAGTGGGAAACCGGAAGACATGGAGAAAACCAACGTTGTTGGATAGGTGACCCTACTCCTTGTCACGTACAACCGATGAATCAAAACCACATCAGTTGACTCACTGATATACTGTGTAATACAACGTACAGGCGCCAACCATTACTTCAATCCCCACACTCCCACCTCCGATGGTAAAGTCGGACTACCCAGCATACGTCTCTCGGGCTTTACTTGCCTTGATACGGAGATCATGGAATTTCGTCCCTGACCCGAGTAATCTGCTTAAGTAGTGAATTTGCAGAATACAAAAATACAATCTTGGTAGTGTTTTATTGCAATTTTATTTTCAAGGTCAACTGCGTCTACATAATCGTTTATCCCCCTTTAAGAGGATTTATGCGTATACAGTTTTATCGTATACGGTTTGGTCAAAATTGGAATTAGGGGAGGGGTATGATCAATATGGCTGACTTCAAGTTAGTGTTTGGTTATACTTTTCCTATACAGGACACTATTGCATGGACTAAAATCACTGCAAATAACTAAGCGATGTTTCGACCAGGCTTCTCTAGTCATAATCAAGCATTGATAACATATGAAAAATTAACAGAACGATACATACAATGCATATGTCATATTCACAGCAATCAAATAAAACCAAGTACGAACAATCCAAACCATTAGACAAAATTCGAAGTCCTAAAAAAACGGTATAGCCAAAATAGTGTAATCAGCATATGGACTGTTCGCCGTGTACAACATACACGACAAACAGTGGTAACAGGTGTCCGGAAGAGTAAGCTTACTTGATTTGAATGGTATTATAACGAAGAATCGCTCACATCAACACGGATATATCAAATCTAATCTTCTTGGATTGTTGTGAATTATTAAATCCTGGTCAAGTTATTGTTAATACTCCACGTGAATATATTCATGAATCATGTGTTTATTTCAGCGAAAGGGGTCGTTGATAACATTTTATCAAATATCATCTCGTTTCATTGTTTGTCATCATTAAAACCAAATAATTATTGAATAAACTCTAAGACAATACACAAAAACACATACTTATGGAATAACAGCTACTTAATTTTATTTAGGCGACGTTTCATGCGTTGTTGTCCTAGTTTTTTTTCTGTATATATTGATCTCATAATTCTTGTCTTACTGTATTAGCTTGATAACGTTGAGAGAATACTCTTCGACATGTCGCCTAAATAAATTAAGTAGCTGTTTATCCATACGTTTTTGTGTTTTGTTCTATCCAGTTTTTTTATCTAAATGCCTCTAAAAGAATATACTCTACAGCAACTTATCCATTAATCAATTAATCGATTTATGTTAATCTACAGTAAAATGGGTCTCATTGAATTAAACTTTATAATCCTTAATTAAATTGGATTCCCTTTAGGTACATGTAATTTAAGGGTATCTCTGATGGGTCAACATTAACTGAGTATTGTTGTGTACATGTATATATTGTCCTGTTATATTTTAATATTTTATCATTGCTTGATAAGCATTAGAAAGCCTAGACGAGACATCGCGCATTTATAAGCAGTAATTGTATTCCATAGAATTGTGACCTGTATACTCCAGTTCAATTACTAAATGCCTTTGAAACAGTTTATCTTTTCCTTGGTGTACAATTGGCATTGTAAGGCCAATCACAACGTTTCCCTGCAGCATACCAGTGCAGGCTCGCTGGACAGTTCATCGTGTAGAGAATACCATGTGAACATTGTTGAAATTTACCACAATCATCGTGACGAAGGTATTCACCATGCCTGCATCCTGTTAACACACAAATTAAATTGGATATTAGATAATTGCTTATTAACTGCCTCTCTGGGATTACAAATCGGTCGTTGTCTTAAGTAAAGATATCGTCACATGCAAGTTGGGACAACTCTGTGCCGATAACATGGAAGGAAATGCCACACTAGGCGGATACGCGCCTTCTAATTGAAAACCACCAGTTGGTGTTTATTGCTCGTGTCTACAAATGGGACAACTATGTGTACCATGTTTCTCTAAAATGGTTGATGGTGGCGTATATTGACATTTACCTACAGAAGCGCTTGAGTTTTTTTTACTTCTTCGCCGTTGTCAATATACCCCAGTTGAATTCAACCGAGCAGATGCGTTACTTTCAGTCGCCGTATCGATATAGCCAAGGTTAAAAACTCGATATTTAAATTATCGAAAATCCGGAATATGTATACAAACAAAATGTCTATCAGACAGTGCTGTATCAGCACACGGGTTACAAACATTGATGGAACAATATATATATTTACTTTTGTTCAAACGAGTCTTTTTGGTAGTGGTCGCGACGGTAGTCTTGGAAGGGGTGGTAGTGGCCTCGGTAGCAGTCGTGGCAGGGGTGGTGGTGGTGGCTTCGGTAGCAGTCGTGGCAGGGGTGATGGTGGTGGCTTCGGCAGCAGTCTTGGAAGGGGTGGTAGTTGCAGGATCATCTGCATTGGTGATTGGTTTACAGTGTGCATCTCTAGGCCAATCGCAAGTTAACTTGCTGACACTCCAGTGAAGTGGATCTGCACAATTACGCACATGGAGAACACCATGGGAACAATGTAGAAATTTTGTGCATTCAGGATGACGACGGTATTCGCCATGTATGCAACCTTTTAAATGGAAATAGAATTTTTTATGGCCTAATATTGGAGACTTGTCTACGACAACATCAATAAGTATACAATAGGCGGGTCATCTAAACCAGTATTAGTAAACAATAGACGGATGTTACTATGACTATATTCAAGAGGAGGGGACGTGGCCGACTGGTTAGGGCGTGTGCGTTGTATCAAAAGGTTTGCCATTAAGTCACTGGCGTGGTTTCCACTCCTTGGCTGTACGAATCCCGGTACATGCGCCAAAGAAAATTATTGAAATAAAATTGAACCAAAATGTTGGTCCCAAAATAACATAGTTTGTGCTGAGTGGACGTTAAACCAATTTATCTCTCTATGTTCTACTCGTATATCGAATTCCATCAAGCAATGAATCTTTAACGTTCAATCCAATGTGAAAATGGAAGTCGGGTTTTCGTCCCAGACCCCCTGTGCTGCACCGACGGACAAGAAGGGGCCATGTCAGGATATTTCTTGTGTAAAGGTGCCCCGTCGTCTGAGTCATGACATAAATTTTATACAATCCAGTGTTAATTGTGTGACATTCGTGCCTTCAACTACGTAAATAAGAAAATATCATACACTGCACCCAAAACAAATCCAAATATCCAATCCGGCGGACAACACACAGAACGCACAGAAAAATGAAATAAAATGAAATGGGGTTTAACGTCCTACTGTTCTTTTTCTAAACTGGGCTAATGAAACGGGCATACGCCATACAGGGAAATTTTGTCCGGGCTAAGGCCTACTCTTATATCGAATTCCAACTGCCAAGGGATCTCTGACGAGCACGCCAATGTACACATAGGACCTCGGTTTTCCGTACCATCCGAACGGCTAGCCAACTGTCGTTGTCAGGCCCTACGACCAGCATCACTTACAAGGGGAAACCACGCCGGAAAATCGGGACGAACTTTCTCGGCATAAGCAGGGATCGAACACCCGACCTCCATGCTAGCGAGCCAACGACTTACTCACCGGAAAGCAATAAACAACGAGCAATATTAAATCAATTGAATGGATACAGCCGTAAGTGTCAGCCATTTAAAATCTAAATTATAAGGAGTTGGGTACGATACAGACTACAACTAAACTTACTGGTTGCAGGATATGTCACAGGCTGTTCAGGTGCGACGGTTGTTGCTGGTTGGCAGTTGGCAATCCCTGGACTTAAACACGCTCCCTCACTAATACTCCAGTGAAATCCATTTAAGCAATTCGACACCTCGAGAACACCATTTATACAGATTTGATATTTTGTACATTCTGGGTGACGAAGAAAAAGATACTGCCCAACATGACACTCTGTAAATAAGACATAATATTTAAAGAAAACTCAATTGTTGTAATCTTTGTTCCTCCAAGATGCAGTGGTCTTTGTTCCGCCAAGATGCATTGTGTAAGAGCTAAATCTGCCTATTGCATGTCTTTTTTTCTGGCTTCAAATTTTATATAAATTAGTATTTAGTCAGATGACTAACTCTTTAGACATTTGGCTGGCTAAGAATGTCTACTGTATTATCTTATTATGGTTAATATGAACTGCAACTTACGGCGATTATTGATGCATTGTAACTTCGCAGTCGAGATGATTTATACTATTTCTGAACAAAACCCCAAACATACACTACCTCCATAGGCGTAGAAGCTCGATGACAGTTAGGGGGGCAAATCCCTAAATGCCCGAAACATTTTCGAGTTTAAAGACAGTAACGACCTTGTATCCCCCCCCCCCCTCAAGCAAACTTTGGAATATTTGACGGCTGCAAACACGTTTCCTGCTATTGCAGCCGGTGAACAAAGCAACTTCAAAGTGGTCTAATATAGCCTAATTAAGGTGGCTGACTCGAATTCCAATCAATCGTTTACAGTCCTCAAAGACGGGACCATTAGCAGCTCCAAAGTAGTCAAATACAACCTTATTAAGGTGGCTTACTCGAATTCTAATCAATCGTTTACTGTCCACGAAGACGGGACCTTTGGGAGAAAATTTTGAAAATGTAACTGCTGCAAACGCGTTTTCCTGCTATTCCAGTATAGCCTGCATGGCTGTCCCGAATTCCAAACAAAAAATCAATCGTCGCGCGGTATGGACAGTTTAACACCGAAATGCATTTTCTGCTATTCTAGCCCGTGTTAACAACTCCAAAAAAATTCAATGGTTTTGTAACCGAAATTCTACTCTGAATTCCAACCATCCAATCAGACTGTTGCATATGTATTCACAAATATTAATCGATGCCCGAAAAATGTCGCACAAAGTCGAGTGGCTCCAGACAAAATGTTTTAATCCATACTCAACTCAGTACAAATTTGTTATATTCAAGTACAAGAAATGTAAAATTAGTGTTTTATTAGGGCTCGATGACAGTTCCGGAAGCAAAACTAGAAATGCCCGAAAAATTCGGGTTTATAGACTATTTGACGGTCGCCAACGCGTTTTACTGCTAGTTTTCTCTGCCGTTTTCTGCCTCGATGCCCGTTTTTCGGGCAATACCGTTTTTTTGGCATACCTATTAAAGAGAGCTTCGGACATTTTTTCGGGCATGCAGTGGACAAAAAAATAAGAGAAAATAATTTTCGGGCAGTTTGGATCTCATAGTTATATTTTTTTCTCTAAACGTTAATAGAAAAAAAAGGTCGTCGAATTTTTCATTGCCCGAAAATAAATTTTTAGGGGGGCATATGCCTCCCCTGCCCCCCCCCCCCGTCTCCTACGCCTATGATTACCTCTCTCAAAATAAAGCAATTTAAAATTTTCAATATATTCATTTTTCAATTATCTATTTTCGAACTATGATAGCAAGAACAGCCAGCTGTTACATACTGTATATTTAACTAGATGTATTACAATATATTGTATAAAATATATTTATCGTTTGTATTTAATCCTGTAGATTAGTTAAAAATCCAAGCCTTTGAAATTAACAACAAATTAATTACTTGATAACAGTGCGATTGTTTCTCAAGATGTATTTAAAACATATGGAAATCTTGTTGAAATTCTTTGGTTTTCCCTTTCGGGAAGAACAAGAAAATGATACTGACCCGTGTACGATTCTGTAGCACGATCATTGGATATTTCTGCACCTTCAATGCAGTTAGCATACGCTGGATCTAAACAGGACGATATACGTTCACTCCAATGTAATCCATTTTCGCACCTCAACGTATTGAGAACGCCATTAAGACAGATACTAAATTTGTTACAATCACTGTGTCGAAGAAACTGATAGTCTCCAACTTCACACCCTGTAAAAAATACATTTGGCAAAATAAATTTAAGTTTCACTTCTTCTTGATAATACAAAGCCCGTTTAATCACGTGAGAAATGTTTATTTTGACAATTCAAAACTTAATAATTTGTAACTAAAAGCTTTGGAAAGGCACAACCAAGTATTTTGAGGTTCAGAAGTAATATTTTCTATTTGGATGTTCCATTTAAGGTTCGTTTGTGATGAGATACTTAATTTATTTTAAATAAAGGGGAATAGATTTGATAGATATTGTTAATATTTCAGTTTTATTAGGATTAAGGGAAATTTAATATTTGGGCACCTTTTGTAGGATTTTTAATCAACATATATAAAGATGTATCATCTGCGAATAATTTTATATATGACAATTTTATTAATGTAGATCGGAAACAGCCAAGGACCGAAAACCGATCCCTTTTAAACACCAGCAGTGACAACAAAGGTGCCAAAGGAGACATTTGCCATACACCACACTGTGTTCTACCAGTTAAAAAGTGTTAAAGTTATTTCAATAAGACTCCCCCAATACCAACAGCGCCAATCTTTACACAGAAGCCCCATCGTGTCAGACCACGTTGAAAGCCTTGCTGATATCGCAGAACACGATTCTCACATAATGTCCATCATCCTTTACCTTTGATCCTTTATGTCTATAAGTTGATTTTTAGTTACGTCACCTTTCATAAAAACACTTTGAAACTTCGTCAATAGTGCATTTTAGCGGCGACAGTTAAATTTATGCGTGTGTATACGCGTACTTAGACATGTAAATGTAACTCGATTTTTCGGATCCGAAAGTCTAACGCTCCGCCTTGCACCGCTGACAAGGAGAAACTTTGCTTACAGATCCCTAAGAAATGTGTCAAGAGGCAACACCACGACCACACCATAGGCACATGGTACCGGGCCATGTGTTCCAATAAAATACAAATATAGTTATAATTACCTAATGTTTCCGCCAGTAGAAATATAGTGAGCACCAAAGCTTTCATGATTGTTAGTGATATTTGCAAACAATATGCACAACACCAACGAATGATATCAATCACCAAATAATACACGTTTATGTACATACCATATTTTGCTAGACCCACCTCCTTTTTTTCCAGAAACTTCACTTTCGTCCAATAGAAACCTACCACGATACAATATATCTTTAAAGGTATATTGACACATTTCAAATATGATTTCCGCCTACGCGTGACCATGGGTTAGACCTGCCTCCGTTTTGTAAAAACGGGACTTTCGTCCAATAAAAACCTTTTAGATACACCACAGGTAAAATATATATTTATTGATCCCTTTCAAAGATTTCAACCACGTGACATTTAGAGACTAACAGAAACCCACTAGAAATATTATCTACTTTCTGTTCCAGGCTATACTCTGACTCGAAAAATGCTTGCCATGCACTCTTTTTTTTGATTAAAATGGCTAAAACATTGTGACATACCTGGAATTATCATCCCTTTGATTTCTTCCTTTAGAATAAATGATAAGAAGTCCGATAAAATCCAATATTCTCTTGTAAATTTCATATATTTCGACATTGTCAATTTCTAAGAACATGAACATTTCAACTACGCATGTGTTAAATGGGGCACTTGTATTTCGTTTTAGGGTAGACAGGTATTTCACAAATTTGTAGCATTCGGTTAGACATATCTAACGAAGGAGAATTCGCCCGTTTTAGGTTTTTTAACGGGGGTTTGGAATGGCCTAGTGGTCTAGAGTGCCACGCTTCGACCTCTCTCTCTCTCTTAGGTTTTCACCCTTTGAAGCTGGTTTGAAACAATATTATTTTTCTGTTTCCACCTTGCTTATTTCCCAGAAAAATTCTTATTGCGAACATAACCATGCGAACTCTCAGAAATAAGTAAATTGGTGTAAAAGGTTAGCCCTTATTTAAAAAGTTGTTTGATTTTCATAAAACATTTGCAATATTCAGTAAATATTCCTTAAACCCTATTTTATTTATCAAGAATAGAAGAGAGAGAGGGGGGGGAGAAATGGGGTTTAACGTCCACTCAACACCCTTAGGTCACCTCGGGCTAACATGGTTTAATTTTATTTCAATAATTCGCTTGCGCGTAGGGGTTTTTAGCAGTGGGGAGTGTCCGGAGGAAACCAACGAGGTTGAGAAGGCGTCCCTATCTCCAACAGGGCTCGAAACCACAGTCGTAAGCCAGAGGTGACCGGCCAGCTATAGGTCGAAGCGCGGCACTCTAGACCACTAGGCCACCCCAACCCCCATAACCAATGAGCATTGTGGACCGAGATACTTTTGCAGCCTCCTTCCAAAATTACGTTACATATCAGCAAGATAACGGGTTAAAACTTCCATGTAGCTTATATCGCTATCAAAACATAACCTTTGGACAGTTTTATATATTTAAGTTAATAGAACAAACAGCCGTGGTCTGGGATTCAGTAAATAACTCTTTAAAAGATTTATATTCTACTGGCATGGGCCGATACAACCACCAATACATCCAATTAGGGTGGAACGACTTAAACAAAACCCAGCACCACTTGTCCACTTAGGCTCGCCAATGTAACTAACTCGAATTTTTAAAGAAGAAAGGCCATAAATCTTGACCTGAACTGAGTTCAAATACATTGGGCAGCCTAAAGCACCATGATCAACTTCCATGTGTTTTCGTAACTCTTTTCTTATTTCTTTCTGACACGTTTTCCGCCTTTGATGATAACTGTTATGTCCAGCAACGTATATATAAAGTAATAAATTACAGACATCAAAAAAGTAATAAGTTTTCTACTCGAGCTGTGGTAAACTCTACATATTATTTTATATTCGGCGACGATAAAACATTGCGAATAACCCACACAATAGAATATAACATTTTATTGAGGAAATAAGTAAATAATCATAACGCGGATATGACTGATTTAATTGTCCATTATGGGATGCGCATATTGTAAGCATCACAGAATTATTTTCTGATATGATCACTTCCTTGTAATTTATGTTCCAAGGGACAAGTTCATAAAATCATCAAAGCCTTTGGCAACATCTCGAGATTTGATATGAGCATATTGTCAGATAATAAAAATTAGATAAACATCGTTTGAACAGGAAAGGCGGAAAGACATAAACTATGTGTGGGTTAAAGGGGCTAAATCGCTAATATTTGATACCTCGAAAATGACACAAATGGGGATCGCAACGCATACAATTATGTTATATGAATGCATATACAGTGATTTACATTCAATCGTTTCTGTTTATACCCTGATTTCAAATCAGTTATGTTTCGCGAAATACGCCAGAAGTCTCAATCAAATGGCGATCTCTTTAATAATGTAAAATTAATTTGCTACCTTTATTCATTGGCAAGCTTAGTAGGGGAGCTAGGTTCAGGTTAATTCGAAAATCGCGTACAAAATTTCTACTATGCCAGATGTGTGGGCAGCGGTGTCGGATACTTTGAACCTCGATTCTTAAGTTGCGGGTCCCCTTCCCGTGGGGGTGAGGCTACAAAACGTCGAAATTTTGCGTTTTATTCGACTTTTGCGTACAACGACCAACTTTCGTGTATAAGTCGACCAACCCCAGATGTCACCAAAAACATTACTTAAGAAGACCCCTAACCCTTCCTTCGTCCCTTAAGAAGGCCTACTTTACCCCCCTCAGGGAGGAGTTAATTCGACTTCCGCGTACAACATTAATTTTTTCGTTAAAAGTTTCACTATTGGTCCACTAGAACGTAAAACTAACTTAAGAACGCGAAATCCCCTTCTATCTCAGATAAGAACGACAAAAAGGGGGACCCAGGGGTGAAATGACGATTTAATTCGAATTTTGTGTACAACGATCAACTTTCTTACATAAGTCTACCAGCCTCAGAAGTCACCAAAAACATTACTTAAGAAGACCCCTGACCCTTCCTTCGTCCCTTAAGAACGCCCTCTTTACCCCCTCAGGGAGGAGTTAATTCGACTTCCGCGTACAACATTAATTTTTTCGTTAAAAGTTTCACTATTGGTCCACTAGAACGTAAAACTAACTTAAGAACGCGAAATCCCCTTCTATCTCGGATAAGAACGACAAAAAGGGGGACCCAGGGGTGAAATGACGATTTAATTCGACTTTTGCGTACAACGATCAACTTTCGTACATAAGTCAAACAATCCTAGATGTCACCAAAACATTACTTAAGAAGACCCCCGACCCTTCTTTCGTCCATTAAGAACTGCCCATTTGCCCCACTCATTGATGAGTTAATTCGACTTCCGCGTACAAGGGCAAAAAGAAGACCCAGGGGTGAAATGGCGATTTAATTCGACTTTTGCGTATAACGATCAACTTAGGTGCACAAGTAGACCAGCCCCAGATGTCATCAAAAACATTACTTAAGAAGACCCCCGACCCTTCCTTCGTCCCTTTAGAACGCCCACTTTACCCCACTCATGGATGAGTTTATTCGACTTCCGCGTACAACATTACTCTTTTCGTTAAAGGTTTCACTATTGGTCAACGAAAACAAACCACTAACTTAAGAACGCGAAATCCCCCTCTATCTCGGATAAGGATGACAAATCGCTTGGGTGGGAGGACACCGTTTTTTCGTTAAATATTTGATGATTGTGTTTTTCCATTTCATTGTCATACGACACCAACTCCGCTACCGCACTTCGTAATTTCATTTCTTTAGGATCAGTTGTGTGCGAGGTCTCTCAGTTGTTCCTTTTACCCACAATTTAAACCTATTACAGATGAATAGATGATGCCGTTTGGTCCTTCAATGTGTGACTGTGCTCTGCTACTACCAGGCTTAGATTGTATATCTGATCTCAATTTTAAGCTTTGAACATTTAGAGTTTTTTCAGTGGCCTGTATAGCGGTGAAGTTCTTGTAGCTCTTGACGGGCAAATTATTAACAACGGCAGCATATTTTGATGAATCCTATTTTGACGTATCCACTGCGCGCAAAACACCCACCGTTGGGATCTTTTTCGGAGTTAAGGCACAGGATTCTCTTTCTTCGTTTACATTCTGATCCGTATATCATCCATATGAACTATACATGTCAGTTCATTCTCGGACTCAGATAGTTCTGGTTCTGGTTCCGGGGCGGCTTGTTCTGAGGATGATGCCATTTTTAGTTTAGTTCGGGGGCTTTATCTACCTGAAAAATACAGATGATAATGCATTATACGTATCTCTTATGGAATTTTATGATAAGTACCTACGTATGGTAATTTTGAGACCTTCGAATAATATTTGGATATTGCGTTTTTAGTCATAAAACGGTTTTTCTTTTGAATATTTATCGACAATACCATTTAATTTTATGAGCAACCATTCACCGACGATACCATTGACAAAATAAACTGACCACCCATCGACAAGACCAAACATCGACGATACCATTTATCGGAGACTATTCAACGACGATACCATTTATCGCAGACTATTCATCGACGATACCATTTATCGGCGACCATCATTAGACTATACCATTCATAACAAAAACTGTCCACCCATCGGCAAGACCATGCATCAACGATTCCATCTATCGACAAATATTCATCGACGATACCAGCAGTGATTCAACACATCATCTATTAGTAGACACCTAATACAACGATAAGTTAAATAAACGAATCCCGCACAAAGGAAATCAAGACACCAAAGTTAATAACATAATAATTTCACAAAATAATAAATTTACTCACCCCAGTACCCGGTGGCAGCATCGAGTCCTCCAACTGTCATAATCCATCTCTCAAACATGCATACAGGTAAAAATGTTTCGGCGTGCCACGGGGCAGAGTTTAGGCCACCGATAGATGTTAATGGAATATGACCGTTACACGCATATTTCTTTAACACATGACAATGTTTAATCCTGAAATGTTGGGGAATCACCCACACCGAATTTCGTGGAAATCGGAGCAGCCGTTTTTGCGGTATGAAGAGTTGGACGGACAGACATGTGGTGATTTATAATAATAATATAATTATATAGAAAGAAAAATACAAACTGTGGGAACTAAAGGAACAAATAATACTAAACATCCGTCTGAATAAGAATTGACATCGGGAGCTTTCAGGGCCATCAGCTAAATCATCTCCAAGATCCGAGAGCAGCTTTATAACACCCTTGTCCCCCCTTCTTATCCGAGATAGAAGGGAATTTCGCGTTCTTAAGTTTCGTGGACCAATGGTGAAACCTTTAACGAAAAAGTTAATGTTGTACGCGGAAGTCGAATTAACTCCTTCCTGAGGGGGGTAAAGTGGGCGATCTTAAGGGACGAAGGAAGGGTCGGGGGTCTTTGTAATGTTTTTGGTGACATCTGGGGTTGGTCGACTTATGTACGAAAGTTGATCGTTGTACGCAAAAGTCAAATTAAATCGTCATTTCAGCCCTGGGTCCCCCTTTTTGTCGTTCTTATCTGAGATAGAAGGGGATTTCGCGTTCTTAAGTTAGTGTTATGTTCTAGTGGACCAATAGTGAAACTTTTAACGAAAAGAGTAATGTTGTACGCGGAAGTCGAATTAACTCATCCATGAGTGGGGCAAAGGGGGCGTTCTTAAGGGACGAGGGAAGGGTCAGGGGTCTTCTTAAGTAATGTTTTTGGTGACATCTGGGGTTGGTCGACTTTTGTACGAAAGTTGATCGTTGTACGCAAAAGTCGAATGAAACGCAAAATTCCGACGTTTTGTACGGCCCCTCAGTCCCACGGGAAGGGGACCCGCAACTTAAGAATCGAGGTTCAAAGTATCCGATACCGCTGCCCACACATTTGGCATATTAGAAATTTTGTACGCGATTTTCGAATTAACCTGAACCTAGCTCCCCTACTAGCTTAATCCAGCCACTATTTTAAATTCTTTTTTTTTTTAATTTTTGGGGGTTTGTTTTCAGCGTACTTAGATGTATGTGTCATTTTCAATGAGTAAGCACATCTTCAATGGCAAACATAACAATGATCTCTATTCATCTTAAATATACCAAATACAGAGAGAGAGAAATGGGGCTCAACGTCCACTCGACACAAACTAGGTCCATTCGGGACTAACATGGTTTAATTTTATTTCGATAATTCGCTTGCGCGTAGGGGTCTTTAGCAGTGGGAGGAAACCGGAGGACCCGGTCAAAACCCCTGAGGCTAGACAGGCGACCCTTCTCCTTGCCACGTCGATCAAATACAACGGAGTTGTCTACATAAAGAAAGATGTGAAATTACAGTAACACGCAACTATACAGAGAGAGTGAGAGAAATGGGGTTTAACGTCCACTCAACACAACTAGGTCATTTCGGGACTAACATATGGTTTAATTTTATTTCAATAAATCGCTTGCGCGTAGGGGTATTTAGCAGTGGGAGGAAACTGGAGTGCCCAGAGGAAACCCACGAGGTTGAGACGGCCATCCTATCTCCATGCCACATACGCTCACAACAGGGCCAGTTAGAGGTTGAAGCGCGGCACTCTAGACCACTAGGCCACCCCCCCCCTCCCCGCAACTATACACGCATCTGTATATAATTACTAACCAGATCGCAGTGCTGCTATTAAATACTTTTTTTATTTAATACAACGTTTTCAGCAATTTTAAAAATGTTCTATTGTAAATAACAGATACTGAGGACTCCTTATGTGACACCACAGAGTCAGATGTGGCACTTTCTTCTCGGAAATCAAGGGCAATTATTTAAATCATCACTTAATTAACTCTGGAACACTGTTCATGTTTTTACTATATTCACATATTGAATACAGCAATATACAAAGGTTACACGCACGAAACTACAATGCCTATGATAATAATCTTTGTGACGCATTTAGTAACTGGATAGAGCAATAAAACTATCACATACTTATGGAATAACAGCTACTTATTTATTGGAAGAGTATTTTCTCAACATCTATTTAATTAGTTGGATATGATCTATAACCTTTTCAGTTAGATTTTAACCTTTCACGTATTTCAATTCCTACTAAGATCATATCTTTGGAAACGAAAAACCTGTACGCCCATAAAATCTGCAAGTTACTACCAGATTAAAATAAATTTATATATTTTTAATTTTCAACTCGAGCTGGAAAAAAAACATTGCATCCTTTGAATTTGTAATTGGGTGAGTTGCTGGCTCGCTGGCCTGGAGGTAGGGTGTTCGATCCCTGCATTGGCAGAGAAAATGAACCTCGATTTTCCGGCGTGGTTTCTAGTGGTCGGATATTCGAACACGAATACTATTCGAATATTCGAATGGGCCCCTTGTCAGTGATGCAGACGGAGGGCCTGACAAGAACAGCTACCTAGTCGTTCGGATGGGACGAAAAACCGAGGTCCGGTGTACACATTGGCGTGCACGTAAAAGATCCCTTGGCAGTTGGAATTGGCCTAGGACGTAAATCCCCAAATTTCATTCATTCATTCATTCCTTTGAATTTGATAAAAAAAAAAACGCCATTCATTACCCCGAGGTTCCAGATATATCACACGAAATCAAGGTAAAGGAAATGGCTCTTTTTGTCCCGTAGCAACAACCCGAACAATAATCGACAGTAGGCGGTTCCTGGAACCGTCTACTATAATAGCCACTATTACAGAGGTGAGGGCTTTTTATAATTCGTAAATTTTTCATATTTTTCATCATGCCACAGTTTAGTAATATAGGGAGATGCTTTTGCACAAAGTGTGCGAGTTGTATTTTACGTCCGCTTTCACATGCTCTTGAGTAGTTTCTTTCTGTAGTTACTAGTGGACATTCAAAATTATTCTTAGGAATTTTTACTTTATAAACTAAATGGTTTTAATAATGAAGATTTAGAACAAAAAGAGTCAAATTTTATTAAAAGTAAATGTTAAAGAATAATGTATTGTGTAATTATGTGTATGAATACCATTCAAGCATGACATTATTGGTTTAAAAAATATTGTTTAAACCAATAATGTCATGCTTGAAAATTTATTCCCCTTTATCACTTTCTCGTAGTGTAATCATAACGTTTTTCTTATTGTTTATTAAACATGCGTTATTCAAGAGCTTAATCTGCCTGTTCAGGTCTTTATTTGGGCATGAATTGTTTTCTAAAGTATTAATTAGACATTAATTAACTGATCCAGGCCTTAATTAACTTTGGATGGCATCAGATTGCTCCGATATTAAACAGATTAAAACGTTTCAGTGATAAATCAGATATGGCGCGCCTTAGACGCTTCGAGTCTTAGCTTTGATCAACCAGGACCGTGGTTGAAATAATTGCACAGGTCGCCTTAATCTTCAAATGCTAATATCCTCGCTTGCAATAGAGTAATTTGAATGAAATTTTCAAATTATTCATTTTACATCATCTACTTTCGAACTAGTATAGCAAGAATGGCTAGTTCTTATCTATATCTTGAATAATGTAACTTTAATTGAAATTATTGACTTTGTAAACTTGAATGTCATTCTATCTATCTTTACTTTCTACATGTTAATATAACCAGGTACAGATAAATAAAATGTTGTTCATATACATCAATACTTCAGGTTCACGATGAAGAAAGTGTGACATTTTCTTACGGAACACAGAAAATAATAAAGTGTGTAAAAATAAAAGATCCGATCGACGAGGCAAAACTCGTTCTATGGAGCAAACACCTTTCCCATATGCCACTTAGGGAAAACTTATAAAATCTCCAACATCAATGTTAAAATCCATAATATGGAATACAAATTCAACTCAACGACCGACACGGAGATTGAGGTATGTATATTACATTCGTGCACACTCGGCATTCTAAGTTTCAGATTCAAAAAACATACATTATTTTATACAATCATTTGCCAGATTCGACAAACATACATCATTATTTTATATAATCATTTATAATCGTTTCAGCTGACGGATACAGAGCTACTTGCAAATCAAACAGTGCACAGATATTTTATATTATATTTGAATTTATATTTGATTGTTTTAATTACTAGTGAATAGTTCCTGGGTAGTTCCCAATATATAGATATGATTTAATTTCACAATACAAAATATGCATTAAACATTTCAAGTCACATCATTCCTACCAGGATAACTCACTCGTGTGTTATCAAAATGTTAATGTCCCTCTACATTTTAAACCACACCATAAAAAACCCAAAATGATAATTATGTTAGCTCGTTTTTTTATGCAGATCACAGAAACCCAAGATCTGGCCATAACTAGTGTTCCCCTTGCTTATGATGATAACATCCTGTCCCTCGAGGTGGGGGAGACCATCAATGAGTACATACCCAACAAAGGTCAATAATTTCTTTATCAACAAAACCAAATTAGAATTTCATTATCAACAAAACCAAATTAGAATTAACAATCCGCAAAAACACAGTTTTAGAATATAAAGGTATGTTAACTTCAAATTGAAAACAACTAATAAACAGTCTTAAACTACAGATCTATACTTTTGTCTTTATAATTTCGATGTGACATGGTAATATTACACCGGGGAAGAAATGGTTCGAGGTTTTACGTAAAGCCTATAAAAACCTTAAGTATTTAGGACATTTACATGTTTTTCGGTTTGAAAATATTTTTACATTATATAACTTTATAATCAATTATCTAAAACAAAAACTTCAGACAAATAATTAAGGATAAGGTGTTTTGGGGATCAATGTCCTATTACACACGAAGTCGCCAAACCTGGGCAATTAAATTTGTTTATTCACATACACTCTTGCGATATTGTCCAAAACGATTTCCGTTCACCTACGATTCTTATACCATTATAAACCAGTTAGCCATCATAGATCCCAATACTCACATCTCAAGACCATCCAGAAAAAATAAGACTTGGTAAACCAATTGTTGGAGGCCAGTTTTCAGATAAAACAATGGGTAGACCATGAAAAGTTGGAAGAAAAAGAATAGCTATATACACCAGGTAACAAATATTCCGTATGTTTACCCGTAGGCTTCCAATAATAAGTTTCATAGAAAACATACATTTGTATTTTTCAGAACTTATTACCGAATGCATGCATCAGCTTTACGTTGCGGTATAATCAAACTATTGTCGTGGTAGTCGAAGTTTAGGGTTGGATGAAATCGCACCAAATTTATCCGGTTAAAAGCACACCGACGCGTCTGAGTTATTTTCAAAAAAAAAACAATGAGGTACAATTCAATTTTTTTAATTCTGAATCTGTATTGGCAGAATAACCAGAATACACACGATTTCCATTCGGAAACGTGGCACATATAGCCACACATGCACATGATGGAAGGGGTCGTCGTTGTCCTTGACCATGTCTACCGTGCTGTCACAATATAAAGTTTCTGTAGGCTTGGTTTCGAAATATATTATTTCTAAAATTTGGTTTTAGATTAGTTTGCAACGACTAATTGGGGATGTTTACCACTTCAAACACATCTTTCCTCAAACACACATTCACAAAAGTTGGATTTGATGTGATACATTTGGGATCATTACAACAGATGTTCGTTCTGTTACCTTCCAACTCTTTGCATTTGCCGCATATACAAAATGGTGGTCTTTCAGTTATATGAGGTGCGACTGGCTCTGGCATTATGAAATGCTTGGCATATTGTGGATCGTCTTTTATCATTTGTTTCGTGATGCGCTTGGTGCTGGCATTTGGTAAAGTTTTGACCTGTTCCTGGTGAACTAATATAAAACTGAGCTAAAATAAATTGCAGTAGATTATAGGATTCGCATCCAAAATTGTGCAAAAAAACCACCACAATTTATTATGATCAGGATTATTGAATATATGTCGCATTGACTATAGAATAAACCGTTACGCAGAGTATAGTAGCCAATGCTTCTTTTTGTCTTTCCAGCTCCTCGCGGTGTGCTTGTAGCAGTTCATTTCATTTTGGCTCTTCGGTAGCCCTGGTATTCCTGGAGCTACAAACTCTTGTTTCTGTTTGATGATTTACTGGTCTGGGACAAAACACATACCTGTATTACCATTAGACATATATATTCAACAAATGTTGCATTTTACTACATCATCAATATTCGAACAAATAATAAACTGGTACTTTGAATACTAAAATATTTACCACCGGAGTTGTGGATTTGTTTTTGCAAGAAATATTTTTGCAGTTGATACAAGTTTTGTTTTAGCTTTTCCACAAACGCAGCTCCCACACTTTCCCCTTCTGTCACATGGACAGCAAAACGGCCTAAAATGTACAAAATAGGTATGCGATCGAAATAGAAATAAGAGATATAGAGAGAGAAATGGGGTTTAACGTCCACTAAATACAACTAGGTGATTTGGGGACTATGGGTTATTAGTTTTATTTCAATTATTCGCTTGCGCGTAGGGGTCTATAGCAGTGGGAGGAAACCTGAGTGCCCGGAGGAAACCCATGAGGTTGAGAAGGCGCCCCTATCTCAATATCCCATACGCTCACTCTAGGGCTCGAAACCACAGCCGCAAGCCAGAGGTGACCGGTCAGCTAGAGGTCGAAGCACGGCACTCTAGACCACCCCAAACACCCCAAATAAAAATAAAGCGATGTACAAAGACATTGAATTTTGCAACTTTATGAAGTGAAAATATACCGGATGCCAAAAAATAATCCTAACTCATCGAATCCTCCGATGAAGGATTGGTAATGTTCCTTTTTTGGAATGTCCTAAAAAATATAAGTTACGTCCATTGACCGCCATTATAACACCATTTGGAAGTGTAAAAATACTTATTTGATGGGGAGGACTACAGTTTTATTGCTGCTTTGGATATATTTTGGAATGATAATAGTAGACTTTATGACGCATAAAAGTGTTTTGTGATTCTACTCTGTTGGGCAAAACATTTTACGAAATAAGAAACTAATGTATGGTGCTGGTAGAGTTGTTATTGTTTGAGGTAAGGTAGTGTTGTGATTGTGTCATGAAAGATCGTACCTGTGGTGCCATGGTACAGTTCGAGAGATCACCTGTTTTTTATGTTTTTTATAGATAAAAAATATATCGTTTTTCATTATTTGACGTAGCCTATATTTAAAAAAAAAACCAAACTTCCAATGGCTTCAATCATATCAAGAATGGTGAATTAAAGAATTTTTTTGCGAGAAAGTTTGAACAGCAGCTTAAGTCGTTAGAATGGTACAAACATCAAGGTCCGATATACACATTCAAGAGCACGTAAAAGATCCATTAAATATCGGAATTCGGAACGAATAGAACGTAGCGGTCGCGATCCGGACAAAATACCCAAATAGCAGATTGTGTGGCATATGTTGGGATCATGGTGGCTAAGTGGATACGGCGCTGGTTCGCTAGCCTGGAGTTCGGGTGTTCGATCCCTGCATTGGCCGAGAAAGTTCATCTCGTATTTCCGACGTGATTTCCCCTTGTCAGTGATGCAGGAGGGCCTGACAAGGACAGCTGTCTAGTCGTTCGGATAGGACGAAAAACCGAGGTCCCGTGTACACTTTGGAGTGCACGTAAAAGATCCCTTGGCAGGTGGAATTCGATATAAGAGTAGGCCAAAGTATGAATATTATTGACCCTGTGTAGAGTGCCCCGCGCAGCCAAATTTATCGGTTAAGGAATGTTGTCTTACCTGACGAGTTGTTCACTCTCCAAAGACAAATTCCTGAATGATAACGAAACACTTAAAACAGCGCCGGGCTGCACGTGCGCGTAAATCATCGCAGCAAATGTCACTATATATGGTTATGCACACAGTATTGTCACAACATCAGATGGTATATAAACGATAGTTAAAATTACTGTCATCACGCGTTTGTCTTTAGATATTATTTGATCGCAAACCACGTTCAAAATTCTGAAAATTTTTGACGTTTATATTTTTCAATTCGCTATTTATTTACAGAGTGTTCACGTTTAGTTTCGACGATTTCACATCTCCGTTAGGCTTGCTTTAGTCGGGATAAGAATAAAAGTCGTATTTATCTTTTAATTGTTTAAAGGTTACTAAAATCTTCGTGGGCTACCTAAAACGCTAATTGTCAAGTTAGAAAATCAACAAATTGTTTCGTATTTTAAATTTGCTATCGGAAATTAATCGAAACGCACAATAGTCTCGATTGCCTATAATTTACTGTTCGAGACTATTGGCTTTTAGGGTTAAAGGGGAAACAAATCTGTTTAATTTGTTTAGGGTTAAGACGGGCGTACTTTTTAAAAATTGTTGTCAATCCATTCAGTTATTTTAGCAGGCATGACATCCAACGATGAATTACTTTCAAGCATTGGTTTGGGTGATCAATATGATCTCAGTGCACTAACTAAACTTCCCTTCGCAAGAATTACAAATAGGCTAGTACTGGGCATTATTAATAAATTTTCGACCAATACGGAGCACCAGTCTATAATTACTAGTTGACATGACGACATCGCGACGTTTGCTGACACAAGTATTCGAAGTAGGCTGGTCAGACTGAAGACAAAGACTAGAAAGCTGGGTAAAAATAAATATAATTCTAATAATGCTTTAAAACTATATGACGGGTTAGTGGACGAGACACCATAGGCAGATGCCAGCAAGGTCCATTTAATGAATAGAGAGACACAGACATCTGTCGATGCGACTTTGACGAAATTAAATAGGAAAAATAGGAATTTAGCAAGTAGGATCAATAGGTATAACAAAAACAATTTTCAGTTTAACAAATCGACTAAGGAAGACCTCAAAAGAATTGATTCGCACGAAGGCTAACAATAAGCAAGTTTTGGCAAATAGAAAAAAGAGCTGTATGTCCCAGCCTCGAAGGGAAGAAGTAATTCTGTATGATGTCGAAAATCGAAGATACCCTTCAGAATGTCATAATTTGGTCATGCAACTAAAAAACCTCAATGTTTAAGATAGGAACGTCGAAGCGCTTATAACCGCATGTTTGGCTGTCGCGGGACTCAAATCTAATTATACTCCAACAAAAACTACAGTTCAAAGAATATCATGTGAGCGCGTCGGTGTATCTTTAAAACATGTTTCGGGAAGCCTAAAGTCAGCGAAAAATACCACTTTATATACGGACGAAACTACAAAATTTGGCTCCAAATTCGGTACATATGCATTAACCGCTGACTTGACTCATACGCCAATTATTATTGGTCTTCGAAAAATGGCTGATAAATCTGCGCAAACTACTCTTGAAACTTTAAATGAAATTTTGGCAGATCTTGATATAGCTGGAGAGATTAGTGAATCAATAATAAAGAAATTAAAAATACAATGTCAGACAGAGCCAGCACCGAAAAGCGTTTCAACGCTTTATTTACACAGTCAGAGGAACTATTTGTTCTAAATTAGTAGAAAACTGGTCACATTTATCAGATTCAGACCGAAAAATTCACCTAAATATAAAACATTTCTTTTCCGGTCTTCATCTACTAACTGGTTTGGCCGATAAAAGTGCGTCTGAATTGAAGAAATTTGAGGAAATGTATTTTCAAACGTATTCGGCCCAAACGTTTAAGACTGGTAGTTCATTTTTGCCAAACGAACCTGGGTGTGTTCGATTGATTCGGACCATCTGTAAGGCTTTTACGCAGGGTGGGGACGAAAAATCGGGTTGTTATTTGCCTTTTAAGTTGTATCTCAAGTCCCTTGGAATTTCAAAATTACCGCTAACGCCATTTCATGGTAACCGGTTTAATATAATTTTCCACGATGCCGCAGTTGTAAATTATATGGCCAAGCATATAAAAAAAAATCTTGGTGATTTCGGAGAAGAAAATAGATTGACCCACAGCATATTTTTAGATATTCAAATTCCGTTATTTCATATTGAGTGCCAGGCTTTGGGCTTGATAAATAAATTAATTACTGCTCCACTGTGGCGCATATTAGAAAGCGGCATTAATGCACTTGACATGAAAACTGTTTATCAGAAATTACATGATTTTTTCGAAAACCCGAATATTTAAAATTTTGTTGAAGGTAAATCACACCCATTTGAATCTCTAATCAAAATTGAAAATGATTCGGTTCTTGCTAACCTAACGAAAATTAATACTGATTTAACTCTTAATTCTACCCTGGTCCATATTTTGGAATTCCTCTTTGCTGAGTTCAGAAAGTACATCGCAAAAATTTTACTTGAGTATCGAGATGACTTTAATCCTTCGTGTTCGAGTTCAGCCATGCCTCACAACAAATTACCAGAAACCGTATTCAGTCATCTCGATAGATTAATGAGGATCGCGCCCTCGTCTAATATTTTTGGCAACGAAGCGTTCATTTTATATAAAATGAATAAATCTGATGAATGGCTAAAATATCTTTCACCTGATAAACGTAATTTGATCTTAATGGATGCTCAAACTATTACTAAAAATCAACTTTCTAAATTTAGGCAAAGACGGGAAGAAATCGAAAAAAAAAGCTAGTGGTTCTTTTGGCGAAAAAGAATGAATTAATAGAAAAGGGAAAACGTGGATTAGGAAAAAAGAACGCCTAACAACAGAAAATAGCAAATTTCGATTTAAACGAATGGACCCGAATGGTAGTGTTGGTTCATTCTTATCGGAAAATAAATCCAAAATTTGTGATAACCAAGGGGACATAACTCCGCCAACGTTTAAAACCCAAAACAAATATGGCGCCAACCAAACACAAAAGCAGTCTATTTTAACGGGCATTCGAATGGATATATCTTGTGAAATATAGCAAGCAGGTACACTTTCTTCATTAGTGCATAACATATTTATGGATAGTATTCTTTTTTGAAATGGTGGTTTCCATAAACACGGCTTTGTAATACATGCGTGTTTATTGGCAACGATGATAACAGGAATGAAAGATATTGGCAATTCTAATGTACATGTTTTATATTCCGACCACATCCTTACTTTTATTCTTTAGAACATTCACATGTATTTCTGTTTGAAAACATTTTTACATTACATAACTTTATAATCAATTATCTAAAACAAAATTCAGACAAATAATTAAAGGAGCTAAATCGCTAACATTTGGGGTCTAGAAATTGACAAAAGTGGGTCGCAACCAAGGCTTCCATTTCGGCCGTATATGCCGGTCGGGACCTACGGCTCTGGAAAATGACCTACACCCGAGCAGACCCGTAGGTCATTTTGCATGCCGGAAAAATAGCATATTTTGTGCTAAATCATAAAATCCTAGGATACGAAGAAACTCTGTGCGTGTTGTGATGTAAACTGTCGGGTATAATCAAATTAACAGTGTTCAGTAGTCCGCGAATTAACACCACTGCCAATCAATTATCCTTGTGTATATTGCTGTACTCACAATCAACGGACGATCAATATCAAACAGATTAAAAGCTTGACATTCAATCACGTTAATTAACCGAGTTTTTTTTTTTAATCAGTACTGGTGACCATTATTAAAACCGAGTTGTTGTTACAGCATTTTCGCCGACTTTCATCGCTCGTGCAGCCATATTAACTATGTCAACATCAAACAGATTAAAAACTTTACTTTGATGTCTTCACTTGATAACTAGAGTTAAGCATGCGAATGATATATAAAGCAGAAACGTTTGCATGCTTTATATCATTTCAAAATGTTGAAATTCCAAACCTCTCAGAATAACGATTGTCGTCAAATGAATCCAACCGCCTTTTTTCAACATCGGCCCATGTGGAAGACAAATTCTGTCTTAAAATCTTGTCAAAAACATTCCCGTGGTTAATATTTAATATTCCTACACAAAAATGTATTGTCGGTTGTTTTTTTTAATCCTTTTGTTTTCTTTTATGTAACAACTGATTGCCGTTACTTTACTTGACACAATGAACTATTTACGCTGGCCGCCATTTTGATACACTGTGAATCAATCTTTACATGTTATCGAGTGCAAATACAAGAACGATCTTCTTTGAGCTCCCCAAATAATAATACGAGTTAATAATATATTAATTAGTTTAAAAAGTATGTTAATTATTGTACATTGAATGACTTTTAATAATTTAAATGCATTAATCACTCGGAACTACTTTTCGCCGTGTATGGAGAAATAGTCAACAGTCTAACTTGTCCCGTAAACGAACAGGTTAATTAAAAGATCGTTGTTAGAAATATAACGCCGAGAATGGTTTTGTGATTGTTCCCAAAATTTTCGAAAGTCGGCTCTTGTAGAGCACACTGTCTCCAGTGACCATAAAACGTCACATGAACACGAATATCGACTATTTAAAGACGTTATACCACAATAGTTCCATTTGAGATACGACGAGTATATACGGGTGATCTTGTAAAAAAAGTAAGAAAATAGTGTACTTGCGAATGTTTCTTGTTGTTATATTTTTATATTATATAAATCTATAAATGATAATTGGTTACATGTGTTCCTTTATTGAGGGGGTGGGTGGGTATAAATGCCGACGTGAGATTAATTTTCTTTGTGACTGTGCTTGACCCAATTAAATCCGAACGGCATTTCAATATCATGTTTTATGGCTTCTTATTTTGTGCTAAAAATACCATCACTTTCTCCATGGGAAAAATGACCGGTTGTGAAAATTTTGAAGTGGAAGCCCTGGTCGCAACGCATATAATACTGTAATATGAATGTATATAAACTGATTTACATTAAATGGTTTCCGTTTTTACTCCAATTTCAAATCAGTTATGTTTGACGAAATAAGCCAATTAGTTTCAGTTCAGTGCAATTTTTTTAGCGCCTGGTAATTCCAGTCTAGATATGCTGCGTGATACAATGCAATGTGTCTAGCCTCGTTCCTCGAGTCTCTCAATACAACTAGGATTGAAGCGCATTATGGTACACGATTCGTGTACCAATGTGAGACAAATTATTTTATCTTAAATATCGGATATCATAAGCTCATCTTTTCACGGTACGTTGACATCATCAATGTTGATTTAAATTGACCAATAATTCGTGTTTTCGATGTCGAAGATTTTTGAGGATTTTGAGTTACGGACTTAGGTTCTTTAAGGATAAGGTGTTTTGGGGATAAATGTCCTATTACACAATGTCGCCAAACCTGGGCAATTAAAAATTTTATTCACATACACTCTTGCGGTATTGTCAAAAACAATTTCCTTTCACCTACGATTCTTATACCATTAGAAACCAGTTAGCCATCATAGATCACAATACCCACATCTCAAGACAAACCAGAAAAAAAAGACTCGGTAAACTAATTGTTGGGAGGCCAGTTTTCAATAAAAACAAAACAATGGGTAGCCCATGAATAGTCTGAAGAAAAAGAATATCCATATACCAGGTAACAAATATTCCGTATGTTTACCCGTGGGCTTCAAAAAATAGAAAACATACATGTGTTCTTATTTAATATAGTTTATATCCATAATATGTACATGCATGTTTTAATCAGGAGCCGGGGGGGGGGGGGGGCTAAGGGGCTTTAGCCCCGGCAATAATTTTTTAATAGTGAAAAATAAAATGTCGCCAAAAACTCAAAAAAGCGAAAAAAGGTTATGGGGAGGGGGGATGGGTGTGGTGCTTAGTGGGGGTTGCCACATTGAGTGAGTTATTGTCAGAAGCCCCCCCCCCCCCCCTAAATCGGAGCCGCTCCGTGGCCCCTGGTTTTAATTAACGCCTTAAGATCTCAATGTTGGGTATAAATTAGCTGAGGTTTTGCGACAAAATCAGTGGAGCTTGGAAGCTCAAAAGAGAAGGGCCTCTCCATACTCTAACATTGTAATATTGTTGTTAGAATAAATTGATGTACAATCAAGTTTGGTGCCGTGATCAGGATACAACCGTGGTTGTACGAAAACATGCTGAAGGCGGCGATAGCTGAATAATATCCAGTTATGCAGAAATGGAGACAAATGTTTTAGTATGATTTTACGCGAGAAAGACAAGTTGTTACAGAAACAGAAGGAAATACGACTGCATGGTCGTGAAAAAACAAGAATCAAATGAACTGTAAATCGTTATTAGTAGTATAAAGGCGAGTCATTTTACTTGAAAAGAATAACTGATTTTTGTCTAATTTTGTTCACATCTTTGGACATAATGAGGAATATTTGGCGAAAAGAAATAGAATAAGTATGTATTTTTTGTAAAATGCTTAAGACGCGTTAAGTTTCGGTTGGAGAGGCAATCCCAAAATTTATGCTTTATCGTATATATTTTTCCCGGCGATTAATGAGACGTATTTTATGTTGAATTCCTAAATGAAAGGAATATGTAACCCCAGCGAAAGGGTTATGAGCTCACGTTAAGAGCATTATGGATTTTTTTTAAATATGTATTTCCCTCAGATATAGGGTTAGGTCATGTTAGAACATTGTGGTAGATTTTTAATGTGTATTTATTTCCCTCAGAGTTAGGGTTGGCTCAGACTAAGAGGAAAATGGTAGATTTTGTGTTGTTTGTTATGTATAGGAAGATAAATCAATTGAAAATTTGATGTGTTATGAAAACAGAAAATATCGTATTAAAGATAATTATATGTGTTCAAAATAATCAGGATTGATTATCTCCAGTAAAAACAATTTGACAAGATCCTAATTTTAGTATTAGCTATAAATTTTTTAATTTAATTCTGATAATTTTGTTTTTGTTCGTGGATCATGTGGTGGCTGTTATGTGTGTTTTATTATTTTCTATTCCGTAGCTGATTAGTGTAGCCTATATTGTGAACTAATAATGTGTAAAATTTGGATCGACATTATGAAACTTGAAGACTTGTGTGAAAATCTAAACTAGTGATGAAATATTTGAAACTTGTGTTACAAACCAACAAATTTCCCCATGTAATAGCAACCTTTCCCATGCTGCAGCTCGATCCTTTTGTTCTGTTTCAGCTGTAATGTTTGATAAATAACATAATATATTTTGTTAAATTATAATGTATTCATTAAAATATAGAAAAACCAATACAAATATACGGAGTTTAACCAACACAGTTAAATACTAATATAATTTTATTGCACACTGGCATAGCTCAACATTGAAATACGTTTGAAAAATAAAAAAATACAAACATGATAACATTTAAAGGAGCTCAATCGCTAACATTTGGGTCCTAGAAATTGTCAAAAGTGGGTCGCAACGCATATAATACTGTAATATGAATGTATATAAACTGATTTACATTCAATGGTTTTCGTTTTTTCCGCCATTTCAAAACAGTTATGTTCGGCGAAATAAGCCATGCAGTCTCAATCTAGAGCAAATTTATATAGCGTCTGGTTATTCCAGTCAACATACGCCGTAAGGTATTGTGCAATATGTCTAGCCTCGCTCCTCAAGTCTCTTATTAAAACTGGGGCAGAAGTGCATTATGGTACACGATTCGTGTACCAATGTTAAACAAATTATTTTAATTAAAATATCGGATATCAGAAGCTCATCTTTTCCCGGTAAGTTTACATCATCAATGTTGATTTAAATTGGCCAATAATTCGTGTTTTCGATGTTAAAGATTTTGGAGGATTTTGAGTTACGGACTTAGGTCCTTTAAAAAAAACAAAATGAAAGAGCTAGAGCAGGAGCCCGGGGGGTTCAGCCTAGCTGAAAAGCTAACCAATTTCTATATGTGTCACTAGGTTCCATAGGGGTCGCTGTCACAGGATATGAACGTCTGCCGCGCCCGTTGTGGTGGGTGTGGTCATGAGGGGCAAATAAATAGACCCGAAAAATAGGCTAGACTAGCTCATTTACTAACCACGTGAAACTTGTTGCAAAATGTTCGGCATACCAACGTGTATCAAGAATTACCAATGCCAGACATTTTCAGTGGTGGGGTACCCCCGCCAGACGTCCCTAATGCCCTCCCCAAAACTAAGCTAGACTAGCTCATTTACTAACCGCATGAAATTTGTTGCAAAATGTTCAGCATATCCACATGTATCAAGAATCACCGATGCCAGACATTTTCAGTGGTGGGGTACCCCCGCCAGACGTCCCTAAATGCCCTACCCTAAAACCTAAGCTAGACTAGCTCATTTACTAACCGCATAAAATTTGTTGCAAAATGTTCAGCATATCCACATGTATCAAGAATCACCGATGCCAGACATTTTCAGCGGTGGGGTACCCCCGCCAGACGTCCCCAAATGACCACACCCCAAAAGTTAAGCTAGACTAGCTCATTTACTAACCGCATAAAACTTGCTGCAAAATGTTCAGCATACCAACATGTATCAAGAATTACCGATGCCAGACATTTTTAGTGGTGGGGTACCCCCGCCAGACGTCCCTAAATGCCCTACCCAAAACTAAGCTAGACTAGCTCATTTACTAACCGCATGAAATTTGTTGCAAAATGTTCAGCATATCCACATGTATCAAGAATCACCGATGCCAGACATTTTCAGTGGTGGGGTACCCCCGCCAGACGTCCCCAAATGACCACACCCCAAAAGCTTAGCTAGACTAGCTCATTTACTAACCGCATAAAACTTGTTGCAAAATGTTCAGCATACCAACATGTATCAAGAATTACCGATGCCAGACATTTTCAGTGGTGGGGTACCCCCGCCAGACGTCCCCAAATGACCACACCCCAAAAGCTAAGCCAGACTAGCTCATTTACTAACCGCATAAAACTTGTTGCAAAATGTTCAGCATACCAACGTGTATCAAGAATTACCGATGCAAGACATTTTCAGTGGTGGGGTACCCCCGCCAGACGTCCCCAAATGACCACACCCCAAAAGCTAAGCCAGGCTAGCTCATTTACTAACCGCACAAAACTAGTTGCAAAATGTTCAGCATATTCCCATGTATCACACGTGATCACCGTCAGACATTTTCAGTGATGGGGAACCCCCACCAGACATCCACAATTGCCTTACCCCCAAAAGCTGAGTAAAGGGCGACGAGCTCTTTTACTAAACGCATGATAATTGAATCATTTTTTTTTTGTCATATTAAATTGTTATTAAATTGGTTTATTTTTATGTTTAATTAGTTTTTCTTGTTCTCTTATTCGATTTGGCCCGTATTCAATTAGCCCAGGTTAGGTGCAGAAGCGTAGGACGTTAAACCCCAGTTCATCATTGATTGGTATTTGAATTAGTAAAATATCATAGACCCTTGTTCAATTACCTTATATTCTAAATATTTAGCAGTGTAATATATATATATAAAATATATGATACTTATATAATACACCATGGAACAGATAATAATTGAGTTACAATTTATTGTCTTTGAGAAGTTGATGAAAGGATTCTCTTCAACAAGGCATAAATTTAGGCATAATGTTATATTAGGCATAATTTATAGGGAGAAAATAACTATATTTGTTGTATTAATTTTTTTATTAATGTTTTTTTAAGGTTGAAATGAGCGATATCACTTATAAGGGGTTATTACTGTCTATGTTTAGTATTGTATTATCAAAATAACGGATTCCTTATTTTTGTTTCTGCTTTATCAGCATTAAAAATATGTATCTGAGGCTTCTGTTAATAGATTGAACAAATCTCGAGATACATTAACAATGATGAGTATGTTAATGATCTTATTAAATTGTGCATTAATTGATTAATTATTTTATTTAATACCATAAAACCCTTAGTCTACCTTCCAGGGTATCTCGACCTATGTGTAGGCAATACCCAACAATTCACTGTAGTGAGCGTTTAGACCTATCTAGATCTTCCTGTGGTATCAGGACATTTGCAACCCTGACAATAACCACCAGAACTACTGCCATCGGATTTTTACCATGTCCTATGTTGGAAAAAGCCCGGGTGGAAAATGTCCTGGGGTGGTATAGCATCAATGTGTGTTACAGAGAATTACTTACGAATTATCTCTGTCACAGATGACTGTCTTCAACACTTGCATTGACTTCACGTGGCGTCAGTCATTGACTCGTGCGTTGTTTACATAACACTTAACTGCTTCGGGCAAAATGATGCCTTTTAATACCCATTTACACTAAATAGGAAATATTTTTTAACTACAGTTACTTCAAACGTCTTTATTTATTTTTCTTATACTTCAAAAAAATGTTTAAGAATTTATTTGTCGGAGGAAAAAAGTTAATATTTTGCCGAATTAAGACGCATAGATGTCATCTTTATCAGTGATACTAGCGGCCAAGCGAATATTCACTGCGGGATCAGTTTGCGATAGCATAAGTCCGGGTGGCAAATGTCCAGGTGGCAAATGTCCTAGTCTTCCTGTAGAACTATTCCTCAATTCACTTAACGTACTGAGAATCTAGATCTTCCTGTAGGTAATATACCATGCTGAGAAACAGGTGTGAACTTTTTCAAAATGAAATTGTAATTAATATTTTTATGGTATATATGTTTCTTGCCACAATTTCACGATATATCTGACAAATTCATGTCTTCCGTTGACATGCAGCCTGTGTGCTCATTTGATCAATGCGACAGGACGGATCGCGTCTAAAGCGACAGAGGCCTATCCGTTGAACACATTGGAGCATGGGGCAATGAGCATACGGGTTGCAAGTCAACGAAAGACATAAATTTGTCAGACATACCGTGTAAGTGTCGCTAGGAACATATATACCATTAACATATTAATTACAATTTCATTTTGAAAGAGTTCACACAAAATAGGCCCATCCATGATACGTATTAGTTTCTCAGCACGGTATATTTATTACCTACAGGAAGACTCTAGGACATTTGCCACCATGACTTATGCTATCGATCGGATTTATACCACCCCAGGACATTTGCCACCCGGACTTTTGCCAACATAGGACATGGTAAAAATCCGATGGCAGGAGTCCGGGTGGTTATTGTCAGGGTTGCAAATGTCCTGATACTACAGGAAGATCTGGATAGGTCTAAACGCTCACTACAGTGAATTGTTGGGTATTGCCTACACATAGGTCGAGATACCCTGGAAGGTAGACTAGGGGTTTTATGGTATTAAATAAAATAATTAATCAATTAATGCACAATTTAATAAGATCATTAACATACTCATCATTGTTAATGTATCTCGAGATTTCATCAATCTATTAACAGAAGCCTCAGATACATATTTTCAATGCTGATAAAGCACAAACAAAAAAATTAAATAAGAAATCCGTTATTTTGATACTAAAAATACTAAACATAGACAGTAATAACCCCCCATAAGTGATATTGCTTATTTCAACCTATAAATTATGCCTAATATGACACATATTGTGGTATTAAATTGCAATAATGATAAAAAAAAATAGAAATACGTACTTACTTTTATTCTACGTATCTTTCACATATAGCTGAGACTATTTAGAAATCAGTCTGATTTCAGGTTTAGGAACGTGACCAACAGATAATAATTCTTTGTTGAAGAGAATCCTTTCATCAATTTCTCAAAGACAATAAATTGTAACCCAATTATTATCTGTTCCATGGTGTATTGTAAGAAATATATATAATATATATATATTACACTGCTCCATATTTAGAATGTGCAAGCTAGAAGAGTTTGGACCAGGTTCTATGGTATTTTTAATTCAAATTCAAATTGAATAACAAGAGAACAAGAAAAACTAATTAAACTTAAAAATAAACCAATTTAAAAACAATTTAATATAATGCGTTTATCATGCGTTTAGTAAATAAGCTAGTTGCCCTTTACTCAGCTTTTGGGGGTAGGACGATTGCGGACATCTGGCGGGGGTTCCCCACCACTGAAAATGTCTGAAGGTGTTCATGTGTTTTACATAGGAATATGCTGAACATTTTGCAATAAGTTTTATGCGGTAAGTAAATGAGCTAGCCTGGCCTAGCTTTTTGGGTGTAATCAGTTAGGGACGTCTGGCGGGGGTACCCCACCACTGAAAATGTTTGGCATCGGTAATTCTTGATACATGTTGGTATGCTGAACATTTTGCAACAAGTTTTATGCGGTTAGTAAATGAGCTAGTCTAGCTTAGTTTTGGGTAGGGCATTTAGGGACGTCTGGCGGGGGTACCCCACCACTAAAAATGTCTGGCATCGGTAATTCTTGATACATGTTGGTATGCTGAACATTTTGCAACAAGTTTTATGCGGTTAGTGAATGAGCTAGTCTGGCTTAGCTTTTGGTGTGTGGTCATTTGGGGACGTCTGGCGGGGGTACCCCACCACTGAAAATGTCTGGCATCGGTAATTCTTGATACATGTTGGCATGCTGAACATTTTGCAACAAGTTTTATGCGGTTAGTAAATGAGCTAGCCTGGCTTAGCTTTTGGGGTGTGGTCATTTGGGGACGTCTGGCGGGGGTACCCAACCACTGAAAATGTCTGGCATCGGTAATTCTTGATACATGATGGTATGCTGAACATTTTGCAACAAGTTTTATGCGGTTAGTAAATGAGCTAGTCTGGCTTAGCTTTTGGGGTGTGGTCATTTGGGGACGTCTGGCGGGGGTACCCCACCACTGAAAATGTCTGGCATCGGTAATTCTCGATACATGTGGATATGCTGAACATTTTGCAACAAATTTTATGCGGTTAGTAAATGAGCTAGTCTAGCTTAGGTTTTAGGGTAGGGCATTTAGGGACGTCTGGCGGGGGTACCCCACCACTGAAAATGTCTGGCATCGGTGATTTTTGATACATGTGAATATGCTGAACATTTTGCAACAAGTTTTATGCGGTTAGTAAATGAGCTAGTCTAGCTTAGCTTTTAGGGTAGGGCATTTAGAGACGTCTGGCGGGGGTACCCCACCACTGAAAATGTCTGGCACCGGTGATTCTTGATACATGTGGATATGCTGAACATTTTGCAACAAATTTCATGCGGTTAGTAAATGAGCTAGTCTAGCTTAGTTTTTGGGAGGGCATTAGTGACGTCTGGCGGGGGTACCCCACCACTGAAAATGTCTGGCATCGGTAATTCTTGATACACGTTGGTATGCCGAACATTTTGCAATAAGTTTCACGTGGTTAGTAAATGAGCTAGTCTAGCCTATTTTGGGGGTCTATTTATTTGCCCCTCATGACCACACCCACCACAACGGGCGCGGCAGACGTTCATATACTATGACAGTGACCCCTAGGGAACCTAGTGACGCATATAGAAATTGGTTAGCTTTTCAGCTAGGTTGAACCCCCCGGGCTCCTGGTCTAAGCGCCAATGGAATAACAAATAAGGATTAAAGGTTATTAAACAAATAAACGAAACTTAAATCAGGCAAAAAATGGTTAATATTTGCATACAGGTCACAAACTGTGGGACGGCAGATCTGGTAAGGGATAAGTAGTCATTTACATAGAACAGAAAACCAAGGTCCTGTGTACATATTGGTAAGCACTTAAAAGTAAAAGAATCTTTAACAATCGGAATTTGACTATAAGAGTAGACAATAGCATTGCCGTTTGGGCAAAACTACCCTCGTGGCACACTGCATGTTAATACCCGGCTTCAATACCCCAGTTGGAGCATAAAAGTATTACGTCGATACCCATTTTATTTCGAAAGCAAGGTAAAGTCGCTCAATATATTCCATAATATACAAATTTAAAAACATGAATTAGAATTCAATATTGGTCAAATCCAATCAATATCGATGTTATGTTGAAGTGAAAATATAAGAATCTTATATCCAATATTTAAGATACATTTTATAATGGTTCTGATTTGTAATGAACAAGTAAAAAATAGTATACTATACATGACAATGTGGAAATAATAAGTAAAGGCGAATTTACAACAAAATATTAATTGAAAAAAAAAATCATGAAAAATGGATTAAGCTTGCATAAACCAGTGCCGTTCAATTTAAACAGTTGATATATTTCTTGAACATAATTTATTATAAAGTACATTAAGTTTTCCATATTTAATTAATGTTGCAAATCAAAGAAGTTTCTGAGCACAATCACCTGGGGCCGACTTTACAAACAAACTGTAAGTGGGACACTCACATAATGATTATAATAAATCTTTATTACCTTCTTAGACATAGAGATGAGAAATTTGAAACAAAATAATAAATAGATGTAAATGATACATGGATATCATTATGTTAAATTGCTTAGAGCTACGCAGTTTCATAATTATTATCCTACAGTCCTACATGTACATCAATTTGTACCGTTTTAGTATAACTAGGAAATTTACATAGAGCTAAATGTATGCAATCCAGATATGGATTGGAACTGAACATGCACTCAACATTTCATGTATGGTACATGCAGTTACATTAATAACTATCCAATAATGCATACTTTATGACAACATAAGTTTTTTCACAGTAATCTTCAAATGATGAGTACAATCCACGTGGGTGACAATCATTTAATTTGCATGGTTCTGTTATGGTGTATTTATCTTTAAAAGTAACTTCATGGAACGTATATAACATTTGAATGATAAGTAGAGCTTCATATGCACTATTTATATATTTTTCAGTTATCCTAATTCAGGTTCGCCATTAATCATGCCCAATACAACTATCGTATTTGGCTTGCATTTCACGCCATTTTAGTTTAAATAATTATCATAAAGACTTCTTCATTAGGAGAAATGCATTTCTCGTTCAGTAACTCTGTTGGGATCTTGAGCGACTTAGGTAAAATAACTTGACCTGTTCTTTCATCCAATATTAGTTTTACTTCGGGTGTAATCCAATCAACAGCTAAACGTATTTGCTCTTGCAACGCCACACTTTTGCATATATTTAAAGCATCTTATAATGTTGCACAAGTCTATGGGGCATGTTTAGCTTCGTATCTCCTACACCAGTACTGAGAAGCTGGACCAAGTTGACGCAGCTTAGAAAGGTAATTTACATGAAAATGTTGTTTTGGTATAATAGCGCCACCAGGGAAAAGCGTCTTGAATAGGCAGTGATGACGATATATAATTTCTTCTAAATACAGTAATTTCAACAGTTATAGCTGGAGCCAGGATACAATCGGTTATTTCCATTAGAAGCAAATGTTTATCATCTATTAGTATGAGTTCTCCAATTATTAAAAATGTATCTTCCCAAACACCAGGACTGTGATGCCGATTTCTCTTGTTTAATATGTGTTGGCTTATTTTTACAATCAACTAAGAAATCAAAAATCTTTTAATAACTGAAACGTTTGCGGTTTACAAAATGTTGTAAAACACGCTTTATTTCATACTGCAAGCAACGTTCAAAAATGTCATGCATTGGATCTGGGCAAATATTGTTTGGTATTGAAAAGTACTTTAGCTGACTAAGGCAGCATCGTCAATAAACTCCAGATATTTTAGGATCATTTTCAACATCGTTAACACCAATCGCATGTTGTTCTTCTGAAGTCACTCTCTCTAAATCTATGTTTGAAATTAAAGCGAGGTCCCGTGTACACATTGGCGTGCACGTAAAGGATTTCTTGGAATTCGATATAAAAGTAAGCCGTAGCGCCGCTGCTCGGGCAAAATTTCCCTCATAACACACTGCATGGCGTATTCCCGTCTTCCATTAGCCCAGGTTAGGTGCATAACAGAACGTCAAACCCCATTTCATCTTTAGAACCATAACAAAAATGGCACGGAAGGTTTTACCTAAATCCAAAAAGTAGCATCCAAATTGTCACCAGACCACATTGTTCATGCCCCCCCCCCACAATAAACTTAACTTCTCCAAGCTCCAATAACTTGAGGTCATACAAAAGATGTTCGAGTATCTTAGTAAATCCATACTTCTTTACATCTTCAGCTAAACAATAAGCAACCGAGATCATATTGTTTTGGGATTTCATATATAACGCACCGACTTTGTGTACACTTGTTTTCGATCCTAGTGGGTTTACGGATTCAAATTCATCAAAGTACATATTGAATTGCTTCTGGGTTCGGTGTGAAAATTGGTTCCTTTTTATATATTTCCCCATCCGAATACTCCCGTAATGTATGGCGCCCAAACTTTTCATCAAAAGCCACTTCTTCTACGGTGTCATGTTGATCTTCATAATTAATGAAAGATATTGGCAATTCTAATGTACATGTTTTATATTCCGACCACATCGTTACTTTTATTCTTTAGAACATTCACATGTATTTCTGTTTGAAAACATTTTTACATTACATAACTTTATAATCCATTATCTAAAACAAAATTCAGACAAATAATTAAGGATAAGGTGTTTTGGGGATCAATGTCCTATTACACACAATGTCGCCAAACCTGGGCAATTAAAAATTTTATTCACATACACTCTTGCGGTATTGTCAAAAACAATTTCCTTTCACCTACGATTCTTATACCATTAGAAACCAGTTAGCCATCATAGATCACAATACCCACATCTCAAGACAAACCAGAAAAAAACAGACTCGGTAAACCAATTGTTGGGAGGCCAGTTTTCAATAAAAACAAAACAATGGGTAGCCCATGAATAGTCTGAAGAAAAAGAATATCCATATACTAGGTAACAAATATTCCGTATGTTTACCCGTGTTCTTATTTAATATAGTTTATATCCATAATAATTATGTAAATTATGAGTGAAGCGCCCGTGCTGGCTGCACCTCGTCTCAGCTCTGATTGAAAGGTGAAACACTGGTTGAATGATAAGTTGTAGATACGTGAGTTTTGTCATATATATGTATGAAGCTATGTAGAATACAACTGTGAAGAAATATTTTGTTTTGGGTCACCATTTTAGTGGTTTTTTGAAGATTTTTGGGACAAATTGTGAATGAATTTATTGACATAAGTCACGTATGACTATGCTCACACACCAAGCTGTGTTCATTCATGCGGGCCCTTCTGTGGCCAGGCTATTGTTCTACTGATTGGATTGAACAAGGGATTAAGCATTGATTACCTCACAAGGCTAAAACAATGTTGCAGATTGGGTTAGCTCCGAGATGCAATAATGGACTAACCCATCTGTGACGTTTATTTGTTTAAGCCATGCTGCACGTGCAGTCTTTTTAGGGGTATTTAGTCCTGTGCTAGGTTAAGCTCTTCCCACTTATTTCCTTGGATGTGACAAGACTAACAGCTAGTTAGTACAAGAGTTATTAAGTTATATAAAAGCATTGGATATTGGTAATAGATATAGTAAGTAGAAAGCTTATTTCTTATTATTAACCACTGCTAGTGCATGTGCCTGTAGCTTGATATAGTATTGGTGTGTGTAGCTTTGCTTAGTGGCATGGGCTGTGCTTATATGTAGACTGATTATATATGTGTCTATCAATTGTATTTATCGTCGTCCCGTCTTAACCCCTTGACCCATATTGCCTTCCCACTCGGGCTCACACCGTTTAAGTGGTTAGCCCGGTGGGTTAGATAAGTATATAGACCCGAGTTTACAACAAATGGCGTTTTGCGGCTTCGGACTTTAGCGTGTAGGGTTAATTTGGGACTGAAACATAAAGATAATCCCTTTTTGAATAGAGGGGATAGGTTATATATAAGCCCTACCCAGCGTAATAATTAAGACATTTTAGAAATTGAAATTGTTCAATTAGAATGGGTCATTCAATTGTGATTTGAATTACAAAGGGAAAATATTTATATAATCTAATATTTGAGCTATTACAAGTGTATAGTCGAAACCGCGGGAAATTACCCCCGTTCCCTTGGTAACGCACGCTTATTGCGTGCAGCTATTCGAGTGATAGGAATTTTTAGTAGTCATCAATGTTATGATATATGTGAGACAACTGAAGGTAGTTTAGGACATGAATTTATCAAAATAGTTGTAAAAAGAATTATATTTAAAATAATAGTGAGATTAGAAAATCTTCGGTAAATTTTTCCACGTTTTAGTCAATCACGTGGGTGTTAGTAGACTTAGGAATTTCCCGATAGGCAAAGTGGTTACCGGAAGTAAACAAACAAGATGGCTGACTTTTAACAAATATTTCTGAACTTAGACTATTTCTTTTAGATTAAGGGTGTTTGTGGACTGTAGGAAATAAACTTGTTATTTTAAATTGATTTGGTAGTATAGGCTCAATATCCCTGATACCGGTAGTTACTCTAGTGAGAATTATAAATAACTTTAGACTGGTGTTTATACGGAAAAGTTAGACATGGCGGAAAACTCAATTAAACAAGAATGGGGCAATGGTAAAGTGTCTGAAAATGAATTTAAAGAATATTTTAATAATTTGTTTACCTCATATAGACAAGAAACAGGGTTTAATTTACCCAACTTCCCCATAAATCAGGAAAGCTCCCTTTTAGATCTTCCTACTATAGGTCAACAAAGCCAGGATGTTCGAAATAATGAACCGTTATTGACACCGGGTGACATTAATAAAATGTCTGAGGCACAGACCCGGGAGAGTTTCTTAAATTGGTATCTTCAACACAGTCAGGAGGCAGGAGTTAATGCCCTTAACCCACCCCCTCCTAAAGAGGGGATACCTCCCACGGATCTTCATAGAGTTAAACAAAGTCAGGATATTAGGAATAGGGAACCCCTACCTTACCCTCCTATCCTGGTACCCGAAACAGACAGAAGGGGGAGGGGAGCGGAGGATAATAATCAAATAAGGCAGACTCCGTTTAATCCTTCAATATTACCTAGGTCACTATCCTTCAATGGAAAGTCCGATGGCAGTTGGGATACGTTTAGTCATAAGTTTCTTAGGTTCGCCCTGTCCCAACCCTGGGGAGCTTATAGCTCAAGATGTATGGACTATTTTTGTTATTGTTTGACTGATAAGGCTGCAGAATATTTTACCGATTTAATGAAAAAATCTCCGGAAATAAATTTTGGTGTAATGTTAGACTTGATGAGGAAGCGTTTTGGAGGTCAAAATATACCTGAGGCAGCCCAGGTAGAATTTCAGACTGCGACTCAAGGTATGAACGAGTCAATAGGTGATTGGAGCGATCGTGTTCGACATTTGGCCTTACGAGCTTATTCGGGTTTGTCGTCGGGGGATTTCATAGCAAGGCAGTCAGTATTAAAGTTAGTTTCAGGATGTAATGACCCTGAGGCGGGAAGATTTGTCGCCAATTTGCGTTTAGTTGACATGGAGGATGCCGTTGAACGATTGCAATGGTATTCCCATGTCAATAAGGTTATTCCGCTACAAACCAACTCAAATTCTTATCGGGGTAGGACATATCCCGGGGGTGAGGGATTGGTAGGATCAATCTTACCGGCCGAGACACAACATTATTCAAGTACTCGCAGAAATGACTATGATTCTGTAGGGGCGGGGTCTCGACACTCTAGATCCCCCATGCGGAGGCCCATATATCCAGATTTACGATCTCCTCAGGTCAGCAGAGCTTATTATTACCCTGAATTAAGGTCACCCAGTCCCTTTCCCGTAAGATTTGCTGAACCACTGGTGTCTGACAGAACAACATGGGAGGATTATAGTCAAGTATATCCCTATGCACGTAGAACTAGTCCTTCCCCCAGACCCAGCCAATCCAAACAGCCCCGTCTGAAAGTTAAGGATACTCTAGAGAAACCGAAAGAAGAGACGGAAATAGGCCAAATAAAAACTGACATGACACAACTTAAAGATATGATGGCCACATTAATTTTGACTCTAAATAGGAGAAGGTCCTCACCGTCGCCTAATAGAGCCAATATAATATGTTTTGGATGCGGACAGGCAGGACATTATAAGAGCGAGTGTCCTTCGCGACCTTCCAACTCACGGACACCTTCCCCCGTAAGGAAACAAGTAAGGATTAAGGAAGACATAGAGGCTTTAAACGATCAAGGGACGAGGCAATAGGCCTTCCTTCGATCCCGGTAGAACAAGGCCCAAACCTGAAACATTCGCCCCTCTCTATACCTGTAGACCAAGGTCATGTTGACCTTGCCCCTACACCCAAGGTTGGGGGGAGTGATAATGTTTCTAAGCCTGATGATGAAGTTTCTGTTGCTAGGTTACCCTCTACTATTGCATATAGAGTCCCCCTAACAATAGAAAATTTAGTTATAGAGTCTTTAATTGACACTGGTTCGGATTGTACAATAATATCGCCTGAGGTTTATGACCAAATCGAATGTAAGCCACCCAAAATTAGGGATATTACTATACATGCCGCCGCTGAAAATATGACATTTTCTGGATTTTTAATTGGCCCCGTTTCTCTCCAAATAGGATCTTTTAGGTTCACAGATAATGTGTATGTAGCCCCCATAGCTGATACCGCTTTATTGGGTTTAAATTTCCTGAAAAAATGGAAAGTTATAATTGACCTCTCACAAGAGTGTTTGATAGTTAATGACGAGACTATTCCCATAGTAACAGGACCAAGGCCTACCTGTAATACTTATAGTACCCCATGTACCGCTCAAGTCATGGTTCCGACTAAAACAATTATTACAGCGAGGTCAGTCACTCGTCTACCTTGTAAAATGGATAGGACATTAAAAGAGTATGTAGTAGAACCTATCAAAAGTGATCAATTACTCATTGGCCGCACTCTTCATTCAAATACGGAATATCCTACCGTCTGTCTGATTAATGCGTCCGATGAAGTAATTGTATTGCAATCTAATGACATCATTGGACAAGCCTATGAGGTTGGAACGGAATCGATACTGCCTATTCCCGTAGGAGAATCGTTTCCGGGGTCCCCCACCCCAAACCCTCAAGGTTCCCACAATGGTGACAATGAGGTAATAGAAGAAGGTAGTCACCCCCTACCTGAACATTTAGTTGCCCTATATGAACGGTCAATAAAGCATTTGTCCAGCGTCCAAGCTAAACAAGTAGCGGAATTATTGATTGAGTTTAGTGATGTCTTTGCTCAGACTGAATATGATTTAGGAAATTTTACGGCAATAGAGCATGCTATTCCTACGGGAGATGCCCGACCCATAAAAGAACGTATGCGTAGAACCCCTTTGCATTTTGTGTCCGAAGAGGAAGCCCACTTAAAAAAAATGCTTAAGATAGGTGTCATTGAACCTTCAAATTCGGATTGGGCGTCGGCCCCCGTATTAATACGCAAACCAGACGGAAATGTAAGATGGTGCATTGATTATAGAGCCCTTAATGCAGTTACAACTAAGGACGTTTATCCCTTACCCATCATCGAAGAATGTCTAGATACCTTGGCCGGTAACCAATGGTTCTCCAAATTAGATGCCAACTCGGCATATTGGCAGGTTAAAGTAAAGCCCGAAGATCAAAAGAAAACAGCTTTTTTGACTAAATTTGGTTTATTTGAGTTTAAACGTATGCCGTTTGGCTTAAGTAACAGCCCTTCGACTTACTGTAGGGCCTGCTCCCTTGTGTTACAGGGCCTTAATTGGAACATCTCCTTAGCCTTCCTGGATGATGTGTTAATTATGGGTCAACAATTTGAAGATCATTTGAATAATCTTAAAACGGTCCTTGCACGTTTCCGTCAGTACGGCTTAAAAATGAAGCCTAAAAAATGTGAATTATTTAAGCAGGAAGTAGAATTTCTGGGTCGTATGGTGAGCAAAAATGGCATTAAAATGAGTGATAAACACTTGGCTCCGGTGAAAGATTGGCCGGTCCCTAAGACTACCCGGGAAGTAGAGAAATTCCTGGGGTTTGCCAATTATCACAGAGTGTTTTTAAAAGGATACGCAGAAAAGGCGCTAGCCTTGTATTCTATCACAGGTAAAAAACCTTTTTATTGGGGAAAAGAGCAACAAGAGGCGTTTGAAAAAATAAAGATTGCGTTAACTACTACTCCCGTTTTAGCATTACCCAATCAAAATGATACCTTCATCTTGGATACGGATGCAAGTAATTTAGCTGTAGCCGCTGAATTAAGTCAGGTCCAAGATGGGCAAGAAAGAGTAATAGCCTATTCTAGTTTTTCATTAACACCTGAACAACAACGTTATTGCACGACAAGGAAGGAATTACTAGCGGTTGTTCGATTTACCCGACAATTTAGGCATTATCTCTTGGGTCGTCCGTTTACGGTCCGGACTGACCATAGTAGTCTCACTTGGCTTTTGAAATTTAAGCGTCCCAACGGCCAGTTAGCTAGGTGGATGGAAGAGCTCGCCCAGTATGACATGACTGTAAAATATCGACCAGGTTCCAAACATGTTAATGCCGACGCCCTGTCTCGGATACCCGTGTCTGGTCCTTGTCCTGATTTTACCCTGAATGTCCGTCCTAGTGATTTACCCTGTAAAGGCTGTAAATATTGTGTCCGGGCACATGAGAATTGGTACTATTATCAAAGGGATGTTGAAGAGGCTGCCCCTTTCGTTCCACCAAAAATTAATAGCGTATCCACTCACAAGATAGACTTAGATCATTTTAAAGGGGAATGGCAGGATAAAATTAATGAAAATCTCTGTACGAATGATTTTGAGGGATTATTAACAACCCGTGCTCTAATAATTACTCCTAAAATTTCTCAAGGAAACCCCCAAGTATTGACCTTGACCCCAGACACATCAGGATTAGATTTATCAGGCAATTTAGAACAGGAAATCAAACAAGGTCAGAAAGATGATTCGGATTTGGCAATTTTGTTAAACTGGCTAAAAACCAAGATCGAGCCTGGCGAGGGTGAATTATTTTTGGCTAGTCCTGCGGCTAAGAGTTATTGGATAAATAAGAATTTATGTTATATAGATGAGAATGGTATTTTGTATAGGAAAGATTTGGATGGTAGGTGTCGATTAGTAGTACCCCAGCCCTTAGTTTCGGAGCTTTTACGATTAAATCACGATGTACCCTTGGCCGGTCATCAAGGTAGGGATCGGACTGTACTTAGAATTAAAACCCGATATTATTGGTATAGGATGAATCAAGCCATCAAATTGTATGTCGCCTCATGTAGACAATGCAACCAGAGCAAAAAGGCGGTTAGGATAGCTAGACATAACTTGATTACTTATCATGCAGGGGCCCCGATGGAGAGAGTTCACTTAGATTTCCTGGGTCCTTTGCCCAAGTCCAATCAAGGAAATGAATACATATTGATGATGGTGGATCAATTTACAAAATGGGTTGAGTGTATTCCTCTGCCATCTCAAACTGCAGAAATAACAGCCCAGGCTGCGGTGAATGAATTTTTCTCGAGATTTGGAGTTCCGTTCCATATCTTTACCGATCAGGGACGGAATTTCCAAAGTGATCTGTTTATTTCCTTGTGTGATTTATTGAAGATACATAGAGCTAGGACTACCCCCTATCGGCCCTCATCGAATGGTCAAGTAGAACGGTACAATAGGACGTTGATGGACGCATTACGTTGTTATATGGGAGATACACAAGCAGATTGGGACATTTATTTGCCTCAATTAGCCGGTGCCCTCCGTTCGTCGGTAAACCGGTGTACGGGGTATACGCCCAATAGGTTAATGTTAGGGAGAGAAGTGAATATGCCTGCGGAATTAATGTTCGGATCGCCCTCAGAAGATCAGGAGACCTGGCCTGATGAATATTTAAGAAATTTGCAGGAAAATATAATTAAAACTCATGAAATAGCTCGTAAAACTCTGCAGACTCGCCAGAAACGAATGAAAAAGGATTATGATGTTAAAATCTGGAAAAAGTCATATGAAATTGGGGATTGTGTGTATATATTAGATACAGCTTGCCTCAAAGGGAAGAATAAAAAATTGAGTCCCTATTGGAAAGGCCCAGGGGTGATTGATAAGGTGGTGACCCCCTACCTGTTAAGGGTTAAAACACGTAATACACAATCTATTGTACATCACGACCGAATAAAACCCTGTAGGGATAGGGAAATACCCCCCTGGGTAGAGTATTATAGGAATAAAGTACTGAATGAAGATAATCCGACTCCAGCACGGTCTACCCGAAAAATTTATTGTCTATGTCGGAGACCTTGGGGCCGAGGATTCGGAATTCAGTGCGACCATTGCTTGGAGTGGTTTCATGGCCGGTGTATAAATCTAACCCCAGAGGAGGCAGAGGGTATAGATATATACACTTGTCCTAATTGCGATTCCACAAACCAGGCAGGATAATCTGGGAGAAAATGGAATGATTTTCTCCCGGAGCATGTTTTATTTTCAGATTTTACAGATTTTTTATATATAGATAGAGAGTAAACTTTTTCCAGGATGAGAAAAGGTTTCACAAATAGATTCCCCTGTTCGGAATCAGAACAGAATACCGTTGAGCACAGTTGGGATGACGAGTTATATGCACCGGAAATTTGTCTTAGCCCACCATCTCCGCAGGTGCTACATGACAGCTCTACCTCAATGAGTTCAGACTCGGAATGGTCTTTGTTGTCGTCTCCTATTCGATTGGATGAATGGGCAAATATCATTAGGTCTCCTATCCACCCTCCTCCTGTCTTGAAAAGACCCCAGTCCCAGGATGCGAGAGTGATGGAGGAATCTAGTTCGGAAATGGATGAGTTGACCCTATTCATTTCCCCGACACAGAATAAGACTCAGCAGCCGCCTATACCTTTAGCCCGTTGGCAAATTAGGCCTACTCCTACGGGAATTACTCCAATGCCAGTTCCGCTTATGTCATTAAGGGTAGCACCACCGACTGAATACGCAAAACCATCCTTTTTGTCGCCTTTGTTTACTGAATATGAAAGGCCTACAACTATTACGAGTTTTGGAGAGAGACAACCCGGGCCATTACCTGGAAGTAATCCTAGACTAAATTTTGATCAGTTTAGGGTACCGGAGACAGTTCTTACTACTAGGAGACCTCCAGCAGTAGGACAACAGCATATGAATATGGTTCCTGACAGGGGAGTAGGAAGAGACCGATATGTTCCGGAATCATCCGGATATGAATTTTCAATGGGGAGAGAGTCGTTGCCCCTACACTTAGGGAGGGGTAAAAGATTAGGCTTTGGTCCTCGCCCTATGAACATAGCCCCAATACCCCCTAAAAAGAGATTGATAAATGATGAAAACTTTCAGGCGCTACCTTGCGATAGGCCAATGTCTCATATTGGGCCGGTGAATTTTTCTAATCAAAGTAGGATGCCAGCCTGGGAAAAGGTTAATAGGGAAAGATTAGTTAAGGCCTCGTTATGCCCGGTTCCTGGGTGTGGAGCCAAAAGTAATTCCTTAAAGTTTCATGTATTTAATCATCATTTGCCCCCATACTTTAGGATTCCAAGAGGTGGAATGTCAATCCCTAGCAAGGAAATAGTAAGCAAAAGGGTGTTGGCGTTAAGGGCTCTAGCAAGAGCAATCCCGGAAACAGGAGAGTCATTATGGGAGGTAATGGATAAGCTAAATCGGGATAGATTGATACCTACGGACAGTAAGGTGGATCCCGCCACCTATGGAGCATTTAGGGAATTGGCACGACAGTCGGGTTGGATTCCTATTAATGACTTTTCTCTACACCCTCTCCGTCATCCGGCTTTACTAACTCACTGGAGGGTGTTGGCTACCTTATTGGGATACCTCTCCCCAGGAGATCAGAAAATTTTCTGGAATAAATTTAGGTAAACTATAGTGAATAGTATGAGTAGAAAATGGGAAATATCCCAGGGATATCGGTGAATGGAGTATCGCGGTTTCCATAAAAATAAAATAAAAATAAGAAAATAAAAATTAAGTTAATAACAGTTAGTAATTGGTTGTGATGTTTTTTTTTCTTTTCAGTATGGATAATCAAGAACCAGCTATACCCCCTCACCCACTAACCCTGGGAGGGGGGAATAATAGTGACTCAGGCACTCCCAGGTCCCTCTTAGACCAGTTTGAATGGTTTGGGGGCCTGGGGGTGAGGCCTCGGACCCGCAGGGGGCCGGTCCAGGCTCCTCCTACAGAATTGAGGCTGAGAGGGGAAGGAAGAACCTTGCCTTTTCCCCGTGCCAGGGGAAGAGGTAGGGGACGGACGACAGTCCCTGAAGACCCTCTACCAGCCACTCCGCCCCCAGGAGTGGTGGAGGGTACTTCAGTTGGACAGGCCGAGTCTCTCCGGCCCTTACCTGTTTCAGGATCCGGTCCTGGACAGGGGAGGGTACGGAGAGGCTTTGGCCTCCCCCCAGTTCACCCTAGCCCTCCTGATACAGGACGGGCTTGGGAGGATGGAGGGATGGTGGCCTCTGGAGGATCCAGTTGGGATCCAAGGTTACCAGGACGCTCTGGGTTTACGGCGCCACCTCGCCGGGAAACCTCCAGTCAGAGGAGGACCCGTAAAAGGGAGGAGCGCCGTAGACGCCAGAGAGCCCGAGAGGCAGTGGGGGCCGCCCCTGGAGAGGAAGAGCCTACCAGTCTCTCGTCACAGCAGTGGCGAGAGCTGTTAGGTTTAATCACCTCCAGGGACAGACAGAGGACAGTCCGATGTCCCCACTGCCGTCGTCCACTTACTCCTTCCCGACGCTAGGGTTTCTCGGGGTAATTTTTTTTTAGTATTTAGTTCTTTTTCCTTGAGTCCCTGTTTTTTTTGTTCTTTTCGTTATGTTTTGTTGGGGTGGTGGTTTTTGGGGTTTTTTATTATTTTTAGGGAATGGCCGCTCTTACTATTTGTCTATCCTCTCCTGTAATCTGTCCTAGATATTCTATGTTTCATTTTCCCTGGTACTTTCCTGTGTTCTGTCTAGTTTACCTATTTTCTGTTTCCTGTCTAGATTCTGACTTTTATATTTTCTTCTGCCCCCTTTTTTCAGAGCTTAACCTGCCTATCCTAAGGAAGGGGGGATGGGAGTTATTTTTATCGGTTTTTGTTTTTTCCCCAAGCAGGGTCCCTTTTTTATAAGATGAGGGGGTGTGTTGCAGATTGGGTTAGCTCCGAGATGCAATAATGGACTAACCCATCTGTGACGTTTATTTGTTTAAGCCATGCTGCACGTGCAGTCTTTTTAGGGGTATTTAGTCCTGTGCTAGGTTAAGCTCTTCCCACTTATTTCCTTGGATGTGACAAGACTAACAGCTAGTTAGTACAAGAGTTATTAAGTTATATAAAAGCATTGGATATTGGTAATAGATATAGTAAGTAGAAAGCTTATTTCTTATTATTAACCACTGCTAGTGCATGTGCCTGTAGCTTGATATAGTATTGGTGTGTGTAGCTTTGCTTAGTGGCATGGGCTGTGCTTATATGTAGACTGATTATATATGTGTCTATCAATTGTATTTATCGTCGTCCCGTCTTAACCCCTTGACCCATATTGCCTTCCCACTCGGGCTCACACCGTTTAAGTGGTTAGCCCGGTGGGTTAGATAAGTATATAGACCCGAGTTTACAACAACAAGTTACTCTATTTGATGACCTTGTCACCTTTGTTTTTGCTAAATGTGAACAATGAGAGAAATCACAGATTACCATAGTTTACACTGAATGAACTAAGGAAATTAAATATAGGAGGGGTTGTCGTAGTGGCAAAGTAAAAACAAGAGCTACCGCCCGTGTGCAATGTGACGTCACTTACAAGATCATTTGTGTTAAAGGGGGTTTGCTCAATACACGTTCGGCGAGGACCCATGTCCACTCCACAACAACGACAAAGCCCAGGCTATTCATGATCTAATTCTTGATAATACACTAGATATTTTGGCTTTAACGGAGACATGGTTTAAAGATAACGGATCGGATCACATAGCTATCAACAAACTGACACCGAATGGATATCAGTTTACACAGGTTGCACGCAAGGGGAAACGAGGGGGGGGATAGCTGTTATCCACAGAGACAATTTCAAATGCAGCATTGTTAACACCTTTAACAAGACCTGTACATTTGAACTCCTCTCGCTGAGATTTATGACGGAATCAGAAGTTGTCAATTTATTAACAATTTACAGACCACCACTCAGGACAAGTGTCGCCCTCGATGAACTCGCGCTACTATTAGACCGTATTACAACCCTTCCAGGTAAAGTCTTGATTGTTGGAGACTTTAATTACCATGTGGATCAGTCGGTCAATAGAGATGCTGTGAAGTTTTGTGGATTACTGACATCCCATAACTTTGTTCAACACATCACAAAGCCTACACACACCGGTGGTCACACACTTGACCTAGTCATCACTCGAGAAGACGAGCTGAAAGTTAGTGACATCAATTTTGACCATTCAGTGCAGTCTGATCATTTCGCTGTTCTATTCAACATTGATATCAAGTCACCTAGGCGGCAACGTAAGACTATAACCTATAGGTAGTGGAAGGACGTGAATGGTGATCAGCTTGAATCTGACTTGGTGTCTAAACTCCCCACATGTGAAGGTCTGACCGTGTGTGAAACCCTGGAAGTGTACAACGACTGTGTGGAGACTGTTGTTAACGACCATGCGCCAGAACGAACATGCACTGTTACTGTTCACGACAACGAGGACTGGTACAGCGATGACATCCGCCACGCCAAGCGAAAACGACGTCGTCTAGAGAAACAGATGAAGAGGACAAAATGAAATGAAATGAAATGAAATATGGTTTTATGGCACGTCAGCACCAACCGGGCCATATTGTGCCAAATTTATAATGATTATTTTGAGACAGGCTAAATTATATCACAACAAAAAATTATATGCATAAATAAAAACGATATCACAGTAGTAATTAAGGTTAAAAGTAAATTAATCGCTTTATGCATACAATATTTAAAATACAAAAATGAAATGATACTATATACAGTTAAAATTTATGATAAAATCCTGTCTCTTTTAAAAAGTCTAACACTTGATTAAATAAACCCGGTTGGGCAAATAGATTATGCAAAGTCTGGCAACGATAGTGTGTTTTCCTTATATTTTTGAGATACTCGCACTCAATCAAAATGTGCTTAACTGTCAAGGGAACATGACAGTGTTCACATTCTGGCTGAGGCTCTCGCTTTAAGATGAAAATGTGTGTTAAAAAAGTATGACCGATGCGAGAGCGACACAAAACAACCTCATCCCTCCTGTTGGTTCTGTAGGAGTTGGGCCAATCTCCTAAGAGAGGCTTAATGTGATGAAGTTTGTTTGTGTCTGCAGTATCCCAAGACCGTTGCCAGCGGTCATATATAAAGCAATTAATGGAGGATTTAAAATCGGTGAATGATAAAAGAAATTTTGATATCGGAAGATCCAGAGCAGACTTGGCAGCTAAGTCTGCCTGATCATTCCCTTTAATATCAACGTGATTGGGGAGCCAGCAAAGGACTGTGTCCTTGCCGATAAACTCGTGTGATAGTAGCAGACGATAAATGTCTGCTACTAATGGGTGTACAAGCTGTTTATTGTTTATAGCTTGTAAATCCAGGATATTCGTTGAGGATATCCGTTAGTTCTTTCTGAAGTTTAAAAAGGTCCTCAAGAATACTGTCATCCGTGGATGTTAAACTGATACAACCTGATTTAGTTTTTGATGTTAAGTCACAGGTTCCAAGCCAGACGTAAAGCCAAATGTCTCCCAGGTCTCTTTCCTCACGCCTGATATTGTCCTTCAGCCAATCAACCCCCTGTCTGGTGTTTTTTCCTCCTCGGTATCTCCAAACAATTTCGCGTTGAAAGGGGGTTGAAACTTGGTCCTCCAAATATCTAGCTTTGCTATCAGAAAGGATGACTGGCGTTAATTTCCTCTGTCCATCTGGAGGTGATGTATCCTTTTTAAATATTTTTTTAAAGAATTTAAACTAATTAAAAATAGAATATGAGTTGACTAGGCCTATATATTATATATTAAAGTAGATAAAGTACAAGTTATATGACTAAAAAGTTTATAGAAAATAGACCTGTAATAAAGGAGTCAACATATATGATAATAAGAAGAATAGATCTAATTATATATAATTATCAAATAATTATAATAATGATTACCCGTAATAATGATTACAGGTAATAATGATTATAATGTTTACAATAAATATAATAATGATTGAACAAATCAGGTCTTACTTAAATACAATTAGACATAAAATAATTTCGGTATAATAATGAAGATATTATACAGTAAATAAATTTCAACAAAATATAGCTTTGAAAATATATAATATAATCAAAGAAGGCTTTAATTTCGAACCGTATAGTAAGAGATTAAGCAAATAAATGAATAAGCTTACTGCCTTGTGCAGCACGTGCTTCCTTCGGTGTTCAATACTCGCAAACAAAATAGAAAATAACCCATTAAACAATTATTTTTTCGCGATGGATACCACCACAATATATGTTCTAATACAATAATTCCATCTGTACTTACCAATACGAAAAATAACATTCATAAAAGTCTTTTAAACCACTTGACAACGCAACCTCGTGTAACAACTGTTTTGACAGTTCGTCTCATCTTCTAGAAAAAAAATCAACATCTCCAGAGATCGATATATTGATCACAAACGACATCAATGCTACTTGATGCCGGAACACATTTCAAATTTTATCGTTACAAAGTATTACACTGTCAATATTCACAAAATACAGTTTTTAACAAATTTGTCAATTGTGGACATTTTGAGGCCTAATGACACCTTCCCGAAATTCTGCAGCGAACGACAATAGTACGGCACGGCTAATTTAAATTAAATAAGTTACACTTCGTCAAAAACTTATAATTTACGCAACATACACTAACTGATATATGTTTACCCGAATGGCAAAGAATATGACACAAATTAAGGTAAATTATAAAACTAAACCGAAACATAATTTTACGCGTAGTAATTCCTAAAGAAGGTGAAGGTTATTTGCACTATCTTCAAAGATATGGAATGTATTGAATGCGTGATCGAGAAAGAAATGAAATGGTTTGGGCTTTAAATATTATATAGGTATATAAATCATTGATTTCCCTCGATTTTGAATCCATCAGGAGGTTCCGATCATCCTCTCGATTTTACGTGCTCTTGAGATATGTCAACAGAGGGTCACTGGAGACGAAGCCTGTCAGAAATGAACAAAATGGCTATAGCACATGCTTTTGTATACCATACGTAATGAAATTGGTAATACATTAATTGAGAGAGGTTAAATGAAAAAGCGAGTCTTGACGGTTGTTCTACACACCGTGGGGCAGTAGTTAAGTGGTATGAGTTAGTTCAGAAATTTGAAATAATTCTTGGAGGTGTAACCGCGTTTGTTGGACAATTTGTGATATTTTCAACATAAATTTACGCCTCAGTGATCACAAGATGAGTTTAAAGGATCAGTGCTTGTATACAAATTGTCTGTGAGTACTATATTTTATTTTAGACTTTTGTATCCAAGGGCCACTGTTTCTGGTTTTTGAAATAATTTTTTCATCATTTCAGGTGTTGTAACAAAATGGTGTCACTTTACCTTGCCCTTAAGATGAAATTTGCATCATTTATTAATTGAAATATTGTAAAATAGTACAATTTGTTGACCAGAATAAAGATTGGGATATATTATTCAGTTACAACAAGAGTGGTATTCGGGCTTTAAGTAAAGAACCTGGGGTCACTTTGTGACGGCCATGAAATACATGTATGTCTTTTTATATTATACATGTGTATGCTCAAACCGAATGTAATTTTTAATAAATTAGCAAACATTTTATTTGTTTTTTCTGCTTATTTATTTATGCACCTTCTTTAAATTCTTGTTTTGGTTTGAAACCCAATTGGAGGGAAAAATTCTTTCAGTGGACACAGGATTTTAACTTGAACTAATGAAAATAAACACAAATTATAATCAATAAATTGAATAATAGGCGAGTAAAATAATATTAATTTAACTGGTTTGACGCGTTTTGAAAACAGTTCGGGTATAATTGCAGTTAAAAAAACAAGTTTAATTTCTTTACAGTCTTCCCAGAACTCACTGTTAAATATATTCCACTCTACTGCAAATCCCTTCAGTATCCTCACAAAGAAGTCACAATATATTTTTTCGGCAAATTGCCATTTGTCCCTAAATTTGAAATTGGTAGGCATTTTTCCTCTTTAGCCTTTCTTTACCATTTTCAATGGTACATGAAAAACAAGAGGGTCCCTGCTGGACTTGAATCTCCTTGTAAATGGTCATTTGATCTCTAAAAATCACCTACAACTGCACTTATGAGGCTAGTCCATCTGGACTTGCTCCAAGATGTAGATAATGTTCATTCACATATAGCCCACTCTCATATGTTCTGCGAGCTGCTCTCTCATGTGGCCGTCCCTAACAAAGACTTAGCCATCGTACTACTCGACATCATATTTCATGAGAGTTTTTATCAAGCACGCTGGTGGTGTATTTACTTTGCGTTTGCAAATAGTTACATAGTTACAAAATTTGGTGCTGTTAGCCGGCCTAGTCTAACTATGATTGTGCCAGTCATTCATTGACTGACCTCATGTTTCTCTGTCTATTGTTTTACAATCAAGTGTTTACTTTTAAGCTACTAAAATGTAAAATTCTCTTTCTGTTTTAATGTACAATCAAAAGTATTTACTTTTAAGCTACACAAATAACAAATGTATTGATGAATTTACAAATTAACGTGTGCAGTACTAATTTCGACACAAATGAAACGTAATTTTCGACATTTATTTAGGCGTCTTTGGAGGCTGTTTTCGCCAACATTTAATTTTGTATCAGGTGGGAGTATTGACGAAATGCAAAAGGAGGGGAATTGTTAACAGGCAGCTTTCTCCCATTGACACGGCCATTGACTACAGCTCGTATCTAGCTTAGTCGTGTCACAATAAAAACGAGTATTTCTAATTAAAAACTAAAGCAAAACAAGCAGGGTCATTATAATATTTATTATCTAACACAAAGTATAAAAACGCCACGTCACTGTCAACGATATAACAATGTTCACACGCTTAGGGGCAGTACTACCTCAGGTACTGTTCGTACTTATTATTAATAACATGCCAGTTTTTTTTTTACCACAAACTTGCCATTATCTGTTTCCTGCACATTAGCTTTCCCCAATATTTAGATGACGTTGGCTATTGAAATATCTGAAGGTTCAATCCATTGGCATTTCTTTCTATTATCCGGATTGGTAATTATTTCTTGGACATTCCCCACATACAACCCTTCTGTCGAATAAACACCAACCCAATCATCTGCTTCTATGTAAATCTAAAAAGACATAATAAATCAAATTAATTCGGTATTATGATTAGATCAATAAGTAATTACAAAAATCTGTGCTCGTTATCGCAATGCGAAACCTGCAATAGTGTAATCTATCGAAATTACTGTTAACAGAAATGTCAATTATCTAGGCAAGTTTCTAGCTTAGTGATAATTCTTACCCCTTCATTTAAAAATTCTGTCTTGCGATTTGGTTCATTGGAATTTGAAATGAATCACGTGGTTATCAATAAGATGCACGTATTTATTAACATAAATAAGTTTTTCACTAAAAAAAAATTATGTCTATAGGTTCGATATTTTTTTCCCTGTATTATGATTTTTTTACTGATTCCCGAGAGGTGTCATTAAATTTATATTTTTCTCGCTCTGACGAGATTCCTTGTAGCACTTTCACTTTGTGCTCCTAATTACCATTGCATAATTGCGCGTCCTACATCGCGGGCGCAATTCAGTTAGTTTTCTTGGCTCAGAGTCATCGGTATTTGGCAGGCGGCGAGCTAACCAGACCGTGAGCGGTGGATAAGGCGCTATTTTGCTAAATGGGTCGGGTGTTCGATCCCTGCATTGGCCGAGAAAGTTCATTTCGATTTTTTCGGCGTGATTTCCCCTTGTCAGTGAGGCAGAAGGAGGGCCTGACCAGGACAGCTGCCCAGTCGTTCGTATGGGACGAAAAACCGAGGTCCCGTGTTCACATTGGACTGCGCGTAAACGATCTCTTGGCAGTTGGAATTCAATATAAGAGTAGTCCGAGCAAAATTGCCCTCATAGCAAACTGTATGGCATATGCCCGTCTTCCATTAGCCTAGGTTAGGTGCATAATAGTAGGACGTTAAACCCCATTTCATTCATTCAATCGGTTCATTCATTTTACGTCAGATCTTCTTTAACATTACGTTTCTCTTTAAAGTATTTACCCGTTGTGAAGGGGAATAGCCGGCGCATCGCACGTACGACCTTACCCTTAACAATTCATTGGGCTAGGTTTCTATTATGTAACAGATCGTGGAGTCCAGAAACCTCTGTGCGTCAATTGTTATGAAGTACTTTCGACTGAATCCATGAATTATAATAATGTTTCAAAGTAAAATATGACTTTGTTCTTCGAGGGGTCGCGGTCTGGAATGGGGTCGCCACTCAAAAAAGGCTGGGAACCTATGGTCTATGTCATCGGTGTTATATTGTTGTGGAGGACGGTGACAGGTCACCATTCTTAATAATTCTGCCTGCAAGTACATTATCTGGTGTTACCAAATGAAATAAGGTTTAACATCCTACTGTTATGCACCTAACCTGGGCCACTGGAAGACGGGGACTCTTGTTATCAAAGTTGCAAACAAATTTCAATCCACTAACTGGTGGGATTTTTTTTTGCTGCTATATTTTGTTTTATATAAGCAATATTTTTTTTCAGATTTGTTTCTGAACAGGGATTGGGGAACAGACATAGCCTATATTAAACCTCTTCTTGGTGCTATGTTGACGCAGATAATGCTGTTTTCAAGTAGCAATGTAAAAGGGTATTTCTAAAATAATATCTTTATTTTCGTTGGTTCGATGTTAAGGTCCTTCTTACTTAACCAGTCAATAACCGCGGTTTTTCTGTTGTTGAATTTGGGATACCAGGAATCATACGTCTTTAGATTGTGGTAAGGGGTGTTGTCCATAACAACGACAACTTAGTTCAGGGAATGCGGCCATCAGGGCTTCTTCAAACCATTTATTGAAAAGTCTAAAACACAATTTAAATTTTTAAAAATATGCAAGTGATATTAACTTTAGTATACCCCCTTTTCAATTCCACATTGGGGAATACTATACTGGTTATATCGAAAATATCGAAAAGAATCAAGATCTGTAGGTTATAAACATGCATTTCAAGTTTCATCAAAATCGAATTAAAATTGTGACCTATACTGGGTCCACAACCTTGATATACCATATTTTAACACTATTAGCGTACAAACGGTGGCCATTTTGTCTGGCAATTATGGTCCGATTTCCATGAAATTCAAACTCAACCTTCCGTATGGTGTAACGGTGATAGAGTCAAGTTTTTTTAAATCGGATAATAATCGTGACCTCCAGAGGGACCATAGGCGATTTTTCGGACAATCAGGGGCCATAATTCAGGAAGTTATGATCTGATATGTGAAAATAACGAAAGGAACAGTTTTCGCGTACAAACGGCAGCCATTTTGTATGGCAATTTTGTTCCGAATTTTCCCGAAATTCGAACTCAACATTCCTTAGGGTGTAACGGTGATATAATCAAACGATTTTTTAAATCGGATAATAATTGTGATCTCCAGAGGGACCACAAGATAATTTTGCGTATAATCAGGGGCCGTAATTCAGGAAGTTACGATCCGATATGCGCAAATATCAAAAGGAACCAAGATCTTTGGGTTATAACCGTGCATTTCAAGTTTCATGAAAATTGAATTAAAAGTGTGATCTCTACAGGGTCCACAACCTTGATATACCATTTTTTAACAGTATTCGCGTACGAACGGTGGCCATTTTGTATGGTAATTTTGGTCCGATTTTTTTTTAAATTTGAACTCAACCTTCCTTAGGGTGTAACGGTGACATAATCAAACGATTTTTTAAATCGGTTAATTATTGTAACCTCCAGAGGGATCACAAGCTAAACCAAGACGATTTTGCGTATAATCAGGGGCCATAATTCAGGAAGTTACGATCCGATATGCGCAAATATTGAAAGGAACCAAGATCTTTGGGTTATAACCATGCATTTTAAGTTTCATCAAAATCGAATGAAAATTTCGACCTCTACAGGATCCACAACTTTGATATACCATTTTTAACAGTATTTGCGTACGAACGGCGGCCATTTTGGTCCGATTTTTCCGAAATTTGAACTCAATCTTCCTTAGGGTGTAACTGTGATATAATTGAACGGTTTTTCAAATCGGATAATAATTGTAACCTCCAGAGGTACCACGGGCTAAAATAGGTGAATTTTCGGACAATCAGGGGCCATAATTCAGGAATTTACGTTCCGATAGGTGCAAATATCGAAAGGAACCAAGATCTTTGGGTTATAAACATGCATGTAAAGTTTCATCAAAATCGGACCTCTATAGGGTCCACAAGCTAAAAACGTGATTTTTCGTACAATCAGGGGCCATAATCCATGAAGTTTTGATCCGATACATGCCAATATCGAAAGCAGCCGAGATCTTTTGGGGATAAACCTATTTTTTTAAGTTTCGTCAAAATCGGACAAGAATTGTGACCTGTAGAGAGTCCACAAACAATTGTGGACGGACGGACAGGGGCGACGACATAATACGTCCACATGAAAATGTGGGCGTATAAAAACCCTGAAATATATATACAACAAAAATAATATGCATATCACAGTCGAGCAATATAAAATAACATAATACAATAGCAAGGCATGCATACTTGATGATGAAATATATGAATAATCTAAATACTAAAATACATTGCTAATTAGCTTAAATATTTTAAATATGCCTTAAGTTGACTAAATGTAATATAAGTTTAATTACTAATAACATACCCAAAGAAGTTTTTTTTAAGAAGACTAACAAGATGGTAAACACAATCTTCAGATAACTATATACTCTGGAAAATAACATTTCGATTATTATAATTATACATACAATATACTATCAAAATGGTACCTTTAATCTACTATATATTGTATATGAGACACAAAGATCTTTACATGCTATCTACTATCTATTTGAGTAAAATGGCTGCTTAATATTACAATTCCTATCATTCCTACATCCTTTCCATCTAAACCCCAATTACCCAAAATAAGAGAATTAGCACACATACCTGAAGTACTAAAGCTGTATAACTGTAACAATCCTCTGAAAATATCCTAACTAGATTTGAAAATAAAGTTAAACAATTTGATGCAAGATATCAAATTGTCCTTCCACTTCGAAATCTATCTAAAGTCTGATGTCTAAAGTGAGGTTTAGCTACTGGGTCAGTATTGCAGTCAAAGGGTAATTCGACATCAAAGAAAGAAAAATTAGCAAAGTTTCGAGAGGGAGGGAAAAAGGGTTCAAAAGACCCTATCTCCCTCTATAATAGATTTGGGGATGATCTGATAGACGGTATTGCCATCGAGGGGGTCCATATGGGCCCACATGGTAAGCCGCCAAAAAATAAAATTCCCTGAAAATGGCTAATTACATTATTCAATGGAATTGTCGTGGTTTAAAACCAAATTTTAATGAAGTTCAATTATTAATTCAAAAGCACAATCCTTTAGCTATTTGTTTGCAAGAAACATTTTACGGAATTCTGACACTTTGTCTTTTAGGCATTTTGTCGGTTACCATCATCATTCAGTTGGTGATGGTCGAGCTCATGGGGGTGTTTCTATTATTCTTAATGGAGATATCCCTCAAAGTAAAGTCACTCTCAACTGGCCTTTACAGGCAGTTGCTGTTTACATATTCCTATAACACTCTGCTCTGTATATCTTCCACCAAGATTACACCTTAATCCCAGAGATCTTGATGACCTTGTTACACAACTCCCTCTCCCGTTTATAATTACGGGAGATTTCAATGGTCATCATTCACTCTGGGGCAGTCCAGATGATAACAACAGAGGTAAACAAATAGCGGACTTCATTAACATTAATAATTTGTGTTCATTTACATTAATAATTTGTGTTTATTAAATAACGACTCGCCTACTTATCTACATCCTGCCACAGCTTCTTTTTCTTCCCTCGATCTCACCATTTGCTCTCCGGTCCTATTTCAGGATTTTACATGGAGAGTAAATGAAGATATATGTGGCAGTGACAACTTTCCTATCTTGATTGATAATAATGGTCCCTCTCCGGTCGAAAGACCCCAGAGGTGGAAGTTGCATAAAGCTGATTGGGCTCTTTTTGAACCTTTGTGTCTCTTCTCTTTTGATGCAAAAGAGTTAGAAGTTGCAGATGAGCCTATGGCTTTATTCACTTCAATTCTTCAAGATGTAGCTGACCAGGCGATTCCAAAAACCACAACAGAGCCAAAACGTTTCAACAAACCATGGTTTAACGGCGATTGCAAATCTGCTCCAAAAGACCGTGATCGTATTATGAGACGACTAAAGAACCATCCTTCCATGGAGAATATTGCGGTATACCAGATGGTCCGGGCGAAGGCCCGTAGAACCATACGTCAAGCAAAGAAGTCTTCATGGCAAGGTTACGTCTTTAGAATCAATTCCCGTACTACTTCCAAATCGGTATGGGACAGGATTCGTAGGATTAAAGGTAAAAGCAATGCATTATCAGTTAACCATCTAAATGTTGATAATACCACCTTAAAAACATTTCCTGATATTGCTAATTCTCTGGCCAGTACATTTTTCATTCAATTCATCATCCAATTTCTCCTCTGATGCCTTTCGGGGCATTAAGAATCAACAGGAGAAAGGGCGACTTAATTCCAGTAATGATGAATGCTATAATGATCGCTTTTACATTGCAGAGCTCCGGGATTCGTTAAAGCGAGCCCGGGACACTGCAACTGGTCCAGATGAAATGCACTATCAGATTTTAAAACATTAACCTTTTTTAACACTCCTAATCTTACTAGATCTTTTTAACCGGATTTGGGTTTATGGGAATTTCCCTCCTTCGTGGCATGAAGCCACAATAATTCCCATCCCTAAACCGGGAAAAGATCATACGAATCCTACTAACTATTGTCCGATCGCTTTAACTTTGATCAATCGAAGGCTTGTTTGGTACCTTGACTCCAACAACCTTATTACTGACCTCCAATGTGGATTTCGGTCCCAAAGGAGCACTCTTGATCATCTCGTCCGATTCGAAACGTTCGTCAGGGACGCTTTCACCCAGAAGCAACATTTAGTTGCAATATTTTTCGATCTGGAGAAAATATATGATACCACGTAGAAACACGGTATCATGCGCGACATCCATAACCTCGGCCTGCGAGGTGGCTTACCTATCTTTATTAAAAATTTCCTGGAAGATAGGTCATTTAAGGTACGACAGGGATCAATCTTCTCTGACCCATTTCCCCAGGAAATGGGGGTTCCCCAGGGAAGCAGTTTATCTCCAACATTATTTGCCATAAAAATTAACACGATCCCAGCGTGCCTTAAACCAGGTACAAATGGGGCTCTCTATGTTGATGACTTTCAGATGTGCTATAGTTCTACAGACATGCGGATAATCAACGTAAGTTGCAGCTTTGTTTGAATTCTCTTCAACAATGGGCAACCGAAAATGGATTTCGTTTTTCGAAAACCAAGACTGTCTGCATGCATTTCTGTCAGAAACGAGGTTTACATCCAGATCCAGAACTTTTCTTGGATGGCAACCGCCTTCCAGTTGTGGATGAAACCAAATTTCTGGGGCTGGGGGATAATTATCATTTATGCCCCACATTAAAAACCTAAAAAAGAAATGTCTGAAAGCCCTCAACATTTTGAGAGTCTTATTAAATGCTGACTGGGGAACAGACCGTAAGGTTCTGCTCAGATTATATCGAGCTTTAATAAGATCTAAACTCGATTATGGGTGTATTGTGTATGGGTCTGCCCGCGAGTCTTTCCTCAAAGAGCTCGACACCGTACACAACCAAGGACTTAGAATCAGTTTAGGAGCATTTCGTACATTTCGTACATCTCCAGTGGACAGTTTATACATCGAGGCACATGAGCCCTCACTGCACAACAGACGTGGTAAGCTGGCCCTGCAGTATGCTACAAAAATAGCATCACTTCCAAATCACATTTTATTTAATGCCATATTTGACCTCTGCATGAGCATTTATATCTGGTGAAGACTAAAGTCATTCCACCATTCGGTATTCGCATACAACCCCTATTGTCTGAGGCTGGTATCAGTCACGACAGTATTGCGAATACCCCTTTCTTTGAAACTCCACCATGGGTTGTATCTCTTCCCAAGATTAATTTAGATCTTACACAACACAAAAAGAGAGATACTATTTCCACGGTATTTCAATCTCGATTTCGAGAGTTAGGGTCTAAATATGGTGATTATGCTCCAATTTATACAGATGGTTCCAAAGGTGGTGATCGGGTAGCTTCGGCTACTGTCACACCATCTAGGATCATTTCTGTTCGTCTCCCTCCCGCTGCTTCAATATTTACTGCTGAACTCCAGGCCATCCTTCATACTTTGGTCCCCCCCTGGAGTGTAGGGGGTGATAAGAATATACCCTTCGTATTTCCTGCGTGTCGTAAAAGGCGACTAAAAGGGTCCCTGTAATGGGGCAACGTGTTTGCCGTGCGTTGCGACCCGTGTCGGTGGAGAGTGGAATCCTGGTGATTGAGTGGAGATTTGGCTTGCGAGCCCCTTCTCTGCAACACATTGCTTTGGCCCATGGTTCACCTAGACGGGAGGTCAGAGTGGCCCACTCTGATCAATCGGCTTTGGTCGTTTTGTTCTCCATAGGGTGATATATTATCCTCTTTCTTGCTTCGTTTTATACTCAGCAAAATAACCTTTGTGTCCTAGTCACCTTATCGGAGAGCAACGGCTTGGGTCAATCAGGTTAGATATATACTTTGCTTGTATTTCTGGCTTGAGTATACCCTTCGTCTATCCCTGGAGCCACGCACTGGACATCCGTGCTAGTCTCCCCCATCGTAGGCAGGGAAGTAACCTGGGGGACGACGAAGGGTGAATTTTTAGTCTTTATTTTCATGAATCCCCTATCCAACCCCCCACCAAACAATTTAAAAAGAAAAAATAATATCGATGATGTTACTCCCCCATGTAGCTCATCTAAAAATATAAGAACATGGCCGAGGTTTCTCCTGATAGAGAGCACCTCTGAAGTTGATTTATCCAAAATATCACCGTTTGCAATTTCAAAAGGCATCACTGGCTTGGCCGGTGAACCGAAATCAGTTAAGAAATTGAAAAATGGGACACTTCTAGTGGAATGCGCCAAAGAAAAACATTCGGATTTACTCTTAAAATCCGAATCTTTGGCTAACATTGCCATTAGAGTTTCCCCACATAAATCATTAAATTCTTCAAGAGGTGTCATTCGATGCCGGGACCTAGAAGGCAGTAGTGAGGAGGAAATGGTGGAAAACCTATCATCTCAAGGCGTCACTCACGTAAAAAGAATTAGTGTGAGACGTAATGATGTGGTTATCCAGACCAGTACTTACATTCTCACTTTCGACCGTCCCGATTTGCCGAAATCTATCAAGGCAGGTTACTTGAATATACCTGTTGATCCGTATATCTCAAATCCACTCAGATGCTTTAATTGCCAAAAATTTGGACACAGTAAAAATGTCTGCAAAGGTAAAACTACCTGCGCTAGATGTGGCGTTTCTGGTCACGATAGTGCTACCTGCTCTGCAGACTTTTCCTGTGTCAATTGTAAAGGCAAGCACTTCGCATATTCTCGGGAGTGCACAATATGGCAAAAAGAGAAACGGATTCAACAGGTAATATCTGAACGGAAAATTTCTTATTTTGATGCAAGAAAGCAAGTGGAACAAACATCACTGTTGTCGACCCCGCAAGGCGGCAAGTCGTATTCCAGTGCTGTAAAAGTATCCACCAACAGTATATCCGTTCAGACAGATTATAACTGGCCTGACAAACAGGAGCTTCCAACATTATTAACAGATCAGCAACTAAATAATGGGATGTCGAGCTCTTCTCAGACACCTGAGAGCTCGAATATTATAATAAATAAAGTAAGTAATTCATCCCTCCCCTCTTCATCCACAACATCTTCTGGGACTTCTTCTCCAAAGGAGAAGACTGTTATTCCCAAATCTGGGACTTCGTCTCCAAAGGAGAAACCTGTTATTCCCAAAGGGAAGAACGGGCGTAGAACAAGTTCTTTGCCATCTTCACAGAAAGCTGATGGGGGAAAGGATAGACGGAAGTCTAGCCCCTCACCTTCATCAAAAGAGAAAGACAACGCTAATAAAAAAGAAAAGAGCAGATTGGCAAAATTAAGAGGGAGGGAGAGAAAAGGTAGCAATGACGCTATCGCTCTCCACAATAGATATGGGGATGCTGATCCAATGGACGGTATTATCGTAGAGGGGGTCCATAATGACCCCGTCGGCGGTATACGGCCACAAATAAATTATCCCTGACAATGTATAATTCCATTATTCAATGGAATTGTCGTGGTTTAAAACCAAATTTTAATGAAGTTCAACTTTTAATTCAAAAGTACAATCCTTTAGCTATTTGTTTACAGGAAACTTTTTAAAGGAATTCTGACATATTGTCTTTTAGACATTTTGTCGGTTATCATCACCACGCAGTTGGTGATGGTAGAGCTCATGGGGGTGTTTCTATTATTCTTAATGGAAACATTCCTCAGAGTAAAGTCACTCTCAACTCGCCGTTACAGGCAGTTGCAGTCCAGGTGACTTTGCATATTCCTATAACACTTTGCTCTGTATATCTTCCACCAAGTTTACATCTTAATCCCAGAGATCTTGATGACCTCGTTGCTCAACTACCTCTCCCGTTTATTATTACGGGAGATTTCAATGGTCATCATTCACTCTGGGGTAGTCCAGATGATAACAACAGAGGTAAACAAATAGCGGACTTCATTAACATTAATAATTTGTGTTTATTAAATGATGACTCGCCTACTTATCTACATCCTGCCACAGCTTCCTTTTCTTCTCTCGATCTCACCATTTGCTCTCCGGTCCTGTTTCAGGATTTTACATGGAGAGTAAATGAAGATCTATGTGGTAGTGATCACTTTCCTATCTTGATTGACAACATTGGTCCCTCTCCGGTCGAAAGACCTCAGAGGTGGAAGTTGCATAAGGCTGATTGGGCTCTGTTTGAATCTTTGTGTCTCTTCTCTTTTGATGCAAAAGAGTTAGAAGATGCAGATGAGCCCATGGCCTTATTCACGTCAATTCTTCAAGATGTAGCTGAGCAGGCGATTCCAAAAACCACGACAGAACCAAAACGTTTCAATAAACCATGGTATAATGACGATTGCAAATCCGCTCTTAAAGAGCGTGATCGTATCCTTAGACGACTAAAGAAATATCCTTCCATGGAGAATATTGCGGCATACCAGATGGTCCGGGCGAAGGCCCGTAGAACCATACGCCAAGCAAAGAAGGCTTCATGGCAAGGTTACGTCTCAAGGATCAATTCCCGTACCACTTCCAAATCGGTATGGGATAGGATTCGTAGGATTAAAGGTAAAAGTAGTGCATTATCAGTTAACCATCTCAATGTTGATAATACCACCTTAACAACATTTCCTGATATTGCTAATTCTCTGGCCAGTACATTTTTATTCAATTCATCGTCCAATTTCTCCTCTGATGCCTTTCGGGGCATTAAACAACAACAGGAGAAAAGGCGACTTAATTTCAAGTCCCGCAATGATGAATGCTATAATGACTCATTTTCCATTGCAGAGCTTCGGGATTCGCTAAAGCGAGCTCGAGATACTGCAACTGGTCCAGATGAAATAGTCTACCAAATTCTAAAACATTTACCTTTTTCCACTCTCTTAATGTTATTGGATCTTTTCAACCGGATTTGGGTTGATGGGAAATTTCCCTCTTCGTGGCATGAAGCCACAATAATTCCCATCCCTAAACCAGGCAAAGATCATACGAATCCTACAAATTATCGTCCAATTGCTTTAACTAGCTGTATTTGCAAAACCATGGAGAGATTGATCAATCGAAGGCTTGTTTGGTACCTTGAGTCCAACAACCTCATTACTGACCTCCAATGTGGATTTCGGTCCCAAAGGAGAACTCTTGATCATCTCGTTCGATTTGAAACGTTCGTCAGGGACGCTTTCATCCAGAAGCAACATTTAGTTGCAATATTTTTTGATCTGGAGAAAGCATATGATACTACATGGAAACATGGTATCATGCGCGACCTCCATAACCTCGGCCTACGAGGTCGCTTACCTATCTTTATTAAAAATTTCCTGGAAGATAGGTCATTTAAGGTACGACTGGGATCAATCTTCTCTGACCCATTTCCTCAGGAAATGGGGGTTCCCCAGGGAAGTATTTTATCTCCAACTCTTTTTGCAATAAAAAATAACACGATCCCAGCGTGCCTTAAGCCAGGTACAAACGGGGCTCTCTATGTTGATGACTTTCAGATGTGCTATGGTTCTACAGACATGCGGATAATCGAACGTAAGTTGCAGCTTTGTTTGAATTCACTTCAACAATGGGCAACCGAAAATGGATTTCGTTTTTCGAAATCCAAGACTGTCTGCATGCATTTCTGTCAGAAAAGAGGTTTGCATCCTGATCCAGAACTTTTTTTGGATGGCAACCGCCTTCCAGTTGTGGATGAAACCAAATTTCTGGGGCTGATATTTGATAAGAAATTATCATTTATTCCCCACATTAAAAACCTCAAAAAGAAAAGTCTGAAAGCCCTCAATATATTGAGAGTCCTATCAAATACTGACTGGGGAGCAGACCGCAAGGTCTTGCTCCGATTATATCGAGCGTTAATACGATCAAAACTCGATTATGGGTGTATTGTGTATGGGTCTGCCCGCGAGTCTTATCTCAAAGAGCTCGACACCATACACAACCAAGGACTTAGAATCAGTTTAGGAGCATTTCGTACATCTCCAGTGGAGAGTTTATACGTCGAGGCGCACGAGCCCTCATTGCACAACAGACGTGATAAACTGGCCCTGCAGTATGCTACGAAAATAGCATCACATTTCATTTAACACCATATTTAGACCTCGTCATTAGCATTTGTATCTAGTGAAAACTAATGTTATTCCAACATTCGGTATTCGCATTCAACCTCTTGTCAGAGGCTGGTATCAGCCTTGACAGTATTGCGAATACCCCTTTCTTTGAGACACCGCCATGGGCTATATCTTCCCCTAAGATCGATCTAGATCTTACAAAAAACAGGAAGAAAGATACTAGTTCCGCAGTGTTTCAAACTCTCTTCGGAGAAGTAAGGTCTAAATATGGTAATTATGCTCCTATATACACAGATGGTTCTAAGGATGGTGATCGGGTAGCTTCGGCTACAGTGACACCATCCGAGACCATTTCTGTGTGTCTCCCACCTGCTGCTTCCATATTTACAGCTGAACTACAGGCCATTCTTCAGGCCTTGGAGTTCATTCAGTCCTCTTCAGCTTTAAAGCATATCATTTTTACTGATTCTTTGTCCTCGCTTCAAGCAATTAACAATAAACAGCTTGAACACCCATTAGTAGCAGATGTTTATCGTCTGCTACTATCGTACGAGCTCAGCAGCAAAGACGTTGTCTTCTGCTGGCTTCCCAGTCACGTTGATATAAAGGGGAATGATCTAGCAGATTTTGCTGCCAAAGCTGCTTTAGATCTTCCCCAATCATATTTTTTAATTCCTTATAAAGATTTTAAAAATTCAATAAATCATTTTATTTATGACCGCTGGCAACGGTCTTGGGATCTTGCAGACACAAATAAACTTGAACACATCAAGCCTCTCTTAGGAGATTGGCCAAGCTCCTACCGTACGAGCATAGGTCATACTTTTTTAACACATATTTTCATTTTAAAGCGAGAGCCTCAACCAGAATGTCAACACTGTCACGTTCCTTTGACAGTGAAGCACATTTTGATTGAGTGCAAGCATCTCAAGAATATTAGATCCAAGTACTACCGTTGCCAGTCAGCACGTCAGCTTTTCGCTCAACCGGAGCTTCATGACAAATTGTTAGCTTTTTTAAAAGAGACAAACTTTTATTTGAAATTTTAATTGTATATATTTATCGTCTATTACCTTTTAAATATTTATATATGTAATGTTACTGATATATTTATTTTAGTTATATTTTCTGTGATATTTGTTTTTATTTACATATATAGAACATTTCTGTGATATTATTTTAATTTGTCTCATTGATTTCATAATGTTTGGCGCAATATGGCCCGGTTGGTGCTGACGTACCATAAAACAATATTTCATTTCATTTCATTTCATACTTTGGAATTCATTAAACCCTCTTCATCTATAAAACACATTATATTTACTGATTCTCTGTCCTCTTTGCAAGCCATAAGCAATAAACATCTTTTACACCCATTAGTAGCAGATATTTATAATCTGCTACTATCACATGAGTTGATCGGCAAGGACATAGTCCTTTGTTGGCTCCCTAGTCATGTTGATATTAAAGGGAACGATCAAGCAGACTTAGCTGCCAAGTCTGCTTTAGATCTTCCCATATCATCATTTCTTTTACCGTACACTGATTTTAAATCCACCATTAATTATTTTATATATGACCACTGGCAACGGTCTTGGGATCTTGCAGACACAAACAAACGTCATCACATCATGCCTCTCTTAGGAGAGTGACCAAGCTCCTGTCGCATTAACAGGAGGGGTGAAGTTGTTCTGTGTCGCTCTCGAATAGGTCATACTTTTTTAACTCATATTTTCATATTAAAGCGAGAGCCTCAACCAGAATGTGAACACTGCCATGTTCCTTTGACAGTGAAGCACATTTTGATTAAGTGCAAGCATCTCAAAGATACAAGATTACGGCATTTCCGTTGCAAGTCACTTCATCAGTTGTTTGCTCAACCGGGTCTGTATAGTAAAGCTCTAGACTTTTTAAAAGAGACAAATTTTTCTCGAAAATTTTAATTGTATATATCTAATTTTCACCTTCATTATTTTAAATATATATAATAAAGTTTATATTTAGTTTTATTTGATTTTTACTGTGATATTTGTTTTTATTTATGTATATATAGATGATGTGATTATTTGTTTCTTATAGTTTGTCTCATATCGTCATCATATGTTTGGCGCAATATGGCCCGGTTGGAGCTCACGTGCCATTAAACAATATGCCATTCATTCATTCTATGGTATGGAATTAAAGCAGGTAAAGGTGAATATATTCCTGAGTTACGTCTTTGCTGTATTAAATTGAAAAAAACTAGCTTTCACTACTTATTTCTGCACTAGTTGTTGACCTTGATATGTTCGGATCGTTCCAGACTGTTTAAATGGCTACACATACATTTTGTAAATAAATATGTGAAAAACGACAGAAATACGACATGTTACATACGACATTTTGAGGTGGCGGTTTTAAAAGACAATTTTGATTATTAACCTCTGGGCTAGTTTTGGCTCTCCTGGGCAATTTCGCAAAATCTAGATACGACCCTTTGACTCCCCACCGACGATATTCATTTTTCATTGTCTGTTGTTGAACTATTATGACAAGACAGACCAGCTCTTTTTCTATTATTCAATAACTCTTGGTTGAACTTCCAGACACCTCTCGCTACAGCGAACTGATTTATTTGTCTCGAGGGGGTCATTTTGTATTTGACAGATAGAAAGTCTGTGACAAATGAAAAAAGAGCAATGATTTGTAATGTATTTCCTGCGAATGGGCTTGTTTAAATTATTTATAGCAAAGGGGGCTGTTGCACCCCAAGGCACTGAGATATGTTTTGTAAACTATGATGGAATACGTCATCATGGATCTGGCAGTCATCCCAAAATCTGTCTTAGCTTCTGGAATGATTTACATTTTGCAAGGTTTGTTTTAAACACACACGACCTTTTTAAACAAAATTAAAATTATTTTGTATTGTTGAAATTATGGTTTGTATTTAAACAGTCAGTTAACTAACATAAAGACATTCGTCGCGTATATTATCTCGTGGGTGGGGGGTTGGGATGGCCTAGTGGTCTAGAACGTATGTGGCATGAAGATAGGGGCGCCTTCTCAGCCCTGTGGGTTTTCTCCGGGCACTCGGGTTTCCTCCATCTGCTAAAGACCCCTACGCGCAAGCGAATTATTGAAATAAAATTAAAAAATATGTTAGTGCCGAAATGACCTAGTTGTGTTTAGTGGACGTTAAACCCCATTTCTCTCTCTCTCTCTCTCTCTCTCTCTCTCTAATTCGTGGGTGTGTTTGAAAGGTTCAATTTGAATCGGTTGGTAAACGCTAACTGTAGGGAATTTAAAGTTCTCCAGGTGGTTCGGTACCGGTGGTGGCCGCGAAAGTACCTAGAGGACTGGCCAGGAACAGCATTCTGGTCGGACCGAACGAACCGTGATACCGTGTACATGTTGGTGTTGTGACGTAAAATAGTCCTCTAACGTTGGAATTCGAAATAAGTGTAAGTTGTAGCGATGCTACCCGCGCTATTTTTTCAGTCAAAGCACATTGTATAATGTGTACCCGTGTTCGCTAAACTTGTTTATACACAAAGGTAGGACTTTAAACTCTATGAATTCACGTCCACCAGGGCTTAGATTGTTGAAAGTGATTTGACAGAATTGATTTATCCCGCTTCTGTCTGTTTATTGGAATCTATCTGTGATTAAGACTCATAGAGATTTCTTCCCACGTACAAACTGTGTGAACTGGTGATATAGTTGGGACTAAAAACATATTCAGGCTAATTTATCTTTCAAAAGTTTGCTTCAAATCACTCTCAAAACATTTTAAACGAACTCATACCGTAGAAATGTATTTAAAGAAGACTTGTTTGTCGGGGGGGGGGGGGGGGGTAGTTTACTGATATTTTTGAACTGATATTCATATTAGAGATTACATTCACGCAATATAGTAAAGCTACTTACACGTACACGTATGCCATTTTTTTCCCCTCCGTTTAAGTGCACGTGTAAACCCCTCACTATTCCCAGAAGGGTCAACCGTCCGGTCAAGAAATAACAAGCGCTCCCGAAGTCAAGCTTGCACAGACAATAAACCGTCCGGTTGCCAGTTAGTGACACCCTTACAATTGTGCCCAGTGATTACACCACGGGTGTTTTTCATGGAATCCAGTAAGATTGTACCCGTAGGCGTATAAAGTGACGACGCCACACACATAAAGTATAAATGACACTGCGTATTTTCTTTCGATATATATTCTTTTAATACTATATGTGTGAATTTAATCTCTAATGGGAATATCAGTTCAAAAATAGTTAAATTCCGTTCAGTATTTACAAAGATTTAACGAACAGAACATTCCATTGGTCGCCATATTTATTTGAATCAAATATAAGAGCCGGTTTTAAACTAGACTGAGATAATTTATAGCTTTGGTATTAGTTTGAGTTTTCTAAATTGATTGGTGAGGAGATTGGCCGAATGGTTAGCTTGTGTCAGTGAATCACCTGGCATGGATTTGATTCACGGGTTGCACGTGACCAGAAGTAGGGTCGCATGTCCAACCTCATGGGTTTTCTCCCGGCCATACGTAGGTTAAACGTCTGCATGTGAATACGCCTTCACCTTAAACAGAATGGTATGTCTTGGTTTCATCAGGGACTATGGTGGAAATGGACAACCCATTATGAACCCCCGTCTTCAATTAGCCCAGGTTAGGTGCTTAAGCGTAGGACGTTAAACCCCATTTCATTCATAATGAACCCAAATATCTATGACTGTTATAAATAAAAATGCTGTTTGTGAAATAGATATTGCTGGCTGGAAGTATCTCGCCCAGCCTGGTATGTATGTGCCTAAATTTCGTTGATCCTTCTTTATTAGCCTCCTTATATAATTAATAATAGTTCCTTAGTCCTTAATATTAGAACTAAACCATAAGCTGTATTATATAAATAAAGTCTATAAGTAATTAATACATTAGCTTCCTAATACAAAAACATACCCGTATTTAATGCAAGTTCTATATTCTTTAAGGTTAGGACTAAACCAAATAATTATCTGGCATTGGTTATCTTACCAAATTGTAATAGTATTTAATGCAAGCTCCCACTCTTTGAGATTGGGACTAAACCAAATGACTCTCTGTCGCTGATTATCTTACCATAGTGTAATAGTATTTAATGTGAGTCCTCTATTCTCTAAGGTTGGGACTAAACCGAATGACTCTCTGCCGCGGGTTATCTTATTATTTGCCGTATTTTTTTTAGCATGTTAATTGGATATTCAATCGAAACTTGTGATTTTTTGCTTACTCTTTCTGGAACACCTGATGATACAACCTGTCATCTATAGGGGCTGCTTGGTTAGCATGCGCGCGCTGTATCATAAAGCCTGTCATTGAGTCAACTGGTGTGGTTTCGAATCCCCGGTTGTACGTGGCAAGAAGTAAGGTCGCTTGTCAAGCCTCGTGGGTTTTCCCCGGGCCCGCCTGTTTCATCCCACTGCTAAAGACCCCTGCGCGCAAGCGAGTTATTGAAATAAAATTAAACAATATTTTAGTCCCGAAATGACCTAGTTTGTGTCGAATGGGAGTTGACTATCTCTCTCTCTTTTTCTCACTCTCTCTCTCTCTCCGATCATTATTATAGGCCATTGAATAATACTTATAAAAATAATGTATATTTTATAATGCACACATTAACATGATAAAGTAAACAGATATATCTTTAAATGGGACTTAAAAGATTCCAAGTTCTTGGAGCTCTTTATTTCTTGAGAAAGAAAGCTCTGTGTACAAATGATTTAAGTCTATAAATAGGTACAGTTAAAATATGTTTGTGGTTTGTAGTCTGTTAGCAGGCAACTTTGATAGACGATGTTTCATTAATGCATATATAATAATAAGCTATACAAAGAGGGTTAAAGTAATCCTGCTTTTGACTGGAAGCCAATGAAGATATTTCATGAGTTATAAGGTGATTTCTAGCAGACTGAAAAATAATTCTAGATACGTTGTTTTTTTACTAGCTATTAATTGTTAATAAGATTTTGATTGACACCTGAGAGAAGACTAATTGCAGTAATCAATGTTTGATAATACTAAACAACAAAGACATGTATGGACGGCACCTTTTGAGATTAGGTTTTGAATTTGACGAATTGATCGCAGATGGAAATAGCAGGTCTTGCAAAGATAATTAATTTGCTTTTCCGTGTCAAGTTCCACATCAAAATAGACCCCCAAGATCTTTAACATTATCAACAAGAGTAAGACGGGTACGATTTTGGTGTTAAACCGCATTCCATTCATTCATCGCTTAGTCTTGAGTCTGTTAATGAGTCACCTGGCGCGATTTAGATTCCTCGACTGTACGTGACAAAGAGTAGGGTCGCCAGTCCGACCTCATGGGTTTCTCTGGGTCCGCTGGTTCCCTCCTACTGTTAAAGACTCATAAGCGCAAGCAAATTATTAAAGTAAAATTGAATCATATGTTAGTCCCGAAATGACCTAGTTTGTACCGAGAACTTCATTTATCTTCCCTTCTTCGGCTTAGTCTTGGTGTGTGACGTTTTAGATACTCCCTTTAGGCCTTTTCTTCTTTAGTAGGGGTAATGCAGGGTGCCTGTTTGAACAACAATTATAACTGGTCTATCAATAAGTAGGTTATTATGTGTGATAGTAATACATACGATTTTATTACTTTTGTGACAACCGAATTTGTATAAATTAGTATCAATCAGAAATCATAGCATTATTTTCATAAATTGTTTTAAATAGTTGTCTCTATATTTTGTCGTCTAAAAGTGTCTTAACAAAGTAAATCACATTGTAACCAATAGTTCCCTGCGGGGAAATCAAATTACCTATCAGATCGCGACGGATACTACACCTTGTCGGGAAGCAGGCAAGTATGACTCGAAATAGATCGTAAAACATCGACATATCCCCACGGATTAATATATTTGTGTGTATATTTGTCATTTCAACACCTTTATTGTAATTCTAAATTCACATATATCCTTTTTACCTACAGAGAGAGACAGACAAACATAGGGGGAAAGAGAGAGGGGGAGAGACAGAGAGAGGATGGGTTTAACGTCCACTCGACACAAACTACGTCATTTCGGAACTAACATATGTTTTAATTTTATACCAATAATTCGCATGCGCGTAGGGGTCTTTATCAGTGGGAGGACCCGCCTTTGGACAGGCGACCCTACTCCTTGCCACGTACAACCGGGAATTCGAAACCACGCCAGGTGAATCGATGACAGACTTTATTTAATCATTCGGCCTTCCAACCCCAGATAGGTTTATGAGTTTAGCTTCCCACACACTAGATCCCACTTAATACCAGATCAAATAGAGGCAATCGTTGGTATAATATGTCCAGCTTAGTGGTCAGGTTTATATCCTATATTGAGTAAAAACCGATCAATCGCAGTATTTAATAATACCCCTTATCCCCTAGCTAGATCATTAATATGTAATCATGGACATTTATATTTCATCCCTATAAAGCCAATTCAATAAGTTATCAAGAACTCGGAAATGTCAGAAAGGAGACAGACGGAATAAACTTGTTATTCAAATTAAAGGCTCCCATAAAAAGCACATTCAGCGGTATTTTCTTTACATCCTATAAAGCCAATTGAAGTGAACGAACACATCTTGTTGAAAAGTCAGCCTCCCTCTCCCGCTCTTTCTCTGTCTCTCTCCCTCTGATAACAAAAAGATCCAATTAAACTTTCCAATCATGAACAATCAACAATGCATTGTAAATTGAAATTTCATGTCAGCCTTTTTAATATGGCGGCAATTAGAGACTAAACAGAGCGTGTCCGTTGGTTTTCACTCGAGAGAATCAGAAAAAAACAAAGGGTGCGATATTAATGGTCTAAATATTGACTTGTTAGACAGATATCGAACTAAACAATGCAATATTTCATCTAGGCGCCATCTTATCGTGACAACACCAACACGACAAGTTTAATAAAAAAAAAAGATATTTGTCCATTTTCTCTCTCTCTTCTCTCTCTTTCTCTCTCTCGACGAGTTTGATAAAAAAAAATATATTTGTCCATAATTCTCTCTCTCTATCACTCTCTCTCTCTCTCTCTCTCTCTCGCGACAAGTTTAATAAAATTATATTTGCCCATCATTCTCTCTCTCTCTTCTCTCCATTTCTCTCTCTCGACTAGTTTGATAAAATAAACTATGTCCGTCATTCATTCTATCTATCTCTCTCACGACGAGTTTAATAAAAATTCTATTTGCCCATCATTCTGGAATTCTATTTATATTTATACGCCTGCAAATATATATATTTTTTAAATTTTTTATAAACAATATTTTATTCAGAAACTGAGGGGATTGTGGAACGGGCAAAGCCTATATAAACCCGAATATATTTTGTCGTTTGATATGAGAAACGACTTTGCTGCTAGCTGTAGACGTATTAAAACCTTTGGCAACCTCTTATTTCCTTCCGCGCTCCAAATGAATAATCGTTAGGTTAAAGGACAATATTGGTGCCAGTCATTATAGCATATAGGATGACTCGTGTTAGAGACTATCTCAGTGTTAACAGACGCGGGTCCATGTTTTTGTGACATACGAAATTTGACACAAATATGTCGCTTTTAGATCGAACTCACAATTGGCCATCGATTTGTATGGCGGTGATTTTTGTCACATTTGCCAAAAGTGTGCATGCTACAAAAAAAAACTCAGCTCATTTGTCACAATCGGATAAAATATTTATCAATTTCTCGGTATCGGGCTGTTTTTATCATTTCGATGGCCTCTATTGCAACTACATAAAGATCTGTCCAATTGGATATAGGGGATGTGCGCGTCAGGGGTCATACGAGCAGAGTTTGACCCTATGACGCCACACATTTGATTAACCAATCAGCGTTGATGTTTCTAGGAACTCGATGCAACCTACCGCTTCATTGGCTAATCCCTCACATAAACCAGAACGCGGGTTACATAACAAAATGAAATAGGATCTATGTTTTAATCAATTTGTTTTTGCCGTATTGTCGAACACAATTTTACAACAAACATTTTTAATAGAAACCAAAGAATAGGGGTATATATTTTTATTTTCATGGCCGTCGACTGTATGCCCATTTAAATTTAAAGTTACAGTTTCAAATTTTTAGGTTATATTTTTAAATGCCTTGTTCAATAATAATCCTATTAATCCTATAATTCACTATTGCCAGTTTAGAAAGTGGCAAAAATATGATTTTCAACTTCAAATTCAAACGCATGAATGAATGAATGAATGAATGAAATGGGGTTTAACGTCCTACGCTTAAGCACCGTACCTGGGCCAATTGAAGACGGGCATACGCCATACAGTGTGCTATGAGGGAAATTTTTGCCCGGGCAGCGGCGCTACGGCCTACTCTTATATCGAATTCCAACTGCCAAGGGATCTTTTACGTGCACTCCAATTTGTACACGGGACCTCGGTTTTTCGTCCCATCCGAACGACTAGGCAGCTGTCCTTGTCAGGCCCTCCTTCTGCATCACTGACAAGGGGAAATCACGCCGGAAAATCGAGATGAACTTTCTCGGCCAATGCAGGGATCGAACACTCAACCTCCAGGCTAGCGAACCAGCGCCTTATCCACTTAGCCACCGTGATCCCTACAAACGCATGAAAATAGCTATTCCATGGTGGGTAATAAAAAACAAAGGGGGTAATTGTGTTGTTATTTCCGGTGTGAACGTGTTTAAAGTGTGAGAATGACACCTTTGGTCGTATAATAGTGAGTTGACAACATATTGAGCAAAAGACATAGAAATAATAATGTTTTGACATTCTTAGAAAATATGAAATCCGCGCTTTAGCCTTAAACACGTCACAAAAAAGACAGATAGGTCAGGTGACTACTATATCTCTAATTGTAATTACCCTTAAGATTTCATCTTATATGCTACTTATGTATTTAAATTGATAAAGTCTAGCATGTCTAAGAGCAAGTCACCGAACCATACTGTCTGGGGTTAGTTCGAGGACTTGTCAAATATGTCATTCTAAGTCTTTCTTAGATCATTACCACATTTCCTGTTCTCAGATCTTGTTTTCTTTCGACGGAATTCATTTTCTATACAGTACTGGTAACGTCGCTATTTTAGTATTCAGAATAAAAAATATGTAGACGGAATACTCTTAAGTAACATTTTCTAGAACTAAATTCCTCCCCTTTGTATAAAATATTCTAAAAATTGATTCGCGTAGGACAGAAATAATTCAGGTTTTTTGGTTAATTCCAGACTGTATATTATATAACCATAGACCTGTGGCATTTTTATATTTGGACAAACAAAACCGTAGTCTATTCCTTTAAAGTGACTGTCGTAATATAGACGTGGCAAGGTTCGAGGCGTTGGGAAAAGATGGACCTTGAAAAATTTATGAAGCATTTTCTATTTAATTTGTTGAACTTAATAGGTTGTCCTATCATCTTGTGATTTGTTGGGCAAGTATATTCTCGTGGTGTTTTTCACCACGGCAGTTCCAAAAGATATTTTACATAAACAATAATGTTTTGGTCTGTGGTGATGTTTTACTACAATATTTTCACAAGATTTTGGACATGGACAAAGTGTTTTGGTCTGTGGTGATGTTTTACTACAAGAGTTCCACAAGATTTTGAACATGGACAAAATTATGTCTAATCTCGTTGGTTTTAGCTAGATCTTCTAGCTAACCTTGGGGGGGGGGGGCAGTGGTCTAGAGTGCCGCGCTTCGACCTCTGGCTGACCGACCAGCTCTGGCGTGCGTATGTGGTTTCGAGGCCGGGTGTGGGCGTATGTGGCATGGAGATAGAGGTGCCTTCTCAACCCCGTGGGTTTCCTCCTGGCACTCCGGTTTCCTCCCACTGCGAAATATTTAAATAAAATTAAAACATATGTTAGTCCCGAAATGACCTAGTTGTGTTGGGTGGAAGTTAAACCCCATTTTTCTCTCTCTCTCTAGCTAACCTGGTGAGTTTCTTTAAGGTCCGTTACGTGCATACGAGTTAAAAGTTATATAAGAACAATGGCCGTGATGACCATTAGTTTTTTGGGAGCCTGCGAAGAAATTCGTGAAAATGTTTTATTTCCAATAGCCTGAAAAACACACCACAAAGCTTGCCATAAAAATGTCGAATTCGAAAAAGAAAGAGTATATCGACACGTTATTGATTTTCGGGCAATATTCCTCTACTGTGTTGGTTTCAGGATATATGGTGTCGACGAAACGTTAAATCCCTTTATTTTCTTTCTCTAAAGTTTTTGGGAATTAAAAGAGGACTTACTCACGAAATACTTCAAATATTCACAAAAAAACATCTAATACTTGGACATATTGTCAAATTCATAACGGGGCCAACGGTTGATTAGTAAGGAGCTCGGACACTGACTTTCCGACCGTCAGTGGCATGGCAAGAAACAGTGTCTAGTCGTTTGGGCGAACCAAAAACCCGCGGTCCCGTGTACACGTTGACGCTAACAAACATGAACGAACCCTTAGCAGATTAAATTCAAAATAAGAGCAAGCCGATGTCTGTTCGCAATCTCCGTCACATTACACTGTATGGCGTATTTCAGTCCGGTTGTATGTGACAAGGAGTAGGGTCGCCTATCCAACCTCGTGGGTTTTCTTCGGGTCCTCCGGTTTCCTTCCACTTTTATTGAAATAAAATAAAACTATATGTTAGTCCCGAAATGACCTAGTTTGTGTCGAGTGGACGTTAAACCCTAGCTTTTGCACTCTTGTATTTCAGTCGTCATCAGCACCGTTATTGCAGAAAAGTTGGACGTTAAACCCCCATTTTATTTCACATCCAATTTCGAACAAGATTGGCATGTTTTAAACTATTAATATCAATTGTGTTGTAATTTTTTTTATAATTTTACGATGTGCTACGATGTGTTTTGGAAAGAGGTTCACGTGGCTAAGTGGGTACGACGCCGACGACGTTCTACCAGATTTTCCGGCGTGGTTTCCTATTGTCAGTTATGCAGGATGGAGGGCCTCGCAAGGACAGCTGTCTAGTCGTTCGGATGGGGCGAAAAAACGAGGCCCCGTGTATACATTGGCGTGCACGTAACAGATATCTTGGCAGTTGGAATTTGATAAAAGAGTAGGCCATAGCCCCGCTGCCCGGGCAAAATTTCCCCCATAGCACACTGTATGACGTATGCTCTTCTTCATTAGCCCAGGTTAGGAGCAGAACAGTGGGACATTGTTTGCTGGAAAGAACCAGTAGACTTTGATTTCATAAGCAGGGGCAGTTTAAAGACAGTGCACATTATGTAACAATGGCTGCTATACAACCTGCATAATACTAGATCTTGGCCATCTGAGAAGTATCTGTCCCCAAGGTGAGGGTTAGGGTTCGTGTTAGGTTTATAAATTACACGCCAAACGTACAAATTGAAGCTGTAACAACGGTGGATTGTCGCTAAAACTATTTTAAAGGGTTAGGGTTAGAATTGTGGGTATAAACACGTACAGATATTTCTCAGATATCCAAGATTCAGTAGCGTGCCCGAAACCTGTCAAATCAGGTGACTGGATCCGTGGGTGAACAGTGTAACTATAAATAGTTCAATCTGTCGTCCGTCATATATTTGTTTGATGACGTAAGCTAAATTGATTTATGAAATATATGAGTCCACTTTACTCCATGTTTAAATAAAGTAATTACAGAATTTTATTTATACTGATGGAGCGAGGAATAACACGATCTTATCACAACCAATCACGACCAAAGTCTAAATCTGCCGGCTTTGATTTATATTTGAATATGGATTACTCGTAATGAGGCTATCTTTATGTATGGACTTCCAGTCATCAATTCCAGATCACAGAATTTAGTGACGTTTATAGACAACTGGAGGCTATGACCTTATTTAGAATTGGATAACCACACACATCGAAAATTCGACATGGAACTGGTAAAATGGAATTATAGCCACATATTTTTGTTCTGGTTGAGTTGAATTGCAATTTGTTTGGGTATATAGATATTGCATTATACAAGGTAAAAGCGCATACACCCCCACCCTCCCCATCTACACGTTGTTAGGGGAGTGTTGATCGAGAGGAAAATTTAACGTTGAACTGAAAATGTTCCATGTATGTGGTCTAGAAACTCTAGATTGGAGCAATATAGAATGTAGATTTAAGGAGACAATACAATAGCATGGTATTATAAGAGAGAGAGAGAGAGAGAGAGAGAGAGAGAGAGAAAGACCCTCCTTATCAGTAGTGTAGGACGTAGGGGCGTGCACGGATCAGAAGTGCAGGACGGAGTAGGACGGATGGACATGCACGGATCAGTAGTGTAGGACGGAGGGACATGCACGGATCAGTAGTGTAAGACGGAGGGACATGCACGGATCAGTAGTGTAGGACGGAGGGACATGCACGGATCAGTAGTGTAGGAAGGAGGGACGTGCACGGATCAGTAGTGTAGGACGGAGGGACATGCACGGATCAGCGTCGAATCTTTCTGATGGAACGCAAAACCGAAGTGCTGTATACAGTTTATATGTACATATACAACTGGTGGTAGTTTTTTTCTTTGATGTGAATAGCAGTTATATCTCATAACAACCTGTCATGACGTCATAATAGGTTGATATATTCCTCATATCAACCGCTGATGACGTCACGACAGGTTGATATTTCATATCAACCGCTAATGACGTCATGTCAGGTCGATGTATTCGACTCATATCAACCGCTGATGATCAAAATAATACAACAAACACAGAAATAAATTTTTATGGAACAGTTTGAAAAATTCAAGACAGAAATAGACGACGTACTTATCAGCATATTTAAATCGGTTATCCATATCTTTCAGAATCTTCTTTCCGTCCACACACTCCTAGACTTGAAAGTATTTATCGCCCAAGATTTCCATTATAAACTATTCTGTGGTACAGTCCATGCACTTAAATAAAACAGTCGGCCAAATCCTTCTGTCTATAAAACATGAAAAGCCCTCAATCGTAGTTCACTGTCAGAATTATCGGGAAAGAATGTCTTTTGATCCAAATTTTCTTTAGGCTTTGGATAGATCATCATCGATAGTTGCATTCACACCACTTCCATCGTCAGTATGTTGGCTAAAAGGGATTGATTATTCATCTGACTACGTATTACTTTCCATTTTGTTTTTGTATGAAATTCAATTCTTCAAAATGGCGCTGTGTTTACAAAAACACCATCTCGTAATTGCACGTGACTAACTCGGTAATCTTCGTTATTTGACGGAAACTACCGAGCCGTTATCCAATCATTGTTGAATATTAATGGAAAAGTCCATTTTAATTTAAGGGTGGGCGTTGTATATGTCAGATATTAACCAATCATACCTCAGTTGCTATATTTATATCACCCTTGGGCTGCGCCCGCGGGTTATATAATATAGCAACTTCGTGTAGGTTAATATCCTATACATAATACTTAGCGAAAGAGAGAGAGAGAGATGGGGTTTAACGTCCCCTCGACAGAAACTAGGTCATTTCGGGATAAACATAATGGTCCCTCCTACACTACTGATAAGGAGGGTCCGAGCTAGAACACCCATGGTAACTTTCTAGGCCAAACCCGAGTAAATAAAATGAAATGGGTTTTAACGCCCTACAGTTCTGCTCCTAAAAAGGGCTAATGAAGACGGACATACGCCAAACAGTGTGCTATAAGGGAAATATCGATTTTAAACTGCCTTGGGATCTTTTACGTGCATGCCAATGTGTACACGTGTCACGGGGCCTCAGTTTTTCTTACTATCCGAACGACTAGACAGCTATCATGGTCAGGCCCTCCACCAACATCACTAACATGTGATGACAACGTCGGTGAATCTGGATAAACTTTCTCGGCCAATGCAGGCTAGCAAGCAAGCGTCTTACTCACTTAGCCACCTTGCCCCCCCCCCCCCGAATTCCACCCATTTTTTAATGTTAATGAGCCAATACCTAACACACTGAGCCACCACAGTTCCCGTACGACTAGACACCTAAAAAACCCAAACAAATCCTGTCAATATTAGATGCATATACAGTATTAGAGGAAAATGAAATAATATTAATGGAAGCATCTGTCAAACATTTCTTTTTCAGATATTGTGTTATTTTAAAATTACATTATTTACGATAATGTTTACAAGAGGGATGCCGATCTTGAGCCATTGCACATCAAAGGCTTTCCGTTACGGTTATAAGGTTTAGAGGGGGGGGGGGGGTCAAAAGCCTGTTATTGAATCAACTGGTTTGGTTTCGAATCTTCGGTTGTACGTTGCAAGGAGTAGGGTCGCCTGACTAACATCGTTGGTTTTCTCGGGGTCCTCTGGTTTCTTTCCACTGCTAAAAAACCCTACGCGCAAACAAATTGTCGAAATAAAATTAAACTATATGTTAGTCCTGAAATGATCTAGTTTGTGTCGAGTGGACGTTAAACCCCATTTCTCTCTATATATATATTATATTAAATGAAGCATCTGTCAAACATTTCTTTTTCAGAAATTGTGTTATTTACTATAATGTTTACACGAGGGATGCTGATATTGAGCTTTTTCCTTTCGCCATTACATGTAACGCGTTATCTCTATTTAATAATCCAAGCTTCTTTGTTCTAGAAATTACACCATGTTCAGCCAACATATATAACGGACTTATCAAAGGGCTAATAAGGATATATCCATAAAATAAGCCGTTCGCTGTCCCCTTTCATAATCATAGCAGAGCAGTTTATATCGATTGGACCTACTTCAATAACAGAATAGCATGATGGTCAATCGTTGTGATGTCTGTGTACCGATTGGTTTTTAACACGCTGGTGGAATCGTATTTGAATGTCGATGCCACGGTAAAATGCTCATCGCATCGATGAAGAACAGTGGGAGATTTTACGGACGGTTTAGCAGTACTTTAACAGAACGAAAGTTTGTATAACGGTAAATAGTATTTTAAATCCATTTTTCATTGACCGCGAGTGTGGGGGATGGCATGTCATTTAGTCAACTGGCGGGGTTTCGATTCCCCGTTGTACGTGACAAGGAGTAGGGTCGCCTGTTCAACCGCGTGGCTTATTTCCGGGTTCTTCGCGGTTTCCTCCGACTGCTAAAGACCCGAATTATTGAAATAAAATTGAACCATGCGTTAGTCCCGAAATGGCCTAGTTTGTGTCGAGTGGACGTTAAACCCTCTCTCTCTCTCTCTCTCTCTTTCTCTATCTCTCTCTCTCTCTCTCTCTTATTGAGTTTTCAAGATAACAAAAGATTTTGGTATATTTCCATCAAATTAAAGGATGTTTGATAAAATTCTTGAATATAAAATTTCGATTTTTTCACCTTGGATATTTTGTCGGCGATAGGTATTTCTGGTAGTTTATAGAATTTATTTTAGAGTGATCGTGTATGACTATTTTTGTTATATTTTACCGCGTCTCATAGACCCTTTCTGAAACACCCCTCCCACCTCAGCGAGTCCATGGACTTTTTTGTGACCCTGAGAGTTAAAATCACACCATTGACAACTAGCGTTTAGCTCAGGAATTGTAAAAACAGGGATGTTTCTTACAATATCTGGTCTTATGGTCAGTCCATACCTTATTGAGGGTGTTTAGATGATCAGATTTGATAATAGAAATGGATAATCATATTTATCAATATTTCGCAACAGTTCAAATTATGAAAATCACATAAATATTGCGGGGAATAACGGTGGCTGAGTCTAAGTGGGTAAGACGCTGACTCGCTAGCTTGGAGGTCGGATGTTCGATCCCTACATTGGCCGAGAAAGTTCATCCACAGATTTTCCGGGCGTGGTTCCCCCTTGTCAGTGATATAGGACGGAAGGCCTGTCAAGGACAGCCGGCTAGTTGTTCGGATGGGAAGAAAAACATAGGTCGTGTGTACATATTGGCGTGCACGTACAAGATCCCCTGACAGTTGAAATGCGATATTAGCCCAGTCCGGGGAGAATAATAGGACTTTAAATCCCCATTTCATTTCAATTTGCCTTGGTTGTGCCCGTAACTCCGAGGCGGTAGGCCACGCCATCTAGAGTCTATGTTACTTCCCGGCCCGTGCTACTTCTATACACAAAATAACAGTCATGGGATAGCAGCCAACCCCATACACACAGACCGAAAAACGATAGTCACAACTATTAGTATAGATGTGTAACTGCCTGTATAAAAAGGCCCAAACTGCGACACCCACACCACAATAAAAAGAACAAATACAATACGTGGGCCACAATTACGGTGTTACACAAATAAGGAAAAACAATGCGTGGGGAATAATAACTGCATTGCTCAAAACTGAATGATTTCATTCTATTGAAATGTTCTTCCACAGGCGTGATTCGTGTTGACCATTGATTTTTAAATTTGATTTATTCTGAAATCGCCACTAGAAATGTGTTTTTGATTTATTTTCTAACTCTTTGTTTATTTTCAGGGTTTAAATGAGATTTGTTCCACGCTATTCTTGATTGAACAGTATGGATTGATTTGTGTCTGCCATTATTTTAAACCCACCATTGTGATTCTTTATTCGTCTCAAATTTTTACTTCTAGAGGATTATACGTTTTAGAGACAGTCAAATATTCTGAACTGTGTGTGTTTGTTTATTCGTCTCAGATTTTTACTCTTAGAAGATTATAAGTTTTAGAGGGCGTAAAATATTCTGAACTCTGTGTGTCTTGTTATCCGTCTCATAATTTTACTCTTACAGGATTATACATTTCAGAGAAGGAACAATATTCTGAACTGTGTGTGTTTCTTTTTTCGTCTCAGATCTATACTCTTAGAGGATTATACGTTTTAGAGAACGTGACATATTCTGGACTGTGGGTGTTTCTTTATTCGTCTCAGATTTTTACTCTTTGAGGATTGATTATAAGATTTAGAGGACGTAAAATATCCTGAACTGTGGATTGGAAACGTTTTAAGAGGACGTTTTGAACTTTGATGACAAGGGTGGTCTGGTCGTCATGGCATCTAAGTGTTGCTCCAAACAAATAATGTTTGCTGGCTTGATATTTTTCTTGTACAAAGCTGGAGAGTCCATGTTGGATGCTACTATTCGTCCATATATTATCCAGGCTGTTTGTCGGGATAGATATCGCGATAATGTGACAATGTGTTACGATGCATCGTTGCAATCGCAAGGACAACAGGAAGATATACAGAGCGCAGCCTCCAACTATTTGATCTATTACAGGATTCTCGTCAACGTCCCCGCCATTCTCTTGGGCCTGGTCTGGGGGGCATGGAGTGATCATCATGGCCGGAAGTTACCCATGATGATTCCCAGTTTAGGCAGTGTGTTCGCGGTGTTGTTATATGTGGCCAGTTTACGATCCATTGACTGGACTCTTGTGCTGATTATGTGTGGCTCGGCAGTTCAAGGGATATTTGGTAAAAGTTCGGTTATAACCATGGCAGTGAATAGTTACGTCTCCGACATCACCGATCAAGATAACCGAACGGGATCATTAAGCCGTTTGCTGGCTATGAATTATTTTGGGTTGTTCGTTGGTTCGCTTCTTTCTGGAACTCTTCAGGAATACACAGACTTGAAAACAACTTTCACCGTGGTCTGTTTCCTTCATGCTTTCTCAGTACTGACCACTGTTGCTTTCATCAAGGACACGGATCCAGTTTCTTCTAAGGAAAGGACACAAGAGAGCTCTTGTAAGGTGTGCACTCCCACGGGATTACGAGAATCTTTTACGGTTCAAATGAAACTGGGTAAGGTCAACTCCACCAGAGTCTTCACAACGTTAGTTTTCATAACTCTGATGAACCAAACATGTAAGGTCGGTGACCAGGACGTGACGGTGCTCTTCGTGAAGAAGTATCCTCTGGAGTGGCCGACTTCCTGGTATGGATATCTCCTCTCTCTGGACTACACTGCCATGGGAGCAACTCTCATGATCTTGACCCCAGTGCTATCATCCTACGGTAAAGTACCGGACACGGTTATAGTAATCATTGGTATCTGCTGCAAGCTCGTGCGTTCGTTTTGGGCGGGTTTCTGTTACGAAACTTGGATGGTATATTCATCAGTTCTTATCGGAGCTTTAGGAGGAATGATCATATCCGCAGTTCGATCTTTAGTTAGTAAGAATGTTGATGATTGCGAGATAGGGAAAGCCTTTGCTGTTTTGGCCTGTGCTGAAACAGGGTCTAAGGTCATCGGCTCCGTTGTATTTAACTATGTGTATGGGGCTACTGTCCATGTGTACGCTGGTTCGGCGTATCTTATGGAAGCTGTTATCTATATGTTTACTTTGGCAATCGCTGTTTGCTTGTACAAAGATCTGAAACTATCCGGTGCCTACGATCTCCTGAAGGGTAACTCCGAGGAGAAGAAGGGGGTTGTGGAATACAAAGATTGATGTGCTTCTAGTGAAAGATTTCGTGTGGGCCTTAATGTGTGTATTTGAAGAGAAACTCCGGGGTGAGAACGGGCTTGTGGAATACAAAGAGTGTTGCTCTTAACATCTAGAGATAAATTTGATGTGGGCTTTTATGTATTTGTGTCTGAAAGGTACCTCCGAGGAAACATTTAGTAAGGATTCGGAAGTTGGTGTTGTGTGTCAATGTGTGTATCTGTATCTGTATGTCATAATGTTGCAATATTACAAATTATCATTCTAAAAATTTGATTGCATCGTGTTAGAATTCTCGACATTGATGTCATCTTATAGTGAAATCACTTTACTACACGGTGCTCTATGGCAGTGTTTCCACAAATCTACGGGGATTCGCAGGTGATCCGCGGGGAATTAGGATAGTCGACCACATGGATATTAAGGGGGTTCATGTTAGGGTTTATTAAAGTTGTCTTAAGCCCCATAATATGGTAATTCCTGACTGGACAGGGTAACTGCAGGGTGGGTGAACGTTGACTGATAATGTCGACACTGTCATTTAGCCACGAGTGTGTCGGGATGTAGGCAGACAGCCATGCTAACATGTGTTTTGCGCCCAGCGTAGCAAAGGTAAAATTTTTGGGGACCACCCACCCATCAAATCAATAAGATCGAACACTTCCAATTTACAGAAAAGTGGCCACATGTCCTTCTCATTATCATTAGATTTCTAGAATCGTGATGGGTGTGGTTTGGGGTAATTAACGGTTAAAAAAAACTCCGGATTCGCCAGGTGTAAAAGACACGTACAATATTTTAAAACTCCCAGTATGGTTGATAATCGGCTTAATACATAGGTTACACAAATATATTGCCACTAACGCATCCCAAATGATGGAAACGCAGATGAATACCATTTATTGCCATATAAATGAAAATAATATATCTCAAAAAGGGCATTTTGTATTCTGTTTGCTATCTTCACAAGGGAGAGAGAGAGAGAGAAATAGGGAGAGATAACTGGGGTTTAAAGTCCACTTGACACAAACTAGGTCATTTAGGGACTGACATATGGTCTAATTTTATTTCTATAATTCGCTTGCGTGTAGGAGTCGTTAGTAATGGGAGGAAACCGGAGGACCCGGAGAAAACCTACGAGGTTGGATAGGCGATCCTACTCCTTGCCACGTACAACCGGGGATTCAAAACTACGCCAGTTGACAGGCTTTATGATAGAGCGCGCGCATGCAAACCATTCAGTCATCAAACCCCCGTCTTTACAACACCTTGATATTTGGGTTTTCGGGGTTATACAAGGGATATTGAATTGAACTTTGTCCTCCTATTCCTCCCTTTTCTAGGTCCAGGATATCTTTATATGCACACATCAACCTTTATTTGTGGCTATTGTTTAAAAAGAAATGAAATGGGGTTTGTCGTCCTGATGTTTTATTGTTTAAACAGATTTGAGATGTAATTTGGCAATCGGATTTATTATACTTTCGGTGGCTTCTCATTATGAATAGGATCTGTGTTGTTATCAGATTGATTGTTTTGGTATACAAGGGCAACGGATGTTGATGAATCTGTCTTCTTGTTGGCGGTTGAACTCTCGCTTCCCCGTCTCATCTCAACTTGCTATTTTGTCCAATGGATTCCGTCCTTTGAATACAAGCTAGAACAAATAACCAGCCTCATTTCTTCAAAGGTGAAATGATTTAATATGTTGACATCTCCAGATCGATTTCGTTTCAGAATTGATTTTCAATCAATATGAAGTACCTTTGAAAAGTGTTTTCCTCTGTAATCGGAAGAAGCATGTCTCGAATCTTTCCCACATTAACCACGCGAATAGATTCCGACGTCTATATAATGGTTTGATTTATTTCTCGTTTCGCGGAAATTCCCTAAATTTAGGATCAATTATTCCAAATCATTCATCCCTTAAAACTATTTTCTCCTTCAGATGGCGGATGGAGACTTTTTATATTGATTTAGGTAGTTAACATTCATTGATAATATGCGTATCAATACGATAAATTGCGAAACATAAAGATGGCGGAAATTACTTGATTAACAGGTCGCCCGTTCGTTTCCGATTAGATGTTTGAAAGGACTTCTTCGATAAAAAACAATCCAATTTTTTTAATTCGGCGTTACTGCTCGATTAAACAAATATCAATTTCATAGTGTTGAATTCTCTTCCCGAGCTTTCGTTTAAAAGGATATATTTTCCAGGAACATTATCTTCTTAACCGAGGTTTTGTACTCGAAATTCGATCATCTGTTCTCAATCTCCGGATACAAAAAATTCAATTGCAAATGATAATGGTAATACATGTTTCTGCATTGCTTTAGTAAGATAAAGAGCTGACAGTTTTGGATATAACAGTTAACAAGTAGATTATGAAAAATGAATATATTAAAAATCTCATTCCAATGAGTGTATTCTGTTTGAGTAGATTGTTTATTATTGTATAAACGGTACTGGACAAACAAGATTAAGTCTCAATTTACCAATTTAAGTCTCAATTTACCAATTTAAGTCTCAATTAACCAATTTCTCGTTAAATATTTTAATCTCGCTGGTGTTTTAATCTATTTCGATCTCAGCCATCCGATGTTCTAGAGAACATGGTACTAATTAATATGATACAAAATGACAGCATTGTACTGAATCTCGTTACCGCTAATTAGGCGCTAAGCATTTAATCAAAGACTGTTGACAGCTGACAGAATAATGATTGTAATTCCTATCTAGTTATATCCTACGATTCAAGTTGAAAATTATATAAATACCACTTTTTATATTCCTAGACTATAATCGTACCGAGAAGCCACGACTGCTAATTGATTAAGATTTTATCACTGACATTATTACAATTTTCCTTCTCTTTGCCCCTGCTCTATAATTTTTCTCTACATTGTAATTGCGATTGAATACTGAGTCGCTGACTACCACATATTCGGCAACATGTGGCGATGGCTTATACAAAATCCCCTGTGAAGTTCACAAACAAAACTTGAGATACAGAAAATGATAAACTTCTTCTGCGTGATATTGAAAATTGTTCAAATCATTTCACGGGAGTACAGGAAATCCTCCGAGTTGGTTCAAACAATATTTTATTGAGTGAAAAAGATATAAATTATTTCCGAAGAAGATCATTCGATATTGGTTATAACCTTTTATTAAGTTTTCTGGGACATTAACTTTGAGACTCTTTAAAGGAGCTAAATATGTATTCTTTAGCACCTAGAAATAGACACAAGTGGGTTGCAACACATTATAATAATATAATATGAAAGTATAGGATAAGCTGAGTGACATTCAATCGTTTCTGTTTTACATAGATTGTTGTTCTTAATATCTAGAGAGATATTTGGTGTGGGCTTTAATGTATGTATCCGAAGAGTAACTCAGAGGAGAAGAAGGATATTGTGGAATCTAAGGATTGATGTTTTTGACATCTAGTGACGGATTCGGAAGTTGGCGTGGTGTGTCAATGTATGCATCTGTATCTGTATGTCACAATGTTGCAATATTACAAATTATTATTCTAAAAATTGATTTCATTGTGTTAGAATTATCGACATTGATGTCATCTAATAGTCAACGGGGTCCGCGAGAAATTAGGAGGTTCGTGAAACAGGATAGCGCTACCACATAGTAATTAGGGTGTGTCAATGTGTGCATCTGTATCTGTATGTCACAATGTTGCAATATTACAAATTATTATTCTAAAAATTGATGTCATTGTGTTAGAATTATCGACATTGATGTCATCTAATAGTCAACGGGGTCCGCGAGAAATTAGGAGGTTCGTGATTAGGGTGGCCCATGTTAGGTTTTATTAAAGTTGTCTCAATCCCCCAAATATGATAATTCTTGTCTGGGCAGGGTAACTGCAGATTGGGATAACGTTGACTGATACTGTCGACACTGTCATTTAGCCATGAGTGTGTCGGAATGTTGGCAGACCGCGATGCTAACACGTGATTAGAACCCAGCGTAGCAAAGGTATAATTTTGTTTGGACTACCCTCCCATCAATAAGATTGAACATTTTAAATTTACAGAAAAGTGTCCCCATGCCCTTCTCGTTATCATTAGATTTCTAGAAAATATAGCGGATGGTGGGTATTTAACGGGCCTGTTTCAACAACATGAACTCAGTTTTTCGTCTGGATGACATCGCGCCTGGTACGTTCGTGCATTTATTATGCGCGAACTCTTAGTTTTTCTATTACTGGCACGCGCACGGGCACTATTTTTTTTTTGTTTTACATGTACCAAAATCTGGAATTTCGCGCGTAGGTACTTTTGAGGTATTAGTCTGTTAAGTATAACACTTGCCACTGTACCTGTGTATCGCTAATTATTAACCGAATGTTTGAAGACCGTTCATATTTATTACGCACAGAATTTTCAGTACAGTGTATGTTCACGCTCAATTTATTGCTAAGCAAACCAACGGTATTTTTTTCTCAACAGTGTAAGAACTTATTCATAGCGATAATATCCTTACACCGAGAGAAATTATCTAGTCTCGGTGAATAGAACCATGGTTGTCTAGTAGAAAATTACTTTCGTATTTTTTGGAACGGAGAACAGTGATTCTAGTAGCAAACTAACCTGCCGCACATGATACCAATAATAAAAGGCGAGAACTCTTTTTGTGGCGGAGGCTTATCACTGAGTAATAGGTCAAGGTTAAAACATACGTTTGCCGTATAAAAATCTAGCAAAAAGGTAAATATCTACGAATCTCGATAAAAAAAAATAACATTCGGATTATAACTCTAGATAAGGTGTTTATTAACAAGAGTGTAAATTGAATATTATAATATGTATAGGAAGCCTAGTGATGAGTGTAGTAAGTACGGTCCGTCCGTCCGTCGGTCCGGCGTCCAAAATTGCTTGTGGACGCTCCAGAGGCTAAAGTACATATCCAATTGACTTAAAATTTATACACAGTGTTTAAGGTCACGAGGCGAAGAATCCTATAGATTTGCAGTGAATTCCGATAATTACTGTCAGAGTTATGGCCCTTGATCACTTCAAAAAATCTTGTGGATGCTCTAGAGGCCAAAGTTAATATCCGATTGACTTTAAATTTATACACAGTGTTTAAGGTCATGAAGCGAAGAATCCTAATGATTTTTAGCAATTTCCGATAATTACTGTCAGAGTTATGGCCCTTGATCACTTCGTAAATTCTTGTGAATGCTCTAGAGGCCAAAGTTAATATCCGATTGACTTTAAATTTATACACAGTGTGTAGGTCATGTGACGAAGAAGCCCATCGATTTTGAGCAATTTCCGATAATTACTGTCAGAGTTATGGTCCTTGATCACTTCAAAAAATCTTGTGGACCCTCTAGAGGCTACAGTTAATAACCGATTGACTTTAATAATCATATTTTAGTGTATTATTAATGTTTCATTACCGAAAAAAGTCAAATATGCGACAACTCTTGTTTACTGCCCGGACGATTTAGCTGCTGTGAGCGACACACATTCATAATACATCTAACCATCACTCCCCACACATTTCCCCTCGTCTACTTTCCCAAACGTCAACAACACATCTCATATATCCATTTCGCTGATTAACCCTTGTACCATGTCTACTGGATGACATCGCGCTTGGTACGTTCGTGCATTTTTTATGTGCGAACTCTTAGTTTTTCTATTACTGGCACGCGCACGGGCACTATTTTTATTGTTTAACATGTACCAAAATCTGGGATTTCGCGCGTAGGTGCTTTTGAGGTATTAGGTCTGTTTAGCATAACACTTGCCACTGTACCTGTGTGTCTCTAATTATAAACCGAATGTTTGAAGACCGTTCATATTTATTACGCACGTTTTTTTTTAGTACAGTGTTGATTCATGCTCAAATTGTTGCTAAGCAAACCAACGGGATTATTTTCTCAACAGTGTATGAACGTATATTCATAGCGATAATATCCTTACACCGAGAGAAAGTATCTAGTCTCGGTGAATAGAACCATGGTTGTCTGGTAGAAAATTACTTTTGTATTTTTTCGAACGGTAAACAGTGTTTTTAGAAGCAAACTAACCTGCCGCACATGACGAAGTCATTATACTTATAATGAAAAGGCAAGAACTCCTTTTGCAGCGGAAGCTTATCAGTGAGTAATAGGTCAAGGTTAAAACATACAGTACACGCTACGCGGTGGTTTGATGTTTTTTATCGTGGAATTCCGTGAAGTACCGCGTGAATATCGAGTGACATAATACGACTGACAGAGCAGCCCGGAGTCGAACAATCGCCACCCGAGCTGTCTTCGTCAGCTAGTTTCAAAATGGCGTACAACCAGTGCAAGTGGGAACAGACGACAATAAAATCAGAAATGTGCTATTTATTATTGTCGGATTTATTACATCACTCCTGTCTAACAAATCATTAAGCTGTGGTGTTACGGTGGCGGCATAGTATTTCACCGTAACACCACAGCCACTCTAACCATTCATAATACATCTAACTATCACTCCCTACACATTTCCCCTCGTCTACTTTCCCAAACGTCAACAACACATCTCATGCATCCATTTCGCTGATTAACCCTTGTACCATGTCTACTGGATTCTCCCAATGTAAAAGACATGTACAATATCGTTAACACTCCCAGTATGGTCGATAATGGGTTTAATATATAGGCTACACAAATATATTGCTGCTAACGCATCACAAATGATGATGGTATCGCAGGCGAATATCATTTATGGACAATAATAATACATCTCAAAAAAGGCATTTCGTATTGTGTTTGCTATCTTTACAAGGGGAAGGAGAGGGAGGGTTAACGTCCACACAAACTAGGTCATTTCAATAATTCGATTGCGCGTAAGGGTCTCTATCAGTCGGAGGAAACCGGAGGACACGGCGAAAACCGACGAGGATGGACAGGCGACCCTACTCCTTGTCACCGTCTTCCATTAGCCCAGGTTAGGTGCGTAATAGTAGGAGGTTAAACCCCATTTCATTCATTCATTACTCTTTGTCATGTTCAACCGGGGATTCGAAACCACGCGCACGTGCTATCTTTACAACACCTTGATATTTGGTTTATATAGGGTTCAAGATATCTTTTTTTGTAACAATTGTTATAAAACAACATAAAATGAAATGGGGTTTAACGTCCTACTATTTTATTGTAATATGTTTGTGTTTCCATGAAAACAAATTTGAGATGTAATTTGGCAATCGGATGTGTTATACTTTCGGTGGCCTCTTGTTATGAATAGGATCTGTGTTGTTATCAGATTGATTGTTTTGGTATACAAGGGCAACGGATGTTGATGAATCTGTCTTCTTGTTGGCGGTTGAACTCACGCTTCCCCGTCTCATCTCAACTTGCTATTTTGTTCTATGGATTCCGTCCTTTGAATACAAGCTAGAACAAATAACCAGCCTCATTTCTTCAAAGGTGAAATGATTTAATATGTTGACATCTCCAGATCGATTTCATTTCAGAATTGATTTTCAATCAATATGAAGTACCTTTGAAAAGTGTTTTCCTCTGTAATCGGAAGAAGCACGTCTCGAATGTTTCCCACATTAACCACGCGAATAGATTCCGACGTCTATATAATGGCTTGATTTATTTCTCGTTTCGCGGCAATTCCCTAAATTTAGGATCAATTATTCCAAATCATTCATCCCTTAAAACTATTTTCTCCTTCAGATGGCGGATGGAGACTTTTTATATTGATTTAGGTAGTTAACATTCATTGATAATATGCGTATCAATACGATAAATTGCGAAACATAAAGATGGCGGAAATTACTTGATTAACAGGTCGCCCGTTCGTTTCCGATTAGACGTTTGAAAGGACTTCTTCGATAAAAAACAATCCAATTTTTTTAATTCGGCGTTACTGCTCGATTAAACAAATATCAATTTCAAATCGTATAATAGTGTTGAATTCTCTTCCCGAGCTTTCGTTTAAAAGAATATATTTTCCAGGAACATTATCTTTTTAACCGAGGTTTTGTACTCGAAATTCGATCGTCTGTTCTCAATCTCCGGATACAAAAAATTCAATTGTAAATGATAATGGTAATAAATGTTTCTGCATTGCATTTGTAAGATAAAGAGCTGACAGTTTTGTTTATAATAGTTAACAAGTTGATGATGAAAAATGAATATATTAAAAATCTCATTCCAATGAGTGTATTCTGTTTGCGTAGATTGTTTATTATTGTGTCAATGGTACTGGACAAACAAGATTAAGTCTCAATTAACCAATTTAAGTCTCAATTTACCAATTTAAGTCTCAATTAACCAATTTCTCGTTAAATATTTTAATCTCGCTGGTGTTTTAATCTATTTCGATCTCAGCCATCCAAAATGACCTAGCTGTTTGGAGTGGACGTTAAACCCTATTTCTCTCTCTCTCTGTCTCTGTTTAAAAGGAAAACATTGAAATACCACACGATGTTTCAACAAGTATTCTCTCGTTCATATCAAGAACATTGTACTAATTAATATGATACAAACAAAATGACAGCATTGTACTGAAACCCGTTACTGCTAATAAGGCACTAAGCATTTAATGAAAGACCGTGGGCAGCGGACAGAATAATGATTGTAATTCCTATCTAGTAATTTCCTACGATTCCAGTTTATAATTATATAAATACCACTTTTTATATTCTTAGATTAGTATTATACCGAGAAGCCGCAGTGGCTCGTTGAGTAAGATTGTATCACTGGCTTTAATTACAATGTTCATCTCTTTACCCTGCCCTATAATTTTTCTCCACATTGTAATTGCGACTGAACGCCGAGTCGCTGACTACCACAGCCCACAGTTACGGCAACATGTGGCAATGGCTTATTCAAAATCCCGTGTGGAGTTCAACAAAATGACAAACGTCTTATTCGTGATATTGTAGATGCTTCGGTAGCCTACTTTCAGTTTTTAAAATATTGAAAATTATTCAAAACATTTCACGGGATTACAGCGAATCCTCCGATCTGGTCCAAACAATATTTTATTCATTTAAAAAGATATAATTCTTCCCTAAGTAGATCATTCGATATTGGTAATAACCTTTAATTAAGTTTTCTGAGACATTAATGTTGGGACTGTTTAAAGGAGCTAAATTTGTATTCTTTGGCACCTAGAAGTTTACACAAGTGGGTTGCAACGCATATTATAATGTAATATGAAGGTGAATTATAAACTGAGTGACATTCAATCGTTTCTGCTTTTCCTGGAATTTATAATCAGTTGTGTTCGGAGAAATTTTCGAAGAGTCAAAATTGAATGACAGTCTGTGGCATCTGGTTATTCCAGTCTACACCGGTAGTATTCTCTTGTGGGATGTATTAAGCCTCGTTCACCGCATCTCTTCATCACATAATATGGCACTCGAAAGAATAAGCGAATTTTAGAATTTTCATTTAGTCTTAAATATTTGATATGAGAAGCCTATCTTTTCACGGTAAGATAACAACATCAATGTTGATTTAAATTGAACAAAACGTTGTGTTTAAAGGGTCAATCCCGATAATGTTTTTGAGAATAAAACTGCATTATTTTGTGTTAAAATCCCCTACCTTAGGGCCGAGAATCTAACACAATATATGTGATACGTTTTCAAACACCTTAAACCCACCAGTCTTTATCTGGAAATAGAGTCAGTTGTCTCAAACTGTATTATGCGGTGATTGGATAAAACCAGGCTTATTTTATAAAAATAACGTGTCGGTAGAATTTACTTTTGTTATCAAGTACAGCACATGGACCAATTACCATGTAGACCTCTAAAGGAACGGAAACGGTTATTGGGTCACCCAACGAAAGAATTAACCCGAAATCTTAAAAGGGTTACGTGTCCGGATAAGCTGTTTTAACGTTCACGTCCAAACGACTCAATATTTGAGCTGAAATATTGAGTCAGGGTATATACACCATTATTCTATTTTTTGGCGTTTAAATTTCATACGTACTCGGACTTTTATTTTTGAGACTCTGTTCAATTCGGGACTGTCCCTTTAAAATTGCGAAGCTATTGAGTAAGAGACTTGCAATTGCCTCCATTAAATCACGGCGGTGGATGGCCGAATGGTTAGCACGTGCGTGCTGTATCATAAAGCCTGTCACTGAGTCAACTGGCGTGGTTTCGAGTTCTCCGTTTGTATGTGACAAAGAGAAGGCTCGCCTGTTCAACCTCGATGGGTTTCTCTGGGTCCTCCGGTTTCCTCCCACTGCTAAAGACCCCTAAGCGTAAGCGAATTATTGAAATAAAATTAAACCATATGTTAGTCCCGAAATGACCTTATTTGTGTCCATTTCTCTCTCTAACTCTCTCCTTTTCTCTCTTTAAATCGCAGTGGTTAATTCGCTATATAATAAAATTCTGCCGGAGTTTTGATTTAGAGTGCATTTTCGTAGCAAGATTTATCCAGACTTTTATTGCTCGTGATAAAAAAAAACCCAGATTTTAATATTATGGGGTTCTACAATTGATCCGAGTAACTTGTTCAAGGTTTCTCTATTAATATTGTTAGCGTGATGCAATTTGGGCCAGAACAAGATTTTAGAGGAATTTGGGAATTAGATTATTTATTATCCAATACTGATTTAACGACTGACGAAGTAGGATCTAGTTAGACAAGTTCGACTACGTTTAAAGCCCCAATACCACTTTTGTTGTAACTGAATAATATGCCCCAATCATTATTCTGGTCAACAAATTGTACTATTTTACAATATTTCAATTAATTGATGATACAAATTTCATCTTAACACACCGAATTTAAAAAAATTGGAAAAATTCAACTACATGGTAACAACAAGGTTTGAAAAGCTTTACGTAAACACTTTCTGACGCAACATATTTTCAAACCCTCTGGACAAGTAAAATAGGATGTAATGGATAATCTACACAACAGGTAGGACACTTCAAAATCTAGTAGTTAGAGTAAGGCTATTTTTTTCTGGACCTGTCAAGCCAGCAAGAGTGGTATTGTTCCTTTAAACAACCTCGCCGTCATTCTGCACACAGAGACTTCTTTCTTCGAGAATAAATCTCTGTCCTGAATGGCCGTCATATCCAAAACAATGGTATATTGCTGTGCGGCTCTACTACGTTTCACACGTAGCATACACATAAAGATTTGTCTAAGTATACTTATTGATTTCGACTAAATTTGGCGATTTAAGGATTACAATGTATAAAGTTAGTATCCGGTTAGCTGATTCCGACCTTGAACAGTTTATTCCGATGACAAACTAACTGGCCACAAAGGGAAGATAACTCGTCGATTAAACCCAGTATTGGCTATCATGGTGTTCTTGCAATTGTTCGTACATTATTATTGTTGGGGTTGTCTAATACTTCAGCTGTTTCAGTTTTTACAATTATTCCTGACGACGTGATCATATCATAGTCAAATAGAGAAAGCATAAATGTTTAACCTATTGTTCCAATAGATTCCCTGTTGATGTATATTATAAGAGTAAGGTCGAATGTCCAACCTCTTGGGTTGTCTCACGGTCCCCCTGGTTTCCTCCCACTGCTAAAGACATTTGAAACATATGTTAGTCCCGAAATTGCCTGTTGAGTGGACGTTAAACCTCACTTTTCTCTCTCACTACCGGTATGTCTCTCTCCAGGGCCGGATTAACCTTGTGGGGGGGCCGGGACATACCAACTGTATGGGGCCCCATTTCAAATTGCTCGTACTGACCGCGGATCGTACCAGTATGTACTGCGCCCCCTTGAGTGCCTGGGGTATTTTCCCCAGAGTTTATTTGTTTAAAATAAAGATTAATTTTAGTGCATCTGAGACAATTTAGGCAGCGATTTCATTGACGTTTAGAACTCGTTGATAATTTGAGTATTTTAAACCTTTCTCTCGTGATGTTTTCATTTACTTTATTTTAGTGAAATTATTTTAGATGACATAAAACATTAAACTCTGTTGTCTGAACTACTATACTATGATTACGTTAATTTCCCGGGACTGGTTGGGCCCCAGCAATCACATCGCGGGATGTGGTCCCCGGAACTGGTTAGGATCTATTGATTGATAGAACCTCTAAATTATGTAATTTAGTTAATTTTAGGGCCCAACCGATCTCTGGCCCACAATATCCTTTACTGCCTAGGGCCCCAATCCTCGCCCCCTCAGCCCAGGTATTGGTTAGCTCCGCCCGGGATAAAATATTAGCATGAGACAGAAATGTGGGGGGCCCTTAAATGTGGGGGGCCCGGGACATTTGTCCCACTTTGCCTCCCCTAGACCCAGCACTGTCTCTCTCTCTCTCTGTCTCTCGCTCCACTGTTCTACACCGACCGGGATAATGAAGACGGGCATGCAATCAAGGGGGGTTTAACGTCCACTGGACACAAACTAGGTCAGATCGGCCATAACACATGGTTTTTAATTTTATTTCATAAATTCGCTTGCTCGAAGAGGATCTTTAGAGGTTAGACAGGCGATCATACTCCTTGTCACGTACAACCGCGGAATCGAATGCAGTAAGACATTTAACCCCATATCCGTATATTAATGACTGTATGAGATTTAGTAGTAATTTCCCCTTGTTATACGTCACTCAAACATATTGTATTATCTGTGATACGGTCAAATACTTCCTTTTATCCTTAACTTTGCGACATTTTGACGACCGTGTATAATTGTATTTGTACATTCAAATACTCCCTTTTATCTTTAACTTTGCGACATTTTGACGACCGTGTATAATTGTATGGATCCATACGAATAGCCATGAATATCCGAACATAAAAATAAAACGTAATTGAAACATTAAAGCTAGAGTTATCAGTTAGGCCGCTAGGCGGAAGGGGGTTTATAACGAGACAAGATGAAATTATATTTTTAAAAAATGACTTTAAAGGTTTTTTTACGTTTTCAAACATGCTAATGTAGACGAATATACGCTTTGTAATGACGTTATGTCTAGACGGGGACCATGGTATGACGTTGGTTTCCGTGTTAGATCCGGTGTGGTTCCACCTTGTCAGTGGTGTAGGACGGCGGAACTGGCAAGGAATAAAGTATTGTCGTTCGGATGAGACGAAAAACCTATGCCCCCTGTACACACTGACGTGCACGTAAAGAACCCTTGACAGTTGGAATTCGATATAAAGGTAGACCGTTGCGCGTCTGCCCAAGCAAAATGTCCCTCATAGCACACTTTTTGGCGTATGGTCGTCTTCATTAGCCCAGTAGGACGTTAAACAAGGGTTGTCGTATATTTTGTCAAAAAGGAAAATATTTACAACACATTAAATCTGATTACGAGTAATAAACCATTTTGTTTCTAGTTTAAATTTCAAAACATTCAAATGTTAATTCAGTCGGATATTAACTGTAGCGCCTAGAGTGTCCACAGGATATTTCAAATTGATCAATGGCGATAACTCTGACAGTAATAGTCGGAAATTGTTAAAACAATCAATAGGATTCTCCACCTTATGGCCATAACACTGTGTTTAAATTCTAGGTCAATCGCAAATAAATTTTAACCTCTAAAGCGTCCACAAGATTTTTCAAGGTGACAAAGGGCCATAACTCTTACAGTTATAGGCTTTGTCGACCGACCGACTGGAGAGACGACAATATACGACCTTATTTCAATGTGGGCGTATAACCAGCGGTTGTCAGGCAAGATACGCCCACATTAATTTTGCAACAGTTGGATACAGAACAAGCTATACAAGGGGGTGATTTTTCGTTCAACCAGGGGCAAAAAACCAGGATTTCATGGTCTGAAATGCGCGAATATTGAAAGTAACTGAGATATTTGGGGAACAAATATAAATTTCAAGTTTCAACAAAACCAGATAAAAAGTGTGACTCCTAGAGGGTTCACAACCTTCGGATTACATACTTGCGAACAAGGAGTGGCCATTTTGTCTAGCAGTTTCGGTCTGATTGTTACGAAATTCAAACTCAACCTTCATTGATATGTAACGGTGATGTATTTAAACGTTTTTGAAAATTGAATACAAATTGTGACTCCTAGCGGTTTCAAATTTTTAAAAATCAGATAAAAATTTTGAAGTGTTGTCAGACCACAAGCTAAATTAAAGCTAAACATGCAATTTTTCGTACAATCATGGGCCATAATTCAAGAAATTAAGCAAGATCGTTGGGTTATACAGATATTTCCAGTTGCATCAAAATCAGATCAAAATCTTGACCCCAATTGTTGACAAATTGTAAATGGACGGACGAACGGATAGGGGTGATGGCTTAATACGTCCACATGAAAATGTAATCTTTCGAACAATCAGAGGTAATAATCCACGAAGTTATGGTTCTCTACATGCATATATCTACATGAAGCGAGATTTTGTGGAAGATAAACCTATGTTTCAAGTTTCGTCAAAATCGGATAAAAATTGGCACCTGTAGATTGTCCACAAAATCATTTCGGGACTACCACATGGTTCTTTTTTTTTCAATAATTCGGGGTATTTAGCAGTGGGAGGAAACCGGACGACCCGGAGAAAACCCACGAGGTTGGACAGGCGACCCTGTGCTTGCCATTCGGCCATCCAATCCCCACAAACAACAACTGAAAATGGACAGACAATATTGAACGTAGTACAAAAATGGAAAATGCTTTATTCCTCCTTGAAGGGAATTTAATATTATGGGTTGTTAGAGAAAGATGGCAGTTGAAATATTTATCCCTGGATGTTATTGACAGTTGGTAGCCATGGTGATATTTGAAGTAGTAAACGAGCTTGTTAATATCCACTATATATCATCTCTCTTATAGATATTTGACGTGGGGGTGATTTGAGATAGAGAAGTGATGGTGATAGGATTTTAAAAACGGCTTATTGATCCAAAAAAATATTCATTGGGCACACATGTGGTAATTGTAGGTTGTCAGGCAGTCAAACAAAACCCAAAGCCACCGTGGTACCGGTATATATATCTTATAAAATGGGGATGAGAGAGAGAGAGAGAGAGAGAGAGAGAGAGCTTTAAAGGGCTAATCTCGATATTTGTTTTGGGAATAAAACTGCTTAATTTTGTGTTAAAATCCCTTAAAATATTCGAGTCAAGGGCCGAGCAACTACTTCAGTATTTATGATACGTTTTCAGTCTTTATCTGGAATGTGAGACCGGTGCCCCAAGATGTATTTTGTGGTATCTGGATAAAACCAAACATTTTTTTTAATAAAAATAATGTGTAGTTGAAATTTGCCTTCCTTTATCAAGTACGGCACATGGGGTATTCACTGCATAACCCTCTCAAGTAATCGTAATCGGTTTTAAGCGCCCCAACGAAACAATTGACCCGAAATCTTAAAAGGGTTACGTGTCCGGATAAGCAGTTTTGGCGTTCACGTCCAAACGACTCAATATTTTGAGTTGAAATTTTGAGACAAGGTAAAAACACCATTCCTCTATATTTTGGCGTTTTATTTTCATACATTCTCAGACTTTTATTTTTGAGTCTCTGTTTAATTTGGGATTGTCCCTTTAACATCCACTCGACACAAACTAGGTAACTTCGGGACTAGCTCATGATTCAATTTTATTTTAATATTTCGCTTATTATGTACAACCGTGGATTCGAAACCACGCCAGTTGATTCAATGACAGACCTTATGACAGAGCACGCACGTGCTAACCATTTAGCCATCTACCCAACGCTAAAAAAAATGGGTATGTTGGTAGAAAGTAGGTAGAGTTGTGTTAAATAACCGAATTTCATCTTTGTCATCCTTGTAGTCGGCGCGAGGTGAATGTAGGTTGACAGGCGACGAAACATAAACCCAAAGTAATTGTGTTAGTTATCATAGTTCTTACAATTGTGATGAGGTTGATGGTTGAAGGCAGTGCACTTGCCGAATTTTGGAAATGGCTGGGTTTGTTGGGGGGGGGGGGTGTAAACAATATTTTATTTCATTTAAAATAGGAATGGAGAACAGGCCGGGCCTATGTTGACTCCGGTTTGTGTACCTGTCCTCTGTTAAGAACATAAATTCACCCATGTTTTCATCCCACTTATACCTCGTTGCCATTGGCAACCTTTGATAAAATTGGCTTGTTTATTTACAATACAGGCTTAAAAGTATCCGTGTATCAGAAATGAACAGTTCACTGTTTTAAAAGAGTACTGTTCACTCCCGACAATCGAACACTTCTACACCGTTTAAGATATCATTCAAGCAATAAGTAGCGGACGTTTAGTCCGGCCCAGATCGCAGTGATAACGATGGCTCTATTCAAGGAAATCACATCAAACAACTAGTCAAAATCACAGTAACAAAACAAACCGGGTGGAACAAACTGGCAGTTCAAAAATATATACAATGACATTAAAATAACATAACAACATATTACAAAAATCAATTATTATGCATATCAATTGGCATCTATTCAACAAATTGGTTTTGATTTATATTAATAAGCAAAACATATAAATTAGAATACTGAATAATTATTTCAATTGTAATGATAAAAGGCGAAGTTATCTTGCTGGACACTTCACGGGCATTTAAAATAAGCAGGATGAAAAAGAAACCCCTAGACATACATTTTATTACAAATAATTCATTGATGCATACTTCCATCAGGAATGACCCACGTTTCGCATTTCCTTTACACTGCATTTAATAATAATAATATTAATATCGCAGTCCTCTTCGCCATAGACAAGTTGTTTTGACGATGTGGTCTAAATAAACACGTGATAGTTTTACTCCCAGGGTATAGCAATACGCACATGTAAATAATATTCATGTCGTCTCTCCACTGCGCAATCATTCTACCATGAAATGTAACGTGAGGCTCAAAAAAGGGATAAATGAAAGAGCATTTGTCACTTTTCGGTTGAAACGACTCGATAATAAATACTATTTCCACATTTTCCTTCACAATACTGTCAATACTCGATAGAAATGTGATGTAAGTCAGTTATGTGATGTAACTCGGTGTATCGCCTCGGCTGACCCCCCGATTAAAACTGTCCTGATATTCACCGATACACCTTGGGAAGGGAGCTAATAACTACTAGCCTACCTATTTGCTGTAAATGTAAACATGTATCGTCTGTGAAGTTATCATATCTCTTAGGCCCTGTATCCATAGGCTGTTCCCTTGTCGCGTGTTCCCTTGCAGCGTTGTGGCCTTGTGACACGACCGTATCCATAGGCTGTTCCCTTGTGGCGTGTGCAATGTACGGTGGAAATATAGGTAAAAGAAAAGTCTATATACAAACGTTGATGAGAAAACAAGTTAACACAAGACACAACTATCATTATGCGAACCGTTTTTTTATTGATAGCTCGACGATGAACTCAACTACTGAAAATCGGAAGGATGAGGAAGGAGGATGCCGCTATTGCTTATATGTGGTGAGCCCGGGACATTTTCCCCACTATGCCCCCTTCCCTCTCTGATCAGGTACTGCTTGCATTTATTTTCCTCGCTGATAACATGTCTTCAGACAACGACCACGGTGCTGGGTTCGGCCATTTTTTGGAACTCGCGATGAACTGGATGAATTTTACACAAGTTTCCATACAATATTGCACTCGTAACGACGTGTTCCCTCTAGTGCAGCTGCAAAAGAATTGACATGTTCATTGTCTGTGTTCCCGGTCACAATCCACATGTTCCGTACACAAGGCCACATGTTCCCTGGGTACATCCCATGGGAACGGGCACGTTAAAAAACAAAGGTTTATTGTCCTTGTGGCGCGCCACAAGTGAACAAGGGAACACGCCACAAGGGAACAGCCTATGGATACAGGGCCTTACATATATGTGTCATGGGGTTGATGATGATTGGTTCAAAATGAGGAAATGGCTCGTCCTCGTTGGGCCATACTCGTATACATGTATGTAGGCCTACACATGAAATGAAATGGGGTTTAACGTCCTACTGTTATGCACATAACATGGGCTAATGGAAGACGGGTATACGCCATGTATATGCCATACAGTGTGCTATGAGTGATTTTTTGCCCAGGCAGCAGAGCTATGGCCTTCTCTTATATCGAATTCCAACTGACAGGGGATCTTTTACGTGCACGCTAATTTGTACGCGGGACCTCGATTTTTTGTCCCATCCGAACGACTAAACAGCTGTCCTTGTCAGGCCCTCCGTTCTGCATCAATGACAAGGGGAAACACATGCACACATGAGGTAAATATATAGTTTAGATATAGTTGATGGTAGCGAGCAGTTATGTAGCCTGTGCTGTAGCCGGAGAAAGGGAATGAGATGTTGAGGCTGTCGTCCAATATAAAATAATCTCAACAACGTTCATATGTGGTAAATGCAGGATCTCAGGCAACGAAATATGCCCTCCTCAATATTGGTGGTAGTTGTATTTTTTTTATAAATACGATGTGGTTGAAGAGACAGAGCTACATTGGGATTGTCCTATTGATAAACATACTCAATCAACCATACACATTGCGTAAATGTTGGTTGCCAGGTAACTACACATAGAGAGAGAGAGAGAGAGAGAAATGGGGTTTAACGTCCACTCAACACAACTAGGTCATTCCCGGACTAACATATGATTTAATGTTATTTCGATAATTCACCTGCGCGTAGGGGTCTTTAGCAATGGGAGGAAACCAGAGTGCCCGGAGTAAACCCACGAGGTTGAGAAGGCGCCTCTATCTCCATGCCACATACGCTCACACCAGGGCTTGAAACCACAGCCGCAAGCCAGAGGTGGCGGGCCAGCTAGAGGTGGAAGAGTGGCACCCTAGACCACTAGGCCATCCCAAACCCCCAACAACACATACAGCAACAATAGCAGTTATATCTGTTACAAATATTTAAGATACAGACAAAAGTATTTGTTTAATATCACACCACTAATATAAAAGCATGTTACATACATAAAAACATATATCTCTTTAACAAAAATAATCTATCATTTATATCATAGAAAACAATACTTAATAAAATACTTGAATAAAATGTAGGCAGTTACATGTTGGCATATAATATACTGGGAGGATTCTTATATCAGAGATATTCTGAGAGAGAGAGAGAGAGAGAGAGAGAGAGAGAGAGGGGTAACATCCACTCATTTTGTGACTAACATGGTTATTTCAAAAATTTACTTTTGCGTTGGGCTTTTTAGCAGTGGGATGACCCAGAGGAAACCCACAATGCTGGACAGGTGACCCTACTCCTTGTCACGTACAACCGGAAATTTGAAACCACGCTAACCATTCAGCCATCCAACCCCCTAAAAGATATTCTGAAACCATTTAGTTAATTACTACAGGTCCGGTTACATAAAAGGTGATTTGTCAGTGATGTTCTATCTGGGAAATTTGCTTGCGCGTAGGGGTCTTTAGTAGTGGGAGGAAACACACAAGATTGAGAAGGCGGCCCTATCTCCATGCCACATAAGCTCACACCAGGGCTCGAAACCACAGCCGCAAGCCAGAGGTGGCCAGCCAGCTAGAGGTCGAAGAGCGGCACTCTATAGAGTCTAGACCACTAGGCCATCCAAACGCCCCTCTAATATAAAACTTAGACAATTTAATGGATTAATAGGAATCTGGATTTACAAAATGTGATTTATGACATTCATGTGATTACATTCTGGATATTTATAACAATTATTGGAATTTGACCATTTCATAATAATTTGTAAAAGATCTGGATTTTCTTGAAAATCTGATTAACAATTTAAACACAAACTTATAAAATGTAAAATCAATATTTTGGATTCATAGACTATTTAATACAACACTGCCTTCAAGATATTACAAGCTATGTGTACTTAGTCTCCACTACCTTTAAGATGATCGAAAATTTGAACTATCGTCAGAAATTTTCAGTTAAATTTCCCGACTTCGTTAGTAGTGGGCCTGTTCAACTGCGCATCCCATCCCACTCCCCACAATCTCAAGTACTGTATAAAGTCTAAAAATAGATTCTTTTAAAAAATATAACAATAATACATAAGCACTAACTTGTAAATAAAAACTACAGTAAATTAAATCAATATATTATTAATACACAATATATAATTGAAATTAAAGATGGCAAAATAAAAATAAAACTACATTTGTATGCTAACGTTTTCACCGCGATAGCAGCTCATCAGGCGATTTATAACAATAGACTATTGTTATAAATCGCCTGATGAGCTGCTATCGCGGTGAAAACGTTAGCATACAAATGTAGTTTTATTTTTATTTTGCCATCTTTAATTTCAATTATATATTACCAAAGAGCAGCTTTAATTAACTATTCTACTATATATATATATATATCTTTCTTTGTTTATCCACATATAAATCAACAACCATATCAATAAAACATATCTTTTGATTGGATAATATTATATTGATTTTAGTGCTTAGCCAATCGAAATTGAAATATCCACTAAAATCTTTCTTTGTTTATCCACATATAAATCATGCAACCATATTAATAAAACATATCTTTTAACCTAAGTGATCACAATTTGAGGGATTTTGATTCTCTTGCCAACTCTAACACAATCTGATTAAAACACAGATCCTATTTAAAAGTTCTCTAAATATTACATACAAGTAACAATATGGATTGCAGGTAATTACATTAAACAAATCCAGTCCAAGTGTCATTACACTAAAACTAATATAGCCTGCTGAAGAATTTTAAAGAAATAAACCCTTTTAACACATTATACAGTTAAATTTATAGTAGGCCTATTTTAAAATAGATATTATTAACATGAGCAAAATATATTTGGAACTTGATTATCACAGGTAGACATTTTAGCTGAAATTTGCGATGATCAAGGAATCTGATATAATCCCAAGCTGTGTGAACACCCAATTGATTAGTGCCGAAATATGCAGGGTATTAATTACCTGAAGGCCTTGAACAGATGTACAGAGTTAAAGCAAGATCAAGTTGGACCAACCCTAAATTCTCAGAATATAAGTTGTCACAGATTTGCAAGAATAAGATAGTAAGCTGGCACTGCCAGGCAGGATACGCCCACATTTTCGAGAGATGGATAGAGAACAAGAAATACCGAAAGAGATTTTTCCTACAATCAAAGGCCATAATTCATTAAGTTACAATTTGATATGCGCAAATATCGAAAAGAATCAAGATCTTTAGGTTATAAACATGCATTTCAAGTTCCATCCAAATGGAATTAAACTTGTGATCTCTGCAGGGTCCACAACTTTGATATACCATATTTTGACACTATTCGCGTACAAAGGCAGCCCATTTGTCTGGCAAATATGGTCCGAAATTCGAACTCAACCTTCCGTAGGATGTAACGGTGATAGAGTCAAACGTTTTTTTAAATCGGATAATAATTGTGACCTCCAAAGGGACCATAGGGATTTTTTGGACAATCAGGGGCCATAATTCAGGAAGTTACGATCTGATATGCGCAAATAACGAAAGGAACCAAGATCTTTGGGTTATAACCATGCATTTCAAGTTTCATCAAAATCGAATTAAAATTGGGACCTATACAGGGTCCACAACCATGAAATTCGAACTTAACCTTCCTTAGGGTGTAACGGTGATATAAAATCGGTCCACAACCATGATATACCATTTTTAAAAGTATTCGCGTTCAAATGGCGGCCATTTTATATGGCAATTTTGATCGGATTTTCCCGAAATTTGAACTGAACCGTCCTTAGGGTGCAACGGTGATATAATCAAACGATTTTTAAATCGAATAATAATTGTGACCTCCAGAGGGACCACAAGCTAAACAAAGGCGATTTTACGTATAATCAGGGGCCATAATTCAGGAAGTTATGATGCATAAATATCGAAAGGAACCAAGATCTTTGGGTTATAACCATGCATTTCAAGTTTGATCAAAATCAAATTAAAATTGTGACCTCTACAGGGTCCACAACCTTGATATACCATGTTTTAACAGTATTCACGTACAAACAGCGGCCATTTTGTATGGTAATTTTGGTCCGATTTTTCTGAAATTCGAACTTAACCTTCCTTAGGGTGTAACGGTGATATAAAATCGGCCCACATGAAAATGTGGGCGTATAAAAATGCTCCATGTCATGATAATAGCTATTTTATAAAGGAAAAAGTACAAGTGACCATTGAAACACATGATGAATTGTTATTAAAACATACAAGATTATCTCACACCCATTCACAGCAAGTTTATACTGCATAAATTACTTATAGAGAGGGATTTAATTCTTCAAGGATTTACAAGAATGATGTGTAAAATAAAAGACTCGACTCAGCGATAAATATAGGAACTTGAAAGTGACTGTTATGGATTCAATTCGTCCAGAATATACATGATTGACATTCATATATACTAATTTACATGAACATTACATAAATATCCATATATACTAATGATATATATAGGAATTTCAAAAGTATAATCTCAACAGTATCTTCTTATTAAAGCCTAGTATCTACTGATTCCCTGGATACAGCTTTCTCTTTAGAGTTATCTACCCTGTAATCTTTCTCTATGGAGTTATTTAACTTGTTTTCTACGTCTTCTATAGTATCCGCTAATTTCTGGTTATGGGTCTCTGGGAGAAGAAAGATGAGAAATGCTGCTATAAAGGTCATGACCCCAAACACGATAACCGGTATTGAACTTGGTACTGTACTTGATGAAAATTTACTCTGCAAAATTTAAAAAAATTAAAAAAATTAAATAAAATGGGGTTCAATCCTTTACATTTATAATATTGTGAGAGAGCCATAAAATGTTGTTGTGCAAAAAAAAACCTTCTTAATTATATTTCAAGAATAAATCTACATTTTCTTGAATTAAGGAAAGTCAATCAAATTGAATTGATGTTTTAGTCTTGTTTAATATTGTAGCGTCAGGATCATCATCATGGAAACTGATAGCTTTAAACGTATTCAGTTTAAAAATAAACAAAAACTGAAAGTAGGTTATTTCTCTTATTATTTAGCAGACGACTTTAGTTAATTTGTATAAGTTTTCAATGATTCCCGCAAAGTAAAGTCGAGGTACGTTGAGAGAAGCATGAACAAGAGAAAGAGAGAAATGGGGTTTAACAACTTCCACTCAACATAACTAGTTCATTTCAGGACTAAAGCAGGAACGAAAGCGCACCTTACCAATGAAAGACTGGAGTTTAACATCCTAATATTCTGCACCAACTTGATAGGGTGATATGACAGACATTTTGACCGATCAGTACGTCTGTCAAGTTAATCTGTCAAGGCGTCTTTAAACTAAATAACAAGAACATGAATGGACCATGGTTTTTCTGTCTCACTGAAATGACTAAGACACTTTTTTCCCCTTATCAAGCACTCCACATTGGGGTTAACCAGTTGAACACTAACATAGGCTATCAAAAAATATGACAATATATTACACCTGACCATTTACACTCTTATCAAAACCCTTCTCCCCAAAACAGAAATTAAAGATTAAAGTACTTACCAAACTATTTATCTGAGGAGCAAGAACTCCACCAAGTCTGGCCCAAAAAGCACAAGTCCCTAAACCAATATTTCTGAAACAAAATCGATACACATTTTACATCAAAATGTAACATTTTAAAGCTAAGTGTAACATTTTGAATGTAAATGTAACATTTTAAATCTAAATGTAACACTTTAAAGCTAGATGTAACACTTCAAAGCTAAATGTTACATGTGAAAGCTAAACATAACATGTGAAAGCTAAACGTAACATTTCAAAGCTAAACGTAACATTTCAAAGCTAAATGTAACATTTCAAAGCTGAATGTGACATTTCAAAGCTAAATGTGACATTTTAAAGCTAAATGTAACATTTTAAAGCTAAGCTAAGTGTAACCATTTAAAGCTAAGTGTAACATTTTAAAGCTAAATGTAACATTTTAAAGCTTAATGTAACATTTTAGAGCTAAATGTAACATTTTAAAGCTAAATGTAACATTTTAAAGCTAAATGTAACATTTTAAAGCTAAATGTAACATTTTAAAGCTAAATGTAACATTTTAAAGCAAAGTGTGACATTTTAAAGCAAAGTGTGACATTTTAAAGCAAAGTGTAACATTTTAAAGCTAAATGTAACACTTTAAAGCTAAATCAAAGATTTTAAAGCTAAATGTAACACTTTAAAGCTAAATGTAAAATTTTAAAGCTAACTGTAACATTTTAAAGCTAAATGTAACACTTTAAAGCTAAATGTAACACTTTAAAGCTAAATGTAACACTTTAAAGCTAAATGTAACACTTTAAAGCTAAATGTAACATTTTAAAGCTAAATTTAAAAAAAATCAAGCTAAATGTAACATTTTAAAGCTAAATGTAACATTTTAAAGCTAAATGTAACAATTTAAAGCTAAATGTAACATTTTAAAGCTAAATGTAACATTTTAAAGCTAAATGTAACATTTTAAAGCTTAATGAAACATTTTAAGGCTATTTTTTAAAGGAGATAAACCTGTTGGATTTAGGTCAAAATAAAGTATTGAACGGGGTTAATTTGTTGCATTATTGCAATTAGCTCTGTACAATTAGATCTCTGATTCGAAAGAATAAGTACCAGATGACTAGTCATCAACATCCCACGCCCTTGCACATGTTTGGAAAAAATAAAGAAAAATAACTTGTTTATGCTATTGGTAATCAATATAAAAATTTATCAGATTTCTCAAACAGTGTCATTGGTCCTTAAATTGTGGACCTGTTTAGCTGAGCATGTCGGGGTCGCACTATCAGTTGTGTCCAGAGTCTAAATCTTTAGACAAACCTCATATTCCGACACATGGAATATTATTTACAGAATTTCATACTCTGATAATAGTAGCTCGGCAAGGTTTACACAGCCTACCTCAATTAGCTGCTGTATGTTAAGAAATAAACTTATAAATCATAAAATAAAATACCATATATATAATAGGTTAATGTTTGTACAAAGTTTCAAACAGATTTCTTGAACAGATAATAAAATATGCTCCAGAAACAAAATCAGGACAGAAGTCTGGATTTCAGAAAATAAAATGATGGGTTGATGAATGTAAAATTATTTTAAAGGTACGGGTATCTTGAACAGTCACATGTGTTTCCATGGAAACTCATAAAATGATAAAATCTGAGAAATTAAAAAAAAGTGCCAAGAAGATATCTTGAAAGATTGTACACAAAAAAGTAAGTCAAATTTGTTTCCATGGAAACACAAAAATATAAATCCCAGAAATTCCTAAATAGCAAAAGGCACAACTACTGTAATGGGTTGATGTCTGTACAAAGTTTCAAAAGGACATCTTGAAGGGTTTATGAGATATGCTCCGGAAACAAAATTGTACACCAAAAACTAAGTCAAATTTGTTTTCATGTAAACACAAAAAATAAAAAATCCCAGAAATTCCTAAATAGAAAAAGGCACAACTACTGTAATAGGTTGATGTGTGTGCAAAGTTTCCGAAAGATATCTCGACCGATTTATGAGATCTGCGATGGAAACAAAAATCGACAGACGGACCCCGTTTCAATATCCCTCCCTAACTTCGTTCGGCACGGGATAAAAAGTCGACTTTAGTCTCTTTTTTTGTCTTGACAGAGAAACAGACAAGTGATTAAATCTCATCATTAGACTATATCTATAGATGGTCAAATTTAGAACAGAGACAGTTTTTCATCCCACATAACAAATCAACATCAAAAATCAATAGTGGTCTAGCCATTTTAAATTAAGGGAGACATGACCCCTGAACTAACCGTATAACTGTAGGATAAAGTTCGGATGTAAACAAGAAAATAACGCTGAACATTCCTGCCATTGAGAATCGACCAGCTATAGCAAAACCTGTTGATATCATTGTTAAATCAGTTCCACTTTCTGTAAGGAATAAACACAGTTAACTTATTATATATCTATTATTGCGGCTAAACTTTTACTTGGGGATGTAGTGGGGGAGCCTGGGGGAGCCACTATAGGTTTTTTAGGGAGAAAAATACAATTAGTATTTCTAAGACACCATCTTTATTCTCGATTTCCTGGAACATCTTGTAAAACAAAAAGATATAGATATAGACACAAAGTGTCTGCTACATGACCTTGGCGTTGAACATGTAAAGTGGACAAAGCTGTTCTAAGGGATATGAAATAGTAATTTATAAGGAAACTATAATAATGAGTAAAACAGTGGAATAAAAGATATTGGTGGAATAAAGTGAAATGGAATATACAAATATTCCTATACTCAACATCATAAAGGGAGAGAGAGAGAAATGGGGTTTAACATCCACTCCATACAAACTAGGTCATTTTGGGACTAACATATGGTTTAATTTTATTACAATTATTCGCTTGAGCGTAAAGGGTGTTTAGTGGTGGGAGGAAACTTTAGGACTCAGAGAAAACCTATGAGGTTGGACAGGCGAACCTTCTACTCCTTGCTGATGGCCTGGGGGTTGCAGGTTCACTCCTGATGTTGGTCGAGAAGTTCATTAGGATTTTCAGGTGTGGTTTCCATTTGTCAGTGGTGCAGGATGGAGGGCCTGGCAAGGACAGATGTCTATTCGTTCAGATGAGCAGAAAAATCGAGTTCTTGTGTACACATTGGCATGCAAGTAATTTGATATAAGAGTAGGCCGTAACGACGCTGTCTGGACAAAATTTTCCTCATAGCACAACGTACGTACGCGTATGGCTGTTTCCATTAGCTCACTAAATGACAAAAAAGTCAAATTGATGCCTAGTTAAATCAGCTAATGAATGATTAACTGAGAGGCTTTAATTGACCTAAAGTGAACTAGAAAGTTAATGGAAGCCTAATGTATCACAATGTAAATTACTGTATTAAAATTGTTTACCTGATATTTTCGGCAATGCTCCGGCGATAATGCATGTAATGGAAGCAACAAATGCATAAAATATCATCGGCTTCTTTCTTCCAAAACTATAAATAGAATCAAGACTCATGACACTATTTTAGTTTTCAACACAGTTATACCAGACATCATTCCTGGTACTTTTGTTTTCCTGCAAATAGGTGACATACAAATAGGACAGTTTTAAAACTATCTTCAAAAATAATGATAATAAAAAGGCTTCTTATAAAACAGTTGACACTAAACAGTTTTATATGTTAAAAGAGTGGACAAAGAGAGAGAGAGAGAGAGAGAGAGAGAGAGAGAGAGAGAGAGAGAGAGAGAGAAATGGGGTTTAATGTCCACTCGATACAAACTAGGTCATTTCGGGACTAACATGTGGTTTATTTTTTTCAATAATTCGCTTGCGTGTAAAGGGTGTTGAGCAGTGGGAGGAAACCAGAGGACCCAGAGAAAACCCACGAGATTGGACAGGGGGTCCTACTCCTTGTCACTTACAGCCATGGAATCAAACCACGCCAGTTGACTCCATGAGAAATAGAAATAAAAATTGACCATAGCAACACCGTCAGAGCAGTAATTCCCTCATAGCCCTCCGCTTTGCTCAACTTCATAAGCATGGCTGGTCCAGAAAAGTATGACATTGAAAATAAAACTTAATTTTCATAGCAATTCATTTTTACTATGAAACAAAACTAAGGGTACTTACAATCTCATGACACCAATAGCTAGAATATAAGCTATGAACTCTACAACAGCACCAATAAAAAAGTTCAGATATTTATTTCCTGCTAGACTGGTTATTTTAAACGTTAAACCATAGTATCCTACAGCCACCGCTACCCTGAAAAACAAAACACAAGAATATTGATAGAACCATCTGAAACCAGGACATCATCACCCACAATCAATTGATAGAACCATCTGAAACCAAGTCATCTTCCCCCACAATCAATTGATAGAACCATCTGAAACCAAGACCTCATCACCCACAATCAATTGATAGAACCATCTGAAACCCGGTCATCATCACCCACAATCAATTGACCCTAATACTGGGTTCCTCATTGGAAACTAACAAGTCTTATACTGGTTCCTCATTCTTCATCTCACTTAAATGTAAACTACATACACAGATTTCCAAACAATGGGTTGATAAATGTAGTCTGTAGAGTGTAAAGTGTTCACAAGAGTGGACGACAGCAGACATGTGAATGGACGGATGGACAAGGCGACAATATACAACCACATAGAGAGAGAGAGAAATGGGGTTTAAGGTCCACTCAACACAACTGGTCATTTCGGGCCTAACATGTTGTTTATTTTTTTATTTCAAAAGTTTGCTTGCGCGTAGGTGTCTTAAGCAGTGGGAGGAAACCGGAGTGCCCGGAGGAACCCACGAGGTTGAGAAGGCGCCCCTATCTCCATGCCATATACACTCACATCAGGGCTCGAAACCACAGCCGCAAGCCAGAGGTGGCCGGCCAGCTAGAGGTCGAAGCGCAGCACTCTAGACCACAAGGCCATCCGACCCGCCCCCCCCCCCCACGACCACATATAATAAAACTTACTCACCAACAATAAAACATGATCAGACTTCTTTTTCTTAACTCTGGTGTTTTTAACAAATGTACAAAATTATAATTTGTACGACTTGCATCTTTAATGCTTTGATTTTTTATAATTTCCCACGTATTAGTGGGAACAGGAAGTTTATTAAAACGACAGGTTTTCTCGATGAGTTTCCCGGCCTCGTCAAATTTCTTCTTCATTATCAACCACCTTAATGACTCAGGTACAAAACTAAAATAATAAAATTAAAATATAAATACTTAGACAGATTAAATGGTGGTATTTGATCAGTTGGCTACAGGTTTCAGCTCATTGTAAAGGGAGATAACTCCAGTTTTGCGGTCACCAATTCTGATTGCTACATTTGGATAATAGTTATTTATTTGAAAAATGTTTTAAAATCTTGCAGAATAATTTCATCAATCGTCCTTTAATAATTAAATAAATTAATTGCTAGTTCTGCACCAAAGTATTGAAAAAGTTCTTCGAAAAATCACAAAATACAGTAGAATCTGCATTTTCACGACTAACCGCTTAACGGGAGTGGTCTCTTAATAAAATCTCGGTAAATTTGACCGTCGCTGAATCTTGTTGCTGAATTTTTGTTGAATTTATTAGTAAAATAGTGACTGCTGGCCACGTTAGAGGAGTGACCGTTGAATAAAGAGATGAAACAATATCATTTTTACAGGGGGATTTATCATGTCAGACAGCTTACAAGGAGATGACTTACCATATATAAAAAGCAGCAAGGACACTGGGAATACTAACAGCAAGTTGAATATATCGCCAGTTACGTATAAAATATGCCAGACCTGCTACAGTTATTACACTAGCTCCCCAAAAACATTCTATAAATGCACCGATATATGGTCTATGTCTTGGGACAACCAATTCCATGGCTAGAATATATGAAGATGTCTGAAGACCCTGAAAGTTAATTTTATTAGTCATAGAACTTTGAAGTGGGAAATTCTGTGTTGTAAAATGAAATTGAAATGGGGTTTAAACTAGTTTATTTAAAGTCCTGCATGTACTTACTTTGCTGCACTGACTGGGTTAGTGAGAGAGAGAATTAATTTCGGACTAATGTATGATTAAATTTATTTCATTAATTCGCTTGCAACGCAGGGATCATAAGGAGTGGGAGGAAGTTAAAGGACCCAGCGACGACCCACAAGGTTGGACAGGCAACCCTTTTTCTTGTGACGGGCAATCAGGGGATTGAAACGACGTCAGATAACAACCCAAACAACCTCGACTGGGATACTGATAACGATCATATTCATAGTCATACCATATGACATACATTTTGTCCAGTCAGTTGACTACAGTCTACTTTTATTTTGATTCAAAGTGTCTGGGTTCTTTAACAGGCACGTCAATGTGTTTTCCTTTTCTCTGTCTAAACCAATCATACAACGTTCCTTGTTAGGCCATCCGTCCTGCATCAATGAAATTGGAAAACCACGCAGGAAATCACAAAGCCCAAGGGCCTGGCAAAAAGCATAAAAAACTATGTGTCACATTTACCTGCATGAGGATTCCTTGGAAAAATCGCAACACAACAAACAAGATGTAAGAGTTGGCAAATGATATACCTATACCGATAGGAATCGGTAAATATAAACAGAACAACATAATTGGCCGTCTGCCGAACTGATCTGCAAACCAACCGAACAACAGACCACCAACCATTACACCACAGAAATATATTGTAGTTGCCAATCCACTTAAATATGAATCATCACACACCAGGTCCCACTGTAAATAGATATAAAGATATCAAATAATCATCATCACAGACCAGGTTTCAATGTTCTCAAATCTTTCACTTTCATAAACAAGTATGTATCTACGATTTCTTCTACAAAATTTGAAAAATATTTCCTTAGAATCTGTAGGTGAACTCAAATATTTCCTTAAGCCATACATGGTAGACCCAAATAATTGCTACGGTTGATCCAAATGTTCCATAATGCTGTAAAATAAGATATTTCCAATAATGTACGGGCATCTTGCCAATCATACATTATCTGAAATAGTGGACTCTTTCTTTGAAAATCACATGCTCTCGTGCTAAAGACATTGCGTAATATATTTTAACAAAACTCGGCCAATGCCTCGTGCAGTATCAATATATAACTTAATGTCTCGCTCTCGACCATTAAACAACACATAATCTGGGAGAGAAATTTGCGCTGTATATGGCAGTATTTGAGTTGGATTAGGTCAAATCAAATGAAACACTGCGAGGAATACGAAAAATATCTTACCTCTGTGACTATCGTCTTTTCTCGATCAAAACCAAAAAACATCCAGTCATCTCCAGAACATTTCACAGATCGGGTTTCATTATTATCAAATATCAATTCACTCTCGCATTTGAGATTTTTAGTTTTTAGTACAGCTGAGATTCCAGAAATGTTCAAGTGTTTTCCTGCCGCGCACGTATGTGGTGGCGTGGAACCGAAGAATGCCATAATAACATGATTAAAGACGAGGGGACAATAGTTTAAGGCGAGGCATATGAAGATAAGAGTTTGATAACGACCGGGTTTACCCAAACAAGCCAACAACTCATCAAGGTGATTCGCCATTTTCTTTCCGTGATTCCCACCTTTCTCTTCTGACCAACCTGAAAAAAATTACAATAAAATTCAATCGAAAGGCAGAATTTAACAAAGGAGTCTGGACGGCAGAATGATCCAATGCATGCACTTTAGATCATAAGGTCTGTCACTAAGTCAAGAGATGTGGTTATTATTCCACACTTGTATTTGACAAAGAGTCCTTTAAAAAAGGAGGTTGGATAGCCAAATGATCTAATATACGTATGTGCGCTTGATTTGATAATTGTTTAGTTTTTGCAATGTCTATTTTCTGTATTGTCCGCAGGTTTATCTTGTAGATTTTTTTTGATTTTTTTTGCGTGTATTGCATTCCTCATGCATTTACTATTAGTCAAATTGTGTGGTTATGATCCCACACTTGTATTTGACAAGGAGTAAGGAGGCTTGTCTGACTTAGAGGGTTTTGTCTGGGTCCATCAGTTTCCTCCCACTGCTAATAAATAACCCCTTACATGCAAACAAATATACAATAATTCTATGTTCTGTTATAACAACACTTATACTAAAACAATAAAGACCAACAGGTTAGATAACTTCATGAGGAACAGCAACTAATAAATAGGATTACAAAAGGCAAATTAATACATACAGAATATGCAACAATTAATCCATATATTTGTCTACTATTCACATACCTGTATCATTAATTGATTGATAAAGACAAGATTATCCTCTTCGATACATCACTGTACATGTCTTGTCCGCAGGTTTATCTTGTATATTTTTGTTTTGCGTGTAGTGCAGTCCTCCTGCACTTACTATTAGTATCAAACTCAGTAATTGAGTATCCATAAAATTGTACCTTGTGTTAATATGTTCAATTACTAAATGTCAATCAAAGAAGAAATAAATAGGGTATCTAAATCAAGGATATATTTGTGGTAAATGATATTTTGGTGGATCTTGTCTTAATGATAAATGATAATCTTGATGACATACTTTGTATTTTTCTCCTCTTACCAACAAACAAGCAATGGGTCTTGGTGACAAATTGTATATAACGCCAAGTTGACAGGGGCTGGAGTCTAGGTAACCAATATTACATTGGGATGAAAATGACCACAATCTATGGCTATAAATTACAGAATGGTTTATTACACATGATACTAGAATAGAGAGAGAGAGAGAGAGAGAGAGAGAGAGACATGCAGACAGACAGATGGGGTTTAAAGTCCACTCAACACAAAAGAGGTAATTTCAGGACTAACATAAGGTTAAATTTTATTTCAATAATTCGCTTGTGCGTAGGGGTCTTTAGTAGTGGGGGAAAACGGAGGACCCAGAGAAAACCCATGAGGTTGGACAGGCGACCCTATACTCCTTCTCACGTACAACCGGGTATTCGAAATAACGCCAGTTGACTCAAAGACAGGCTTTATGATACAGCACGCACATGCTAACCATTCAGCCATCCAACCCCACTACACATGATATATGTACATATACCTAAATACATGTATATACATGTATCATGACAAAGTTTACTGAAACTGTGTCAAACTTACAGTGTGTAGTTAAACTGTGCTATTTACCATTCCAGGTAGCAGTTTAATTGGGTTTCATTTACATGTAGGCCTACATGTATATAAAAATAGACACACAAAGCATTGAAATACACCCACACAGTGTCCGGTATGTCTCAAAAACAAGTACATGTATAGCCACAGACAGCAGATTATCCTAAAAGGACAACTTGGCTGTTGATAATATTTGATAAGGATCCCCTTTAAGGAATCTAAACTCAATGCTTCCAAACAAATTTGAAAATCAATAGGGGTATATGGTTCATCTTCTTACTATTCTAATGCTTCACACAAACCTTGAAAATAATCCATGTTTACAAGAATGCAAATAACTGCAGAACATGCATGTAAGGTACATGTAACAAAATGCTCAAATTCAATAGGGTTCCTCCTCTCAGGGTCCCAATGCTGCACACTGAAATGTGGCTGCTTTATAATGCCTGAAGTAATACCGAATATTTCAAACATATATTAATCCAATTATTTCCAAAAAAACAAAATCCACAAATCTGTGTGAGATAAATTGACAGGCACAAAATGGATTGTGCCAGACAGTCACCTTATTTCAATACAGGTCACAATTCTATGGAATACAATTACTGCTTATAAATGAGCAACGTTTTGACTAGGCTTCTCTAGTCATTATCAAACAATGACTAGAGAAGCCTAGTCAAAACGTTGCTCAGTTAATTATAAGTAGTAATTGTAATTGTATTATATAGAATTGTGACCTATTATACTCCAGTTCAATTATTAAAAGCTATTGAAACAGTTTACCTTATTTTGCATTACCTAATATGGAATCTTATATACCAGTTAGAAAGAGAGAATAGGGTTAAACATCCACTCAACACATACTATTACTAGGTCATTTCAGGACTAACATATGGTTTAATCTTATTTCAATAATTCGCTTGCGCTAAGGAGTCTTTAGCAGCGGGAGAAAACCGGAGGACCCGGAGAAAACACACAAGGCTGGACAGACGACCCTTCTCCTTGTCAAGTAGGCTACAACCGGCGATTTGAAACCACGCCAGTTGACTCAATGACAGGCTTTATGATACAAAATGCACATAATAATTCTGCCATCCAACCTCCAGGTACAAGATGGATTGTGCCAGACACAGTCATGTTATTTCTAGGTTTGAATTATCTATATGTAACCTGTACTTCATTATTCAGCTTACCTGTTATACAATGGACACTTCAGAATAACAACATAGACTATACTAGCATATATTGATCTGTCTCTGGTTGGTCAGCATTAACCAAGTATCATTTTTACATATACTGTACATATTCTCTCGTTAAAATGCATATTTCATCATTGCTTGATAATGACTAGAGAAGCCTAGTGGAAACACGGCCCAGTAATATAAACAGAAATAAACAGACTTGTGTATATATACAATATACAATTTGGCTATTTATATTGTCTCGGTTCAGAAAGTTTCAAGTAATGGCGTTCTTAATGAAATATGATAATTGTTTATAACAAACATTAATTGCAACTCCTGTACATATATATATATAGCAGGACCATATGCTGTCATCAGTTATTCCATCTGTCCTAATTATTAACCATGGATAATTAAATTTATTTAAATTAAGTAGCCATATATGACAGAGGACAGCTCTGTATACGTGTAGTTAATTTAAAATATTTTTATCTAAAGGAAGGCCGGGAACCTGGAAGGCCGTACGTGTTGACCAACAAAGTTCATCAGGATTTTCTGACGTGCTTCCCCCTTGTCAGTGGTACATTATACGATATTAGATAAAGAGCTGGCAGTTCTCACTATAATAGTTGAAAACTAATTAACAATTAACTTAAAGGGAATTTGCTGAAAATTTCTGTAAAATTGATCCACCCTGAACCAAGAATTTGGCAATTGAATTTTCGGCCTAGCCTCGTTCATCATTACTAAAGTTGGTAAGATAAAAAAAAACATAGTCTTGATTATCAATTCATGATTTAGAGCTCAGCAGCAAATCGAATCCTAATCCAGTAAATATCGCAGGCTAGCAATGACATCAAGAGTTGATTATGATCTGGATAAGTTAATTAATGTCCAAATAATAAATTAGATCATATTTCAGGCCTCAAGAAAAACCTGCAATAGACAGATCCATTCACTTGATTTGATAATTGTTTACTTTTTGCAATGTCTATTTTCTGTCTTTGTCCGCAGGTTTATCTTGTAGATTTTTAGATTTTGTTTTGCGTGTAGTGCAGTCCTCCTGCATTTACTTTTAGCTCTTGCATAATGTATGTTTAATATTCTACGTTCTCTTTAAAGCGAGAATTTCAAATTTCAAACATAATTACAGGTATTTCTATGTCTTTTTTGCTCAGTAGGTTAACAACTCACTTTATACGATCATGGGCATTATTTCCCACCCTTTGACACAGGAAATAACAGAATTATCTCTCTTGTTTTCCTTATGACCACATGGACGGCCATCTCCCATAGTTGGAATTTGAAGTTGAAAATGATATTTTTGCTAATTTCTCAGCTTGCATTATTGAATTATAGGATTAATAGGATTATTCTTTAACAAGGTAGGACGGTTTATGGATACCATCTATTTTAAGGCTTTATTTTAATAGATTTTTAGAATACAACTGAAAAATATGAAATTGTAGCTCTAAACTTATGTAAATACATAACATATTGTCAGTCAAAATATATTGTTATTTTGAATGGTTTAAAAGGTAATAAATGAATAGTTTTGCTGTGTAATTAAATAATACAGTGAAGATAATATCAATTAATGTTAAATATAAATTGATAAATACTTTACTGAATTTGTCTGACATTTCAAACTAACCAACCTCTTAAATTATGAATATTTACCGAAATCTGACAAAAATGTGTATTTAATTATTCAAAAAAAGACTTCAAATAGACAGCATTACTAACAAGAGGAGTGAACGCTGGTCTGTGTCAATGGCCTGGGTCATTTTGGGACTAACACATGATTCAATTTTATTTCAATAATTATCTTGTGCGTATGGGTCTTTAGCAATGTGAGGAAACCGGAGGATCCAGAGAAAATCCAAAAGGCTGGACTGGCAACTCTACTCCTTGTTATGTGTCATGTACATGCTAGGAATCAAAACATGCCACTTGACTCAATGACAGACCATATCAGAAAGCGTATATGTATTAGACCATTTGGTCGTAATTATTGGAATCAAAACCCTTTTAATAAACTCGATGACAGACCTTATGATCTAAAGTGTACAAGTTAGCCCATTTGGACAACCAAACCCACTAATTGACCTAAATTTTGATAGATCAAAACCCTTCCAATTAACTCAATGACAGACCTTATGAAAGTGTACAAGTTAGCCCATATGGACAACCAAACCCACTAATTGACCTAAATTTTGATAGATCAAAACCCTTCCAATTAACTCAATGACAGACCTTATGAAAGTGTACAAGTTAGCCCATATGGACAACCAAACCCGCTAATTGACCTAAATTTTGATAGATCAAAACCCTTCCAATTAACTTAATGACAGACCTTATGATCTAAGGTGTACAAGTTAGCCCATTCAGACAACCCCACCCACTAATTGACCTAAATTTTAATAGCAAAAAAACCATACCTAAATCTGATTTTGTGTTTAGTGTATACTCATATCATCAAACGCCAGATATGTATATCTCTACATTTATATTAATCTCCAAGCGTCTCTCTACATATATATTATAGCCTACTCTTTCAGCATTAATGAATCAGCTATCGTATCTGTTTCCGTCCATAGTATTAAATGTCCTGTCCGTAGGATTATAATGAATCAGGAGTGGATGAATTATCTGTTTCTATTACACGTAGAATTAATCAAGGTTATAAAGAAATCAATAAAATCAATCAAGTCAATGACCAATATAAGTGGAGTGTATTGATTAATGGGTAATTGTCCTCCTAGCTACAAACAGCCGATTATAACAGGTCGGCTGTTATTTAACATTGTATTGTCACTATCAAGGAAAAATAAATCCTCACCAAACCCGCTCTGAGAGAAGAGAGGGAAATGGGATTTAACGTCCACTCGATAAAAACTAGGTCATTTCAGGACTAACACGTGGTTCAATTTTATTTAATAATTTTCTTGCGAGTGGGGGTCTTTAGCAGTGGGAGGAAACCGGAGGACCGGTAGATAACCCACTAGGTTGGACAGGCAACCCTATTCCTTATCACATACAACCAGGGAATAGAAACTCCCACCAGATGATACAGCGCGCACATGTGGAAGGGTATCGCTGTAAAAAGTACAATGTACAAAAAGTCCTAATACCCGTAATGATCAAGACAAAATACCTCTAAGGAAAGTGTTAAATGTAAACCGTCAAATGTTAAGCGTCAAATGAAAATGCTTTTATTGACGTGTCTACATTTTACATTTCAGCTCTTCACAATTTCTACATAGTATCTTTCACACAGCATCAACATTGTCGCAGAGTATTTAATATTGGCAACGATACCCTTCCATACGCACATGCTAACCATTTGGCCATTCCCCCCCTCCCACTTCCGGAGAAATAATTAGTGTTTGCCAATTCTCATCGTTACTCTGACTTTAAAGGGGCATTATGGGAGATTAGATAAAGAGTTGACAGTTTTCGCTATAATAGTTAAAAAATAGATAGCGTAAATAGAATATGCTGAAAACAGAGAAATTGCCCCACTCTCAACGAGAGAGAGAAATGGGGTTTAACATCCGCTCAACACAACTAGGTCATTTTGGGTCTAACATATGGTTTAATTTTAATTAAATAATTCGCTTGCGCATTGGGGTCTTTAGCAGTGGGAGGAAACCAAAGTGCCCTGAGGAAACCCTTAGGTTGAGAAGGCGCCCCTATCTCACTGCCACATACGCTCACAATGGGGCCCGGAACCACAGCTGCAAGCCAGAGGTGGGCGGCCAGCTAGAGATCGAAGTGCAGCACTCTAGACCACTAGGCCACCCCCCCCCCCACTCTCAACGAGATATTAGTTTTTGAAGTTTAGGCTAGCCTCAATCATAATTACTACAGTCGGTAGGATGAAAAACAAAGTCTTGGTTATCCTTTTTTATGTTTAATTATTTTCAAAGACATTATTCCAATTCGCTAAATATCGCAGGCTTAATATCTCACACCTAAGAAAAGACCTGCAATAGGCAGAATAAGTTCTTGCATAATGTATAATGTTTAATAAAAAAAATCCTCACCAAACCCATTTTGAGAGAAGTAATTGGTTTTAGCTATTATCTGAAGTAATTTTTCTTTTTGGTTTTTAGATAGGCCTATCCCTCTTCAGGTTAATTACTTTTAAATTATTTTTTGTTATATATAATAAATATTGTTTTTAAAGGTAATAAAATTAACTGCGAGACGAATTACTACCTCGTTTGTTAGCGCATTCATGCGTATAGAAAGGTTGACAATTAATTTTATGAATATATTTAAATGTTTTTCTATTAAATCATTGAAATTTGATATCTAATAAATATTGAATGTTCTAGAGAGTTGATTTTAAGTTTGTCATATGCCAATATGCATTCATTTAAAATGTCTATATCAGTGAAACCCATCCAGTGAGATCTTTTTAAGTGTGCTGCGAAATTTTGAACGACACACTAAGAAAATGCGAAAAAAACATGTGATCCTAATTGAGTATTCATCGGTGTGGACTTCTAGTTCATAGCTGCATTTTTCTATATTAAGTTAGAGTCACTATATGTGTCTATGACAAGTATCTGTGTCTACGGTTGCATGACTTGTCATTGTCATGTTTTTATTTTGCAAAATTCAAATATTTTTCACATATATATTTAGCCAGCTTAGGTGTGCCACTATTTTTTTCATGTGTTCCAAGGTGTGCCGTGGCAAAAAAGTTTTATAACCACTGGTCTAAATAATAATTTATTTAACATTTTCATATTAGCAGAAAGATTTGGCTCCTTAGGAATACAAACAAATCAAGAACTTTTCTTTCAAATTTCATAAGTTTTATTTGATAATTAGTAAATAATGTTACCTGCATTCTGATCTCCATTATGAGGTAAACTCATCGTTAAAAAAAATGTTTTCCAAATAAAGAGAATGAAACTAATTCAGTCAACTTGTTCTATAAGATATCTCTCTGTACAACAATGTAGGTAAACCTATTATTGTTGTTGTTGAAATGCAGGTACATGATTGACCCCGAACAGATAATGGTTCACTGGTTTTTTAGTCCAGGAAACATAATAGATAGATGAATAAAGATAAGCCAAAGCAATGTCCCAAAAAACTTTCATTCATTTAAGTTGGTTACTTAAAGGCTCAATATCACTCTTGTTGTAACTGAATAATAATGTATGTCTCAATCATTATTCTGGTCAACAAAATTGTAATATTTTACAATATTCCAATTAATTAATCTTACAAATTTCATCTTATCACACTTAATTTAATGGTTTGAAAAGCCTAACGTAAACCTTTTATAATAATAATAATAATAATCGTGTCATTTTACAAGGGTAGCAAATTAGGCCTGAGGTCTTTTTCCAATTTGGCCCTTGGCACAGACCGTGCGTATGATTTCGATCATTACTGCAGGAAGAAACCTAAGAACTCGGGGGAAACCTGCCTGATCGGACGGGAGACCAAATTCAAATGTAACTTGGATTTAAAAATATTGTCGAACCCTCTGGACAAGTAAAATAGGATGTAATGGATAATTTACACAACAGGTAGGACACTAACACATCTAGTTCTTAGAATAAGGCTATTATTTATTTTCTGGCACTGTCATTTTTAAGTCAGCAAGAGTGTTATTGTCCCTTTAACTAATACATATGTTTTATGTACATTATAATGAGATATAAGCTGGCTGAACAGGTTTACCTTAACATGGCCTTAACCTTGGACTTGAATTATACAGATTGCATTGCTGAATATTTAGCCTTTTTTTTCACCAGTTTAAACTGTGTAATGTAGGCCTGAATATTCTCTTCTGGTCCAAAAGATATGGAATGTGTTTAAAGTATAAAGCCCCAACACTTTTCTGAGGTCATTTTTTTGAGTATACATCTACATTTTTATTTACCATGTGCACAATGTGATGGAAGTGTATTTAGCCGAGGCAGTGTTTCTACTCATCGACGTGCAGTCAGGGTTTCGAACTGTAACCTATCTGTCCATGGGCACACAGGATGATGCCATTGAAAAACTTGAAGAGATCAACAGTACAGGTACTGAATGCATCATTTTAGGGCTAATGACCTTGTGTGTGACATTTGTTGCCATAGCTAAATTAACCTCGATCCCCAGGATATCTAAACTTAAGATGATGGCACACTAGTTTTAAATGGCTTCGGGCTGTCCAAGAGTATCGATGTACATGTGTTCCTGAACTTGATTAGAGAGAGAGAGAAATGGGGTTTAAAGTCCACTCGACACAAACTAGGACATGTCAGGACTAACATATGGAATTTCATTTCAATAATTAGCTTGCGCGTAGGGGTCTTTAGCAGTGGGAGGAACCGGAGAAAACCAACAAGGTTGGAGAACTTGATTAGCTTGAAATTCGGAAACTCTTAGGTACGTTATCTCACATTAACACAGACAGGTGAACAATGACATTGTCCAATCAGAGGTTGTGATACAATAACGTTGTCCAATCAGAGGTTGTGATACAATAACGTTGTCCAATCAGAGGTTATGAGACAATAACATTGATCAATCAGAGGTTGTGATACAAACACATAAAGAATTAGACATGGGTTTACAACTGTTGAGTTTTCTGTTTTGATTAAATCAAAGTATGGCAGAAACGTTTTAATCTGTTTAATATCGGAGAAATCCAGAGTTGATTAAGACCTGGATCAGCTAATTAATGTCTAATTCATACATTAGAAAACAATTTGGACCCAAAGAAAGACCTGCTATAGGCAGATTTAGCTCTTAACTAATGTATCTTTAAGAGAGCAAAGAATTAAACATCACATCGTTTTGTATTAAAGAAAGGAATAACAACATATTTGATTGGTTGGCGGTGGGTGGGGGTGGATGGCTGAATAGTTAGGGGGGGGGGGGAAATTGGGTTAAACGTCCACTCAACACAAACTAGGTAATTTTGGGACCAACACATGGTTTAACGTTATTTCAATAACTCGCTTGTGTGCATGGATCTTTCGCAATGGGAGGAAACCGGAGAAACCCCACAAAGTTGGACAGGGTACCCTACTCCCCTACTCCTAGTCACGTACAACCGGGGATTAGAAACCACACCAGTTGACTCAATGACAGACCGTATGATAAAGCATGTACGTGTTAACCATTCGGCCCTTCCGTCCCCGAATAGTTAGGGCGTGCACATTGTATCATAATGTCTGTCCTTGAGTTTACTGGTGTGGTTTCGATTCCCCGGTTATATACAAGGAGTACATGTAGGGATGCTTGTCCAACCTCATAGGTTTTCTCCGGGTTTTCCGCGGTTTTCCTCCCACTGCTAAATTGACACAATGTCTATAATAATGTAATATGAATGTATATAAACTGATTTACATTGAATCTTTTCTGATTTTACTTCAAATTTCAAATTAAGTTGTGTGGCGAAAAATGGAAGAGGTCTCAATCGAATGTAAAGCTCTAGGGTCCGGTTATTCCAGCCTACACTAGTATTATTTATTGCACATGCTCTTCAGATAAGAATGGTGTCATCTTTTCACATGACTTGTGAAACATGTCTAGCCTCTTGTCTAGAGTCCTTTGTTACAAATGGCGCTGAAACACATTCTTCTAACACCGTACACAATTCGTGTACCAATGATATACGTAGTGTTTATTTTGTATTGAATATTTGATATCAGAAGCCCATCATCAATGTTGATTTAAATTGACAAATAAGCTGTGTTTTCAATGTCGAAGACTGTGGATGATATTGAGTTAAAAACTTAGCTACTTTAAATAGATAAGAGATAAAAACAAACACCTGGGTTTATCTCAAAATTTTTAGCTAAGTTTGTGGAGAGGATAGATAAAACATAGATAATCATTTTTTGAGGTGAAATACCAGTACATTTTGTTAATTAAAAATTTACCGGTAAGCAAAAGGCTTAAAATTTTTAATTAGTCTGAATGTGTCACCATCTGGCCGAAACGACTCTCTCACATCGAATATTTGTCATTCACTATTTGTCTCATCCAAAGACCACTGTCCAGAAAAGAGAGAGAGGGAGAGATAGTGAGAGATGCAGTTTAATGTCCCATTGGACACAAACTAGGTCATTTCGGGACTAACAAATGGTTTATCTTATTCAATAATTCACTTGCACGTAGGGGTGTTTAGCAATGGATGACCCAGAGAAAACCTACGAGGTAGGACAACTGGGATATCAAAACCAAGACCCCCCACCCCCGCCAAATAAAAGACCACTCATCCCAAGATAGAAGTTGACTCTTACCAAGACCACTCATTCAAACAATGTGATAGTTGTATTTGTTTTAATATAATTGTCTTAATAATTAAATATATTAATAAAATTGATATTGTTGTTTTAATAAATTGATTATGTAAAATATATAGAGAGAAAAGGTGTTCAACATCCACTCGCTACAAACTAGGTCATTTCTGTACTAAATGTAAAATATAGATTCATTTGTTAAAAAATAATGAGAAGTAAAAACAATAAACTTGGTCTAACTGGTCTTACATCTTGGCCAATTTATTCAAATTGTGGGATGAGTTGTCTTCTTTTCGGCCGAATTGTCTCCAGATGGGTTGTCTTTCGGGTGAGTTGTCATCATTCTTCAGACCAGCGTCTTAAACGAACGCTACTAGATTATTTCCGGTTGAGAAGCGTTCGATTGATACCGGGTCAATGTTTCTACATTTAAATAAGCATTGTTTAAATTTAAATTAACTCTATACTAACCCGTTATATTGAATAATGTCTGTTCTATATGACTTCTTTGCCTGTGAAATAATTGTATATCGTCAAACCATTAAAAAGACAGAACACGCATCCATCGCGTGTAATGTCAGAGCCTGCCAGAGCTAGTTCAATAACGAAACCATAAAATTATGGAATGGAACCGGCAGTTACAGCGAAACGAAAGATACACAGAAAAACCACCGTTCCATGAAAGGATATTAATTGTGAATACGCATTGTTTGCTTTTAATTTCGAGGATATTATATTTCGAGGGAATACCAGTGCATGTCGTGACGTGTTACCAACGACGCCGTACGGAATAGATAGAACGGGGTTATAATATTACGTCATGCCTATAATTATCAGTGACTTTGTGTAGCTGACGACATGTTGCAACACCTCATCGACCTGCATGTCGATTAACAATAATATGCCACAGTGTGACGAAATGTTATGAAATATATTTCCGACAAAATTTACTTATTAATATAGGCCCTATGTACGATATAGTAGTAATTTGTATTTATCAGATTAGACCACATTTGATGTCTTAATTATAACACAATGCTAGGAAGGAATATATTACACAATCTATAAAACAAACTCCACAATAAATAAATAAAGACGACTGGGAAAATTGCGAAAGAATGGGTCACCCACGGCGCGGGGCTTTGGAGAACACATCATGCCCCCTAAACTTTTTGTTTAGTCCCGAAATGACACAACACAGTTTGTGTCGAGTGGACGTTAAACCCTCTCTCTTTCTCTCTCTCTCTCTTTCTCTCCCCCCTTTCTCTCTCTCCAGGGCCGGATTAACCATGGGGCACAGGCCCCAGGGCCCCCCACATTAGGGGCCCCCGCAAAAAATCTCAGTTGCGTCCAGCCTCCTCCTCTAGAAATGCCATCATTTCATAGAAATCATATTTCCGGCCTCCAATTAATTTCTGAAAATATCCAGAAAAATAAGGCGCTCCCTCCAAAAAAAATGACAGGCTTTCAATTATAGAATAATACACTTGATTATGATAACATATATAGTGATGCTTCAAGGCACTGATGAGTTGGTTGGTTTTAATGGCGCCTACACCTGATCCAAACTTTCTTATATCTCTTATGTGGAGGCTATCGGGCGCCACCACAGGCGCGGACCCAAGGTGCGGACACCAGGAGCAAATGCCTCTCCCAAAAAATCTGCCGCCATATAAAATACAAAATTGCCACTCAGATATCACCCCAATGGCAGAAAAACGTGTTTCCTGCATCGCTATTTTTCAAAATTTTCTGAGGGAGGACCCCACACAAGGGTGCCGCCCCCATAGGCGAAGGGTCTCTCATATCACCACATGACATAAAAGGGTTGGTTTTGGTCACCCTTATTCACATTTGACACGACCTTGTTGGTCTTTGGGAGCGCCGCCACCAAATGACATGATTAGAGATGGTCGTTCTGGTCGCCCTATCCACGTCGTCTTATGGTGTTTCTGCCTAGTTCTAGTTTAGAGGATAAGGAGTTTCTCATTTTGGTGTGCTTGACATCAAAATGAGAAATAGCGCTGCCGAAATTGACACACGGGGGCGACGTTGATTGCAGTTCCAAGTGGGTGGAAAACGCGTTTGCGACAGTCTAATTTTAACAATTGTCGGGGGGGGGGTCAGACCCCCACCCCCATGTACACACACGCACCGTTTCGCACTCAGTAACTCTGGCACTATATTGGCGTCCCCAACACTCTGCTACACCCCCACTTTTACAATCCTGCATACGGCGCTGCACCAGACCCCTGTTGCGGGCCTTCGCGCCTCCGGCGCTCATGGTCGGTGACCAGGGGCCCCCACATGTTCCAGGCCCCAGGGCCCCTACCATGGTTTATCCGGCGTTGTCTCTCTCCCTCTCTCTCTCTCTCTCTCTCTCTCCTCTCTCTCCCTAAATGTTTGCGATATAGAGATGCTTAAAGGCATTGGTAATGAAGTTCTTAGAGTATCCGCCAAATTTGAAAATCTTTGAAGTACCTAAGAAAATACCCTATTTACAATCCCAATTTCAAATTTATTTATTTTGTGGGATCCGTAATTATAATTATATCAACAGGAAGTAGCACTACTGGCTGATACATAGAAATGGAATGAAATGGGGTTTAATTAACACCGTTTAAAGGACCCAAGTCCGTAACTCAAAATCCTCCAAAATCTTCGACATCGAAAACACGAATTATTGGTTAATTTAAACCAACATTGATGATGTAAACTTACCGGGAAAAGATGGGCTTCTAATATCCGATATTTAAGATAAAAAAAAAAAAATTAACATTGGTACACGAATTGTGTACCATAATGCGCTTCAGCCCAGTTGCATTGAGAGACTCGAGGAGCGAGGCTAGACACATTGCACCAAACCAAACGGAGTTATGTACACTGAAATAACTAGACGCTAGAAATGTGCACTTGATTGCGATTGCTGGCTTATTTTGTCGAACATAACTGATTTGAAATTGGAGTAAAAACGGAAACCATGGAAAGTAAATCAGTTTATTCGAATTACAGTATTATATGCGTTGCGACCAACTTTTGTGAATTTCTAGGACCCAAATGTTAGCGTTTTAGCTCCTTTAACAACCTGCTTTTATGCACCGACTGGTCTACTATAATGACGACGGGCATGTCGTAGAGTGTGATATGATGGAAATGTTGTCCGTACACCGGCGTAGGGACCTACACTTTTTTCGAATTTATAAGAAAAGTGTCGCGACCGTTTATCAGATGGTGGAATGGGAATGGCATTCAAGGCGCGAGGTAATCTATTCATATCATGTGATATCACAAGTAACGCTTTGAATCAATGAAATTGATCGACGCCAAACGGGGTGATTGCTGAATGCTGCTGTTCTGCTCCAACTGGGCTAAGAAAGACGAACATCTGCGGGAGTAATTTGACCCGGACATCGGCCCCACGGTCTTTTCTGATATCGAATTTCAACAGCCAAGGGTGCGTTTACGTGTACATTGGTGTGCACGTAAAAGATTCCTTTGGCAGTTGGAATTCGATCAAGAGTAGGCTGTAGCGCCGCTGCCCGGGCAAACTTTTCCTCATATCACACTGTATGGCTCATGCCCTTCTTCATTAGCCAAGTTTAGGAGCCGAACAGTAGGACGTTAAGCCCCATTTAATTTCATTTCATACGCTGTCTCTTGCCAGGTCATATGTGTGTTTGCGTGTCTCTCTACCTCCCCCTCTCAGGGGATCACGGTGGCTAAGTGGATAAGGCGCTGGTTCGCTAGCCTGGAGGTCGGATGTTCGATCCCTGCATTGGCCGAGAAAGTTCATCTCGATTTTCCGGCGTGATTTCCCTTGTCAGTGATGCAGAAGGAGGGCCTGACAAGGATGGGACGAAAAACCGAGGTGCCGTGTACACATTGGAGTGCACGTAAAAGATCCCTTGGCAGTTGGAATTCGATATAAGAGTAGGCCATAGCGCCGCTGCCCGGGCAAAAATTTCCCTCATAGCACACTGTATGGCGTATGCCCGTCTTCAATTGGCCCAGGTTAGGTGCATTATAGTAGGCCGTTAAACCCCACTCCATTCATTCATTCTCCTCTCTCTCTCTCTCTTTGTCTGTTGCTTTAGTTGTACAAAATAATATCACGTCACAAAACGTGAAGCTTGTCTTATAAAGATCAAAATAAAGATCATTCAGACCTCAGATAAATAAATGAGTACAATAGTCCGTCTTTGTATAAAATATCCACATTCTCCCGACTTGAAAAACATTACGAAGTGTGTTTGTGAAGTAATTCACATTGCAAATGGTCTATAGTCGGTAAAGCATTTTATCCTGATCGAGGGTCAAGAGATGGCGCGATATGCCACCAAACACTTGTCACGTATATTGATTTTAAAAACACTTTTATGGTTGCCTGGTAATCAACATGATTTTTATGTTGTATCTTTAAATATATTTATGCTAGTAATTAAAATGTTGTTATGTATAATCTATAATCCAAATGCAGATAATCTCGTGTTGAAAACATGGCGGCTTGTTATGTACTGGTTAACTGCCAGTGGGGTCGAGGGACCGAGTAAGTTACGTGGCGAATCTTTATCAGTGGTGCAGATCGGCGGGTCTAGTTGTTCGGATAATACGAGAAGTCGAGATGCCGTGCATGTAAAAGAACCTTTGTCGGATGGAATCCGTGCATCTTCATTGGTCATTAGCCCAGTTGGTGCAGGAAAGAGAAAGTGTGTGTGAGAGAGAGAGAGTGAAAGAGAAAGCAGGCCCGTATTTAGCGGGCGGAGGCAAGCAAGGGGGGGGGGGCAGCTGAAAAATCGCCGCCCCACCTCGAAAAAGCGGGCGCCCCTTCCATTGAACACAATACGAGGCCATCGATTTACATGCCCATAAAGCCGAGTGACAGGGCGCCCAACCAATGTCACTTGGTTTTATGGGAGCGTCATTAATCATATCGTTATATATGAGGCGCCCCTCAAATGGTGGGGCGCCTCACAATGAGTCACACGATGAACATCACAACTTGATGGGGCGTCAAAAACGGTGTGATCTGTGTGCACCTTATCCCAGAGGACCGTCCATAATGACATGATTGGTAGGGCGCCTTATTATGACAATATATGATTAATTGGCCGCACATATTGCATAATGCCTTTATCCATTGCGAGAAAAAATGTAATGGGCGCCCTGTCTATTGGACGCAATACGAAGCCAGCGACTAACGAGTCCATATTCAGTATGGACGGCCTTTAAAGCCGAGTGACTTTGGTTAGGCGCCTACTATGATGGGACCTCTAACCAATGTCACTTATTTTCATGTCTTTATATGAGGCGCCCCACCACCCAAATGATGAGACGCCTCATAATGAATCAAACGATTATCACCTCACTTGAGGGTGCGTCCAAAACTGTGTGAGCTGTGGTGTTACTTATCCCGGAGGGGCGCCAATAATGACATGATTGGTGGGGCGTATTATAATGACAATGTATGTTTGTCGGTTCGCACATAATAAATAATGTCGAGCGAGAATGGTTTGGCGCTCACGACTTGGTCAATGGGGCGCCCAATACAGCATGATTGGGCGCCCCTCGAAGGGCTTGTGTTATATGCGCCCGTTATACAGCGCACCCCACATGATCATGGGGAACAATTCATTTTATCTTGTGTTTATAGACTTGAAGTCGCTTCGTATTGCTCAGCTAGCATCATAGGTCAGCAGGGGCTGTTTGTGGTCTGCCACTCGAATTATTAGCGAATCTCACCAGTTATTAATATTTCACTGGCATCCTTCGTATATTAGTGAATTCATTACAAAAATTATTCTATATATTGAACTCGTTCAAGGTACACACCGTACTTGTTGCCGTTTATAGCGCATTAGACAATAGATCTGGCAGGGTTGCGCTCGATCCTTTTCAAAGGTGTCAGATACTGCCGCAAACCTGGGCGCCTTGTTTCAAGTATAGATTCAGCGCGCCCCCTTTTCTGGATATGAAGCGCCCCTTTCGTACTAGTATTTCAGATATTATAAAACTTACCTTAGACTAAAACCCAATGAGTCCTTACCCGTTCTCCGCGGTATTTTAGGGAATTTTTAGAATTCGCGTTTATTTTTCTGCCCAGAATCTGTCGTTAAGTGTAAAGTAGCAGGAATTAAACTTTTTATTACTATCAAGTATTTAACCGTTCTAGACCCTACTCCTTGGACCGTCAACTGTAGATACACCGGCGCCCCTAGAAGCCCCATTGGCGCCCCCAGCAGCCCTCCCCCCTAACATTTTCGGGCTAGATACGAGCCTGGAGAGTGGGAGAGAGAGAGGGCGAGGTGGGTTTAACGTCGACTCGACACCAACTTGGTCATTTGGTCATATCGGGAATAACGCATGGTTCAATTTTATTTCAAAACCCACGAGGTTGGATAGGCGATCCTATTACTTGTCACGTACAATCGAAACCACGCCAGTTGACCCAAAGACAAACCTTATGGTACAACGTCACGCGATAACCATTCCCACCCCCACTCCCAGTTTGGCAAGAAAAGTAGGACATTAAACCTCATTTCATGAAAGCGTTTGCATCACTTGGCAACAAGAGGAAGTACACAAGCAAGAAAATTTAATGCAGCAAACCCTGTATGGTTTAGGTGAAAAGTAAAGTAAATGTATGAACTGTGTTTAACGTCCTACTGTTATGCACCTAACCTAGGCTAATAGAAGACGAGCATACACATACAGTGTGCTACGAGGGAAATTTTGCCTATACTCTTATATCGAATTTCAACTGCCAAGGGATCTTTTACGTGCACGACAATCTGTATACGGGACCTCGGTTTTTCGTCCAATCTGAACAACTAGCCAGCCGTCCGTGCCAGGCTCTGGCTATGATTACTGAGCAAAATGGCCATTCACTGTATGCGTGCGAAAAAAAAATAGCCACCAATTAATTTTCGTACGTTAGTGCTATGCAGCACCTTCTGCTATTGCCCAAGATACTAATAATTGACCTCGCTCGTGAGGTTAACTAAACACATCTCTAGGTTATATCTCCCCTAGCAACTATTGATGTTTTATACACCATATCAACCTTCTATTGTAACTTGATTTCACATCATCCAGGGTAGTTGCGAAATACAAATGTCAACAAAGTCCCTGTCCAAACGGGTCAAAGTGGCCGAAACTAGCATTAACACATCAGGGGCGGATCCAGGAATTTTGGCAGGAAGGGGGTTTGGCAGCTCCCGGGCTTATTCAGAATACATGGTTATTTTGGCGTGTATACATGCGCATTGAGCTTTTAAAACAGAGAAATCCAACATCAAGTTTGACGTCGATTTGTATCATGAATTAATACACGCCATTGTGATTCAATTTCATTAAGCATTAATTGTGATTTAATCACATTATCTCGCAACCATCCCGTCCCACCATCTGACGATAAAGGATAAAGCACACGGCTAGATACTTTTCTCATAAAGTTTGTTGTTTTACAAAAACAAGTGTGAAATGTACCCCCTGCACCCCCCCCCCCCCCCGCGAAATACGACCCGGCCTCGACATCAATATCTACTATATAATGTAGGCTACAATTGACGTTTAAAAATCTTTATGTTTATTCACGAAACTCTTTTCACAAAATCGTTTTGTTTGGATCAGAAAAAAACCATTGCGAAATATGACCAGTCCGCTTGCACATCCCGAGGGTCTCCATTACTTTATATTTTCCATACAAGGTGTGAAGTAAGGTTTATCGGTAGGCAAGGTTAACAATAACCTTGTGTTTCTTTAGTTAACGTCACATATAAAGAAACCAAGACGCTGGTATTTCAAACTTAACATTTTTTACGGACACGGAGACGGAGACGTATTTAACTATACAAATGAAGGTTTTCCCGATATTGGTAGTTTTAGCTGGTAGGTACATTTGGAGTTTACTTTTATTTATTCTAATTTACAAATGAAATGGGGTTTAAATTCAGTGATCAAGAAAGAAAATAAAAATAAATCAAATGCAATTGGGTTTAACATCATGTGTTATGAGAGAGAGCGAGAGAGAGAGAGGGGGGGAGAGAGAGAGGGGGGTGGAGAGAGAAAGAGAAATGGGGTTTAAAGTCCACTCGACACAAACTAGGTCATTTTGGGACTAACGTATGGTTTTCAATTTTTATTTCAATAATTCGCTTGCGCGTAGGGGTCTTTAGCAGTGGGAGGAAACCGGAGTGCCCGGAGGAAACCCACGAGGTTGAGAAGACGCCCATATCTCCATGTCACATACGCTAACACTAGGACTCGAAACCATAGCCGCAAGCCAAAGGTGACCTACTGTGTTATGAGTGAAATTTTGCTCGCGCTGTATCATAAAGCCTGTCATTGAATCAACTGGCGTGGTTTCGAATTCTCGGTTGTACGTGGCAAGGAGTAGGGTGGCCTGTCTAACCTCGTGGGTTTATTTGGGTTTATATAGCTTGTTTTTTAATTTTTAGTGAGCAGCTCAGGATCGAGTGTAAATGCTTGTGACACACAAGCTTTTGCAAGTTGCACTTTTCCAAACCCCGATGGAAACAATGTTTGCAGGTATGTTATTCTTTGGTATATTTAACTCCATAAAACTCTTGTTTAAATTAAAATGTCTAACTAATCGTTTATTGGATTTTACGAGTGCCTGTGTGTACTCGGCTTCGTAGGAATAGAGAAACAAATCAGCAAGCAAAGGTGCACAGTTGGTACCCATAGGGATACCTACCACTTGCTGATAAATTTCCGCTCCAAATTCAACAAAGATATTATCAATTAAAAAATACAACATCCGAAGTATCTTGATGGCGGTGAATTTATTTTGGAATCGCTATGGTTCCTAACAAAATATGAGGAATTTTAGTGTACAAAGTCAACCGTTTGTACAGATGAGACTTTTAAAACAAACTAGGCAGATCCTGGTTCTAGAAAAGTGCACAGTTAGATTATACTCGGTTATATTGTTTATATTTTCCAGCTAGATATTTCCATTTAGTTCGACCTATTCCCCTGCAGCAGTTTGCTGTACAAAAATGTGTAAATCAAATTATATCATTTTGAAGAAACTCAAAATGTTTCGTACCGGTATATGGTTTAACTTTGAAAATACCCAAACCAATAAAGGGTTTAGTTCAGTAATTTTACATCTAGGTGTATCATCCAAGGAAGATGGGTATGGTCCATGTAGTTTGCTACGAGGGGAACTATGTTGGCGAAAATTGACACTTTATTTAACCTTGTCTTCTTTTTTTTTAATTTTATAGTTCACTAGCAACATACAAAACATGTTTAGATAATGCAGGTTGTTTTACCGGGACTGTTGAAACTGCATATAATACTGCTTTGACAGCCGCTCAATGTGGTGAGTCTATACATGTATTTAGTCTATTTCAATAAATCTCCATGTGTTTGTCGCCATATAGCTCGGCTGGTGCTGACGTGCCATCAAACCTAATTTTATTCATTCATTGAGTATAGTTAGGTCGAGTTTAGGTATAAATGGCGGAGTAATTAACAGAACTAGTTCCTTTATCATTGCCCTACTGTCTGAACTATGGTAAATAATAAACGGATTTCTTCGATTATAAACAAACTATTTAACTTTGGTTATCAAAAACTTACCTGTGTGTTTGAAATCAACTCCGGTTAAATAAAATCCATTGCACAGTTAAATACCACAACTAATTAACTAGGTTCTCTCTTGAAAAAATGAGCTCGAGCTAACTTCACATCTCAAAATGGTGGGGAAACCCAAGATGAAGGCTGTTACGTCACCGAACACAATTTGGCGACCTATTCGGCTAGCGAGCTATTCGACCAATCCAGCTGACAACCTATTCGTTGGTAACCTATTCAGAATAAATTCAAAGATCGCACAAACTCATCTATTTTTATTAACCAATAAAATCCATCGTAACGTCTATCAAACGAAAAGAAGAATATATTGTTATTTAAAAGTGAAAATACGGTAATATTTCGAGTCCAAATTCGGGTCATCGTACAAAATTCAGAGCACCGGGCTATATATATTCAAAGAGGGGATTAAATAAGCTTTCCAAAAATTATTAGTAAAAGTTGGCACAATCATATTATAGGGTGCGCTCTCATCCTAAACATTGCCATTTTTTTAATATTCTAAATTTGAAAAATTGGCTATGTTTAGGATGAGAGCGCATCCCTTTAATATGATTGTGCCAACTTTTACTAATAGTTTTTGGAAAGCTTATTTAATTACCTTTCAGATTATATAAAGCTGGATGCTCAGAATTTTGTATGATGACCCGAATTTGGACTCGAAATATTACCGTATTTTCACTTTAAAATAACAATATATTCTACTTTCGTTTGATAGACGTTACGATGGATTTTATTGGTTGATAAAAATAGATGGGTTTGTGCGATCTTTGAATTTATTCTGAATAGGTTACCAACGAATTCATGGTTCCGACCTGTCAATCACCGTAAAGAGATTGACCAATCAGAGAGCCAGATTATATTTGGCCCGCGTATGTCAAGATTGGCTGCCAGTTCTGTCCCACAAACAAACAAGGCTGTTCTTTGTAGGAAGTTAGTTATTTCTACATTTATCGTCAAAATAGTATTACGCTGCGCATGGGGGACTTGTAACATGGACGAACGTCACCCCGACCGCCTTAATGGTGCAAAATTTATACTTTTTCCGAAACCAAAGAGACAAAAACAGGGGTAAAAAATCACGACGGCACCCGTAGTATTTTCAAGTTTAAAGTTGCCGAAGAAAACCAATAATAACTACGGCATCTTTAGCCGTGGTATTTTATTTAAAGAATACCACGACGCAAATTGCCATAGTCGAAAGTAAGAATTTATTATTTTGTTTCTTTTCCGAGTTCTTGTGACTGAATGCATTGTTCTATTGAGTTAGATCTCGAGCCCGACAACTAAAAATAGATCGAATGGTGTGGAGTTTTTATTGGCTATTTTATTACAATGAATTTCATACCATCTACCCGGATTCTCATCTGTTTGACACTAGTATTTAACAACATGAAGTATTTAAAAAAATAAAACACGTATCCCCCAAGTCACCTGACCTAATTCCACCGTAAAATCGCATGCTGGTGGTTAGCTAAAGTAAAATGGGAACGCACACGTCTCGTTGTCCAGTTTATTAAATCATTCAAGAAGTTCAAAACAATTTCCAGAAATAAAGACTATATATTATGAAAGTTTACTGGAAAATATGTCCCGATCAAGTAATTAGTTGGGGACAATACTTCATACGATATAGGCCTAATTTTTAGCGTAAATATGGACGGGATGTGAGGAGAATGAAATTTCAGGGGTCGTTACATGTCCGCCACACGAGGTACATCATGCGCAGGTGTGAAGTTGTGTTTTGATAATCATGAATTTACGGTATTAAAGATATTTTAAAATCGAAATTCAACACCTAAACGGAGAAGTACTCATTTAAAACGCAAGTCTGGTACTATGATACTTATTTGGTGGAATTCACGTGGATACGGATAACAGAATTGCACGAATAATGTTTAGTTCCATCGGGATTTTCTCTGAACTATTAGAAAGGGAGAACTGGCATTAAAAAACTATCTACGCAGTGAGAGTTCGTCATAATCTAGGATTTAAAAACATTTGTATGAGGTTTAACATTACGGTGCAGACTGCTGGATCGCCATATTGAACAGGTTGATGTAGTCAAATTTGTGGGACATAGTAACAGTGTCTAAGGGGGCGGAGCTTATCTGCAAATCTCGGAAGCATGAATAGGTTGCCAGCTGGATTGGTCGAATAGCTTGCTAGCCGAATAGGTCGCCAAATTGTGTTCGGTGACGTAACAGCCTTCATCTTGGTTTTCCCCACCATTTTCAGATGTCAAGTTAGGTCGAGCTCAATTTTTCAAGAGAGAACCTAGTTAATTAGTTGTGGTATTTAACTGTGCGATGGATTTTATTTAACCGGAGTTGATTTCAAACACACAGGTAAGTTTATGATAACCAAAGTTAAATAGTTTGTTTATAATCGAAGAAATCCGTTTATTATTTACCATAGTTCAGACAGTAGTAATATTAGCTCAAGTGTTTCCGCTAATTTAAGGAAAAGATTCTAAAGATAAAGACTGATATCATGGAGGTCCAAGCTTATATGGCACTATCAATTCCATGAGCTTCTATGCGTATACGAACGAATTTCTACTGTAGGTAATCCAGTAAACCAAATCGAAGTTTTGCAAGTTGGATCCAGTACGAACGACTCTTGTTTAAGACAACATTCGTCCTCGTCTACCAGTTCTCTTTAGGATTGTAAATACATGTAGTTTGTAAAAGAGAGAACGTTTCATATTTTGCTGATACTTGCGAACTTATCGTTTGTCTTTAACCGTGTCTTCCATCCACTGTAGGACGAAATAGGCGTTCGGGGGATTGTATTAATCTGGTACTGGGCATACCTTTAAACAACAAGATGGATGACGTCAAATCTGTTAAGACCGCCTCTATAATCTGTGGTATGCCCCAAGGTTCGGTTTTAGGCCCTTTACTGTTCGCTTTCTTAACCCGACCATCAATGAACATCGCTAAAAAGTTTGGTCTTAATATTCACATATATGCCAATGTTACACAGAATAGTTTCCCTGAATCCACAATCCACTAATTCAGCTTTAAATAATATCGGAAACTGTTTGGAAAAAAACACTTTCTGAAACTAAATCCTGAACAAATTGAGTATCTGGTAATTGGAACATAACAAAAACGTGCTCAATTGTCAATACCACCTCTTAAATTTACAACAGGAAATTCTTGCCCCATCTCCACAAGACAAAAACATGGGACATTTCTAGTTTCCACAATGTCGTTGAAGCTCCCAAATCAAATCTATATTAGTTCTCCTTAGTGTTTTGTTATTGTCAAAGTTTCTCTGATTTATTGACGACGATGGGACATGCTCATATAAAAAGTGATACACTTTGATTCTTTTTAAAATCTAATAGTAATTTCAAATCAATGTTCAATGAAAGACGCAAACAGTCCAATAAAAAAACAAGTACGAACAAACCAAACCATTAGATATGGACTGTTCACCGTGTACAAAATACAAGACACCAGTCGTTAGCGGAAGCTTTGTCCTTTCTACAAAGCAAATGGTTAAATTTGTCGATTTGGTTTGTTTCTACCATTGGCGATGTAATAAAAAATGCTTTCTTTCTTTACTGAGCTTCATCAAACCGTTGTGACTCAATGAGTAAGACGCTGACCGACTAACCAGGAGGCCTCGGTGAGATCCGGTGCTTGTCCAGGACATTCCCCAGTTGAGTAAGGTAAAGGGCCTGACCAGGTAGTTTGGAAGGGGAGAGAGAGAGAGAGAGAGAGAGAGGGAGAGAGAGAGATGGGGTTTAACGTCCACTCAACACAACTAGGTCATTTCGGGACCAACATATGGTTTTAATTTTTTATTTCAATAATTTGCTTGTGCGTAGGGGTCTATAGCAGTGGTAGGAAACCGAAGTGCCCGGAGGAAACCCACGAGGTTGAGAAGGCGCCCCTATCTTCATGCCACATACGGGAAGGGGCAATATAACTGGTAACGCGCCACCATCACCATTGACAGTCAAGGTTCTTGAATCACATGGTAAATATCCTGTTATCCCCTGTGATATATAAAGACGTTTATCTGCGCGTATAATATATCTTGTATTTTACTTTTTCAGTGGGGAGTTCAGAACCCAGTGTAAATGCTTGTGACATCCAAGCTGTTGCAAGTTGCATCTTTCCGAGCCCCGGAGGAAACAATTATTGCGGGTATGTTATTCTTTGGTATATTTAACCCCATAAAACTCTTGTTTAATTTAAACACAGGACAAGGCGCACCACGTCTTCTAGGAGGCAATATGATTTAAAACAAATTAGGCAGATCTTGAATGGTTCTTGAAAAGTGCCCAGTTACATTATATTCGGTTATATTGTTTATATTTTCCAGCTTGATATTTCCATTTAGTTCGATCAATTCCCCTGCAGCATTTTGCTGTACAAAAATGTGATAATCAAATTACATAAGAAACTCCAATACACAAACTAATAAAAGGTACAGTTGAGTCATTTAACATGTAGGTATACCATCCAAGGAAGATGGGCGTGGTCTATGCGGCGTGCTACGAGGGTAACTACTTAACCAACAGAAAGCAAGCTGTGTGCATTTGTTTCAATGATCTGCGGGGTGCCTCAAGGATCAGTCCCGGAGCCTGTCTTATTTATAATATTCACAAGACCACTTAATGCAATAGCCCAGAAATGTGGACTTTGTGTCCACCTGTTCTCAGAACTGTTTAGATGAAATACACAACTGGATGACTCTTCCTTTTTTTAAAATTAAATCCAGACAAGACTGAAGTTCTTTACATCGGTACTAAACAATAACTCAACAAAGTAAAAAAGGGTAGCCTTTCAATTGCAGGGGAGTTAATTCAACCAACAAACAAGGCAAAGAACATCGGTGCTATCATTGATTTCACGCTAACATTTGAGACCCACATCAAAACCATCTGTTCTTCATTTTTTTTACAAAATTTACAAATTGGCAAAAATAAAGAAGTATCTAACATGTGACAATCTAAAAATACTAGTTCATGCTTTGATCTCTTCAAGGCTGGACTACCATAATTCTTTATTGTATGGTCTATCACAGTGGCAGCTGCAGAAGCTTTAATATGTCCAGAAAACTTCAGCTTGATACATCACTGGAACCAGGAAAGGGATCTCATTAAACCAATATTAAGAACCCTCCATTGGTTACCCATAAATCAGCGAATCAAATTTTAAATACTGTTACTGACTTTAAAGCACTCAACCATAAATCAGCGAATCAAATTTAAAATACTGTTACTGACTTTGAAAGCACTCAACAACCAAGCGCCACAATACATTCAAGATCTGCTCACTCCATATGAATTAGGATCTCAGAACAAGTCATTATTAGTTATTCCTGCTGTCAAACTTCAACGGACTAAACGATCTTTTCACTTTGCAGCACATTTTCTCTGGATTTCCCTACCCTTCGACATCAAAGAATCAAAAACTCTAGACATCTTCAAGTCACGTTTAAAGACACATCTTTTTGACGAAAATAAACACTAAAATAATCCAGATAAAGTTTTAAGCGCATTAGGAACTTTATGAAAGTATTATTAGCGCTATACAAATTCTGTGTTAATTGATTGATTGATATTAGGTCAAGTATATGGCAAAAATCGACACTTTATTTAACTTTGTCTTCTTTCTTTTTTTTTTTGATTTTATAGCTCACTAGAAACATTCAAAACATGTGTCGATAATGCAGGATGTTTTACCGGGAGTAGGGAAGGTATATATAATACTGCTTTCACAGTCTATCAATGTGGTGAGTATATTTAGTCTGTCTCAATAAATCTCCTCCATATGTTTGTCGCCATATTTCCCGGTTAGAGCTGACGTGTCATAAACCTCATATTTTCATTCATTGAGTATAGTTAGGTTGAGTATATATACAGGTAAAAATGGTGGAGTTATTAACAGTATGGTTCAGGTAACATTAGATTATCTCTTGTTGTATTAGGTCGAGTTTGTCCAGTACCTCAATAATATAATTCTAAAGATTAGATCACGACAGTTCAAGGTTGCTATGACAATATCGATGCCAGGAATTGTCATACGTATACGAATGAATCCCCAGTAAGGATGATCCAGCAGACCGAGTCGAAGTTTTGCGAGTGTTATCCAGTACGCACCACTCTTAAAGACAACATTCGCACCCTTCTCGCAGTTCTCTGTGGCGTTGTCAAAGTTCCATACAGGAGGGTCGTTTCCTCAAGAACTGGGAAGTCTCATTCGACCCCTTTTAACTAAACAAAACCTCGATCGTGAAATGAAATGAAATGGGGTTTAACGTCCTACTGTTTTGCTCCTAAACTGAGCTAATAAAGACGGGGATTCGCCACCTCGGTCGTGATTTTATGTCTAAAAACTACAGGCCTCTCAGTAACCTTAGCTACCTTTTTAAACTGATAAAGAAATACACACTGGATCAACTGTGAAAGCACATGGGTGGGAAAAACCCACCAAGTCTTATGATCTGCCTACAAACGTTCTCATAGCACCCTGACAGTTTTAATGAAAATAACAAATAATATATACCAAAAATATATTTTGCGTATACTTTGGGACTTATCGGCTGTTTATGACACTTTCGATGTGGAGGGCCTTCTTTATCCTATGTAGGAGATTATAGGCTTTCATGTTTTCAACTGGCTCTGAGCATACCTAGACAACAGACAACAATGTAACAAGATTGATGACGACAAAGTATAGTATGCCCAAAGGGTCGGGTTTAGGCCCTGTACTGTTGATTGTCTCCATTAATGAAAATCGCTGGAACGTTGGGTCATAATATTTACTTGTATGCCGATGATACATAGAAAACGGCTTTTTAAATCAACAATCCACTAAGTCAGCTTTAAGTAATATTGGAAACTGTTTGGACTAAATTTGGTTACGGGTGACATGACGTACACTTTCTGAAACTACATTCTGAACAAGCTTTGCTTAGTATCTGGTAATTGGTTTCCAAACAACAACATGCTCAATTTTCAATACCATAGACAACAGACAACAATGTAACAAGATTGATGACGACAAAGTATAGTGTGCCCAAAGGGTCGGGTTTAGGCCCTGTACTTTTGATTGTCTCCATTAATGAAAATCGCTGGAACGTTGGGTCATAATATTTACTTGTATGCCGATGATACATAGAAAACGGCTTTTTAAATTAACAATCCACTAAGTCAGCTTTAAGTAATATTGGAAACTGTTTGGACTAAATTTGGTTACGGGTGACATGACGTACACTTTCTGAAACTACATTCTGAACAAGCTTTGCTTAGTATCTGGTAATTGGTTTCAAAACAACAACATGCTCAATTTTCAATACCATCTCTTAAATTTACAACAATAAAGTTTTGCTCCATCTGGTAATTGGAACAAAGCATGATAACAAGTAACTCTAGCTCAATCGCCAGAAGCCAAAAACATAGCACATTTCTAGTTTTTGTTAGTTCTTATTTCCATTTGTTATTGAAATAGTAGTTATTGTCTTTCTGGTTTATTAACAACACTCGGATATAATAATATATAAAGTAATTCACATTGATATTTTAAAAATCAGTCTGTAATTTCAAATCAGTGTTCAACTGTGAAAGCACACGAACGGGAAAAACCCAACCAACGTCTTATAATCTGCCTACAAACGTCCTCATGGCACCTTGACAGTTTTAATGAAAATAACAAATGATATATTATCAAAAATATATTTTGTTGATACTTTTGAACTTATCATTTGTTTGGTTTGTTTACTTCGATGTGGAGGACCTTCTCCATTCTCCATTCTCCAGACTCTGTTATGTTGGGTGTAGCCCTTGTTGTAATTGATTAAATATGTATTTTGTCGATACCTTTTGACTTACCGACAGCCTTTGAAACTCGGTGTTCCCCAAGCTCTGCATGAAGGAATTTACGTTCGCGGCACTGTTTTTATCTGGATCTGGGCATAGTTAGAAAAAAGACGGCAGTATGTCAAGGTTGATGACGTTAAATATGTGAAGATCACTATGGTGTGTGGTGTGCCCCAAGGATCAGTTTTAGGTCATCTACTGTCTATTGTCTTCACCTGACCATTAACGAACGTCGTTGAAAAGTTTGGTCGTAATATTTATTTGTATGTTGATGACACCCAGAAAGAGACCCCTCCACTGTGAATTGGTAGTAGTATTGTTTGTTATTGATTGCTGACCGAAATAACAGCTATCTTTTTACAATTTGCATACTAAATAACAGTAACAATTATTGATATATTACTCTGTTCTTTGAAATATTCTTTGGCGAGGTTCCGCCAACTTCATCAAATGCCATGTATCTTGTTTCCCCCACTGAACGTGTTTGTAGTATTTAACTTTTTTTCGGTAGGCAGCTCAGGATCGAGTGTGGATTTTTGTGACGGAACAGCTCTTGCAAGTTGCACTTTGCCAGCCACCAGCGGTCCCAATCTTTGCCGGTATGTAATTCTGTGGTATATTTTAAACTCCATAAACCTCTTGTTTAGATTATACTTAGAGCAAGATACAAAAAGTATTCTGAAAGACAGGCAGATTTTATAACAAATTATGCAGAACCTGAATGGTTCTAGAAAAGTGTATGATCAATACATTGTGATACGAGGGGAACTATGTTAGGGATGGGGGCTCGTTCGTTGTTAAGTATAAGCCTAGCATGGGTTGTATAAATTTTCCAACTGTTTTATGGATGTTGGTTTTGTGGGACACGTATTTACACAAATTGTTTTAATGGAATGAATGAATAAATTAAATGGGGTTTAATGTCATACGCTTCTGCACCTAACCTGGGCTAATTGAAGACGGGCATACGCCATACAGTGTGCTATGAGGGAGCTTTTGCCAGAACAGCAACTAAATTCCAACTGCCAAGGATTATTTTACGTGAACGCCAATGTGTACACGGGCCCTCCATCTGCATCACTGACAAGGGGAAACCACGCCGGAAAATCGAGATGAACTTTCTCGGCCAATGCAGGGATCGAACACCCGACATCCAGGCTAGCGAGCCAGCACCTTGTTTTAATTGAAGTGTCCAGATTCCCATAGGGCGGAATAGAAGACTTTGAGCGGTATTATATACCTTGCCGTGTCCCCGTCCTCCTCGTACATACAAATGGGTGGATAGAATGTGTTGTACTAAATCTACATTTTCTTCGTCTGTCTTTTTGTTTTGATTTTATAGTTTACTAGAAAGTCTTTGTCTTTGTCTTTGTTTTTTAAATTGTATAGCTTACTAGCAACGTACAAAACATGTGTAGACGATGCAGGTTGTTTTAAAGGGGCTTTTGAAAGTTCATATAATGCTCTATTGACAGCCGCTGATTGTGGTGAGTATATTTAGTCTGTTTCAATAAATCTCCATATGTTTGTCACAACATAGCCGGTTTGTTGCTGACGTGTATTTAAACCTCATTGTATTTATTTATACAGAATATTTAGGTCGAGTTAAGGAAAGTAGCCACAGTGAAGTAATTAACAGTACCAGTTCCTTTAAGATTATAGTATCTCTTGTTGTATTAAAGGTCAAGTTTGTCCACTGATTTAAAGGGGCCGAATCGCTAATATTTGATACCTAGATATTGAGCCAAATAGGTCGCAACGCAAAAAAATATGTTGTCTTAAAAATTGAATATCAGAAGCCCATCTTTTTCCGGTAAAATCACAGCTGTCCTACATCACTGACAAGGGGAAAGCATGCCGGAAAATCTTATTGAACTTTCTTGACAAATGCAAGAATCGAACACCCGACCTCTAGGCTAGCGAGCTAGCGTCTTACCCACTTAGCAACGTGACCCCCTCAAGAACTATGAGAAGCTCTCCAAACCAGCACCCTACTCACTGAGCCACGTGGTCCCCCTCGAAATCTAAGAGAAGCTCTCCGAACCAGCTATGTTTTACAATTTCCACACTAAATAACAATTATCGATATATTACTCTGTTTCTATGAAATATTTTTGGGTGAGGTTCCGCCATCTTCATCAAATGCCATGTAATGTTTCCCCCACTGGACCTGTGTTTTTTTTGTATTTTACTTTTTTTCAGTGGGCAGCTCAGGATCGAGTGTAAATGCTTGTGACACACAAGCTTTTGCAAGTTGCACGTTTCCAAACCCCGACGGAAACAATGTTTGCAGGTATGTTTTTGTTTTGGTATATCTAACTCCATCAAACTCTTGTTTAAAGTATGCTTAGGGCATGGTCCATGCATTATGATGCGATGGGAACTATGTTAGAGAGAGAGAGAGAGAGAGAGAAATGGGGTTTTTACTGGTTGGAGGAAACCGGCGGACCTGGAGAAAACCCACGAGGCTCGACATGCGACCCTAGCCCTTGCCACGTAACCGGGAATTCGAAACCACGCCAGTTGACTTAATGGGCTAATTCGATTATGCAGTCCGGACTCTCCACGTTCTCCAATCCGGATTGTCCGCGTTTACGGTGTAATCGAGTACAAGTGGAGAACCAAAATGGCGACTGTAACTCTAGTTTTGATTCTCCTGGATCCATCAAATTGCCAGCGAGAGCACGTCAAAAGAAGACGACGTATTGCTTTATTGTCAACATTGTAAGTCGGTTAAATTAATCATTTGGGGGTATAATAAATATCTGGATCTCCGGTTATGGGCTTTATTTTGAAGATAGGTAAAAAAATAAATTCAAAATCAAATTTAGTTTATGCCTGATTTTGAGAAATACAACTGTTTTTAGAAAACTAGGTTCCATGGGCTCTATCCCTCGATCGTTACGTATTCCAGACTACAACTGGTCAATTTAATAAGCCTTCGCCAGTCATATTGGATATTCTTGCGAGATTATAAAATTGTAAACCCGAGCAAAAGGGGGCCTGCCAGGCCGGATTTTCTAGTTTTCCATTTTATAATTTCTTACCTTGCCGCCATCTTGTTACGTCACTCTCCTCAATCGCACCGGTCGAAAAATTGGAGAGGTTGGACGATCCGAACTCTCCAAAAATGGTCACGTGACCAATAAACGAATGGAAATGGAGAGTCCGGACTATCCGGACTGCATAATCGAATTGGCCCAATGGCCGGTGTTATGATACAGCGCGCAGGTGCAAACCATTCGGTAATCTACCCCCCCCCCTTGAACTATGTTTGGGTTAGGGGTTCGTTTTGTCGTCAAGTTTATGTGTATAATGGGTTGCACAGGTATAAATTTTAGGCATGTTGGTTTTATGGGGCACGTACTTACACAAATTGTTTTCATGGAAGTGTCCAGATTCTCATAGGACGGGGTAAGAGGACATTGAAAGGTATGTCAACCTAGTCTTGCCCTCTCCGCGACCTCCACATACCTAAAATGGGCGGCTAGCATGTGTTGTATAAAATCGACATTTTATTTGTCTATCTTTCGGTTTTGTTTTTATAGCTCACTAGCAACGTACAAAGCATGTGCCGATAATGCAGGATGTTTTAACGCGGCTACGGAAACTGGGTATAATACTGCTTTGACATTCTATCAATGTGGTGAGTATATTTAGTCTGTTCCAATAAATCTCCATATGTCTGACGCAATATAGCCCGTGTGTTGCTGACGTGCCATTAAACCTCAGTGTATCCATTCATACAGTATATTTAGGTCGAGTGTGGGTATAGTTCCTTTGGCACGGCTCACATTAGATTTTTTTCTTGTTGTATTGGGTCAAGTTTGTCCATTAATTTAAGCTTCTATGACACCATGAATGACATTTCAATTTCGAATCTCTCCACAAGCGAAATCCAAATAGAACATTTGTTATCGACCCTTAAGTCAAAAAAGTCTAGCAGTCCGGACAATGTCAATAACTGTATTCCTAGAATTATATTGCAACCACTTAGCCAACCACTCAAACGACTTTTCGACCTACTCATAGCTCAAAACGTTTTTCCAAATTACTGGAAAACTGCTAATGTAGGACATTTCAATTTCGGATCTCTCCACAAGCGAAATCTAAAAAGAACATTTGTTATCGTCCCTTAAGTTAAAAAAGTCAAGCAGTCCGGACAATGTTAATAACAGTATTCTTAAAATTATATCGCAACCACTTAGCGAGCCACTCAAACGACTATTCGAGCAACTTAACACCTCAAAACGTTTTTCCAAATTACTGGAAAGGATTGTAGTAGGGTGAATTACGACCCAATAGTAAATGTTTAATACGTCGTGCTAATCTGCACGGTATTACTTAATTTAGTAAATTATATTTTAATGGATCTCAATTCACCTTAATTACCCCCCCCCCCCTATTTATACCCAGTAGACATGGTACAAGGGTTAATCAGCGAAATGGATGCATGAGATGTGTTGTTGACGTTTGGGAAAGTAGACGAGGGGAAATGTGTAGGGAGTGATAGTTAGATGTATTATGAATGGTTAGAGTGGCTGTGGTGTTACGGTGAAATACTATGCCGCCACCGTAGCACCACAGCTTTATGATTTGTTAGACAGGATGTAATAAGTCAGACAATAATAAATAACATATTTCTGATTTTATTGTCGTCTTTTCCCACTTGCACTGGTTGTACGCCATTTTGAAACTAGCTGACGAAGACAGTTCGGGCGGCGATTGTTCGACTCCGGGCTGCTCTGTCAGTCGTATCATGTCACTCGATATTCACGCGGTAATTCACGAAATTCCACGATAAAACACGTCAAACCACCGCGATGCGTGTACTGTATGTTTTAACCTTGACCTATTACTCACTGATAAGCTTCCGCTGCAAAAGGATATCTGGCCTTTTTATTATAAGTATAATGAATTCGTCATGTGCGGCAGGTTAGTTTGCTTCTAAAAATACTGTTTACCGTTCCAAAAAATACAAAATAATTTTCTACCAATCAACCATGGTTCTATTCACTGAGACTAGATACTTTCTCTCGGTGTAAGGATATTATCGCTATGAAATGAGTTCATACACTGTTGAGAAAATAATCCCGTTGGTTTGCTTAGTAACAATTTGAGCATGAATCAACACTGTACTGAAAAAATGTGCGTAATAAATATGAACGGTCTTCAAACATTCGGTTTATAATTAGCGATACACAGGTACAGTGGCAAGTGTTATGCTAAACAGACCTAATACCTCAAAAGTACCTACGTGCGAAATCCCAGATTTTGGTACATGCAAAACAAAAGAAAATAGTGCCCGTGCGCGTGCCAGTAATAGAAAAACTAAGAGTTCGCGCATAAAAAATACACGAACGTACCAGGCGCGATGTCATCTAGTTCATTTTGTCTTATGTATTTCATTAATCTCCAGTATTCCTTGTTTTAAAGTTTAAATTAAGCTTATAAATTATAATTAACGGCTACGGGCTAAGCGTATGGTTACCAATCTTTATTGTTTGTATAGACGATAGATTTATAGGATTATTGTCCGAGGCGATGCACGCAGATATATAGACCCAGGGAGAAGCTTGCTAGAGACGTGTTTTGGGAGATCGACTTAGATCACATACCTAAGGACAGACCTCATACCTGTATTTGGATATTTGGAGACATAAGTTCGTGTCACTTTTACCATATCCATATTGGAGCTTATCTGCTATTAAACATAGAACCAATAAATGTTACAATAATTGACTGCTGTAAATTATGTTTATTGATTGTTAACCAAAGAATATAGCGAAATATTAACAACCAACAACAGTCTTGTCTTCATTTATTCAACCACGGAGATTCCAGAAGATACACGAAAAGTGCACTTCTACAGGATGACACTCATTTATGTTCAAACTACCGGCCTATCTCGCTCCTATCCTCATTAGGCAATTTTTTTGAAAGGCTCGTATACAATCACATATTATACAATTTATTATTAACTCAAAAGTATATAACTCCGATCCGTATCAGACTGGTTTCCAGAGGGGCAACGGCACCACTTACCAACGTATTCAACTGTACGACTATATCTGCAAGAGTCTTGATAGAGGAGGCAGATAAAGGCTATATTTTTTAGATATAAGCAAATTAAACACGTCTGGAATTCGTGGAAACACTCTTGAACTTTTAAAGAACTATCTGTCTGATCGTCAACTTCTACAAAATGATTAGAAATGAAGCCCCTAAAGCTCTTACTAATTTAAAATCACTGCAAGTTTCAATTAACCAACCCTACCATATTTGCAACTCAAACTCATTTATTGGTGTTAGATGTAGAACAAACCTATATCAAAGATCTGTTCTACTTTCAACCATCGAACTTTGGAATAAACTAGAACCTGAAATACAAAATTCGCCAACGCTTTCTATCTTTTTAGGTCAAAACTAAAAACAAAATTCAGTACAAAATGTTATGACTTATATTATCTTGGTTATAGAAATCTCCAAATAATTCATTGCAAACTCCGCAACGGAAAAAATGTCCTTAACTATCACGATTTATTAATGCAGCAAAAAATCAAAGTCTTGCGAGTTGGATCCGGCACCAACAACTCTTGTCAAAAACAGCATTCGCCCTCTTCCTCCAGTTCTTGGTTCCATTGTTAATTGTTCCTTACAAGAATGAATGAATGAATGAAATGGGGTTTAACGTCCTACGCTTAAGCACCGTACCTGGGCTAATTGAAGACGGGCATACGCCACAGTGTGCAATGAGGGAAATTTTGCCCGGGCAGCGGCGCTACGGCCTACTCTTATATCGAATTCCAACTGCCAAGGGATCTTTTACGTGCACTCCAATTTGTACACGGGACCTCGGTTTTTCGTCCCATCCGAACGACTAGGCAGCTGTCCTTGTCAGGCCCTCCTTCTGCATCACTGACAAGGGGAAATCACGCCGGAAAATCGAGATGAACTTTCTCGGCCAATGCAGGGATCGAACACTCAACCTCCTGGCTAGCGAACCAGCGCCTTATCCACTTAGCCACCGTGATCCCCTTCCTTACAAGAGGGGGGATAGGCGAATGGTTAACACGTGCGTGCTGTATCATAAAGCCTTCTGTTCTATGGAATATTCTTTAGTGATGTTCCGCCAACTTCATCAACTGCCATGTATCTTGTTTCCCCTACTTTTTCAGGGAGTACCCCAGAATCGAGTATAAATGTTTGTGACACACAAGCTTTTGCAAGTTGCACTTTTCCAAACTTTAGTGGAAACAATGTTTGCAGGTATGATATTTTTTGGTATATTTAACTCCATAAAACTCTTGTTTAAATTATTCTTAAGGCAAGATACAAAACGTCTCCTAGAAGATAGAGGGGAGCTTGGATGGCCTAGTGGTCTAGAGTGCCGCGCTTCGATCTCTAGCTGGCCGGTCACCTCTAGCTTGCGGCTTTTGTTTCGAGCCCTAGTGTGAGCGTATGTGACATAGAGATAGGGGCGCCTTCTCAACCTCGTGGGTTTCCTCCGGACACTCCGGTTTCCCCCCACTGCTAAAGACCCCTACGCAAATTATTGAAATAAAATTAAAACATACGTTAGTCGCAAAATGACCTAGTTTGTGTCGAGTGGACGTTAAACTTCATTTCTATCTCTCTCTCTCTGTCTCTCTCTCCCCCTCTCTCTTTCTCTCTCTCTTTCTCTCTTGTTGATTTGACAACAAATTAAGGCAGTTCCTGTCCTGACTGATTCTAGAAAAGTGTATGGTCAATACAATGTGATTCGAGGGGAAAGGGTTCGTTTCGTCGTCAAGTATATGCCTAGGGTGAGCTGTATAAATTCTCCAACTGTTTTAGGCATGTTGGTTTATGGGGCACGTACTTACACAATTTTTTTTTAATTGGTGCCTCTAGATTCCGATAGGGCAGGGTAAGAGGACATTGAAAGGTATGTCAACCTAGCCTTGCCCTCTCCGCGACCTCCACATAATTCGACATGTTATTTGCCTAACGTTCTGTTTTGATTTTTTGTTAGCTTACTATCAACGTACAAAACATGTGTCGATAATGCAGGCTGTTTCAACGGGGCTGTAAAAACTGGATATAATGCTGCTTTGACAGTCGCTAAATGTGGTAAGTATATTTAGTACTTACTTGCCGAAAAAAACGCCTCCCCCCACCTTCTACGTATTGGCAGTAGTATTGTTTGCAACATGTTCCTGTGTCTTAATATGTTTTACACAGGTATGGTGGCTTACAGCTGTCTAATTTTCGGGTGGTACGAAAAACAGAGGTCCCATGTACACATTGGCGTGCACATAAAAGACCCCTTAGCAGTTGTAATTTTATATAAGAGTAGGCCATAGCACACTGTATGGCGTATGCTCGTCTTTATTAGCCCAGTTTTGGCGCAGAACTTTAGGGCATTGAACTTCCATTTTATTTTATTACCGAAGTGTGACAGCTATGTTTCACAATTTGCATACTGAATAACAGTAACAATTATATATATATTACTCTGTTCTATGAAATATTATTTGATGGTGGCCCGCCAACTTCATCAAATGTCATGTATCTTGTTTCCCCCACTGGACTTTTTAATATTTTACTTTCTTTCAGTGAGCAGCTCAGGATCAAGTGTAAATGCTTGTGACAAACAAGCTCTTGCAAGTTGCACTTTTCCAAACCGAAGTGGAAGCAATTTTTGTGGGTATGTAATTTTGTGGTATATTTAACTCCCTAAAACTCTTGTTTGAATTATGTGACACTTTCCTGTGACGCGGCAACCAAATTGACAATGTGACATAGGCGGAGGAACTTGATGACAGTTAGGGGGGCATCGGGTTTACAGACAACAGTGACCTTGTATCTCCCCCCCCCCCACACAAAGAAAATTTTGGAATATTTTACGGCTGCAAACACGTTTCCTACTATTGCAGCCGTTGAACAAAGCAACTTCAAGTGTTCTAATATAGTCTAATTAAGGTTGCTGACTCCTCGAATTCCAATCAATCGTTTACAGTCCTCGAAGACGGGACCGTTAGGAGAAATTTTTTTAAAAATTCAACGGCCGCAAACGCGTTTTCCTGCTATTTCAGCCGGTAAACAAAGCAACCCCAAAGTGGTCGAATATAGCCTAATTAAGGTGGCTGACTTGAACTCGTTTACAGTCGAAAATTTTGAAAATGTAACTTCCGCAAACGCGTATTCCTGCTATTCCAGTCTGTGTATACAGCAACTTCAATTTGGTCCAATATAGCCTACCTGGCTGGCCCGAATTCCAAACAACCAATCAATCGCAGCGCGGTATGGAGGCCTTACCCTCCTGGATTAAAAATTTGAAAATTTAATCACCGCAAATGCGATTTCTGCTATTCTAGCCCGTGTAAGCAACTCCAAAAGTATCCAATGGCTTTGTAACCGAAATCCCACTAATAACTCCGATCTTCCAATCAGACTGTAATTGCGTCTGCATTAATAAATGATAATCAATGTCGCACAAAGTCGAGTGGCTCCAGACAGAATGTTTTAATCCAAAGTCAACCCCGTACAAATTCGTGATATTCAATTACAAGAAAAGTAATATTGGTGTTTTATTGGGGCTCGATTACAGTTAGGGGAGCAAAATTAGAAATGCTCGAATAACTTCGGGTATATAGACAGCGGCGCCGGTTTTCTTTGAGCCCCAAGAAAATTTTGGATTATATGACGGTCGTTTTCCTGACCAATGCCCGTTTTCCGGGCAATACCTTTTTTACGGCATAGGCCTACCTATCATAAGATAGCGACAAGAAAAAGACGAGAAAATACATTTCGGGCACTGTGGATCTCATAGAAATAAGCTAGTTATATTTCTTCTCTAAACGTTAATAGAAAAAAGGGTCGTCGAATTTTTCCATTGCCCCCCCCCCCCCGGCTCCTACGCCTATGCAATTTGACACTATGCGTGTGACATTATGGTCTAGGATTTCACATTGTTGGATCAATTATTTCAATATTCAATTAACTGACTCTGGAACATTGTTTATGTTTTACTGTGTTTATATAACTATTATAACAAATTACAGAGGTTACATACGGCAAACTACAATATCTTGATAGTTCTACCTAACGTTCGCGCCAAGGGGGGGGGGGGTCGCCCTAGCCTCTAGCCGAGAAGGCTATACCTCGTCACGTGTGATCCCCTTGAGCTCCGAATGGCTGTGTGCTTCCCAGTAGCTCAATGATATATGGATAGGAATTAACCTGGCTCGGGGGGGGGGGGGGCTAGTGGTCTAGAGTGCCGCGCTTCGACCTCTAGCTAGCCGGTCACCTCTGGCTTGCGGCTGTGGTTTCGAGCCCTAGTGTGAGCGTATGTGACATGGAGATACGGGCACCTTTTCAACCTCGTGGGATAGGGGTCTTCAGCAGTGGGAGGAAGGCGCCCCTATCTACATGCAACATACGCCAGGGCTCGAAACCACAGCCGGCCAACTTGAGATCGAAGCGCGGCACTCTAGACCACTAGGCCATCCCACCCCACAGAAACATTACTTGGCCGAGAGCCAGATCTAAGATATGATTTGAAGTAAAAAATTTATGTGACATATTTTTCATTTTAATTTCATGTTTAATAAATTTGCCTTTTCTAAAACAGTGTCACTTCTACGTTTGTTACAATCAGCCCCAACAGTGGGGTAGGTTGTTACAAAATAATGGTTGGATTATTGCCTTGTCTCTCAGATATGAGTGGAGATGTCAGTAAAGAGAGAGAGAAAGAGAGAGATAGAGACCCCCGGTTTCCTCCCACTGCTAAAGTATGGAAGACCAAATGGGACAATAATCATGATTCTTGTTTCTACATTCCAGTTTGAACATTTTAGACACGAACGCAACATTCTAAACTAATGATTCTTGTTTCTACATTCTTATGTCAACATTTCATGCTTAAAATCAACATTTTAAACAACACATTGACTTTATGTTTCCTTTTTGGCGTTTTATCGGTAAATTTTATATATCATTAAATATTAAAATTAAAAATAAAAATAATTTCTTAATTTTACACGAAAAAGAAATCAATTCATTTGTTTCTGAAAGTATCTAATAAAAAAATCGGGAATTTGAACTCTTATGAAAAAATTTTCTACGTTTCATAAAGTCTTGACATTAAAATCTTGAAATAAAAATGACCAGAAAAATATAATGAGTTATCTATATCATTACACCAAAGGGCGTTAGCGTATGTGTACAACTTTGATACAGACTATAGATTAGAAATTACGAGTAGCCGTCATATAGACTGCGCCTGTTCCTCAATCCCCTTGAATATCTGAATAAAATATTGTTTTTAAAAAAAGTAGACTTCTCCACGAGTGGAAGTGGGCCCCTGTTTTGATTACAGTAATTAGTTGCATGAAACAGAAATTAAGCTTGAGATATAATAACATTTAAAACACAGCATTATTAATTATCATCGAAACACGCGTAGGTCTAATTCGTAAACATATGAAAAAGTAAACAAATAAGAGAAAATATCTAAGAAAGGCCTTTGTCCTAATTTTTCTAGATGTTTAAATTAAAGAAGTTATTTGTATTGTCGTTATACATGTATATCAAGCTTAAAGGAGCTAAATCGCTAACATTTGGGATCCAGAAATTGACAAAAGTGGGTCGAAACTCATATAATACTGTAATATGAATGTATATAAACTGATTTACATTAAATGCTTTCCGTTTTACTCCAATTTCAAATCAGTTATGTTCGGCGAAACAAGCCATTCAGTCTCGACCCAGTGCATTTTTTTTAGCGCCTGGTTATTCCAGTCCACATATGCAGTGTGATACAGTGCAATGTGTCTAGCCTCGTCCCTCGAGTCTCTAAATAAAACTAGGACCGGAGCGCAATATGGTACACGATTCGTGTACCAATGTTAGAAAAATTATTTTATCTTAAATATCGGATATCAGAAGCTCATCTTTTCCTGGTAAGTTTACATCATCAATGTTGATTTAAATTAACCAATAATTCGTGTTTTCGATGTCGAAGATTTTGGAGGATTTTGAGTTACGGACTTAGGTCCTTTAATTTATGTTTCATGCAACTAATTACTGTAAACACAACAGGGCCCCACTTTCACTCGTGGAAAAGTCTACTTTTGATTTCTAATCTATAGTCTGTATCAAAGTTGTACACATAAGCTAACGCCCTCTGGTGTAATAATGATGATAATTCATTGTATTTTTCTGGACATTTTCATTTCAAGATTTTAACTTCAAGACTTTTTGAAACGTAGAAAATATTTTCATAAGAGTTCAAATTCCAGATTTGTTTTTAGATACTTTCAGAAACCAATAAATTGATTTCTTTGTGGTGTTAATTTAATAAATTATTTTTTAATTTTAATATTTAATGATATATAAAAGTTACCGATAAAACGCCGAAAATGAAAGATAAAGTCATTTTTTTGTTTAAATTGTTGGTTTTGTGCATGAAATGTTGACATAAGAATGTAGAACCAAGAATCATTAGTTTAGAATGTTGCGTTCGTGTCTAAAACTGGAATGTAGAAACAATAATGGTGAATATTGTCCCATTTGGTCTTCTATACTAAAGACCCCTACGCGCAAGCGAATTATTGAAATAAAATAAAACCATATGTTAATCCCGAAATGACCTAGTTTGTGTCGAGTGGACGTTAAACCCCATCTCTCTCTCTCTCTCTCTCTCTCTCTCTCTCTCTCTCTCTGTGGGCATACGAGCGACTTTTGACCCTATGAAGTCTGTCAGACATTTGATTAACCATTCAGCATTGATGTTTCTGGTCGAATACTGACCGATTCATTGGCTAATCCCTCACATCATCCAATGATAACAACTCTTTCAGATCCTAGTGTAGTAAAGACAAGTAAAAACGAACTTTTGAACTATAAAAAACGAAACGAAATAAGATCTGTGGTTTAATCACTCATTACGTTCATAATTCGTTAACTGGAAAATTTAATATAATATAAAGATCATACGACTTGGAAATGCATGTCACATATTTGTGCGTGTTTCCTTTATTGTATATCGCAACTGGATGTCTTCTGTAAGCGATAGTCGCGGTGAAGCAGTGAGTAAGACGCTTGTTCGCTTACGAGGAATTATTGGCTTCAATCCCGGTCATTTTCAGACGCGGTTTCCCCTTGTCAGTGGTGCAGAACGGAGGGCCTACCAAGGACAGGTTATAGTCGTTCGGATGGCGTGCACGTAAAAGAACCGTTAGCAGTTGGATTTCAGACCAAGAGTAGACCTTAGCGCTGCTGTCCAGTCAAAATGTTCTTCATAACACACGTTGTCTCTTACATACCCGTTTTCATTTGCCCAGTCGCTGCAGAGGATCTGGGCCCTGTTTCTCAAAATCTTAACTAACGATAAAATCCAAATTGTAGTAGACCTTGCTATTTGATTGGCTAAGCACTAAATTCAATCAAATGACTAAAATTTTGCTTTTATCTTACTTAAAGTTTTGTGAAACAGGCACTCTCTCTCTCTCTCTCTCTCTCTCTCTCTCTCTCTCTAACTACGTGAAAACATCACCCGGACCATGTCTACAGGACTTGGGTGACATCTACAGTAAACAGTCTCTATAGTGTTATACAAAACGTTTCCTTGAAGACAGGATGATTTTATAACAAATTATACAGATCCTGAAGGGTTCGGGGAAAGTGTATGGTCAAAACATAATGATACGAGGTCAACTATGTTAGGGTTAGGGGGTTCGTTGTCAAGTATATGCCTAAAATGTATTGTCTCCCCGATCACCTCGTACATACAAATGGGCAGCTAGAATGTGTTGTACAAAATGTGTTGTATAAAGGACATTGTAAGGTATATATACCTTGCCGTCTCTCCGACCACCTCGTACATACAAATGTGTTGTACAAAATCTACATTTTATTGGTCTGTCTTTCTTTTTTAAATTGGATAGCTTACTAACAACGACGTACAAAACATGTGTTGATGATTCAGGTTGTTTTACCGGGGCTGTTGAAAGTTGGGTTGAAAGTCAATACATGAATGCTTTATCTGAATGTGGTGAGTATATTTAGTCTGTCTCGAACAAATCTCCATGTACGCCCACGTCGGTACTGACGTGCCATTAAACCTCATTTTATTAATTCATTGGTTATTTTTAGGTCAATTTTAGGTCAAAATGGCTCAGTAAATAATGGAACGAGACAAAAACTAAATTGGGTTTAACGTCCTATCTTGGTGTTCGAATTAGGATAATGAAGACGGGAATACGACGGGCAGCGTGCGCTGTGGAATTAATGAGATGGGGTTTAACGTCCTACTATTATGCACCTAACCTTAAATATGTTAAGATCCTTATGGTGCGTGGTGTGCCCCAAGGATCGGTTTTAGGTCATCTACGGTTCATTGTTTTCAACCGATCATTAACGAACATCGTTGAAAATTTTGGTCTTAATATTTACTTGTATGCCGATGACACACAGAAAAACGTCCCCCACTGTGGGTTGGTAGAAGTATTGTATGCAACATGTTCTTGTCTTAGTATGTTTTACACATGTTTGGCGCCTTACAACTGTCTAGTCGTTCGGGTGGTACGAAAAACAGAGGTCCCATATACACATTGACGTGCACGTAAAAGACCCCTTAGCAGTTGTAATTTGATATAAGAGTAGGCCGTAGCGCCGCTGCTCGAGCAAAATTCCCTCGTAGTACACTGTATGGCGTATGCCCGTTTCATTAGCCCAGTTTTGGCGCAGAACATTAGGGCGTTAAAATTGCATTTCATTTCATTACCGAAGTGTGACAGCTAAGTTTTACAATTATACATATATTACTCTGTTCTATAAAATATTATTCGGTGAGGTTCCGCCATTCCATCAAATGCCATGTAATTCGTTTCCCCCACTGGACTGTTTTTAGTATTTTACTTTCTTTCAGTGGGCAGCTCAGGATCTGGTGTAAATGCTTGTGACACACAAGCTTTTGCAAGTTGCACCTTTCCAAACTTTAGTGGAAGCAATTTTTGTGGGTATGTAATTTTGTGGTATATTTACCTGCATAAAACTCTTGTTTGAATTATGCTTATAGAGCATGGTTTAAATAGACACTATCCTGTTTCGCCTCAACAAAATTGACAATTAACCGACTCTGTAACACTTTTTACGTTAAATCTGTTTATATACCGATTACAGCCAACTTCAGGTTACATACTGTAAACTACAATATCTTGATAGTTCTACCTAACGTTCGCGCTAGGGAGGAGAGGCTCGACCTAGCCTCTAGCCGAGAAGTCTATAGCTCGTGTGATCCCCTTGAGTTGCTGTCTGCTTCCCAGTGTCTCAATGATATTATGAAGCTTTTTCTTATATAAAGATGATACATGCATGAGTCAGTATTGAGCCCCGGGAAATTGATCTGGTGCTACCTTTATCGGATTGGTCAGTTGCATAGATGTCACCCTGGATTTATATGGGCACCACGATTTTAACACATGGGATTACCATATTTGGATTACCAGACTACTAGTATTATGTCATTGCCCTACTTTATACTAGACTTCCTTAGTTAAACTAGTTCTAGGTGTCAGTGGTTCTAGCTAACGTAGCACGTGCGTGCTGTATCATAAATCCTGCCATTGAGTCAACTGGCGGGGTTTCGAATCCCCGGTTGTACGTGGCAAGGATTAATGGCACCTGTCCAGTTTAGTGGGTTTTCTCCGGAGGAGGATTTTATAACAAAATATGCAGATCCTGAATGATTCTGGGAAAGTGTACGGTCAATACTCAATACATTGTGATACGAGCGGAACAATGTTAGGGTCCGGGGTTCGCTGTCAAGTATATGCAGACAATGTGTTGTATAAAGGTCATTGTCATCTCCCCGACCACCTCATACATATAAATGGGCGGCTATAAAGTGTTGTGCTAAATCTACATTATATTAGTCTTTGTCTTTGTTTTTTAAATTGTATAGCTTACTAGCAACGTACAAAACATGTGTAGATGATGCAGGTTGTTTTACCGGTTGGGTTGAAAGTCAATACACGAATGCTTTACCTGAAGAATGTGGTGAGTACACTTAGTCTATCTCGAATACATCTCCATGTACCCCCGTTGGTACTGACGTGCCATTAAACCTCATTTTATTCATTCATTGGTTATTTTTAGGTCAATTTTAGGTAAAAATGGCGCGATTAATAATGGAACGGATCAAAAACTAAAATGGGTTAACGTCCTATCTTGGTGTTCGGGGATGGGATGGCCTAGTGGTCTAGAGTGCCGCGCTTCGACCTCTAGCTGGCCGGTCATCTCTGGCTTGCGGCTGTGGTTTCGAGCCCTAGTGTGAGCCATACTACACACAGCGATCCACCTACGTCATTACCAGAATGAAACACTGTGCTAAATGGACTCCATTTAAAACGCTCGCGTCATCATTTTGGGGCGGGGCCATGGAGGTGTGGGCGGAACTTATCGAACTTACGTCACTTGTGTTTACACAACAAATTAAAAATAGACCGTAGCACATGTTTTTTGTAAACACAAAGTCGAATTTCAAGTTCTGCCACTCGGCTAAAAACGATATATAATAATTATGTGCTATGGGTAATATTGCAATACATTCTTTACCATTGTAAACTGTCTTTAAAGTTTCAATGTGTTTATCTTTCAAAACAAGGCCTAGATACGCCTAAATTTTTCTTCGCAAAAAAAAAAAACCGCTTCTGTGAACTTGTCGTCTATGGGGGCCGCCATGTTGAATAATTAGGGGACTTTTTTGTGGTTCGGCTCTTCATCAGTTTGACATCTTTCAAACACACAACGGCTAAATAAACATATTTAATTCCATTCAATATGACAATAGAAGGAAAATAAATACTTCTCAAAACTTCTAAAAGCATACTCGGTGTTATCGACTAAAATCGTCGATGTAGGAATTAAAATGTCGGTTAATTAGGTTAGGGCCCATTCTCAGCCGAAGCTAGCAGTAGATAGGCAGCCTAAGTTTGGGATGAGTGTGAGCGTATGTGACATGGATTTAGGAGCGCCTTCTCAACCTCGTCGGTTTCCTCCGGGCACTCCGGTTTCCTCCAACTGCTAAAGACCCCTACGCGCAAGCGAATTATTGAAATAAAATTAAAAACCATGTGTTAGTCCCAAAATTAACTAGTTTGTGTCGAGTGGACGTTAAACCCCATTTCTCTCTACCCCCTATTTTGGTGTTTGAATTAGGCTAATGAAGACGGGAATACGACGTTCAGTGTGCGCTTGTGACCCACCCTTATTTCGAGTGTCTGTGATGTTATTCCCAGACATGATAAACTCTATGATCCAAACCGTACAGAAATATTGTATTTATTAACAAATCCCCTTTAAAACTTGAAATATCTTAAAATTAAACTAAAAAATGCTAATATTTTAAAATTAAAATCATCTGATATTGTATATTTTAATTTCAGGAGCGGCGTGTGCGGCTAAAATTAGTCTGTCACTGCTGTCAAGCATTACTGCCTTATTCCTTCTTAACAAAATGATGTAAATACGTGTATTTATAGTAATGTATATTGATGTACATCACACCATGGGCCGTATACTCTTATTTATTTTTTTTACTATGTTTATGTACATGTATATAACATAACTTGAAATAAAATTACTTTATGCCGGCCAAGTTATAAATGTTTTGGTGGAGTAGATCGTTCATTACTGTAGCAACGGTACTTGCCAACCGAGACTTAGCCTCAATTATCCATTTTATCCTTAAAAAATTTAAATCTAGTGGGTGTTCATATCCATTTTAATCTCAATCTGATTAAAATACAGATCTATATTTCGTTTCGTATGTTTTATACTCTCGATGACCTACACTACATGAAAATATTACCAGTAGTTTTGGGAGGTCGCGTCAGAGGTCATGCTAGAGGCTTTTGACCCTATGGGCTATGACGCCAGATATTTGATTTACCAATCAACAATGGTGTTTCTGGTGGATTACCCACAGTTCCATGCACCTCACGTCAAAAGCTCGCCGTAACAAACCGTTTCATTGGCCAATCTCTCACATGATCCAGAACACCTCAATTCTAGTGTAGTAAAGTCAAGTAAAACGAAATTTTGAATTATAAAGAGAGAAACGAAATATATAATCTGTGTTTTAATCAGATTGATTAAACCTCAGACATCCTGTATCTATGGAAACATACTAACATCCACCTATTTTTGCTTACACCATTTTTTTTTCAGAAAGTAATCATCTGACTTCATATTGAGTACCTGGCCTTTGCATCTTTCCAGTTTAGCGAAACATTTACAAATTGCATGCAGAACTTCCACCAAATTTCTAACAGCCAACGTTTCATTAAGGCAATATCTACATGGGGGACCTCGTTTAACCGTACCATTTAAACGACTAATTCTTACCAGACACCCCCCCCCCATACACACACACATAACGTTAGCAAATCCCTGGGAGCTTTCTCGGTCAACATTTGGGATAAACTAGAGACCTCCTGCTTAGAGGTCACCGATCCACCACGGCTGCCACAAGCACATACCTGGTGCACTTCAACATGAGAACTAAACAAATAATATCTACAAATCACATCGAATAAACTACCATTTAAAATTTATTACCATCACGAAGTCAAATAATATTTACGTAATAAATAAAATGAGGCCCATTCCCCTTGATCCGACATCAAAGGAGATTAGCAGTACGATTTATTAATATTTTTTATACAACATGTAGCTGGATCCTACGAACACGAGTATTCTTTGATTAACGAAATTTATACATTTTAGAAATGACAAATGACAAATATTGATTCCTCTCTTTGAAGTGTTGATGTTTCGGCAGGTAGGTCAAATACAAGTATTTGAGATAGTTGACGCTATCGACTGACGTGTCACTTTGTGAAATTGTGATTGTCTGTATGTGAAATTGTGATTGGGATTCTTAACTCATCATTGGTAGACTCAGATTTCACGATCGGTGTTTTCTATACTTATAGACGCGATCCTAATTATATCGGTATTTGATTAATAATATATAATCGCTATTCCCAGTGAATGCCATATAATCGTGATTTCAACGGAACCTCATATCCCTGAAGCAATTGCCCGAGAAATCCCTCTCTGGCCATTGCTGAATTACCTCCTAATACATATACTTTTAAGAGATTGTGTCTATTCTTCCCGTTCAAAAAAATCTATCCTACGTACAACAATATGACAGCCCTTCGTTTTATCGGGGTCTGCCCTGAAACTTTGGGCAGTGATTTAAGGTATTAAAACGATGAAAGTGTTATTCGTCTCAAAACAGTGATAATATCCGTGATAATAGACTCGTTTGACACACAAATAGTTTTGTTATCCTATGCACCGGTAAATTGGGCATCATGAAATCGCGAGTCATCAAGTAACGTTATGTAAACATATTTAGCCCAACAAACTCCGCCCAATAAAGATGTCTCGTGAATTTCTATATTGCCCAAACAATTGCAAGGCAGTTTTTCTCGATAGTAGAATACCTAGTTTACGACTGGCATAAGCGACTTGCATTCGCACTTCTTTTTTAACTTGAAGCAGAATCGCTACACTGCCATTACAAGAAGCATCTGTTTGTAGAATAAAGACTTTCAACGGAACCTCATATTCCTGAAGCAACGGCCCGAGAAATCCCCGTCTGGCCATTGCTGGATTATCTCCTAGTTGCGCTTTTGAGGGAGTGTGTCTATTCTTTCCGTTCAAATAAATCTATCCTTCGTACAACAATAATATGACAGCCCTTTTTTTAATCTGGGCCTTCCCTAAAACTTTGGGCAGTGATTTAAGGTATTAAAATCGACGAAAGTGTTGTTCGTCTCAAAACAGTATTGTTTACATTATATTAAGGGTGATAATAGCCTCGTTTGTCACACAATAAAGATATCTCGTGTATTTCTGAATTGCCCAAACAGTTGCGATGCACTCTTTCTCGATAGTCGAATATCTAGTTTCGTTATCGTTTAGTTTACGACTGGCATTAATAAGCGACTGTCATTCACAATTCGTTTTCAACTTGGAGTAGAATCCCTACAATGCCATTGTCAGAAGCATCTGTCTGAAGAATAAAGATTTCCCTCAAATTCGGCAACCTTAAAACTGGCCCACTCGCCTTTCTTCGTTATGTCTGAGAGAGAACTGCGATCGATGAAAAGTTTGGAATGTACCTCGTATAAAAACCCAAGAGTCCTAAAAATGTTTCTTTCTACGAGCTGCCTCTATTACCCTTAGCTTATCCAATAACGGTTCAATGCGGCCTAACCCAACATTAAAACCCAAACACTCAATCCGATCAAATCCAAGGAAGCACTCGGATGGTTTGACCGTTAAGTTTGAAGAACGCAGACGACAAAACAGTGAACCCAGAAGGTTGATATGTTCAACCCACGTTTCTGAATACACCGTAATATCATCTATGAAATTATTCACATTCTCTAATCACAAAAGCAATTTACGCATTAAACGACTGAAAGTAGATGGAGCATTAACCAAGCCAAAGGGAATAGCCTTGAACAGAAACAACCCAAGTGAGGTTTGAAAAGTCGTCAGAGCTTTTGAGTTTTCAGCCATGGGAACCTGCAAATACCCTTTCGATTTTTTTGTAAAATTTCTCTCTTCAAGGACCATATCTATGGGTTTTTTTATTAATCCTAATTCGTCGTCACGATTCCTGTTTGTTTACAAAGTTCCAATGCTCATACGTTTATATATATTATGGTTGAGAGACATGTTTCATTTGGAGAGTTAGTTGGGATATTCTGTCTGAATATTTTTGTTTCCATATATTTATGTGTTAAGGCTTCTCGTACGGAGGACCTAAACGTGCATCCGTGTACTCTTTTACGCGCACGGACGACTACCTTCACGTTCCTTGCCATACCCTCCATTCTACACTACTGACACGGGGAAATCCAGACTGGAAAACTCCGAAGACTCAGTGACCCAAAGCTATAATCATAACCATAACTCCATTCAAATGGGGTAACACGTCCTCCGCAAAATGAAATTAAATGGAGTTTAACTTCCTACTGTTCTGCTCCGAACTGGGCTGACGAAGACGGGCATATGCCACACAGTGTGCTATGAGGAAAATTGTGCTCGGACAGCGGCACTACGGCCTACTCTTATAAATAATTCCAACTGTCAACGGATCTTTTACGTGCACGCCACGTAATCAGAATATCATTTCAGGAATAAATAACCCACACAAAGAAATATCTGTAATTACTGTTTTATTACCAATCATCTATATTCATTCCGGGGTTTGGGATGGGGATGGAGATTGTGTTGATGGTCTTGGTGTTGATGGTCCTGTTGTTGATGGTCTCAATGTTGATGGTCTTGGTAATATTCCACATGGCTCATAAACACTGTGTTGCCAATCACACACACCGATGTCTACATTAAACACTAGACCTGCAGAAACAGTTCAATTAAAATGAAATGAAATGGGGTTTAAAAAGAAATACTGTTTGTTCTCGCTGGGCTAATGAAGACGGGCATACGTCATATGGTGTGCTGTGCGGGCAATTATGTCCAGACAGCGGTGCTATGGCCTGCTCTTCATTGTTGGTATTGTTATGTGGATAGAAATCTATTGGTCGACATTCAGGCATTTTGAATATTTGCCAAATCTGGGGGAAGTAATTCTTGATTGGAGGGACTACCTTCCTAGGACTTTAGGCCAAGTTCCAGGGGCCGCCTAGCCTAAGCCCCGGAAGCTCTTTGGGCTCTAGATCCTCAGAGCGGCGTGCTTGCCCCCCCCCCCCCACACACACACACACTTCGCCGGGCCTGTTGCTCTTTTAAACGAATATTAGCCATCCGGAAAATGTAAATGTGGACATGTATTGTACCTTACAACTCGGACAGACAATAATGTCGTGCTAGTAAACCTACAACCGAAACGAATTTATGTCGCGCTAGTAAACCTACCACCGAAACGAATTTATGTCGCGTTAGTAAACTTACAACCGAAAAGATTTATGTCGCGCCAGTAACCCTACCACCGAAACGAATGTATGTCGCGCTTATAAACCTACCACCGAACAGAATTTATGTCGCGCTAGTAAACCTACCACCAAAACGAATTTATGTCGCGCTAGTAAACCTACCACCGAAACGAATGTATGTCGCGCTTATAAAGCTTCCACCGAAACGAATTTATGTCGCGCTAGTAATCCTACCACCGAAACGAATTTATGTCGCGCTAGTAAACCTACCACCAAAACGAATTTATGTCGCGCTAGTAAACCTACCACCGAAACGAATGTATATCGCGCTAGTAAACCTACCACGAATTTATGTCGCGCTAGTAAACCTACCACCAAAACGAATTTATGTCGCGCTAGTAAACCTACCACCGAAACGAATGTTTGTCGCGCTTATAAAGCTTCCACCGAAACGAATTTATGTCGCGCTAGTAATCCTACCACCGAAACGAATTTATGTATGTCGCGCTTATAAAGCTTCCACCGAAACGAATTTATGTCGCGCTAGTAATCCTACCACCGAAACGAATTTATGTCGCGCTAGTAAACCTACCACCAAAACGAATTTATGTCGCGCTAGTAAACCTACCACCGAAACGAATGTATATCGCGCTAGTAAACCTACCACGAAACGAATGTATGTCGCGCTTATAAACCTACCACCGAAACGACTTTATGTCGCGCTAGTCAAAAAACGAAAATGGTATGACATTTATCCGAATCTGATTCTGAGCTTAAATCAACTAACCTACAGAGGATGAGTCAGATATTGTAGCTTTGCGAGGGAGTCAAGTCCGAAACAAAGATTTGTCCATCCCAAACTTAGGCTGCCTATCTACTGCTAGCTTCGGCTGAGAATAGGCCCTAACCTAATTAACCGACATTTTAATTCCTACATCGACGATTTTAGTCGATAACACTGAGTATGCTTTTAAAAAATTTTAGAAGTATTTATTTCTCTTCTATTAGTATATTGAAATTCTAAAGACAGTTTACAATGGTAAAGAATGTATTGCAATATTACCCATAGCACATATTTATATCGCTTTTAAGCTAGTGTCAGCGACATGGGGTGTTTACTATACAACTATTAAAAACACTTGTGCTAAGCTATTTTTAGTCTGTTGTCAAAACACAGGGGTGTCTGTTGGATAAGTCCCGCCCCAAAATGATCACGTGAGCGTTTTAAACATAGAAACAATGGTGGACATAAAAGGCAGTGATACTATTTTCGTATGACGTAGGTTGATCGCTGTGTTTAGTATGAGATTTGCCAACACAGCGCATCATGTTCGATATATGGGTTTGGGTTTATCAGCAGGGCGAATCTTGTACAGAGAATTACTAACAGGGCGAATCTTGTATGATCCAAAGCCTTGCCAACAGGGCGAATCTGGTACGATATAGTGATTTACCAACAGTGCAAATCTTGAACGATATGAAAATTTACCAGCAGGTCGAATCTTTTACAATACATAGATTTACCAACAAACCGGATCTTGTACGATACAGCGACTTGCCAACCTGGCGAATCTGGTACGATACAGCGATTTACCAACCATTGTTGATTCAAACAATATTTTATTCAAATAAGATACATATAAACTGTCAACTGTTTAGGATTCAAAAACAAGCCAAAGGCTTATATTAATTCGTCTCCATTGTTAATATTATACATACCAATAGGGCGATTCTTATTAGATAAATTACTTACCAGCGGGACAGAAATTATGTCCAAAGAAACTACCGCCATTACATGTGTAGTATGTGTGACAATGTTGATCTAGATCTGGATAATGTCCATCAGCTTTATCTGTACAATCAATCATGTGACCACAAGGTGCTGCAACATTTATAGGACTGAAAAAACATTTCAAATACAACAACTTAGCCCAGGTTAGGTGCAGAAGCGTAGGACGTTAAACCCCACTTCATTCATTCATTCAAATACAACAGATAATTGCTTTCGACTTTGAGATTAGATGGGAGGGGGCTTGAACAAGGGCAAAGAGAGAGTGGGAGAAATGTGTTTTAACGTCCACTCGATAGAAATTAAGTCATTTTGGAACTAATAGAATCATTGCAATAATTCGTTTTGAATTACGGATATCTTCAGAGGATATTGGCCACATAAGAGAGAGGGGTGGGGGATTTAGTGTCCATTCGACCGGAATTATATGTCATTTCGGGACTAACTTAGTTCAAAACTTTGGTTCGGGGTTGGGCAGGCGACCTTATGCTCCTTGTCATATACTAGCTTTGGATCGAAACCATGCCACTTGTTTTAATGACAGACCTTATCATATTAAGCGCACGCGTTAGACTATTCGACCCCTGGCAAATACTCTGCATACTATTCCTAAGTCGTTATCGTCTTCAACTTCAAGGCCGAATTATAAAAATGATCTTCATAACTTAAACATACATTATGCAATAACTAAATTTGCCTATTATGTAGCGAGGAGGAATTTGATATGTTTATAGGTTTTATTATATATGTTAAAGCCCCAATAACACTCTTGTTGTAACTGAATAATATGCCCCAATCATTATTCTGGTCAACAAATAGTACTATTTTACAATATTTCAATTACAAAATGATACAAATTTCATCTTAACACACCTAATTATAAAAATTGGAAAAATTCAACTACATGCAGTAACATGGTTTAAAAAACCTTACGTAAGCACTTTCAAATGCAACTTGGATTTAAACATATTTTCGAACCCTCTGGACAAGTAAGATAGGTTGTAATGGATATTTTACACAACAGGTAGGACACTTAAACATCTTGAAGTTAGAATAAGGCTATTTTTTTTCTAGACCTGTCAAGCCAGCCAGAGTGTTATTGTCCCTTTAGGTATTATAGTGTATTGAGTAAGTGCACCTTTAAAACTAACAAACTGACACTAATGTTACTTGCAACTGTCCTATAACAACATCTCTCCTTTAACTTTTCTTGTTAACCTGTAGAGCCCAAATCTTGGGGTGGGTACAATTCTTCTCCCTTGGTTACAAGCAAGTTTTCTTTGTATCTAAACCTCATTTTAGACATCAGACATTAGGTAGATTTCGAAGTGGAAGGACATTTTGATACCTTGCATCAAATTGTTTATACTTTAATTTCAAATCTAGTTTAGATATTTTCAGAGAATTGTTCCAGTTATACTGCTACAGTATTTCAGGTATGTGTGCTAATTCTCTTCTTTTGGGTAATTGGGGTTTAGATGGAAAGGATGTAGGAATGATAGGAATTGTAATATTAAGCAGCCATGTTACTTAAATAGATAGAAAATAACATGTAAAGATCTTAGTGTTTTATATACAATATATAGTAGATTAAAGGTACCATTTTGATAGTATATTGTATGTATATTTATAATAATAATAGTGTAATAATAGTGTATATTTATAATGCGCAAATTTCCATACAGGTATGCATGCTCAAAGCGCCAAACACTATGTACACTGTGTATCATTCACTATTTACACAACAGTATATTCGGTCAAAAACAACTGTATTCACAATTAAACAGGTGAGTCTTTAATCTGGATTTGAATGATTCCAATGAAGGGGCACATTTTACACTTAATGGTAATGAATTCCATAAATTTGGAGCTGTGAACCGGACAGATTTGTATCCGAAAGTTTGAAGGTTAAATTTGGGAACTTCAAGTAAATGTTGGTCTTGGGATCGTAAATTACGTTGAGGAGTATACACACAAATTAGATCAGACAGATATGTTGGGCTAGTTCCATTCAGACATCTATACACATGGCAGAGGATTTTGTAATGTATTCTTGAATGGACAGGCAGCCAGTGAAGGTCTTTTAATAGCGGTTTGGTGTGAACATGTTTCGAAGTGCGACTGACTATCCTTGCAGCTGTATTTTGAATAGTTTGTAGTTTGGAAATTAGGTTGCGATTTAGACCAGTGAGAATGCTGTTACAGTAATCCAGTCTAGAAAAGACTAATGATCTAATGAGTGAGTGTGCCGAGTCTTTTGTTAGGAGATGTCGGATATTGCCAATAGCTCTCAAATGAAAGTAACATATCTTGCACAGATGATTAACGTGTTTTTCCATTGTAAGATTGGAGTCGAGGAATACACCAAGATTTTTTACACTATCTTGTGTTTGAATATCGGCGTCTGCAATGGTCACTGTAGGCGTATCAATTTTCTTCAGGTTGTTCTTCGTTCCGACAAGCATGATTTCAGTCTTGTCGTCATTTAACTTTAACATGCTTGACGTCATCCAAGACTTAATTTCCTGTGTACATGTTGATGTCACCTTGAATGCGTTAGTGTGTTGATTTGGCATGAAGGCATCGATAATCTGGGTATCATCGGCATATGAGTGGTGAGAGAGTCGGTGGTGTGCAATAATGGATGCAACTTGACTGGTGTACAAGACAAATAGCACAGGACCCAACACAGAGCCTTGAGGTACACCACAGGCTAATGGGGTTGTTTCTGATAACTCATTACCAATAAGTACAGACTGTTTGCGACCATGTAGATATGATTTGAACCACTCTAAGGGCGCTCCTCCGATGCCACACCTTGCAGACAGGTTATCAAAGAGTATGTGGTGGTCAATGGTATCAAAGGCTGCCGAGAGATCGAGCATCACAACTGAGGCAACATTACCACTGTCGACGGCACATCGCAAATCATTAACAACTCGCAGTAAAGCAGTTTCCGTGCTGTGATTGTGACGATATGCTGACTGGTAAGTGTCCAGCAAGGAATTTACAGAAAGGTGTTCTTTCAGTCTAGTATTAACTGCCTTTTCTAGCACCTTAATAATCGGAATAATGTTTTTTTCCAGAGTATATATATAGTTATCTGAAGATTGTGTTCACCATTTGTTAGTCTTCTTTAAGAAACCCTTCTTTGGATATGTTATAAGTAATTACTTATATTACATTTAGTAAACTTAAGGCATATCAAATATATTTAATTAGTGATGTATTTTAGTATATTATAGACTATTCATATATTTCATCATCAAGTATGCATGCCTTACTATTATTATGTTATTTTATATTGCTCGACTGTGATATGTATATAAATATTGATGTATATATATTTCTGGGTTTTTAAAAAAGATGTAGAAACTAACGACATAGTTGTTACTGAATTTACCCCCCCCCCCCCTGGTTACATTTTGGCGCCCAACGTGGGGCAGACAAGGTACCTACAGACAGAGTTCCAGAGGCCTAAAGATTCGCTTCCGCGGGATACAGCTGCTTCGTCAGTGGATACTTTTAGAGACATTATCATCATCAGTGTTAATCTCATATACTTTTGGATTTGTGCTGTAGGCCTTTATTTTTATTTATTATATTATTTCAAATACTCTATTTATTATATTATTTCAAATTTTTTTCCATTTTCATAATCTAAAAGATTATATCTTCATTATTTACATTGACTTTTAATTTATTACATACTTGGTTATTATCCTACTTAGGAAATATTGCATACATTTTCCACTTTTGCTTTGAAATTTAATTATCATAGAGTGAAAGGATGTGTACTTTCTTTGAGCCTGAAGTGTTATCTAAATTATTAAATAGATATTAATTAACTTAACCATACCATAATCAACTCGCGATGCCATCACTAGCCTGCGATAAGCATGATTAAATCATGAAATGGATAAACGAGACTATGTTTTATAGTACCGACTTAAGTAATGATGATCGAGGCTATGCCGCAAATTCAATCGCAAATTTTCGGTTCAGAGTGGATCAATTTGCCTTAAATTTCGGCAAATTGCCTTTACATTATCTAGATTGTAACTATTATATTATAGTACCGACTTTAGAAATAATAATCGAGGCCATGTCGCAAATTCAATCGCAAATTATCGGTTTATTTAAGTCGATCAATTATCTAGGTTTAAACTGTTATAGTGAGAACTGCCAGCTCTTTATCTGATTTCCCATAATGTATCTTTAACTCATCTAGATTTTCATAACCTACTCATCGCAGTAATTAAATTATATACTAGATAGATACATGCATTTATTACTTACTCGTCGCAGTCTTCAATAACCGAATTATAGACTTCGTGCTCACTACATTCAATTACTTGGGCTGTTTCATTGATACATTTTGTAAAAGATTTGCATCCGGCTTCATACACACCATCCGTTTTGTTATCACAGAACATGGCTGCTTCTAAAATAATACAATGAAATATAGCATCATAGAAAAAAGCTGCTTCTAAAATATTACAATAAAATAATTTAGGTATCATAGAAAATAGCTGTTTCTAAAAATATTACAATAAAAATAGTTTATCACCCAATAATACATTTGACAGTAGATATCGCTGGTGTGATCAATTACATAATCTACTAGGATATATATACACAGTGGAGATATCGCTTTACATAAATTTGATTGGTCAATCAAAAAGGAACTACTTTCTTTTATTTTAAAGAAACCGCTTAGTTTAATAAAAAAAAATGCTTTTATTTAATACATTTGACAGTAGATATCGCTGGTGTGATCAATTACATAATCTACTGTAATATATATACACAGTGGAGATATCGCTTTACATAAATTTGATTGGTCAATCAAAAAGGAACTACTTTCTTTTATTTTAAAGAAACCGCTTAGTTTAATTAAAGATAGACTTTTTTTTTTTTTTTTTTAAATGCTTTTATTTAATTGACCTTTAAGGAAAAAACTGGGTCAGTATGTACAATAGCTAAACTGCTGTCAAAAAATGATGTATCACTACGCTGTAATGTAATTAGGTTCAGTAAAAGTGAAATCTATACCAAAGAATTATATTTATTTATTTGTGCATGTAAGAAAGGATTGGGTGATAAATATAATCTCCAACTCGTGTTTTTTGAGGCAGAGCCTCGGTTTTTTTACTTTATCAACTTGTGTTGATATTTTTTGATTCTCTATATCATAGAAAATAAAATGTTTGTAAAATATTACAATAAAATGTAGTGTCTTAGAAAATGTCTGTTTCTAAAATATTATACAATAAAATAATAATAGTATCACTGAACATGCCAATATCTAACATATTACAATAAAATATACATCAAAGAAAATGGCTGTATTAAAAATATTAGATTAAAATATCTTATCATAGAACATAGCTGGGTGTCAAATATTAGGCCTACATTAAAATACAATAACACAAATAAAACATAGCTTCATCTAAAATATAGTGTCGGACCCTGATAGCATGCCCCAGAAATGTCTAAAATATTACATTAAAATATAGAAATTTGAATGACACTTTGCCCAGACAGTGGCGCTTCCAGCTAACAATCGCCGAATTCCTACTATTAAGTGGTCTTTTACACGAACGTCAAAGTCTAGATGCACGTCGATAAGACCCTGTTCCTTAATATCAGTCTAAAATAATCATGATTTAATCATGAAATGGATAATCGACACTATTTTTTATCGTACCGACTTTAGTAATGATGATCGAGGCAAATTCAGGAAATTACCTTTACATTATCTCGTTTTCAACTATTACAGTGAGAAGTGCCAGTTCCTTATCTATTCTCTCGTAATGTATCTGTAATGCTTGACTAGAAGTAATTAAAACTACTGTATATGATTAATTCTTACCTGCTGAAACATATAGTACGGTTAACAATGATAAGAACAGGTACGACATGGTCAATGATGATCTGTGTTCAAACAACAATATGATTGTGGACCTTTCCTGTACTGATTTCATAATAAATAGATTTTAAATTTAATACGTCAGAATCAGTCCTTGGGTCTATATACACAGTCATAAATTTATCTTTCTTGAAAAACTTTGGGAGTGTTTTGTGATATAAAAATTGAATGTAGTTTAGATTAGGGGGCACTACCTTAAAATGTTAATATCTGGGGGCATCAGGGTTTGATCAAACAGCTCCGGCATGATATAATTTCAAGAGCGACACCTGTGGAGAGCAAACAACTAAATTCCGGAAATTTAGATCTTGTATCCGAAATGACACTCTTTAAATTTGGAATGTGCCGCTGGTTGTACAAAATTGTCCCAATACATGGATGACGTACGCCCGTCTTTAATACTCCGATAGGACGTCAACAACCGCCTAGGTCTAAATATTAAGGCCAACTGCAAATTTGTCAACGATCAAAGCCCTATCCTCTTACCCTAACCCTACTCTAACCCACAAAACAATCGCACGTCCTAACCCTATTTACGTCTCGGGACCTTGAAGAAATCTGCAGTTGACCTTAATATTTAGACCTGACCGATGTCACCCCCCCCCCCATTCCATGTTATTTATTTACACTCACATGGTATTGTAATAAATACTTCGAGGTTGTAATTTACACAAATACAAGATTACGCTTATGTAAATAAAGGGAGCATTCTAGACGACATATTAACAAATGATCCTTATAACTGTTTATAGGTTTATTGTTTTATTTATTGCTGGGGGTGCGGGCCGAAAGGTTAGCACGTCTGTTGTATCATAAGGTCTGTCAATTAAGGGGGGTTGGGATGGCCTAGTGGTCTAGAGTGCCGCGCTTCGACCTCTAGCTGACCTCACCTCGGGTCTGTGGCTGTGGTTTCGAGCCCTAGTGTGAGCGTATGTGACATGGAGATAGGGCGACTTCTCAACCTCGTGGGTTTCCTCCAGGCTCTCCGGTTTCCTCCCACTGCTAAAGACCCCTACGAGCAAGCGAACTATTGAATTAAAAGTTGAAAATCATACGTTAGTCCTAAATTGACCTAATTTGTGTCGAGTGGACGTTAAACCCCATTTCTCTCTCTCTCTCTCTATTCCGAAATCACCTAGATTTACCCCCGCCTCTCCCTCAGGTGTTCGATCCCTGCACTGACCGAGAAAGTTCACCTCGATTTTCCGGCGTGGTTCCCCCTTGTCAGTGATGCAGAAGGAGGGCCTGACAAGGGCAGCCGCCTAGTCGTTCGGATGGGACGAAAAACCGAGGTCCCGTGTTCATATTGGAATGCACGTAAAAGATCCCTTGGCAGTTGGAATTCGATATAAGAGTAGGCCGTTGCGCCGCTGCCCGGGCAAAATTTCCGTAATAGCACACTGTATGGCGTTCGCCCGTCTTCCATTAGCCCAGGTTAGGTACATAATAGTAGGACGTTAAACCCCATTTCATTCATTCATTCTATCCCAAATATTTGACCTACCTGCCAAAACATGACCTATCTGACCAGTGCTTCAACACTTCAAAGACAGGAATCAATATTTGTCATTTGTCATTTTAAAAATGTATAAATTCGTTAAATGCCACAGAATACACGTGTTCATAGTATTCAGCTACATGATATATAAACAATATTCATAAATGTAACACTATTAGTGTAAAACAGAAGATCGGTTTAGTAAATATAAAGGATTTATTTACATCAGGTATCTAAAACAGCTTCGGTTTTATACATTCAACATAAATACAACAACGATACAAAATACTGGAACTATTACTACTACGGGAACTAGTCTTCTACATGAACACATCTAACAATATTACATTTACTATTCTGCCCCTCTGGCAAGGCAGCGGCTGGACTCAGGTGAGTCCATACACTCGTCCAAGCCTTCCTTCTCCCCCGGCTTCTTGCTTACTAACTGTCAGTGAATTACTCAATTATATACCATAGGGGTAAAGATAAGATACATAGTCAAATCTGCAATTGTTTCTTTTATCTCGTCATGGCATGTGCATTAATATTTGAAGTCGTGTGGATCTTGTACACAGATCATGTATAGCTTGTAATGGACATATTGAATTAATTAGATTTAATAAGATTATGCCATGCCAAAAGTTTATAATAATATAGAGGTGGAAGTCAAAATCATCTATTGTCAAAACTAGCAGAGTTCATTAACTTCTATGCACCTAAATCATAAATGATATCGCTGTGTTACATAAATTGTACTGCTAATCTCCTTTGATGTCGTCACAAGGGGAATGGTCCTCATTTTATTTATTACGTAAATATTATTTGACTCCGTGATAGTAATAAATTTTAAATGTAAGTTTATTCGATGTGAGTTGTACATATTATTTGTTTGTTTAGTTCTCATGTTGAAGTGTTACTGGGTATGTGCTTGTGCGAGCCGCGGTGGATCAGTGACCTCTAAGAGTTCGCTCCCGGTGGTGACCGAGAAAGCTCCTCGGGATTTACTAACGTGGTCACTCCTTGTTGGGGGAGGGGCGGGGTCTGGTAAGAATTAGTCGTGTGGGTGGTACGAATAAACCGAAGTCCCCGTGTACGTTAAAAAACCATTGGCAGTTAGAAATTAGAAATTGGAGTAGACAATAGTACCGCTGTCCGGACAAAATTCCCCCAACACTGTATGGCGTATGTATGTTTGTCTTCGGTAGTCTAGTCTGCGCACCCTTGTCAGTGGTGCAGGACGGAGGGTCTGACAAAGTGACAAGGGCCGCTGTCTAGTCGTTCGGATGAGACGAAATGCCGCGACCCGTGTACACATCACCGTATACGCAAAAGATCCCATGGCAGTTGGAAATCGATGTAAGTGTAGGCCGTAGCCTCCATGCAAAAATTCCCACATGTCACACTTTATGGCGTATGGCCATCTTCATTAGCCCAGTCGTTGGAAAACAGAAGGGCGTAAACCTAATTTTAATTCCAGTGTGTGTATGTGTAAACGTTAAGCCCAGCTTATGTCGCTACGACTGAATTTATCCACGACTGGGCGCAACCACGAGAAACCAGTTGATCGCAGTCGAAAGAGCGCTTATGTCGCCCGACATCAGTTGAAGAATCGGGCCAAAACTGACCACATGACTGACACGTGATCACGTGACTAGATAACCGAATCCTGTTGGTTACGTCGACGAGGCGCCGACTTAAGCCAGTTGTAATAATAATAAAAATAATCTCGTCATTTTACAAGGGTAGCAAATTAAGCCTTAGGCTTGTTTTCAATTTGGCCCTTGGCACAGATCGTGCGAATTATTTCGGAAGAAACCGAAGAACTCGGGGGAAGCCTACCTGGTCGGACGGGAGACCGAATATCCCTCTCACTTACAACGATAAAGTTCTTGCCCTGAGCTGGGATTGAACCCTCGATCCATTGGTGATAAGCCGGGTCTCTATCGCCACGGCTATCCGATCAGCTAAAGTAAGTGCGCTTATGTCGCTTGCGCGATAAAACTAGTGGGACCTGACAGCTTATGTCGCTACGACTGAATTTATCCACGACTAGCAGCAACCACGAGAAACCAGTTGATCGCAGTCGTAAGAGCGCTTATGTCGCCCGACATCAGATAAAGATTTCGAGCCACAACTGACCTCATGACTGACACTTGATGACCTTCAGAATGGCCTCATTACATGGTTGTTACCGCCCCCTGGGTACCATGTGACTAAATAGCCGAATACTGTTGGCTACGTCGGCTTGGCGCCAGTCGTAAGTGCGCTTATGTCGCTTGCGACTAGAGACAACTAGTTGTATCCAGTCGTAGGAGAAGAACATGTGTGACTGGGAGAAACTGGAGACAACTCGACGGCGACTGGCTTGCGTCCGACTCACACCAGTTGTAAGATACGACTGGTTGTATCCACTTGATCGTAGACCAGTCGCCGATTTTCAGTCGCCGATGGTTTTATCGCGTCGTAAGGGCGACATGAGCTGGGCTTAAGACGTTCATTCTGATCTGAGGGGTTGGATGGTCGATTGGTTAGCACATGCTTACTGTATCAAAAAGCCTTTTATTGAGTTAATTGGTGGTTTAGAACCCCCAACTGTACGTGACAAGAAGTAGGATGGCCTGTCTAGCCTCGTGGGTTTTCTCCTGGTCCCCCGGTTCCTCCTACTACTAAAGATCCCTACGCGCAAGCGAATTTATTGAAATAACCATGTTAGTCCCGAAATAACCTAGTTTGTGTCGAGTGGACGTTATACCCCCCTCTCTCTCTCCCTCCCGCTCCCTCTCTCTCCCTCTTTCTCTCTCTCTCTCTATCATTCCTATCTCATTTCGTGTGTGTTTGTTAAAAGCATGTTTTGATATTATGTTGTAAATAACATAATAAATATTGTAAAACAATCAAAGATGATAAAACACAGGTACAGTACAGGTGAATAACCGTTATATATTATTTACTAATAATATCGTTCAGATAAAATACAATATCTCATAATTTATAAGATCATCTATCCCAATATGTACTAAGTTCTTCCATGTTCTACTCTCCATAATTTAGGTTTTATTTCGATGAAAATGGTCTTTTATATAGTCACCTATGCACAGTTGCACTGAATTCAAAATTCTCACTTTCACTTATAAATGTGTCAATCAGCTAGCACCGCCTTATCTGTCTGCTCTTTTAACACAGAGAGTTCTACAGATAGGCGGACCCGCTCTTCAGCTGGGATAATTCTTATTGGGCCAGCACGACGGTTCCTCCAAGTAACATACGGCAAGCGTGCCTTCGCTAATGCTGCCCCTCGATTGTGGAACTCTCTCCCTCTTTCCATTCGCAATGCCTCCTCCCTGTACTCTTTTAAAAAACACCTCAAAACACATCTTTTCCCAAAGCACTACCCTGAATGATTCATGCACACTACTCTTGCTTTTTAACTTTGTTTTAAATGTTTTATGTCATCATATGTTTTTATTATTTGTTTTATATGTTTTTATTTCGTATAATATGTTTTTATTTCATATAGTATGTTTTAATTTCATATTTTATGGTTTTATTTCATATTATATGGTTTTATTTCATATTGTATGGTTTATTTCATATAATTCTATGTTTTTATATGTTTTTTATATGTTTTTATTTCATATTATATGTTTTATTTCATATTATATGATTTTATTTCATATTATATGGTTTTATTTCATATTATATGGTTTTATTTCATATTATATGGTTTTATTTCATACAATTTTATGTTTTTATATGTTTTTATGTCATTATACTTCTATCTCATATTATATATTTTTTATATGTTTTCATGTCATATATTATGTTTTGTAATACGCATTGAGATTGTTTTTACGATGTAATGCGTATACTTAGAAATACATATTATATTATTTATTATTAATATCGTTCAGGTATCTCATAAAGTACATGTATAAGATAATCTATCACAATAAACTGTTGATAAAGGATTTGCAATGTTTAACATTTAGCAGCAGGTTTTCTTTTTTTCTTAATAACAGTAATATTATACTTTTATATTAAAACAATTCTTTCTGTCGCTGTCATCAGCCACGGGTAGGACGATATAGCCAATACTACCCAATACCACCTCAATATCACCACATACTGAAATTGGGTTTAACGTCTTTCTGTTCTTCTTCGAACTGGGCTAATGACGTATTTGTGTAAATTACAACCTCGATGTTTTTATTACAATACCATGTTAGTGTAAATAAATAACATGGAATGGGGTTGACATCGGTCAGGTCTAAATATTAAGGCCAACTTCAGATTTCGTCATGTTCGCGAGACGTAAATAGAGTTGGGACATATGATTGTTGTCGAGGTTGCTGGTTACGGTAGGGGTAGGTCCAGGGTTAGCCCTGTTTACATCCCGTGACCGTTGACCAAATCTGCAGTTTGTCTTTGTATTTAGACCTTTCCAGTAACAGAAGTATACAAGACAGTCCTAATTCATCCACGTGCTATAGGGGCAATTTTGCACGATCAGTGGCGTTCGTGTGAGCCGAACGACTAGACGCTGAACTCCAGCCTTGGAAATACCACAGAACCTGGTTTGCACATTTGAGGTTTATGAGTGTTATTTCGAATACAAGATCGAAATTTCCGGAATTCAGTTGTTTCCACCCAACAGGCGTCGCTCTTACAATTAAATCAAGCCGGAGCTGTTTAATCAAAACTCAATATCCCTAGATATTAACATTTTAAGGTAGTGCCCCCCCCCCCCCCCCCGCAGTCTGAACTGCATTCAATTTTTATATGACAAAACACTCCAATAAGTTCGAGAAAGATAAATTTATGACAATCATATTGTCGTTTGAACACAGATCATCATTCACCATGTCGTACCTGTTCTTTTCAGCAGGTAAGTATTAATTATATACAGTAGAGAGAGGGAGAGAGAGAGAGGGGGGAGAGAGAGAGATGGGACGGGGGAAGGGTTTGGTTTACGCCAGTCGACACAACCTGGGTCATTTTGGGACCAACATATGGTTCAATTTTATTTCAATCAGTGGCTTGCGCGTAGGAGTCTTTTAGAAATTCCACGCGGTTGGACAGGACTGGTGATCCTGCGCTTTGTCACAATCAGAAATTCAAAGTCGTACGATTTAACACTAAGTTTATGGCAATTGTCAAAATCGAAATGAAGATCCAAGTAGGAAGCGTAATTGTCACTGCCAGATAGTGTTTGTAATTTCGAGCTCATCAGGAGATGTGAATTCTACATACTAACTAAATTTTGGATTATTCAGTGATAGAACATCATCGATATATCGATAAGTGAAATTAAAATGTCTGACTAATCGTTTATTTGATTTTACAAGTGTCTGTCAAAGTAAAATATAAAAATTAAAGATGTTGTGACAAGGCACGGTGTCTATTCGTTTGGGTGGGACACAAAACCCGAGCTCCTGTGTATATGTTCACGTATAGGTAAAATATACCTACATTGGATAAAAAGTGGACCTCGATAACTCCTGAACGCTCCCTCACCTGACTGATCACCCACCATTTTCGGATTCCTGAAGAAAAATGCTTCTAGAAAAGTCAACTCACGCTTTTTGCCCACCTCTCGGATAACACTCATCAGAGCAATTATTATGAAATTAATATTGAATTATCAGATATGCAAATGAAAATGAAATGCGGTTTAACACCTCACTGTTCTGCTGCGACTGCAATAACGAAGACGGACATGCGCCATACAGTGTGCTATTCCGTTAAAAACTCGATTATATGGGGTTCCGTTAAAATCACGATTATATGGCATTCGCTTTAGATTTAGCTCCCCGTGGCGTTTATATATTAATAATAAAATACCGATATAATCAGGCTCGCGTCTATAATGGCAGACCTTGTGACACAACGCGCATTTGGCCATACATCCTCCAGGACGAAAAACAGAACACAATTTTTATGGGAAACAATCACTGGTTTTATTCTGGAAGCACAACGTTTCAACAAGTATCGTATTGCCGCTATCAAGCACAATGATAACGACAAGACGATACTTGTTGAAAGGTTGTGCTTCTAGAATAAAACCAGTGATTGTTTCCCCATAAAAAATTGTGTTCTGTTATTGTGTTCCCCAATCACTAAATGCCGCTTCAAGATTATCTCCAGGACGAAGTCAAAGAATAAATATTGAAATTGACATCGTCCTTCCTTCCCGTCCTCCCTGTTTTTGTTTTCGATGCATAGGCCTACTTCATAAATCAATTATTAGATGTGCATTTTGCTAATCGTATATTTTTCGGATTTAATTTTGTTTTATATTCTCAGCTTTTTGTTGTTGTTTTTTTTGATGGGGTGGGGCGGAGAGGAGGCGTCAATATAAGGAGGGGAGTAGTTGATGACTGAGTCTCCATGACATGCGATCCAGTGGCGTGCTTGTTAGTCCCAACATATAGCATGACGCTGATTAAAATAGCCTAGTTCTATATTTCGTTTTTTGTACTTTAGATGGCCTTCGCTACATGAAGACCTGACAAGTTACAGCGGGAGTTAACGTCAGGGGTCAAACAAGCGGCTTTTGACCCTGTGACGTCCGACATTGATTAATCAATCACAGGGCCGGCGGAAGCAGTTGTTTATTAGAGGGGGGGGGGGGTGTTCATCCCAGGTCCTTATAGTAGGCCTATAGACAAGGGTCCAGGGGCCACAATAACCTGGAGAAAAGAGTAGGCCTAGGCCTATTTGTGGCCTACATCACAGACAAATCGCGCCGGAAAATCGCTATGTATTCGAACGACAAACAAACCGATCGAATACGGGACATCCATGTTACCTTGGTGAGAAATACAGACATTTCCCCTCACCCCTACAGACCCCACTCTATTCTCTATTTACTTCTGTTTATTTTGGTTAATGAACGATCCTTTCAGTGTATGCTCCCCTAACTGCAGCTCTTCTGTAAAATAAAACCAACGTAAGTACAACGCATGCAAAATGGCGGAAGATTTTGAGAAAACTGCCGATGATTTACAAAATATGGACGAAAGAGACGAAGAAATGGAGTCTTTGGATGATGACAGCCAAGAAAAAGAATCAGACAGCAGTGATGACGACGAATTAGAGCTTGAACTCATTGGTCAACTGAAGCAGAAGGTCTGTTTTATTAGACAGTTTTTAATACCGGTATTTATTTCCGACGAAGATCAAGATGTCGTCAAATTTTTGGACCAAACCCAACCCTAACCCTTACCCTAGCACGAGGGGCCTGTCAGGGTCGCTAAAAATAAACCATCATCAAGTTTATGAACGCGAGATTCCGTCAATTCACCATGGCCGGTGTCACCGTGTTGTAACTATTGTGAGGAATGTCCGACCTCTCCTCACTCTTGTGCAAAATTTGTCAATAAGTAATAAAAGTCAGAGAGAGCAAGAGAGAAGGGAGAAATGGGGTTTAACGCTCACTCGACACAAACTAGGTGATTTTGAGACTAACATTTCAATATTTCGCTTGTGCATAGGGGTCTTCTTTAGACTTATAGCCATTGAAGAAAAATCGGAGTACCGTACGAGGAGAAAACCCACGAGGTTGGACAGGCGAACCTACTCCTTGTCACATACAACTGCAGAATGGTAACAATGTAAGTAGAATCAATGACAGACCTCATAATACAACGCACTAACTATTTGTCCACCAAATTCAATAACCTTTGTAAAAACAAAAGAAAAAACAACTCATTCAACAGCTGTTATTCTCATAAGATGCATAATTATAGTGATGGGTCGATAATCTGTTTCAACATCGGTAATTGGCCGATAGGTGGACTATTGGGAGAAATTGGTATTGGCCGATACACTGTCATTTTGCCGATACTGAAGTTGCCGATATCTGTTCAAAATGACTCAGTAATTACCTTTAGAATATTATCCAAATTGTGAACAATCATTACTTTGCTTGACATGCGGTGCAACTAAATAACCATGCGGTGCACATGTGTGCTTGGCTATTTGACATATCGGTAATACGTAAATACATGACTCTCATAGGGGCCGTAAAAAGGAAAGAATAAACAGTAAAAAATCCTTACACCGGCCTCCGTTATATAAATAGCCAAGCGCACAGCAACTAAATAAAAGTTAAATTTTGGTTGCTATTTAGATGTACCAGTAATACAAGAATCTTATGGGGTCTGTAAAATGAAAGATAAGCAGTGAGAAATCCTTACTGGTCTCTGTTATGAATATCCACGCACATGGCAACCGAAATAAAAGTACAAAATCCTTACAAGCTGTGTTTGATAAATCAACACTTTTTTCTATGAACTATTTTCTTTCTTTTTGTACGTACATGACGTATAGGAGTTTAATAACTTTTAAAAAGTTTTTAAAAAAAAAACCAACAAAGAAAGATCAAAGCAAGAAAGACAACTCTTATTGTCATCGTAGTGATAATCAGGGCATCATTTCTGTAAAACATGCAAGAGTCACAAAATGCTCTTGCACCTCTATTCGCGGGAGCAAATAAAAACACACCTGCAAATTTGCTCACAAGAGCTTTAATTTTTACCATGACTAGTCTATCCAAAATTTCAAATGGTGTAAAAAAAAAAAAAATTTGTTGTTGAGACATTTTTTAGTCAATATTTCTATTGATTGTATCCAAATTCTAGCAGACAAATACGCTCATTGTGAACATGCATTGGTTGTCAAGTACTTGATTTACAACAGTAAACTCTAGGCCTAACAGTGGACTCTTACGGCTAGCACCCAGATCCATTCACTCTTTTTTGTCCCCCGCCTTGTTGAAGAAAGCAGGGGACTATTAAAATGTGTTTGTCTGTCTGTCCGTCTGTCACACTTTTTGGGACACAATAACTCTCTTTCTAATTGAGCTAGAATATTCAAACTTGGTGTAGGTGTTTATTAGGTCATTACCTTGATGGAGTTCGAAGATGAGCATTTTCTGCTTAGGGTAAGCAGAGATAAGCAATTTGATTGGTTGATGCTTTGGGACACGATAACTTAAGTTGTAATTAAGTGAGAGTGATGAAACTTGGTATATAGTTTTATTTCATCAATACCTTGACTAAGTTCGATAATGAGCATTTTCTGCTCAGGGTAAGCAGAGCGATAAGCAATTTGATTGGCCGAGACTTTGAAACATAAAAACTCTCGTTCTAATTGAGCTAGGATATTCAAACTTGGTGTAGATGTTTATTAGGTCAATACCGTGATGAAATTCGAAGATGAGCATTTACCGCTTAGGGTAAGCAGAGATAAGCAATTTGATTGGTTGATGCTTTGGGACGCGATAACTTGAGTTGTAATTAATTAGAGTAATGAAACTTGGTATATAGTTTCATTTCATCAATACCTTCACCGAGTTCAATAATGCGCATTTTCTGCTCAGGGTAAGCAGAGCGATAAGCAATATGATTGGCCAAGACTTTGGAACATAATAACTCTCCTTCAAATTCAGCTAGGATATTCAAACTTGATGTAGGTGTTTATTAGGTCAATACCTTGATGGAGTTCGAAGATGGGCATTTTCTGCTTAGGGTAAGCAGAGATAAGCAATTTGATTGGTTGGTGCTTTGGGACGCAATAACTTTAGTTGTAATTAAGTGAGAGTGATGAAACTTGGTATATAGTTTTATTTCATCGATACCTTGACTAAGTTCAATAATGAACATTTTCTAGACTTTGAAACACAAAAATTATCCTTCTAATTAAGGTAGAATGTTCAAACTAGGTGTAGGCGTACATTAGGTGAATGCCTTGATGGAGTTCAATGATGAACAATGTCTGATTCTATCTGGTAGAGAAGGATGAAACTTAGTGTATAGTTTGATTGCTCAATACTTTTGAAAAAAATAAATGTGCGATTAATTAATATGTGTCATCTATTTATTTTGGGATTTCGGCGGGGGACATCAGCCTCACTGTTGGCTTGTTTAATTGTTTCTTTGTTTGTTTTTTGTTTCTGAGTATGTCTTGTCGTTATATTTGTCTTTTATGTAAATTATAATGTGGTGCAGTCCCCCTGCACTAACTCTTGGAGTAAATCTCCGGCTCGATGCCAAAGGTAAAGAAGGAATGTATATATCGTGATTATCAAGACGCTTTCTATATATGACCCCGACAGAAATTCGTAACGTTATATTTATTCAAATTTCACAATCAAAAACTCTTAGAAAACTAACGCCATAACACAGACATTATTTGATTTGAAAACGGTCAATCGTTTATTATTAATGTAATATTATCACTAATACATAATAATCTATCGTGAACAATGATCTATATAATAATGATCAGTGATCGTGAGTGCAAACGTCATGGACGCATGGAGAGACTTGACAACCGAGCTAATAATCTTCAACCCAAATGACTCGATACCATAACAAAACTACGCTTCGCGATTTTCGGATACAATAATATTTTATTTAACTTTTCAAGCTCGACTTTCTTGATAAAACTGTCGAAATTGTGTGAAATTTTAGCGGGAGCTATAACCTGCGCTTGTGTTTTCAAGATTACAGGCGCAGACGGGCGCAAGCGCTCGTCAAAAATGATGCCCTGGATCATGAAGTCGGGCTAGTAGGCCTAATTCTCTCCCCACTGAATTCAATGTTAAAGTTAAATCCATGCAATTTCCTGGCCTATAACAATTTTTGAATATTCCTGATCTTTAATTATATAACCACAAAGACCCAACATAAAAGATTTTAATATATATGATGATATTAAAGTACAGTTTCGAGCAAAATACAGGTTGTTTTGGGTTAATGTGTGGATGAGTGATCAAGAAAAGTTCATATCAATACAGTCCAGACTTTAGATAATGATATTAACTTATAATTGTCTTTTTCAATGTATTTCAGATAAAAGAAAGTCCTTACCTATATGATAATCATACAGAATTAATTAAACTTCTGAAATTACTAGGAGAATTGGAAGAACTACGAAATGCCCGAGAGTATATGAGCAAATTGTTTCCCTTAACACCAGGTAAATTGTAAAGTAGACTTTGAAAAAAAGTTTCTTAATCCTTTGACACCCCTGAATATTGCCTGTAACCACAACATCACTGTTTAAAAATACATTATGGGAGATAAGATAACAAGTTGGCAGATTCACTATAATAGTTAAAATAGAGTTAATGTAAAGGCAATTTGCTGAAAATTTCAGTCAAATTTGGACAACTATGAACCATACTCAAGTCGGTATAACAAAAATCATAGTCTAGATTATCCATTTAATCCTTGAATCGAGACGGAAATTTATGCAGCAAATTGGATCATAATCCAACCAATATCGCAGGCTAACCTTGACATTAAGAGTTGATTATGGTCTGGATACGTTAACTAATGTCAAAATAATAGTTGATATAACATTTTAGGCCTAAAGAAAGACCTAACAGATTTATATCAGCATTAAGTTGCTTGTTACTGTATGCAAACTTTTCATATTATTACTTTTATGACTTTATTTAAGAATTCTGAATAAAAAGAAAGACCTACAATAGATAAATTTAGCTCTTGATTATATGCTTACCTATAGTCAGTGTATTGTTATTTTGATTCAGAGTTATGGTTAGATTGGATAAAAGATGAGATGAAATGTATATCTAGTGAGTCAGAAGATAGAGAAAAGATCCACAAGTTATTCAACACCGCTGTTCAAGACTATCAGTGTCAGTATATATAATAACTTTATTAATACAATATCCTAAATAATCTAACAATCCAATCTCATTCCCAGTCAGCCGCAGGGCCGGAGGCCTCTGGCCATATAGATGTACTGTCCATTTTATCCAAATTTGTTCAGACCTAAGCCCCGCCCATTCTGACCTGATTGGTCAATCTTTTTTGGGTCGATTTCTCGAAAATTAGAGGTCGGATCGTCGTTTCATTTGTTGTAAAATGATTCTAGAGTCAAAGTCAACTAGCTGACATAACAAAATTGGATCCTAAATGTACAAATTCAAGTTTTTTTAAAGATCTATTTTGCTACGTGTTTGTATATTTTTAAGTGATTCGGTCATCCAGTGTCACCAAAGAAATTTCTTTCTCCAAAATTTTTCTGGTTTCGAGATTGCTACACATTTCTTTTGGGCACAACTGCACTCGGTTCTTTTGGCATTTAGTAATTGAACATATTAAAACAAGGTACAATTTTGTAAATATACAATTACTGGGTTTAACACTAAGCGGCGTTTCGACGAGGATTTTTTCACCTTTACCAAGCAAATGTTATTATCTGTTTCGATGAGGATACATTTGCTTGATAAAGACAAGACCTCGTCGTTTGATTGATAAAGACTTGAGAATACAGGACATGTCCGGCTCTTGATTTTTTTGCCATCTCGATCACAGACGTTGACAGTCTCCTTCATCCCTGGACACATCCTACTATTGTCATTATTTTCATAAAATTGGAAAATGAAGAGAGGTACGACAACACTCCCTTAATTAGTCATGAAGCTGGAGAGGCTGGTAGATCTGTGTGGGCACTGGATCAAAATATGATGTCAGTGGAGAGGAGTAGTAGATCTTTTAATTTATTTCATTTTCATAAAATCTAAGAAATCTCATCGTTTAGAGTGGAAGACACAGTTCTGTCCTTGTTTCTGTCACACAGCCCAATAATGCCTTATTTATTTTTCACTGCACGACTCTTTTTCACCAGCTAATTTGTCGCCCCAGCTAATTAGTCACGAAGCCCATCGAGGAGGGTCGTGGTCCCCTCCCCCAGGAAATTTTTAGAAATTGGAGCCTGGAAACGTGATTTCCAGCCATTTTAGGCACTCTTCCAGGCATTTCAGATGAAATTGAAAATGGCCCTTTTCTATAGAAACCACCCGACATGAACGTCGGATCCTTGAACACATTAATATGGAATGAATACGGATCGAGGTTTAGATTCAATAATCACCAAATTTATTTTTAATGATAATAGGTTGTTCCATTTCAGTGCAAAATTTTCTCCTGGTGATTGTCACAAACGATTTTTTTTCTTCTCAGGGCAGTGTTTGAGGGTGCTAACTGCTAATCTCATGTCATTCAGGCTGCATGGATCGAGCACGATCATCAATTCAAATTGAGTAAAAGTTGACAACTGAAATCTTGAAATGCAACTTCACCTCTCATATGACTCCACAACCTTTATCTTTATATGATCATTTTTAAAGATACTTGGAGTATGGTTCATTCACCCCCTGAATGCAAGCCATTTCCCCCTTGGGGGTGAATTCACCCCAGGTTAAGAAACGCGGCTCTAGGGGCTAAACTTAATATCAAATTGACTTTAAATTTATACACAGTGTTAAAGGTCATGAGACGAAGAAGCCTATTGATTTTCAGCAATTGCCGATAATTACTGTCAGAGTTATGGCCCTTGATCACTTCAAAAGTTAATATCCGATTGAATTTATTCACAGTGTTTAAAGTCATGAGGCGAAAAAAGCCTATTGATTTTCAGCGTTTCCGATAATTACTGACAGTTTTAATGAATTTCAATAACTTGAACAGCATGGAGGAGAACTTTATCAAACAAATTTGAATGATTTTCTGAGAATAACATAATGAGTTGTTACTTTTAATCAGTGTATTATAAATGTTTCATTACAGAAAAAAGTAAAATATGCGACATCTCTTGTTGACTGCGCGGACTATTTAGCTGCTGTGGGCGTATGTTTCGTTGCCTGGCAACCTATGGTTCGACCTTTCATTGTCCAACCTGAAGCTGCTAATTGTCGTGTTTTGGCTGTGATTCTATCTTGATTAAGATCTTCAAAAGAAGTGTCTATGATTTTTTCAGGAGAACTTATGCACATTTCTTCGTGTCTATTCGTCTCACAACCCAACATTCCGTCATGCACTTCGTCAATTTCAGTTTGAATTTGTTTAACTTGATTTAAATGTATGAGACAGGCACAGCATAATTTAACACCAGGGACAAACATTTCTGGAGGATTGGCCAATTTATCATACCTCTCTTAACTCAAGACTGATTACTGAGTAATGGTCATTTAAATAGTGGCGGCCTCTCACATTTTGGATGAAATCCCCAAAACTGGGTAGGCCGTATCTCCGGAACCATTAGTCGTATTAGGCTAAAATTGGGAACATCATTTCTTTCAGCCCCACATAGCATTTAAACAAAATTTGAGCTAAATGAAATGGAGTGTGGTTTAGGAAGTTGATTTGACATGGAATGATCCTACTGTCCCTCTTTTTTTTTATTAGCCGTACCCCTGTGGTTGGAATTTGCTCAATTTTCCATTGGTGAAATGTCGTCAAAAGATGGAATGAGGAAAACGAGAGAAACATTTGAACGAGGGATTACAGCTGTAGGTCTTCATGTTAGTCAAGGTTCTACTATCTGGGATGCCTACAGAGAACTAGAGAATGCCGTCTTAGCTACATTAATGGTGATTATTGTTATTTTAGAAATCCGAAATTTATTTTAATATAATTCTGGGTAATACACGTACATGAATGAATTGCTGAGTGGTTGTATGTTGACATAGGCAGGCAATCTTACAGGAACTCCCAAATCAAGATTCTTCTATACTCTGGTGCAGCCCTACTGAAGCCAACCCCAAACAAACAAACAGCAGTGATGAAGATATAGTAATAGTATTATGTTTGTTATAGAGAACTAGGGAAGGCAGTCTTGGGAAACTAAGTGGTTGAGACGCTGGCTCGCTAGCCTGGAGGTCACGTGTTCGATTCTTGCATTGACTGCGAAAGTTCATCAGGGTTTACCGATTAGGTTTCCCCTTGTTTTTGGTGCAGGACAGAGGGGATCTGATTGGTCTAATATGCGCTTTAGATACATGTATGGCAGTTAAAAATATGGCAGTCAAAGTCTTCTTCCCTTAATATCTTGGCCATCTGATGCTATTGACAATATTATGGATTTGTCAAGTGAATAAATGTCTAATTAATAATTTTTATAACAATTGAAGATAGGGCTGATTTAGCTCTTACATAATGCATCTTTAATAAGTAACAAAGTATATACATATATATGGGGCTTTTTCTTTCAGCCAATGCCTGGAAGCGTAGCAACAGAAGAACAAGAAGAAGCCTTCAGTGCTCAGAACCAACGAGTTTCTTTACTGTTTAAAAGACAACTCGCTATTCCCTTATTAGGTAGGAACAAGCAATACTCAGTTAAATATACATGTATAAACCATATTGTAGTGTGGAGGAGATTGTAAAAGATTGTTTTACTATTTAAAACCACAATGTACATGCCCAAGATTGCTGGGATAAATCCTGAATATGTTTTGCAGGGTTATCTTCCCATTTGCATTTTACTTTTATATGTTGTAAGGGATCTGAATGGAATTTTAAAAAACTTTATTCTTAAATTTCGGAGATAACTCTCTTTCTCGATTTTGGTGGTGGTCATATTGAAGAGCTTTACAAGCCCCCTACCTCTTTTCTATGTGTTAGACCATCCTGTTGTTATAGAGTTTTGATATTTTTACAGATATGGGTGAAACTTTAAGTGAATATAAGGAATGGTTATGTGATGAAATAGATGCCGTAACTCAAGCCAGTTATAATACTGCATTTAAAACTCTTGAAAAATTAAAACCGTTTGAGACTGCCTTGGTAAGTATTTATGCCAAGCACTATTCACACTAGCAGGAGGGGTGCGGGGGATGTCAAGTCGTTAAACCATACATGTAAGTCTATCATTGAGTTCCTGCTTGTATGTGACAAGGAGTAGAGTATTCTGTCCATCGGCTCCATCCTTGTGGGGTTTAACGTCCTGCTCCAACGAGAGATGGGCATACGCCATACAGTTTGCTATGAGGGAAATTTTGCCCGGACAGCAGCTTTACGGCCTACTCTTATATCGAACTCCAACTTCCAAGGGATCATTTACATAGGTTTTTTGTTCCATCCGAGTGTCTAGACATCATTATAGAGATAGCAATGGACAATGTTTACTGCTTGTTAGCATATTATTAGTTGGTCTGATTTAAAGTTGGTTGTGAAGGTAAGTAGAGAATGCTTTATGCAAGAGTGAAATGGTTATTTTGTGTGTAAAGATGTAGAGAGAAATTTCTATTGTTTGTGAAATTTCTATTGTTTGTGAAAATTCAGAGAAAAAATTTCTATTCAGAGAGAAATTCTATTGTTAGTGAAATTTCAGAAAGAAATTTCTATTGTTGTGAAAATACAGAGAGAAATTTCTATTGTTGTGAAAATTCAGAGAGAAATTCTATTGTTTGTGAAATTCAGAGAGAAATTCTATTGTTTGTGAAATTCAGAGAACAATTTCTTTTATTTGTGGAAATTCAGAGAGAAATTTTGATTGTTTGTAAAAATTCAGAAAGAAATTTCTATCGTTCGTGAAAATTCAGAGAAAAATTTCTATTCAGTGAGAAATTTCTATTGTTTTGTGAAAATTCTGAGAAAAATTTCTTTTGTTAGTGAAAATTCAGAGAGAAATTCTATTGTTTGTGAAATTTCTATTGTTTGTGAAATTTCTATTGTTTGTGAAATTTCTATTGTTTGTGAAATTTCTATTGTTTGTGACAATTCAGAGAGAATTGTTTATATTGTAGTTAGGAGCCACAGCACCGAGATGGGAAGAATATCAGTCGTATATAGAACATGAAGTAAAAGACGGTGATCCATCACGTATACAGTGTATATATGAACGAGCTATCACAGAAAATTGTTTATCTCCTGAAATCTGGCTACAGTACACTAAATATCTGGTAAATACACATTTTGAACAAACATATACATATTGAGTTATATTTCTTACATAAACTATCTGCTATATAACTTCATATGAGTTATCTATCCAAGTGTGCTTTCCGTAATAGCACACTGTATGGCGTTCGCCCGTCTTCCATTAGCCCAGGTTAGGTACATAATAGTAGGACGTTAAACCCCATTTCATTCATTCATTCTATCCCAAATATTTGACCTACCTGCCAAAACATGACCTATCTGACCAGTGCTTCAACACTTCAAAGACAGGAATCAATATTTGTCATTTGTCATTTTAAAAATGTATAAATTCGTTAAATGCCACAGAATACACGTGTTCATAGTATTCAGCTACATGATATATAAACAATATTCATAAATGTAACACTATTAGTGTAAAACAGAAGATCGGTTTAGTAAATATAAAGGATTTATTTACATCAGGTATCTAAAACAGCTTCGGTTTTATACATTCAACATAAATACAACAACGATACAAAATACTGGAACTATTACTACTACGGGAACTAGTCTTCTACATGAACACATCTAACAATATTACATTTACTATTCTGCCCCTCTGGCAAGGCAGCGGCTGGACTCAGGTGAGTCCATACACTCGTCCAAGCCTTCCTTCTCCCCCGGCTTCTTGCTTACTAACTGTCAGTGAATTACTCAATTATATACCATAGGGGTAAAGATAAGATACATAGTCAAATCTGCAATTGTTTCTTTTATCTCGTCATGGCATGTGCATTAATATTTGAAGTCGTGTGGATCTTGTACACAGATCATGTATAGCTTGTAATGGACATATTGAATTAATTAGATTTAATAAGATTATGCCATGCCAAAAGTTTATAATAATATAGAGGTGGAAGTCAAAATCATCTATTGTCAAAACTAGCAGAGTTCATTAACTTCTATGCACCTAAATCATAAATGATATCGCTGTGTTACATAAATTGTACTGCTAATCTCCTTTGATGTCGTCACAAGGGGAATGGTCCTCATTTTATTTATTACGTAAATATTATTTGACTCCGTGATAGTAATAAATTTTAAATGTAAGTTTATTCGATGTGAGTTGTACATATTATTTGTTTGTTTAGTTCTCATGTTGAAGTGTTACTGGGTATGTGCTTGTGCGAGCCGCGGTGGATCAGTGACCTCTAAGAGTTCGCTCCCGGTGGTGACCGAGAAAGCTCCTCGGGATTTACTAACGTGGTCACTCCTTGTTGGGGGAGGGGCGGGGTCTGGTAAGAATTAGTCGTGTGGGTGGTACGAATAAACCGAAGTCCCCGTGTACGTTAAAAAACCATTGGCAGTTAGAAATTAGAAATTGGAGTAGACAATAGTACCGCTGTCCGGACAAAATTCCCCCAACACTGTATGGCGTATGTATGTTTGTCTTCGGTAGTCTAGTCTGCGCACCCTTGTCAGTGGTGCAGGACGGAGGGTCTGACAAAGTGACAAGGGCCGCTGTCTAGTCGTTCGGATGAGACGAAATGCCGCGACCCGTGTACACATCACCGTATACGCAAAAGATCCCATGGCAGTTGGAAATCGATGTAAGTGTAGGCCGTAGCCTCCATGCAAAAATTCCCACATGTCACACTTTATGGCGTATGGCCATCTTCATTAGCCCAGTCGTTGGAAAACAGAAGGGCGTAAACCTAATTTTAATTCCAGTGTGTGTATGTGTAAACGTTAAGCCCAGCTTATGTCGCTACGACTGAATTTATCCACGACTGGGCGCAACCACGAGAAACCAGTTGATCGCAGTCGAAAGAGCGCTTATGTCGCCCGACATCAGTTGAAGAATCGGGCCAAAACTGACCACATGACTGACACGTGATCACGTGACTAGATAACCGAATCCTGTTGGTTACGTCGACGAGGCGCCGACTTAAGCCAGTTGTAATAATAATAAAAATAATCTCGTCATTTTACAAGGGTAGCAAATTAAGCCTTAGGCTTGTTTTCAATTTGGCCCTTGGCACAGATCGTGCGAATTATTTCGGAAGAAACCGAAGAACTCGGGGGAAGCCTACCTGGTCGGACGGGAGACCGAATATCCCTCTCACTTACAACGATAAAGTTCTTGCCCTGAGCTGGGATTGAACCCTCGATCCATTGGTGATAAGCCGGGTCTCTATCGCCACGGCTATCCGATCAGCTAAAGTAAGTGCGCTTATGTCGCTTGCGCGATAAAACTAGTGGGACCTGACAGCTTATGTCGCTACGACTGAATTTATCCACGACTAGCAGCAACCACGAGAAACCAGTTGATCGCAGTCGTAAGAGCGCTTATGTCGCCCGACATCAGATAAAGATTTCGAGCCACAACTGACCTCATGACTGACACTTGATGACCTTCAGAATGGCCTCATTACATGGTTGTTACCGCCCCCTGGGTACCATGTGACTAAATAGCCGAATACTGTTGGCTACGTCGGCTTGGCGCCAGTCGTAAGTGCGCTTATGTCGCTTGCGACTAGAGACAACTAGTTGTATCCAGTCGTAGGAGAAGAACATGTGTGACTGGGAGAAACTGGAGACAACTCGACGGCGACTGGCTTGCGTCCGACTCACACCAGTTGTAAGATACGACTGGTTGTATCCACTTGATCGTAGACCAGTCGCCGATTTTCAGTCGCCGATGGTTTTATCGCGTCGTAAGGGCGACATGAGCTGGGCTTAAGACGTTCATTCTGATCTGAGGGGTTGGATGGTCGATTGGTTAGCACATGCTTACTGTATCAAAAAGCCTTTTATTGAGTTAATTGGTGGTTTAGAACCCCCAACTGTACGTGACAAGAAGTAGGATGGCCTGTCTAGCCTCGTGGGTTTTCTCCTGGTCCCCCGGTTCCTCCTACTACTAAAGATCCCTACGCGCAAGCGAATTTATTGAAATAACCATGTTAGTCCCGAAATAACCTAGTTTGTGTCGAGTGGACGTTATACCCCCCTCTCTCTCTCCCTCCCGCTCCCTCTCTCTCCCTCTTTCTCTCTCTCTCTCTATCATTCCTATCTCATTTCGTGTGTGTTTGTTAAAAGCATGTTTTGATATTATGTTGTAAATAACATAATAAATATTGTAAAACAATCAAAGATGATAAAACACAGGTACAGTACAGGTGAATAACCGTTATATATTATTTACTAATAATATCGTTCAGATAAAATACAATATCTCATAATTTATAAGATCATCTATCCCAATATGTACTAAGTTCTTCCATGTTCTACTCTCCATAATTTAGGTTTTATTTCGATGAAAATGGTCTTTTATATAGTCACCTATGCACAGTTGCACTGAATTCAAAATTCTCACTTTCACTTATAAATGTGTCAATCAGCTAGCACCGCCTTATCTGTCTGCTCTTTTAACACAGAGAGTTCTACAGATAGGCGGACCCGCTCTTCAGCTGGGATAATTCTTATTGGGCCAGCACGACGGTTCCTCCAAGTAACATACGGCAAGCGTGCCTTCGCTAATGCTGCCCCTCGATTGTGGAACTCTCTCCCTCTTTCCATTCGCAATGCCTCCTCCCTGTACTCTTTTAAAAAACACCTCAAAACACATCTTTTCCCAAAGCACTACCCTGAATGATTCATGCACACTACTCTTGCTTTTTAACTTTGTTTTAAATGTTTTATGTCATCATATGTTTTTATTATTTGTTTTATATGTTTTTATTTCGTATAATATGTTTTTATTTCATATAGTATGTTTTAATTTCATATTTTATGGTTTTATTTCATATTATATGGTTTTATTTCATATTGTATGGTTTATTTCATATAATTCTATGTTTTTATATGTTTTTTATATGTTTTTATTTCATATTATATGTTTTATTTCATATTATATGATTTTATTTCATATTATATGGTTTTATTTCATATTATATGGTTTTATTTCATATTATATGGTTTTATTTCATACAATTTTATGTTTTTATATGTTTTTATGTCATTATACTTCTATCTCATATTATATATTTTTTATATGTTTTCATGTCATATATTATGTTTTGTAATACGCATTGAGATTGTTTTTACGATGTAATGCGTATACTTAGAAATACATATTATATTATTTATTATTAATATCGTTCAGGTATCTCATAAAGTACATGTATAAGATAATCTATCACAATAAACTGTTGATAAAGGATTTGCAATGTTTAACATTTAGCAGCAGGTTTTCTTTTTTTCTTAATAACAGTAATATTATACTTTTATATTAAAACAATTCTTTCTGTCGCTGTCATCAGCCACGGGTAGGACGATATAGCCAATACTACCCAATACCACCTCAATATCACCACATACTGAAATTGGGTTTAACGTCTTTCTGTTCTTCTTCGAACTGGGCTAATGACGTATTTGTGTAAATTACAACCTCGATGTTTTTATTACAATACCATGTTAGTGTAAATAAATAACATGGAATGGGGTTGACATCGGTCAGGTCTAAATATTAAGGCCAACTTCAGATTTCGTCATGTTCGCGAGACGTAAATAGAGTTGGGACATATGATTGTTGTCGAGGTTGCTGGTTACGGTAGGGGTAGGTCCAGGGTTAGCCCTGTTTACATCCCGTGACCGTTGACCAAATCTGCAGTTTGTCTTTGTATTTAGACCTTTCCAGTAACAGAAGTATACAAGACAGTCCTAATTCATCCACGTGCTATAGGGGCAATTTTGCACGATCAGTGGCGTTCGTGTGAGCCGAACGACTAGACGCTGAACTCCAGCCTTGGAAATACCACAGAACCTGGTTTGCACATTTGAGGTTTATGAGTGTTATTTCGAATACAAGATCGAAATTTCCGGAATTCAGTTGTTTCCACCCAACAGGCGTCGCTCTTACAATTAAATCAAGCCGGAGCTGTTTAATCAAAACTCAATATCCCTAGATATTAACATTTTAAGGTAGTGCCCCCCCCCCCCCCGCAGTCTGAACTGCATTCAATTTTTATATGACAAAACACTCCAATAAGTTCGAGAAAGATAAATTTATGACAATCATATTGTCGTTTGAACACAGATCATCATTCACCATGTCGTACCTGTTCTTTTCAGCAGGTAAGTATTAATTATATACAGTAGAGAGAGGGAGAGAGAGAGAGGGGGGAGAGAGAGAGATGGGACGGGGGAAGGGTTTGGTTTACGCCAGTCGACACAACCTGGGTCATTTTGGGACCAACATATGGTTCAATTTTATTTCAATCAGTGGCTTGCGCGTAGGAGTCTTTTAGAAATTCCACGCGGTTGGACAGGACTGGTGATCCTGCGCTTTGTCACAATCAGAAATTCAAAGTCGTACGATTTAACACTAAGTTTATGGCAATTGTCAAAATCGAAATGAAGATCCAAGTAGGAAGCGTAATTGTCACTGCCAGATAGTGTTTGTAATTTCGAGCTCATCAGGAGATGTGAATTCTACATACTAACTAAATTTTGGATTATTCAGTGATAGAACATCATCGATATATCGATAAGTGAAATTAAAATGTCTGACTAATCGTTTATTTGATTTTACAAGTGTCTGTCAAAGTAAAATATAAAAATTAAAGATGTTGTGACAAGGCACGGTGTCTATTCGTTTGGGTGGGACACAAAACCCGAGCTCCTGTGTATATGTTCACGTATAGGTAAAATATACCTACATTGGATAAAAAGTGGACCTCGATAACTCCTGAACGCTCCCTCACCTGACTGATCACCCACCATTTTCGGATTCCTGAAGAAAAATGCTTCTAGAAAAGTCAACTCACGCTTTTTGCCCACCTCTCGGATAACACTCATCAGAGCAATTATTATGAAATTAATATTGAATTATCAGATATGCAAATGAAAATGAAATGCGGTTTAACACCTCACTGTTCTGCTGCGACTGCAATAACGAAGACGGACATGCGCCATACAGTGTGCTATTCCGTTAAAAACTCGATTATATGGGGTTCCGTTAAAATCACGATTATATGGCATTCGCTTTAGATTTAGCTCCCCGTGGCGTTTATATATTAATAATAAAATACCGATATAATCAGGCTCGCGTCTATAATGGCAGACCTTGTGACACAACGCGCATTTGGCCATACATCCTCCAGGACGAAAAACAGAACACAATTTTTATGGGAAACAATCACTGGTTTTATTCTGGAAGCACAACGTTTCAACAAGTATCGTATTGCCGCTATCAAGCACAATGATAACGACAAGACGATACTTGTTGAAAGGTTGTGCTTCTAGAATAAAACCAGTGATTGTTTCCCCATAAAAAATTGTGTTCTGTTATTGTGTTCCCCAATCACTAAATGCCGCTTCAAGATTATCTCCAGGACGAAGTCAAAGAATAAATATTGAAATTGACATCGTCCTTCCTTCCCGTCCTCCCTGTTTTTGTTTTCGATGCATAGGCCTACTTCATAAATCAATTATTAGATGTGCATTTTGCTAATCGTATATTTTTCGGATTTAATTTTGTTTTATATTCTCAGCTTTTTGTTGTTGTTTTTTTTGATGGGGTGGGGCGGAGAGGAGGCGTCAATATAAGGAGGGGAGTAGTTGATGACTGAGTCTCCATGACATGCGATCCAGTGGCGTGCTTGTTAGTCCCAACATATAGCATGACGCTGATTAAAATAGCCTAGTTCTATATTTCGTTTTTTGTACTTTAGATGGCCTTCGCTACATGAAGACCTGACAAGTTACAGCGGGAGTTAACGTCAGGGGTCAAACAAGCGGCTTTTGACCCTGTGACGTCCGACATTGATTAATCAATCACAGGGCCGGCGGAAGCAGTTGTTTATTAGAGGGGGGGGGGGGGGTGTTCATCCCAGGTCCTTATAGTAGGCCTATAGACAAGGGTCCAGGGGCCACAATAACCTGGAGAAAAGAGTAGGCCTAGGCCTATTTGTGGCCTACATCACAGACAAATCGCGCCGGAAAATCGCTATGTATTCGAACGACAAACAAACCGATCGAATACGGGACATCCATGTTACCTTGGTGAGAAATACAGACATTTCCCCTCACCCCTACAGACCCCACTCTATTCTCTATTTACTTCTGTTTATTTTGGTTAATGAACGATCCTTTCAGTGTATGCTCCCCTAACTGCAGCTCTTCTGTAAAATAAAACCAACGTAAGTACAACGCATGCAAAATGGCGGAAGATTTTGAGAAAACTGCCGATGATTTACAAAATATGGACGAAAGAGACGAAGAAATGGAGTCTTTGGATGATGACAGCCAAGAAAAAGAATCAGACAGCAGTGATGACGACGAATTAGAGCTTGAACTCATTGGTCAACTGAAGCAGAAGGTCTGTTTTATTAGACAGTTTTTAATACCGGTATTTATTTCCGACGAAGATCAAGATGTCGTCAAATTTTTGGACCAAACCCAACCCTAACCCTTACCCTAGCACGAGGGGCCTGTCAGGGTCGCTAAAAATAAACCATCATCAAGTTTATGAACGCGAGATTCCGTCAATTCACCATGGCCGGTGTCACCGTGTTGTAACTATTGTGAGGAATGTCCGACCTCTCCTCACTCTTGTGCAAAATTTGTCAATAAGTAATAAAAGTCAGAGAGAGCAAGAGAGAAGGGAGAAATGGGGTTTAACGCTCACTCGACACAAACTAGGTGATTTTGAGACTAACATTTCAATATTTCGCTTGTGCATAGGGGTCTTCTTTAGACTTATAGCCATTGAAGAAAAATCGGAGTACCGTACGAGGAGAAAACCCACGAGGTTGGACAGGCGAACCTACTCCTTGTCACATACAACTGCAGAATGGTAACAATGTAAGTAGAATCAATGACAGACCTCATAATACAACGCACTAACTATTTGTCCACCAAATTCAATAACCTTTGTAAAAACAAAAGAAAAAACAACTCATTCAACAGCTGTTATTCTCATAAGATACATAATTATAGTGATGGGTCGATAATCTGTTTCAACATCGGTAATTGGCCGATAGGTGGACTATTGGGAGAAATTGGTATTGGCCGATACACTGTCATTTTGCCGATACTGAAGTTGCCGATATCTGTTCAAAATGACTCAGTAATTACCTTTAGAATATTATCCAAATTGTGAACAATCATTACTTTGCTTGACATGCGGTGCAACTAAATAACCATGCGGTGCACATGTGTGCTTGGCTATTTGACATATCGGTAATACGTAAATACATGACTCTCATAGGGGCCGTAAAAAGGAAAGAATAAACAGTAAAAAATCCTTACACCGGCCTCCGTTATATAAATAGCCAAGCGCACAGCAACTAAATAAAAGTTAAATTTTGGTTGCTATTTAGATGTACCAGTAATACAAGAATCTTATGGGGTCTGTAAAATGAAAGATAAGCAGTGAGAAATCCTTACTGGTCTCTGTTATGAATATCCACGCACATGGCAACCGAAATAAAAGTACAAAATCCTTACAAGCTGTGTTTGATAAATCAACACTTTTTTCTATGAACTATTTTCTTTCTTTTTGTACGTACATGACGTATAGGAGTTTAATAACTTTTAAAAAGTTTTTAAAAAAAAAACCAAAAAAGAAAGATCAAAGCAAGAAAGACAACTCTTATTGTCATCGTAGTGATAATCAGGGCATCATTTCTGTAAAACATGCAAGAGTCACAAAATGCTCTTGCACCTCTATTCGCGGGAGCAAATAAAAACACACCTGCAAATTTGCTCACAAGAGCTTTAATTTTTACCATGACTAGTCTATCCAAAATTTCAAATGGTGTAAAAAAAAAAAAAATTTGTTGTTGAGACATTTTTTAGTCAATATTTCTATTGATTGTATCCAAATTCTAGCAGACAAATACGCTCATTGTGAACATGCATTGGTTGTCAAGTACTTGATTTACAACAGTAAACTCTAGGCCTAACAGTGGACTCTTACGGCTAGCACCCAGATCCATTCACTCTTTTTTGTCCCCCGCCTTGTTGAAGAAAGCAGGGGACTATTAAAATGTGTTTGTCTGTCTGTCCGTCTGTCACACTTTTTGGGACACAATAACTCTCTTTCTAATTGAGCTAGAATATTCAAACTTGGTGTAGGTGTTTATTAGGTCATTACCTTGATGGAGTTCGAAGATGAGCATTTTCTGCTTAGGGTAAGCAGAGATAAGCAATTTGATTGGTTGATGCTTTGGGACACGATAACTTAAGTTGTAATTAAGTGAGAGTGATGAAACTTGGTATATAGTTTTATTTCATCAATACCTTGACTAAGTTCGATAATGAGCATTTTCTGCTCAGGGTAAGCAGAGCGATAAGCAATTTGATTGGCCGAGACTTTGAAACATAAAAACTCTCGTTCTAATTGAGCTAGGATATTCAAACTTGGTGTAGATGTTTATTAGGTCAATACCGTGATGAAATTCGAAGATGAGCATTTACCGCTTAGGGTAAGCAGAGATAAGCAATTTGATTGGTTGATGCTTTGGGACGCGATAACTTGAGTTGTAATTAATTAGAGTAATGAAACTTGGTATATAGTTTCATTTCATCAATACCTTCACCGAGTTCAATAATGCGCATTTTCTGCTCAGGGTAAGCAGAGCGATAAGCAATATGATTGGCCAAGACTTTGGAACATAATAACTCTCCTTCAAATTCAGCTAGGATATTCAAACTTGATGTAGGTGTTTATTAGGTCAATACCTTGATGGAGTTCGAAGATGGGCATTTTCTGCTTAGGGTAAGCAGAGATAAGCAATTTGATTGGTTGGTGCTTTGGGACGCAATAACTTTAGTTGTAATTAAGTGAGAGTGATGAAACTTGGTATATAGTTTTATTTCATCGATACCTTGACTAAGTTCAATAATGAACATTTTCTAGACTTTGAAACACAAAAATTATCCTTCTAATTAAGGTAGAATGTTCAAACTAGGTGTAGGCGTACATTAGGTGAATGCCTTGATGGAGTTCAATGATGAACAATGTCTGATTCTATCTGGTAGAGAAGGATGAAACTTAGTGTATAGTTTGATTGCTCAATACTTTTGAAAAAAATAAATGTGCGATTAATTAATATGTGTCATCTATTTATTTTGGGATTTCGGCGGGGGACATCAGCCTCACTGTTGGCTTGTTTAATTGTTTCTTTGTTTGTTTTTTGTTTCTGAGTATGTCTTGTCGTTATATTTGTCTTTTATGTAAATTATAATGTGGTGCAGTCCCCCTGCACTAACTCTTGGAGTAAATCTCCGGCTCGATGCCAAAGGTAAAGAAGGAATGTATATATCGTGATTATCAAGACGCTTTCTATATATGACCCCGACAGAAATTCGTAACGTTATATTTATTCAAATTTCACAATCAAAAACTCTTAGAAAACTAACGCCATAACACAGACATTATTTGATTTGAAAACGGTCAATCGTTTATTATTAATGTAATATTATCACTAATACATAATAATCTATCGTGAACAATGATCTATATAATAATGATCAGTGATCGTGAGTGCAAACGTCATGGACGCATGGAGAGACTTGACAACCGAGCTAATAATCTTCAACCCAAATGACTCGATACCATAACAAAACTACGCTTCGCGATTTTCGGATACAATAATATTTTATTTAACTTTTCAAGCTCGACTTTCTTGATAAAACTGTCGAAATTGTGTGAAATTTTAGCGGGAGCTATAACCTGCGCTTGTGTTTTCAAGATTACAGGCGCAGACGGGCGCAAGCGCTCGTCAAAAATGATGCCCTGGATCATGAAGTCGGGCTAGTAGGCCTAATTCTCTCCCCACTGAATTCAATGTTAAAGTTAAATCCATGCAATTTCCTGGCCTATAACAATTTTTGAATATTCCTGATCTTTAATTATATAACCACAAAGACCCAACATAAAAGATTTTAATATATATGATGATATTAAAGTACAGTTTCGAGCAAAATACAGGTTGTTTTGGGTTAATGTGTGGATGAGTGATCAAGAAAAGTTCATATCAATACAGTCCAGACTTTAGATAATGATATTAACTTATAATTGTCTTTTTCAATGTATTTCAGATAAAAGAAAGTCCTTACCTATATGATAATCATACAGAATTAATTAAACTTCTGAAATTACTAGGAGAATTGGAAGAACTACGAAATGCCCGAGAGTATATGAGCAAATTGTTTCCCTTAACACCAGGTAAATTGTAAAGTAGACTTTGAAAAAAAGTTTCTTAATCCTTTGACACCCCTGAATATTGCCTGTAACCACAACATCACTGTTTAAAAATACATTATGGGAGATAAGATAACAAGTTGGCAGATTCACTATAATAGTTAAAATAGAGTTAATGTAAAGGCAATTTGCTGAAAATTTCAGTCAAATTTGGACAACTATGAACCATACTCAAGTCGGTATAACAAAAATCATAGTCTAGATTATCCATTTAATCCTTGAATCGAGACGGAAATTTATGCAGCAAATTGGATCATAATCCAACCAATATCGCAGGCTAGCCTTGACATTAAGAGTTGATTATGGTCTGGATACGTTAACTAATGTCAAAATAATAGTTGATATAACATTTTAGGCCTAAAGAAAGACCTAACAGATTTATATCAGCATTAAGTTGCTTGTTACTGTATGCAAACTTTTCATATTATTACTTTTATGACTTTATTTAAGAATTCTGAATAAAAAGAAAGACCTACAATAGATAAATTTAGCTCTTGATTATATGCTTACCTATAGTCAGTGTATTGTTATTTTGATTCAGAGTTATGGTTAGATTGGATAAAAGATGAGATGAAATGTATATCTAGTGAGTCAGAAGATAGAGAAAAGATCCACAAGTTATTCAACACCGCTGTTCAAGACTATCAGTGTCAGTATATATAATAACTTTATTAATACAATATCCTAAATAATCTAACAATCCAATCTCATTCCCAGTCAGCCGCAGGGCCGGAGGCCTCTGGCCATATAGATGTACTGTCCATTTTATCCAAATTTGTTCAGACCTAAGCCCCGCCCATTCTGACCTGATTGGTCAATCTTTTTTGGGTCGATTTCTCGAAAATTAGAGGTCGGATCGTCGTTTCATTTGTTGTAAAATGATTCTAGAGTCAAAGTCAACTAGCTGACATAACAAAATTGGATCCTAAATGTACAAATTCAAGTTTTTTTAAAGATCTATTTTGCTACGTGTTTGTATATTTTTAAGTGATTCGGTCATCCAGTGTCACCAAAGAAATTTCTTTCTCCAAAATTTTTCTGGTTTCGAGATTGCTACACATTTCTTTTGGGCACAACTGCACTCGGTTCTTTTGGCATTTAGTAATTGAACATATTAAAACAAGGTACAATTTTGTAAATATACAATTACTGGGTTTAACACTAAGCGGCGTTTCGACGAGGATTTTTTCACCTTTACCAAGCAAATGTTATTATCTGTTTCGATGAGGATACATTTGCTTGATAAAGACAAGACCTCGTCGTTTGATTGATAAAGACTTGAGAATACAGGACATGTCCGGCTCTTGATTTTTTTGCCATCTCGATCACAGACGTTGACAGTCTCCTTCATCCCTGGACACATCCTACTATTGTCATTATTTTCATAAAATTGGAAAATGAAGAGAGGTACGACAACACTCCCTTAATTAGTCATGAAGCTGGAGAGGCTGGTAGATCTGTGTGGGCACTGGATCAAAATATGATGTCAGTGGAGAGGAGTAGTAGATCTTTTAATTTATTTCATTTTCATAAAATCTAAGAAATCTCATCGTTTAGAGTGGAAGACACAGTTCTGTCCTTGTTTCTGTCACACAGCCCAATAATGCCTTATTTATTTTTCACTGCACGACTCTTTTTCACCAGCTAATTTGTCGCCCCAGCTAATTAGTCACGAAGCCCATCGAGGAGGGTCGTGGTCCCCTCCCCCAGGAAATTTTTAGAAATTGGAGCCTGGAAACGTGATTTCCAGCCATTTTAGGCACTCTTCCAGGCATTTCAGATGAAATTGAAAATGGCCCTTTTCTATAGAAACCACCCGACATGAACGTCGGATCCTTGAACACATTAATATGGAATGAATACGGATCGAGGTTTAGATTCAATAATCACCAAATTTATTTTTAATGATAATAGGTTGTTCCATTTCAGTGCAAAATTTTCTCCTGGTGATTGTCACAAACGATTTTTTTTCTTCTCAGGGCAGTGTTTGAGGGTGCTAACTGCTAATCTCATGTCATTCAGGCTGCATGGATCGAGCACGATCATCAATTCAAATTGAGTAAAAGTTGACAACTGAAATCTTGAAATGCAACTTCACCTCTCATATGACTCCACAACCTTTATCTTTATATGATCATTTTTAAAGATACTTGGAGTATGGTTCATTCACCCCCTGAATGCAAGCCATTTCCCCCTTGGGGGTGAATTCACCCCAGGTTAAGAAACGCGGCTCTAGGGGCTAAACTTAATATCAAATTGACTTTAAATTTATACACAGTGTTAAAGGTCATGAGACGAAGAAGCCTATTGATTTTCAGCAATTGCCGATAATTACTGTCAGAGTTATGGCCCTTGATCACTTCAAAAGTTAATATCCGATTGAATTTATTCACAGTGTTTAAAGTCATGAGGCGAAAAAAGCCTATTGATTTTCAGCGTTTCCGATAATTACTGACAGTTTTAATGAATTTCAATAACTTGAACAGCATGGAGGAGAACTTTATCAAACAAATTTGAATGATTTTCTGAGAATAACATAATGAGTTGTTACTTTTAATCAGTGTATTATAAATGTTTCATTACAGAAAAAAGTAAAATATGCGACATCTCTTGTTGACTGCGCGGACTATTTAGCTGCTGTGGGCGTATGTTTCGTTGCCTGGCAACCTATGGTTCGACCTTTCATTGTCCAACCTGAAGCTGCTAATTGTCGTGTTTTGGCTGTGATTCTATCTTGATTAAGATCTTCAAAAGAAGTGTCTATGATTTTTTCAGGAGAACTTATGCACATTTCTTCGTGTCTATTCGTCTCACAACCCAACATTCCGTCATGCACTTCGTCAATTTCAGTTTGAATTTGTTTAACTTGATTTAACTGTATGAGACAGGCACAGCATAATTTAACACCAGGGACAAACATTTCTGGAGGATTGGCCAATTTATCATACCTCTCTTAACTCAAGACTGATTACTGAGTAATGGTCATTTAAATAGTGGCGGCCTCTCACATTTTGGATGAAATCCCCAAAACTGGGTAGGCCGTATCTCCGGAACCATTAGTCGTATTAGGCTAAAATTGGGAACATCATTTCTTTCAGCCCCACATAGCATTTAAACAAAATTTGAGCTAAATGAAATGGAGTGTGGTTTAGGAAGTTGATTTGACATGGAATGATCCTACTGTCCCTCTTTTTTTTTATTAGCCGTACCCCTGTGGTTGGAATTTGCTCAATTTTCCATTGGTGAAATGTCGTCAAAAGATGGAATGAGGAAAACGAGAGAAACATTTGAACGAGGGATTACAGCTGTAGGTCTTCATGTTAGTCAAGGTTCTACTATCTGGGATGCCTACAGAGAACTAGAGAATGCCGTCTTAGCTACATTAATGGTGATTATTGTTATTTTAGAAATCCGAAATTTATTTTAATATAATTCTGGGTAATACACGTACATGAATGAATTGCTGAGTGGTTGTATGTTGACATAGGCAGGCAATCTTACAGGAACTCCCAAATCAAGATTCTTCTATACTCTGGTGCAGCCCTACTGAAGCCAACCCCAAACAAACAAACAGCAGTGATGAAGATATAGTAATAGTATTATGTTTGTTATAGAGAACTAGGGAAGGCAGTCTTGGGAAACTAAGTGGTTGAGACGCTGGCTCGCTAGCCTGGAGGTCACGTGTTCGATTCTTGCATTGACTGCGAAAGTTCATCAGGGTTTACCGATTAGGTTTCCCCTTGTTTTTGGTGCAGGACAGAGGGGATCTGATTGGTCTAATATGCGCTTTAGATACATGTATGGCAGTTAAAAATATGGCAGTCAAAGTCTTCTTCCCTTAATATCTTGGCCATCTGATGCTATTGACAATATTATGGATTTGTCAAGTGAATAAATGTCTAATTAATAATTTTTATAACAATTGAAGATAGGGCTGATTTAGCTCTTACATAATGCATCTTTAATAAGTAACAAAGTATATACATATATATGGGGCTTTTTCTTTCAGCCAATGCCTGGAAGCGTAGCAACAGAAGAACAAGAAGAAGCCTTCAGTGCTCAGAACCAACGAGTTTCTTTACTGTTTAAAAGACAACTCGCTATTCCCTTATTAGGTAGGAACAAGCAATACTCAGTTAAATATACATGTATAAACCATATTGTAGTGTGGAGGAGATTGTAAAAGATTGTTTTACTATTTAAAACCACAATGTACATGCCCAAGATTGCTGGGATAAATCCTGAATATGTTTTGCAGGGTTATCTTCCCATTTGCATTTTACTTTTATATGTTGTAAGGGATCTGAATGGAATTTTAAAAAACTTTATTCTTAAATTTCGGAGATAACTCTCTTTCTCGATTTTGGTGGTGGTCATATTGAAGAGCTTTACAAGCCCCCTACCTCTTTTCTATGTGTTAGACCATCCTGTTGTTATAGAGTTTTGATATTTTTACAGATATGGGTGAAACTTTAAGTGAATATAAGGAATGGTTATGTGATGAAATAGATGCCGTAACTCAAGCCAGTTATAATACTGCATTTAAAACTCTTGAAAAATTAAAACCGTTTGAGACTGCCTTGGTAAGTATTTATGCCAAGCACTATTCACACTAGCAGGAGGGGTGCGGGGGATGTCAAGTCGTTAAACCATACATGTAAGTCTATCATTGAGTTCCTGCTTGTATGTGACAAGGAGTAGAGTATTCTGTCCATCGGCTCCATCCTTGTGGGGTTTAACGTCCTGCTCCAACGAGAGATGGGCATACGCCATACAGTTTGCTATGAGGGAAATTTTGCCCGGACAGCAGCTTTACGGCCTACTCTTATATCGAACTCCAACTTCCAAGGGATCATTTACATAGGTTTTTTGTTCCATCCGAGTGTCTAGACATCATTATAGAGATAGCAATGGACAATGTTTACTGCTTGTTAGCATATTATTAGTTGGTCTGATTTAAAGTTGGTTGTGAAGGTAAGTAGAGAATGCTTTATGCAAGAGTGAAATGGTTATTTTGTGTGTAAAGATGTAGAGAGAAATTTCTATTGTTTGTGAAATTTCTATTGTTTGTGAAAATTCAGAGAAAAAATTTCTATTCAGAGAGAAATTCTATTGTTAGTGAAATTTCAGAAAGAAATTTCTATTGTTGTGAAAATACAGAGAGAAATTTCTATTGTTGTGAAAATTCAGAGAGAAATTCTATTGTTTGTGAAATTCAGAGAGAAATTCTATTGTTTGTGAAATTCAGAGAACAATTTCTTTTATTTGTGGAAATTCAGAGAGAAATTTTGATTGTTTGTAAAAATTCAGAAAGAAATTTCTATCGTTCGTGAAAATTCAGAGAAAAATTTCTATTCAGTGAGAAATTTCTATTGTTTTGTGAAAATTCTGAGAAAAATTTCTTTTGTTAGTGAAAATTCAGAGAGAAATTCTATTGTTTGTGAAATTTCTATTGTTTGTGAAATTTCTATTGTTTGTGAAATTTCTATTGTTTGTGAAATTTCTATTGTTTGTGACAATTCAGAGAGAATTGTTTATATTGTAGTTAGGAGCCACAGCACCGAGATGGGAAGAATATCAGTCGTATATAGAACATGAAGTAAAAGACGGTGATCCATCACGTATACAGTGTATATATGAACGAGCTATCACAGAAAATTGTTTATCTCCTGAAATCTGGCTACAGTACACTAAATATCTGGTAAATACACATTTTGAACAAACATATACATATTGAGTTATATTTCTTACATAAACTATCTGCTATATAACTTCATATGAGTTATCTATCCAAGTGTGCTTAGTATCATAATATCTGTCATTTAATCAGGAGGGCTGGATGGCCGAATGGTTAGAGTGTGCGCGCTGTATCATAAGGTCTGTCATTGAGTGAACTGGCGTGGTTAGCATTATCCAGTTGTATGTGACAAGGATTAGGGTTGGCTGTCCAACCTCTTGGGTTTTCTCCGGGTCCTCCGTTTGACTACCACTGTTAAAGTCCCCTATGCACAAGCTAATAATTGAAATAAAATTAAACAACATGTCAGTCCCGAATTGAGCTAGTCTGTCAAGTGGACTTTAAACCCCATTTCTCTCTCGGGCATTTAATCAAGTGGCCTGGTTTCAATCCTACATTTGTATATGTACATCATATAACCTATTTTACATTAAAGCTGAACTCCGATTACAAACTTCAGAAATAATTGAATTTAAAAAAATAACCGCCATACTTGTTTTAGTTTGATAGAACAAGTATGGCGATTGTACGACGTATGAAAACAGAGACAGACCACGCCTACATTCAGTGTATACTTTGTAAACAACACTATCAACATACGGCTAGAAATATTTCTACCTCCTGACTAATTGAGAGTTTTTCACTTACACTATCGGTTTGCTGAAAATACTATTGTTACACAATTATTATCTCTGATCAGGTACATATCATTTTACTAATTAGACGAAATAAGTAAACCACTGTGAACTTTTTTTGCTCTAAAATGAAAGAAAACTGCTTCGCCCCAAACAATAACAAGTCTACGAACAGCAAACAAATGGATGCTGTTGACACAACATCAAGGGACATAACTACCTATGTCCCTTGATCCTCATAAATAACAAGATGAAGAATAAGTGAAAGCATACTTCTTTGATGGGAGAGAACAACAGTTTTATTGCTGCTTTGGATATATTTTGGAACGATAATACTAGACTTTATAATGCTAGAAATTATTTGGTGTTTATACGCTGATGTGCAAAACTTTTCAAGAAATAAGAAGCAAATGGTTGGTGTTGGTAGAATTGTTATTGTTTGGGGTAAGGTAGTTTTTCCCATATTTTTAGAGCAAAAGTACACAGTGGTTTACTTATTTCGTCTAATTAGTAAAATGATATGTACCTGATCAGAGATAATAATTGTGTAGCAATAGTATTTTCAGTAAAGCAATAGTGAAAAACTCTCAATCAGTCGGGAGGTTGAAATATTTCTAGCCGGATGTTGATAGTGTAGTTGACAAAGTATACACTGAATGTGGGCGTGGCCTATCTCTGTTTTCATAATACGTCGTACAATCGCCATACTTGTTCTATCAAACTAAAACAAGTATGGCAGTTATTTTTTTATTTCTGAAGTTCAGCTTTAAGCTGAGAAATGGGAATCATCCAAATTTTTGATATCAGCTGTTACATAAAAGACCTGTGATTTCTGACTCTTTTGCCCTGATAGGTCACTTAAAAAACATGCGACTTCTGACTCCTGTTGCCCTGATGGGTCACATAAAAGACTTCAAACTTCAGACTGCTTTTGCTATCGTTAGTCAAATTGTAATTTCTAACTGCTTTAATTTAAAGCAAAAAACTGAATCAGATAGGTATTGCATATCAATTCAAATGGATGTTGCTCATTTAAATGCCGAAATACTGGTAGGCTAAAAATATTTTTTTAAAAATAGTTTGCTTTATTTGTAAAATCTAAACTTTTGCTTTTAGTATTATATCATTAAAACCATTAGGGTCTATTTTAACAGTTTTGTTCTTATGTGTATCTTTCGAATTCCGACTCGTTTTGCTATCTACGGTCAAATTTATATAAAATATTTTATTTTATAAATGTAGAATAAATATTATGCTTAATAATTATATTTGTATTCAACAGGACAGTAAGTTAAAGATTAAATCTGTTATATTACCCGTGTATGAGAGAGGTGTTCGCAACTGTCCATGGTCTAGTCAAATATGGCACAGATATATTCTAGCTTTAGAAAGACATAAAGAAACTCCAGATATGATAAAATGTAAGTTCTTCAAAAGAGTTTCAACTTTTGAATTCCAAGTGCAAATTGTCTCTACCTAGAACACCATGTGTCACTTATAATTTATTAACATGCATTTTGCAAGAGCTAAATCTGCCTATTGCAGGTCTTTAACCCTTTAAGTGCGTAGGTTGTTATATTACATTCTGGACAACTACCACTAAATGTGTGTAGGGCATAATATAACGCCTTGGAGGTATTCTCCCCAACCTATTCTTAGAACATAGTTTGTCACTTGAAGAATCACTTGGAAATTCACCCACGATCGCAGCATGTGTAGGGCGTTATATTACGTCCTGAACAACTGACACTCACTGTGTGTAGGGCGTAATATAAAGGCTTGGCAGTATTTCCCCCAACCTATTCTTAGAACATAGTACATAGTTCTTCGTCACTTCGTCAAAATAATTACACAATAGGGGGTAGTTTAACGTTTTAAAAACGTCCCGCTTAACAGGTTAATTAATTTATCAAGACCATAATTATCTGTTGATGCTATTGCTAGCCTGCGATATTTAGTGGATTTCAATACGTTTTGTTATAGATGAAATAACCATGAAAATGGATAATTAAGACTATGTTTGTCATTGTAACAACTTCAGTCTGTCATTCAGTCAAGTGGGTTTTGTTTAGATCTGCTCGTACGTGACAAGGAGTAAGGGTTGCCTGTCCAACATCATGGGTTTTCTCCACAAGGGAAGTATTGAAATAGAATTTAACCTTTTGTTAGTCCCGAAATGTCCAAATTTGTGTCCAGTGGACGTTAAACCCTCTTTCTTTCTGTCTCTCTATCTAATCAAAAGACATCAAATTTGAATTTTTGTCAATTTTGAAAGTCAAAATCTAATGAGATGAAATACATGTATATATTATTTTTTAGGTACAGTAGAAAAAGCTTTATCCAGTGGTATTACACAAGCTAGTGAATATTGTACAATCTGGATGTGTTATTGTGATTATCTTCGTAGACAGATAAACTGGGATACAGGTAAATCATGGTTTATATACTCAACTTCCTGGTTATACCTGGCTTTGCACAGGTAGTGCGGGGGTTGGGAGTAGTTCTCTGGTTCACCTTTCTCCAGATCTTCTAGTTTCCTCCCACTGATAAAGAATGAACAAATGAACGAAATGGGGTTTAACGTCCTACTATTATGCGCCTAAACCTGGGCTAATAGAAGACGGGCATACGCCATTCAGTGTGCTATGAGAGAAATTTTGCCCGGGCAGCGGCGCTGCGGCCTACTCTTATATCAAATTCCAACTGCCAAGGGATCTTTTACGTGCACTCCAATGTGTAACACTAAAGGTTTGTTAAAAATTAATAGTTTTTATTGTTAAAAATTCCGACTCCGTTAGCCTAGCCGGAGCAGAATATTTGAACTTTAAACCCCATTTCATTTCAATTATTTTTAATATTTTTTTCCCTTTGATTTTTTTAGATCACGAACAACAGCTAGAACTGTTCAGAGAAACCATAGAAAAGGCTTTGGACAATCTCTATGAATGTAAGTCTATTTAAATAGAAGTATATTAAAGATACATTATTTAACCCGTTAACTGTGTAGTTTTTAAAACGTTAACTACCCCTTATTGTGTAATTAATTTGATGAAAAACATCATTGTTTAACCATTTTATTCCTGAATACAAATTATAGTAGTCTGAATCCATATTAAAACAAACGGTAAATAGAGTTGTCTCCCTTTAAACAGATCCGCTCTTTAAGGAGTAATTTTACGTCCTGCACATGCTATGATCGTATGTTCTAAGAATAGGTTGGGGAAAATACCTCCAATGCGTTATATTAAATCCTGCACAAAATGAGTGGCAGTTGTCTTTGACGTAATATAACGCCCTATGCAGTTATCAGGTTAAGAGCTAAATCTGCTTATTGCAGGTCTTTATTTGGGCCCTAAATGTTAAATCAACTATTAATTAGACATTTATTAACTTTACAAGACCATAATCAACTCTCGATATGATAGGATGGCTCCAATTTTAATAAGAACGGATATGAAAAGCTTGAAATTGTTACCAAATTTAGATAATCAAATTTGTGTGGGTTTTTTTCTTCAGATTTTGGTAATTCTGGAGATGAAAATGGTGCCTTCAAACAATACTGGGCTTTAATAGAGGTGACTATTTTATCTAATTTGTGTTAGATGTCTCACATACACTCGTTACAATTATCTATTTATTCTTATATATCAAATATACTAACTGCTTCAATTCGTATCTGGCAAAGTGGGTAAAACGCTGTCTCACTAGCCTGGAGGTTGCGTGTTCGATGCCTGCATTGGCCGAGAAAATTCATTTAGATTTTCTGGCATGTTTCCCCCTCGTCAGGGATGCAGGACGGAGGGCCTGACAAGAACAGCTGTCTAGTCGTTCGGATGGAATGAAAAACTAGGTCCTGTGTATACATTGCCGTACACATAAAATATCCCTTTGCAGTTGGAATTCGATACAAGAGTAGGCCATAGTGCCGCTACCCCTGCAAAATTTCCCTCATAGCACACTGTTTGGCGTATGCCCATCTTCATTAGCCCAGTTGGAGCAGAACAGTAGGAGTAAAACCCAATTTTATTTTGTCTCATCTCTTTTATTTCATCCTCACTGTCCAACCATGTGGGTTTTCTCTGGTTTCCTGCCACTGCTAAAGACCCCTACGCGCAAGCCAATTATTGAAATAAAATTAAAAACCATGTTGGTCCCGAAATGACCTAGTTTGTGTAGAGTTGGCGTTAACACGTTGACTGGCGACTACGAGTATACACGTAGTCTTGGTTACCATGCCTGTGCCTGCTACGTGACTTGTAGTAAACATTATTGAATTGGTATATTAATATAAATCCTCGGCAATGGTGATGAACCGTATTATATGATGCGGCACTGAAAAAGAACATCCGGTAAAAAAAAAGCCATTAGCCAGTGCCGCACTATGAGTCGTATGCTGGTATTTGAGTTTATACCGTAAATGGTCGGCATATGTGGCGCGCACTTCAAACTAGGGTCGGCAGCGAACGTGTTAAACGCCATTTCTTGAGTCAACTGGCGTTGTTTCGAATCGCTGGAGTAGGGTCTTCTGTCCAACCTCGTGGTTTTTCTCTGGGTCCTCCAGTATCTACCCACTGTTAAAGACACCTACGTGCAAGCGAATTATTGAAATAAAATTAAACCATGTTAGTCCTAAAATGACCTTGATTGTGTTGAGTGGATGTTAAATCCGATTTCTCTCTCTCTCTCTCTCTCTCTCTCTCTCATCTTCATTCTTTCCATTTGTTTTTATCAGGCTAAATTCTGTAAAAATCTATCAAGAGCTCGAGAGATCTGGAATAAAATAATGACAGAAGGACATGGAAATGAGGCCGCATCATGGTTAGAATATTATAAACTAGAAAGGTAGGATCTATTTACAATATGGCGGAGGGGGGGTGTGGATGGCCCAATGGTAAAGCACGTGCGCGCGCTGTATCATAAAGCCTGTCATTAACTCAACTGGCGTATCCCCGGTTTTACAGGACAAGGAGTAATGTCGCCTGTTCTCCGGGTCCTCTGGTTTCCTAGCACTGCTAAAGACCCCTACACGCCAGCAAATTATTGAAATCAAAATAGACCATATGTAAGTCCTAAAATGAGCTAGTTTGTGTCGAGTGGATTTAAAACCCCATTTCTCTCTCTATGTACAATAATGTTAATAGTGAGTGAGGCAGGTAATGTTTACCCATTGAACAACTGGTACCACTTTACATTATGAGATTTTTTAAATGTGAAGTGTCCTCTTGCTATCGTTACTCAATTTGGTCAGATTATGTGTTCTCTCATTTACCCTTTACCAGTCTTTATCGACTATAGTCACTATAATGTTATACAGCTAATTGGTTCATGGTCGAACGCAAAGTAAGAACCTTGTTTGTAAGCTGCATTTGAGTAGAGAACGAGACACAAATTATTGATCAAATTATCCCCTTCAACTTTTTTAGTGGTGTCAAGATGTTATCACTTACAATTATCCAGCAGTAGTCTTTTAAAAGAGGCAAACAAAATATTTCACTTCAGCCTTTATTTAACCTGACCACGTCCTGAAGTCAAAATGACAGGTTAAAGTATTTTTAGTGTGTTTTTTCACAGATTTAGTATAACACAAGGTACAATTTTATGGATACACAATTACTGAGTTTGATATTAAGTGACGTTTCTACGAGGATACTCTCTTGATATGAGAGTATCCTCGTCGAAACGTCGCTTAATATCAAACTCAGTAATTGTGTATCCATAAAATTGTACCTTGTGTTATTATGTTCCCCGTCTTCAATTAGCTCAGGTTAAGTGCATAACAGTAGGACGTTAAACCCCATTTCATTTCATTCATTATTATGTTCAATTACTAAATGCCAATCAAAGAAGATTAAGTATAATTTGATTTTTCATCTTCTTTCTTTTCTCAGAGCGTATGGAGATAATATGCACTGTCGTAAACTATTACAGAAAGCTGTAAACTCAGTCACTGATTGGCCTGAATCTATAACACAAGCTTATATTAACTTTGAACGGGAGGAAGGTAACGACAAGTTTCACTATACTTTCTGTAGGGATGGAGGGCACGGCTGTATCTATTAGACTGTGTATTGAGAAATAAGTTGTGTATATGTATATACAAATGAAGGTGTATTGAGAAATAAGTTGTTTATAGATATATTAGAGTGTGTATTGAGAAATATGTTGTGTATTTGTATGTACAAATGAATGTGTTTTGAGAAATGAATTGTTTATCTGTAGATAGAATGTGTATTGAAAAATATGTTGTATAACTGTAATTATTTGTATAAGTATGTGTATTGTGAAATGAGTTGTATATCTGTTCATATATATTAGAATGTGTATTGAGAAATGAGTTGTGTATTTGTATATATTAGTATGTGTATTGTGCAATGAGTTTTATATCTGTTCATATATATTAGAATGTGTATTGAGAAATATGTTGTGTATTTGTATATTCAAATGAAGGTGTATTGAGAAATGAATTGTTTATCTGTAGATAGAATGTGTATTGAGAAGTAAGTTGTGTTTCTGTAGATCTGTTAGTATGTGTATTGAGAAATGATATTTAAAACTGTATATTAGAGTGTGTATTGGGAAATATGTTGTATATGTGTATGTTCAAATGAAGGAGTATTGATAAACGAGTTGTTTATGTGTAGATAGAATGTGTATTGAAAAATGACTTGTGTATCTGTAGATCTGTTTGTTCGTGTATTGAGAAATGAGTTGAGTAACTAAATATATTAATAATAATAACAATAAGGTTTTATATAGCGTCTTCTCCATGTTGACATGCTCAAAACGCTTTTAGTAATGGCTCTAGTGGTAAAACTGTCGAACAGGAAAGTCTTTAGTGCAGATTTAAATAGATTAAAAGTTTGTTGATTCTTGATCTGTTGTGAAAGTTCGTTCCATAATCTAGGACCTGCTGAACTAAAAGACCTATACCCCTATGACTTTAGATTATATCTTGGAACAACTAGTGACTGTTTATTTTGAGACAAAGTGATCTAATAGGGTTATAGTCATATAAGAGTTCAGATAAGTATTGAGGTGCTGCATTATTGCGACATTTATACACTAATGTTAATATTTTGTATTTGACTCGCGTCTCAGCAGGTAACCAGTGTAATGAAACTAGCACATTCTGGATGTGATCAGACTTATGTGTCCTTGTTATTATTCGGGCTGCTGTATTGAGAACTTTCTGAATCTTGGCTAGAAAGTGCTTGTGGGATATTAAAATGTGTATTGAGAAATGAGTTGTATAACTGTAATTATTTGTATTAGAGTGTGAATTATGAAATGAGTTGTGTATCTGTAGATATGTTAGTATGTGTATTGAGAAATGAGTTGTGTATTTGTATATATATAATATATATATATATATATTAGAATGTGTACTGATAAATGAGTTGTTCATCTGCACATATATATTAGAATGTATATTGAGAAATATATTGTGTATTTGTAGGTACATTAGAAGATTATGACATAGCTGTCACACGATGTGAAGCTCAACTCGACAGAATCACTGATAGAAAAGTCAAGGTAATACACTCATACAGTTACCTTTTATTTATTTGACTACAACTTTATTATACTCTCTTTATTTATTTAATTCTATATTAGTTTAATTTACTACTAACATCTACTAAACTGGCGGGATAGTGGAGTAAGAGGGAGTCATGATCAGACGGGCTCGGCATCTAAACACTATTCTGCCAAAACAAATACCAGTGGGATAGTGGAGGAAGGGGAGGCCACGAGAAGACAGGCCTGGTACCTAAACACAAATCCCACAAAGAAGACATCTACCAATCCAGAAGAAGAGATCATCTACCAACGATGTGTTTTTATTAAATAAAGGGAAGAACTTCCCACTAAAACCTAATCCATGGCCTAAGGCCAAAATGGAAAGATTGCAAAATCATATTCTAAAAATCAGGAAGCAGCTTCGGCTCTCCTATGTCTTGTCTGTGATATCACTTAAGTGGAAGCAGACGTAAAACACCAAAAAGAAGAAGAAGAACTCATACAGTTCAAGTTATGATCAAATCCAGATCTTTTATTTGGCAGATTTTGTCAGTCACTGACTTGTCTAGACTTTAAAAAAGTCTGGCTGTAAACACTGTAACCCAGGTCTCTATTTAATCTTGGGTATCTAGCACTAATTTCTTACACATTTGTTTAAAAATTTGTGAAAACTGTTTGAAAATTTGTTAAAACTGTTTAAAATCCCCATTAATCCTTTGATTTGTACTTGTGTCCGGCCAGTTTAAAGCTGATAATGTCAACTTATTATCTCTCTCTATCTTTTATTAGGCAGCAGAGAAAGAAGAGTTGATGGGACAGCAGAAAAAACATGGAAAGGGTGAAAAGAAAAATAACAAAAAATTTGAAAAGGCAAAAAATAAAGATAACTTGAAGAAAACAGATAAACAATTTGTAAATAAAAACTCCACAAATAACAAAACATCACCAATTAAACGAAAGGTTTGTGATTTTTAAAATATGAGTATTACAACATTAAAACAAAATTGTTAAATCATTAAATGTCCGAACCATTATAATCTACCGTACCTAAAATCGGGGTTGATTATAGCCTTTTCATGTTTTATAAATGTCTAATTAATAATTTTTATAACATGTAAGGCCTAAAGAAATACCTGCAATAGACAGATTTAGCTCTTAAAGATGACTCTTTAATAGTGTGGTGTTTTAACAAGTATTCCCTTGTCATTATCAAGCACGGGTGTTCGATCCCAGCATTGGCCGAGAAAGTTCCTCTCGATTTTTTACGGCGTGGTTTCCCCTTGTCAGTGATACAGATTGAGGGCCTGACAAGGACAGCTGTCTAATTGTTCGGATGGGACGAAAAACCAAGGTCCCGTGTACACATTAGCGTGCATGTAAAAGATCCCTTGGCGGTTGGAATTCAGTTATTCAAAATTTCCCTCATAGCACACTTTTTGGCGTATGCCCGTCTTCATTTAGCCCAGGTTAGGTGCAGAAGTGTAGGACGTTAAACCCCATTTCATTTATTCATTATCAACCACAAGATAAGCAATAATATGTTGACTTTGTTTTATAGTTTGAAGATAATACAGAAAATGTTTCTCAACAAAGTAGTCCTGCAACTGATGGTTTCCGTATTCCTCCACCACCTGGCTATAAAGGTGAACCACCACCTCCAAAAAAGGCTAAAACTGGTAATTCTTTCCTTTTTGCGATACATTCTTCTGTTGGAATCAAAACAATTTCTTGTCAGACAAGACACTGATTGTAAGATGTATTTCTTTTGTTTAAAAAACTCATTGTGTCTCTGTTTGACTAGAAATCTGAAGAAAAAAAATATTGAAATTCTGGATAATACATGAATGAATTGCTGAGTGGGTGTATGTTGACAGAGGCAAGCAATCTTACAGGAACTTTAGCAAACCAGAAGTGTTACTCCCCGATTAATCAGGATTTTCCAACGTGGTTTCCTCTGGTCAGTGATGCAGAAGGCCTGGCAAGAACAGCTGTTGAGTCATTCGAATGGGAAAAAAACGGTCTTGTGTATAAATTGCTGTGCACATAATAGATCCCTTATGGCGTATGCCCGTCTTCATTAGCCCAATATAGGAGCTGAACAGTAGGTCGTTCAATCTCATTTCATTTATTATAGAGTTAGCACCAGTAGAACAAGTGATACATGATGCATCTAAAGATAATAGAACTGTTTTTGTTAGTAATGTGTCGTTTAATGTTAATGAAGAAAGCCTTAAAGATATATTCTGTAAGGTAAGTAATAGTATACATAAAATACTTAGGCTTAGGGCACTGCAATCTTGAATATAATATCTCCTATTCAAATCCGGGACTTTAAAGTGTTGCCCAGGCATGGGGGGGGGGGGGTTGATGGCCAGATTGTTAGCAAGTAGTATCATTGGGTCTGTCATTGAGTCAACAACTGGAATGGTTTCAATTTCTCAGTTGTACGTGACAAGGAGTAGGGTTGCCTGTTGAACCTCGTTGGTTTTCTCCAGGCTATCCCCCACTGCTAAAGACACCTGTGTGCTCATGCGTAGTATTGAAATAAAATTGAACCAAATGTTAGTCCTGAAAGGAACTGGTTTGTGTCAAGTGGATGTTAAACCCCAATTTAAGCTCTCTCTCGCTCACTTGGAATTCCATGAGTAGACCTAGTGCAGCTGTTTGTGCACAATTTCCCTTATAGCACACTGTATGGCATATGCCCGTATTCATTAGTGCAGTTGGAGCAGAGCAGCAGGGCGTTGGACCCCATATAATTTCTGTAGATCAAATGAGAGAAAGAGAAACAGGGTTTAAACCATGGAAACGTTTATTTTTAATGTAGACTTCCGCCCCCTACACATCCCACACCTCCTTCTAACTAAGGATGTAAACGGTCACTCGGTTGACCGGTTACGGTTCAGTTCGGCAAGCTGACCGGTTCGATATTCCCCTGACCGTTACTCGTTCTATATAAAAAAAATGTCAGTGTATATCGACTAGTAGTAAACTAGGATTAGCCCACGCTCTCTTGTTCACGTTGATACAAAACTTTCCCGGTAATAAAATGTCCGTATTCACTGATCGAAAACGTAGTACTAAAATTATTCCGTGAACAAAGTATCTTTCGTCCCTCCGGCACATGGCCAAATGGTATAATCTTCTCGTCGTTTCTTATTGCGTTGTATCTTTGGGCTGGATAATCTCGACTACAGGCCACTACAGGTTGACTATAGACTGCTGGTATGCGTATGAAAATGAAAGTAATGCTGTGTGCGCGAATAAATGGATTACATTATTATAACACTGCATATTGAGGTGGAGGTAGGTGGGGCCATAGAATATTCCTGTATTTAATGTCACACAACGGCATGTGATACACCTGCGCGAGTGACGACCACGTGGTAGCATACTATATTGTATTACCTCCGGTTGACCGGTCACGGTCGGTCTTTTGCCCATCAGTTAACAGGTTCAATTTTTTTTGACCCATTACATCCTTACTTCTAACCCCATTTAACTGTATGTGCTGTATAATAACAATCAATTATCTTCTGATTTTTCAGTGTGGTGAAATAAGTGAAATCCGTTTAGTTAAGAATATTAGGGGAAAGTCCAAGGGTTACGCCTATGTAGAATTTGTTGATGAGGTATGAATCGACTTCTCTTTTTTATTATTCTCCACAAAATTTCAAGGTGATTGTCCAAGACGACATGTTAATAAATGTCTAAATAATAATTTATGTAACATTTAAGGCCCAAAAGAAGCATGCTGGCGGTCTCTACTCACTTAGGAATAGTTTATTTTTTGAGACATTATTTTATTTTATTTCGATAAATAGTGAATCTCCTACTTATCAACACAAGTCTATAAAGTAAAAAAACCTGGGTTTACTGAGTGTTGATATTTTTTGATATCAAAAAGATGAGTAGGAGATTTTATTTATCACCCAATCTTTTCTTACATGCACAAATAAAAAAATATAATTCTTTGCTATAGATTTCAGTGTAGATTATGAAATTTATCTACTGTAGAATGTATTATTTGGAGATAATAATAAATGAATATTACAGTTAAATTTTATGTTTTATTCAGTTATGTGTACCTAAAGCCCTAATATTAGATCGCCACCCTATCAAGGATCGACCAATGTATGTATCTAAATGTGAGGACCGGGGTGGTGGAGAAAGAACTACGGCCGATTTTAGGGTAAGAGAAATAATATGATTCAAATCATGGTAGTTACAGAACAAGACAGTAACATGCTACATCATAATATGTCTCGTTGTAAGGCCAATTTTAGGGTAAGAAAAATAATATGGTTTAAATTCGTGACAATATGTAGTTACAGAACAGACAGTAACATGCTAAATGATCATACAGTTTATCTAATGGTTGATGGCTAAATGGTTAGCACCTGCGCGTTGTATCATAAAGCCTGTCACTGAGTCAACTGGCATGGTTTCGAATCCCCGGTTGTACGTGGCTAGGAGTAGGGTTGCCTGTCAAACCTCATGGGTTTTCTTTGGGTCCTCCGGTTCTCTTTCTCTCTCTCTTGATCTGAAGATATATTATTGTCCCCCGCCTTTCGAAGAAAGCAGGGGACTATTAAAATGGGTTCGTATGTCCGTCTGTCTGTCACACTTTTTGGGACACAATAACTCTTATTCTAATTGAGCTAGAATATTCAAACTTGGTGTAGGTGTTTATTAGGTCATTACCTTGAAAGAGTTCGAAGATGAGCATTTTCCGCTTAGGGTAAGCAGAGATAAGCAATTTGATTGGTTGATGCTTTGGGACACGATAACTTAATTTGTAATTAAGTGAGAGTGATAAAACTTGGTATATAGTTTCATTTCATCAATACCTTGACTAAGTTTAATAATGAACATTTTCTGCTGAGGGTAAGCAGAGCGTTAAGCAATTTGATAGGCCTAGACTTTGGAACACAATAATTCTTCTTCTAATTAAGGTAGAATGTTCGAAGTAGGTGTAGGTGAATGCGTTGATGGAGTTCGATGATGAACATTGTCTGATCCATCTGATAGAGAGTGATGAAACTTAGTGTATAGTTTGATTGCTCAATACTTTTGAAAAAAAATAAATGTGCGATTAATTAATATGTGTCATCTATTTATTTTGGGATTTCGGCGGGGGACATCAGCCTCACTGTTGGCTTGTATTCTTTACATTCTACTCCTCTTCATTAGTGATATCTAGCTTATTTCCAGTTTTTACAAGCTTTCTGTTTAGTTCTTCCTTAGTATATCTTTTTTGTTTCGCTTTGATTTATTGGATTGTTCACTTGTTGTAACATATTGAGATAAGCTGAGGAGTATTTATCATATATTATAAACTGATTGAGCCCTGCTGAGGAGTATCGGTCATACATCACTGACTTTGGTTGGGCTAATCTAAGAAGATATTACAGACTTTTATTGGGCTAGGCTGAGGGGGGTGTTCTCATCCAGCTCAAAATATTGATTAAGGGTTTAGGGCTGGGGGATTATGGTCTATAGCTAAAATGTGTTCACCTAATAAGTGTTTAATAAGTGTCATGTGAACTGTGTTTAATGAGTGATTTTAAGTAATGAATCAATTTGGTTCAATTAAAACCTATTTAAGGGAGTGACATCTTCAGTTGATATGTCAAAATGGCAAATGTAAATGCATGCTGGTTTCGAATACACCAAAAAGAACGGCTACAAAGCTATCATCTCCTGGCGATGTAAGCAGCACACACAAGGTTGCTTATCCATATGAAATATATATTTTTAATGTTGATGCTTATTTCATAGTGCTATTTAGTTATTTATTTTTTATATTAGGTTTTTCTATTTACATTAAACGTGTTAAAATAAACGTGTTAAAATAAACGTGTTAAAATAAATGTGTTATACTATAATAAATGTTGAATAAAACATTATCAAGTGATTTTGTTTTACTATTTGGTTTAATCTAATGGAATAAACAGTGTCCAATGTGAAACAGACTACAGCTAATCCTTCTTTAGAAAATCCAATTAACACCTTAGTCACGCTAACATGATTATTTAAGTTTTGAGCTGGGTGAGAATGAACCGGCTGAGGAGTAGCAGTCATACATCACAGACTATGATTGAGTCAGACATTACATTATTAGACTTTTGGCCATTCTGAGGAGTATCAGTCAGACATTACAGACTATGATTGAGTCAGTCTGGGGTGTATCAGCTATAGATCACAGACTATGATTGAGCCAGTTCGAGGAGTATTAATCATACATTAGACTGAATGAGCCAGTATGAGAAGTATCAATCATACATCACAGAATATTATTTTCAGGTTTTATGTGCAATTTAAGATGACATTTTGATTTTTTGGTACCAATTGTTTAATGTTTTATATTTTATTTCAGTATAAGACAGCTGTAGAGAAGAATAAATTATTTATTAAAGATTTACCTCTAACCTGTACCAAACAAGCTCTAGCCACCATCTTTAGTCAGGTATGTGGTATTAGAGAGTGTGTGTGAAGTCACCTTGCTCAGTGATTATGGTTAACTGGTTTGATTTTTGTGATGACGTGAGAAAGTTGTTCTGGATTTTAAAGTCCTGTTTCCTTTTGTCACTGGTGCAGCTAAAATGGCCTTGCAAGAAAAAGTGTCTAGTCGTTCAGATTGCACGGAAAACCTAGGTCCATCCACGTCCTTGTTAACATGTTGAAACAAGACCCTTGACCCTTGCTGTTTAGACAGAATTTCTCTTATACCATATATGGGGGATGGCTGAATGGTTAGCATGTGCGTTCTGTATTATAAAGCCTGTCATTACATTTGTAAGTCAATTGGCGTGGTTTTGAATCCCCAGTTGTAAGGAGAAGTGTTGCCTGGCCAACCTCATGGGTTTTCTCCAGGTCCTCTGGTTTCCTCCCATGGTAAAGTCCCCTACGCGCATGTGAATTATTGAAATAAAATTTAAAAACATGTTATTCCCAAAATGACCTAGTTTGTGTCGAGTGGACGTTAAAACCCATTTTCTCTCTCTCTTATAGCTTGACATACACCTGTCTTCATTAGCGTGTTTGTGCAAAAATATAAAATATTGAACTATTAACATCGGATAACACTTCTCAGTTTAACTGAGATACATGAGGGTCATGGTAGCTCAGTGAATAGGACGCTGGCTAGCCTCATGTCTAGGGTTGGCTCCTGGTGTTGGCCTAGAAAAAATACATCAGGATTTTCCTGCATGTTTTGCCCTTGTCAGTGGTGCATGACGGACGACCTGGCAAGGACAGCTGTCTAGTCCTTCGGATGGGATGATAAATCATGGTTCTGTGTACACATTAGCGTGCACAAAAAAGAATCCTTCACAGTTGTAATTCGATTTAAAAATAGACGGTACTGCCACTGACGTGGCAAAATTTATCTCATAGCAGACTGTATGGTGTATGTCCGTCTTCATTAGCCCAGTCGGAACAGAGTAGTAGAACGTTAAACCCCATTTCATTTTTTATTTCTATATACATGATCTGTGAATATTTTATTTGGTTATTTTTTTCAGCATGGAAAGTTAAAAGATGTGAGAATGATAACGTATAAAAGTGGGAAACCGAAAGGCCTAGCGTACGTGGAGTATGAATCAGAGGTGATTTACCTGATATTAAAATATATATTGTAAAACATGCAATTATTGCGACAATTGCGATATAGGCCCTATCACAATATTTTCATGTTCGCAATATTTTCGCAATAATTTTTTCCCACTATAGAAATTTGCAATAATTTTTGTCGCAATTATGTTTTACCACCCCAACTCACAAAAATTTCATGTTTTACAGTGTTACACTGTTGCCCGGCCATCATTTAATCTTGTGTTTTAGCACTAATTTCTTTCACATTCATTTAATATCATATCTGTGTTTGAAAAATACGTTAAAGCTTAAAGCTGACTATTTACTTTCTTGATTACTGTTAAAGGAGAAGACCAACGATTTTAAACAAGGTTTCCATAAATCTTAAATATATATTTATAAATAATTCCCTCTGTAACACAGAGTCAAATAATAATTAGCCATGTGGTTTTAATTAAGACACAGCGTTCTGTTTAGTGCGAGTGAATTTACGCGACGGCTTTGTGTACTAAACGTTAAAAAAACATAAATTTGTATTTATAATATCCTTATAAACATGGCCATTTGATCAGATTTTTGGCCAAAGGACGACGCGTGGACACAATACAGAAGTAAACTTCTGCCAAATCTATATGCTTACTATAGAGCCCAGTGAGTGTGTTGAACCAACTATGTCACTTCCGGTTTAAATAAAAATTAATTTCTCACTTACGAAACCTTATTTATAAATATATATTTAAGATTTATGGAAACCTTGTTTAAAAATCGTTGGTCTTCCCCGTTAAAAAAACCTAATTGATTATTGATGATTAATGATTAATTTTCGAACAGTGGTCAGGAAATTAAATACTTGTAAATTGGACACTCATTACCCCTGAGAGTTTACCCCCACTTACCGTGTCTTGCCAAAAGTTCACTCTTAACACTGTAAGGTGTATACACATCTTCATAACCCTAGGTTGGTGTATTTAGGAATATCAACATTGATATATCTGTCACATGATTTACTTTTTAAAATCTTAACACGAGTAACAAAATTGCCTGACAAAATGGTGGCTCCTTGTACATAAATATTGTAGAAGGTATGTCGTACCAAGGTTACAATAGAAGTCACAATTATTATCAGATTTTGTTGAAACTTAAAATTTATGTTTATGTTAAAAAGACCGTGGTTTCTTTTGTCATTTGCGCATATCAAACTATAAATTCCTAGATTATGGCCCCTGATTTTACGAAATATTAGTTTTATAGCTTGTCACTTTCGTAGAGGTTACTATTTTTCATCCGAATTTACAAATCTGATTAATTTCAAATCCTTGTCCTCTTTTTGTAGGCGGATGCATCACATGCTATAATGAAGACAGACGGTCTACAGATAGGAGAAAATACAATATCGGTTGCCATTAGTAACCCTCCAGAACGTAAAGCTCCCATCACTCAACGTAATGAATTTATTCCCTCTCTTGGCGGAGGTAAAAAGGAGAGTGAAACGTGAGTTTTAATATAAAAACTATAGTACCAATCAAGAGGGGGGTGGGGTAGATGGCCGAATGGTTAGCACAAGCGTTCTGTATCATAAAACCTGTCATTGAGTCAACTGTCGTGGTTTCGAATTCCCGGTTGTACGTTACAAGGAGTAGGGTTGCCTCGTGGGTTTTCTCCGGGTCCTTCAGTTTCCTCCCACTGCTAAGATTAAACCATATGTTAGTCCCGAAATGACCTAGTTTGTGTCAAGTGGACGTTAAATCCCAACTTCTCTCTCTCTCCAATCAATAGAAACAGGTAACACAAACCAGTTTGATGGGATCAAGCTTAACTAAGCCAAGTTGATATACAATAATTAATATTATAATATATTAAAATGAAACGATGTTTTTTTTTATATTCTATTCTATTAATTATGTCCAACAAACAAAATATTGAAACAGCATCGATATCCCTTGTTAATTTTCAAAAGTAATTTCATAAATAATATCAATGTTCATATTTTTCACCTCTTTTTTTCAGACGCGGTAAAGCTAGAACCCAGATAGCCCTACTGCCCCGAGCTGTCCGTAAAGCTCCTACGTTAAAAGGACGTCCATCATCAGCTTCAGCAGCATCAGCAGCATCAGCACCATCATCAGACTCGAGTAATGGAGCAGGTGGGGGAGATGCTGAATCTGCTCCTCCAAAAGGTGCTATGTCTAATGCAGACTTTAGGAACATGTTATTAAAGAAGTAATAGACTACATTAGCATCATCAGTATCAGCTTCATCAGCATCATCAGTTTCAGCAGTAATGGAGCAGGTGCGGGAGATGCTAAATCTGCTTTTCCAAAAGGTGCTATGTCTAATGCAGACTTTAGAAACATGTTGTTAAAGAAATAATAGACTACATTAGTGTCTGACAAGCTATAAGTTATAAGACAAGTTTTAATATAAAGAGGTGGACTGCAATATTAGTGTTACTGGTCAGCCATATTATGTGAGTCTGCATGGAACAATTACAAGGATATGATGGGGAATGTTTAAAGATATACAAACAATGGTTACATTTGACTTCTAACAAATTTTAAGCCGAGATTTTCAAAGTGAAATTCAGCATTGAAGTAAATGTGTTTTATTGAGGTTTTTAGTAAGGATCATCTTGCGGTTAAGCCGGTTAAGGGCTTGATTCAGCTGTTCTTGGGATCAACCAGAAAAATCCAAATTTTAGTAAATACTACCATTTGATTGGCTAAGCACTAAAGTCAATCTAATATCATCCAATCAAATTACTAAATTTTATCTTTAGTTAAGATTTCGTGAAACAGGGCCCTGGTGTTTAAATCAGAAGGAAGTTAGGGGTTCAGAATGACTGTATAAGCTATGGATTGAGATCGACTGGAGATTAGTTAGGGGTGGATATAATAAGTCATTCATTCACCAAAGGATGCTTCAACAATGTATTGTAATAGCATAGTGGATTATCTCTTCTCATGTAGGCCTGCAGCCAAATTTCTAGCTTGACGTTTCGCTACATGGTCCTCTCTAATAAACAAACTATACATTTTTGAAAAGCTTATAACAACAGGAAGATGAATCCAGAGAGTTCCAATCAAAAAGTCTGATCTAACTTGATTTATGGCCAGATGAAAATTGTTATAAATTGTCAAGTATATGGTATATTTATACTAATAATTGTAAAGTTGACATAAAATTAAAAAGTTGCGAGAACACCTGACGCCTTCATCCTATGCAAAGACTATGCTATATTGGTTGCTGGTGTTATAAGCTTTCAAAAAATGTATACATGTAGTTTGTTTATTAGGAAGGACTATGTAGCGGAATTGTGTTTCTAAGCAAGCTGGAAATTGTGGCTGCATTAGGCCTGCATATTTTAATGAGGTTTGTTTTTTTAGAAACAATATGAAATTATATTGTTTTTCGTGGTTACAGAAATTGTTATGGTAATTATTTTGTTTTGTTAAGATTAAACAATAATCCGGATTGTTTTATAATAAATACATACCAGCAGAGTCACTATTAGTTACTATACTTGTAACGTTAAACTGTGTGTGGGCTGGAAGGTAAAGTGGAAGACACCAGTAGTGGAACCATTTCTAAGTAACAATATGTATTAAACTATTATAAGATTTGAAATATATAGACAATCTGAATGTTATGAATAAGACAATTTATAAGATTTGAAATAATAATAATTATACTTTCATATAGTGATTTACATTAGTGTCCATGCAACGAATTCCATATATAGACATTCTGAATGTCACGAATAAGACAATTTGTTTCTTTTTTAAATGTATTGCAGTTTGACATTCGGCAAACCTCGACAGATTCCGGTACCCTCCGTAACCTACATCTAGACTCGGATGTATGATAGTAAGTGATATGTATCTACGACCATACATTTGCGATGCGGCTAGTCGACTGCCGATTTACTTTAACAGGAAAACATGCAGCTTTTACAATAAAAGTCCCAAAATGGCGTCTTTTCTAGATATAATCTCTATGGGGGCACCCATTTTTTAGTTTGTTGATATAATCTCTATGGGGGCAGCCATTGTTTTATCCGGGTCCTTTAAAATAGTTCCAAAATGGCGGAATTCATGATACAGCCGAGTCTAGATGTAGGGTACCGGAATCTGTCGAGATTTGCGGAGTGGCAGTAGGAAAAGTCCTGATGAAAAATCTGCTTACAACTAAAGTAAGATTTGAAATATGTAACTGTTATAAATAAATCTATTTATGGCTATTGTAAGATTTGAAATGTGTAACTGTCATGAATAAATCTATTTAAAACTATTGTAAGATTTAAAATGTATAGGAGTCTGAATGTCATAAATATTGTCAGATTTGAAAGTTATGAATAATTCTTTCCATAACTATTGTAAGAATTGAAATGTGTAGCAGTTTGAATGTCACGATAAAACTATCTATTGTAAGATTTGAAATGTATAACTATCTGAAAAACTTGAATAAAACTAATTTTATTTGTTACTGTGCTGTGTTTCATTTCATAATTTACCCTGGTTCAATATGCTGCCGTTGGAGGAACAGCAATGGTGGCTACTTAGGAATTATATATAGGGCTCATACATATATTCAAATTCTCATAGTTTTCAACAATATTTGATTTGGCAGCACTGGTAAAAATAATTGTGTTGATGATACATTATTCGTTGTTATGCTGAAAGGATTTCGGTTGGATTTTTTTCCCTATGTATAAACCTGTGACATTCTTGAGAGTACTATATTACATGGGTCTTGAGTCACATTAACTCAAATCCTTCCATGTTCAGTTCTATACAGGTCCATGTACCTAGTTAATCCGACACATAATCCACGCTAAAATCAAATCAAAAAGGTTTTTTTAACATTTAGATATTAAAATATCAACAGTATATAATATAATCTTCCATCTAGTGCAGTATAGAGAAAACGTTATTAATAGTCACATGTTGCTCCATCTTTAGTAGAAAGCAGTTAAACATAAATTATGCAAGAGCTAAATCTGCCTTTTGCTGTTATTTCTTTAGTCTTGAATTGTGTTATAGACTTAATTAGACAATTATTAACATGAAAAGACCTTAATCAACTCTCAATTTATTTGAATTCGATCTGCTGCTCAACTGCTCATTGATGATTACATTCAAAAATTGATAATCAAAACTATGTTTTTAATCGTACCGACTGGAGGGATGATGATCGAGGCTATGCTTAAAATTCAATGCTTATATCTTGGTTCAGGAAGGAGCCATTTGACTGCAATTTTCACACATTCCCTTTTTATGAGCTAGTTTTTAACTAGTATAGTAAGAACTTCCAGGAAACAAATCGTGAGCATGAGGGGGGAGGGATGATTGGCAATTTGACAAGAGGTCAGCCTGTCTCGACCCCAACTAAAAATTTGGGAAAATATTAAGAGTCGATAAAAGATACACGAATTAACATTAAGAGTTAGTAGGGAATTAGAGGTGTTGATAAATTTCAATTCATCATGATTCATGTCTTTCTAGTCATCTAGTTTGTGACGAGTGGACGTTAAACCCAATTTCTCTCTCTCTCTAAAGTCTTGCTAAATACTAAAGGCAACTGAATTTTTTTCGGGCATATTCTTTTTAGGGCATCATTTATAATTAGCTTTAAAGCAGAAGTAACAGCTTTATTCACAAATATTTATTTTTTATATTATTTTATTTTAAATACAAAAGTTATCTATAAACACATGACATGTATTACGGTCTGGAATAACTTTGGTGTTCTTTCAATCTGATTAAAATACAATCTGATCAACGCCGGATTAACCACGTGGGTCTGCTTGGGGTCTGGAACATGTGGGGGGCCCCTGATCACCGCGAGCACCAAAGGCGCGAAGCCCTGCAACGGTGTCTGGAGGCAGGGTCCCACCTGGAAATTTTTAGCAAATGGAGGCCGGAAACGTGATTTTAGACACTTGTGTGGAGCCAGTTAGAAGTACCTCCCCCAGAAAAAAAAATGAAATTCTGCCACAAAATTAGCGCAATCTGGCGTTATTTCAGTGGATCAATCCATGCGAGTGCTATGAAATGATGGCTTTCTGAAATGACGTAACTGAGATTTTTGTGGGGGGGGGCTGTGCCCCATGGTTAATCCAGCCCCAAACACAGATCCTATTTAGTTTCGTTTTTCTAGTTCAAAACTCCATTTTACTTATCTTTACTACACTACCAATATACTGGATAGCGAGACTTGCGTGGAGAATGCAACACTACATGTAATGTCTAGTTTATCGAAATTATAAAAAACTAAACGAAATATAGGCTAGATCTGTATTTTAATTAGATTTATTAAAATACAGATCCATATTTCGTTTCGTTTTTTAATACTTTCGATGGCCTCTACTGCATAGAGATTTGATCGGTTGTAGTGGAAGCTCGCGCCAGAGGTCACACGAAGTGGCGTTTGACCCCATGTTGTCAGACATTTGATTGGGTTATCAGCGTTGATGTTTCTTATGGGTTATCCACAGTTCCGTGCACCTCACGCCAAAATCTCACCGTAACAGACCGTTTCATTGGCTCACAACTTGTCCAGATTCCAGTGTAGTAGAGAGAAGCAAAGCGAAATTTAAGCTCCAAAAAACGAAACACGATTTTAACCAAGATAACAGTACAAATTTTAGTAATTTGATTGGATAAAATTAGATTGATTTGAGTGCTTAGCCAATCATTATTGAAATATCCACTAAAAATTTAAGATTTCAAGAAACGGGGCCCTGTATTTTCATCAGATTGTTGTTCTTTTTTATTATACGCCCACATTTTCATGTGGACGTATTATGTCGTCGCCCCTGTCCGTCTGTCCGTCCGTCCGTCCGTCCGTCCGTCCGTCCGTCCGTCCACAATTGTTTGTGGACTCTCTACAGGTCACAATTCTTGTCGGATTTTAACGAAACTTGAAATATAGGTTTATCCCCAAAAGATCTCGGCTGCTTTCGATATTGGCATGTATCGGATCAAAACTTCATGGATTATGGCCCCTGATTGTACGAAAAATCACGTTCCGATTTTGATGAAACTTGACATGCATGTTTATAACCCAAAGATCTTGGTTCCTTTCGATATTTGCGCCTATCGGAACGTAATTTCCTGAATTATGGCCCCTGATTGTCCGAAAAATCACCTATTTTAGCTCGTGGTACCTCTGGAGGTGACAATTATTATCCGATTTGAAAAACCGTTCGATTATATAACCGTTACACCCTGAGGAGGGTTGAGTTCAAATCTCGGAACAATCGGACCAAAATTACCATACAAAATGGCCGCCATTCGTACGCGAATACTGTTAAAAAATGGTATATCAAGGTTGTGGACCCTGTAGAGATCACAATTTTAATTCGATTTTGATGAAACTTGAAATGCATGGTTATAACCCAAAGATCTTGGTTCCTTTTGATATTTGCGCATATCGGATTGTAACTTCCTGAATTATGGCCCCTGATTATACGCAAAATCACCTTGGTTTAGCTTGTGGTCCCTCTGGAGGTTACAATAATTAGCCGATTTAAAAAATCGTTTGTTTATATCACCGTTACACCCTAAGGGAGGTTGAGTTTGAATTTCGGAAAAATTGGACCAAAATTGCCATACAAAATGGCCGACATTCGTACGCGAATATGGTTAAAAAATGGTATATCAAGGTTGTGGACCCTGTAGAGGTCACAATTTTAATTTCGATTTTGATGAAACTTGAAATGCATGGTTATAACCCAAAGATCTTGGTTCCTTTTAATATTTGCGCCTATCGGAACTTAATTTCCTGAATTATGGCCCCTGATTGTCCGAAAAATCACCTATTTTAGCTTGTGGTCTTGTGGTCCCTCTGGAGGTGACAATTATTATCCGATTTGAAAAACCGTTCGATAATATCACCGTTACACCCTAAAGAAGGTTGATTTTGAATTTCGGGAAAATCGGACTAAGAATGCCATACAAAATGGTCGCCTTTGTACGCGAACACTGTTTAAAAATGGTATATCAAGGTTGTGGACCCTGTAGAGGTCACAATTTTAATTCGATTTTGATGAAACTTAAAATGCATGGTTATAACCCAAAGATCTCGGTATCTTACTATATTTGCGCATATCGAATTGTAACTTCCTGAATTATGGCCCCTGATTATACGCAAAATTGTCTTTGTTTGTCTTGTGGTCCCTCTGGAGGTCACAATTATTATCCGATTTAAAAAATCGTTTGATTATATCACCGTTACACCCTAAGGAAGGTTGAGTTCGAATTTCGCAAAAATTCAGAACAAAATTGCCATACAAAATGGCCGCCGTGTGTACGCGAATACTGTTATAAAATGGTATATCAAGGTTGTGGACCCAGTATAGGTCACAATTTTAATTCAATTTTGTTGAAACTTGAAATGCATGTTTATAACCTAAAGATCAGGATTCTTTTCGATATTTGCGCATATCAAATTGTAATTTAATGAATTATAGCCTTTGATTGGAGGAAAAATCACTTTCGGTTTTCCTTGTTCTCTATCCATCTCTCGAAAATGTGAGCGTATCCTGCCTGGCAGTGCCAGCTTACTATCTTTTTTGTTTATTTATCGGGTTTTTTTTGGTTTTTTTTATTGTTATTGTTTGGTTTCCCCTTCGTGTTTTTTTTCTTCTTTTATTTATATTGAGACCATTTATTTACACACCCGCACGATAAATGTCTTTTCTTCTAAAGGAAACTTCATGTTATTCTTTATACCTAAAAATGGGAACAATGTCATGCCACAAGGCACACTCTAACCCCCGCGGTTTCATTGTTTCTGTCCAATGATCAATTCCACTCTTAGGTCCGTCTGATCCAATAACCACGTGACCAACGACGTCATCTCTGGTATAACGTCTATTCCGCATGACAACGAATTCTAGGAAGTATGAGTCCGTGTCCTCGTTCGGTATTGTGAATAAAAATGGTTGATTCCAGACGGCGTTCAATCCACCCTGTACACGTGTCTCGTGGCATGCTATGACGTCATCACCTTTACGAAGATTTATCAACACACTGTGGCCTGAAATAAACGAAAGAAAATGCATGAGGTTTGACGTCCTACCTTCCCGCACCAACCCGACCGACGAAGACGCCATGCAGTTTGCTATGGAGGGAAAGGAAATGAAATGAAATGAGGTTTAACGACCTATTACGACTGAAGACGGACGTACGACATAGCCTACATTGTGCTATAAGGGAAATAAATTTTTCCCGGGCAGTGGCGCTACGGCTTCATCTTAATTGTAGGCCTAATTTTAAATGTCAGGGGTTCTTTTACTTGCACGCTAATGTGTACATGAGTCCTCGGATTTTCTTCCCATCCAAACGACTATACGTTGTCCTTAATTGCGCGGCCCTCCGTCCTACACGGCACTGAGTGACAATGGGGAACCACGCTGGAAAATTCCGATAAACTTGCTCGGCCAACGCAGGAATCGAACACGGTACCTCCAGGTTAGCGAGCGAAAATCTAACGTCCCCTATTCACTCCCCCATACCCATGGTCTCTGGATTCACCCTTGATATATATATAATACAGGTGACGTCTCTCAATGACGTCTTCCATACACGTATGTGTTTAGTCTATTTTTAATGAGACTACATACTATAATCTCCTTCTACGTGGAACTTGTACTGGAGAGAGAGAGAGATGGGATTTAACGTCCACTCGACACAAACTAGGTCATTTTTCGGGACTAACATATGGTTTCTATTTTATTTCAACAATTCGCTTGCGCGTAGGGGTCTTTAGCAGTGGGAAGAAACCGGGGGACCCGGAAAAAACCCACGCGGTTGAAAAAAGGACACGCGACCGTACTCCTTGTCACTACAACCGGGGATTCGAAACCACGCACCACGCAAGTTGACACAATGACAGGCTTTATGACACAGCGCGCATGTGCTAACCATTCACCCCCCTAAACCTGTACTATACCTGGATGTCCAATAAGTTTATCGGATTTAGGTAAATTGTTGGCTTTTCTCACTAGAACTTTCATTCTATTGGCTACTGGTCTATATTCCAACAACACAAATAATTCACCCAGATCAGATTCCAGATATTTATTTGAGGTACTGAACTGAAATAGAAAAAAACAATTTAGGGATGTATTTTCATTGCGATCGATGAGAGAGAGGGATATAAATGGGTTTATCTTCCACTCGACAAAAACTAAGTCATTTCGGGACTAACTTATGGTTCAATTTAATTTCAATAATTCGCTTGCGCGTAGAAGTCCTCAGCAGGGGGGGGGGGGGGCAGAGAAAAGCCACGAGGTTGGGGAATCGAAACCATACCACTTGGCTCAATGGCAGAGGCCTTCTGACCAGCTCGACCTCATTAATCATTCGGCGACCCAATCCCGCTTCGATCCAGAAGGTCCAGAAATTGAAGTTCACAAATTATACTACTTCTGGGAGAACACATAGTATATCTTTAATTCGATATGACACTGCTGTTACACACTCTACTAAATCAACGATGTACCATTATCGTGGTCTTTGAAATACAAAATACACAATGTGACACTGGAGTCACGTGTGTTTTTGTTGATGACTGTGGTGGCTGAAAGGGTATGTCTAGTAGTTCGGTTGGGGCGAAAAAAAGGGGTCCCGTGTAGAAATTGGCGTACACGTAAAAGTACCCTTGACAGTTGGATTTCGATATAAGAGTAGGCCGTAGTGCCGATGTCCGGGAAATATTCCCTCATAGCATACTGTATGGCATAATATGTCAGTTCGGAGGGGAATAGGACTATATCCCATGTCGGCTTTGGATTTCACGTTAGTAACATTTATATTCCTACAACACCATTGTTCCGACTTGACGTGACTCCACGTTGTGTTCGTTTAATACTAGGCCTACTAGTACTACTCGAAGAAACAGTATTGTTCAAACACAAGATGGTACATGTTTAAGCGTTACCCACGCTTGGAAACCTAGACATCAGCTATCTACATTGTTAGGACCACCTTCTTGGCTTGGCAACGGTCATCCACAATCTGTGTTACACGAGCCTTAAACTCGGACCTTGCCGCACTTAAGAATCGCTACTTGGTTTCAACCATATGAATTCTCTAAGAACTGTTAATGTTGTGGTTCTCAGTCTCTAACCCGAGCCGGTGGAAATCAACTTTAAGATTTCTGAGAAATCTAATCACACCACGTCATCTAACGCCCCTAAACGTGAATTGGGGTGGGATTGGTTCCTAGTAGACTATTTATTAGGTATTGTTAACTTGAATTCTAAGTCTGCAAAGACCAGCATCTAATCCCCAAAAATTTTAGCTGTCGACCGACTATAGATAATGACTTGATGTTTTTTATACATTAGGAATGTCTTCCAAACCAGACTTCCCGTACTTCTGAGACCATTATTGTGTGGTGACACTGTGGCAGTATAAATAAAATATAGTATTAAATAACATTCTACCTTCTTCAGCCATTTCCGTTTCAAGAAAACCTGGACTTCCTCTGTGTGTGTTGACGACCAGTTGACGTCAGATCCTTTCAAGAAGCCTTCGCAGATAAACGAGTCTTTAGTGATAGAACCCCTTTTCTTTGTATCCTTATTAAACACCGCCAAACGAAACGTTGACCTTTTGAGGTTTTGAAGCGACATGTTTTTAATTCGGAACACTTCATTAAACACTGCATTTATACAAGACACCGACATTTTACTCTGCAAACCTTCTTTGAGAGAGGGTAAAATTTTCAGAATGAAATATATAGACGTGTATTGACCCTTGGGTGGAATGTTACAAATTTCATTGATGACGATTGTCAGTATTTCGTCATTTTCTGCATAGTCTAGCGTGACGTTTGTGCACGTGGGGATGTTGGGCGTATCCGTAAATAACGTCGTTAAAGATTGACATTTCGTGAAACTCCTAGAAGATTGGGGACTGGATGTTGTGACTACAAGATTATCCAGACTTCTGGCATGTAGAAGCTTCGAATCGTTTGCCGCTATGAAGTCGTCGCTATCCTCCGATGACGGTAGTTCGTCGTCCGGGAAGTATTCGGTCCGTGGTATGAAGTCGATCTGGGGTTTCTGCGCCACGACGTTGACAGCCTGATAAAAATCGATCTCCATGAAATCATTGCCTGTTAAATATCGTTTTTCACTGACACCTAGTGTTAAAAAAAGAAAAGAAAAGTAGAACTAACTATAAATCAGGGCCGTAGCGGGGGTGCAGGGGGTACATTGCATCCCCAAATATATAAGGCTCCCCGAGAAATGGCGCCCCCTCAAAAGATTTTACCACATAGTGACACACGGGATCACTTGCTAGCCACTTTGATTGCGGCTCCAAGTGCGTGGAACATGCGTTTGCGGCAGTCTAATTTCGTGGGGAAAGGGCTTCCCAGACCCCCTTCCCTAATCACTGCCACATCACTCGCGGGACCTCAGCTTTGCAGATCGCCGCTCCGCCCTCAGTAACTTGGGCACTATATTGACGCCCCACCACTCTGCTGCACCCCCACTTTTAAAATCCTACATACGGCCCTGCTAAAAATCAAAATAGAAAATTTCAATTGAAGATTTGGATTTTTAAAAAAAAGTTACCCAATTTTTAGGCAAGCGTAAACAATATTTCAATAAATTTCAAAATGAATAATATACATTTTATAGCTCGCTGCGCTCGACTAACCAACCAATTTGTACGAAGAGGATTGACAGGCGACCCGACCCCTTGTCACGTACAACCGGGGAATCGAAACCACGCCAGTTGACTCAATGGCCGACCTTATGATACAGCGCGCACATGCTAACCATTCGGCCATCCATCCCCACCTCCTCCATTTTGCCGCAAAGCTTGACAAAAGGCACCTGTCAGACAAGTCAAAAGAAGGGTGTTTGCAGTCTGGTTTTCCCCTTGTCAGTGCTGTTTGTCGGGGCGGGCCTGACGAGGAACAGCATTTATTCGTTCGGATGTTACAAAAAAGAGATCCTATTAAAAGAACCTTTGACGAATAATAGGTGCACATGTATGCCTGTTAAACCCAATTTCATTTCGTTTCAGATGAGATCTTACCAATAAAGGGGTTCTGTAAGACTAATTGGGCTTTTGGTTCATCATCGTCCAGTGCTTGGGGATAACAGGAAAACTGACAACAGCGTATACATCTTCGACAAAGATTCATTCCTATATTATCAGTTGCTGAAATAAAAATGTACACAAAATGAGTGTCTACTCTTCCTAAACACGGGGGGGGGGGGGCAAAATGAAATGAAATGGGGTTTAACGTCCTACTAGTCTGCTCCGAATTGGTCTAGTGAAGATGGACGTACGCCATACAATGTGCTTTGAGGGACAGTCTAGTCTTAAACCGAATTACAACTCCCAAGGGATCTTTTACGTGCAAATGCAAAGATCGAACATCGGACCTTCAGGTTAGCAAGTCAGCGTCTTACCCACTTAGCCACTGGGGATCCCAAAATATAAACATGTTGAAATATATTATTATTCAATCAATGAAAAGGCTTTGGTGCCTAGTTTTATGCAAGAGTTAATTTTGGATATTCAAGGTCTTTCTTTGGTACATGTACATAAATATGGATACGATTTTAAACAGATTTGAATCCGATCTGAGATTCAATGGCTGTTCACGATTAACTGTAAATAATGGATATTCGAGACCATTGTCTATTATCGTAAACAGTGTTTTTGAACTTCGGTTTTCTCGGCTCAGAGTGACATGCTTAGCATATTTTTGTTTTCGTTATCAATTTTTTTTAACTATTATACATGTAGTGAGAACTGTCAGCTCTTTATCTAATCACACATAATATATCTTTCATAACTCATTTAATTTCACATGCTTTTACTACATTTCACTACAATGATTATTTATAAAGGTTTTTTCCTTAAATGTGCCTTGCATGGACGTAGGAGTCGGATGGGGGTGAGGGAGTCGGGTGGGGGCGGGGAGTCGGGAGGGGGTTTGGGTGTGGGAGTCGGGCGGGGGGTTTGGTCTTCAATTTTTTGGGCACAATCATCAGAGAATGAGACCATATATCACAGAAATATTATTGCATAACTGTTTACGTTTTAAATACTAACTATACTTATGTAAAAGCTTTGTGGAAACTCGTATCTACATAGAAGAGGTCAATCAAGCACGTATTCCTGCTTATATATATATGTAACAACAACTCGTTAAGACTTTTAACCATAAAAGATTACCTGTCAAATCGTGAGAGAGAGAGAGAGACAGACAGACAGACATAAAGAGGGAGAGACAAACAGAGACAGAGAGAGATAGAGAGACATAAAGAGAGAGGGGGAAGAGAGAGAAAGAGAGAGATCAATGGTGTCTAACGTCCACTAAACACAAACTATTTTATTTAGGGACTAACATACGATTCAATTTTGATTCGACAAGTCGGAGAACTTGCAGACCTGGAGAACTGGCCGGGTCGTATACAGGCGGTCTTACTCCTTGCCGCGTAGCCTACCCATACCCATTTTGATTTTCAAGACTCGTTGAGACTTTTTGTTTTCGCCCTAGCTAAGGTTTACCTGGCAATTCTTTCTTGAAAACCCCATCCTAGTGACGATATAAAATACAGATTTACCCCTATCTAGTTTCCTATATCACCCGTTAAATGATAGATTTCTAAAAACAAAAAAATACATATTACGATTTCTTTTTAAAACAGCCTCTGCTGACTTTATTTACATTTCACGAAATGTCTATCGTCAATATCCCGGTGGGTGCAGAAAAATGGGAAGTAAGACCCCATTTCATTTCATATCTTTTAAATAATAATTGGTGAAATATAGATATTATCTTACCTTCAAGTGTGTTAAATCCGCCATAAATCGTTCTGATCGGTTGGTGATCATTTCTAACACTGGATTATGGGAGATAGTATTTAACGAGAGTTTGACCAAGTTAAACACAGTTCAATACGTTTCATTTACCCCCGTACTGTGATTATCACTGACATATGTTTACAAAAACACGTCATCGTGGTCAGAGATCAACACTCATATTAAAGGAGCAGGACTGGCACTAATAAATAAAATTAAAGAGAGAGAGAGAGACAAAGATAAATGGGTTTTAATGTCAACTCGACACAAACTAGGTCATCTTGGGACTAACGTATGGTTTTCAAATATTATTTTAATAATTCGCTTGCGCGTAGGGGTCTTTCGCAGTGGGAGTAAACCGGAGTGCCCGGAGGAAACCAACGAGATTGAGAAGGCGCCCCTATCTCCATGTCACATACGCTCACACTAGGGCTCGAAAACACAGCCGCAAGCCAGAGGTGACCGGCTAGCTAGAGGTCGAAGCGCGGCACTCTAAACCACTAGGCCATCCTAACCCCCCATAAAATAATAAAATAAAAGAAAGGGAGAAATGAAATGAAATGAAAGTGGGTATAACGTCCCGTTTTTCTGTTTCAACCGGGAGTTAAAAAAATAGAAAGTTTATCCCATTTACTTGCTTACGCGTAGTGTCTTTGTGGGAAAAACATACGCCCCAGGGAAATTCACGAGATTGGACAGGCGACCCCCATCCTTGTCACGTACAACCGTGGAATCAAATCCATGCCAGTTGACTCAATGACAGACATTTTGATACAAAGCGCACGCACTAACCATTGGCCCCCTATCCAAAGAGCTAGATGCCTTTTCATTTCCTCGCTCTCCGTCCTCAACCACTGTCTAGGGGGGGAGCAGGCTGGTAAATCACGTGGAGCAATATCGGGTTCGGTGGAGGGCCTGCCAAGAGACAAAAAAACGAGCTCACGTGTTCGCACGTAAAGAATCCTTGGCGGTTGGAATTCGATATTAGAGTAGGTAGACTGTAGAGCCGATGTCTAGGCAACATGCCTGTCTTCGTTTACCCTGTAGGTTCAGAAAAGTGGAGTTGATACCCCATTTCAGTTACCCACTGAGCTAGAGTGGTTTATCGTTAAACGTCCTACTGGTCTGCCCCGACTGGGATAATGAAGACGGGCATGCGTCCATACAGTGTGCTTGTGCTGTGGGGGTACTTTTCCCGGACATTCACACACAGCCACATACATGTACGCACTCCTTCGTAAGAAAAATCCTACAGACCATCAACCCTTCCCGGGAATAAAAACAAATCGAAAATAATAAAAATCGAAACAACATGAAGATACAGGACTGGGGGGGGGGGTCTTAGAAAGACGTTCGGATGGGACGAATAACCGAGGTCCCGTGTACACATTGGCGGGCACGTAAATGATCCATTGGAAGTTGGAATTCGATATAAGAGTTGGCCGTAGTGCCGATGCCCGGGCAAAATTTCCCTCATAGCACACTGTTAGCGTATGTCCGTCTTCATTAGCCCAGTTTAGACACATAACAGTAGGACATTAAACTCCATTTCATTTTATTTAATTTCACGATTCTTGACGTCAACTTTAATCGTCAGTGTAATTACCGGGTAAAATTATATAGCAGTTATTTTACGATTTAAAGATGCATTCCCGGGTACAAACTTTGTGATTTGACGATATATTTGGACTAAACACATATTGAAATAACCAATCTATCAAAAATTTGCTTCAATTCCCTTTCAAAACTCTGTTTTCGCCGGGGATACCTATAGCTGTAAGTAAGCTGTTGTTAGACGCAATATCTGCCAACTTAACTTCATTGTGGGAGGGTCCATATTTCAAAATGTAAAATCTATCATTACTTACTTTACATTTACCATATTATTGAGGACTAAATAAATTCTTAATTATTTCTATCAACTTCTTTTTACACCTTTAAATTGCAGAGAATTTTGTACGTTGACAACGCGCAATGTTCCCAAAACCGCCTAACCATTTGAGCAAGAAATAACAACTACTCCCTGACCTAAGCTAGCAGACAATAAGCCAGCAAATCCTGCCGGGTTGACAGTTAGTTATTCGCTGACAATATTGCCCAGTCCTTGCCCCATGGGCGATTTTCGCGTAATCTAGTATTTGTCTAGTAAGATTGGGTGTCTATACTTTTCATAAATACCAAATTTGCCATACCTTTATTGGAAATAACCAGCCGATAAATACTTTGCTAGGAACCCATCTTTAATGACAATATTGAAGTAAATCGTAATCTTTTTTTATAAAAATAATACTATTATATTATTTAAACGTTTTTCGATATATTGAATCAATATTTAAAAGATTTATATAAAAAAAGTTATACTTTGTTCAAATAAAATTTTATCAGAAGTAATCTGACTTTTTTTTATGTCCTTTTAAAATTCTCTTGACCTCATTTTCGCACGTCTTGTAATAATAATACTATTGAGGTCGCTAACCGCTACTCAACGTGTTCTTATTCTCATGTTCTCAGGGGTTTTGTTTGGTGGGGGGGGGGCACGTGGCTAAGTGGGTAAGGTGGTGCTGGCTCGCTAGCCTGGAGGTCGAGTGTTCGAACCCTACATTGGCTAAAAAAGTTCATCTCGATTTCCGGCGTGGTTTCCCCCTTGTCAGTAATAGAGACGGATGCCCTGACAAGGACAGCTGCCTAGTCGTTCGTCGGATGGCACGAAAATTCGAGGTTCCGTGTACACATTGGCGTGCACGTAAACGATACCTTAGCAGCTGGAATTCAGTTGCTGTCCGGGCAAACATTTCCCTCACAGCACACTGTATGGCGTATACCCGTCTTCAATTAGCCCAGGTTAGGTGCAGAGGCGTGGGACGTTAAACAACATTTCATTCATTCATTCATTTTTGGGGTGACGCTCTTCGAAAAAGCCTAAAGGGGCCCATACACGCTCAATAATTCCGTCAATATTATTGAATAATATTGAACGTGTGTGGGCTATATTGATGTAAAATACTGCCAAAAACCATCATTGCTTCAATATATTGACGGATCAAAACAATTTTGATTTTTATTGATGGTTCATCAGTTTATTAAAGTCTGTGGAAAATCTGTCAATAATTGCGTCAATATTATCATCGTCAACCTTGAAAGAGTAAACACGGCATCCATTTTGAAAAACGACCATAAAATGACCAAAAAATGATGAAATTATTGATGGAAATATTGAATCGTGTTTGGGCGATTCCTGTCAATATTATTGAGTCAATATATTGAGTCATATTGGGTCAATAATATTGACGGAATTATTAAACGTGCATGGGCCCCTTAAGGCTCCGTCAATTCAAGTCCGATCGACCTGAAAATTGGCATTCTTCTTCTTTACACACTTCCGCATCGATTGAATGAATCAAGATTTTTTAATTACATCCAACAACATGGTCAGTTTCGTACTTGTTAGCGGGGTTGGATGGCCGAATGGTTAGCGCCTGCGTGCCGTATCATAAGGCCTGTCATTGAGTCAACTGGCGTGGTTTTGAATCTCCGGTTGTTCGTGACAAGGAGTTGAGTCGCCTGACCAGCCTCGTGGGTCTCTGGGTCGTACGACCCCCCCCCCCCTTTTCCAGACTGCTTAAAAGACCCCCACACACAAGCAAATTATAGAAATAAAATTAAACCATATGTTAGTCTCGAAATAATCTGGTTTGTGTCAAGTTGTCGTTAAATCTCATTTCTCTCATTCATGTTGTGGTGTCCTTGTGTTTGTCTTATATATTCAGGGGCGGATCCAGGAATGTTTGCAGGTGGGGGTTTGTCACTGCCAGGTGTAGGATCACATTGTGATTTGATTTCATTGGTGTCATTGGTAGTTGACCAGAGTGGGGTAAGGACTCCAAAACCGCCCCTCTGGATCCGCCCCTCGATGTACTCGTTTATGTGGCGTGCTCCTCCTATTTATCTCTGTCTGCCATGGTTTATGATGAAATAAGTAACTTGTTAAGCTCCGGTTAATCGATAACTAATAAACTTGTTGTAATAATGGATTTGACATCCATCTGTTTTGCTGCAAAGAGGGGGGGGGGGCACGATGGCTAAGGGATTTTGTAGCGTACGTTCCCTTTGTCAGTGGTGCAGGATCTTTTACGTCAATGTGTACACGGGACCTCGGTTTTTCGTCCCATCCGAACGACTAGATAGATGCCTTGACAGTTCCTCCGCCCTGCATCACTGACAAGGAGAAACCACACCGGAAAATCTGAATGAATCTTCTTGACCAATGCAGGGGTCGAACAGCCGGCCTCCAGGCTAGCGAGCCAGCGCCTAACCCACTTAGCCACGTTCCCCACCCCCCATAAGCGTGTACATGTACACGTGGGTTTTACTTGATTTGTTTTGATTGACATAACTTACCGTTGATGTAGTATAGATATTTAACTTGTCTTAATACTAATCGTGTGATAATTAGTGTCTCTTGATAGGTTGGTAATACTTGTCCTTATTCATATCGTGTACTATTTATAATAATGATTAATATATATATATGACACCTACCAACCCACAGCGGCCAAGCGAATATTCACTGCGGATATCAGTGTGCTACCAACCATGTGAGACCATCGCACACCGGATTCCCCAATTCCAATATTATTTTCTTTCTCCTCCTACCACAACTAGAGTTTCGCATATCCTTTCCGTGCTATGGACATCAGATAATTTTTTTTTCGCTAACCACACTACTACGTTTCTATTACAATCGGTACTTTAACTGATTAAAATACTATATCCACTATATCGTTTTGATTAATTAAATGAAAGTTAACAGCTTTACCTTATAATTTTATACCAGTTTGTTATTTGTGATTACAATCTTATACAATTTATTTACATTTTATTGTAAATAATGTCCTCGGGAGATGAATTTATATAAGCTCCGGTTTGTTTTCTCGGATGTCACAATCATAACAATCATATAGTGTACTTTTTTAATATGTAAATATTTAATGAATAAATAGTGTCAGATATGATGAGTAGGCCTATAATTTGCATATCCATAAATGCCCTCGTCATCATGATCATGTACTCTACATGCCCTTCATTATTAGCATTACGGGGGGGGGGGGGGCTTATGGTGGTCTAGAGTGCCGCGCTTCGACCTCTAGCTGGCCGGCTACCTCTGGCTTGCGTTTTTGCGGCTGGACGGTTTCGAGCCCTGGTGTGAGCGTATGTGGCATGGAGATAGGGGCACCTTCTCAACCTCGTGGGTATCCCCCGGGCACTCCGGTTTCCTCCCGCTGCTAATTAAACCCGTACGCGCAAGCGAATTGTTGAATTAAAATAAACCATATGTTAGTTCCAAAATGACAGTTGTGTTGAGTGGACGTTAAACCCCATCACTCTCTCTTTCTCTCTCCCTCCCTCTCTCTCTCTTCTCTCTCTCTCTCTCTCTCTCTCTCTTATTAGTTATTATTAGCAATATTGTCTTCATCATTAGCCCAGTAGTAGTACTAGTAGTAGTTTATTGTTAAATCCCATTTCATTTATGTAGGATAAATTTTGTACTAATTTGTAGAAGATTCTTTCTGTTTAAAAATCCTTATTTGACTTGGCTGTAGAAAAAATAACACCGACACGGTAACAACAGTTTAATTACAGCGCATGCATCACAATAATTTACCCGGTAAGTTTCGATATTAATAAATAACGTGTTTGGTGATGCGTTTCGAAATATCTATGCCTGGTTGACAGTGACTACATAATGGGCACCTGCTACGGGACCGGCGATTATAATATAATACGATTAAAACCATAATTAAAAGAAAATCAATTCACAAAGAATTAACGACCGCCTTCGTATATATGTAATAAATACAGTTGTATAGAAGCTAATTAATGAGATTTAACTTTGATGAAAATGTCAAGTTCACCCAAGCTTGTTCCAAACAATTAAAACAACAATAACTGGTCCATGTTTCCATAACGACCAACAACAGAGGGAACGTGATATCATTCTCTCTTTTTTGTGTCAAATACTCCCGCCGTGTCATCTAATTTGATCAGAAAACAGGATTTGACTTGCATTTATAAGATTGCTTTTCTAGGCGCAGGTAAGGTAAAAAGATTATACTTTATTTGAATTTAATATTGTGCATAAATTGAAGCAATTGTCCAAGTGTGGCGTCTGATAAACATTTGAAGGAGTAAGGTTGGTAAATGCGTTGTTGATGAAACGCAACCATTGTTTATTATGGATGTTAATTTGTTGAAAACCCTAATTTTTGTTTTATGACCACCGATTCGCTAGTAAAACATGACAAATACTTTTAGTTTATTTATTGACCTGAAAATATTTTTTAACCAATTATGATTATTGATTAGTATAGGCCTAGCATAGCATCTTTAACCTCAATATTTTATTGGAATTGCCGGTATTTTCCGTAGGCTATAGTTAGTATAAGATGCTAGGCCTATATTAATTAGTCATTCATTAGATGAAAATGAAATATGCTTTTTTAGTCTGTTACTTTTCTCCAACCTCTAGCTAGGGTTTTCTCCAGGTTCTCCGGCTTCCTCCAATAACTAAAGACCCCTAGACGCAAGCGAATTATTGAAATAAAATTAAACCTGCACCATATTACTATATTAGTCCCCAAATGACCTAGTTTGTGTCCAGTGGACGTTAAACACCTCATTTCTCTCTCTCTGTGTACCAAGCAGGCGGCATGTGTGAAATTCATCTTTGCAGAATACAGGGCATACAAGATGTACTTGATCTCTCAGTTATTTGTCATATCCCAACTAGACGCTATACTATATGTCTTTGTTGTCCTAATTACTGCACCTCTGACAAGGGAAAACCAGACAGGAAAATCTTTGATGGTCTTTCTTATTAGCCAGCATGTCGCACGTATCCAGTGAATGGCCATTTTGCTCAGTAATCCCAGCAAGAATTTGGCTTTTTTTAAAAATTGCGTTAGAGTTTTAAATTTTTATTCAGAACTGAAATAAATTAACTATTAGTCAATCCCCTCGCTAAAAACATTAACAGAATTTATTGTGTATATGTGAAGTTGACCCATCCGAAGCACAAAATAGTGCCAATAGTTCGGCCCCCGCGTGTGTCAAATGTCTGTTTAAACTTGCTAATTATGTAAAAATCCCATTTTCTTCCGGGGTTTATTATTCAATCTCGAGTTGTGTCCATGAATTGCACATACAACCCTGATATGACGCAGGTTTTCTGTCCGTCGAGGTCATTGTACTTTTTGTTTGTTTACAAACTGACTTATGTGCGTTGACCTCGCGACCTGTGACGTTCATATAACGGCATATGAATATCATGGCTGTTCATTGTGTCAGGGTCACTTCTCTGCAGGTAGGGTGAGTCTGTCGTTCAGATTGCCAGCATGTGAGAGAGAAATGTGATTTAACATCCACTCAACACAAAATAGGTCATATGGGGCCTAACATGGTTCAATTTTATTTTAATAATACGCTTGGGCTTAGGGGTCTTTATAGCTGGGGGAGGATAATTAAGACTTTGTATATTATTACCGTAGCAATGGTAATTGACACTGCAGTCAAGATTGTTTATGCTATATTATATATCTTGTCAAAACTTGAAATACTCATAAATTTGCTCATAATAAAGTAATTTGACTGAAATTGTAATATGGCTATATAGCGATGTCCTATATTCTTTTTTTCATTATCTATTTTTTTAAAAACTATTATAATATAATCAAGAATGGTTAGCTCTTTAATGTATGTAAATTTATCTTCTTGGCTCACATATATTCCATAAGAAATTTCAATGAAATAGCATTATTTATATTGTTTATCTATGCAGATTGAACCATAAAGCAAAAATGGCTTGTACACAAAGAACGAATAAGGAGATGAAAATGAAAGCCCAGAAAGAATACGCGAAGGCCACAGATCCAGTTGAAAAATTGAGATTGGCTTGTTTATCACGTGGAGCTAATGGTATTAAAGGTCTAGCCAGGTATGTATCAATAATTGGATGTCCGAATGACTGTATCATAAAACCTGCCATTGAGTCAAGTCAACTGGCGTGGTTTCGAATCCCCGGTTGTACATGACAAGGAATTGGGTCGTCTATCCAACCTCATGGGTTTTCTCCGGGTCATCAGGTTTCCTCCTAATGCTAAGAGAATTATTGAAGTAAAATTAAACCATATGATAGTCTCTAAATGACCTAATTTGTGTCGAGTTCATCATATTTCCCATAACGAGTTCCCCTTGTCAGTGGTACAGGAAGGAGGGCCTGGCAAGGACAATGTCTACTTATTCCGATAGGACAAACAACCAAGGTCCCATGTACACATGCGTGCATGTATAAGGACCCATAAATTTTGAATTCGATTTAAAGGTAGGTCGAAAGCCCATATTGCCACTGTCCTGGCAAAATTTCTCATATAGCACACTGTCTTCATTAACCCAGTCGATGTATAAACAATTGGGCGTTAAACCCCAAATAAATTGGGGTTATAGTCACATAGCCATAAAGTAAAAAAAAGTGTTAAAAAATGTCGTAAACCAAATGCCACTTACAGATTAACCTCAAAAATTAACAGACTGACAATCATTTTAAAGTGAAAACAATGATTTTATCATTAAAAGTCCTAATTTGTAAATTAAAAGCAATGATTTTAACATTGAAAGCCCTGATTTTAACATTGAATTCTCTGATTTAAACATTGGAAGCCCTGATTTAAACTTTGAAAGCCCTAATTGTAACATTGAAAGCCCTGATTTAAACATTTAAAACCCTGATCTTGAACAATTCAATTTTTTTTATTCAGGACTTTTAAAATTATGGATGATGATGAAAGCAGATCATTAGATTTTAAAGAATTTAAAAAAGGTATCCATGATTATGGTTTAATAGAAATGCAAGATGATGTAATAATGGAAGTCTTTACAAAATTTGATAAAGATGGAAGTGGGTCAATTGATTTTGATGAATTTTTAGTTCATTTAAGGGTAAGAGTATATGATGTCTGTTTCTTAATTGTACTGGGGGTAGGGTGCATGGTTAGCGTGCACGCTGTATTATAAGCCTGTCATTGAGTCAACTGGCGTGGTTTTGAATCTCTGGTTGTACGTGGCAAGGAGGAGGGTCGCCTGTCAAACCTCGTGGATTTTCTCCAGGTCCTCCAGTTTCCTCCCACTGCTAAAGAACGCTGCTTGCAAGCGGATTATTGAAATGGCCTAGGTTGGTCCAGTAGAGGTTGAACCCCATTGTTTCTCCCTCTCTCTTTTAACTGTACTGGGGAGGGAGGGGGCGCATGATCAAATGGTTAGCGCGTACACTCTGTATCATAAGGTCTGTTTCGATTACCTCATGTTTTTTCCGTAGGTCCTCCGGTTTCATCCCATTGCTAAAGATCCCTACGCACAATTAAATTATGGAAATAAAATTGAACCATATATGTATGTTCTGAAATGACCTAGTTTGTGTCAAGTGGACGTTAAATCCCATTTCTCTCTTAATTGTACTTTATGTTACTAGCAGTGTTCTACAGAAATGTCGATCCATATTGCCTTGGTCGTCTTATTTATTGGAAAACTCATTGCCTATTTCACTTCTCCAGAACTTTGACTCAGATGCCAACTTGTTGTAATTCGTCTGAACCCCAACTCATGACAGTACAAATTTATATTGTATTGTTACGAATATTATAAAATCATGACTTAAAATGTGAGTTACAAATGAATGTTGCCTCTTCTAAAGGCATATATGACACATGCTGAAACAAAAGGATTTATTAAAAATACATTATGGGAGATTAGATAATGAGTTGGCAGTTCTCACTATAATCGTTAAACACTAGATAATGTAAAGGCAATTTGCTGAAAAATTCTGAGGAATTGATCCACTATTAACCTGAGAAATAAGCGTCGAAAGTTCCACATAGCCTCGGTCATCATTACTAAAGAGAGGGGGTGGATGGCCAAATGGTAAATCATGTGCGCGCTGTATCATAAAGCCCGTCATTGAGTCAACTGGCGGGGTTTCGAATCCCCAGTTGTACGTGGCAAGGAGTAGGGTCGCCTACTCGCCTTTTCAATTTAGCTCTTGCATAATGTATGTTTAATTTATTTCAGCCTCCCATGAGCAATATGAGAAAAGGCTTAATTCACCAAGCATTTAATAAACTCGATAAAACAGGTGATGGTTTAATTACGGTAGAAGATTTAAAAGGTGTTTATAACGTCAAAAAACATCCCAAATATTTAAACGGTGAGTGGTCCGAAGATCAGTGTCTTGGAGAATTCCTTAAAACCTTCGACAGTCAAGAAAAAGATGGAAAGGTATGTATTTGAAAATATTGCTGTTAGTTTTTTAAAGATATAAGTAGATTAGAGGAAGGCCTTGTTTAGTCCAACAAATTAATATTTTGTTGTAATTAAATTGATAAAATAAGGATATTGACACTCGTTCTAAAGACAAATTGATAGAATAAAGATATTGACTGTTTAACGGACAAATTGATAAAATAAAGATATTGACTGTTGACACTCGTTTAACGGACAAATTGATAAAATAAAGATATTAACTGTTGACTCTCGTTTAAAGGACAAATTGATAAAATAAGGATATTGACTATTTACACTCGTTCTAAGGACAAATTGATGAAATAAGGATATAGCCACTGGTTTTAAAGACAAATATATCAAATTTAACACCAAGTTCAAAGACGAATTGCAACTAAGGATATTGACACTTGTTTTATAAAAGACAACTTGTTACGGATATCGAATAACAACTTCACGTTTATAGTACATCCATGAGTAAGACAATTTAACAGATTAAAATGTGAACCAAAGCCACGACCCAAGAAGTCATGCTTAAAGACACAAACTAATTTACTGTAGTAAAGGGGTATTGGTTGTAGGAAGTATGTTTAAAGTAGCTATGTCTGCGCTTGCGCTAAGATAATAAAATAAAACTGAAAATAAGACAAGTTCTCTGCGATATCACCTTCGGTGGAAGAGGACATTAAACACCAAGTAAAACAGAACATTATTGATAGAGTATTGAAACGTTGGATATAATAAACCAAGAAGTAGTGAATCCATAAAGTTGTTATTATAAATAGTATACCTCTACTTTTAAATGTCATCTAAGGATAATATTGACACTTGTTTTTAAAGACAACTTATCAAAATTAGGATATTGGCACTCGTTTTAAAGACAAATTGATAAAATAAGGATAATGATGTGACAATACGAAAACCTTGATGCTACGATATTTTTTTTTTCTTATTTAATGATTTATAAAGATTTGTAGAATTGTGTTTTTATTGTACCATAGGTTTTTTGCACGATAAGGACATCTCAAATAAATGGTATGTTTCCCAGACACCCGTGACTTCTCAGATATATCATAACCAAAACAATCTGAAATGTCAATTTGGCTGTTCATGGGAGGTAACTCCTTTTAGTCTCCATCGACTTCTTCTTTTGAAAAGTCAGGTTTCCTGCCACTGTTAAAGCCCCTATGTGCAATCGAATTATTGAAATAAAATTAAACCATATGTTAGACCTAGTTGGTGTCGAGTGGAAGTAAATCCCCATTTCTCTTCCTCTTTTCAAAAATTTATCGTTTGTGAAACATACCATATTTTTTTAGATGGCCTAATATATTATATTTGCACTAATTGTTTTTGTAGAATACCTTTGCTTTTTGTTTCTATACAATAGACTAACTTTCTGACCTACTAATTAATGGTTTTCAATCATAACAGAACTATGATAAGTCCGGTCAATATATGGAAAATACCCCCTTAACACCCCCCCCCCCCCAATTGCAACAAAAGGTTGTTTAACTGATTCTGGTAGGGTTTAGTGTACTTTATAACATACTAAAAGTTTGCCAAAGTAGAGCCACCTAGAAAAGTGGGTTTTTTCAAGATGGCGTCAAAAATGGCCACCGAAACGACTTAATGATCATAATTATGTATCTATCAACTCAAACTTTTCCGGGGATCCTACTTTGGGAAACTTTTAGTATGTACACTAAACCCTGCCAAAATCAGTTGAGAAACCTTTTGTCGCAACTCTGGGGGGGGGGGGGGTGGGTATACTGTAATTTGGACCGGACTACTAGTAGATATTTATTTATAGATTTTTTAAAATTAGATGTAGAAGCACATTTCCTATTGTTTCAGATCACAAAAGATGAATTTCAGAATTATTACGGTGGAGTGAGCGCTTCCATTGATAATGATGCCTATTTTGATCTCATGATGAGAACTGCCTATAAACTACAACCTTGAACCTTCGTCCCATCCTGAACCTGCTGCACGCAAACCAACTTTTCACCATCTTTATTATCACAGTCTTCATTTTATTTCATCTATTATTCTGTAGGGCGGTTGGTGTTTCCGGAGTCCAAAATGGCCGCTTTATATAAATGAGAATTATAAAGCGACCATTTTGGACTCAGGAAATTTTCGAACCTCCCCAACCGGCCTATAATTTGGATCTCCCATTATTCTTCGGATCTGTCATCGTATTTTGAACTTTTTGGGGTACTACATGTAGTTTCAGACCTTCCAGATTGATTGGAACATGAAAAACAGGTACAGTGAACTCTGTAACTTCCAGCTTTTGATCAATCCGCCACTCGCCTAGATCCGCCCAAAACCTCTGGTCCCGATTTATTTCCTTCTTGATTGCTTTTAAAATGTTTTGTTCTAACCGCCATTTTGTCACTTCCGCCTTTCGCCATCGACTCGAGGTCCGATGAGTGATTATCCATTGTTATTTAATCCTATAATCCGCCACTGTTAACTCCCCAATCACAAAAACACCACTGTTTATCAGACACTAATAATTAAAGTATAAACAAACAGTACTCGACAAATCTTTTAATGGTTCGTTGATTGGCAACGTAGCACCTTTGAGCAATACTCTCAAAATAGTTCGCGCTAAAAATAGACCGCAGGTGTCGTACAATACATTCACTGAACTCTATTGAGCATTGATAATCGCCGATAGCCTGAGGTCCGAGAAAAGATTATATTTTGATGGCACATTGTCGGATTTATTATCATATTTTGAATGGGATTTATGTTTTTAAATAAGTAAATAAACACGCTAAAAAATGTTGACGTATATTTCGATTGGAATGACGTAAGTAGTCTAGTTAATTGTTTTAGATGATAGCACGTGCTACAGTCGAGTGCAATTATTTTGCAGTTGGTGTCACTCGTTCGTTGTTAACTATTAAACTACGGCTTACATGTCATTTTTTTACTTTCTGTATATAAATCAAAACGTAGTATCAGACGAATGTCGGACATTGCTGAAAAATGTACCGACGTGGGATACAAAAAATACGGTCATTTTTGGGGAGTTTGATGTCATGTAATTTTGTACATGTCATGTAGGAATATTATTGATATAAATTTGAATACCGAACGGGTTTTAAACATGAAATATATAACGAGGTGCGGTCCGACACATATTCCATTCACATTCACTTCCTGTTATTGGATAAACCGCCACTCGCCGACATCCGCCATTTCTATTTGGTCCTGCTTGGTGCTGGAAGTTACAGAGTACACTGTACCCCCCTCCTCCCCCAGTTTTAGTCTGGAATTTGGATTTTTTTCTCTTATTGCCATGAACTGCGGGTACCTCTAAACCGCGAGCTGGGCTTATCGGGTGCTACATGTAGTTTCAGACCTTCTAGATTGGAGCATACAACATGACAATACACCCCCCCCCCCCCATTTAAGTCTGGAATTTGAATTTTTTCTATTTTTGTCATGAACCGCGGCGGGGCCCCCTAAACCGCGAGCTGGGCTTTGCTTTTATGATTCAGGCGCTAAAGTGTTAACTGAGTTGAACTGGTGGGTTGTTCCTGAAATATGACTAAGTTAGGTTTACCTGTTGAGGACCTCTCTCTCTTTCCCTCTCTCTCTTTATTTTTTATTAAGCTTAAATACCACACATTGTAGTACTTTTTTTAATGTTTATTACTAATTGATTGTGTTTCCCACATCTTAATTAAGGCCACAGTATACCAGAAGTCAACCAATAACCAATTTCTTTATTTATATTTAACAAAATTAAAAGTTGAAGAGTTCCGTTTAATAGTTATTTAGATGAATAATTCAAAGCAAATAAACCTAGTTTAGATCCCGTCTTGGGCTCCGTTTCATGAATATAAATTGGTTATTTTCTGGAATATTGCGCCTTTATAGTCGCTTTTTTATTATCAAAATATATATTTTTTTATAAACTTTATAGATTTAGTAGAGTGTGCTCTGATTCTTACTGTAAAGTGTGCTCTGATAATTTCAAACATCTCCATATTCTGATCACTTTCCTTTGGTTCCCCCTTGCTGCTAAAGACACCTACACGCAAGCAAATTATAGAATTAAAACAGAACCATAGGTTAGTCCCGAAATGACCTAGTTTGTGTCAAGTGGACATTGAACCCCATCTCTCGCTTCTTTGGTTCCAACATATTGCATTTTGATAACCAATTTCCAACGTCCAACAAATACATGTATGCATCTTCATGAACCAAGAGCGAAGTATACTATAGTTATCAATAGAAGTAGCATGAGTATCACTGTTTCCTTGGACATGACGATGATAGTAAATTCCAGTCAGATATGTGATGGCTGATATTAACGGAGAGCACTGTTTTTATTCCTTTAGTAGAAATAAATGTATATCTTTGACCACCTTTATTATATCTCTTCCACCTGTCTATATTCTACTTTTCCTAATTAGATTTAAGACCAATCTAATTAAAAATACAAATCTATATTTCATTTCGTTTTTTTTTCTATCTTTTTGATGGCCTCTACTACGTATGAATATATGACAAGTTGTACAAGCGGATTTTGACTGTATGATGTCAGCGTTGACGTTTCTTGCAGCTTGCTTAGTACCTGGCGTCATAGAACGTGAACTCCCACTACAACTTGTTAGATCTACATGTAGTGTAGGCCATCGATAAAAAACGAAACAAAATATATAATTAGATTGCAACATCATCATGTTATATTTGATTAAAGAATCAATTTCTTTTGTTAGATTGTTAGAAATCAGTTTTTTTGCTTATTTTATTTGTGGCTATAATTAGTATTTATATTGTAGTTCAGCTCACCATTTCTCAACTAAATATAAAATCCAAATTTTGATTGGCTAAGCTCTAAAATCAATCTAATATTATCCAATCAAATGATTAAAATTTGGATTTTATCTTAGTTAAATTTCGTGAAACAGGCCCCTGAATGTAATATATAGCACGCAGTGTAGAATGTTTGTTTATATGTTTCAACAAATGAAAGATTCATTGCCTACATCTACTAATCAAATTTTAATCTAGCAGTTTTGATCGATATATTCTTGATGCTGTGTTTCCAGTAAAAAAAATTCTGTCAACAATTTTCAATTATGTGGAATAATTGTCTCAATGGGCTCATTTTGCCAAAATCCAAAAAAAACAACAAAATGCCAAAAATACATCTTTTTGACCGAGATTGAAGCCTTCGTTTAACATCAGAAATGTATGCCCCAATTGCGTTTGTTACCTGAAACCTTACAAAAGCTCTTGAAACAATGTCGTAGCTTTTGAGATGAATTTTGTTATTTTTTCAAACTTGCTGTGATTGTCTCGTTCTAAAGGAGAACCCTATCAAAATTCAGTTACTTAATGATTCTAAGTAAAATTATGCCCACCTTGTTACCAGACCTGTATAAAACTTTGTTGGTCCCAATTCTGTTAGGATTTTTTTTTTACCAAATTGGCTAAATTCATGGTCATGATGAAGGATACAATGAAATTTGAGTCAAATGTGTTTGAAATAGCTTCATTTTACGCCTGCTTCCACCTAAGTGATATTGCAGAGTCGAGGGTCACTTACAGGGGCGGCGCCATGGGGGGGCATTTGCCCCCCCAATAATCTGGTATGCCCCCTGTTTGCCCCCCCAATAATTTTTAAATAATTTATAGTAGGTTTACGATCAGTGCCTGAAATACTGCCAGATACTGCGTTTCAGGCAGTCTACTTTTCACATTTTCGGGGGCTTTGTTGAGGTTCGCAAGTCCGTTCATTTGACACGGTATCTGATCAACTCTATATATCTCTACAATCGGTGCCTGAATACTCCCAGACAGCATATTTTTCAAAAATTTCTTGGGGAGGTCCCAATATCCCCCACAAGGACTCCCTACTCTCGCACTTGTGAGTGGATTTCGTCGAATTGCAAGTCCGTTCGTTTGGCACTTTATCTCAACGATCAGTGCCTGAAATACTGCCAGGCTGCATTTACGGCAGCCTGTTTTTCCAAAAATTTCTGGGGGAGACCCCCCTACCCCTATTTGAAGCTCGTGCCTTTGCCCCCTTAACCTTGGCCTTTGCCCCAGCCTTGCCCCTCCAACCACCGGCGGCGCTAGCCGCCACTGGTCACTTATAGCTTTTATACAGAATTGTTTCCACTATGTCAGAGTTTTTGAAATTAACTTTTTGACAGAAACCTTGTAAAAGCTCTGAAATCGGGATTGTTTAAATTTTTTCTTCAAACTTTTGGCTAATCATTAAATTTACATATTGTGTTTGTTTCAAAGTCCATAATTTGTTATTGGAAGTTGCCTCCCCTGATCTCCATTTTTCTGTGTTTTTTAAATAATCAATTGTCATGGTGATAAGTTACAGATCTAAATTTGGAATTTTTTTTAAAAACAATTTCTTTATGAACTACTGTCGTGAAGACCTACACATATTTTAAAATATATTGGAAGAAAAAACAAGATAATAATCTAGATCTGTACTTTGATCTTGCTTTGATCACATTGTGTACGTAGGTGTGCTGCATGCTAATATAGATATAGAGCTATATATCATTAATCATAGTTGTAAATATTTAATTATACATATTTATTATCAAATTGTGGCTGTGATTTGACAGGTGTAAATGGTATTGATGTTTTGTTTTAATAAAAAAATAATTTCTGCTTTACGCTACTGCAAAAAATTTTGAACAAAAAGCAAATTAATGCTGCTTACACTCGTATTCCAATGCATTTATAGTTTAAAGAATTTATTAAAAAAATATTGGCAGTAATTTCGCACTTGTACTTCTAAATTAATTGACTGTGATTTCTCAATTGTACATGGTATTGTTGTTTTTAAGAAAATAAATTATTGCTGCTTTTTTCACTGCATTTATCAGTTTTGAAGGATAAATTATCAAATTGTGCCTGTGATTTGATAGTTGTAAAATGTACATGTATACATATTTTTAATAAAAAAATATAATTTTAAAGTACATCGCTGTATTATCAAACGATCAGGGTCCAAGAGAAGGAGGACTCTCAATGGGCGTCCTCGCTGAAGCATTTCCCACCAGGTGTCGCTAGTAAAAACTTAGTTCCACGTGACCTTATTGATGGTTAGAGACCGAATCCATATTAAATTCCATATTAATAACAATAAGAAACATTTGTCAACACACAGGTTCGTAATGAATGTACATGAAGCTTTGCTATAAGGTAAACAATGAGGTCACGTGGGACCGCCTCGCCTATAACTTATGTCCCTTTATCTCTAGCGAGGACGTCAATTCAATATTTTGCCAGTCATTGTATGTTAAAGATCAAAAAATCTCAGTGTTAGATTTGGGTGCATATCCGACTGTTGATGTACAAAGCTGCTGGGTGGGCATATGTTTTGTTACCTGGCAACCTATATTGAATTTGGTTTCCAGTTTAATTAATTTTTGCTTTTACAATTTAATATAATGATTTCTCTAGGATAACCGGGTAAGATTAATGATGCCAGCACATCTGCAGCTTTTCTTAAAATCAAAATTCTACTTTTAGCTATCATCTACTATTCCTTTTCATTACAAAGCAATTAGTATTTCTAGAATGTCCTTAAGAAATTAGTATTCTAAGATATATCCCTTTTGCAAAAGAACAACACAGTATTCTAAGAACACCCCCTTAAAAAAATTAAAATTCTAAGAAAATCCCCTTAAAAAAACTATTATGACATATATGTATGGCTACTTCAATGTGTACACGTGGTCTCAGTTTTTTTTAACCCATCCCAATGTCTAGACAGCTGTCCTGCATCACTGATGAGGGGGGGGCCATGCTGGAAAATCTGGATGAACTTTCACGGCCAATGCAGGGATTGAACACCAAACCTCCAGGCTAGCAAGCCAGAGTCCTACCCACTTAGCGACCGTGATCATCCCCCATCCTCTTTAAAAAATTAAAATGCTTAGATTCTTAAATGTTTCTATATGAGAAAGTGAAGTGCACTTAATCAATTCTGCACCTGTAGATAAACTATAACACATACTTATAGAAGGACAATTACTGATTTATTTAGGCCACTGTTCCAATAGCATTCCCTTAATGTTTTCAAGCAAGTACAGTAACAATTGTGTAGGGCAAATGTATATAGACAGAAGACTCCTGTAAGCAAATAATGGATGATCTACACGGAAATTAAACCCATACTATGTATGGGAACCCAGAAGAAGGTTTTCGGCTAGATTAGTATTCAAATCAAAAATTTTGCAAAATACTTTCTGTCCCTAGATTAGGTGGCAAAAATACAAACTTTCAGTCTTTGCATTTCTCAATCTGTAGCCCAATTTACCAAAGTCTTCCCAAATACACCATTGCATTTCAACTGGTATCATAATAATTTATATTGATATTTGATAATATACTGTCTTTATGCTGAATTGTCGTTTTTAATTTAAAATGCGATTTCCATGCAAGCATTTTCGGGTAATACAACTTCCAAACTTGCTTGGAAATTTACACACAAACGCTACGATTTTCAATTAAAAAGGACAAATTAGCACAAAGAATGGTATATTATCAAATATCAATATAAATTATGATGCTATGAGTTCAAAAAATGGTGGTTTTTGGTGAATTTGGGTAAATCCTACTACCTTACTCAACTGCTACTGCTTGAGGTCCGAACTTGCAGGAGGGGTTGGATGGCAGAATGGTAAGCATGTGCGCGCTTTATCATAAAGCCTGTCACATGGTTTCAAATATCTGGTTATACGTGACCAGGAGTAGGGTTGTCTGTACATCCTTATGAGTTTTCTCCAGGTCCTCCCACTGCTAAAGACCCCTACACGCAAGCGAATTATTGAAATAAAATTAAACCATATGTTAGTTCCGAAAAGATCTATCTAGTTTGTGTCCAGTGGATGTTTAACCCCATTTTTTTTCTCTCTCTCTCTCTCTCTCTGAACTTGCAGGTCGAAGGCTAGGTGTTCTTGTGAACTATTGCTTTATGACTTTAAATTTTATTAATGTGCACCTGCAGTAGATATTTTTTTGTCTCCCCTGTCTAGCAGGGGTCTCTTAAGATGTGTCTGTCCGGACTTCCATCTTCCTTCACGATTACTTGTACTTGGTTCTTATTGGGTGAGAGCAAGGCTTCCATTTCGGCCGTATATGCCGGTCGGGACCTACGGCTCTGGAAAATGACCTACACCCGAGCAGACCCGTAGGTCATTTTGCATGCCGGAAAAATAGCATATTTTGTGCTAAATCATAAAATCCCGGGATACGAAGAATCTCTGTGCGTGTCGTGATGTAAACTGTCGGGTATAATCAAATTAACAGTGTTCAGTAGTCCGCGAATTGACACCACTGCCAATCAATTATCCTAGTGTATATTGCTGTACTCACAATCAACGGAGGATCAATATCAAACAGATTAAAAGCTTGACATTTAATCACGTTAATTAACCGAGTTTTATTTTTTAATCAGTACTGTGTGACCATTCTTAAAACCGAGTTGTTGTTACAGCATATTTGCCGACTTTCATCGCTCGTGCAGCCATATTTACTACATGTATGTCAACATCAAACAGTTTAAAAACATTACTTTGATGTCTTCACTTGATAACTAGAGTTAAGCATGCGAATGATATATAAAGCAGAAATGTTTGCATGCTTTATATCATTTCAAAATGTTGAAATTCCAAACCTCTCAGAATAACAATTGTCGTCAAATGCATCCAACCGCTTATTTTCAACATCGGCCCACGTGGAAGACAAATTCTGTCTTAAAATCTTGTCACAAACATTCCTGTGGTTAAGATTTAATATTCCTACACAAAAATGTATTGTCGGTTGGTTTTTTTAATCCTTTTGTTTCCTTTATGTAACATCTGATTGTCGTTACTTTACTTGACACAATAAACTATTTACGCTGGCCGCCATTTTGATACACTGTGAATCAATCTTTACATGCTATCAAGTGCAAATACAAGAACGATCATCTTTGAGCTCCCCAAATATTGATACGAGTTAATAATATATTCATTAGTTTAAAAAGTATGTTAATTATTGTACATTGAATGACTTTTAATAATTTAAATGCATTAATCACTCGGAACTACTTTTCGCCGCGTATGGAGAAATAGTGATCAACAGTCTAATTTGTCCCGTATACGAACAGGTTAATTAAAAGATCGTTATTAGAAATATAACGTCAAGAATAGTTTTGTGATTGTTCCCAAAATTTTAGAAAGTCGGCTCTCGTAGAGCACACTGTCTCCAGTGACAATAACACGTCACATGAACACGAATATCGACTATTTAAAGATGTTATACCACAACAGTTCCATTTGAGATACCACGAGTATAGCCTATACGGGTGATGTTGTAAAAAAAGTAAGAAAATAGTGTACTTGCGAATGTTTCTTGTTGTTATATTTTTATATTATATAAATCAATAAATGATAATTGGTTACATGTGTTCCTTTATTAAGGGGATGGGTGGGTATAAATGCCGACGTGAGATTAAATTTCTTTGTGACTGTCATTGACCCAATTAAACCCGAACGGCATTTCAATACCATGTTGTTTTATGGCTTCTTATTTTATGCTAAAAAATACCATCACTTTCTCCACGGGAAAAATGACCGGTTGTGAAAATTTTGAAGTGGAAGCCCTGGGTGAGAGTGATGGAACTCATAATAAAGATTGATTATATCAATTCCTTTACTAAGTTTGACGGGAATTTTCTGCAAAGACTAAGTAGTGATAAGCAATAATTGATAAGTCAATACTTTGGAACATAACAACTCTGCTTTTAATTGTGGTGGAATGTTTAAACTTGATGTCGATGTTCATTAGGTGAAAGTCTTGACAGACTGTTCAATAATTAACATGTTCTGCTAAGCAATTGCATTGGTCGTTGAGACAAGATAGCTTTGATTCGGGTTTAACATCCTACTGTTCTGCTCAGAACTGGGCTAATGAAGACAGTGTGCTATTAGGGAACTTTTTCCTGGACAGCAGTACTACAGCCTACACTTAAATTGAAATCCAACTGCCAAGGGATCTTTTATGTACACAGTACCTCATTTTTTTGTCCCTACCGAACGACCAGACAGCTGTCCTTGTCAGGCCCTCAGTGCTGCATCACTGACAAGGGGAAACTACGCAAGGAAGTCTGGATCCCATGTACACATTGGCATGCACATAAAAGATCCCTTGGTAGTTAGAATTCGATATTACAGCTGCCCGGGCAAAATTTCCCCCATAGCACACTGTATGGCATATGCCCGTCTTCATTAGCCCAGTTTTAGAACAAAACAGTAGGATGTTAAACCCCATTTCATTTTTACATTATGCATCTTCAACTATTAAAAACTGTTGACATTTAAAACCCAATGCCTTGATAACCAGGTCTTCTAGACCTAATAAGTATACAGAGCAGTATATAAAAGGAAAGGAAATGTCAGTTTCAAGTCTTACTTCTCCTCGAAATGAAGAAGGGCATATGCCATGCAGTGGTCTAGATCTATTCGTTAAGGCCAACTTAAGTTTGGTCAAGGTCGCTGAATGTAAATAAGGTAAGGTAGAGAGGCGGCTTCTCACCAATGCATCGAGGGTTCAATCCCAGCTCAGGGCAAGAACTTTATTGTTGTAAGTGAGAGGGATATTTGGTCTCCCGTCCGATCAGGCAGGTTTCCCCAGAGTTCTTCGGTTTCTTCCTGCAGTAATGTTCGAAATCATTCGCACGATGTGTGCCAAATCGAAAACAGGCCTCAGGCCTAATTTTGTACCCTTGTAAAATGACGAGATTATTATTATTATTATCATTATAAGGGCACCTGATTGTTGGCGAGATTGTAGGTTAGGGTCAGGGTAAGCACTAGATCCAGGGTTGGGATTAATCCTAGCATTGTTTACATCTTGTGATCTTTGACCAAACTTGAAGTTGGCTTTATTAAATAGATCTAAGATATCCTCTTATTCTTTATTGGATTCCATCTGTCAAGTTGTTTGGTTGGAACAAAAAAACGAGGACCCGTGTATACCTTGGCAGTTGGAATTCCATATAAGAGTAGGCTATAGAGCCTGGTGGACAGTGATGCTTCCGACAACTTTTCTATGCATCCATTCTGCCAATCATTCTCTTACATGTACATGGGCCTCAGTTTTTCATACCATTTCAAATGTGCAGATGGATCTCAGTTTTTCATACCAGATAGACAAGACGCGGATCCTTGCGGATGAATTTTCTCGGCCAACACCGATAACAAACCCCGAAAACCAAGGTCCCGTGTTGCATTGGCGTGCACATAAAAGATCACTTGGCAGTTGGAATTCAGTTGCTGCCCGGGCAAAATTTCCCCCATAGCACACTGTAAGACGTATGCCCGTCTTCAATTAGCCCAGGTTTGGTGTAGAAGATCGAGTAGGACGTTAAACTCCATTTCATTCATTGTGAACCCTGGATCCAGTTAGTGAGTCAGGGCCGTAACTAGCTCAGAGCAACGAGGGGGCGGGAATTGTTCTCAGGGGTGCTGTAAAATTGAAGGACAAAGGATTTTTTGTTTTGAAAATTGGACTGCACTCAGGGCAGCCTCATCAATCCTCAAAATACCCCTCATTTGAAGATTTGAAAAAGGTAAAAAATCCAGAAATGTGGATAAAATCCGTAGAAGTGGAAACACTGAGTATACAATATCAACTACCGATGATTTTTTCACAAGGGGGGGGGGGGCGAATATTTTTTTAGGGTCGACAATTTTTTCACAGGGTGGGGTGCTGGGCTGGACCCACCATGGCTGCTATTTGAATGACTTATAACATGCTTTTTTGGTTTTCAGATTACCAAAGAAGAGTTTATCAACTATTATTGTGGCGTCAGCGCATCCATTGACAACGATGCATATTTTGGTCTTATGATGACGAGTGCCTACGGAATATCTGCGTAATTAATAAAACTGCCAATATTATTTTTTATTATTGTATATATTCATGTAACATATTGTTTTTTTTCCACTCAGAATATTTAAACCGCAGACTCTCGTCCCTGATGTTGTCATAAGTGGGTAGGCAGGATTTACGAAGGGGTGTGGATAACTAGATTTCCAATCCTTTAATTTATCTCAAAGGTGGGGAGTTCAATTTGATTAAAATTCAGATTTATTTTTGTTTCATTTTTTTTATACTTACAATGGCCTCTACTACATGAAGAACTGAGCAGTTGTTGTGGGAGGTTGTGTCAAAGGTTATATGAGTGACATTTGACCCTATGACGTCAGACATTTGATTAACCTATCAGCGTCGAAGTTTCTATGGGTAACCCAAAGTTCTGTACAACTCACGCCAAAAACTTGCCATAACAGACCGTTTCATTGGCTAATCCCTCACATAATCCAGAATGCAAAACATATAACAACTCTTCCAGATCATAGTGTAGTAAAGACAAGTAAAATGAAATTTTGAACTATAAAAAACACAAAACCAAACCGGATCTTTGTGTTTTAATCAGATTGGTGGGGAGTTAGGCATGGGGCAACACACAAAGGTGTTATATTAATTGAGTAATTTAGATTGGTAAAGAAAAAAAAATGACCGCCTAATAATAACCCAAACACCTCATTCTGACCATCTGAGACACACTACCATTTAATTTTCGTCACGTTAGTTAAGTACGCCGACCATCTCTGAGTATTATTGTGTTAAACATCCACCCTCCATTTCAAATCATATCATCCAGATACTTGAATTGAAAAATAGGAGTCTTGAAATTTAGAATCTCATAGATAAGGTGACTATATTAGTCGTTTTTTTCCAAACAAATCTTGTAATAATCTAGGGTTTTGGTCAAGATAAAACCCCACTGAAGAACCATTTGTAACTATGTCTGTGGTCTATATGTAAATGTTATGTAAAATTAGTTTTAATTAGAAAAAGTTATTTAAGCTTTGCAACACAAAAAATCTAATTTGTCTTTTACTCTTCTGGTTGTTGACAACTGTTTGTTTTATCAAGACTACTTCGTATAGTGGTTTCGGGATATACGTGACAAGGTGTAGGGCCGCCTGTCCAACTTCTTGTGTTTTCTCTGGTTCCTCATACTGCTAATGACCCCTACGATTAATTGAATAATTGCAAAAAAATGGAACCATGTGTCCCACCCACCCCCAGGATGCTGCCTTGTGAAACTCACAACAGTAGGTAGAATGATACCAGAGACCCAACACAATTTTACTTTTCCATGCTTTGGTTTACAGCTTCATGTCAGGTGTATTCTGTTGTGCTTTTCGTGGGGTAGGGCACATACTCTAGTTACCTCCCCCTGGGCTCAGACCACTATTTCAGGTTTTAAATACAGGGTATTGTATGACTGCATAAAAATCATGACTTAACAATTGATTACAATCCCATTTGCTAGGAAACATTTTATTTTTTTTCAATTCTGTTTTTTTATTGCTTCGTTTCAATAGTCGTAAATGTTTCCTCATGTAAAGTGTACAAATATTGTTTGTTTTTATTGTTGACCAGCATAATACGATTAAAGCAGAGTTACTGATATATATGATTATTCTGTCAAACATCTATTACATACATCAAGTGTATTTTTACTTTACGATTCTAGTTATATTAAATTATTTCTTTTTAGTTAAACTACTTTTGTTTTTATTTTTTTTAAATGATGCCTTATGGAAAACAGCTTATGTATTTAGGTAGTTATCAACGTATTAGTAGCTATTTTCCATTTGGCATTAAATGGATAGAGAAATGAACCAAAACACATCCTTATGGAAAACAGTAAATATATTTTGGTAATTGTCTATAAATCAGTAGCTGTTTTCCAATAGTATGGGTGTCCTTGCTGAAGGAATTCCCACGAGGTGTCACTAGTAAAAACTCAGTTCCATGTGACCTTATCGATGTTAAGAAAACGATATGGGTATTAAATTCCATATTAACGACAAAAACTTAATATATGTCAACACATGAGTTCGTAATGTATGTACAGGAAAGCTGTTCTATAAGGTAAACTCTATAAGTTATGTCCCTTTATCTTTAGCAAGGATGCCCATTAAAGGCATATAGTAATAGGATAGATAGAGTAATACCCATACTTGTTGAAAACAGCTATTATCATATTTAGGCAAGGATTCGAAGAGTATTCTTTTTACTATGTCAATAACTGTTTTCCTCTAAATATGATCAAAGTTGGTTTCAGATCGTAGTTTAACCTTATGATTGGAAGTGCACGCGTTAACTATTCAACCCCCTCCCCTAAATGGAACAGATGGTTTGGGACCGCTAAAGGGTTAACAGCTATCTTATCTGAGTAATTTAATATCAATATCCAGTACTGCAATGGGAGATCATTTCAAGAAACTTTGACAGACATTAAGCAATCTTTAACTCTACAAAAAACAAAACTATGATCTAATAATGATGTTGTGAATTTTATCCTGTCAAAACAAAACTATAATACAATAATTATATTGTGCCTTTTTTATCCTGTCAAAACAAAACTTTAATACAATATTATATTGTGCATTTTATCCTGTCAAAACAAAACTATAATCTAATAATTATTTTTGGCATTTTATCCTGTCAAAACTAAATGATGATATTACTTTATATAATTATAATGTATATACACACACAAGTTTATATTACTTATAATGAATATACATATACATGTGTTATATAATTATAATATATATATATATATATATACATAGTCATTTTCCTCTGTTATGACCTAAAGTTATTGTAATAGTAATGCGCTTGATAACAAGGAAAGTACTAGCCAAAATTTTAATTTTTAGTGTTTTTTCTCTAATATTTAAATTTGACTTATACAATATATATACACAGAATGTATGCATACACAAGTGACAAAAACAGGATTAAATCATACTAATGAATATACACACATAATTTTAATGAATATACATACATAATCATAATGAATATACACACATATTCTATAATTATAATGAGAATACACACATCATATACTTATACACTGATCTTATTAATGAATACACACACCGTTTCTGTAAATGAACACACACACATATTCTATAATTATAATGAATACACATAGAATTATATAATTATACATAGGTTTATATAATTATAACAAATACACATAGAATTATATAAATACACATAGGTTTATATAACTATAATACACATAGAATTATATAATTACACATAGGTTTATAGAATTATATAACTACACATAGGTTTATAGAATTATATAGCTACACATAGGTTTATAGAATTATGACGAATACACATACATACACAGAGAATCTATATGTAATATGAATATACATACAAAGATTTAAATCATATTGAATAAACATTATGAAAATACATACATAGCTTTTTAATGTATATACACACAGTTATATATATCGATGCCATAGTTCTGGAAAAGTGCCACTTTTGACCCTAATGGATTTTTTTGCATACGATCACTAATCACATTGGGTGGCTTCTCTATGCAAAATTTCAGAACTGTAAGGTTGTAACTTCCACAATAAAATTACTTTTTAAAATGTTGATATCCTATTTGCGTTATTAAAATTGCAGTAGGTTTTCCTCTTATATCTCAAAAACTAAATCCAACAATTTTGTACACAATAAGACCTTTCAGAACTATGACATCGATATATATATATATATATAGAACATTTGAAAAAACCATGACAACAGGAATTGTTAATGGTTAATTGTACAGATGAAGATTTATTTGGTGTGAATTAGGGATGGAATTTCCCCGTATATTCAAGACTTTTTATCCGACGCTCTTTTCCAGAAAACACAACAGATAAAGAGACCTAAAGGGCGGATACATGTAACAATTATTGAAATACAAAACCACATCATTAAATAATATCCATAAATTAGCTTTAATAATAATAAACAATTTTTATTACTCCATCTTCAACATATTCACATAAGATAATTTAGCTTCTTCGTTACGTAAATTACGTAAACTGTAGGTGGTATCTGAAATTAAAGAATCTTGAGTTAAATTATATTTGTAGCATGAACGGCCATTATTCATTCCTTCTTTTCATTACAATAGGGGACTTTTTGTTGACCTCCTGTCAGTAAATATGAATTCTTAACCTCTATTTTGTTCCCTAAAATCATATCTCGGTGGTATCGTTCAGTTCTACTCCACTAATCTCTGGATCCATTATCTGCCTGTGATAATTGTGCTATTTTGATGGACCAATCCAAAAATTACAAACGAAGTAACTTGCATTTTATTGCAACTAAATTGAATGTACATACTGCTTTATTTATGGCGAATGTAGGCCTAAGTGAATGTAAACCATGATGCTAAGACCACTATGAAAACTGTTTTTTTGATTGGTTCATAGAATCAACCCACGTGCCAATGAAATCATCAAGGTCAGATAATTTGAATTTGTGAAAGCCCTGGGTCTACTCGCAGTGTTTTCTTCATGAATTCGAATTATCTACCCTTGATGATTTAATTGGTGGGTTGATTCTACAAACCAATTAAAAAACAGTGTTTGTTAAATCAGATTCAAAATAGAAATGAAAATTGAATAATATTGAAAATGTTATTAAAATTACTACGTCTGCATAAAGTTATGAGAGTTTGAAGTTTTGACAAAATGTAGCATAGATTGTTTATTAACTTATGTAGCAACAGTACTTGACAAGACCGAGTTTTGGTTATCTATTTCATCGTTAAACTTTTAAATGGCCGAGGTGTTGAAATCTAATTAAAATTTGAGCCATCCAAAGGCCCAGGGAGATGATTATGGGCTGATAAATGTTTAAATAATCATTTCTATAACATTTAAAGTCCAAAAAGAAGCTGAGCAATAAATATGATGGTCTCCTGGTAAAAGTTTTGTACAAAAAGCAAAAAAAAAACTGCACTTTTAATGTCAAGACTTGTTATTACATCATTACAATGTATAAGGAGAGAGTGAGAGAAATGGAATCATTTTGGGACTAACATATGGTTAAATTTCATTTCAATAATTCGCTGACGCATAGGGATCTTTATCAGTGCCAGTGGGAGGAAAATTGAGAAAACCCACAAGGTTGGACAGGCAAATCTACTCCTTGTCACAAACTACCAGGGATTTGAAACCACACCAGTTGACTCAATGACAGTCTTAATGATACAGCATGAATGTGCTAACCATTCGACCACCCAACCCCCCCTATTACATCATTTAGCAGACCTGATTATTGAAAAAGATTTAAAAAGATTGAGCTAGCATGTAGGTATAATAGTAAATAGATGTAATTACTAAATAGATTTAATAATTACCTAGAGGTATAAAGAATGTATCCCCAGTTTCTAGTACGGTAACTTTTCTATGTATAGTTACAGCTAATTTACCATGTAATATACGAAATATCTGAAATAATAAAACATATAAAATATCTAAAATAATAGAAACATAATATCCATGATTTACTGTCTGAAATAATAAAACATAAAATTATGTGATTTATTGTATAATATCTGAAATACATGAACACAGCATCATATGACTAACTATATACATATATATACATACAAAATATCTGAAATAATACTGTATTTATATCGACATATATTATATCCATAGGTGTTGTTATGAACAGTTTTAAGTTTAATTCAAACAGCTAGAGATGTATTTTAACCTATCTATTTTCAAATTAACATTCACATTCATAAAGTTTGTTCAATCAACCCCAGCTCTTGGACATCCTGTGAAACACCAGTAAAAGAAACTAAATTAAACACAGTTAGGCAGTTGTGAAACCCTGGTAAAGGAAACTAAATGAAACAGTCAGGCAGTTGAATGGCCATCAAGTGAAACCCCGGTAAAGGAAACTAAACGGAACACAGTTAGGCAGTTGAATGACCATCCTGTAAAACCCTGGTAAAATAAACTACATGGAACACAGTTAGGCAGTTGAATGGCCATCAAGTGAAACCCTGGTAAAGCATACTAAATGGAACACAGTTAGGCAGTTGGCCCTGAATGTTGTCACATACACATGTACATTAGGTATAAATAAGTAATTTAAGTCATAAGATAGTATTAAGGGGAGAGGCTGGTCGAAATTTGAAGGGATTATCAGGGCTGTTGTTTGAAGGATACACATCAAATTTCATTGAGATTGGTTAATAATATCATGAAAAATACAACTTACAAGTGTACTGCTTGTTACTCTCTGTAAAGGTTTCTCCGATAATCCTCGTAGTATTATTTCTCCTGCAGAAAACGATCTTTGGTTTACAGACCTACACATCACATAAGGATCAGAAGCTTTAGGACTCTCTCCATTAGGTCCTATATACGCGACACTGTCTTGCGCTGCTATACAATCTAAAACATGATCAAAGATATTTAATAATGTAAAACAGTCTAATTGATAGAATATGCGACAATTAAGTCAGTACAACAAAAAACGTATTCTCGATTATCCATTTTTTGATTCAATCATCAATAAGCCTTGAGCAGCAGGTTGGATTTCAATTCAGTAAATATTGCAGACTAGCGATGACATCGAGAGTTGAGTGTGATCTGGATAAGTTAATTAATGTCTAATTAATAGTTTATAAAACATTTCAGGCCTACAGAAAGATCCGCAATTGGCAGATTTAGCTCTTGTATCATGCATGTTTAAAGGAGAATGAACAATCCAATTACTGATAACATAATTTCACCGAAACCGTTTTTAATGACTTCAATTTTAAGTGACTAAAAGAATTACTGACAATTATAATAATAATAATAATAATAATCTTATCATTTTACAAGGGTAGCAAATTAAGCCTGAGGCTTATTTTCAATTTGGCCCTTGGCACAGATCGTGCGAATGATTTTGATCATTACTGCAGGAAGAAACCGAAAATCTCGGGGGGAAACCTGCCTGATCGGACGGGACCGAATATCCCTCTCACTTACAACGATAAAGTTCTTGCCCTGAGCTGGGATTGAACCCTTGTTGCATTTGTGAAAAGCCGCCTCTCCATCACCACGGCTATCCGACCAGTCCAGGCACAATTTCTAGTACACTACATGACCTATGACCATCTTCATTAGTGTGGAATGTGCCGATACATAGGATGATAAACCCCATTTATTCAACCATTTTCCAGGGGATCATGGTGGCTAAGTGAATAAGGCACTGGTTTGCTAGCCTGGAGGTCGGGTGTTCGATTTTCTGGCATGATTTCCCCTTGTCAGTGATGCAGAAGGAGGGCCTGACAAGGACAGCTGCCTAGTCATTCGGACGGTACGGAAAACCAAGGTCCCTTGTACACATTGGAGTGCACGTAAAAGTTCCCTCGGCAGTTAGAATTCAATATAGGAGTAGGCCGTAGCGCAGCTGCCCGGGCAAAATTCGCTCATAGCACACTGTATGGTGTATGTCTGTCTTCCATTAGCCCAGGTTAGGTACATAATAGTAGGACGTTAAATCCCATTTCATTCATTCATTCAACCATTTTCCAATTTTATTTATGATGTATCAAGGACGACTTCAGAGGCAGACCCAGGAAATCCTGTTAGGGGGGGCCTGCATGGGGTCCCCATTGAGTTTTTTTTTGAAAAAATCGGGGTGTCAGTGGTGATTTGTGGCGCATATCTATTTTTTATACTGTTATTTAGGCCCCCCCCCCCCCCTGGATCCGCCTCTGGACAACTTGATACATAAAACAGATTACCTACCAACAAAAACTTCTTCGTTTGTTTCTGGGTTAATAATGGGAAGTTCGTGACCAAACGTCATTTCTAAATCATCTGGTAAAACAGTGTGCATTGACAAATTCCGGCCATCCTTTTGTCGTCTTTGTTTTGCCTTCTTCACTGTAAAAGTATAAATTACAAGTAATTAAAGTCTCTGATCGCAACGGTCATGCTGCCAATCGCCATTACTGTCAATGGCCGTCCTCGCTAGTAAAAACTTGGTTCCACACAACCTTATCGATGGTAAGAGAACCGTAACGGTATTAAATTCCATATTAACAACAAAACCTAAGTTTGACAACACACGAGTTTGTACATGAAAACCGTGCTGTAAGGTAAACAATGAGGTCCACCTCGTCTACAAATTATATTCCTTTATCTCTAGCGAGGACACCCAGACCCCATTGCGTCAAAAACATAAAATATTCAATCTTGAGAAATTTTGACTGGCGGTAAGTATTTCCTGTATGTCGATTCTTATTTAGCAGCGTCAATAAAAAAATTTTGTCACAAAGCTTTGAGTTGATGTTTTGGTGGACATTGGTTTTAATGCATAAATAAAACTACTTACATTTATTTCGCTTTAACCTTGCTTTAGCTAGTTTGTCACTATGAGCTAAATACTTGGCTTCATTAGAAGGTTGAACGGCCATTACATGTACTCCTACAAATGAAAAAGATAACAAGTTTGCAAAACATGAAAATGATATGAAATGGGGTTTAACATGCTACTGTTCTGCTCCAAACTGGGCTAATGAGGATGGGCATACACCATACTAATTTACCTGCGCGCTAATTTGTACACAGGATCTAAGTTTTCCGTCCCATCTGAACGAATAAACAGCTGCCCCTGTCAGGCCTCCGTCCTGCATCACTGAAAAGGGGGAAACCACGCCGGAAAATCTGGATGAACTTTCTCAACCCAGCTAGCAAAACATACACCCACAGCAGGTAAGTCATATGATCGGTCCATAAAGATTGTCACATATTTTTTCTTTAGTTGGTAAAATTATACAATGTGTATAAATTTCAAGTCAGTTGGATGACAATTTGCTTAAAATACAGATCTATATTTTGTTTACTTTTTTTTAATACTTTTGATGGCCTACACTACATGAAAATCTAACAAGTTGTACTAGAAGGTAGGGTTTGGGGTCGTATGCGCCTATGATGTCATAAATTGATTAATCAATCAGCACTAACATTTCTAGTGGTTTACCCACAGTTCCGTGCATGGTACGCCAATAACTCACTGTAACTGACTGTTACATTGGCTAATTTCACACTTGAACCAAAACACTGGTAATAAAACAACTCTTCCTAGTCTAGTAAAGTAAAAACGAAATTTTGAACTATAAAAAAAAAACGAAATAGGATCTGTGTTGTAATGACCGAGATAAAAATAATTCCAGAACATTCAATCAACTTCCCGTGTAAATGACTTACCTGATCTGCGTCTGTAATCGTAAACAATTCTCTCCATTTTATGACTTTCTAGTGTCTGAACTCGGACACGCCTTGACCTTCGAATCCCTTCTGGTGCTGGCTCAGGGTAAACTACAATACAAACATAGAAACTAGTCAGTCTTTATGAGAGAGAGAGAGAGAGAGAGTGGGAAAGAGAGAAATCAGGTTTAACGTCCACTGACACAAACTTGGTCATTTTGGGACTAACACATGATTCAATTTTATTCCAATAATTTGCTTGCGCTTAGGGGTCTTTAGCAGTGGGAAAAAACTGTAGGACACGGAGAAAACACACGAAGTTGTACAGGTGACCCTACTCTTTGTCATGTAAAACCAGTCCTGGGAATCAAAACCACACCATCTGACTCAATTACAGACTTTATGATACAACACGCACATGCTAACCACTCGGCCATCCACCCCCCTACCACATTGCCTTTTAGTAGTCGACAGTTTAATTACAACAAAATTATAGCAATGCTAAAGATAACAGACATGAGAAACTTACTTATTTTTGATTTCTGTGGAATTTTAAATATTGTTGGTGATTCGGAATCTGTGACATCATGGAAATGACAGATAGAACCTGTATAATTACCATATGTCTTATTGGTCTCTAAAAAACAAGAAGAGAACAAAATTATAAAACAAATAGAACATTGTAGAAAATTACAAACAAACAAAAGAATCAATTAATGCAACTAGCAGCTAATTAATTTTTCAACACCCCTCAAATGTTTTAAACCCAACACTCCTTATCTTAATTAACCTACGCAACAGTAGGAACCCAATAGGAGTTGTGTGAAATCGGAAGTAGTTAAACATAGAGAAATAACAGACTGATTAAATACTCAACACTGTTAGTAAAAGTAAACAGTTATAAACCAACACTCATTATCTACTCTAGATGGACCACTTTACACTACACAACTAATTTCAATCTATATTTCGGTTTGTTTCTTTAAACTACATGAAGATCTATCAATTGTAGTGGGAAGTCACGTCTGTGGTCATACGAGTGGCTGTTGACCCTATTATTTCAGACATTTGATTAACCCATCAGCGTTAATGTTTCTATTAGGATACCCAGTTTGCCAAGTACTCGACGTAACAGACAGTTTCATTGGCTATATAACAACTTTTCCAGATTTTAAGTGTTGTAAAGACAAGTTCAATGAAATTTTGAACTAAAAAAAACAAACGAAATAGGATCTGTTTTAATTAGATTGAACTAATTTAACAATGTGCCATTTAAAAACAACACAGCTACCCCAGTTGTAGCGTAACTAAGGCCATAATTAAAAGATTGTTTGTTTGCCCAAACGCTACCTACCCAAAAAAAAGCTGCCTACTCAAATTCTTTTATTACCATTTGGATAGATTTTTTTCTTAACAGCAGTATTTTTACGCTTGACAACGACACCCAAACACGAAATAATCGGTCAGGAGATTGAACAGCCACTTTCATGTCTATACATAGTAACACCCAACTCAACAAGTGATTTGGTAAAATCTCGTTATTTATCGTCAAAATCTGGTTCACCCAAAATAAAAAAAGAATTTGCCTACCTACCTACACATACCTAATCATCATGAGTCGGGTTTGGGCAAACTGAAATATTTTAACCCTGGCCTTATTAATGGGATCCCTAAACAAATAACCAATGTTTAATGTTTATCACCTACTGTTAACATTTCATTTAGATACTAATATTGTAACCGATCTCGAAAATCAAATTTACATACCTTCTGGAGAATCTTGAGATTCCACATTTATAGAAACACTTCGTGGATTTTTTTTCTGGGCTGACAGTGTTCCAGGTTGTACGAGGCATGGAGTTAAAGTAGGTGTTGTTTGAGTACTTATAACAGTTGGACTTTCTTCTTCTACATCACAAGTCTCGACATCTACAAATAATATGTCAAACTGGGATTCAACAAAATGAAATGAAATTTAATGTCCTAGTGTTCTGCTCAGATTTGGCTTAGGAAGACAGGCACGCGCCATACTGTGGGCTACATGTACCGTGGAAATTTTACCTAGACAGCGGCACTACAGCGTTCTCTTAGGGCATACTCGATTGAACATTCTGGAGTTGAATTCTTTCAATCTGAAAATAGTGTCAATTGAGTGAAAAGAGGAATTTGGGAGTACAACGCATGTGCTGACTGCATAAAAAATATCTCAACCAATCATGATAGCTGAAACATATTTGTTACTTTAAATACGTCAAAATTCTACTCACACCACCACAGCGGTCGGGACTGACAGAACTGTGACAGGACTAAATTCTGTCAATTTGGGACGTTCTGGACTGTCAATCGAGCATCCCCATATATTCCAACTGTGAAGCAATCTTCATGTGGGCCTATAAAAGCACATCGGATAAAAAGATAGAGAGAAATGGGGTTTAACGTCCACTCGACACAAACTAGGTCATTTCGGACTAACACATGGTTCCAATTTTTTTCAATAATTTGCTTGCGCGTTGGGGTCTTTAGCAGTGGGAGGATCCGGGGAGAAAACACACAAGGTTCGACAGACGACCCCTACTCCTCGTCATGTCAACGGGATTTGAAACCAAGCCAGTTGACTCAATGACAGGCCTTATGGTACAACACGCACAGGCTAACCATTCAGCCGTACACCCCCAGATAAAAAGGTTTTGTCCCCCTACCTTGCTGCACCTGGTTGTTTTCCATGGCTGTTCTATGTAAGCTGTTGATAGCTGATAAACGACCAGCAGTAAATCTACGATGGCGTATTGATACACCACTTTTAGGCGTATCTAGAGGTATTTTACGTAAGAAACTTTCGTCAATACGAGTTGATTCTGCTATAGAAGCTGTAAAGATAAATTAAATGAAACATCTTATTATTTTTAGTCCTGCGGATGTAGTACAAAAAAACTTGTTTTATATCACATTGATGTGGATCTAAATAAGAGAGAGAGAGAGAGAGAGAGAGAGAGAGAGAGAGAGAGAGAGAGAGATGGGGTTTAATGTCCACTTGACAAAAACTAGGGTCATTTTGGGAATAACATACGGTTCAATTTTATTTCAATAATTTGCTTGCGCTTAAAGGTCTTTAGCAGTGGGAGGAAACTGGAGGACCCGGAGAAAACCCATGAGGTTTGACAGGCAAACCTACTCCGTGACACATACAAATGGGGATTCGACTCAATGACATGCCGCATGATACAGCACACACATGCTAACCCCCCAATGCCCAACAAAGTGTAGAGTTTAAATCCATACCTGGTAGATTCCCGTCCAGTTCTTGTATAGACATATCATATTCTTGACAATAAACCGATTCTGACGGTACAACATCACTATTATCATCAATAACTACCGTACGACGGCGAGATTTAGTCATTATCACAGAATCCTCAGATACAGTACTAATATTTTCTTTATCACTTGTCAATTTCTTCATTTTATCAGACATACCTAAATCACTCTCGTTATTTGAATGTCTTTTTCTAGTATCGTTATTTAATGATTTTACATCAGTGACATCCATGGGAGTCGTATTCGTTTCAATTTCTTTTGTAGATTTACGATTTTTTGTCGAACTGCCACTTGGCAATCCGGATGTAGATGTATCTTTATCAGCTAGCGTTTTTTGTAGGGTTTTATTCACAATTTGAGATACGTCATTCCCGGAAAAACACGTTTCTGAGCTTTCAATTGATTTTGTATTGTTGCGACTACTTTTGTTCAATTTAGAGTTATTGCCCTTAGATAGGGTCCTATTACTACTTCTAAGCGATCTATTAGTTGTTTCTAATTGCGAGACATCACCTGAGCCATTGACAGAGAGTTCATAAGGAACGATCTTCGACTTGTCAATTACCCTACCACTTTTATTTAGTTTTGAAATATTCTTTTTGGAAAGTCTACTGACATAAGAGCGATCTGAAGTTGTTTGTGATAATTCATCCACTGCATTGTCCATATGATCACTTTTGTTTGTATCGGAACTGCTATAATCTAAAGCGTCGTATATTATATTTCCGGACTCTGTCACATTTCTAGATTTATTTAGAGTATGATTGTTATGTCTCGTCGAATCACTTAATTCTTCATTATTGCCATTTATAGAAATAAAATTTTTCGAAGAATTCCTGGCTGATTTTCTCAAAGATCTCGTTGAAGTATTCACAATGGAATATGTTTGTGATACAGACTCAGAATTCTTCAATGTTTCCTTTTGGAATGACCTATCAGCACTAGAAGCTTGGTTCAGTAATTGCAAATTTTTATGAATTTCATCCACGACTGATATGGATACATTGGCACCATTAAATTCACTTTTTCTTGGCTGTTGACTTTTTTCTTGGATCTTGTCGAAAGATCGTCCCCTCCGTGGTCCATTCCGGGGTATTTCATCCAAGTGATAGACCCGACTGGGATCATGTTCATCGACTATGTAAAGATTTTCTGTGTCATCAGATTGTTGTGGGTCGTCTATTTGTTGATGAAAAGCAGATTGGTCTAATATTACACCTTCTTCTACACAAACTAAATTAGATTTATTTCCTTTTTTATTCCTATAAAAATAAATAATAGTGTATGGAATAGAGAGAGAGAGAGAAAGAGAGAGAGAAGTGGGGTTTAATTTCCACTCGACACAAACTAGGTCATTTTGGGAGTAACATATAATTCGCTTTGCCACGTACAATCGGGGATTTGAAACCACACCAGTTGACTCAATGACAGGATTTATGATACAGTGCACTCACGCTAACCATTCGGCCATCCCCCCCCCTAATAGTGTATGAAATAACCAGAGATATCATGTGACTCATCATATTGAAATTGGTAATAATTAGAGATTTATACAAATTGAGATATGGTCATAATTACATTTAATATAATTCCTGGCTCTGTATCAGGTTCAAGGGCTGAGATATTGGCAAAAACGCCCACCTGAATAAGAGATAATTTCAAAACCAGATTGACGTGCACGTAAAAGCTCCCTTGGCAGTTGGAATTAAATATAAGAGTAGGCCATGGCGCAGCTTCACCGGCATAATTTCCCTCTTAGGACACTGTATGGCGTATGCCCATCTTCATTAGCCCAGTTCTGAGCAGAACAGTAGGACTTTTAACAACCCTTTGATTTCTACCGCAGTGTAGTAGGATATATCAGCATTACCTGTACTTTGATTGGTTTAAATTATCACTTGTTGATTCTATAAAGCTTTCAACAACACCAGAATATGACAAACTGAAAATAAAATCAACACAAATTTGTTTTATTTTATTTTTAAATCATAAGGTCTGTCATTGAGTCAACTGGCATGGTTTCGATGACCCGGATATATGTGACAAGAGTAGAGTCGCCTGTCCAACCTCATGGGTTTTCTTCGGGTCTCCCGGTTTCCTTGCCCTGCTAAAGACCCCTACGCGCAAGCAAATTATTGAAATAAAATTGAACTATGTGTTAATCCCCAAATCAACTAGTTTGTGTCGAGTGAACGTCAAAGACCATTTCGCTCTCTATTTCATTTTGTGTAAAACAGCTCTGAAATGTCTCAAGATAATATGCTTTATTGAAGAAATACCAGTACACCGACTCCACTAAGATGCAGCAGCCAAAAAACATTAATGAATCAAAATGGCCAATAGTCCAGTATCCTTCAGCAACGTAAAAACGGATAATCAAGTCTTTATTTTTTTATCATACAGACTTTAGTAATGATGATCGAGGCAAGCCTAAAATTCAAAAGCTAATATCTTGGTTAAATATTGCCTACTATGACTTTGAATGAGCTGGATTGATCTAGTACAAGTTAACATTAAATACATCTCTCTGTCTCTCTAATTATCCAAAAACATGACCTACGATGACTTTGAATTAGCTGGATGGGTCTAGTAGACAATAAATCCCTCACTCACCGTTTCTTAGTTTTAAAGGAATTTATTGGTGAACTTTTCTTCACAGCATCATTTTTAGTAATTGAACCTGTTAATTCCCCTCCTGTATTGATACCCGATTGTGTTTGGATCGCCTCTAGTGTCACAGCAGATTCACGGGTTGGTTCTACTCCAGTTTGTTGTTCTTTTGCAACAATATCAGTGATGTTATCCGAGTCTTCAGCCAAGATCGGAGTCCCATCTGGGAAATATGATATAACAGAGGGTAGTGTCTGGCTTAGTTTAACAAGATTACTCTTCCGAGAAGATTTCAATATTGTCTGAAATAGAACATAAAATGGTAAATTCAAAAAAAATATATGGTATAATTGAATCAAATTTTCAACTAATCCATTTCACTGCAGTCCTCAGAAAAATAACAAAATAGGGCGGTTGATCAAATCTGACAATTTTTTCTCCAAGGTACATGGCGTCACATTTTCCAGCAATTAGTTTAGATGAAATTATTCTCGAAATAAATTGACTGTTCTGCTCCGATTAGGCTTATGAAGATAGGCTTACCCATACAGTGTGACGAGAGAGAGAGAGAGAGAGAAATGGTGTTTAATGTCCACTCAACACAAACTAGGTCATTTCGGGACTAACATGGTTCAATCTCATTTTAATAATTAACGCGCATAGCCCGGTCTTTAGCAGTGGGAGGAAATTCGGAGAAAACCCCTTGAGGTTTGAAAGGTGAGTAAACGTCTTGGCACTCATAAACCGGGGAATAGAAACCACGCCCATGGACTCAATGAAGCAGAGAGAGAAATGGGGTCTAATGTCTATTCGACACAAACTAGGTCATTTCAGGACTAACACATGGGTTAATTTTATTTCAATAATTTACTTGCGCGTAGGAGTCTTTAGCAGTGGGGGAAAACCGGAGAACCGGGAGAAAACCCAGGAGGCTAGACAGGCGACCATACTCCTTGCCATGTACAACCAGGGATTCGAAACTATGCCAGTTGACTCAGTGACAGGCTTTATGATACAGCGTGCACGCTTACCATTCAGCCATATGATATAAGATCATAGAACCTGAATCACAAAGCCAGCAATCTACAATACCTGATATTCTCTATAACTGTAATTGCCACCATCTTTTAAAGAAACGGACGATACATTTATTGTTTTTTCTGATCGACTTCTCCTCTTCAAATAATCTTGTCTTTCATCGTCCATAAACTGAACCTCTTCGTCTTCGTCTGTACGGGAATGATTCGCCTCAGGTTGATCGGAATCTGTCAAGTCCTGTTCCGTAAGGGTCTTGTCCTTTTGCGACCTCATGGAGACAACAGACTGATCTTTATTACCAGTTTCCTTGTCATTTGTTTCATCTTCATGCTTGACCGATTCATCATCTTCATGCTTGACCAATTCATCTTCTTCATCCTTGACCGATTCATCTTCTTCATCCATGACTGATTTATCTTCGTCATGCTCGACTGATTTATCTTCATCATCCTTGACTGATTCATCCTCCTCGTCAATGACCAATATATCCTCCTCATTTGGATCTCCATGTAACACACTTTTCTCAATTCCCTCTTCACCAAGTTTTTGCCCCTCGTCTAGTTCTGCAGCGGGTTCAAGGCTATCTCCATTACATTGCTGTACTCCGTTTTCATCATCTTGATTTTCTTCATTTGTGAGGTCATTATCAATAGTCTTTGATGTCTGAAATAATCAACAAATCAGATTCAATTTCGTATTTAAATCACTTGAAATTAGCCACAGCGGAGAAAAACTGGGGTGAAAGATGAGAAGAAAAAATGGCTACAGCAAAATCAGATACCATGTTGTCAATTTGCCATAGTAAATCATGTAGATGAACTTTAGAAATTAGATGATAGCATGACATCAAACATACATTATACAAGAGCTAAATCTGCCTATTGCAGGGTTTTCTTTAGGCCTGAAATGTTTAGTAAAGTATTAATTAGATGTTAATTAACTTATCCAAACCATAATCAACTCACAATGGATTTACTGGATTAAGATCTGATTTGCTGCTCAACTTGGATTCATGATTTAATCATGAAATGAATAATCAAGACTATGTTTTTTGTTCTACCGACTTAAGTTATGATGCTCAAGGCTCTTCTTAAAATTTATTTGCTAAAATCTCAGTTCAGAGTGGAGCAATATGACTGAAATTTTCAATTTCCCTTTACATTATCTTGTTTTTAACTATTATAGTGAGAACTTTCAGCTCTATATCTATTTCCGTTAAATATATCTTTAACAAATTTAGAACTTTAAATCTAATATAGTCAAAGACAAGAAAGTTTATAAAAACTTACCAAAGATTGGAGTCCAGTAGTAATTGATAGCGAGGATAATGAACTGTCCGGCTCTGTATTATAAATGAAATAAATCAAATTCTATGAATGAAATAAATCAAATTCTATAAATGTAAATAAATTGAATTCTATGAATGTAATAAATCAAATTCTATAAATGTAATAAATCAAATTCTATAAATGTAATAAATCAAATTCTATAAATGTAAATAAATCAAATTTAAGTCAATAGTGTTATACTTTACAGAATAGATATTAATAAATTCCCCGCTCACCAGTAGTAAGAATACTAAATAACATGTGGCTTTGTACACAGGTGGGTCAATGTTTTTGCATCCTATCCAAACTACTACTACTAGACAACCTTTTCCTGCTAGAGAGAGAGAGAGAGAGAGAAATGGGGTTTCACGTCCACTCGACACAAACTAGGTCATTCCAGGACTTACATATGGTTTAATTTTATTTCAATAATCCGCTTGCGCGTAGGGGTCTTTAGCAGTGGGAGGAATCCGAGGACCCGGAGAAAACCCACGAGGTTTGACAGGCGACCCTACTCCTTGCCACGTACAACGGGAGATTTGAAACCAGGCCAGTTGACTCAATGATAGGCTTTATAATACAGCGCGTATGTGCTAACCATTCAGCCATCCAACCCCCCTCCTACTAGAAGAAAACAGTTTGTAAACACTTACCGGTATCTGAGAAATAGTCACTGAAAATTTCAAATCCACTTGCATCTCTTCTGATATTCTTTCCTGCTCTCACATTCCTCCGAGTTCGCCTAAAATAGATTATATTTGTCAATTCTATTTCATTGTTAATGATAATAATAATAATAATAATGTGAGTGTTTATAATGCGCTATATCCGTTAACTAAGTTTATGCTCAAAGCGCTACACAATTACTATCCCAGTCTCTAGGATACAAGTAAAGTCTGATTACCTCCCTTTACCGCTGCACTCTTTAAATCTTAGAAAGAGTCTGAACATATGCTGCCCAAGGAGTGCAACAGTTTTAAGTGTAATACATACATACATCATCCTAGCGGTACCCATTGTAAGCTGGCTTAACCGTGAAGGACTGCTATAACAATCTAAAATTGTTTAAAGGGACAATCCCGAATTAAACAGGGGCTCAAAAAAAAAAAGTCTGAAAATGTATGAAAATAAAACACCAAAATATAGGGGAATGGGGTATTTACTTTGTCTCAAAATTTCAACTCAAAATATTGAGTTGTTTGGACGTGAACGCCAAAACTGCTTATCCGGACACGTAACCCTTTTAAGATTTTGGGTCAATTGTTTAGTTGGGTGACCTTATAACCGATTACTGTTACTTGAACTGGTATTTTAACACAAAATTAAGCAGTTTTAATCCCAAAACAAATATTGAGATTAGCCCTTTAATGTCCACTGCCGTAACTTGAAACTATCTTAGTCTGAAACAGATTGAAGTCCATTGCCCTAACCAGGTAACTGATTTGAGAGAGAGAGAGAGAAATGGGGTTTAACGTCCACTCAACACAAACTAGGTTATTTTTGGACTAACATATGGTTTTTAAATTTTATTTCAATAATTTGCTTGCGCGTAGGGGTCTTTAGCAGTGGGGGAAAACCGGAGCACCCAGAGAAAACCAATGAGGTTGGGCAGGCAACCCTAATCCTTGCCACATGGATTCGAAACCACGCTAGTTGACTCAATGACAGGCTTTATGATACAGCGGGCGCATGGCTAACCAGAGAAAACCAATGAGGTTGGGCAGGCAACCCTAATCCTTGCCACATGGATTCGAAACCACGCTAGTTGACTCAATGACAGGCTTTATGATACAGCGGGCGCATGGCTAACCATTTAGCCATATTCCAACCCCCCTTAACTGATTTGAACTTACCATCCTATATCTCTACCTAACCGAAGACTTGGACTCTGAAAAACATAAACATCAGGCTATACAACAAAGCTAGATTCAAAATTTTTGAATTAAAATATACAGTAGCACGATTTACCCAAATCACCCAAATCTACCATTATTTCCATATTTGATAATTTACTGTTCTGTATGCCAAATTTGCATTTTTAATTTAAAATCATAAGGTTTGTTTTTGTTTCAAGGATATCCCTCAAAATACAATTTCCAAACAAGTGACTTTGGTTACTACTTCCAAACTTGCTTGGAAATGGCATTTTGAAGGGTATTTTGACACCAAGACTGTAAATTGAATATGACAATTTGTGGCAAATATCAATATAAATTATTGTCTTGTAAGTTGAAATAATGGTGGATTTGGGTAGATTTGGGTAAATCCTGCTACCCTAAAATATTACATGTAAATCATGGGATCAAACTCATGGCTTGCATCTATGACACACTTTTATTGGGGTTTAACGACTTGTCAAAATAGATTAAGTTTATTTCTATGGCTGTATGTGCAATACAATTGAGATAATTTTGTTTTAATTTCAGCTATTCCCACTAATCTTCAATGAAATTAACCTAATAATGGATTCTGTGTGATGCATGCAGGGAGGGACGGACCATTCTTGCTTTTTGGTCTCATTTGAGTCTAACATGAAATACCTATAGAAAATTTCCAATTTATAAAACTGTAATCATTGATTAATACTTTGGATGCAGCTATGGGGGGTGTGGCGCCAGGCAGGGTAAACTAACTCTTCCGGACACCTGTTACCACTGCTTTTCGTGTATTCTGTACACGGTAAACAGTCCATTTGCTGATTACACTATTTTGCTTTCAAGAATAAACTATTTGACCTATAACGTTTTTAGGACTTCTAATTCTGTCTTATGATTTGGATTGTTCGTACTTGGTTTTTATTTTATTAAGCCTACCCTTTTCTTCTTCTTATTTTTTGAAACAGCCGTAGTAACATTTGATTCAACATCTGATAAGACACTTCTATTGTTCTTATTCGATCTTAATGGTACAGTTATTTCTAATGTTGATTCTGCCTCTGGAAAACAAAATGACAGTTAATAATAATAATAAGCCCATTTATATCGCGCTAATTCCACATATATTCGTGCTAATAGCGCTACAAAAACACACACAATCACTCTTGCAAATATTTCTTAAAACATGATATCTGATTTACCAGGTACTACATACAAAATATATATTTCCTCCTAAAAATGAAATGAAATGGGGTTTAACGTCCTACTGTTCTGCTCCAAACTGAGATAATGAAGACGGGCCATACAATGTCCTATGAGTAGCACTGCTGTCTTGGGGAAGTTCCCCTCATCATACCGCCCTATACCTTAAGCCTGTTTTCATTAGCCCAGTCAGCGTAGAACAGTAGGACGTTAACCCATTTCATTTTAATTCATTTGTTATCAACCAAGTACCGGTCTTCAATTAGCCCAGGTTAGGTGCAGAAGCGTAGGACATTAATTCCCCTTTCATTCATCAACCAAGTAGCCTATAAGTTTCATTATTCTTACCTGTAGCAGAAAAATAATCATCAAAAATTTCATATCCATCATCAGTAACTCGAATATTTTTACCTTCTTTTACATTTTTACCTGTGCGACTAAAAATAAAATGATTTTAAAAAATATATTTAAGTCGACATAAACAATATGAGAGAGAGAGAGAGAAAGAGAAATGGGGTTTAATGTCCATTTGACACAAACAAGGTCATTTCGGGACTAACATATGGTTCAATTTTATTTCAATAATTCACTTGCGCGTAGGGGTCTTTAGCAGTGGGAGGAAACCAGAGGACCCAGAGAAAACCCACGAGGTTGGACAGGCGACCCTACTCCTTGCCACGTTTAACAGGGGATTCGAAACCACGTCGGTTGACTTAATGACAGGCTTTATGATACATCACGTGCACACAGTAACCATTTAGCTAACCAACTTCCCAATAAAAAATGATGTGTTGGCTATTCATTGCTTCTGTTACATGTGTACATGTAAGTCTAACAGATCACAGCTTGAATTTCTTTGAAATCACCCCAAAGTCTAGTCATTTAATTTGTGTCCAGTTTAAAGCTGACCCTTCAATTCAGTGTCTAATGAATGGGACAGTAATAAATGCCAAATATCCACTGTGTATATTTGGCACTTACTACTGTCCCATTCATTAGACACTGAATTGAATGGTCAGCTTGAAACTGGACACAAATTAGATGACTTTGGGTGATTTTAAATGATTTTCACAAATTTGTAAACAAGGATTTCATATTGAATGAATGAGAAAGAAATTAGTGCTAAATACACAAGATTAAATGATACCCAGGTTACAGTGTTAATTAACAGCAAGATCTTGTAGAGATAGAGAACTGATACATTTATGAGAATGACCTGCCAACAATTTTTTCTTTTTTCTAAAATAAACAAACTTGGCCTAAGCAGAAAATGTTCATGCTTGATCTCAGTGAAAACTATACACAACGACAGTCAACAACATTTCATCACTCGCACCAATTAAAGTTATGATGTCCCCAAGTACATGTAGCAAATGCTTATCTCTGCATGGCCTAAGGAGAAATTGCTCATCTTTGACATCCATCAAGGTATGCACATAATAAACACCTACGCCAAGTTTCAACATTCTAGCTCAATTAGGAGAGATATTGTTTCCAAATAAGTGTGATGGACCCTTTACTATTATGATGATTATTACCTTCCTATAGGACCACTCGCTAAAGGGTTTACGACAACTCCTCTTTTCCAGTTAGCTCGTCGTCTCTGAAATTAAATGATGCAAATTTAATTGAATAATTCTAACTGAGTTATTATTACTTACATTTTCACAAAACGACAATCAATATGAACATGTCTATCAAATGTAACATTAACAATCATTACCTGAAGCGTGAGAGAGAGAAATGGGGTTTATCGTCCACTCGACACAAACTAGGTCATTTCGGGACTAACATATGGTTTAATTTTATTTCAATAATTCACTTGAGAGTAGGGGTCTTTAGCAGTGGTAGGAATCCTGAGCCCCTGAGGACCTAGAGAAAACCCACGAGGTTGGACAGGGGCAAGGGACCTTATCAGTCACTCAGTGTCGAAGGGGAACCCAAGGAAACCCGAACAGATGACCTTACTCCTTGTCACATACAAGCAGGGAAACAAAACCCTTTTACTTGACTCAATGACAGACTTCTTTTCTAAATAAACAAGAATGATGAATAAATCATTTCAGTGGATTTCCGATTTGGCCACCCAACCAAAGCAAAGAGGAATTCACTGTGGTCACTTAAATGTTTGTCACATTATTAATAAGCTTGATGAGCTTAAAGAATTAATCAGAAATTTTGATATTTTTGGTTTTTCTGAGACCCATTTGAATACATCTGTAAATGATGAATACATTTGTATTCCTGGTTTCCATGCACCGTTTCGTAAAGACGGCTGTAACAACAGTTCATCAGGTACGCTAGTATATGTTAGAGATACGCTCAATTGTAGGAGAAGAATAGATCTTGAACACCCAGATATAGAGTCAATCTGGCTTGAAATAAGAATAAAAGATAGTAAGCTGGCACTGCCAGGCAGGATACGCCCACATTTTCGAGAGATGGTTAGAGAACAAGCAAAATCGAAAGTGATTTTTCCTACAATCAAAGGCTATAATTCATTAAATTACAATTTGATATGCGCAAATATCGAAAAGAATCAAGATCTTTAGGTTATAAACATGCATTTCAAGTTCCATCAAAATCGAATTAAAATTGTGACCTATACTGGGTCCACAACCTTGATATACCATTTTTTAACGTATTCGCGTACGAACGGCGGCCATTTTGTATGGTAATTTCGGTCCGATTTTTCCGAAATTTGACCTCGACTTTCCTTAGGGTGTAACGGTGATATAATCAAACGATTTTTTAAATCGGTTAATTATTGTAACCTCCAGAGGGACCACAAGCTAAACCAAGACGATTTTGCGTATAATCAGGGGCCATAATTCAGGAAGTTACGATTCGATATGCACAAATATTAAAAGGAAGCAAGATCTTTGGGTTATAACCATGCATTTTAAGTTTCATCAAAATCAAATTTAAATTGTGACCTCTACAGGATCCACAACCTTGATATACCATTTTTTAACAGTATTTGCGTACGAACGGCAGCCATTTTGTATGGCAATTTTGTTCCGAATTTTCCCAAAATTCGACGACAACCTTCCTTAGGGTGTAACGGTGATATAATCAAACGATTTTTTAAATCAGATAATAATTGTGACCTCCAGAGGGACCACAAGCTAAACAAAGACGATTTTGCATATAATCAGGGGCCGTAATTCAGGAAGTTACGATCAGATATGCGCAAATATCAAAAGGAACCAAGATCTTTGGGTTATAACCGTGCATTTCAAGTTTCATCAAAATTGAATTAAAATTGTGATCTCTACAGGGTCCACAACCTTGATATACCATTTTTTAACAGTATTCGCGTACGAACGGCGGCCATTTTGTATGGTAATTTTGGTCCGATTTTTCCAAAATTTGATCTCAACCTTCCTTAGGGTGTAACGGTGATATTATCAAACGATTTTTTAAATCGGTTAATTATTGTAACCTCCAGACGGACCACAAGCTAAACCAAGACGATTTTGCGTATAATCAGGGGCCATAATTCAGGAAGTTACGATCCGATATGCGCAAATATTGAAAGGAACCAAGATCTTTGGGTTATAACCATGCATTATAAGTTTCATCAAAATCGAATTAAAATTTTGACCTCTACAGGATCCACAACCTTGATATACCATTTTATAACAGTATTTGCGTACGAATGGCGGCCATTTTGTATGGCAATTTTGGTCCCATTTTTCTGAAATTCAAACTCAACCTTCCTTAGGGTGTAACGGTGATATTATCAAACGATTTTTTAAATCGGATAATTAATGTAACCTCCAGAGGGACCACAGGCTAAACCAAGACGATTTTGCGTATAATCAGGGGCCATAATTCAGGAAGTTACGATCCGATATGCGCAAATATTGAAAGGAACCAAGATCTTTGGGTTATAACCATGCATTTCAAGTTTCATCAAAATCGAATTAAAATTGTGATCTCTACAGGGTCCACAACCTTGATATACCATTTTTTAACAGTATTTGCGTACAAACGGCGGCCATTTTGTATGGTAATTTTGGTCCGATTTTTCCGAAATTTGAACTCGACCTTCCTTAGGGTGTAACGGTGATATAATCGAACGGTTTTTCAAATCGGATAATAATTGTAACCTCCAGAGGTACCACGAGCTAAAATAGGTGAATTTTCGGACAATCAGGGGCCATAATTCAGGAATTTACGTTCCGATAGGTGCAAATATCGAAAGGAACCAAGATCTTTGGGTTATAAACATGCATGTAAAGTTTCATCAAAATCGGTTCAAAATTGTGACCTCTATAGGGTCCACAAGCTAAAAACGTGATTTTTCGTACAATCAGGGGCCATAATCCATGAAGTTTTGATCCGATACATGCCAATATCGAAAGCAGCCGAGATATTTTGGGGATAAACCTATATTTTAAGTTTCGTCAAAATCGGACAAGAATTGTGACCTGTAGAGAGTCCACAAACAATTGTGGACGGACGGACGGACGGACAAATGATGGAACTACCATGGAATTCTAGGTCTGAAATTATAATGTTTGGGGACTTAAATATTGATATTCTAAATAATAATAATTGCTACTGGCTAGATGTACTAGATTTATATAACCTGAAACAAATTATTACTTCTCCTACAAGAGTCACAAATCACTCATCTACCTTAATTGATCATGTCATTGTGTCCTCACCAAATAATATAATTGAAACTAGTGTCCCTTCATATAACATATCGGATCATTATCCAACATGTTTTACATGGAACAAAAAGGGCATAAAAATCCCCAAAACTAGTCCTATTTATATTTCATATAGATCCTTTAAATATTTTTCTGAAACTGATTATATAAATGATTTACAACTTGCGCCTTTTGATAATGTTTATAGCACCAATCATCCCAATAAAGCCCTGGAGTTATGGTATAATACTATGATTCAAGTTATAAATAAACATGCTCCACTGAAAACGAAACGTGTTAAGAATGCTACGAAGCAGCCCTGGCTCAACAAAGAAATTTTTAATATGATGCGTCAACGCGATTACCATAAAAAGAAAGGAAATGTTACTCAGTCTAAAATGTATAGAAATTTGGTAAAGAGTATGATTAGGAAAGCAAAAGCTGTATATTTCCAAAGTCTTGTCTCTACTAATAAAAACTCTAAAACTATATGGAATGCCATAAATACAACTTTAAATAGAAACAATAATAATTCACAAACAATCCCCATTGTTTCGGAGGATTTTAATACCTTTTTTACAGAAATTGCCAGTAATTTACTCGGTGGTAATACAGCAATTGAAAATATCGACACGACAAAAATTTCTGATTTTGTTAATAATCATATGCCTTCTAAATCTCAATTTCATATTCCAGGTATAAAAATAACAGAAGTTAATAAGTCTATTAAAGCTCTAGATATCTCAAAAGCTGTTGGATTAGACTCTGTTAATGCCCTATTTCTTCAAAAAGGAGCACACATAATCTCTGGAAGCCTAACCTATATTTATAATATTTGTATTGATCAGAATGTTTTCCCTACGGTTTTAAAAACTGCTAAAGTTTTACCATTATTCAAAAATGGATCCAAAAATGATCCGAACAACTATCGACCAATTTCTATATTACCAAGTCTATCAAAAGTATTAGAAAAACATGTCCATTCACATCTTACTGAATATTTTAATAAATATAATTTATTGTATTCTAACCAGTCAGCGTTCAGATCTAATAGCTCCTGTTTTACTGCTTTAAGAGTCATTCCACGAGAAAACCATGCAAAATCATGCAGAATCGAGAAGGTGGGGGGTCGGCAGATCGAGTTCATCTCAGGGGGGTTTTATGGACACCCCCAGACTACTTCATAGCCAGAAGGGCCGATCTCAAAATTAAACCGTTTTTGAGATACAGCATCCGGGTGATTTTTGGCCAATTTCGCCCATTTTCAGGTCATTTTTGGTCAATTTTTAGCCACCTATTGTGGAGAGTGTAGGGATTGGATGGAAATGGTGGTGATTGGGGATGTTAGTGGGGGTCTTCCTGTGCCCCAGGGTGAATACCATAAAGTCGCATCTATCTTCTGGGTGTAATGGTCAGCAAATTTGTAACATATAGCGAAAAAAACGGAAAATATGCACCTGCGTAGATTCGCTTTATTTTCTATGATGCGGGGGTAGGTCCAAATATCGAAATGGTTTTATGCACAGCTTGATACCTTCTATCGATATAAAAAATAAAATCTCTGTCACCTCTCTTCCATCAATACGAAATCGCAAGTCAAAGTTGGTGAATTTTCCCTATTGTAAATCTCAGATTCTCTACGTAATGGCTTACTACTTTCGTTCAGGCTAAGCTAGCTTTACTCGTTTCTTCACCAAATCATTCATGTATATTGGATTAGGCCTTAGTAATAAACATTATTTGATTATTTACGTATATTCGAGATCTAGTGCCTCCTATACTATCTAACAATCCGTTATTATACATTGCAAATATAAATGTTATCGAAACAACAGTTACATGTATGGTTTCTTATTGCACACCTCATTGACCGTTTAACACCCCATAGTTCTTTAGATAAGTAATTAATTATTGCTTCAGTTCACTGTTAGTGTTACTACTTAGGACTTGTTATCATCGCTCCCGTAAAAAGACAAAACCTAGTAACTCACTTTTTTTTATCAAAATTTAGTTAGGACCAAATTTTTAGTTACTAGGGTGTGTCCTTCCTGTTGTTGTACTAGATCTTCCAATCTTTGATTTTGTAAGCAGTTACACCCAAGCCACAACCGTGCAACTTCCTTCATTTTCCTAGTATGCCACATGTGGCGATAGAGAGGCGGCTTCTCACCAATGCAACGAGGGTTCAATCCCAGCTCTGGGCATAAACTTTATCGTTGTAAGTGAGAGGGATTTTCGGTCTCCCGTCCGATCAGGCAGGTTTCCCCCGAGTTCTTCGGTTTCTTCCTGCAGTAATGATCGAAATCATTCGCACGATCTGTGCCAAGGGCCAAATTGGAAAAAGGCCTCAGGCCTAATTTGCTACCCTTGTAAAATGACGTGATTATTATTATTATATGTTTTTCTTTGTTTTCTGAGTTACTAGGTTTTGCCTTTTGACGGGAGATAACTTTGAGTTTATTAGTGCTTGTTATATATAATGTCCAAATTTATGGCTTCTTCTTACTGTATATAAATACTTGATGGACACAGTTGGACTAAGTAGGTTAGTGAAAAAAGAAAGGGTCAAAGCTAGACAAATTCTCCATACAACGTAGGATGGTTGAGTGAAAACGTCCTCACGAAGCAAGCCCAACCATCCTACACATTTATTTTTATCTTTTTATTTTTTCTACTTTTTTATATCTTAACTTATTTATTTATACGACGTAGGGTAGCTGAGTAAAAACGTCCTCTCGAAGGAAGCCCAACCACCCTACAACTGTATTTTAATCTATTCATTTCACTTTATCTTTACTTTAACTTTAATTTACTTTATTTTTATTTATTACCTTTAATTTTTTTAACTAATAAATGTTTAATACAGCGTAGGGTGGCTAAGCTAAAACGCCCTCACGAAGGAAGCCCAACCATCCTACAAATTTATTATACTCTCTTTATTTATTTAATTTTATATTAGTTTAATTTATTACTAACATCTACTAAACTGGCGGGATAGTGGAGTAAGAGGGAGTCATGATCAGACGGGCTCGGTATCTAAACACTATTCTGCCAAAAACAATTACCAGTGGGATAGTGGAGTAAGGGGAGGTCACGAGAAGACAGGCCTGGAACCTAAACACAAATCCCACAAAGATGACATCTACCAATCCAGAAGCAGAAGAGATCATCTACCAAACGATATGTTTTTATTAAATTAAGGGAAGAACTTCCCACTAAAACCTAATCCATGGCCTAAGGCCAAAATGGAAAGATTGCAAAATCATATTCTAAAAATCAGGAAGCAGCTTCGGCTCTCCTTTGTCTTGTCTGTGATATCACTTAAGTGGAAGCAGACGTTAAACACCAAACGAACGAAGGGAGAAGCTATTGTTAACTGCAAAAGAACATGCAAAGGGCCCTAGACAAATTCATGACATGGGCAAACGACTGGGGATTTAAAGTCTCAGAGAAGAAAAGGGTCGGTATGCTTGTGAGCAGGGATAGTGGGAGAAGCAGAATGACCCTGTGTATGAACGGGAAAACCACCGAGTTTAAAGACCAAATTAAGTTCCATGGCGTTATCTTTGACCGCAGGCTGACCTGGAAACCGCACATCAACTTGACTGTAGATAGATGCTCCAAAATCCTAAACTTAATGAGAAAAATCACGGGTAGCATGTGGGGTGCCAATAGAGTAAAGTAAGCTTGACACCATACAATAAAAAGATCTGTGTATTGCGACTAGCGTAGGGCTTGGGACTAGGAGATAGGCATTACTACTGGAAGCCGGGGGGGGGGGGGTGCCCCTATCCCTAAGAAGAAAAGAACTAGCACCAAGGTATTGGGCTAAGATCTCGCAACTGGGCGAAAGATGCTATACTTTTGTCAGTCTACAAAAAAACATGATATGTGAGAGATTCTAGAAAGAAAAGCTTCGGCCAAGGTATAAGGGAAATAATCAAGGAACTGCGACTAGGGGAGCATGTGATAAATGCAATCCCTATACCGCCGAACAATCTAGATCTACCACAGAAAACCGACAAGAAACACAACCCCACTGCTGCACATGCTTTCTCTCTAGAACACATGGAAGACAACTGGCCGTCTGATTACTTGGGCCATGTGTACACGGATGGCTCACGCAACCATGAAAGCGGTACCAGCTCGTTTGGAATATACCTGCCAAACGGGGAACAGGGATATAAGCAGGAAACTGCCCAATAACTGCTCGGTGTACACCTCAGAGCTTGTGGCCATTCGTGACGCTATGTCATGAATCCCCCATCAAAAGACTAGTAAGTTCGTCATTCCAAGCGACTCCCTGAGCAGTCTTATTACAATCCAAAATGAACACTCGGACTAAAGACCAGAAGTCATTTTGGAAATCGGGTAGCTGTACCAAGGAAGGGAAGCAAATTAGAGCTCGTGTGGATTCCATCACATGTCAACATTAGAGGAAACGAGGAGGCAGATCGACTCGCCAACGAAGGTCTCAAGGACACAGCACCACGGAAATCTACAGTATAGTTAAAAAAAACAGGTTAATTCATTCTGGGAATTGAAATTTGTTGAACTTGACAATACAGATTCCGGCTACACGAAAACGGCGATCAATCACCCTAGAAGATACATATGCAGACTTGTATCGAAACTAAGGGTGAAAGAGCGGCTGTAAGACTACAAACGCCAGGTCATCGTCTGTGAGTGCGGAGAAGAATGTGCCACCAACCATGTCCTGGTAGACTGCGAGGATAACAAGGAGGAGAGAAGGGAACTAGTGAGAATGATGGAGACTAACAACATAGTCGATACCATTCAACACCAAGACCCTACTCTTCTCGAAACCAGATCTGAAACTGCTAATCTTCGAATAAATCCACGCCCTTATGGACACAGTTGGACTAAGTAGAATAGTGAAGTAAGAGGGGCCACAGTTAGATGGGCTCGGCATCTAAACACTAAACTACATAGGGGATTTATACCAAACTGGCATGATAATGGAGTAAGGAAGAGTCACAATCAGACGGACTCGGCATCTAAACACTATTCCGCCATCAAATAGATATCAAACCTACAGAGCGGGATAGTGGAGTAAGGGGTGTCACGATAAGACGGGCCTGGCACCTAAACACAAATCCCACAAAGATGACATCTCCCACATTAGCAGGAGTGGAGTAATTGGGAGTTACGGTCAGACGGACTCAACACCTAAACACTATTCCACAAAAGAAACAGATACCAAACCCATAGAGTGGGATTGTGGAGTAAGGGGAGGTCACGATAAGACATCTACCAATCCAGAAGCAGAGGAAAACATCTACCAAACGATATGGTTTTTATTAAATAAAGGGAAGAACTTCCCACAAAGATGACATCTCCCACATTAGCAGGAGTGGAGTAATTGGGAGTTACGGTCAGATGGACTCAACACCTAAACACTATTCCACAAAAGCAACAGATACCAAACCCATAGAGTGGGATTGTGGAGTAAGGGGCGGTCACGATAAGACATCTACCAATCCAGAAGCAGAGGAAAACATCTACCAAACGATATGGTTTTTATTAAATAAAGGGAAGAACTTCCTACAAAACCCAATCCATGGCCTAAGGCCGAAAATGGAAAGATTTGCAAAATCATATTCTAAAAACAGGAAGCAGCTTCGACTCTCATATTTCTGGATGACAAACCCTAAGTAGTTACAGTGAACCGAAGCCATAATTAATTACTTATCTAAAGAACTATGAGGTGTTAAACGGTCAATGAGGTGTGCAATAAGAAACCATAACTGTTGTTTCGATAACATTTATATATGCAATGTATAATGACGGATTGTTAGATAGTATACGAGGCACTAGATCTCGAATATACGTAAATAATCAAATAATGATTAATACTAAGGGCTAATCCAATATACATGAATGATTTGTTGAAGAAACGAGTAAAGCTAGCTTAGCCTGAATGAAAGTAGTAAGCCATTTCGTAGAGAATCAGAGATTTACAATAGGGAAAATTCACCAACTTTGACTTGCGATTTCGTATTGATGGAAGAGAGGTGACAGAGATTTTATTTTTTATATCGATAGAAGGTATCAAGCTGTGCATAAAACCATTTCGATATTTGGACCTACCCCCGCATCATAGAAAATAAAGTGAATCTTCGCAGGTGCATATTTACCGTTTTTTTCGCTATATGTTACACTTTTGCTGAGCATTACACCCAGAAGATAGATGCGACTTTATGGTATTCACACTGGGGCACAGGAAGACCCCCACTAACATCCCCAATCACCACCATTTCCATCCAATCCCTACACTCGCCACAATAGGTGGCTAAAAATTGACCAAAAATGACCTAAAAATGGGCGAAATTGGCCAAAAATCACCTGGATGCTGTATCTCAGTAACGGTGAATTTCTGAGATCAGCCCCTCTGGCTGTGAATTAGTCTGGATGAGTCCACAAAATCCCCACAAGATGAACTCGATCTGCCGACCCCCACCTTCTCACCTTCTGCATGGTTTTCTCGTGGAATGACTCTTAACTAATATAACTGAAAATATGTATGACTCTCTTAATAATAATCTTCTATGTGGGGCTATTTTCTTTGATTTTAGGAAAGCCTTTGACCTTGTAAATCATAAACTGTTGCTACAAAAATTGCAATTGTATCAATTGTCCAAGGCATCTATAATGTTTCTCAATTCATACCTGCTTGATAGACAACAAAGGACCTTTGTAAATGGTAATTTGTCTTCTTGTAAACCAATTGTTCATGGCGTACCACAAGGCTCAGTCTTGGGTCCTTTATTATTTAATATTTTTATAAATGATTTACCTATGTATTTAAATTCTAAATGTGATCTTTTTGCTGACGATACAACTATTTATACTAGTGCAAAAACTGTTTCTGACCTTGAAAACAATCTTCAAATTGATACAGACATACAGATATGGTGATGAATTGGTGTAGACATAATAGCATGATAGTCAATGAAGCCAAAACAAAATCCATGTTAATTACAACTAGACAGAAGCGTAAATATTTATCGTCTGAACTTAATATCAAAATCAATGACTCTGTCATCGAAATTGTCCCCAGGTTCAAACTTTTGGGAATCATTTTAGACCACCATTTACAGTGGACTGATCATGTTAACTATGTAACCAAAATTGTAAACCAAAAGATTTTCCAACTTCGCAAAATCAAGCAGCTACTACCACTTCAATACCGGTCTCTATTCTACAAAGCGTATATACAAACCTATCTAGATTACTGTTCACCAGTTTGGGATCAGGGAGACTCGACTGCTTTGAGTACACTTTTTCGCCAACAAAACAAAGCCTTTAAATTGATCCTAGGTGTGGAACATACAAAGGATTTGGCTCCGGGCCTTGCCCAAATCAAACTCTTAAATGTTAGACAGCGTCACTTAGTGAACAAATATGCTTTTATTTACAAAATTATTAATCATCAATGCCCTTCATATTTAACCCGCATCCTCTGCTACTATAATACTCCATACTCTAGTATCAATAATAAAATTGTTATACTTCGGCCTAATCTATCTGTAGTTAAGAATAGTATTAGATTCACTGGAGCCCAATTATGGAACTCATTACCTGATTGTTTAAAATATTGTAACTCATTTTATTCATTTCGTAGGCGATTATTTCAATTTGTAACTATGCAGAGACCTAGTTAGTCTATGTAGTAGTACTTATATACATTGGAAACTGCCAAAAGAAATATATTATGGACTTTTTCATTAATTAATATGTTTTATTATTATACTTGTATGTTTCATGTGTGCCAACTTTATTATATTATGAAAGATTTAAAATTAATATTTTCAGTTGTGATTTTGTTAATATTCTTTTGTAAATATTGCTCTTCTGTTTGTTCAAATGTATTAAACTCTGTTATAAAGGGCAAAATGTAAGACAGGCCTTTTGGCCTAATTTTCAACCCTTTGAAAATAAAGTTATTATTATTATTATTTAATATTATTATTATTATTATAACCCCTATAATGACATATGAAATAAATTATCCAGCCCACCTGAGGCATTCTCTTTTTAAATTAAATTAACAGGTTTACCCATATCGCCTTGTTGTATAGGCCTATATGTTTATTCTAAACGATCAAAATCGGTTAGGCCTTTTTTTTTGGGGGGGGGGGGCAAGGATTTTGAAGGAATTATTTGGGGTTTGATTGGGTGGTGGGGTTTAATGCATATGTACAACAAAAGATAAGGAAATTGTGACACAAAGCTTCGTGGAACGACAGAGTGGATTATACCCTTTGTCAAAATCATATCTTATTCAGTTATATTCATTATTTGTCTTACCAATCGTAAAGCCATAGCGATTTTGGAAACGAAACTGTCAATTCACCGCCATTTGCATTACGCGCTTCAACATTCAGATTGTAGAGAGCCGTTGATTGGTTTATCAAAATAAACCCAACCAATCAATGAATAGGACAGAATTTCCGGAAGCAATATTCACCGGAAGCGCGCCATAACCAATACAAACTAAAAGCAAGTTGACAGTAATGAAAACAAAATTCTTTTTTGACGTACTTTTCTTTCATTTCAATTTTAAGAGCATTTTAACATATATCTAGATCTATGTAAGTATCCATACGTCAACTCAGGACCAGTTGAGTAGGCCTAAAATGTAATCTTCAATCACTCACAGTGTGAGTGTGACGTGAGTGTCAAAAACTAAAAACCTTTTATTTTTTAGGCAGTAGATATTCAACCGTATACGGCACTTTACTGCAACGCAGTGGATATTTTGCCGGATACGGTTTCACATTTTTATGACTATTTTACCGTGAATTCTCTTGCACATGCACAGTTCTCTGATCCGTGGACTTGGCAGTTTTCAGCAGTTTAATAATAAATACGCAGTGGATATTTGACTGGATCCGGTTTCACATTTTTATGACTATTTTACCGTGAATTCTGTTTGACATGCGCAGTTCTCTGATCCGTGGACTTAGCAGTTTTCAGCAGTTTTCGCTTCGGCAATGATGCCTAACCTGAACCCTAACCATGACCCTATAACCCTAACCCAAAACCTAACCCAAACCCTAACTATAACCACCATTCGTTCTTTGTCTAACATTACTACTTTCTCCGTTTGTTATGTAGGGCTATGAATGTCATGACGTCATCGTGGCTAATTTTCATGGATAACGTCAAAATCCTGGACACGAGTTACAAAACTCGAATTTGTTAACAGATGTCTGTACTTAAAATTATAATTATTTATATCGTATGAATCAGAATTGAATTAGCCTTTTAATGGTGTTATTTTTATTTTGGTACTCCAATTACCAGCCGAGAAATCGTCCGTTGAAAAGCATTTACGGCTTTTTGGCAGATGTTTTTGCCTTCGGGAAAAAATGGCACACAGATTTTGACGTTTTTCTAATTTTGTATGCTATTTTTAGTCGTTTCGCCGCCGTTGGTGATACGATACCAAGCCTGGACACAACTCAAAAATTTGTGCCTGACAAAATGTCAGGCACACATCACTTGGTGCCTGACATGACACAGGTTGTGACTGACAAACATATCGCTGACCGCTGTTGTGTTTCAAAGAAATGAAATAAAACTGTAGGCCTACTGAATTGATGAATCCCCTCTGTTTTAGTGTTAAATTATGAAAAAAAAAACCAAACTCATTGCTTAGTTCTGAATGGAGTTGCAAAAAAGAAGTGTTTGTATCTTTAGAATAAAGTCCAATCGCCTTAAATGGCATTTAGTTTCAGCATGGTCAAATGGATTTAACAATCGAAGGTTGCGTGAACCATTTACCCATGCCATGCATAGGCCATAGACAAGTCACGCATTGTTTTTATTCTACCGCAGTATTTCACACAAACTTCGCATTTTAACGAAGTTACAAGACCCCCGTATTTACGAAGAAAAAACATAAATCTGGATCATACTTTGCAAGATCTTCTCGCAGCCATTTGCGCACCGTAGCTGTTTTCAAGGTGTGACTTTTATTAGAATTATTAGGACAAGAAATGTCATTTTGCTTTGACGAGCCGAGACGACCTTCACCCTCGAGATATCTCGTGGACTCCTGCATCCGTTGACATGTCTATCAAGTTATAGGCCTACTGCGTGTATCATCCTCAAACTTTTTGAAGAAAGGTGTTTTTTTTTTGCATAGTGCTACTGCTAGCCTACTTATTTGGACCAAATTACGTGTTTTTATGTAAACATAGTAAATACGAAGGCCGGGTGACTTGCGCGGGATTTGTCGTCTGCTCGAAGCCGGGGACCTCGCTCTCGCGTGAAACTTTTAAGTCTCGAATAAGCTGACCTATTTTGTCGCACATATAGCAAAGAGTAAAAATAACAGAATAACTGTCTGGGTTGATCAAGACTCCGAATTTCCGGATGTTTACAATCTAGAACATCGTGGAAGTGGCTACTCAGTTTATACATCAGTTACGATTCTACATTTCTTTTAAAAATATTGGGACGGACAAATTGACAGGAACAATAAAATTTGTGCCTGACATGTCGTAAAATTGGGACGGACAACGTCCGTGTCCGGCCGCTTGTGTCCAGGCTTGCGATACACAAAGAAATATTCTGTCCAATCAAAAAGAGGAAATCCTAAAATTTATTATTCCGCTTGCGGCCAATTTATATCGTAATTAGAAGCCGAGATATATCTTTTTAAAGGAAAGATTTGCTTTTTAATAATATTTAGAAAATACATTTTTTTCACGCGCACTCGGATTTGTAAAGACGAATATGTGTTCTACCAACTGCAAAAAAAATTAGACTAAAATATTCATAAATAAATAGCGGCGACCGTGATATGTGAGAAAGGGTCACTCGTCAATTCTCTCCGTATATCCAGGGGGCGTGGCCCTATTACGTCAAGACGGAAGTGTCTTCGATTCGAGAACGTTCTACAGAAGATGATTTAGATAGTGCAAGTTTGCAACAGAAATGTAAGTATGCAGAACTCGTTTAAATCAAACTTATTCGCAAAACGATGTTGGAAATTTATTTACAGAGCCGTTTCTATTGCGTTGGCTTGTGTGGAATGACTGTGTGTGGTATAAATTGATACGTGATTCAAATTGATGAACCGTTACAAGATTTCGTAGCCCTATTCATCCAGTATTATGACACGTATGTCTGTCTTCAGTAAAAAAAAAAATGTCTGGATGGTACGGTCTTCCGCTTTTACTTTCACTTTTTTATTTTTACTGTTAGGCCCAATTTGTAGTTTGAGTTTGACCAATGCAATAAAAATACATGTTAATGTTATATTTCTTTTCGATCAGCTTCAAGTAGGTTAGGTCTAGATCTTTTTATTGTCAGTTTTGTACAAGGTTAAGTGTTGAAGTTGGTAAGTTTACTATTTAGAATTTAGGCCTACTATTTCTATTATTAAATAATAATTAGCCTATTGCTATTGTGTAGTCAAGTGGAATTTTTTAATATTGATATATTTAAATTTGAATTAAAATATTTAAAATTCAGTACAGCACTTTGTACATCATCTACCATAGAATAGTAGATCTACCTATTTTTATTTTTGTTGTAAGGGTAGGCTATAAGTATAAGGCCTAGCAGATTTGCAAAAAAATATGGCTTCACCTAATTTTGATAAAATTGCAGTGAACAATTTCATTTGAAAATTTTCCTAAAAGTTAAATGTTTCTACAAAAACTAGCAAATTACAAATTGAAACTGTTGGTTTTAATCAACTAAAAATTGGCTTTATTATTGAACTATTACAGTAGGCCTAATAATATTGATCAATGTAGGGGCCTGCTGATAATTTAATGACAAAATTTGGATTCTTTTTGTTTTATAAACAATATTTTATTCTCAGAAAAGGAATTGAGGAACAGGCTAGGCCTATATTACCTCTCTTGGATTCTTGTTGAATGCTTGACGATGAAAATTGGACGGGTGAATGATAAAACTAATGACTTGAACTTGAAGAAGAAAAATATTGCTACATATTTCAATCAATATTTAGATTCTGTGTTTGAACTGATGTAACAATAGGCCTACATGTATGAATTGCCTGTATATCCAATAACATTATGTATCTTTTAGATAGTATTATGTTTCTCTGTATATCATATTTTTCAGATTAATCATGGTTAAAATTGGTATAATTGGTTCAAGTTTATTGGCTCGTATAGATAAGTATTGTTGTTCTTATTTATGTGTTCCTGGTGATGTGAGTTTTTTTTGGAAAAGGGGATATGAAGGCAACAAACCCGTCCCAGTCTCTTGTTTCTAGCCTTTTGTGGCAACGACATCTGTGTTTCATTGTCCCCAGTCCCCACATGCTATTTTTCAGAATTTGTGTGCACTTGTAGTAAGATACTAAGAATTAAGGCAGCGGGCTGCAGACGTGTATATGTGGGAAGTATTCTTGAGCGGAACAATTTCTTAAAATCTCCCGATCTTACATTTGACATGTATGAATCCAAAATAAAAGCAATTAACCGTGTTTTGTATCATCGTTTCAAGTCTTTTTTGTATTTTTCAGAAATATTAAGCTTCAGGATGATTTTTGACAAACAAGATCCATTTCAATGACAAAGGATTAAAAAAGTACTACCATCTTATACGTCATATTTATTATACTGTGTGTTATGTAATTGGTCTCGTGTGTGTGTTGTCCTGTTTATATCCGTCGTGGCCGGTCCCAAGCCCGAGCTGTGAAAGGAGGAGGGTTGAGAATAGGACTACAAATACCTACTAGGTCAAAAAACAACAAAATAAACAGTAAACTAAAGGATATATTGCAAATACTTATGTGAACAAATAAGTAAAATAATCATTAGTGTGATGCTTTGATTCAGTACTATTTATACAGCACAATTTTATATAAATATCGGACTTTATAATTACATGTAAAATTTGTTTGCTAGTGGAGTTGTAAAAGCTGTTGATTTTCTTCCATGGGAAGAAAAAAAAACACAGCTTAATATTAACTTTATCCTTAATTTCACAATTATTACTAAAATGCAGTACCGGTAAATAGGATGACTGATATTGTAAATATTTTAATTTGACTGACAAAAAACAGAATTTAAATGATTATAATGTTTTGTAGAATAAATCACATCTGTGGTCTAAGGGGAGATAATTGAACTCTGCACCTATTACCTCCCTTGGATTCATAAATATTTTGTTGCATGCATGACTTTTCTATCACTGAAAACACATTTAATCATGATACTTTTTGATTTTTTTTAAAATTCTAAGTTATATTTGTCTTGTCTGTTATTACTGTAATGGTTTAAGAAGTGCAAATGTGTTATTTTTCAATTGATGTTTAGATTTGCTTCAGTTTGATATATTGGATGATAACATTTGTTCAGTTTTGTTTTTTTTGCATTGCGATAAAATAGTTTTTGGACGCTGGTGGCCATCTTGGAATTGTGGCAGCCATCTTGGATTTTCCGTCACCTTATTTGCATATTTGCATTACCATGATACTTATTTGGTTAGATATTGTATTAATTGTTCATTATTCTGTAAATGTAACTGGAATTTCAATATAAATAGTTACGATTTCAACAATATTATGCCTTTTTTGTCTTTAATTTATTCAAAATGGCCGACATCGTGGTCGAACCATGTTTTTTTTTCCGTCGTACTTTAGAGTGTCGATTCGACGTGCGTTGTGCCAATTTTCAGCAAGATCTGATATTTTGTCCAGGTATTATGCATTATTATGTGCTTCTGATCCATTGTTAATTGCTGAATTTTGTGCCATTGACCCCTGTGACCTTTCAGTCTAATTTGAACTGCTAGAGACTTTCTCTATATAAAATTTTAGACAAAAAGTACCCCAATTCACCGAACATAAATGTCCATATCTTGGCTTCTAATGGAGATATCTTCAAACTGTAAACTGTTTTATGCTATTTAAATGTAGCTTTATCCAATAGGCTTATTTGTAAAAAAATCCATTTATAACTCAATTTTGCATTCATACCCCTATATATAGGACGAAATAGCCATACTTGGATTTCTACGGTAGAACCAAGAGAATTAGTTTTAAAATAAAATAAAATAATAAATGTAAATTGTAGAAAAGCATTTAGAATATTATTCTATTTCGGTCAAGGGCTGATTTCTGTGGATTTTGGTTTTTAATTTAAGTACTAAGACTGTCAGTGGTTTACGTTTTTTTCCGTAAAACCGTGCTTCTGCGCCAAACTTTAAAGGCAAAGTTACCGTTCTTGTGCCGTGAAATATATCAAGAATCGCACAACTGTGCATGCCGAACGGAAGTGTCGCACAACTGCGCATGTCGAACGGAAGTGGTATTTAACCAATCACACACGATGTATACGTCATTGTGATGTACGGTACAATAGCGGGAGTAAATACGGTACTGTATACGGTTATATATCCACTACGTATTTTTTACCGTGATGCAAATAATGCTAATTATAATCGAACTTGAAAGACGAAGTTACCGTTCTTGTGGAATATATCAAGAATCGCACAACTGCGCATGTCGAACGGAAGTGCCGCACAACTGCGCATGTCGAACGGAAGTGCCGCACAACTGCGCATGTCGATTGGAAGTGGTATTTAACCAATCACACACGATGTATATATACGTCATTGCGATGTACGGTACAATAGCGGAAGTAAATACGGTACCATATACGGTTATATATCCACTACGTATTTTTTACCGTGATGCAAATAATGCTAAATATAATCGAATATTTCTATGATTTAACCGTATACGGCAAAGTATATACTTCCACTATTTTACTATACATTTAGCTTTGTTCCTCTTTCACTTTCAGTGTTTGTCGAAACTTGCATGTTTTTACTACTACTGTCTGTTCCAGATGATACCCTGACTCGAAAAATGCTTGCCATGCCTTCAATTTTTAATTAAAATGCCTAAAACTTTGTGACATACCTGGACTGTCATCCCTTTGATTTCTTCCCTTACAATAAATGACTAGAAGTCCGATAAAATATAGTATTCTCTTGTAAATTTCATATATTTCCACATCGTCACTTTCTCAGAACATAAACATTCGACTACGCATGCGTTAAATGAGGCAGTTGCATTTCGCGTTAGGGTAGACAGGTACTTCACAAATTTGTTGCATTCCGTAAGTGGGACAAACAAACGTGGTCTGGAATTCAGTAAATAATTATTTTATGAAAAGAGTTATATTCTACTGGACCGATACGACCACCAATACATCGAAGTAGGGTGAAATGACTTTAAGCAAACCCAGAACCCCTTGTCCACTTAGGCTCGCCCAGATCGCTAGACCAAACATGGCTGTTTCGAGTAATAAAATGTAAACAAACTTCGATTTTTCAAAGGAGAAAGGCTATAAAACTTGTCCTAAACGTATTCTTCACAAGACAAAAAGCAACGGGGTGACCATTCCAGGTATTTCGCGAAGTTTTAGCCATTTTAATTAAAATTGGAAGAAATGACAGTAATCATTTAGTTTTATCTAGTGAATAATTCATAACAATTACTTAGACTAATAATTATAAAATAATAAAGTATGAGTAGGCTTACATGGACATGTTTATTTAATAATAAATAATAAAGGACATGTTTATTTAACATGTTTTCTTTTATGTTTTACCGTGATGCAAATAATTCTAATAGTAATTATAATCATTTAGCTTTGCCCCTCTTTCACTTTCAGTGTTTGTCGCATGTTTTTATTACTAATCATTTAAACTAATCCAGTGAGTAATTCATTACAATTACTTAGACTAATAATATAAAATAATAAAGTACCGGTATAAGTAGGCTTACATGGACATGTTTATTAATAAATATTAAAGGACATGTTTATTCAACAATAATTAAGTGTTAAGAGTCATTCCACGAGAAAACCATGCAGAAGGTGAGAAGGTGGGGGTCGGCAGATCGAGTTCATCTTGTGGGGATTTTGTGGACTCATCCAGACTACTTCACAGCCAGAAAGGCTGATCTCAGAAATTCACCGTTACTGAGATACAGCATCCGGGTGATTTTTGGCCAATTTCGCCCATTTTTAGGTCATTTTTGGTCAATTTTTAGCCACCTATTGTGGCGAGTGTAGGGATAGGATGGAAATGGTGGTGATTGGGGATGTTAGTGGGGGTCTTCCTGTGCCCCAGTGTGAATACCATAAAGTCACATCTATCCACTGGGTGTAATGCTCAGCAAAAGTGTAACATATAGCGAAAAAAACGGTAAATATGCACCTGCGAAGACTCGCTTTATTTTCTATGATGCGGGGGTAGGTCCAAATATCGAAATGGTTTTATGCACAGCTTGATACCCTCTATCGATATAAAAAATAAAATCTCTGTCACCTCTCTTCCATAAATACGAAATCGCAAGTCAAAGTTGGTGAATTTTCCCTATTGTAAATCTCTGATTCTCTACGAAATGGCTTACTACTTTCATTCAAGCTAAGCTAGCTTTACTCGTTTCTTCACCAAATCATTCATGTATATTGGATTAGCCCTTAGTATTAATCATTATTGATTATTTACGTATATTCGAGATCTAGTGCCTCGTATACTATCTAACAATCCGTCATTATACATTGCAAATATAAATGTTATCGAAACAACAGTTACATGTATGGTTTCTTATTGCACACCTCATTGACCGTATAACACCTCATAGTTCTTTAGATAAGTAATTAATTATGGCTTCGGTTCACTGTAACTACTTAGGGTTTGTCATCAAGAAATAGGAGAGTCGAAGCTGCTTCCTGTTTTTAGAATATGATTTTGCAAATCTATCCATTTTCGGCCTTAGGCCATGGATTGGGTTTTGTAGGAAGTTCTTCCCTTTATTTAATAAAAACCATATCGTTTGGTAGATGTTTTCCTCTGCTTCTGGATTGGTAGATGTCTTATCGTGACCTCCCCTTACTCCACAATCCCACTCTATGGGTTTGGTATCTGTTTCTTTTGTGGAGTAGTGTTTAGGTGTTGAGTCCGTCTGACCTTAACTCCCAATTACTCCACTCCTGCTAATGTGGTAGATGTCATCTTTGTGGGAGTTGTGTTTAGGTGCCAGGCCCGTCTCATCGTGACCCCCCTTACTCCACTATCCCACTCTGTAGGTTTGATGTCTATTTGATGGCGGAATAGTGTTTAGATGCCGAGTCCGTCTGATTGTGACTCTCACTCACTCAATTATCCTGCCAGTTTGGTATAAATCCCCTATGTAGTTTAGTGTTTAGATGCCGAGCCCGTCTAACTGTGACCCCCTCTTACTTCACTATTCTACTTAGTCCAACTGTGTCCATAAGGGCGTGGATTTGTTCGAAGATTAGCAGTTTCAGATCTGGTTTCGAGAAGAGTAAGGTCTTGGTGTTGCATGGTATGTTGTTAGTCTCCATTATTCTCACTAGTTCCCTTCTCTCCTTCTTGTTATCCTAGCAGTCTACCAGGACATGGTTGGTGGTACATTCTTCTCCGCACTCACAGACGATGACTTGGCGTTTGTAGTCTCACAGCCGCTCTTTCACCCTTAGTTTCGATACAAGTCTGCATATGTATCTTCTAGGGTGATTGATCGCCGTTTTCGTGTAGCCGGAATCTGTATTGTCAAGTTCAACAAATTTCAATTCCCAGAATGAATTGACCTGTTTTTTATACGCCCACATTGAAATGTGGTCGTATATTGCCGTCGGTCCGTCCGTCGGTCCGTCCGTCCGGCCGTCCGGCGTCCACAATTGCTTGTGGACACTCTAGAGGCCAAAGTTAAAATTCGATTGACTTTAAATTTATACACAGTGTTTAAGGTCATGAGACGAAGAAGCCTATTGATTTTCAGCGATTTCCGATAATAACTGTCTGAGTTATTGCCCTTGATCACTTAAAAAAATCTTGTGGACGCTCTAGAGGCCAAAGTTAATATCCGATTGACTTTAGATTTATACATAGTGTTTAAGGTCATGAGACTAAGAAGCCTATTGATTTTCAGCGATTTCCGATAATAACTGTCAGAGTTATGGCCCTTGATCACTTCAAAAAATCTTGTGGACGCTCTAGAGGCTAAAGTTAATAACCGATTGACTTTAAATTTATACACAGTGTTTGAGGTCATGAGGCGAAGAAGCCTATTGATTTTCAGCAAATTACGATAATTACTGTCAGAGTTATGGCCCTTTATCACTTAAAAAAATCTTGTGGACGCTCCAGAGGTTAAAGTTAATAACCGATTGACTTTAAATTTATACACAGTGTTTAAGGTCATTAAATGACGTAGCCTATTGATTTTCAGCAATTTCTGATAATTACTGTCAGAGTTATGGCCCTTTATCGCTTATAAAAATCTTGTGGACGCTCTAGAGGCTAAAGTTAATAACCGATTGACTTTAGTTTTTGACACAGTGTTCAAGGTCATGAGACGAAGAAGCCTATTGATTTTCAGCAATTTCCGATAATTACTGTCAGAGTTATGGCCCTTTATCACTTAGAAAAAATCTTGTGGACGCTCTAGAGGCCAAAGTTAATAAACGATTGACTTTAAATTTTATACACAGTGTTTAAGGTCATGAGACGAAAAAGACTATTGATTTTCCGCAATTTCCGATAATCACAATCAGAGTTATAGCCCTTGATCTCTTTAAAAAATCTTGTTGACGCTCCAGAGGCTAAAGTTAATAACCGATTGACTTTAAATTTATACACAGTGTTTAAGGTCATTAAATGAAGAAGCCTATTTCTGATAATTACTGTCAGAGTAAAGGCTTAGTCACACTAGTGGATGTATCCTGAGGTTTTATATCCATAAGCTAAATCCTTTCATGTGAACGGGGAAATTTGTCCTATATGCTATAGATTTTCTGACCTACGGACAAATCCTTAGGTTTAGAACAAGTCCTATTTTCATAGGATTTGTACTGTGAATTGACCAATCAAAATGGCAGACGTCTAACTCAACCGGGCCGAGACAGAGAATTTTATTTTATTTTTCAATCGCCAAAGCGTGCTGTGGTCTATTCGGTCCGAAGATTACCATAAACGAGAGAAAAGATAATCTTTGTAGTATCCTTCATATTTACATTTCTGGTATTACTGATCACATGACCAAAGCCTATAGGATTTTACTTAATGTATGATCATAAAAACCCAGAGGATTTATCCTTTAAGACGTTCGCTAGGATTTGTCTTAAAGGAAAAATCCACTAGTGTGACTTAGCCTTTATGGCCCTCTTTATCGCTTATAAAAATCTTGTGGACGCTCTAGAGGCTAAAGTTAATAACCGATCGACTTTAAATTTATACACAGTGTTGAAGGTCATGAGACGAAGAAGCCTATTGATTTTCAGCAATTTCAGATAATGACTGACTGAGTTATGGCCCTTGATCACTTTCAAAATTTTGTGGACGCTCTAGAGGCTAAAGTTAATATCCGATTGACTTTAAATTTATATAAATTGTTGAAGGTCATGAGACGAACAAGTATATTGAGTTTCAATGAATTTAGATAACTTGAACAGCATGGAGGAGAACTTTATCAAAGCCAAACAAATTCCAATGATTTTCTGATAATTACATAATGAGTTGTTACTTTTAATCAGATTTTAGTGTATTAGAAATGTTTCATTACCGAAAAAAGTAAAATATGCGACAACTCTTGTTGACTGCCCGGACGATTTAGCTGCTGTGGGCGTATGTTTCGTTGCCTGGCAACCTATGTTTTGTTTAACCATACTGTAGATTTCCGTGGTGCTGTAGTCTATGGTGCGAAGTGGTGCTGTGTCCTTGAGGCCTTCGTTGGCGAGTCGACCTGCCTCCTCGTTTCCTCTAATGTTGACATGTGATGGAATCCACACGAGCTCTAATTTGCTTCCCTTCTCTGGTACAGCTGCCTGATTTCCAAAATGACTTCTTGTCTTTAAGCCGAGTGTTCATTTTGGATTGAAATAAGACTGCTTAGACAGTCGCTTGGAATGACGAACTTACTAGTCTGTACACCGAGCAGTTATTGGGCAGTTTCCTGCTTATATCCCTGTTCCCCGTTTGGCAGTTATATTCCAAACGAGCTGGTGCCGCTTTCATGGTTGCGTGAGGCATCCTTGTACACGTGGTCCAAGTAATCAGACGGCCAGTTGTCTTCCAGGTGTTCTAGAGAGAAAGCATGTGCAGCAGTGGGGTTGTGTTTCTTGTCGGTTTTCTGTGGTAGATCTAGATTGACCGGCGGTATAGGGATTGCATTTATCACACACTCCCCTAGTCACCGTTCCTTGATTATTTCCCTTATACCTTGGCCGAAGCTTTTCTTTCTAGGATCTCTCACATATCATGTTTTTTTGTAGACTGACAAAAGTATGGGATCTTTCGCCCAGTTGCGAGATCTTAGCCCAATACCTTGGTGCTAGTTCTTTTCTTCTTAGGGATAGGGGCACCTCCCCGGCTTCCTGTAGTAATGCCTATCTCCTAGTCCCAAGCCCTACGCTAGTCGCAATACACAGATCTTTTTATTGTATGGTGTCAATCTTACTTTACTCTATTGGCACCCCACATGCTACTCGTTATTTTTCTCATTAAGTTTAGGATTTTGGAGCATCTATCTACAGTCAAGTTGATGTGCGGTTTCCAGGTCAGCCTTCGGTCAAAGATAACGCCATGGAACTTCTTCTTCTTCTTCTTCTTCTCCATGGAACTTGGTTTGGTCTTTAAACTCGGTGGTTTTCCCGTTCAAACACAGAGTCATTCTGCTTCTCCCACTATCCCTGCTCACAAGCATACCGACCGTTTTCTTCTCTGGGACTTTAGATCCCCAGTCGTTTGCCCATGTCATGAATTTGTCTAGTACCCTTTGCATGTTCTTTGCAGTAAACAATAGCTTCTCCCTTCATTCGTTTGGTGTTTTAACGTCTGCTTCCACTTAAGTGATATCACAGACAAGACATAGGAGAGCCGAAGCTGCTTCCTGATTTTAAGAATATGATTTTGCAATCTTTCCATTTTGGCCTTAGGCCATGGATTAGGTTTTAGTGTGAAGTTCTTCCCTTTATTTAATAAAAACATATCGGTTGGTAGATGATCTCTTCTGCTTCTGGATTGGTAGATTTCATCTTTGTGGGATTTGTGTTTCGGTTCCAGGCCTGTCTTCTCGTGACCTCCCCTTACTCCACTATCCCACTGGTATTTGTTTTTGGCAGAATAGTGTTTAGATACCAAGCCCGTCTGATCATGACTCCCTCTTACTCCACTATCCCGCCAGTTTAGTAGATGTTAGTAATAATTAAACTAATATAAAATTAAATAAATAAAGAGAGTATAATGGTTGGGCTTTTAGCTTAGCCATCCTACGCTGTAATAAAAATTTATTAGTTAAAAAAATTAAAGGTAATAAATAAAAAGAAAGTAAATTAAAGTAAAAGTAAAGTAAAGATGAAGTAAAATGAATAGATTAAAATACAGTTGTAGGGTGGTTGGGCTTCCTTCGAGAGGACGTTTTTACTCAGCCACCCTACGTCGTATAAATAAATAAGTTAAGATATAAATAAGTAGAAAAAATAAAAAGATAAAAATAAATGGTTGGGCTTCCTTCGTGAGGACGTTTTCACTCAACCATCCTACGTTGTATGGAGATTTGTCTAGCTTTGACCCTTTCTTTTTTCACTAATCTTCTTAGTCCAACTGTGTCCATCAAGTATTTATATACAGTAAAAATAAGCCATAAATTTAGACATTATATAAAACAAGCACTAATAAACTCAAAGTTATCTCCCGTCAAAAGGCAAAACCTAGTAACTCACTTTTTTCTTATTTTGAGAAAACAAAGAAAAACCTATGTGGCATACTAGGAAAATGAAGGAAGTTGCACGGTTGTGGCTTGGGTGTAACTGCTTACAAAATCAAAGATTGGAAGATCTAGTACAACTACAGGAAGGACACACCCTAGTAACTACAAATTTGGTCGTAACTCAATTTTGATAAAAAAAAAAGTGAGTTACCGGTACTAGGTTTTGTCTAGGTAAGTAGTAACAGTGAACTGAAGCCATAATTAATTACTTATCTAAAGAACTATGAGGTGTTAAACGGTCAATGAGGTGTGCAAATAAGAAACCATACATGTAACTGTTGTTTCGATAACATTTATATTGGCAATGTATAATGACGGATTGTTAGATAGTATACGAGGCACTAGATCTCGAATATACGTAAATAATCAAATAATGATTATTACTAAGGGCTAATCCAATATACATGAATGATTTGGTGAAGAAACGAGTAAAGCTAGCTTAGCCTGAATGAAAGTAGTAAGCCATTTCGTAGAGAATCTGAGATTTACAATAGGGAAAATTTACCAACTTTGACTTGCGATTTCGTATTGATGGAAGAGAGGTGACAGAGATTTTATTTTTTATATCGATAGAGGGTATCAAGCTGTGCATAAAACCATTTCGATATTTGGACCTACCCCCGCATCATAGAAAATAAAGCGTATCTACGCAGGTGCATATTTTCCGTTTTTTTCGCTATATGTTACAAATTTGCTGACCATTACAGCCTGAAGATAGATGCCACTTTATGGTATTCACCCTTGGCCACAGGAAGACCCCCACTAACATCCCCAATCACCACCATTTCCATCCAATCCCTACACTCGCCACAATAGGTGGCTAAAAATTGACCAAAAATGACCTGAAAATGGGCGAAATTGGCCAAAAATCACCCGGATGCTGTATCTCAAAAACGGTTTAATTTTGAGATTGGCCCTTCTGGCTATGAAGTAGTCTGGGGGTGTCCATAAAACCCCCCTGAGATGAACTCGATCTGCCGACCCCCCACCTTCTCGATTCTGCATGATTTTGCATGGTTTTCTCGTGGAATGACTCTTAAACAGTTTATTTAATAATAAGTACAACACAGTTAATTAACTGCTATTCTAATAACAACAAGGGGGATGAATCATCGTATTATCTATGGTGGCACTGATAGTGTGGCAAAAGTTAAAACAACATGTTTAATCATACTTATTGTTATTGTTTGTAAATTAAGTGGGGGCGGATGGCCGTATCATGTTTATATCAGATCATAAGGTCTGTCATTGAGTCCAGGGAGTTGCTTCAATATCCAGCCTGTACGTGACAAGAGGAGGATCGTTTGTCGAGCTGTGTGGGTTCTCTCTGGTTGCCTCTTGCTGCTGAAGACACTCAGTCACTCACACTTACAAATTATTAAAATATAATTGAAGAGTATGTTTGTTAGTCCAAAAATGATCTATTTTGTATCGAGTGGATGTTAAATCTCATTTCTGTCTATATCTGTAAAATGTACGGGAGATTGCATGAGTTGTGTGTTTTATCATACAGTTTGTCATTGAGTCAAGTAGCATGGTTTCTATTCCCCGCTTGTACGTGACGAGGAGTAGGATCGCCTGTCCAACCTCGAGTTTCTTATGGGTCCTCTGATTTAACCTACGGCCCTACTTGTAATAATCCATCCACACAAGCAACTTATAGTAATAAAATTGAACCATATGTTAGTCCCGAAATGACCTAACTCGTTCATCTCCAATGCTCTCTCTATCTGACGAATGATGCTGTATGCCCATCTTCATTACAGTCATTACACTCCCACTGATTGGTGCAGAAAAATTAGATGTCTCGTCTTCATTATCCAGTTGGATCAGAACATTAGGACAATGCTAAACCCCATTTCATTTTAGTATACATCTATTTTTATTTGTTGATTTCAGAAGTAGAATGAGTGGAAGACAGATTTTAGAAACTTTACGTCAGTTGGGGTATCCCAAGGTTGATCAGTTAGATCCGCAGATGTTTGATTGGTTGTTTGAAAAAGAAAGTATCGTACCTTTTCTTGATTGGTTTGTGAACAATGTACATTCTGATAATGTTATAACAGCAAGCGACAGACAAGAGTAAGTATCACAAGACACTGAAATATCCCTGTCTCACTCACAATATGTGACCTGCTCCCATGAAACCAGGTGCTTTGTTGCACAACTTCAGTTTTTTACTACAGGCACAGAATCATAAACTGTATGCTTTCTTGTTGCTGTGAATGAGCCCAACTCTGAACTCCACTCCAGATGATACAACATCAGGATTTTTGGGGCATGGTTCTACCTTGTCAGTGATGCAGGACGGAGGGACAGTGTATATAGACATTCGGATGTGACGTAAAATCAAGGTCCGGTGTAGGCTTCACATTAGCTGGCACATATAGGAACCCTTGACAGTTGCAATTCGATATTGTAGTCTGCAGTGCCACTGTCTGGGCGAAATTACCCTGACATAGCACTGTTCATGGCGAATGACCATCTTCATTAGCCTAGTCGAAACAGAACAGACTTTAACCCCCATTTCATTTCATGTTTTCTCAGGTATAATGACCTGGAGTCCAAATCAACAGAAGGTTTATTAGATGGAAGACAACTGGAGGACGCCCTGAAAAAAATGGAAGTTGTAAATAATGAGACTGAAATCACAGAGGAATCTTTGAGGTTAGTTTTTATATACCTCCATTTTTTATATGTTATTGTATATTGTTTGTCATCCCCTGCTCCACATCCACAATCACTTCCAATAAAACATGCATCATGTAAGAGATAAATCTGCCTATTTTAGGTCTTTCTTTAGGCCTGATATGTTATCTAAATTATTATTTAGACATTAATTAACGTATTCAAACCATAATCAACTCTTGATGCCGTGATGGATAATTTAACGTAAAAATGTATAATCATGACGACAGTTGAATTACTTTCACTAGTTTCAGAGCCAGGAAAGATACTTATCCTAAACACCTTATGTGGTCAGTGTGGCAATGGATAGCAAGCCGATTTCACTTGCAATCATTAACTGGTCCTGAAATCTCAGAGTTATTCCCCTTTGATTAAATTTTTCTGAATAAAAACTATTGATGTTCAATGTTTTTTGTAAACATATACAGAGCTACATGAGCCCAGTCAGGCCCAGTTATTTCAGTGTTTCTAAACACCACTACTACTAATACTATCTTTAGTTAGTGTAGCCATGATTAATAAACTGATTTCCCTTGTAACCAAAGATGCTCAGATGCTTCAACTAAATTAAAATCTTTTGGTGATAAGGCCTTTAGTGTATATGGTCCATGACTATGGAATGGCTTACCTGACAATTTAAAGTGTTCAGAAACAGTTGCTCAATATCGATCTAGACTTAAGACACATATGTTCACGATGTATTATCCACAGGAGCTATTACTTTACAGCGCTTAGAGCATGCTCATGGATGGATTAAGTGCTATTTAAATGACTAAATGTACATTATTATTATTGTTATTATTATTTTAATAAGCCAGTTGTTTTCTGATATTGATTTGGGTTTGGTTTTATTTAAGTGATGACATCTCAAGATTAAAAAAAGAATTAGAGATGAGTAAAAAGAAAAAAGAGACACTGATACAAAGAAGAAATAAATTGAGGTTTTTATCTTTTATTGATAATTAATTGTTAATTTTTTAGTTGTTAATCATGAAACCGATACTGGCATTTAATTCATGTTACTGTTAGAAATACTGTTAGGGGTTCGATGAATTGTTAGCACGTGCACACTGTATCATAAGGTCTTGTCGTTGAGCCAACTGGCACAGTTTCGATTCCCTGGTTTTACCTAGTGGGATTTCCTCCAGGTCCTCTAGTTCCCTCTCATTGCTCAAGACCCCTAAGCGCAAGCGAATTATTGAAATAAGTTGGAACCATCTCTCTCTCACTCTCCATGTGGAAAAAGTTCAATCGATAGATTAATATTTGTCTGATTACAAAATGATATGAAATGGGGTTTAACATCCTACTGTTCCGCTCTTAAACTGGGCTAATGACGAAAATTTTGCCAAGGCAGCAGTGCTACAGCATACTCTTATATCCAATTCCAACTACCAAGGGATCTTTTACTTGCACACCAATGTGTACATGTGACCTTAATTTTTCATCCTATCCGAACAACTAGACAGCTGTCCTTGTCAGGCCTTCCATTGTCTGATTACCAAATTCTATATTTTTCAGCGTTCACCATACAAGTCTAAGTCATAAACTAACAAAATTAACTCCACTAGAAAGTCAAGCTAAAAAACAGTACAGGAAACAGCAAGAACAACTTCAAACAGATAATGTAAAAGTAGGCCTTGTATTATGAATGTGGGGTTTAGGTGGTCTCTAGTAATCATAAGGTCTGTCATTGAGTCAAGTGGCGTGGTTTTCAATTACTTGCTTGCACGTGATAAGGGGTAGGGTCCCCTGTCTAATCTTGTGGTTTTTTTCAGGGTCCCTACACGCAAGTGAATTATTGAAATAAAATTGAACCAAATGTTAATCCCGAAATGACCTAGTGTGTGACAATGAGTGGACATTAAATCCCATTTCTCTATCTCTCTCTCTCTCTCTCTCCCTCTCTGTATTACTAATTATCATTACTGTTTTAGCATTAAACTAGAATATTTTTCTTCAGCTAACTAGGTTCGAGTTCCCCTGCATAATTTTAAACATCAACTACCCATAATGATTAGTATATAAGTTCAGGAGGTCACAGGTTCAATCCCAGTAAATGCCGAAAGAGTTCTTTCAATTTTCTTGCATGGTTTCCCATTGCCATTGGTGCTGACTGAAGGCCTGGCAAGGAACAGCATCTTGTTGCTTGGATGGGACAAAAAAGAATCCTTGACATTTGGAATTCAAAATAAGAATGGGTGGCTGTAGTGCCCACTGATAAACGTTTTTGTCCCATCTTTATAGAAGTCCACTCGCCACAAACTAGGTCATTTCGGGACTAACATGGACAGACGACCCTACTCCTTGTCATGTACAACCGTGGATTCGAAACCACGCTAGTTGACTCAATGACAGGCTTTATGAAACAGCTCACATATGCTACCCATTTGGCCATCCACCCCACCCCACCCCAGTGTATATAGAATAGTACACCCGGGACGCTCTTTCGTCAGTATATTCCGGACATGTCCTGTGGTAATTTCCAAACATCCGACCATGAATATGCCAAATTGGACATCGATATGGTGAATAATATTCAATTGCCCCAAATTATTTGACTGTACTTTGTATATATATACTAATACTTGTTCTTATTATGGTTGATAATATGCTGGCTTGATCAGGTAATTAAGTGATCAGTGTTAAAGTAGGGGCCTTGTATTACGAATATGGGGTTTGGGTACTCAAGTCCGTAATCATAAGGCCTGTCATTGAGTAAACTGGCTTGGTTTCGAATCCCTGGCTGTACGCGACAAGGAGCGGGGCTGGCCATGAATAAATTTATGGCGAGCAGATGACTGCTCACGCAAATATAATTTTGGGTGAGCACAAAATATTGCTCACGCAAAATGTTGTTTGCGTGAGCACATATTTTGTAACATTGTTTTAATTTAAAATCAATTTCTTGTCTGAATACTTTTGTTAAATAAATAATGATAGTTTGTAAATATAATTTTTTTCAATTCTTTATTTAGATAGTGATAGTACATGTGTGCCTGTCCAACTTCGTGGATTTTCTCCAGGTCTTCCGGTTTTCCCCCACTGCTTAAGACCCCTACGCGCCAGCGAATTATTGTCATCCTATAATTAAAATCCATATGTTACTCCCGAATTGACCTACATGTAGTTTGTGTCAGTGGACATTAAACCCAATTTCTCTCTCTCTCTCTCTCTTTGATAAACTATTTAATCTGACTCTCTCTCTTTGTCAAACTATTCATCAATCCAATCCTGTCGGGCTATGTATCAATCGAATAAGAGTGATTATAAATGCAATTAATTCATTTTTTGGTTAGGTCAATGAGAGCATGGATGGATTAATGAAATCCGTATCTAGAGTAACGTCCCTTTATAACCCATCAACTAAAGGTGAAGGTCAACATGAAGAAGTTTTTTTATCGCAAGTTAATCTGGAAGATTATTATCAAACGGAAGAAAAATATACACAGGAAATTACAGTTTTTACCAGAAAGCAGTTCTTCCAGGTAGGAATGAATAAATGAATGAAATGGGGTTTAACATTCTACCCTTCTGCACCTAACCTGAGCTAATTGAAGATGGGTATACGCCAAACAGTGTTCTATGAGGGAAATTTTGCTCAGACAGCAACTGAATTCCAACTGCCAAGGGATCTTTTACGTGCACGCCAATGTGTACAAGGGACCTCGTTTTTTTGTCTCATCCATATGACTAGGCAGCTGTCCTTGTCAGGCCCTCCGTGACAATCTGCATCACTGACAATCTGCATCACTTTCTCGGCCAATGCACCTTACCCACTTAGCCACGAGATCCCCGAACCTCAAATGAAATGTTCCGAGTTCAATTCTAGTATCCGATTATAGAAAAACCACATAATTTTTCAAGCCCTTTTCGATCAGCTGTATATAATATAAGTATGATGTGCCTGTAAAAGGAAGCCTTAACAGTTAGAATACAGTAGAGAATAGGTAAAGCTGATTAAAACACAGATCCAATTTAGCTTCGTTTTTAAAGTCAGCCAGTCAAATTGTCTGTCGAATCGAGTGTTTGACCTTTTTTGCGCAGAACTGTGGGTAGACAAGAGCAGCGATAGAAATAAAAAAAAAAAGCAAAATTAGATAAAAAAAACAACATGATGGCTGCTAATTGGTTAATCGAATGACAGACGTTATCGGGTCAAATGCCGCTTGATTGGTACACGTGAACTCCCACTATAACTTGTTAGATCTACATCTGTATTTTAATCAGATTGTTTTTGTAAAATTATATTTTATGATTAGAATAGGTTTTATTTGTAAAATTATTTTTTATGTTTTATTCGTGAAATTATATTTTATGTTTTATTCGTAAAATTATGTTTTATTTGTAAAATTATATTTTATATTTAGAATATAGGTAAAATGACAGGTGAAAGTGAAGATTCAAGGTTTGAATTATTAGAAATAAAAGATCCAGAGAGTTTATTGGTACATGGTGAGAATGAGGCTAATACAGTACAAGATTGTAAAGAATTGAATAGATTACAACATATGTAAGTACATGGGATTATATCAAAATATCATATATTACAACATATTATTGTGGAAGACAAGAGTATGGATATTATTATACTTTTATATATCTGGGGCTTGTTTCACAAAATTTTAACTAAGATAAAATCAAAATTTTAGTAATTTGATTGGATAATATTAGATTGATTTTAGTGCTTAGCCAATCAAAATTGAAGTATCTACTTAAACCTGGATTTTATCTTTAGTTAAGATTTTATCTTTAGTTAAGGGTCCACATTTCTTGAAACCAATATATATTTTTATTCTTTATTCATTTGTCTATTAAATGAAACCAAGAAAGTATTAAGTATGGACAGTTTTAAACTGGTCTATTTTTATTTTTATAATTTGATTCTATACTTCAGCTTTCCATTAAGTGAAACCAAGAGGCTATTAGGTATGTAAAAGACAAGAATGTTAAAATTGATGTATATTTTAATTGTATATTTCAGTTATCCATTAAGTGAGACAGAGAGAGTATTTAGTATTGTGGAAGATAAAAGTGTTAAAAGTGCCGTCAATACAGCAACTGATTTATTAACTCTTCTACAATCAGGAAATTTTCCTCTTGATACAAATAAATTAAGGTCTGTCTATCTTTTTATCCAACAAAGTTAGGGAGGTGTCATATCATTGAATATCGGACGATAATTGACTAATAACGTGAAAAGTGATGCATGCAAAATTGCCTATTTCTCGGCAATTGGTCATATTAGAAACTAATTTTGACATACATTGTTCTCGTATGGATTAATGCTACAATATTATGAAAGTTGTGTAGAAAAAATTTAAAATATGAAGATGATGAAGGGGTTGTAGACATGATCATGCATGCATTGTTCTTGACAAACTTTTATACATTCACGATTTGGTTTGCCTTGTTTCTCAGTCACTGATTTATTAACTCTTCTACAATCAGGAAATTTTCCTCTTGATACAAATAAATTAAGGTGATGATGAAGGGGTTGTAGACATGATCATGCATGCATTGTTCTTGACAAACTTTTATACATTCATGATTTGGTTTGCCTTGTTTCTCATTTGGGCGGTTGGATGAAAGAATGGTTAGCAAGTGCGCATTGTATGATAAGGTCTATCATTAAGTCAACTGCTTTGGTTCCTATTTCCCTGTTGTACGTCAAAGGGGTAGGGTCGCCTGTCGAACCCTGTGGGTATCTCTCTGGATCCATATGTTAGTCCCAAAATGACCTAGTTTGTGTGAAGTGGACATTAAAGGGGTTGAAAGGGGATTTAAGGGGCCCTTTATAGTTGCTATTCGAAGATAAAAGTCATACTCAAAGACAGTATTAAGAGTATATAGTATGCCTTGAATTTCTAATTTAAACTTAAACATGCATAATGTAAGAGCTAACTTTGCCTATTATGGGTCTTTCTTTTGGTCTCAAATGTTATTTAATTATTAATTAGACATTTATTCACAGGACAAGCCCACAATTAACTCTCTAGAGCATCAGGGGATTCACACACGATCACCATTTTTTAATTTAATTTAAAAACTGGTTATCAAGACTTTGTTTATTATCGTAACAGTGGTATCAATAAAAATCAAGACCTACACTATTCTGACGAAAACTTCCAACATTCAAAGGGGGTTGGATGGCCGAATGGTTAGCACATACGGGCTGTATCATAAAGCCTGTCATTGAGTCAACTGGCATAGTTTCGAATCCCCAGTTGTACGTGGCAAAGAGTAGGGTCGCCTGTCCAACCACCTGGGTTTTCTCTGGGTCCTCCGTTTTCCTCTCACTGCAAAAGATCCCTAAGTGCAAGTGAATTATTGAAATAAAATTAAACCATATGTTAGTCCCTAAATGACCTAGTTTGGTCGAGTGGACGTTAAACCCCATTTCTTTCTCTCTCTTTTTATCCAGCACACAATTACAAGAAACACAGTCTAGTTTACAAACTGTTCGACGAGATCTGACCACTCTACTTGAAGGTGATGTACCGTTATTAGTTAAAGAGTTAGCTCCCTTACAAGGTACACATATATTAACCGGTGATTACACACTCAAACTTGCAAGACAGGATTATTTTACCTCCAATCAAGATAAGGTATGGCCATTTTAATATAATTTGATTTCGACACTTTAATTACATACTACAAGGTGTATGCCCATCTTCAATTGGCCCAGGTAAGGTGCAGAAGCACGGGATGTTAAGCCCTATTTCATTCATTCATTCCAAAAGAAATATTGGAATAAAGTTGAACCATATGTTAGTGCCGAAATTACCTAATTTGGGTTGATAGGCATAAAATCCAATTTCTCTTTCTCTCTCCCCTTTAAAATCTGCTAATTTCTCTTCCTAAATTTCTTTCAACAGGTTATTGCACTGCTGGTTAATCAAAGAGCTAGAAATGAATTTTTAACAATGGCGTATGAAGTTGAAGCCAGACATCATAGGGATATACATCGTCATCTTACAGCCATTAGACTTCAATTACAACAACATCTAAAAGACTGGAAAAATAGAATGGTATGTAGTTGTAGTAATAGGTCTACTACAAAATGATAGACTCGATCATTCAGTCTCATAGTCTTGTACATCATTGTTGAAAATTATGACTTCTCACAAACTCCTTTATCACATGATTTCAAGTCAGACACTGTGGCATATACTGCTGTGGTTGAAAATGGTCAGTCTACATTATATAAGGACTGTTTTCTGAGTGGCGATGAGTGTTTGTATGTTTTTATATTTGGTGTTTGTATATGTGGTGTTTGTGTGTTTTTATATTTGGGGTTTGTGTGTTTGTATAATTGGTGTTTGTATATTTGGTGCTTGTATGTTTGTATATTTGGTGTTTGTATAATTGGTGTTTGTATAATTGGTGAATGTTTGTATAATTGGTGTTTGTATATTTGATTTTTGTATATTTGTTATTTGGTGTTTGTATATTTGGTGTTTGTATATTTCAGACTCTAATGGATGATACTAGTTTAAAGCCGAGTAAATATCAGAGAGGTACGATAGATACGAGAGATGCTGCTACAACTAGATTACATCATATGTTAGGTATGTAACATTACGGGGGGTTACATGGCCGAATGGTAAGCATGGTACCATAAAGCCTGTCATTGAGTCAACTGGCATAGTTTCGAGTCGTCGGTTGTGTGTGACAAGGAGTAGGGTCACAGACCAACCTTGTGGGTTTTTTCAGGGCCATATGTTAGTCGCAAAATATTCTAGTTTGTGTCGATTGGTCTTTAAACCCCATTTCTCTCTCTCTTGATTGGCCTCTCAAGCTCCATGGATTCTTCAAACCCGTGAAGGTAAGACTAAGAAAGAAGGTGTCCTTAGTCGTTCAGATAGGTCCAAGAAAAATTTGTAAAATTTGGTGTACATGTCAAAAAATGTTTGACAACAGATGAAAGCATATAAATGTGACGCTGGCTCGTTAGTCTGGAGGTCACCGGTTCGCTCTCAGTGTTGACCACGACAGTTCATTGGTATTTTCCAGCATGGTTTCCTCATGTCAGGGGTGCAGGATAGGAGGCCTGACATGGACAGCTCTCTAGTTGTTTGGATGGGATGAGAAACTTAGGTACTGTGTACACACTGGCGTGCACGTAAAAAATCCAGTTGGAATTTGATATAAGAGTATGTAGTAGCCCCTATATATGTCCAGGCCAAATTTACCTTATGGTACACTGGTCAGCATATGCCTGTCTTCATTAGCCCAGTTGAAGCAAAACAGTAGGTTGTTAAACCCCATTTCATTTATATATACTCCTCCAAAAAAATTAGGGGTATAGGTGCACGATATCCTGACAACAAAACCTGTGTACAAGGCAAATGTCATTTTCAAACAAAACGATTTTGACAGTCTTTTTAAAAACCATAAACTGAAGCTCAAAACAAGGCTCCACAAAACTGTTAGCATCGCCCAAATGCAGTAGGGTACGACTTTTTGGAGTTGCTTATGTCCATGCACGTGCACTATGCATTTCCCAGGAACAGTTTTGGCAAACAGTAGGAAGTTAAACCCCATTTAATTTTTATATATAAATAATTGTTTTCAGTTAATGGAGATGAAGATGGAGTAGAGAAACAGCTGTTTTTAACATATTCTAGTTTACTGGAAGGTGGTGACAAATTACAACAGAATCATCAAGACTCACATACAGCCATGTTAAACACAGCTACAAGACATTACGACAAATTACATACATTGTAAGTTTACTTATTATAAAAAATGCAATAATCTGTTTCTGACTTTCACCCCTCCTGTTTGTACGGGAGGTTGGATGGCTGAATGGTTAGCACGTGCGTGCTGTATCATAAAGCCGGTCATTGAGTCAACTGGTGTACTTTCGAATCCCTGGTTGAACATGACAAGGAGTAGGGTCGCCTGTTCAACCTCGTGGGTTTTCTCCGTTTCCTGCAGTTTTCTCCCACTGCTAAAGACCCATTAATAAGGAATATAATGTGAAAATGTGTGAAATAATATTTAACATAATATTTATTTGTGTCTATTTCCAGGGAAGACAATGTGAGAATGTGTGAGAGAAGTATTTATGAAGGATCGAGTACAACTGGTCAGCCCGTTCTAAGTCCACCTCAAGTTCAAGATGGTATTAAAAACTTAGATAACATGTTAAAAAAACTGGAGGCCACCATAGTTGATAGTTTACGCGTTGTTAATAACAAGAAAACGGTAGGTTAATTTCCTTTTGATGTGAGCAGGGGGTGGAATGGCTATATGGTTAGCGGCCTGCTGTATTATAAAGCCTGTCATTGAGTCAACTGGCGAGGTTTTAAATTCGGTCTGTATGTGGCAAGGAGTAGGGTCGCCTGTCCAACCTTGTGGGTTTACTCCAGATCCTTCAACTGTTAAAGACCCCTACGCGCAAGTGAATTATTGAAATAAAATTTAAAACTGTGTGTTAGTCCCGAAATAACCTAGTTTGTGTCAAGTGGACATTTAACCCCATTTCTCTTTCTCTCTCCCTCTCTCTCCCTCTCACTCTCTCTCTTTTAATGTGACCACATTTTAAAAACAAAGTTGAGGATATCACAAAACCATCTTTCGTAGCATCTTAACGTTACGTATCATAAAACCAATCTGATTTTTATTATACGCCCACATTTTCATGTGGACGTATTATGTCGTCGCCCCTGTCCGTCTGTCCGTCCAAAATTGTTTGTGGACTCTCTACAGGTCACAATTCTTGTCGGATTTTGACAAAACTTGAAATATAGGTTTATCCCCAAAAGATCTCGGCTGCTTTCGATATTGGCATGTATCGGATCAAAACTTCATGGATTATGGTCCCTGATTGTACGAAAAATCACGTTTTTAGCTTGTGGACCCTATAGAGGTCACAATTTTGAACCGATTTTGATGAAACTTGACATGCATGTTTATAACCCAAAGATCTTGGTTCCTTTCGATATTTGCGCCTATCGGAACGTAATTTCCTGAATTATGGCCCCTGATTGTCCGAAAAATCACCTATTTTAGCTCGTGGTACCTCTGGAGGTCACAATTATTATCCGATTTGAAAAACCGTTCGATTATATCACCGTTACACCCTAAGGAAGGTTGAGTTCAAATTTCAGAAAAATCGGACCAAAATTACCATACAAAATGGCCGCCGTTCGTCCGCGAATCCTGTTAAAAAATGGTATATCAAGGTTGTGGACCCTGTAGAGATCACAATTTTAATTCGATTTTGATGAAACTTGAAATGCATGGTTATAACCCAAAGATCTTGGTTCCTTTCGATATTTGCGCATATCGGATCGTAACTTTCTGAATTATGGCCCCTGATTATACGTAAAATCGCCTTTGTTTAGCTTGTGGTCCCTCTGGAAGTCACAATTATTATCTGATTAAAAAAATCGTTTGATTATATCACCGTTACCCCCTAAGGAAGGTTGAGTTCGAATTTCGGAAAAATTGGACCAAAATTGCCATACAAAATGTCCGTCATTCGTACGCGAATACTGTTTAAAAAATGGTATATCAAGGTTGTGGACCCAGTAGAGGTCACAATTTTAATTTTCGATTTTGATGAAGCTTGAAATGCATGGTTATAACCTAAAGATCTTGGTTCCTTTCGATATTTGCGCATATCGGATTGTAACTTCCTGAATTATGGCCCCTGATTATACGCAAAATCGTCTTTGTTTAGCTTGTGGTCCCTCTGGAGGTCACAATTATTATCCGATTTAAAAAATCGTTTGATTATATCACCGTTACACCCTAAGGAAGGTTGAGTTTGAATTTCGGTAAAATTCGGAACAAAATTGCCATACAAAAAAAATGGCCGCCGCGTGTACGCGAATACTGTTATAAAATGGTATATCAAGGTTGTGTACCCAGTATAGGTCACAATTTTGATTCAATTTTGATGAAACTTGAAATGCATGGTTATAACCCAAAGATCTTGGTTCCTTTCGTTATTTGTACATATCAGATCATAACTTCCTGAATTATAGCCCTTGATTGTCCGAAAAATCGCCTATGGTCCCTCTGGAGGTCACGATTATTATCCGATTTAAAAAAACGCTTGACTCTATCACCAATTCACCATACGGAATGTTGAGTTTGAATTTCAAGGAAATCGGACCATAATTGCCAGATAAAATGGCCGCCGTTTGTACGCTAATAGTGTTAAAATATGGTATATCAAGGTTGTGGACCCAGTATAGGTCACAATTTTAATTCGATTTTGTTGAAAGTTGAAATGCATGTTTATAACCTAAAGATCTTGATTCTTTTCGATATTTGCGCATATCAAATTGTAATTTAATGAATTATAGCCTTTGATTGTAGGAAATATCACTTTCGGTTTTGCTTGTTCTCTATCCATGTCTCGAAAATGTGGGCGTATCCTGCCTGGCAGTGCCAGCTTACTATCTTATATACTTTCGATGGCATCTACTACATGAAGATCTGACAAGTTATAGTGGAAGCTCACGTCAGGGGTCAAAAGGGCGGCTATTTACCCTGTGACGTCGGACATAAATCAGCGTTGACGTTTCTGGTGATTTACCTGCAGTTCCGTGCATGGCACGCCAAGAAGTTGCCATAACAGACCATTTCATTTGATTATTCCTCACTTCAACCAATTTTAAACAATAAAAACGAAACAAAATAATATCTGTGTTTTAATCAGATTGGTCAAGACTACAACCATAGATGTACTTTTTAAATGATATTTTCAATATAAGCATTTTGCATTATCTGAGCCCTGGTGTGAGCGTATGTGGCATTGAGATAGGGGCGCCTTCTCAACCTCGTGGGTTTCCTCTGAGCACTCAGGTTGGGATTTCAAAATTTTGCTTGTCGGACATATTTTCCCGAAAATAAAGGGGCATAACTCTTATCGTAATGAAGCAGACTATTTTCAAAACACAGTTAAGAATCACGTGTGAACAAAATATATTCAAATTCATACGTAAAAACAATTTTAATCTTCTTCATGTTAACCACGTGTTTTCTGCACTGCACCTCGTTATATTTCATGTTTAAAACCCGTTCGGTATTCAAATTTATGTCTCTCTCTCTCTCTCTTAGTCTTTGCATTATCTATTTGTGAAATATTATAGTAATAACAGCTAGCTCTATATCTAAATCTCACATAATGACCTTATCTAAATCTTACACAATGACCTTTTAAATTGTTTGGGGGGTTGAATGGCTGAATGGTTAGCTTGAGCACGCTGTATCATAAAGCCTGTCATTGTGTGAACTGGCGTGGTTTCGAATCCTACCGTTTCCTCCCACTGCTAAAGACCCCTACGCGCAAGCGAATTATTGAAATAAAAATTAAACCATATATAAGTCCCAAAATGACCTAGTTTGTTACGTGGACATTAAACCCTATTTCTCTCTCTCTCGTTTAATTGTTCAATGTCTGATTGTTTTTTATTTGTAATTTTTACTGTAGGCTTTAAAAGATGACCGTCTCCTATCCAGAGAAAGAACATTTTTTGTGGATTTCTTTGTGAATCCAGAGAGAATAAATCAGGCTATGGAACAAGTCACCAACAGAATACAGTCAATTCAAGTTCAATGAATAATTCAACTTCAGTGTTCATACATGGTGCTGTGGGGGGGGGGGGGAGATGGGGTGTCCGAATGGTTCATACATGCGCATTGTATCATCAGGCCCGGTTGTACGTGACAAAGAGTAGGGTTGCCTGTCCAACCTCATGGGTTTTCTCCAGATCCTCCGGTTTCCTCCCACTGCTAAAGACCCTACGCACAAGTGAATTATTGAAATAAATTTTAAGCATGTGTCAATCCAGAAATGACCTAGTTTGTGTCGAGTGGACGTTAAACCCCATTCCTCTCTCTCTCGTTGTATCATCACGGATGTCATTGTGGCAAATGGCGAGGTTTCGATACCCTGTGTGTACAGGCCAAGGAGTAGGTTCACCTGTTCAGTTTGTTTGGTTTTTAAAACCTCATTTCTCTCTCTCTGTTCATACCACAGGCGCCTGTAACGTGGAAAATATTTCATAAATAACACTATGCCTCAGCTATATGACTAAGTGTAATGTCTAAAGTCTGTTACAACCATGTGGTCTGAATCCGATTATGAAACAACTCTTTCAGATCCTGGTGTAGTACAGACAAATAAAACAAAATTTTGAAACTATAAAAAACAGAACGAAATAAGATCTGTGTTTTAATCAGATTGACCATTAAAGAGGACTAACTAATGAATAGTCTTAAAGGCATCAGACAACTGAATATTAATGTATTTTATCCTTACAAGTTCTATATTTGATGGCTATTGAAACTTATTAAGTAAGCAATAGTATGTGAAATTAGACAATCAAAATTTAATTATTTATTCGTAAGGCATAAATATGAACTGTTTGTTAAAAATTGTAAGTTGTTGGTTTTTAGGGGGGTGGATGGCCGAATGGTTAGTGCTGCATAAAATGACCTGCGATTGAGTCTACTTGCATGGTTTCAATTCCCTTGTTGTATGTGACAAGTAGTATGATTGGCTGAGAAAGTTTCCGACATGGTTTCCCCTTGTCAGTGGTTGGGACGGAGGGCCTAGCAACGGCAGCTGTCTATTTGTTCGGATGGGATGAAGAAAGATGTCTTGTGTATACATTGGCATGCACGTAAAAGATCCCTAAACAGTTGGAATTTGATATAAAATCAGGCTAGTCCAGCTTCATTAGCTCAGTCGGAGCAGAACAGTAGGACATTAAACCCATTTCATTTCATTTTATTATACGCCCACATGGAAATGTGGTCATATACTTTAAAAAACACAAACACAATTTATGGATAACAATCACTAGCAACTTTAATAGTGCAACGTTTCAACAAGTATCTTCTTGTCGTTATCAAGCACAAGGTAAACGATAATATGATACAATAAATCTGGGAGTGAACATTTAAGTATAAAAATTAAGATATCATTGTCTCTACATATGATATCATAATTTTTATACTTAAATTACTGCCAAAGTTATGGCCCTTGATCACTTCGAAATTTCTTCAGGACGAAGGCCGGGAGACAAATAATTACTTAATGGGCTATTTCTCCGAATAAAATTTTCATGTGTTGTAAACGTTCTCCATAATAATAATGTGCAAAAAAACAATTTATACCTACTGATGTATCTAATCAGTAGGTATAAATTGGTTTTTGCTTCTTTTTTTTATACGAACATGTTTGATAGTAAATATTATATGATTGGGCACCATAGGAAGAAAAATAAAGAAGATTAAAAATTTTGAAATAAAAATCACATAGTTAAGAAGGTTGTTCAAATGTTTGTTTCATATTGTAGCATATCAGATTCAGAATTCTTTCTTTGTTAATACCTTGTTAACTTCTAAATTCCATTCATGTGAATTCTAAATTAAGACACTGTATTTTACTTCCTTTATTTGTTCAGCATAAATGGAGCTCCTAATCTTGTAGTCTCGGTCACCCCGAATTTCGGGATGATAGAGACTACTAATCTTGTAATTGTTGTATTCTTTTATTAAAATGAAAGACTACTCCTTATTATTAGCCCTTTACAAATATCCAACAGAATAAGAATTTTGACACTTCTACCATAGAAATTTCAATCTATTATGCTGCCATAATTTTAATGTCTTAATTAAATAAATAAGCAGTAAATGATTTATTTATTAAACTTGTATAGCGCCTAAATTCAGCTTGTAAAGCTGCTCTGTGACACTTGTTTATGAGTACACAATGTAAAAACATACAGATAGGAAATCATATTTTAAAAAAAACTAGAACAAGATAATATGATTTTAAAAAAAATAAAGAGAGAGAGGTTTAATTTTATTTCAATAACTCGCTTGCGCGTAGAAGTCTTTAGCAGTGGGAGGAAACCAGAGTGCCCGAAAGAAACCCACGAGTTTGAGAAGGCGCCCCTATATCCATGCCACATACGCTCATACCAGGGCTCGAAACCACAGCTGCAAGCCAGAGGTGGCCAGCCAGCTAGAGGTCGAAGAGCGGCACTCTAGACCACTAGGCCACCCCTCCCCTTTTTTTAAAAAAAAAGCAGGGTACAGGTACAGATAAAATATAGATAGAAAACCATAACAAATTAAAATAAAACTATTTGGTAAAACAAATAAATAGCAGTGTACAGATAAAATATAAAACATTAAATAATAGTTAAAAGAGATAATTACGTTAAGGCTTTTCGGAACAATTCTGTTTTTAAGTTCTTTTTTAAAACGTCGAAACTTGAACTGGTCCTTGTTTTAAAGGATATGTCGTTCGAATGTTTCCGTGTTGTTACCGAAAAAGGGTGTTGGGCGAGAAGTGTTTTACCGTGTGGCATTTCAAGGAGGTGAAAATTTGGAGAATGAAGTTGGAACAAGGGTTTATAATTTGTTAAGACGGTCATCGAGATAAACAGGCGTATCAGGGCAGTTGATTGACAGATATGTAAGATATTAAACTTTGAAATCGATCTAAAAGAAAAAGTGAGCCAAGGGAATTGTTAAAGGACAGCGATGATGATGATGAATGAACGATAAGGTGTAAATGAATTAATATGGGCAACTTTATTCTGAATGGGGGGGGGGCGAATCGTTAGCATTTGCGTTCTGTTATCATAAAGCCTATCATTGGGTCAACTGGTGTGGTTCCGAATCCTGGATTGTACGTGACAATGGGTAGGGTCGTCTGTCCAGCCCAGTGGGTTTTCTCTGGGTCCCCCGGTTTCCTCAGACTGCTAAAGACCCCTACGCACAAGCGAATTATTAGTTTGGACGATTGGACGTTAAACTCCATTTCTCTTTCACCTTTTTATTCTAGAGGTCAAACAAGCAATGTGTTACAATAATAGAGTCTGTATGTAATATAGGGGTTGACAAGTAATTGACAGGTTTCGAAGTTAATAAAAGGATGGATCCTACCAATGCTGTACAGGTGAAAATTGTACGATATTTTATGTCCAGTGCAAAGTCAAAATTTACACCAAGACTTCGTACAGACGTTGACGATGGGATACTGGCATCTCCAATTTTGACAGAAGTATGTGTTAACTTCAGTTCTATTATCGTTAAATTTCAAATTTTATTCAGCGCAATTTGCATTTGTGGATCGTCTGCTTTAAGTTGGTTGTCAATTTGTGTTTTTTTATGATGTCCTAAAGGAGAGTTTATGCTGTGAACAAGAGTGGTCCAGGACCGAGTCTTGCGGCGGGGCACACCATATTATTTCAGCCATTGTGGAGGAGATTTACTGTTTGCTCCCAACAGTCCAGATAACTGTCGAACCATGATAGTGCACTGTCTTCGATCCCAAAACGATGTTTTAATCGGAATAACAATGTAGAAGTGTCTATGGTGTCAAAAGTGGCACTAAGGTCAAGCACAACCTGGAAAACACAGTCCCTGTTGTCCATCTGACTGATAATGTAATAACCTGCCATTATGGCCTCTAAAGGATCTATCTATGCACAGAACGCCTCCTCACCTGACTGATCACCCACCATTTTTGGATTCCTGACGACAAATGCTTCTAGAAAAGTCAACTCCCGCTTTTTGCCCCATTTCGGATAATACCCCATTCTCCTTTTACCAACTGATGACCTTTTCACATCGATAACTCCTGAACGCTCCCTCGCCTGACTGATCATCCTACCATTTTCGGATTCCCGAGGAAAATGCTTCTAGAATAGTCAACTGACGTTTTTTGCCCACTTTTCGAATAATACCCTCCTTCTCCCTCTGGTCTATTACATGAATTGCCTGCACTGGCCGAGAAAGTTCAAAGGAATTTCCCAGCATGGTTTCCCCTTGATAGTGGTGCAAGGCGGATGACACGAAAAACGCCGCTATACGTTGGCGTGCACGTAAAAAGATCACTTGGTAGTTGGAATTCGATATAAAATTAGCCCATAGTGCAGCTGCCCGGGCAAAATTTACCTTATGGCCGTCTCTATTAACCCAGTCTAAGAACAGTAGGGCATTAAACCCTATTTAATTTCATTTACACAACTTGCCACCAAGGGAGGATACAGGGGATTTTAGCCGAAACGAGAAGTTAACTCTGTTGGTCGTGTGCTTCGTAACAAATGAAATGGCGGGGGTATTACGTCCAGCATATCTTCATCATCCGTTCTTATGAAGAGGGACACCCGCCTAATCAACCCCCAACTATAAAAGATTTTTTAAGCAGTATATTATACAGATTGACTAAACATCCTTCCTTGTTATGTGCTCCCTGTCCATACTAACCTTAGGCTATATCTCTACACTAAGCTCGTTGGCCGACATCTTAAGTCATAAATCAATGACTTTAGTAGTCGAAAACACTAAGTAGGCCTATACTTCGAGTATTTGGAGAAATAGTTTAATGGTTTTAAATGGAATTGAATAGGTTTATTTAGTCTTTGTGCGTATGGCATACTAAACTTAGATTGCTTGTCTAAAATAAGCTAATTGACCGACATTGTACGACGGCCTTCTCAACCTCGTGAGTTTCCTCCGGGCAATCCGGTTTCCTCCCACTGCTGAAAGACCCCTACACGCAAGCGAATTATTGAAATAAAAATTGAAAAACCATACGTTAGTCTAAAGATAGTAAGCTGGCACTGCCAGGCAGGATACGCCCACATTTTCGAGAGATGGTTAGAGAACAAGCAAAATCGAAAGTGATTTTTCCTACAATCAAAGGCTATAATTCATTAAATTACAATTTGATATGCGCAAATATCGAAAAGAATCAAGATCTTTAGGTTATAAACATGCATTTCAAGTTTCATCAAAATCGAATTAAAATTGTGACCAATACTGGGTCCACAACCTTGATATACCATATTTTAACACTATTAGCGTACAAACGGTGGCCATTTTGTCTGGCAATTATGGTCCGATTTCCCTGAAATTCAAACTCAACCTTCCGTATGGTGTAACGGTGATAGAGTCAGATTTTTTAAATAGGATAATAATCGTGACCCCCAGAGGGACCATAGGCGATTTTTTCCGACAATCAGGGGCCATAATTCAGGAAGTTATGATCTGATATGTGAAAATAACGAAAGGAACAGTATTCGCGTACAAACGGCAGCCATTTTGTATGGCAATTTTGTTCCGAATTTTCCCGAAATTCGAACTCAACATTCCTTAGGGTGTAACGGTGATATAATCAAACGATTTTTTAAATCCGATAATAATTGTGACCTCCAGGCTGGCAGAGGGACCACAAGCTAAACAAAGACGATTTTGCGTATAATCAGGGGCCGTAATTCAGGAAGTTACGATCCGATATGCGCAAATATCGAAAGGAACCAAGATCTTTGGGTTATAACCGTGCATTTCAAGTTTCATCAAAATTGTGATCTCTACAGGGTCCACAACCTTGATATACCATTATTTAACAGTATTCGCGTACGCACGGCGGCCATTTTGTATGGTAATTTTGGTCCGATTTTTCCGAAATTTGAACTCAACTTTCCTTAGGGTGTAACGGTGATATAATCAAACGATTTTTTTTTTAAATCGGTTAATTATTGTAAACTCCAGAGGGACCACAAGCTAAACCAAGACGATTTTGCGTATAATCAGGGGCCATAATTCAGGAAGTTACGATCCGATATGCGCAAATATTGAAAGGAACAAAGATCTTTGGGTTATAACCATGCATTTTAAGTTTCATCAAAATCGAATTAAAATTTTGACCTCTACAGGATCCACAACCTTGATATACCATTTTTATACGCCCACATTTTCATGTGGACGTATTATGTCATCGCCCCTGTCCGTCCGTCCGTCCGTCCGTCCGTCCACAATAGTTTGTGGACTCTCTACAGGTCACAATTCTTATCCGATTTTGATGAAACTTGAAATATAGGTTTATCCCCCAAAGATCTCGGCTGCTTTCGATATTGGCATGTATCGGATCAAAACGTCATGGATTATGGCCCCTGATTGTACGAAAAATCATGTTTTTAGCTTGTGGACCCTATAGAGGTCACAATTTTGAACCGATTTTGATGAAACTTTACATTCATGTTTATAACCCTAAGATCTTGGTTCCTTTTGATATTTGCGCCTAGCGGAACGTAATTTCCTGAATTATTGCCCCTGATTGTCCGAAAAATCACCTATTTTAGCTTGTGGTACCTCTGGAGGTCACATTTATTATACGATTTAAAAAAACGTTCGAATATATCACCGTTACACCCTAAGGAAGGTCTAGTTCAAATTTCGGAAAAATCAGGCCAAAATTACCATACAAAATGGCCGTCGTTCGTATTAGAATACTGTTGAAAAATGGTATATCAAGCTCGTCGACCCTGTAGAGGTCCCAATTTTAATGCGATTTTGACGAAACTTGAAATGCATGGAGATTACCCAAAGATCTTGGGTCCTTTTGATATTTGCGCATATCGGATCGTAACTTCCTGAATTAATGCCCCTGATTATACGCAAAATCGCCTTTGTTTAGCTTGTGGTCTCTCTGGAGGTCACAATTATTATCCGATTAAAAAAATCGTTTGATTATATCACGGTTACAAGCTAAGGAAGGTTGAGTTCAAATTTCGGGAAAATAGGACCAAAATTGCAATACAAAATGGCTGCTGTTTGTACGCGAATACTGTTAAAAAATGGTATTTCAAGGTTGTGGACCCTGTAGAGGTCACAATTTTAATTTCGATTTTGATGAAACTTAAATTGCTTGTTTATAACCTAAATATCTTGATACTTTTCGATATTTGCGCATATCAAATTGTGACTTAATGAATTATGGCCTTTGATTGTAGGAAAAATCACTTTCGGTTTTGCTTGTTCTCTATCCATCTCTCGAAAATGTGGGCGTATCCTGCCTGGCAGCCGCTGGTTTAACAGTATTTGCGTACGAATGGCGGCCATTTTGTATGGCAATTTTGTTCCCGTATTTCTGAAATTCAAACTTCCTTAGGGTGTAACGGTGATATAATCAAACGATTTTTTAAATCGGGTAATTATTGTAACCTCCAGAGGGACCACAGGCTAAACCAAGACGATTTTGCGTATAATCAGGGGCCATAATTCAGGAAGTTACAATCCGATATGCGCAAATATCGAAAGGAACCAAGATCTTTGGGTTATAACCATGCATTTCAAGTTTCATCAAAATCGAATTAAAATTGTGATCTCTACAGGGTCCACAACCTTGATATACCATTTTTTAACAGTATTTGCGTACGAACGGCGGCCATTTTGTATGGTAATTTTGGTCCGATTTTTCCGAAATTTGAACTCAACCTTCCTTAGGGTGTAACGGTGATATAATCGAACGGTTTTTCAAATAGGATAATAATTGTAACCTCCAGAGGTGCAAATATCGAAAGGAACCAAGATCTTTGGGTTATAAACATGCATGTAAAGTTTCATCAAAATCGGTTCAAAATTGTGACCTCTATAGGGTCCACAAGCTAAGAACGTGATTTTTCGTACAATCAGGGGCCATAATCCATGAAGTTTTGATCCGATACATGCCAATATCGAAAGCAGCCGAGATCTTTTGGGGATAAACCTATATTTTAAGTTTCGTCAAAATCGGACAAGAATTGTGACCTGTGGACGGACGGGCGGACAGGGGCGACGACATAATACGTCCACATGAAAATGTGGGCGTATAAAAATGACCTAGTTTGTGTCGAGCGGACGTTCAACCCCATTTCTCTCTATCTCCCCAAAAACGACGATGTTCCAAATTATTATATACTAAGTTTTGGATATGGCGGCCATTCAGGACAGAGATTCCAAATTCGAAGTATGAAACGGGTGGATCTCTATCTTGCACCACTAACAAACTCTTCAATCTGCAATTAACTGGGGGGTTGGGTGGCTGAATGGTTAGCGTTTGCGCGCTGTATCATAAAGCTTATCATTGAGTCTAATGGCGTGGTTTCGAATTCCCGGTTGTACGTGCCAAGGAGTAGTGTCGCCTGTCCAACCTCGTGGGTCTCCTCCCACTGCTAGTCCCGAAATGACCTAGCTTTGTGTCGAGTGAACGCTATATAACCCTCTCTCTCTCTTTCTCTCTGCAATTAACTCGGGTGATGAATAACAATATATATATTTTCACAATGGGTCATATTAATCATGCAAGCTCATGGAGCCGTAAAACAATTAATATAATAATTGAAACGATTTCATCGATTAATCTTACTTCAATCACAAGATTAGAGTCAGTTGGACTTGGTGCATCTCTTGAATCACTAATCAACATTATGGCCAATTAATAATTCATATCTTAAAACCTGCAGCGCCATTTATACGATAAAGACTATAATAAACGTCGTAATGGACTGACTATTCTACGCCACAACCCAAGAGGTGGCTTGTCTCATTTACACAAAAGTTCTAATTAATGATTTTAAATTAGTTGCGCTCCTCCAATTTCAGATTTCCAAACAAATAAACGATACATTTGGTCTATTGAGTGGTGAACCTGGTGTTTAAGTGCACATGAGGGATATGCCAGCGCTATAATAATATAACGGAAAGCTATAATTTAACAATATGGTTTCGCGAATTCCCGAACATGTGGGCTTTTGTAGTAAACGTTTAGCCATCACATTTTCACGGTTGAGATGGTTTAGTGCTCACGCGCATGCAGTTGTGTTGTAGTAATTCCATTCCCAAAGCATTATCACGTGACGCGACCCATCACTGTGTGGGAGCGGTTCAATCTGTTTCATAGAGGTATTGCGAAGGCCTTCTTATAGCCCGGTTTAAAATGAGTACCGTTATACAGTTCATGTGCATTCTACGTGTGATGTCACATCTCATGGCATCGGTCATTGACTCGATAGCTCGTGCAATGTTTAAACGACGTGAACTGGTCCTTACAACGATAAAGTTCTTGTCCTTAGCTGGGATTGAACCGTCGTTGCATTGGTGAGAGAGGCGGCTTCTCACCAATGCAACGAGGGTTCAATCCCAGCTCAGGGCAAGAACTTTATCGTTGTTTACAAGTGAGAGGGATATTCGGTCTCCCGTCCGATCAGACAGGTTTCCCCCGAGTTCTTCGGTTTCTTCCTGCAGTAATGATCGAAATCATTCGCACGATCTATGCCAAGGGCCAAATTGAAAATAAGCCTCAGACTTAATTTGCTACCCTTGTAAAATGACGAGATTAAAGAACTGGTCCGGTCAGAATGGGTGCCTTGTAATCCTGCTATATAGGACTGCTCGTTTAAACTTTATAGGTAATATTTGTTGTATCCAGATATACTTCAAACACCTTTATTTATTCTTCTAGAATTTAATTTGCAGAGGAAAACAAGTTGATATTGCGGGCTCATCAATTAGCGGCCTAGCAAATATTCACTGCTGATCGGCTCTGTAGAATGACAACCATGTCGCTAAAAGACCCAAGCTGAAAAATATATTATGATCCGGAAACCGACTACATCGTCACCGCAGCCTTCTTGGAATTCAAAAGTTGCCAATCAATGCGCAATTGTCCAAAGAACAAACATGTATATCTGACTCGAAGAGCTGGGCTTTATGCTTAAAATAAAGAGTGTCGCAACAAGAAACCGATAACATAGTTTATTGAGACCAATTCCTGATTACATAGTGTATTGACCAATTACTCTTTACATAGTGTATTAAAGCCATTCCTGATTACATAGTATATTGAACCGATTCCTGATTTTATATAGTGTATTGAACCGATTCCATCACAAACTTAGGCTGCCTATCTACTGCTAGCTCCGGCAGTTCAATTCTGGTATGACGTAGGTTGATCGCTGTGTGCAGTATGTAACCAATTCATGTTAACATAGTATATTGAATCGATTCCTGGTTAAATAGTGTATTGAACCGATTCCTGAATAAATAGTGTATTGAACAATTCCTGATTCAAAAATCATGTTGTTTTTTTAGCCATCAATGGTTGGGAAGAATACCTAATGCAGTGCTAGATTTACCTAGAAGTCTAGATCGATATAAGAGTTGGCCGTAGCGCCGCTGACCGGGCTAACTTTCCCTCATAGCACATTGTATGGCGTGTGCCTCTCTTCCATTAACCCAGGTAGGGGGCCTAATAGTCGAAGCTTTTATCCCTGACACAAACCTTTCTTAAACGCACTACATAAAACTGCTTCGCTCAATTGTGCTTAACGCACACTTAATCTTCCTCTAGTTGCGGGAAATAAGATACGTACGAGGATCTAACCGGATTAGCCGCCTTAATAAAAACGTCTAAGCCTCCATGAGAAAATAAGAGAATTAAAAACCCACAATGGAAGAAATGGGATATGGCAAATAAATTCTTTTCGGATGTAAACATTACTTACATTAGAAAAATTACAAATAATTACGAGAAAGATAATACGTCACATTTGTTAATTCCATGTAAATACGGAAAATAAAAACTAAAATGGATTAATATATACTTTTTATTATAAGCAATTTTTTTTCAGATTTTGTATCTGAATAGGGATTGGGGAACAGGCATTGCCAATAGTGGGATATTTCGTTTAGCGGTAAACGACAAGAGAGAGAGGGGAGTGGGGTGGGCTGGTAGGGTTGTAACGTCCACTCGACAAAAACTAGGTCAGTTTGGGACTAACACATCGTTCCATTTTATTTCAAAAATTTTATTACGCGTAGAGGTCTTTAGCAGCGGCGGATACCGTAGGACACGGAGAAAACCCACATGCAATCGGGGAATCGAAACCACCCCAGTTGACTCAATGACAGACCTTATGATACAACGCGCACACTTACCATTCAGCCATCCAACACCCCAATTAAAAAGGGAAATTAGTGTTTTATTAGGACAGCGGCACCGGTTTTCTTCGAGAGGCGAAGAAGCGGAGCTGACAATTGTATGGACCCCCAAAGAAAATTTTGGCATATTTGACGTTCGCTTTTCAAGCCCGTAAAATGCCTATGTTGAAGGATTGGTTGCGGACATGCAGTATAAAGGCGTACGGGACACAATTCATTTTTGAGACTATTCCCGACATCCAAATTCTGTAATTTCATGGGCCAACCCGCCCTGTTTAAATCTATTACGCCTTCCCTAGACTTACAATTGATAAAATGATTCTGTATTCAATATTTGTTTTTTGTTGATCATAATTGCCTCGTGAAAAGATGACAACAGATAAATTCCACAGATCCATCGAAAAGATATTATTTTACGATAACATCAGAACGATCTGCTTTTGGCAATGGGTTTAAAACTTCCCCTCCCTCGAGACCTGACTCGACGATTTGATAGCAGTAATGGTAATAATATAATTAAAGAGGCGTTCTCTTATAGTTTTTTGTCGAATGTTGCAGAGCAAATTAAAAGATAAATTATGCTCATTGTGCCTATTAGATGTCTTTTATCTGGCCAAATTACCCCATAGCACACTTCATTGTGTGTGTAAAATAGTTGTATTTCACGTCCGCTTCCAACGAAGTGATATCGCAGAAACTTCATTGCGTATGCCCGTCTTTATATCCTAAGCCCGGATGTTAAAGCCCATTTGGTTTCATTAAATTCCGTATTTGTGTTTCATTTTAAAAAGCAGATAATGAACGTCTCGTACACTAGGGGGCGTTGAGGAAATGGTTTCCTAAAGAAACGACATTAGTAACGGATGGACAAGGAGTAAAAAAGCAGGCATCACTTGTTTCTGCTGTGAATACGACGGATATAAGTGTGGACAAAATAGATGCCATGGTAACTAATAGACTGTTGTCACGGTTAAATTTCAAATACAAGTAAAGTTCTATTTTTTTCTTTACTGATCGGAGACATTAAAGTATACTCCCCGACCCCGTATGGTATTATACTTGTTGGTCAATACTGAAGATGGGCATACGGTGAGCTACGAGAGCAATCTAGTCCTGTCAGCGGCACTATATTTCCTATTCTTATATCGAATTTGATTGTATACACGGAACCTCGATTTTGTTCCACTGAATAGGGAGGAACCACGTCGGAAATTTCAAAACCAGAGAGAGAGAGAGAGAGAGGAGAAAGAGAGAGATAGAGAGAGAGAGATATGGTTTAACTCCACTCGACACAAACTATGTCATTTCGGGACTAACACATGTTTCAATTTTATTTCAATAATTCGCTTGGGGGGGAAACTGGAGGTCCCACAGAAATCCACGAGATTGGACAGACGACCATACTCATTGCCACGTACTACCTGGAAATCGAAACCACGCCAGTTGACTCAATGGCATCTTATGATATAGCGCGCACTTGCGAACCATTCAGTCCCCCCCCCCCTGTCTGGGCGAAATGTCCAACATGGCGCACTGTATGGCGTATGTCCGTCTTCATAGCCCTCTCGAAGCAGAACAGTAGGACGATAAAGCCTATGGGGAGAAGGGGTTTAACGTCCACTCGACACAAGCTAGTCATTTCGGGACTAACACATATTTCAATTTTATTTCAATAATTCGCTTGGGAGGAAAGTGGGATGGCCTAGTGGTCGACCTCTAGCTGGCCGGCCACCTCTGGCTTGCGGTTGTGGTTTCGAGCCCTGTTGTAGGCGTATGTGGCATGGAGATAGGGGCGCCTTCTCAACCTCCTAGGTTTCCTCCGGTTTCCTCCCACTGCTAAAGACCCCTACGCGCAAGCGAATTTTTGAAATAAATTAAACCATGTTAGTCCTGAAATGACCTAGTTGTGTTGAGTGGACGTTAAACCCCATCCCCCTCTCTCTCTCTCTCTCTATCTCTCTCTCTCGCTCTCTCTCTCTATTATTAGGAACTACTGCGCATCATATTCAATTCAATGCCTACGTCTTTCCGTCGAAAGGCATCCAGCTATCAGACCATTGATCTGATTGCTGGTTAAATTTTATTGGAAAGGCTGCTTTAATTGAATGGAAAACTGTTGACGTAATTAGTACATCGGTGATACGGTATCTGACTCCGCCATGATGGATATGACAGATAACGCCACAGGAACACAATAAACTCAAATATTCATAATAATTACTCCATAAATCATTATCAGCCCACGACGCCCTAGCAGCCAACCCACTTTGTTTGGGAGAAAATTACCAGAGATTGTCACAAATATAACGTGATTGCTACTATTAAAATCACAGTGCTATTTATTGTGTATTGGCGAGCGCAAGGAAGTACACACACTCTCAGGTAATGTCCAGTTTTTTTTAATACTTGAATTATTTCGATCCAAACTTGAGAGGCTACGGACGGATTGAATGTTGTAAGCTAGGGGTTTTGCCTGTAATGTTTCCATTAAAAATATACATATTTGCATTTTAAATTTGTATGTCTTTACTGCATAAAATATCTTATCAAATTGTTTTTTAAGTTCAAAAATGAAATGGGGTTCAACGTCCCACGTTTCTGCCTCGACTGGGCTAATGGAGACAGGCATACGCCATACAGTGTGCTATGGGGGGGGGGGGATTTGGCCTGGGAAGCGGGCACTATGGCCTTCTCTTATATCGAATTCCAGCTGTCCTTGTCAGGCCCTCCGTCCTGCACAACTGACAAGGGGAAACCACGACGAAAAATCTCGATGAACTTTCTCGGCCAACGCAGGGATCGAACACCAGGCTAGCGAGCCAGCCAGCGTCTTACCCAATTAGCCACCGTGTCTCCCATGTGAGACTAAAACCCAAGGCTTTATCACAAAGGTTTACATTAAATATATTTACATGATATTTTTCAATTTAGATATATTTTTGGGGGTAATATCTATCAAATTTTGCTATCATTTTTTCTGGTGAAGTTCAAGAGTTTGCTGGGAATATATGTCTAATTGTGTTAGAATTTTTTTTAAAAATTTAACAGCTAAGGGATTATGAAATTAATGTTTCCCTTAAGTATATTTCTATGATTATTTTGAATTTGTATATTTTTTTTGGGGGGGGGGGGGGGGATAATATATGTCTAATTGTATTAGCATTTGTTTTGTGAAATTTAAAACTAAGCCCTATATTACGAAATTAATGGGGTTTTTTCCTCAAATAATTTTTAATAATCATTTTGAATTTGTATATTTTTTTTGGAGGGAATGTTGAATCGTTTGTTTAGTGAAATCAAAAGCTTATCACAAATGTTTCCAGTAATTTATATATAATTATCTACAGTCTATCTACCTGTAATAGGTGGGTTCGCTTGTTTAATTTTTGGCATAGGGTGCTGTTCTGAACGAAATTGGAGCCACGATGACTCTTTTGAGTAAGACACGCTGTTGACCGAGAAAGTTCTAGATTTTCTAGCGTGGTTCCCCCTCGTTAATGGGGAAGGTCAACGTATAGAGAGAACTGTTCCGATATGACGGAAAACTGAGGTACCGTGTACACATTGCCGTACACCTAATAGAATCCTTGACAATTGGAATTCGAAATAAGAGTAGGCCGTAGTGATGATGTCCGGGCAAATTATCCCTCATTGTCCCAGTAGGCGCAGAACATTTAGATATTAAATGGACTCCTCGTCCTTCCGTCCATATTTCCGTCTGTTGTTTCCGGTGCACATCTCAACGACTGTTCAAGATATTTTTACAAAAACTTTGTACAACCATCAATTTATTACATTAGTAAATTTTGCTAATTACAAGTTTTTCTGATTGAATGATTTCTGTGTTCCCACGAAAACAACTTTCACTTAATTTTTGGTCTACAATGTTTAACCAAGAGCGCGGGGAGATAATAGCCTAACATTCTTATTGTTAATTGGATACATTATCATTTTCCTGTCGCGTCCATTTAAATCACGGGCTGTGTTCAAAATCACAACCTTGGGTTTTGATGAAATTATACCGAATCGAGATAACCATTGCCCTGAGAATTAATGAAATAATTGCGAGTGGAGCTAATTTTTATGTGTATGTAAATAATAATAACCTGAACAAGTTAATAGGTTCAAGAAATGAGGCCGAAAATGAACGTAAACGATCCCATTGCAATTGGAAATCGATATAAGAATAGGCCACAGTGCCACTGTCCGGGCAAACCAACCCTCATAATGACAGTCAATGGGGCAGAACCCGAAATGCCCGAAAAGATTTTGGGTTACAGAGCGGAGGAGTGGAGCTTTGGTTTTAGGGTGCCCGCAAGACATTTTTTGAAAATTTGACGGCCGCAAACCCGAAAAATACCGCTTTAAGTAGAGTGGCCGAGTACAAATTCGTGGTATTCAATTAAAAGGAAAGTGAAATTAGTGTTTTATTAGATTTCGGACACTTTATTTAACCAACTAGATGAAAAGAAAAAAATTCTGCCCGAACAATCGAATTGTACCCCACCCCCCTGCCCATCTTCGTTAGCCCTGACGTAAAACCATAATTCATTTCATTTAATTTTAAACTAACTGAGACACGGCGGCTCCCTGACAAATGTTTATGATTAAAATTCAAAGGGCTTTACATTTAAATTTAAACATATTTTATACAACTTTAAGCAAAGTGACGCCCAATTCCGACCGAGTTTACAGTTTAATGATTGTATTCTTCAACATATTTAAATTTACTCACTGACCCTTAGTTGTATAATGTGGCTTGTTCATTTATGTTCATTTTATATCACTAATTCGCTTGCGCGTAGGGGTTTTTAGCAGTGGGAGGAAACCGGGGGACCCGGAGAAAACCCACGAGGTTGGACAGGCGACCCTAACCCTTACCACGTACAACCGGGGATTCGAAACCACGCAAGTTGACCCAATGACAGACATTGTGATACAGCGCACTCGATCTCTCTTAGACTTGGCCATAACTAGTTGCCCCGACTTCGTAAAAAATGTAAGCGTTTCTGATTCGGGCATCAGTGATCATAGCCATATGGCTTTATTTCTAAACTTCACTAATCCAAAAACTCACTGCTTTCAAAGAAGTTAACCATATCAACTCAGAAACTCCAATAATCTAATGAGTATTAGCTGTAAATCCAACCTTTATAAAAATTCGTTTTTTCCATCGTCAATACTGGAATGGAATCGTCTCGATCTCTTCATTCAAATTTCAAATTAGACAAGCATACGGTAAACCTAAATACAACGATCTCTTCAATTTCGGTGATAGGACTTTTCAGATTATTCACTCCAAATTACGCAATTCGAAATCTGACTTAAATTATCATAAATACCTCATGCATATATCTGATGACCCATCATGTCTGTGTGGATACAAATGTGAATCTAGTGAACACTTCTTCTTTCATTGTAGCCTTTTCATAGAACAACGCAGATCCACTATCGATACCTTGGACGACTATTACAAGAATATTAACTCACTTTTATTTGGAATTGACAGTCTTTCTAAAAATAAAAATATCTGTTTACTCTCAGTCGTTCACCAATATATAACTTTGACTAAACGCTTCAATCCCCCGAAAGCATTCTTTTCAAGCGACTATTTAAAGTATCCCCCATATTATTTTTTGCAAACAACGCCTACTAGTTGTCTCATTAAATACAAATCTCCCTATCCAAGCCTCAGTAACCAAGTCAAGCGCGAGATATGTGTATAAAACTTCAAATAAAATATACTAGGTTAGTGCGTGTCCCCTATCTCCCCCTCCCCCTCCCTTCCCCTTGGCATTGCGTCGCAAACTTTTGTATCCTAACCAGTACTCGATCCCCCATCCCTTTTCCTATTTTCTATTCTTTTATTTTCTATTCCTACACCCATTTTCCATATCACCATTAACTAAAACCCTGCTATTGACAATCATTCTTAGTGTATTACATTACCAGCTGATCATTAAAATTATATTCATGTCACCCTATTCTGGAAGCAGTTTTATGTAAGCATTTAGTTGCTTGTTACTGTATCCAAACTATTCATATTATTCCTTCTATGACTGTATATAAGAATTCTGAATAAATACTTTTTAATTCAATATCACCCGTTGTGGGAGCGGACGTAAAACTCTAGAAACGAACTAACGTGCTCATATAATTATACGCCGACGACACACGGCTCTACAAAGCACTAAAAGGCAAAATGTCAGTTAACAAACTCTATTAAAATTATGTGGTTATAGCACCAAAGTAATCCGTATTTATAAATCCAAATGTGCCTTAAATATTAAATGTGATTCTTTGGGTATGGGCGACCCGAATATAATGCCTTAGGTGAAGTAATGGAATGGAGTTTAGCGCCGTGCTTTTCTGCCCCGAACTGTGCTAATGTAGACGGCCTTAGTGGACTAATGTTCGACAAACCACTAAATATGCTCTCTCTCATTTGTTTGTCAGCCTTTATAATTACTGGTTTCGGTATTTTAGAAAGAACCACAAAACAGACTTATTTGTCACAGCTATTAGTTTATTATATGTGTTTTGTATATAAATATGTCTACACTAATTTTACAACCATAATTAGGCTTCTAATATGCATCTCTACCAGTTCACATTTAATTGATTCATATAATTGTAGACAATAACACTAATAGCCTTATTTTAAGTACTAGAAGTTGAATTGTCCTACCGGTTGTCTAAATTATCCATATTTTTAAATCCAAGTCACATTTGAAAAGGTTAACGTTAGGCTTTTCAAACCATGAAGTTGATTTTTTCCATTTTTTTAAAATTCGGTGTGTTAAGATGAAATTTGTATCATCAATTACTTGGAACATTGTAAAATAGTACAATTTGTTGACCAGAATAAAGATTGGGACATATTATTCAGTTACAACAAGAGTGTTATTGAGCCTTTAAATGAGCTAAATCTCATTTCATTTATTGTTTAAAAAAATAGTGCCATGCGCCCTTTTTGAAAGGTATGAATGAATGAAATTGGGTTTAACGTCCTACTATTATGCACCTAAGCTGGGCTTATGGAAGACGGGCATACGCCATACAGTGTGCTATGAGGGAAATTTTGCCCGGCCTACTCTTATATCGAATTCCAACTGCCAAGGGATCTTTTACGTGCACTCCAATGTGTACACGGGACCTCCGTTTTTCGTCCCATTCGAACGACTATGCAGCTGTCCTTGTCAGGCCCTCCTTCTGCATCACCGACAAGGGGAAATCACTTCGGAAAATGCAGGGATATCGAACACCCGACCCCCAGGCTAGCAAAACAGCGCCTTATCCACTATGCGTGTTTTATATGAGTGCAAACCGCATATTAGACAAAACGGTGTCATTATTAATAGAGGTATATTCCCCTAAAACAGAATCAACTTTACACCGCACGGGAGGTTGCAAAAGTATTTGTGTAATCGAAATTCGATATCCAATTTACATTAGGAAATAGCGCGAATGTTCTATTCCATTCTCGCCGATCCAACCTCGTGGGTTTTCTGCGGGTCCACCGGTTTCCTCCAACTGCTGAAGACCACTACACACAAGCGAATTATTGAAATAATAAATGAAACCATATGTTAGTGCCGAAATGACATAGTTTGTGTTGAGTGGATGTTAAACCCCATCTCTCTCCCTCTCTCTCTCTCTCTCTCTCTCACACTCTCTCTCTGTTTTTACCTTTAGTAATATTTGAATTACCGATTTTTGGCCTTCTTTAGATAACCCTGTCCCTATTGACACCCTTGTCATGATTCTCATACCACAATCCAGTCTGTGCTTCTAGCGAAATATAAAACATTTTCCCTTCTTATACACTAATGACTTAATATTGTTATATCATGGTGCCACCTAGTGGGCGACGCACCGGGTGACGCAGACATAACCAAACTAGCCTTCAGTTATCGACACTTGAAAGTCGCAGACACGTTTCTTTTAATTGTTCTAGTTTTATTTAAATATGACATTTTCTATTTTAGTCGAACCTTTGAATAAAACCACTCGATATTAATAACGCCCGAGGAGGAAAATCTAAATAAAAGGGTCGATATCATTCTGCCTTAAAAGTATGTTTGGAATGTGTTTAACCAGCTCTATCACATATGTGATAATGACTGGCACCAATAATGTCCTGGCACCAATAATGTCCTTTAAATGCAATCATCTTTTACAGTGAAACAGATTGGGTCGAAATAGTGTTTAGCGTCGTTCTGTTCTGCTCCGACTGGGCTGGTGAGGACGGACATAAGCTATACAATGTGTTATAGGGTATATTTTGCCTGGACAGCAACACTACAGCCTACTCTTAAATTAATTTCCGAACTGCCAAGTGGTCTTTTAGAAGCACGCCAATGTGTACACGAGTATTGTGTAAAATTTTAGCTATTTTTGCGAATGTTGATAAAATTGGACAAGGCGCGTAATGGACTTTTAACGGCAGTGTAAAGTTAGCTTGATTTTCGTTTTTCGATATTGACGAATAACGAAAAATAACTAGCTCGTGTTTCGATATTGTCGAATGTCGAAATACGAGCTACTCGTTTTTCGATATTCAAACTTAAATCTAAAAAAAACCCCCAGATTTAATGGATGTACATCTACAGCGCAGGTCTCCAAAGCGCATTTGATTAAATACATTTTCTAAAACGAACTAAAGATATCATAAATGAGGATGCCTGAGCAGTCGGTTCACATAAAACTGATCTTTCTCCTTGTTTTTCGATATTGGCTAATAACGGAAAAAAAAACTAGCTCGTGTTTCCATATTGTCGAATTTCGAAATACGAGCTATTCGTTTTTCGATTTTCAAACTTGAATCTCAAGAAAAGCAGATTTAATGGATGTACATCTACAGCGCATGTCTCCAAAACGCATTTGATTAAATACATTTTTTAAAACGAACTAAAGATCTCATAAAGAGGGTGTCTGAGCAGTGGATTCACATAAAACTGTCCTAGTTCTTTTTTATATTACCGAATCTCGAAAGACGAGCTATTCGTTTTTCGATATTCAAACTTGAATCTAAAGAAAGAAGCAGATTTAATGGATTCATATCTACAGAAAGTCTTCAAAAAGCATTTGATTAAATACGTTTACTACTAGGAACTAAAGATATCACAATGAACGTGAATATATAGTTAAACATAAAAAACCCGTGATATTTTGGTAAAATCATAACCACGGTCAAAATATTCATCAAATTCCATCTGTTTAATTGACCTATTGTTGGTTGACCAAATAAGGTAAATGTCCCCTCCTTTAGTCGTGTGAAATAAAGAGATTTATTCTATAACTGGGATGGAAATTAACGTCAAGGATATCGAAGCACTGCATAAATTAGGGGGTATACATTATACTATAGTGTAGAGCGAGTTGCATCAGAGCCCACCCATAGATTCCAAGCAGGTATTAATTAGGCCTACTAAAAACGAGGAACCTTCAAAGTTAATCCAGCTTAGCAATAAAGTTGCAAAACCATTGATGATGTAGTGTTATTACGATCACGAAGAAACAAACACAAGCAAAGAAGACGATAGTACTATATTGGCGGTTGTTTGTCGTTTATTAATGTTTATTTTTTGAATAAAATAAAACCAAGTACGAACAGTCCAAACCATTAGAAAAAATTCGAAGTCCTACTAAAACGGTATAGGCAAAACAGTGTAATCAGCAAATGGACTGTTCACCGTGTACAAACTACACGACAAACAATCACATATACGTACATATACTGGGGTACCAACATAGCTTAGGGACTCTTGGGGTCTTAATCTGGCTATGCTTCTGGGATAAAGAGCTTAGGACCTCTTTTGGTCTTAATCTTGCCCTGCTTCTGGGTTCAGTAAAGACTTATTCCGATATTTCTTTTGTTAGCCGTTAGTTTCGATGTCAGATTGATAATAGTCTACTCTTCGTTGTTTTTTTCAGATAATGAAGACCATCGTAATTCAACTATGCTTTCTAGCACTGATAGGAGTTTGTCAAGGTGTTTTCACAGATGACGTAGACGGGGGAGGGTATTTCCCTTACTATGATGAACCGTCACAAAATTCCTGGATGTCCACCGGTTTTTCCAAAAGGGGAGCCGGTCTAGATTGTCAATGCTGTCTACACAGTTTTAATTCCAACTGCTGTATGTTATGTCTGGGAAGACGTATGAAAAGATCGCCGAGTCGTTCAAGTGGCAACAACAGCGGTTTTACAGTTTGTGCGTGTTGTACGATGTCCCGATCCATGAACAGCAGTTGTTGTAAAATCTGTCAGCAATTAAAACGGCGGTGAACTGCATCAGACAATTTTGATTTAGCTTTAACTAAGAGATGAAATTTAAATGTTATTAGGATAAACTGGTCTATGCAGTAGAGAGAAAACATTCTTAAGAAACGTGCGGACAATACTACCAAGTACTGCTGTAAGAATTAAATTTAAGTACATCTCTGTGCTATCCATTATCAGTGTGGGGCGGGGGGGGGGACTTTAGAATCTGACCCTGACAATTTGCGGGGTTTTAAAATCTATACATCAAGATTCTTTGTACTTCTTAGAAGCTACCTACCTCATACAATAGCTGTATGGTTTATCTAAAGCCGGTTTTATTGCAGGGCCTTTTAAAAGTAGGGGTGCAGAAGAGTGGTGGGGCGCCAATATAATACCCAAGTTACTGATATTAATCATAATCAAGTGTATCATTTTATAATTGAAAGACTGTCAAAAAATATTTAAGGGTGATGGGGCATTTCTCGGGGCGCCTTATTTTTCTGGGGATGCAATATTTCCCTTGTACCCCCGCTAGATACAGCCCTGGTTTATTGCACGAAAATTAGCGGATAGATTATGTAGCACCTCCATTAACTATTGTTTAATGGTCGAGAGCAAAACATTAAAGCTACAGTTTCAAATTTTTAAGTTATATTTTTAATTTTTTTAAAAAATGAAGCCTTAAAATAGATGGTATCCATAAACAGTCCTATCTTGTTAAAGAATAATCCTATTAACTCTATAATTCACTATTGCCAGCTGAGAAATTGTCAAAAATATCATTTTCAACTTCAAATTTCAATGTTGGAAAATGGCCGTCCATGTTGTCTATAGGAAAATAAGGAAGGTATTTGTGTTATTTCCTTTGTCACTGATTTTTGAGGGTGGGAAAAAATGCCCATGGTCGTATACTAGTGAGTTGATAACCTATTGAGCAAAAGACATAGAAATAATTATGTTTTGACTTTCTTAGAAAATTTGAAATTCTCGCTTTAAGTTGTATGATATCCTGCCCAGTTTCTGTTTGTGTATTGATGTTTATTCAAGTTCAGTTGAATAAAGAATGTTTTCAATTAAATAATTTCAATAAAACGCTCGTCAGTAAAAATAACAAATAAATACGTAATGAATTCTTCAATAGAGAGAGAGAGATAGAGGGCTTTATAGTCCACTCGACACAAACTAGGTCATTTCGGGACTAACATATGGTTCAATTTTATTTCAATAATTCGCTTGTCACGTACAACCGGGGATTCGAAACCACGCCAGTTGACTCATAAATGACAGGCTTTATGATACAGCTCGCATGTGCTAACCATTCGGCCATTCAAATCAAACCATATTTTAGTCCCGAAATGACCTAGTTTGTGTCAAGTTGACGTTAAACTCCATTTCTCTCTTTCTTACTCTCTCCGTCATCTTGATCCAAAACACATGTCACTATGTTTTTCTCCGGCTCACTAACTTAGAGGTCTCGTTTTTCGATCTCCGTGTTGGCCTAGAAAGTTCATCGGATGTTTCGGCGTCTACCACCCCACACACACCCCCCGTCAGTGGCCCAGGACGGGGGGCCTGGCGAGAGACAACGTATAGTCGTACGGATCTGACGAAAACCGAGATCCTATGTACACATTGGGGTGCACGTAAAAGACCGCTTGACAGTTGGAATTCGACAAATCAGTAGACCCTTGTGCCGCTGTTCGGGCAAAATTTCACTGTATTGCGTAACCCCATTAACTTAAACCCCATTTCATTTGATTATGGCCTAGTAATCATATTCGCCTCAAATGCAATAGGGTATAACGTCCTACTGTTCTGCCCTTGACTGCTAATGAAGACGGGCATAGGCTATGCCATACAGTGTGCTGTGTGGGAAATTTTGCCTGGTCAGCGGCACTATGTGATTATAGCCTACTCTTATAATGAAATCCAACAGCCAATTGATCTTTTACGTGCACGACAATGTGTACACGGTACCTCGGTTTTTCGTCCCATACGATCGGCCAGGCAGCTGTCCCTGTCAGGCCCTCCGTCCTTCACTACTGACAAGGGCAGGGGCCGCGGAGCGGGCCCGATTTCGGGGGGGCTACTGACCATACCCCCCCCCCCCCCCCCCCTAAGCTTTTTTTGAGCTTTTGGCGACATTTTATTTTCACTATTAAAAATTATTGCCGGGGCTAAAGCCCCCCTAGCCCCCCCGGCTCCGCGGCCCCTGGACAAGGGGGAACTACGCCGAAAATCTGGATGAACTTTCTCGGCCATATATGACGTCATAAAATGTGCAGGACCGTCTCCGATCTAGCGTTCTCTGGGTAGTGTAGGCCAAATTTTGCACAAGGGAGACGACATTCCTTACAATAGTCACAACACGGGCTATGGTGAATTGACGAAATCTCGCGTTCAATAACTTGATGATGGCTTATTTTTAGCGACCCTGACAGGCATCACGTGCTAGGGTAAGGGTTAGGGTTAGGGTTGGGTTTGGTCCAACAATTCTAACGTCATGTGCATTTCAAGTGATTAACCCCGTGAGGAATGTCTCCCCGACGACCAACTCGTGTAGGCCATTGAAAGTATAAAAAAACGAAACGAAATATAGATCTTTATTTTAATTAGATTGTAATACCGACTAGGCCTACTTGTAGTTTTGGGTATAAAAAGAGATAACAAAAAAGGGAAATGGAGATCCAAGAGCGGATGTAAAAGATTGAATTGGGTAATAGGGGCTCCAGCAACCATCGTCTGGGGAAATCATGGAAATCATCTGGTACTTTACGTGGTTTACACATCAGCCCAAACTACCAAACTATTTACTAAATCTAATTTCAGCAGTTAAAGTTACATTATTCAAGAGCTAAATCTGATTACCTACTGTAAGTCTTAATTTAGGCTTCAGATGTTCTAGAAATTATGAATTAGACATTAACTAACTTATTCAGACCATAATCAGCTCTCAATGGTAAGGCTAGACTGCGATATTTTTTGAATTGTTGTCCGATTTGCAAGAAAACTTTCCTTCGTGATTAAACAAATGAATGGATAATCGAGACTATTAGTTTCGCCTTACCGACTTCAGTAATGATGATCGAGGCTAAGCGGAACTTTCATTCGAATGGTTCACGGTTCATAGTGGATCAATTTGACTAAAATTTTCAGCAAATTGCCTTTACATTATCTAGTTTTTAACTATTATAGTGAGAACTTCCAACCCGTTATGTCATCGCCCATAATGTATCTTTAAGGATTCGTTCAGTTAAACTTTAATTGAATGGAAGGACCGCGCTATTCATCTCATCGCAGCGACCAGGTAACATTTTACTCGGTAGCTCAAAGGAGCTACCCTAACACCACTGGGAACTAGGATAAGCCCTGTTACAGCTCGACAACAATGCCGTCATAACCAATCTAAATATTGATTTACATTTGCTATGAATAAACACCTGTTCAATCCAGTAGGACTATGAATTGCAGTTATTTCCCCAGAAACAGCAATTCCTACTTTCTAGTATCAAAACACAGTGTTTGAATTTACACTTTCCGTCAGGTTTTGACAGAGGTGGGAACAATCCGAGTCCAGTCTCAAGTTGTTGACTTTTAGTACCGAGGGGAATCGAGTCCCAAGTCTATACAAGGCCTGAATCAAGTCAATCGGCAAATCTCGACAGATTCCGGTACCCTACATCTAGACTCGGATGTATGACGAATTCCGCCATTTTGGAACTATTTTAAAGGACTCGGATAAAAAATGGCTGCCCCCATGGAAATTATATTAACAAACTAAAGAATAGCTGCCAATTTGGGACTTTTTTGTAAAAGCGGCACGTTTTCCTGTTAAATTAAATTGGTAGTCGACTAGCCGCATTGCAAATGTATGGTCGTAGGTATATATCCCTTACTGTCATACATTCTAGTCTAAATGTAGGGTACCGGAATCTCTCGAGGTTTGCCGAATGTGAGTCCAGTATAAGTCGCCAGTTCATCAAATGTGTCAGCAATTAATTGCGAATAAGGTATGCTAGTCATTGATCCGACTTAAAGGACAATATTGCCGAATGTGAGTCCAGTATAAGTCGCCAGTTCATCAAATGTGTCAGCGATTAATTGCGAATAAGGTATGCTAGTCATTGATCCGACTTAAAGGACAATATTGGTGCCAGTCATTAGTGAAAGAGCTGGTTAAACACATTCGAAATATACTTTTAACACAGAGATCATTGCTACGATAGCTGAGTAATACACGTTTCCCGAATCGGCAGTGACGTACGCCAAAGGAAAACATGAGTGACCGCTCTATATAACTGACTAAAGCGACGAGTGACGAATTTATCCTCACTGATAATTACTTCGAATGGGACTGTAAGAGGATATCTAACAATTCAATAAAGTAATTAAATGTCATTAGATAAGAGAACGCGAGAAAAATAGAAATAGTCTGCAAATTCCCTTGTTTATATTCACTCTATGCCTTAGGTTTTTTGTTTCGTGTTCTCTTATCTAGTGGCAGTATTCTTTTTATGAATTGTTAGATACCCCTTCAGTCTCACACGTTGACATAAACGATAAAGTATTGCTGGTCTGAATCCTATTTGGTCGGTTCCAGAGTTATCTCCCATTTTATAGAAATCCGAATTTAATAATTTGGGTTAGGTAAATTTTGATAAAATAGATAATGCAGATAAGCTAGAAACAATGCACGATCTTAAATAAAAGAACCTTGACAAAAAAGAGGTGCATATCTTGGCATACTCGAAGTATTTAGTAAGCTGGGGCCATTATGTTTTCCAAGAAACTCCGTTAACCTAGATCACAAACGGACAGATTGTAAAATTATATTCTAAGATACATGAGCATGTTTCCACTTCACTTCTCCCATTTTTACTCTGAGATATCACTACCATGGAGGCAGACGATAAACTTCAACGATTAAACCAGGGTCGTCGTCCTACCAGACAGTTGGAATTCGAGCAAAATATCCGCCATAGCACACTATATGATGAATGTCCCTCTTCATTGGTGCTTAGTAGTAGGACCTTAAACCCCATTTCACTTCACTTTACTTCATTGGTACAGAAATACCAGTATAATCCCTCTCACCCCGAGTCACCATTAAGATTCATATTGGTTTGTTCTCGAGATTCAGTATATTACAATACAGCAAATTCTTAACCCGTCTTTTGGCACCACTTCGAAAATCAGCAGAGTCCTTCATCGCTGACCCCAGCGACTTCTGACACCCGTCCCATCAACCGGCACCATTCTTTCCTATGACGTACTAGACATGTTAACTAATATCCCCAAAGCTCAGACAACACTCCAAATACTTAAAAAGAAAATCAATGAACTAGAAACGCCACTGGATATCAATAACCACTGATAATACTATTCAACTGTTACGTCTTTGTATAACTGCCACTTACTTTAGATGGGGTGATGAATTTTACCAGACGACATGCCACCAAGATATGTGATGGAGAAAGTTTACACGCATAATTAGAACTTTTAAGAAACGTCTTCACAAACAATAACAGTTACCCCAACCAACTCGCCAATGACGTCATCGCCACCACCATAGAATGCCAGCACAAGCCAAGAACGCCAAATACTGACCAATCTGGCATCAGAATAACCTTCCCGTTCCACGACAAAATCTCCTACCAAATCAGAAGGTTGATGAAACAAGAAGTGGGTATAGACGTGACCTTCACCAGCGGCAGAACCATACAGAATTTACTGCAAGCCAATGGTAGATCAACACAAACCAAACCCCCACAGCCCAAAGGATGTATTACGAGATAACTTGCTCCCGCAATGAAAAGTACGTGGGAGAAACGAAGCGCCCACTTGATGTAAGAATAAAAGAACACAAGTCACTAGCTTCCACCAATCCCTCAGTCGTAGCAGCAGAGCATATTATTAACAACAGAAATCATACAATCTTGTGGGACCAACCAGAACCCTCGCAGTACATCATCACCAGAAGAAAACCAAGAAACTTCTTGAGGCCATCAACATAAAACACATCAAGCCCAAGCTAAACCGTGATGTTGGACTATTTATACCAAGGGCTTATGACCAACTTATACATTGATTCTAACACTTTATTTCTATTTCAGCGTGTGTACGGTTTTAACAGTCTAATTTCACATTGCATATATCTTGACTTTCAGCACTTATCCTGTTTACAGTCTGACGATATATTCCCATTTATTGATTTCAATTTACGGAAAAACATATAATTACGATTTCCCTATTCCAGATTTAAGTCTATTGATAGCTTTCTGCTCTCATAATTTTCTAGCTTTCAGAATTAACACAATCGAGTGCTTATCCTATTTCACAGTCTAGTTATATACTTTACATACACTGTTTGCAGTATTTTCCCAGTTTTACATTCAAAAACACAGTTCACATTTATTCACCTTTAATACTTAGAAATACTATATTTACGGTTTCTTTCTTTTATGTTTACAGTCTAATAATAGGTTTTACCCTTCAGCACTGTCTTCCTGCTTATTGACCCCCATACTTTATTTTCTTTATCAGTGCCTATCCAGTTCTCACAGTCTAATTATACATTTTCCATATCTTTTTTCAGTCTATAACACGTTTTTTTAATATATCTTTCATGATTGTTTGTTCATTGATTGAATTAATATACTTTATAAACTTAGTTTTAAATTATTATTATTATTATTCATTTTACACCTGCATCAGTGATCACTCTTGGGGGATCTAAAAATAATATCGAGTTCCAAATAAATTATATACTCTGATGAAGGTTCAAGCGTTTATTAAAGACCGGTACAGTAAGAATCATATATAATATATAATGAATACAAAATATTAAAACAATATGCATGAATAATAAATAATATATATCGTAATTTATAAAGCGCTATAATACTGAAAAAAAAATGTTTCTAAGGGCTGTTTGTTTTTCTATTCACTTATTATTTAGAGATCAGGGTTTTGAAATAAGAATGTTTTAAGTTGAGATTTAAAATGGCCCACAGACGTTAATTGTTTCATTCACTGTGGTAGTCTATTCCTTAGAAAGGGACCAGCATAAGAAAGGGCACGTTTTCCAATTTAATGGCTGGAGATTTTAGAAGATGTTTTTTTTTCTGAGAACGGAGATTTCTGCTGGTAGCAAAGGGTTTTACAAGACTTTATATAAGATGGAGCTTGGCCGTTTAACGCTTTGAAGACGAAAAGGAGTAATTTGAACTTAATTCTTTGCTGAATCGGGAGCCAATGTAAAGATTGCAATACAGGGGAGATGTGCTAATGTTTTCTAGTTTAGTGAGGAGTCGAGCTGCTGAATATTGTTAATCTGATAGTCTGATAAGCCGTATAGTAAACCATTATGTTAATCTAGTTTAGTTGAGATGAATGCGTGAATGAGTTTTTCTTTATTTTCATAACTGAGATATCGTTGGATCTTTCCAATTGAATGTATACGATAGAAGATAGTGGAACAAATACTTTGTATGTGATCTTTAAACGATAGGTTCGAGTCTAATATAGCACCAATATTTTGAGCTTTATTGGTTCCCGTAATTATTCCTTTATCAAAATTAACTAGCGTTTGATCAATTTTCTGGAGTTGTTGCTTGGTTCCAATTACTAGCAGTTCTGTTTTATTCGGATTTAATTTCAAGAAATATTATGTCATCCACTCAATAATTTCTGTTAGATAAAGTTCTATATTTTGTATTGTAGAATGTTGAGAGTCAGTATCAAATTCAATATTAAGTTGGGTGTCGTCTGCAAACAAATGGATATTTGAAATGAAATGAAATTCAGTTTAACGTCCTAATGTTTGCTCCGAACTGGACTAATTAAAACGGGAATAATAAATGATAAGGCAGGTTATAATAATACGGTTCAAAATACATTATAATTACAATATTACGATTCGAAATATATTTAATGTTTTTAGGAAAAGAACATATAAATCTTTGCCTTACGTCTGGCATTGTTCGAATTAATATAACATATTGTACGCGATGTTTGATATTAAATGTATGTGCATAACTATGTATGAAATTGCATATATCACGTGATATAATTCGCAATATAACATTTCACATACTATGCGTAATATGAAAATAGTAACCTTAATAACACAAGAATAATACATGCAAATTATTACTAACATTTAACGATAAAGATAATAATGTATACAATCTAATGAGTGTATTATGAAGATACAGATAAACTTGATTAAGGTAACAGGTAAACATATCGTGTAAGCAAATAGAATCAAGATATCATAAATATATTCAAAGATCAGAGTGTCTATTGTTACGACGTAATTGAGAAAAGTTTAGAACGAATTTCAAAATGGTCGCCAATCTCCCGGAAACCAGCTTTGAAAAAGAAGCAGTATTTTCAACGTTTTCAGAACTGAAGCCAGCAATTGAGAGATGGGAAGGGTTAGGGGAAGGGTTAGGGTTAGGGTTAGGACTATTTGTAAGACTTTTCAGTTTTTAACTTCGCCTATGGAGGGCTTTGAAAGCATTGTCGTAACAATAGCCTGGTGACTAGGTCTTAAAAAAAGCCACTGCTTTAAAAGAATAAGATAATAATGTATACAATATAGTGAGCTTACTATGAGGATAAATATAAACGTAATTCTATTACGGTAATAACTAAACATATCATAAGTCGAAAAGAACAAGCAATATAAAGGACAATTTTATTAGTGAAGGACCTCATCGAGACCATGATGTGCTATTAAAATGTTTGTTGCAAATGGTTCAGCCAAAATAGACCAAACTCTCCTGGCAGCTAAAAGTGAAATAGAAATTAAGTTCGGGACCATCAAGGCTTGATTTGTGAATTTGTTTGTTATTTTAAAATTTGGCCAAAACAGTTGAAGTTTTGGGATGGAATAATTTTTGCATAAATAAAGTAGGTACAGTAGTGGGTTTTGTAATATCCCAGTAAGATAGACATAGTGAAAGCAAAAATCTATTGCTGAACTAAGTGGAATTTTTTTATGTAGACATACAGTCATGTGACATTTCGGTAACTATGAGGTTTTATAGTAATTTCATGTACCGTAATTCAATTTGTTCAGAGAATAAATTATCCCAAAATACATGTTCATTTTTCAGATAAGTGTCTATTATTGGTAAGCCTGTCGATTATTTTCAATAAATAATGGATAGTTTAAGAAAAGCGTATATTCTCCTATAAACATCAAAGGGTGACGTCATTATGGAAGAGATTTCTTGGCTCCTTCCGTGGCTAATCTATTGGCTTCTTCCAATCCAGGCTTGGCTAATCTATTGGCTTCTTCCAACTTAGACTTACCACTACTTTTTGGGACATGAATCTATAAAATAACCATTTATAAAAAATATATATAGCTGAACTCTTCAGCATATCGAGTTTGGTAAGGGTTCTGAGATCTGAGACAACTGGCACCATATTTGGCTACATAGAGTGACAAATGAAATGAAATAAAATGGGATTTCACGTCCTATTACTAGGCTAATGAAAACGGACATATGCCACACAGTGTGCTATGAGGAATATTTTGCTCGGGCAGCGGCACTATATATATCAAATTTCAACTGCCAAGGGATATTTTACGTGCACACCAATGTATACACGGATCCTCGTTTTTTTCGTCCCATCAGACAGCTGTCCATGCTAGGCCCTCCGTTCTGCACCACTGACAAGAGGAACCCACTTCGGAAAATCAACCAATGCAGGGATCGAACACGCGACCTCCAGGCTAGCGAGCCAGCGTCTTAACCACTTAGCGAGCTTGGCTCCCTATATGCAGTGACTGGTGTTGCGATAAGCAGTGGGCCGCAAACCAAAATATAGGTTGCCATGCAACGAGACATACACCCACAGCAGCTAAGTCGTCAGGGCAGTAAACAAGGGTTGCAGCATGTTTTTTCTTTTGTCAGTAATGAAAACATTAACGAGACACTGAAATCTAATTATGAAGAACCCGTAATTATCAGAAATCATAAGAATTTGTGTGGAAGTAATTATCGGAAATCATTGAAAATCAATGTCAAATTAATTAATTACCCATTCTACATCAATTCCGTTTAAAGCCTTGTCCAATTTTTGAAAATCCTCTTTGTTGAGGACAGGATCTCCGGTTGATTTTATCCATCCATTTTTTTTCCACTTTTTGATCCATTCCGTTATACCTGTAAACATTAAGTTTAAGTAATTTCTTCCCTGTACTAATTTTAATACAAACTCATATTTATCAGGATGAGCCACGGTGGACCAGTAAGTAAGACGCTGGCTCGCTTAGAAGGAGATCTCAGGTTTGCTCCTAGTGTTGACCGAGAAAGTTCCTCAGAATTTTCTGACGTGGCTTCCCCATTGGTCCCGTGTACACACTGGCGTACACATAAAAGAAAAGTAACCATTTCATTTATTTATTGGTACCACAAAAATAAATTAGGAATGTATAATCCTGGAAATTAGGCATCTGTAACATACATTGTCAGGCACCGGATGCTTTGTCATTTTGTTTGGTTCAGATTTCGTCAGGGCCTAGGATTTGCCCCACATCTCCTTTGATGGACTACAAGGAGATGGGTGATAACCATAGAGACTAACATATGGTAATTTTCAATCCTTCTTCTTCGTCTTCTTCTTCTTGTGTTTATTGTTGGCTTCCACAGAGAGAGAAATGGGGTTTAACGTCCACTCGACACAAACTAGGTCATTTCGGGACTAACATGGTTTAATTTTATTTTAATAGTTCGCTTGCGCGTAGGGATCTTAGCAGTGGGGGGGGAGGGGCGGAGAAAATCCACTAGGTTGGAAGGCAACCCCACTCCTTGTCACATACAACCGGGGAATCAAAACCATGCCAGTTGACTCAATGCCAGACCTTATGATAACAATTTGCCCATCCAACCCCGTGATATCGCAGACAAGCTGTCTTATTTTACTATGCTTAGTGCATGTGCAGGGGTATTTTCTATAGGAGGAATCTTGAGTCCCTCCAAGCCACATACGCTCACACCAGGGATCGAAACCACGACCGTAAATTTTATATGTCAATGGTCCTTTTACATATATGTACACTTATGTCAGCCCCTGATAAATAGGCACCCAGTTTACATTTACAATTAAACCATTAATATGATTCCTGTTAGATTTTCACAATATTGTAATTTAAACATACATTACTGGCATGGGGATTAGATAAATAGTGGACAGTTCTCACTATAATAGTTAAAAACAAGATAACGTAAATAGAATATGTTGAAAATTTAAGTCAAATTATATGAACCGAGAAATTAGCTGTTGAATTTTAAGCCCAGCTGCGATCATCATTTCTAAAGTCGGTACGATAAAATACAGTCTCGATTATCCATTTGTGGATTAAATCATAATTAGTACACTAGTGCTAAGCTAAGGGGACTATCCTCATTAAATAAAGTTATTATTATTATTATCATTATTATTATAATGAGCGCTGAGCAGCAGATCGGATTCAAATCCAGTGAAAATCCAACACATAAGATGACACAGAGAGTTGATTATGGATTGGATAAGTTAATAAATGTCTTATTAATAGTTTATATACCTTTTCAGGCCTAAAGAAAGACCTGCCTTAGGCAGATTTAGCTCTTGCATAATGTACGTTTAATCAACATTAAAAAAATAACAGAACTTACTATCTTTCAGAATTTTGTTGTGTGTATATAGAGTAAGGTGTTTAATCTTCTTCACCTTTGCTTGTTCAATGGCTAATAGAGCTGCCTGCAAGGAAACAAATGTTTGAAATTATAATTGAAGTGTGGTCTAGCAAGGGCCCTTGAGATCATCAGGTCCGATATCGATTTAAGGCTCAACAGTTTGATCATAGAAAATTCCAATGTGAGGGATAGATAAATAGGGTGTAACGTCCACTCAACACAATTAGGTGATTTCGGGACTAACATATGGTTTAATTTTATTTTCAATAATTCGCTTGCGCGTAGGGGGTCTTTAGCAGTGGGAGGAAACCGGAGTGCCCGGAGGAAACCCCAAAATATAAAACACCTGTGTTTACAGTTAATTGGTCTAAAAAATTGCAGTCAATCGGTCAGTTTGTGGGGTAAGCGAGAAAGAGAAATGGGCTTTAAAGTCTACTCAGCACAAACCAGGTCATTTCAGGACTAACATATACATGTAGGTAAATTTTATTTCAACAATTCGCTTGCGCGTAGGGGTCTTTAGCACTGGGAGGAAACCGGAGGACCCGGAGACATCTCACGAGTTGTCACATATAACTGGGGAATCAATAACACGGCGGTTGACTCAATGACAGACCTAACGATATTTACAAAGTGCACAAGCTAACTATTCGGTCATCCAACGCCCCTTTGTGGTGTAAGATTGAATAGAACTAATAAATTAATATTTTAATAACCCACATCAATACTTTGTCCCGTCATTTTAAATATTTATTTCTTAGCTTAATTACCAAGTATGGTCCTGTAAAATTACGACAATACAGACTGATGTAAATACCGAAATTATAGTGTCTACATTAAAACCCTGGAAAGACCTATTTATAGAATCTGGGAAATTCGTAAAAAGGAAACGCATTATGGTATACAATACGTGTACCAATGGTAAAATGTTTATTTTGTCTTAAATATTCGATATCAGAAGCCCATCTTTTCACGGTAAGATCACAACATCAATGTTGATTTTAATTCACAAATAATTCGTATTTTCGATGTAGAAGATTTTTGATGATACTGAGTTTGAGACTTAGCTACTTTAATTAATGCTGACATGATATATCACGATTCGACTTCATCGAATCGTGACTCTCGGAAATCAATTTCTAACGATTCTTTATTATTTGCCCACATTGAAATGTGGTCGTATATTGTCGTCGCCCCGTCCGCCCGTCGTCCACAATTGCTTGTGGATACTCTAGAGGCTAAAGTTAATATCAGATTGACTTTAAATGAGACGAAGACGCCTATTGTTTTTCAGCGATTTCCGATATTCACTGTCAGAGCGAGGGCCCTTGATAACTTCAAAAATTCTTGTGGCCGCTCTAGAGGCTAAAGTTAATATCCGATTGACTTTAAATTAATACATAGTGTTTAAGGTCATGTGACGACGAATCCTATTGATTTTCAGCGATTTCCGATAATTACTACCACAGTTATGGCCTTTAGTTGATGCTAAAGAGGTCAAAGTTAATATCTAATTGACTTTAAATTTATACACAGTATTTAAGGTCGTGATACAAAGAAGCCTATTGGTTTTAACCGATTTCTAATAATTACTGCCATAGTCATGGCCATTGATCACTTCAAACAATCTTGTGAACACCGTAGTTAATACACAGAGTTTAAGGTCTTGAGACGAACAAGTATATTGAGTTTCAATGAATTTTGATAACTCGAACAGCTAAATCCAGGATATTAAATGTTTCGTATACTAAATGTTGGCATGGAGGATAACTTTATCAAAGCATAACAAATTCTAATGATTTTCTGATAATTACTTTGTAAGTTGTTACTCTTAATCAGATTTTAGTGTATTATAAATGTTTCATTATCGAAAAAAGTAAAATATGCGACAACTCTTGTTGACTGTCCGGACGATTTAGCTTCTGTGAGCGTATGTTTCGTTGCCTGGCAACCTATATTTATGTTATCGTGATATAAAACAGTTTTATATCTACGACATCGGCAGCACTAAAAATATCAATTATTCATTTATCCTGTTGTTTTGTTGGTAAATATTGATCTGGTTTTGAATCGTGATACGAATCGTATCGTAGTACCTGCCTCACAATATGTAGGCCTATCGTATTGTGACTGCATTGGCAATTGGGTCAGGTATGGAAGCGTATAGGGGTCAATAGTGCGATAGATATCGCGATATTTTTTGGGTTATTTGTCAACATATTGTTATTGTTGCGATGATTTTACCTGTAAAAGACGATTTTTGCCGATTTAATTGAATCAAGGCGCAATGTTGTATGTCGTCATTTCGTTCTACGACCGCACTTTCGCGATAAGATATTGACATTGTTAAGCTTTGTCAATATATTTCATTTCACCTTAGTGTATGTCGATATAGCGCAGGGCGATATTTGCCGAACATTGCAAATATTATTTTGCATTGATGTCACCGTTGATGTCAATAAGTTTTTTAAATGACAAAAAACACAGGTCACTAAAACGATATCTCGGGATTTCTTAAGTCGCCAAAGTATTTAGATTGGTTTATGTATTTACATTATTACGATTTCGTCGATAAGTCAAAAGCAAGAGGATAGCCGTTCAGTTGGTAGCTGACACTTGCATAACACGCTGGGTCAGTATTTGTCGAAAGAAAGAAAGCATTCTGTGAAAAGAATGAACACTGTATGTATTTAGTTTCAATTTCATTTTTTTTCTCTCTCTCGCCATTTTTCCACTTGAATTTTAAAGCATGTGTTGGAGAATTTATGTTTCCCCTTACCCCAGTTTCGTATACAGAATAGGCAACATCGATTCCTAAAGTAACGCGTTTCTGGATAAAAATAATAGCCAGCTATAGAAAACGGTGATTTTCGACCCCAGACAAGAATTCAATTGCTTAAATAACTACTGCCTTGTTACTGGTTTTATTGATATTTTATTGGTATCATTTCAGGTCATCGTTTATCTTCTTATCACGGCTGTAGCAGCACACCCTGTACTTGAAAGGGACAATGCAACCTTAAAAGAACTAATTGGATATTACCATGGATTATCGTACAGTGCAGTGTGAAATACTTGGGTTTTGGGGTTTATGCAACAGTATATTCATTAGCATGCCAACTTTAAAGCTAATGTTACGAAGTCTTGGCTTTCGAAGAAGGAACATAAGACAAAATTTTCATGCTATACTACAAACAATTTTGCGTCTTCAAAGGGGAGGTTTTATGAACGTTGGTTACAGGAATATGTGGAAACTACTTAACGTCCACTGCGGTGTGCCCGCATCACAGCGTGCTGTTCGTTTAGCATTTCAGACTGTGACTCCAGAATTGGTTAATGCGCGTGCTCGGTACAGGAGGGTCTACACTAACAAAGGACCAAATGATCTTATACACATTGATGGCTATGATAAATTAAAGCCTTATGGCAAATATATATTTGTGGAATCTATTGAAGTACACATAATTTTTCGGTATAATCCTCCTTTCAAGGGCGTAATGTAGTTCTTTTTTCTTTAAACATAAAACTCAATTGTGATACCTTGACAATTGACACCCTTAAAGCTGGTAAATAAATTAGAAGATAATTATTTGAAAAAAAATGCTGTGTTGTTGTTGAATTATTCGATTACCTCAAGTATTGTTCCCTTCCAAGTCTGCAAAGGAAGACATTTCCTGTGATCCACTTCGTAAGAAATTTTAAGGTTTCCATTGTATCCCAGAGAGCATCCGCCCTCTTCCTAAGGTTGAGAACCGTCTCTATAAGCTCACTGTCTGCTTTTAACATAATAATTCCCAAACATGTTCACGCTTTGCATATTTCTGTTCATGGTAATCCCAACTCCAAACTCCAACACCTGCTCCCACCCAGCACTATCCTAAACACCAACTCTGGCTCCGACCCGTGACCCGTCCCTCTCCTTAACCCTGGCACTGGCTCCGCCCCCGCTCCGAAAGGCTATTATCATAGTTGGCCCATTTTGAAGGGGACTTGAGGCAAACTTGGTCTTATGCCCCTGGCCTCAAGTCCCACTTGGTCTTATGTCCTTGGTCACATGTGGGACTTAAGGCCAAAATCAAGGGACATAAGTCATAAGGCAAGGGACATAAAACCAAACCCTTGGGCATAAGGCGAAATGTCTATAAGTCATGGCCAGGGGATGGGTGAGAAATATTTTTTCGCTTACTCGCGGAACCCAAACGTACATGACAACATAGGTATCGGGGTTAAAAAAAATCGAGGATAAGTGGGACAAAAAACACCCATTCTGTGTAGCACCATGGGCCTTTCTGTCTGACGTGGAGAGCGTCTGTGGGAAACCGGTCGCCACACCCTACAAACGTCCCATGCATATTGTTATTGCTACATATATCTGTTAGCCTTGTGATCGTCTAAAATTTGTCTCTAGCTGTCTTTGCTCCTCTTTCCAGGTAAAATCATCGCAACTATAACCATATGTTGACAAAAAACCTAAAAATTATCGAGATATATATCGCACTATTGACCCCTATACGCTTCCATAGTCAGGAGATATTATTATCGTCTGAAATCTCAAACATCGCTTTATCGCGATCTATTGCGATAATTCAAAAAAAAATATCGCGATATTTTCATTATTTATCATAATTCATGTTAAATCCATTCAAAATACTCCAAAAATGAAGAATCAAATTGTAACAATTGCCGATACTTATGGAAGCGTATAGGGGTCAATAGCGCGATAGAGAGCGCGATATTAATAAGGTCATATTATTATGTCAACATATTGTGATTATTGTGATGACTTTACCACTAAAAAGACAATTTTAGCTCAATGAATTGAATCAACACACCATGGTGTATGTCACAATGTCGTTCTTAATGCGCGTGTTTGAGTAATAGTATTGATATTCTGAAGTTTTGTCAACATATTTCATTTATCGCAATGTGGTATATCGGCATATAGCACGGCGATTTTGAATATGTTGACAAAACTTCAGAATATCAATACTATTACGCATACGTGCGCATTCAAAACGCAATGACGACAAACGACATGGTGCGTGGTTCAATTAATTCAGCTAAAATGTTTTTTTTAGTGGTAAAGTCATCACAATAATCACAATATGTTGACATATGACCTTATTAATATCGCGCTTTCTATCGCGCTATTGACCCCTATACGCTTCCATAGATACTAGATCTATTCCATTTTCCAAATTCCACAATAGACTTTGAGACAGCTGTTTTTAGCGCAAAGGACCAACTTGACGTCAAAGAAATTATTTTTTTTGCGCTTATTTAAAACAAAATAATAAACTATAGATACATTAATCCGTTTTTACACCTCAAGCCATATCAATTTTATATCAGTAATTATCACGTTATTGAATTTTTGAAGCACGATAATTAAATTTACTCCAGACGATAATCCATGATATCGCGATAATATATTTTACCAATATCGTGAGATATCGCGATATGTTTTTTACTGTATCGCTGCAACCTTAGTGTACGTTCACTTACATTAATAGCAGCTCTTTGGTGAGTCTGTGTTCCCGGTAATCTTGCACTTGTATTACTGAAACAAACAAAATGTAAAAACAAAAGATGGAGAAAGATAAAACTTGAGACTAACATGCAAGTCTTGACAAAAGGCATCTATATACATTATATGATAATTTGTACTTGACAAGGTCTGTGACAGGTGCTTCATGTCCAGGTTTGTATGTATAACTTGTGTAATAATTTGCACTTGACAAAAAATGGGGTTTAACGTCCATTCGACACAAACTAGGTCATTTCGGGACTAACAAATGGTTCTATTTTATTTCAATAATTCGCTTGCATGTTGGGGTCTTTAGCGTAGGGACGACCCGGAGTAAACCCACGAGGTTGGACAGACGATCCTACCCTTTGTCACGTACAACCGGTGAATTGAAACCACACAAGTTGACTCAGCCTTGAAAAAGCCTTATGTCCAGATATAGGTTTTGTAATAATTTGTACTTGACAAAGTCTGTGACATGTGCCTTATGTCCAGACTTGCTAACAAGCGTTATTTTTTTATGGTTGCATATGCTAGACAGAGACTGATAAGAAAGTATTCTTCTGTACTGAAGACCGTACTGTAGTGTTTTACTAATTTTAGTAACGTGACATTGAATGTTTTTATTATGACTGTACGTACAGTCCAGTCAAGTTAATTGCGTCCAGCTTAACTCCTGATGGGAGTCACAGTGGCTAAGTTGCTAGCTTACTATCCTGTAGGACATGTGTCCGATCCTGCAGGGGCCTGAGAAAGTTCATCGGGATTTTCTGACGTGGTTTCCCCTTGACAGTGGTGCAGGACGGAGGGCCTGGCAAATCCTGTCTAGTCGTTCGGATGGGACGAAAAACTGAGGTCCCGTGTATACATTGGCATGCACGGAAAAGATCCCTTGGCAGTTGGAATTCGATATAAGAGTTCTGCTGCCCAGGTAAAATTTCCCTCATAGCACACTGTATTGCGTATGCCCGTCTTCATTAGCTCAGTCGGAGCAGAACAGTAGGACCTAAAACCCCATTTCATATATAACTCCCAAGGAACTTTCTTGGTTAACCGCAAGATGGACCCCGAGCCCGGCTGTTTTTTGAGCCAGAGCCTTACTCACTGAACCACTGTGGCTCTCAGTTACAGACACAATATAACAATACCCACCTTTCATCATTGGAACCCCAGAATACACCAATACCCGCATAAGGATTCTCTGTACCATAATCAGAACAAACACCACCAATATAAACTTCTGCATCTTCAAATTGTTGTCCTGATCAATATAACAAGGTAGTCAATATAGCTTTTTTGTCTTTCCCAGGCTCAGAGTGGATATCCAACTGAACGTTTTGGAATTGAATTCTCCCAATCCCACAAATAGTGACAATCGAGTGAAATGGTTAAATTTAAATATTAAGGATACTACTCCGAAATGTACATCGCGATATATTATCGAGGTACGACCCGTCTATATTATATGTAAGGTCTTGTTTCTCTTTTTTCCCTCTTTGTATATTCATATGTAATTCTATTTTTATATTTGTTAGAAGATTTTAATTGAACGTTTGGAATTCAACAATATACTATACTGTTTAATCAATTCAATAAACCTCAAAGTTCAAACGATTGTTATTTACATTTCGTCACGTCACTAGTCTTTTTTTGTGAAATCAGTACACGCTTGAGTACAAGTTTTATTGGAAAGTTATTTAATAGTTATTATATTCATTCGCTCACATATCCCGAACATCTAACTTCGTCTCATTTACTTTTTGTCTCACAACCTCTGTTTCATACAACATACACCGAAGTCCCATACTTGATGTATATTTTAGTTGCATTACGTCACGTTATCAGTAACATTCTACACGCTTGAGCACAAGCTTAATTCGAAAGTTTTTTTAAATAATTATTCCATTCAATTGCTGCTCACATATCTCGAAGATCTAACTTTGCACATATACTTTTTGTCTCGCAATCGCTGCTTCATACAGCACATATACTGCAAAACATTCTATATCAATACCCTCCCCCCCTTGTTTTTCGATCTCTACTGTATCTCGTCTTATCTTGTCCCATTTGCACACAAACAGTTCCCCCTTAACCACTCATGGATAGGTCCCACACCAGACGTCATCTCCTTCCAACGCCCACTCATCTACCAATGGAATGACCACAGCTCCGTAACAGATTCCAACCACCAGCAGGCTTTCACCGACCACCACCAGGATTTCACCAAACACCACCTGGATTTCACTAACCACCACCTGGATTTCACCAACCACCACCACCAGGATTCCGCTACCAGCGCCAACCAAGTCGACAACCAAACCAGCGCCAACCAACTCAACAACCAAACCAGCACCAACCAAGTCGACAACCAAACCAGCATCAACCAAGTCGACAACCAAACCAGCACCAACCAAGTCGACAACCAAACCAGCGCCAACCAAAACGACAACCAAACCAGCGCCAATCACCCCCAGAGAATGCAGGTATCGCGAAAGCCTTCTTCCAGGTCCTGCAATGCTTCCACCATCTGAACATTATGGAGAGGCAGGAGAATGGGACACCCAATAGAAGTATCACTTGAAAGATCCAAGACCTGTATAAGATTGTGAAACCGGCCATGAAGACGCCCACCATAGCCACTACCATTGATACATTGAACTTGAAATGGGCCAGGGACGTCGCCTCATCCTTGTCGACACACTACCGATCCATGCTAGTGGATAAACTGGAGTACTTGAAGCCGCGTCACTTTACCAAAGATGGTGTACAAGAGTACTCTAGCCACGCCCTAGCATGGGCCAAGAAGTCCCACGACAAGCGACTTCATTATAGTGTGAAGAGTGAAGACAGAGTTCCATCGCCTCCTATTAACGGTCTCTTAAACTGTTACACATCCTCCCCCATCACCAATAGACATTACACACAACCTTCTCTGGGACACCTAAAAACGAAACACACCCAACAAACGAAAATTATCCACTGGAGAAGGTACATGCATTAACACCCTCTCAAAGCGTGCAGCTAGATCAACCAGTTCGCCCTGGGTTGTGTTCGGCTCACCTACTTCCACGGGATCAATATTGCTTGTCAACTGTCTGTTCCCTAGATCGCCAATCATTCCTAAACCTAGAATCGCCACCAGATCTGCCACCAGATGTAGTCGCTCACTAAACCTATCCCTAAAGAGACCACACAGCTACAAAGGTAAAGACGAGAAGGAATTATTGTACCTACCGGCAGTCAAGGCAAAGAACATGCTTATTGGATCCTCTAACCTGGATAGGATTGTATCCTTTCTCGGGGATTTTGAGATCCATAGCTATTCTGGAGCCAAGATCAGCCATATCAAACAGATTCTACAGAACTACATGGGACCTGCACCAGAAGAGTAAGTGATACATGTCGGGCTCAACAACAGGGAGGAAAGTGGACCAAGGATACACGAGCAGATGCTAGATCTACTCAAGGTGACCAGAGCAGCTTTCCCAACAACTAAGCTCTTCACCACATAGATCCCCACTTCTCCCCGACTCCGACAAGAACATCCGATCGCCTACCAAAACCTCACCAGCTACAACCGATTGATCTCCACTACACCTTCACCAAACGCCACCACACTACAAAACTTCAAGGGCAAAATTGAACTGAAAGGTAACGACGCCATCCACTTGAGCCCGGACACGGCCAGAGAGATCACCAACTGCTGGATGAGAAATTTAAGTTTAGTGAAAAGGAATAAGAAGCCGTCAATCTGAGCGACAGACTACTCAGCCCCCTTGAAATGAACATTCTTGACAGAGGCCTTAAATTCATCCCAACCCCCACAATAACATCCATAGACCCCATCACCCAGGCAACCGATCGCTTTCAAAGGACCGTTTCGCTATCTTATTTTTTTAGGAACAAACCCGGCAGAGGTAAAAAATTATTCACAGAAAAATCCACATGGAAACCACCAAAAAAATCTTTATCACCAACCATCTTAAAAACTTTCGACGAAATGAGCACAGAAATAATACCCTTCAACCACAATCACAGAAACCAAATCTCAAAAAAAGACAAAAATATAATAATAAAGAAAAGCGACAAAGGCTCGTATTGTGTCATAATGAATCGCGCAGACTATATCTCTGAGGCAGACTGGACTTACACACTAGACGAATTTTGGGCGTTTTTCGACATTTTAAACAATCATCATCCATCTGTCAAGTTAACCGCAAATGTAAGCAATAACAGCGTAGATTTCCTTGACACTACCCTAGCAACACCACAATCTCAGGCCAATTGGAAACTAAAGTATTTTTCAAAGAAACCGACACACATCAATTATTGTTCAAAAGCTCCTTTCACCCAAAACATACGTTCTCTGGCATTATAAAATCTCAGATTCTCCGTTTTCATAGGATATCTACTCAGAAGACCGACTTTGGGTCAGCGTGTACATTAGCAAACTAAGAGAAAGGGGATATTCCTAACGATATCCCCGACGTATAAAAAAACAACACTCTAGCTGAGCTTGCGGCCAAAAAAACAATTACGAGAAGAAACTTAAGCCTGATGAATAGAGCTTACAACCACGAACGAGTTGATCAGGTGTGGTATTTTAACGGGTGTGTTTACGCTAAATCAACAGGTCGAAAAAAGATACAAATTGACTTGTTTGATGATCTTGATGAAAAGTTAACCTCGGCCCCTTTCGAAGAAGTTCAATACGACAATGAAAATTAACTTGCTTTGTTTTTTCTTGTTATTTATTCTATTTTTTCTTTTGTTAGCTTTTTTTGTTAGTAGCCACTACCGATATTAAACGGAGGGGCACTTAAGAATGTTATGGCAAATTATAAATAGTTCTCATTAGAAATGCAAGCTAGCTTTAGTAATGTTATTGTAACCATCATAGCTATAACCGGAGCAGCAAGAGCACTGGTGAAACGTCACACCTCTCTTTATAGATGGACGCCTTTCGCGTAATCGAACAAACATACGTCACAGTATTAACTGTACTCAAAGTAGAAATATACACATTAATAGAAAAAATATATAGATTAAAAGTAATTGTTCGGGATATTGTATTGTAATATATTTTAAAATTGCTTGTGGGGTCATTTTATGTAGTAACTATGTTAAAGGAGTAAACTGTACATTCGTGACTTTGCACGTGCTATTATATTTTTCAGGCAGATTATTTTTAAATCAGTATATCATCATGTGTTTGCAGTGGATACACATTATTATAAATATATAATAGTATTGCCAAATAAAGCTCAAAAGGGGTTATCTAAAATTATTATCACTAAATGTTAGAGGTATGCGGCAAAAATTTAAGCGCGTTAAACTATTTATCTGGCTAAAAGAACAGAATGTTGATATTTGTTTCTTACAAGAAACACACAGTACTAAAACTGAAGAAAATATCTGGTTGCAAGACTGGGGAGGTCACATAGTCTACTCACACGGTAAAAGCAATTTGGCAGGCACAGCTATTTTATTTCGAGATACATGCGACGTAAATATTGTTAGTGAAATAACAGACGAATAAGGTTATTACACATGTGTTATAATAAATATAAATAGTACAAACTATATTCTTATAAATACGTACAGCCCGAATACTGATTCTGAACAATATAAATATTTTACTCGTTTATATGAATTATTGTTAAAATTAGAAAATGATTTAAAACCTGATGTTTTTATCGTAGGGGGGGGGGACTTTAACAATGTTAAGGATGTCAATATGGATCGGGCGGGAGGCAATTATAAAGTTAAGAAAAACGGTAGATACACAATTGACAAAATAATACACAGTTTCGGACTGATAGATATATTTAGAATAAAAAACCCATGTTTAAAGAAATACACCTGGAGGCAGTCAAAACCTCTTATTCAAAGTAGGATTGACTATTGGCTAATCACAGATAGTTTTCAAAATTATGCTGAAGAATTCTCAATGAAAGTTAACACAATAAGTGACCACTCAGCGATAGTACTAAAATTAAAAATGGCCGAAAATGTACGAGGAAAAGGTCAATGGATCTTTAATAATTGCCTAACTTCCGACAAGAACTGCTATGAATATTTTTAAACGTCAAAAAGGAGGCGGGAAAAGGAATTTCATGATGAAAAAGATTGGTGCGGACTTTGGGATTATATAAAATTTAAGATAAAATCTAATACTATCATTTATTGTAAGAAAAAACAAGGTATTAAACGGAAGCTAAAAGAAGAAATTATAGGACAGATGGAAAACATTGAAAATCAACTGTTAGATAACATAAAAACCCATAGTGTCAAACGTTAGTCAATAAATTAGACAAAATATATGAGGATGAAACACGTGGGGCTATTCTGAGATCGAAAATATTGTGGTATGGCGAGGGAGAAAAAAATACTTACAGAAAAAACAATTATTAACCGAATTAAAACGGATCAAGGTTACGAAATAACTTCCCCAAAACAAATATTGAAAGAAATTCATAATTATTATAAAAACCTATATGCATCGTGTGATGAATACTTTAATGTAGAAAATAACGAATTTACCAGCATAAATCAAAATTTGCCAAAACTAGATGATTATCAGAGTGATAGTTTAGAATACAAAATAGATGAAAATGAATGCATTCGAGCGATTAGAGAATTTAAAAGAAACAAATCCCCTGGAAATGACGGACTAACGGCAGAATTTTACTCGGCGTATTGGCCACTAATTAAAAATTATGTTCTAGACTCCATTAATTATAGTTTTGAAAACATAACACTCTCTGCATCCCAAAGACAATCAACAATTCAATTAATTCCAAAACCCGGTAAAGATAGAAGCTTGCTAAGTAACTGGCGGCCTATCACCTTAATAACACGTGACGTCAAAATAATAAGTAAGGTCTTATCCACTCGAATAAAACCTTTTATTGGTTCACTGATACATGAGAATCAAACAGCTTTCATCCCGGACAGACACATTCAAGAAAATATTCGTACAATTGGCGACTCTTTCTATTTGGCAAATTTTAAAAAGATAACAGGGTTCCTTCTAGCGTTGGATTTCAAAAAAGCTTTTGATAGCATAAGCCACAAATATTTGATAAACTTTCTTAAAGCATATGGTATAAAATGTAATTTTATCAGATTTATACAAACTCTGTACAATAACGTTAACGGTTGTGTAATAAACAATGGCTCCACAACTGCATATTTTCCAATTAAGAGAGGAGAACGACAAGGAGACCCGAGTAGTACGATTTTATTTAATTGGTGATTGAAACCTTATGCAACTTCATAAGAAATAATAACAATATTTTAGGAATAAATTTTGGTCAAAAAACAATCAAAGTACTTGCCTTTGCCGATGACGTGACCTGTTTTTTAAGGGATTTTAAATCAGCAAGACATCTATACGAAGTCCTAAAAAAATTTAGCAAAGTGTCCGGTAAAGAGATAAACGTAACTAAAACAGAAGCTATAGTTCTAAACAGCGGAAACTTGGATTTTCAGACGGATGTGGAACGTATTGGTTTCATTTGTAAAAATAGAACATAAAAATATTAGGAATTGTCTTTTCAAAGGATACAAACACGACCGATAGAGAAAATTTTGAACCCCAACTGGGCGAGATTGAAAGAATATTAAAAACTTGGTCGAAAAGATACCTTACGTTAATAGGTAAAATCCAGGTTATTAAAACTTTCTGTTTATCAAAAATATTATACCCAGCATCAGCTCTAGCTGTCCCTGGTTATATTATCAACAAATTTAATACAATCGTTTACAAGTTCTTATGGAATGGCCCGGATACAATTAAAAGGGATACGATTAGTCAAAACATAGAAAATGGAGGTTTAAATATGATTAGTCTCCAAGAAATAATGACAGCCAGGAGCATTTTTTGGTTAAAAAAGATATATACATCCAGGCAACAAACTTGGAAAACTACCTTTGAATTTATAGTAAATAAGTATGAGTTTGATATTTTACCAGCATGCAATTACATACCTAAACTAAAATGTTTATCGCCGTTTTATCAGGAACTGTTTAGTAACTGGCACAAGATTTATACACAATAGATCGATTTTTCAATACCTTTAAAAAATCAACTAGTTTGTAACAATAAAAATCTAACAAATAGGATCTGTAATCATAGGTATGAGAAAATAATATTGGTAATGGAAAAATAATCTACCTACATGAATTTATCGGAAATAAAGCGAACTTACATATAAAAGATAAGAATGACAAATTTACAGAGTTAGTAATTAAAAAAATGCTTAAAACCCAAATGAATCAAAATTATACGCCAAATAGAACGGATAACAAAGCTATAGACGAAATCAACAGAAATTTGAAAGCATGGTATAAATTTTTTTTAATAAATATAACTGCTAAAGATATATATAACCACTTGGTATTAGCTAAATACGAAAAAGCAAAATCGATTACTAAATGGGAAAAAGAACTAAATATACACCATTTTGGGAAAAATGATATACAAATGATGTTCAAATTAGCCCACAATGTAAATGCTAACTCTAAATTACAGAACTTTCAGTAGAAATACATCCATAAAATAATTTACACAAATAAATTACTGTGTAAATTAAAACTGACGGAATCAACCCTGTGTTCCTTTTGTCTTTCAGATATTGAAACTGTAAATCATTTGTTTATATACTGTACTTAAACGCAACGGATATGGAACGAAATGTATGAAATCCTTACAAAAGCAAATATTAACGTAACTATAACACACAAGGAAATTCACCTCGGTTGCCTAGATAAATCAGTTTTTGACAATATTCAAAAATGGACTTTTGTAAATCAAATAATATTTTTAACTAAATATTACGTTTATAAATCAAAAGTAGAAGCAACTATTCCTACCTGCGAAAGATACAGAGAATTTTTACAAAGTCGAAAATTCTTAGAACTGGAAATTTTTAAAACTAATGAGAAAATACTTAACAAATGGATATTTTTACCGCATACCCAAACACAAATGAAATAACCAATTTCTGTTATTAAATTATATGAAAGAACGGTGACTAAAAGTACTTAAGTCCTTTCATCTTTCGACTTTTTTCGTGGAAAGGATCAGTACTTTTAACCCACCGCTTAAAAGCTTAAAATATTCTCCTAATATGTACCAACAAGTTGCCAAAAAGGTCAAGACTCTAACCTCCTTAAGGGGAGATAACACATATTAGGGGAAAACCAAGCTAATTATAATAACACATAACAAACAGTAATCTCTTAGAATGATAGAAAAATAACGTATCCCCTGCACACAAATGTTAAAAATAACCATGACAACAATAAATGAATGTTAAATAAATGTTTTGTTTTTTTTTGAAATTGTATAATATATAATTATATGTGCTGATAATGTAATGATGAACCCAAAATGTAATATACTGTATGATGTGATGTACCCGATATGTTATATTTTTTTTGAATAAATAATAAAATGAGACCCCCCCCCCCCCAAAAAAAAAACCCAAAAAAACAAACCCAAATAATATGCAATCAGCAGTCAAAATCAAAACTTGTGGCCACCAAAGATGTCAAACATGCAAAATCATAAATATATCCGACCACTTCCATAACAAAACACCTGGCACAAAATTCGCAATATAAGACCCACTCTCATGCAGTAGTTCAAACATAATCTATCTAATTCCATGCAGACAATGTGACATGCAATACGTAGGAGAGACCGAAAATGCACTTCGGGAAAGAATTAACGGTCACCTGTCAGACATAGTCACTCAAAAAGACAAACCGGTCTCAAGTCACTTTAACTAACCAAATCATGACATTTCTGATATCATTGTCACAACGATAGACCAGGTTAAGGGCGATTTCGAAACTACAGAAGAAATTAAAACGTTTAGGCTAACAAGAGAAAAATTCTGGATTGAAAAATTGAAAACAACAGCCCCCTAGGTTTGAATATGCATACGGCTAGCGCAATATCCCCTTCTGTAGTTCCATATAGTGTAACAGCAGCACGCGCATCCAAAATCACCAGAAAACACTATACTGATCTCCAAGAAAATCACCCGAAAATCTTCACACAGAAACTTATATTTGCATATTCTAAAAATAAAAATCTGAACGACATCCTAGTGCACAGTAAATTAGATTAAAACAAGACCAGTCTCAATCCTAATCCAATTTAGTAGGAAACACACTAATGTGGCTCTCCCCCGAGAGCCCATATGCATTCTTTTTTTCATCAGAAACAAAAATACCAGAATACCAGAAGCACCATCCAAGGAAGAACATGATCGCCACCAGCACCATAAAACAGTTAAATTACCTTTGTATATAAACCTTATGTATTGTATGTATTTTAATTAAAGCTAGGAAATATAACGAGCTAATTTTTCATCACCCTAGGCCAGTGCTTATGTGGAGATTTAATCCCTCCACAAATTCTTAAATCTAACCCTTAACCTAACCCACAATCATCGACACAAATCACGTGTCCTCAACCTGTTTATATCTCGTGACGAAATCCACAGGTGGACTTAAAATTTAGATCTGACCCAAGTGAAAAAACGGTAGTGCTCGATTGTCTGACAGAAATACAATCGAGTGACATGGAATTTCTGTCCTCTAACAGTTCTGCCAATCCAAACACAAAGTTCGTGTGATCGGAATCGTGACGTAATCAAACACAACGAAAATGTTTCAGCTGTAGTGGTTGGTTGACATATTTTCTATTTAATCAGCTGATGCGCTGTAGCCAGAACTCCACCTTTTCACTCGATTGTCACTATTTTGGGGATTGAGAGAATTCATTTTCGGAAAGTTCAACCAAGTATCCCTATAGAGATCAACATGGAAGTCAAAGTGGAGAGAACTACCAGAGTTGATACAACACAATTCCATAAAGGGAGGATACCACTGTGACAGTCTAATGCAAAGGAGGAAGAAAGAGAGAGAGAGAGAGGGAGAGCGAGAGAGAGAGAAATGGGGTTTAACGTCCACTCAACATAACTAGGTCATTTCGGGACTAACATATGGTTTAATTTCTTTTTTCAATAATTCGCTAGCGCGTAGGGGTCTTTAGCGTGGGAGGAAACCGGAGTGCCCGGAGGAAACCCACGGGGTTGAGAAGGCACCCCTATCTCCATGCCACATACACTCACGCCAGGGCTCGAAACAACAGCCGCAAGCCAGAGGTAGCCGGTGACCTAGCGGTCGAAGCGCGGCACTCTAGACCACTAGGAGTCTTGGTATAAAAGGAACACAGTTTGAATTTTAACATATTCTTTGAATTCGAAAATGTGGGAATATTATAAATTTGCATTTATAAGGTCCTCCGCCTCACCCCTCATTGCAAATTATTTTCTTTTGAACAGACAGCGGAACTATACTCTAATCATATATCGAATCCCAACTGCCCAGGGTTCTTTTACGTACAAGCCAATGTGTACATGGGACCTCAGTTTTTCGTACCATCAGAATGACAACAAGTTGTCCCTTGCTAGGCCCTTTGGGATCCACGCTGTAAAATATGTCCTTATTAAAAAAACATCGTAATTTTACTGATCAAGAACTAACCAGAACCCTCGCTTCAGTTGTATATCTGCCAGTCATGAAACAGGTTTAAAATTAGGAATATGACTTCTTGTATCTTCAATTTCATATATGATGCTTGAATAATAAATTTTCCACGTCCTTATCGACGCTAAATATATACTCAAATTGATTGTTTATCTAATATTTAATTAAAGGGGCATTATGGAACATTAGATACAGAGCTGGCAGTTCTCGGTATTATAGTTAAAGAAATAGATAATGCAAAGGAAATATGTTGAAAATTTCATTCAAATTACTTCACCCTGAGCTGAGCTATCGCCGTTACAAGAATAGTGTAGCCCCGATTGTCATTGCTACCATTGTTATGATAACACACAAAGTCTCGATTATCTATTTTTATGGTTAATCATGAAAAGGTGTTGAATTGCCCATAGGATTCAAATCTGTTCAAAATCGTACACATTAGATGGCATCGAGAGTTGATTATGGTCTTGGTAAGTTAATTATGGTCTAATTAATAATTTATATAAGATTTAAGGCATAAAGAAAGACCTGCAATAGACAGATTTAGCTTTCGCATAATGCATGTCTACGAAAAAAGATCTAAAAATATCAAATGGTTAATTTCCTGGATTTGATTTAATCTGATTAAAAAGATAGCCATCAAAAGATTTTAGTGCAGCTACCAGTAATAGGTGGTACTGACTTTTGATCAAATCTCATTGATGCTGAATGTTGAGTAAAAACAGATCTATATTACTTTTTTTTAAACTGTTGATGGCCTACACTACATCAAGATCTGACAAGTTATAGTGGGAGTTCACGTCAGGTATTGATTAATCAATCAGCGTTGACGTTTCTAGTGGTTTACCCACAGTTCCGTGCATCAAAAGGCCAATAACTCGCTGTAAAAGACTGTTCCATTGGCTAATCCCTCACATCATCCAGAACATGTCAATGATAACAACTCTTCCAGATACTTGTGTAGTAAAGACAAGTAAAACGAAACAAAATTGGATCTGTGTTCAATCAGATTGCAGAGAATGTCAAAATGTTGACAATTTTCAATTCATCATATCTTTGTAAATACTTTACCATATTTGGACTGATATTATTTTTGTAGTTTTCAAGGGATTGGAGATTCCTAAATTCTCAAATGACAGACAGACAGAGACAGACCATTGGCCATTCAACCCCCTCTTCAAATGACGTTTAGAGACTATAATTTGTAAATACCGAACTGAACTGGACCAATTTTTGCACTGATATCCCTCCAAGCCACATACGCTTACACCAGGGATCGAAAACACGACCGTAAATTTTATATGTCAATGGTCCTTTTACATATACCGTATGTACACTTATGTCAGCCCCTGATAAATAGGCACCCAGTTTACATTTACAATTAAACCATTAATATGATTCCTGTTAGATTTTCACAATATTGTAATTTAAACATACATTACTGGGGATTAGATAAAGAGTAGACAGTTCTCACTATAATAGTTAAAAACTAGATAATGCTGAAAATAACATTTAAATTGCTCCTCAATGAACCGAGATATTAGCTTTTAAATTTTAAGCCAAGCCTCGATTATCATTTCTAAAGTCGGTACGATAAAAAACATAGTCTCGATTTTCCGTTTTTGTATTAAATCATCAATGAGCGTTGAGCAGCAGATCGGATTCAAATCCAGTTAAAATGAAAATGTGGGCGTATATTATTTTAATTATCAGTTGTAAATTCGCTATGTCAAATACTGGTATATAAATAACCGATAAAACACAATATCGGATGTTCCATTTTGAAATATGTGTTTTTTAATAACGCCGTAAGTTCATATAATAATAATATGGAGAGAAAAGGGGGTTTAACGTCCACTTGACACATACTAGGTCATTTCGGGACTAACATTAAATTGTATTTCAATATTTCGCTTGTGCCATAGGGGTCTTTAGCGGTGGCAGAACATCCAATGCCTTACCTTATAATCTAAAGAAAACGCCTTAGACCATTGCCCCTGATTGCCCCCACCCCACCGCCCTAGCTGTTATAACGTCCACTTTAATATTTATAATAAAATATAATAGATTTTGGTTTAAACAATATTTTTATTCACGATTCAAGTACATAAGGAATAATTACAACACTCTTGTAGTCGAAGCTTATATAAATTCCTGTAGATTTTGATCGAGACGATTGATCTGTTTTCAATAACCACCTAAGTAGGATGCAGTGGCGGATGCATATTATACTCTTGGCTTGGCGTTATCCTTCCCCGAGAAAAATAGGGGTGATGTGTGGCGCATATCTGGACCCCGAATATAACATTGAATTTCATCAACTACATCACCCCGACCAGCACAAAACTTAAATTTACACTCTTTTTATGGAAAGAGAATAATAAGTGAATATTATTTACTGTCATTTTGGGGCCCTAATCTGAATCCGTCATTTCTAGGATGTGGCACTAGATGTTTTCCATTGCAAATATATATCCGTGGGTTTGAGATATTATTTCGAAAGCCTTGCATAAACTGACAAAGTTTATCTGTACTATACTGCCCTGATAACATTAAACTGACTATCGGCGACGAAGAACACAAATGCTCAAGCGTTTCTGGATTCTTTTCAATCTGCCGTTCTATTATGTATTCGATGTCTGATGAAGATCATAAATCGTCTAGTATTGTTGATCAGAGACCCTATTCGTCGACGAATACCAAATGTTTATGTTCATTAAAAAAGATGCATCGTTTAGGAGCCGAATCGGCCTAGTGAAGTTCTGTCTATTGGTTTCAAATTATAAAAAGGGGGCTTGGATGGCTGAGGGTTAGCGTGAGTGCTGTATCATAAAGCCTGTCATTGAGTCAACTGGCGTGGTTTCGAATCCCCGATTGCACGTGGCAAGGACTAGGGTCGCTTGTCCAGTCTCGTGGGTTTTCTCCAGGTCCTCCATTTTCCTCCCATGTTTTGGTCCCGAAATGACCTAGTTTGTGTCGAGTGGACGTTAAACCCCATTTCTCTCTCTCTCTCTCTCTCTCTCTCTCTCTCTCTCACAATCTCACTCTCTTTCAAATGATATATAAGTTACTATTTAGACATTGTTCACATGACAAACCTCAACTCTAGATCATCGGATGGCCGAGATTTAAATGGATGTAACTGCTGCGAGATTAAAACAAATAACGATAAAATGGATAATCGAGACTATGTCTCGGTTGTCAAGTACCATTGCTACGATAATAAACGATCTTATATAGAGCTTATATATAGGCCTTGACTGTTGTTCAATCCTTTTCAAATGAGTATAATATCGTTAACACTAAAGAATTTACAAAAAAAATATAAACGCTTCATTTTCATACAGTCATAACGTTGCCCAGAATAAAATAATTTGAAACAAATTATCACTATTATCATTTTTTTTCATTATCTATTTTTATACGCCCATATTTTCATGTGGACGTATTATGTCGTCGTCCCTGTCCGTCCTGATGTCCGTCCGTCCACAATTGTTTTCTGGACTCTCTACAGATCACAATTCTTAGCCGATTTTGACGAAACTTAAAATATAGGTTTATCCCCAAAAGGATCTTGGCTGCTTTTGATATTGGCATGTATCGGATCGAAACTTCATGGATTATGGCCCCTAATTGTACGACAAATCACGTTTTTAGCTTGTGGACCCTATATAGGTCACAATTTTGATTAAACTGGACATGCATGTTTATAACCCAAAGATATTGGTTCCTTTCGATTATTGCGCCTATCGGAACGTCATTTCCTGAACTATGGCCCCGATTGTCCGAAAAATCACCTATTTTAGCTCGTGGTCCCTCTGGAGGTGACAATTATTATCCGATTTGAAAAATCGTTTGATTATATCACCGTTACACCCTAAGAAGGTTGAGTTAAAATTACGGGAAAACGGGACAAAATTCCCATACACAATGGCAACCGTTTGTACGCGAATACTTTTAAAAATGGTATATCATGGTTGTGGACCCTGTAAAGGTCACAATTTTGATTCGATTTTGATGAAACTTAAAATGCATGGTTATAATCCAAAGATCTTGGTTCCTTTCGTTATTTGCACATATCGGATCATAACTTCCCGAATTTATGGCCCCTGATTGTCCGGCAAACCCCCTATGGTCCCTCCGGGATAACGATTATTATCCGATTTAACTCCATCAAAGGAATTTTCTCAGATTACGAATCCGTAAGACGATGATGCTGCGGCAGCAGAAGACAACAATCCAGTACAGTGTCAACTGAGGTAGGCCTATTGTTTCTGATTGAATTACTTAGCAAAACATGCACAGTAAGTCGTGGGTAGGACTGACTAGGTCACCGGTGAGGTCAATTTGGATATGAGGCTTGACAGGTCAAAAGGCCTACGATCATCAACCCAATGACCCCCCCCCTCCCCCACACACACACCCACACGTGACACGCGGCCAAATTTTGTGTCTGTAATCCGAGAGTTGGTTGGGTGTTGTGATACCAAACGAGTTACAAATCATACTCAATTAGGCCTAATCATAATCAGAAAAACACACCAATTGGGATTCGGGGTCTTGCTTGCTGTTATTTGTAAAGATTTTACAGCGTCAGCAGGTAGCTTTTTTTGTAGTGATTATATGTAGGCATTTGGCAAACCTCGACAGATTCTACGCATCTTAATCTAGGCTGTATGACCATTTCTGCCATATTTGATCTATTTTAATGGTCCCAAATGCAAAAAATGGCTGCCCCCATGGTATGGAGATTTTAGTTGAGAGTTTATTGTAATTTATATCAACAAACGTCACGTCTGGCATTAGGTTTGTGGAATTACCAGGGAATAAACCAGCAGCCGTGAGACAATATCTCTGCTTATTTAGGTATACACACTCTACAAAAGACGCGATTTGGGACTTTTTTGTAAAAGCGACACGTTTCCCTGTTTTAAGTAAATCGGTAGCCGAATCGCAAATGTATGGGCGTAGGTACATATCACTGTCATACATCTGAGTCTAGATGTAGGGTACCAGAATCTGTTGAGATTTGCCGAGTGGATATGTAGGTTCATTTTTAGGTGCTGATGCAATACATTTTTTGGAAAAAAACGATACAAAGCCACTCCACCCCCGAAAAGAGGCCCAAATGCCTATATTGCGAATTTTGTTTCAACAAAGAAAACCCGCAAGGTTGGGCAGACCACCCTACGCGTGTGATAGCTTTCACAGCATTCAAGTTATTATGAATAATTATGAATCACCTTTTAAGCTTGAAGTGTTCATTTTTAGGTGCATGCTACATGTATAAGTGAGGAGGACACATAAATGGAATTAACTGAAGATGATACCTCTATTGATATTGGTGATACAGTTGAATTTAAGCTTAAAGAATTAGAAAATGAAACCCCAGTTTTAAGGTAAGTAACAATCCTTTAGGTGGTAGATGAAAATACATTCCATCACTGTTACATACACCATCATGACAGTTGGGTTCGTATTTCGTGAAAATCTGACCAAAATGGCCACTCCCCGTACGTAATTATTGAAAATGTGTAATACAAATACAAATTATGTGGACACTGTAATCACTGTAGAGGTGTTAATCTCAAACTTTATTCTGAATTTTATAAAACTTAATATATGTTTATATCCACAAATTCTATGTGCCTTTCGATATTTCGGTTGTACATGGCAAGGAGTAGGGTTGCCTGTCCAACTTTGTGGGTTTTCTCTGGGTCCCCCGGTTTCCCCCCCCCCCACTGCTAAAGACCCCTTCGCGCAAGAGAATTATTGAAATAAAAGTAAACCATATGATAGTCCTGAAATGACCTAGTTTGTGTCGAGTGGAGGTTGAACCCAGTTCTATCTCTCTTTCGATATTGGCGTGTATCGAACCCTTACCACCTTGATTGTACGATAAATCACTGAAGGGGCAGTAGTGGGGGGTTGGATGGCCGAATGGTTAGCGTGCGCGCGCTGTATCATAAGGACTGACATTGAGTCAACTGGCGTAGTTTCAAATCACGGTTGTACGTGACAAGGATTTTTTTCTCCAGGTTCTCAAGTTTCCTCCCACATCTAAAGACTCCTAAGTGCAAGCGAATTATTGAAATAAAATTGAACCATGTGTTAGCCCCCCTCCCCCCCCCAAAAGATGACATGGTTTGTGTCGAGTGGATATTAAACCCTATCTCCCTCTCTCTCATGATAAATCACTATATTTTTGGCTTGTTCTCTTTCAAAATATGTCTTGTATGACAGCCGCTTGTTCACAATGTTTTAAATAAAGAATCACAGATTTAATTTAGTAAAATATGCTATTTTTAAAAAAAAAAAAAGTTACAACACCAATAGTAGTGAGTGAATTTGAAAGCAGTATATATCAATTGTCAAAAACACAGCATAACTGCAAATAACAACTCTTAAAGCCACAATACCACTCTTGTTGTAACTGAATAATGTGTCAAAATCTTTATTCCTGTCAACAAATTGTACTTTTTTACAATATTCCAATTAATAAATGATACAAATGTCATCTTAACCCACCTAATTTTAAACAATTGGAAAAATTCAACTACATGCCGTAACATGGTTGGAACCCTCTGGACAGGTAAAATAGGTTGTAATGGATAATTTACGCAACAGGTAGGACACTTAAACATCTAGTAGTTAGAATAAGGCTATTTTTTTTTCTGGACCTGTCAAGCAAGCAAGAGTATTATTGTCCCTTTAAGAGAAGAACACACAGCTAAAATGCAAATTCTTGAACTTAAGAAACAACTACTAGAAAATAAACTAAACAAGTTCAGAACAACAAGCTCACCAACTTCACCATGCCCAGCAAACCCAACAAGCCCGTTGTGATAAAACTGACAATGCATGGTTATAACCCACAAATCTGGTTCTTTTCCCTTCATTTTTATCTTGTGCCTTGTGGACCCCCAAGAGGTCATAATCTGATTTGAATTTATATGTAATGAAAAGTGGACCGATACTGACAAAATGGCCATCCTCCTTTATGCAAATAGTATTTATGTAGTATCAATTCTGTACCGATTTTGTGGGATTTGGTGCGTATAGAACATGAAGGGTTTCTTTCTGAATTATTTAGGTGGCCCTAAAAAGGGCCGTTTTTCGCTAGCAATAAAATAAATAATTTATTTGCTGCTGGTGTATTTGGTGTTCTACATAATGGATGTGGGGCTGTAACCATCTGGATTATGGCCCCTGATTATACATGTAAGAACAATCACTTTTTTAGCTTTTGATCATCTCTTGCAAAGTGTATCTTGTATGACAACCGCTTGTTACACTTATCCTAGCAAGAAACGGCATAGGTCATAAAGTTAATTTAACAAATGAAAAAAAGAGTTGTTTTATTAAAATATATTTTTAACCTTACAGACCTTTTCAATTTTATATTTCACAGCAGTTCAATTAGAAGAATGATTTAATATCCTTTACAAGAATTATTGTTTAATGATAGTAAGTTTGAGAAATCATATGACAAATTGATGATAAGTGATGTCGACGTGTAGCCGATGATAAATGATGTCGACGTATAACCTCTCGATAACTTCTGTGCAGACACGATTGTGATAAACTTCTAATTATTAAATTATTATTAATAAGCTACATATAAACCGTAGCTATAACTTAAAAGAGAATGTGTTGATCTATACCTTGACCCGGCAGTGACATTTAGAGAAATATGTAGTGTAATTACAAACACCATAAATTAAGAATAAACAATACCATATATGATTATCATCTCAGCTAATTGTTGAAGCTTTATAAGAAGGAGTTCACCGAAACTAAATCAGTCTTGGAATAGAGCTTCCGATATGTATGTCTATTTCATGCATAGTCGTAGGAGCCGGGGGGGGGGGGGGCAGATGCCCCCCCAAACAAATTATTTTCGGGCAATTAAAAATTCGACGACCTTTTTTTCTATTAACGTTTTGAGAAAAAATATAACTAACTTATTTCTATGAAATCCACACTGTCCGAAAAGTATTTTCTCGTCTTTTTCTTGTCCACTGCATGCCCGAAAAAAATGCCCGAAGCTCTTTTATGATAGGTATGCCCCACAAAAACGGTATTGCCCAAAAAACAGTCATCGGGCAGGAAAACGACCTTCAAATAATACAATTTTTTTTTTTTTTTTGGGGGGGGGGGGGGGGGGTCATTCGCCTTTAAAAAAATACGGCGCCGCTGTCTATAAACCCGAAATTTTTCGGGCATTTCTAAATAAGCTTCCCTTACTGTCATCGAGCCCTAATAAAACACTAATTTTACTTTTCTTGTAATTGAATATCACGAACTTGTAGTGAGTTGACTATGGATTAAAACATTTTGTCTGGGGCCACTCTACTTTGTGCGACATTTTTCGGGCATCGATTATTATTTGTGAATGCAGATGCAACAGTCTGATTGGATGGTTGGAATTCAGAGAGGGATTTCGGTTACAAAACCATTGGATGCTTTTGGAGTTGCTTAAACGGGCTAGAATAGCAGAAAACGTATTTGTGGTGATTAATTTTTTCTCCGGGAGGGTGAGGCCTCAATACCACGCGACGATTGATTGGTTGTTTGGAATTCGGGTCAGCATATTGGACCAAATTGAAGTTGCTGTATTCCTGTATTCCCAGGCTGGAATAGCAGGATAAAGCGTTTGCGACAGTTAAATTTTCAAACATTTTTCCCAACGCTCCCGCTCCCGTCTTCGTGGACTGTAAACGATTGATTGGAATTCGAGTCAGCCACCTTCATAAGGCTATATTAGACCACTTTGAAGTGGCTTTGTTCACCTGCTGAAATAGCAGGAAAACGCGTTTGCGGCAGTTAAATTTTCAAAATTTTCTCCTAACGATCCCGTCGTCGTGAACTGTAAACGATTGATTGGAATTCTAGTCAGCCACCTTAATAAGATTATATTCGACCACTTTGGGGTTGCTTTGTTTACCGGCTGAATTAGCAGGAAAACGCATTTGCGGCAGTTACATTTTCTAATTTTTTTCTCCGAAATGTCCTGTCTTCGAGGACTGTAAACGATTGATTGGAGTTTGAGTCAGCCACCTTTATTTAGGCTATATTAAACCTCTTTAAAGTTGCTTTGTTCGCCGGCTGAAATAGCAGAAAAACGCGTTTGTGGCAGTTTAATTTTCAAAATTTTCTGCTAACGGTTCTGTTTTCGAGGACTGCATACGAGTTATTGGAATTCGAGTCACCTACCTTAATTAGGCTATATTAGACCACTTTGAAGTTGCTTTGTTCACCGGCTGAAATAGCAGGAAAACGTGTTTGCAGTCGTAAAATATTCCAAAATTTTCTTTGGGTGGGGGGGGGGGGGATACAAGGTCGCTGCTGTCTGTAAACCCGAAATTTTTTCGGGCATTTCGGGTTCTGCCCCCCTAACTGTCATAGAGCTCCTACGCCTATGATTTCATGTACTAAATAAAGGCCTTATATACACTATGCCTTCTTGCTGCTTTTATCTGTAAGATACTGTTAAAATCATGGTTCATTTGATTGACACCATATTTCATAATAGATGAAGCTAGCACCTAATAATTATTTTTAGAATACAATTTGGAAATATTTCTTAAATCAAAACCAAATTCATGTTTTTCAATGTTATACACTCATAGTTCGTAGTTTATGTTTGATGTTATGTAGTATTATTTACTTAAGTATGTTCATGTAGGTAATTTAACTTTTAAGCAATATTCATGTAATTATACTTTTCAAGGCTGTTATAAGTTACATGTATATAATAGTATGGCATATCAAGCAATTATTCAAGTTAATCAAGTAAATTATGTAATAAGAGCAATGCGTAGGGAGCGTGTTTTTAGAGATAGAGGAAATCCCTTTGATCTTTATGATAATGAGGAATTCCGAAAGCGCTTTCGATTTACAAAACCTTCCTTTAACTTCTTACATGATCTTGTATGTGAAAAAATTACGCATCAAACAAAACGTAGTAAGACAATTCCTTCCCAACTTCCATTATTTATAACTTTAAGGTACTTTGCAACTGGGTCTTTTCAAGTAACAGTCGGTGATTTGTGCCATGTATCTCAACCTTCTGTTAGTAAAGTCATAAAACGTGTATCAATAACTCTAGCTGAACTTAAGCCGGACTACATACAATTCCCCATCTGACTTTTATGACATAGATCAAATCCCGAATGTGATTGGGGCCAGAGATGGTACGCATATTAAAATCTGAAATCCAGGGGGCGAAGATGCAGGTAGCTTTATCAATCGCAAATTTTTTTTCTCAATAAATACTCAAGTAGTGTGTGATTCAAAGGGAAAAATATTGAATATTGTTGCTAGATGGCCTGATAGCGCCCATGACAGCCGAATTTTTAACGAGAGTAATCTTGAAAACACAATTTGAAAATAATGCATTATCTGGCGCATTAGTTGGCGACCACGGGTATGCATGTTTGCCTTATCTCATGACTCCTTTGGGTAATCCTATAACTAGAGCTGACAAGCGTTATAATAAAAGCCATATTAAAAGGCGGTTCACGGTTTTCCGATTAGGTATTAATACAAAATTGCAAACTGCGTATATCATTATTATTGCTGCAACTGTCTTACATAATATTGTTGTTGTTCTTAATAAACCTGACCCTTTAGATGAGGATGATAATGATGAATATAATGATGATAATTATGTAAATCCTTATGGGAATTTACCTGGGTTACGAGTCAGAAGGAATTTAATTCAAACCCATTTTGCTCATATAAACTGAATTATATGTAAAAAGACAAATCAAGACTTTATATTCCATGTGATATTTTACATCTACATTATAACTTTAATGTGGATTTCTTATGTGAATGGGTGCCAATGAAAAAAGAGATATTTTCTTTAGTTTGTTTATTGCTCAATACATTTTCAATCAACAAAAATTATCTAATGGCGTCGGCCATTATTTCTTATTTCAAATTAATCCAGTGGGGACAGAATATAAAGTTTTCAATACTATTTAACATTAAGTTCTAATTTATATATTACATTATTGTTTTGTATGTATCTTATTATTTATTGTTCACTTGTGTTAAAGGTAGTAAATCTAGTCACAAGATTTTGAAATGATTATGTTTAGTTTATTTTAAATTGTTCAGATTTTTATATGATTTGATGATTTGTTTTACCATAATAAAAGGAATTTATATTACATGTTTTTGCTCTTTTTTTGGCCTGGCATGGTCTATGAGGCTTATATATGTAGTATGCTTAGTCTTGTAGAAAGTACTTGTTGAATTAAACCATCTCAATCTGTTCTTCCTGATTAATTTGGGAACCACACCATGGATGGTAAGTTTAAGAAGTCCTGTTGTCGCGATAAATACGTCTGGTTCACTAACCAATAGTTTGTGGGTTCGATTCTCGTAATGGCCAAATTCGAATGTAAGAGTAGGCAGCATCCTCATACCTCAACACAGGTGGTGGTGGAGTGGTTTAGATCAAAAATGAGGAACATACTTGCTCGCAAGCCTGTTGATGGCTGATTCCCTCTCAGTATTGCTTCTCTCAGTCCATATTTATGCTGATTACACTATTTTGCCTATACCGTTTTTTTTAGGACTTCGATTTTTGTCTAATGGTTTGATTTTATCCAGATTTTTCGGTGTGCTTCCCTGTATCAGTGGTGCAGGACAAAGGACTCGACAAGATCTGTCTAGTTGTTCGGGTGGGACAGAAAACTAAGGTCCTGTGTTCACATTGTCATGAATGTAAATGGTCCCTTGGCAATTTGAATTTAATACATATATATATATTAGTAGTCAATAGTACTGCAAAAGTTTTCCTCATAGCACACATGACGTATAAAGCATATGTTAGTCCCAATTGACCTATTTTGTTTGGATTGTTAAATTCAAATTTCCATCTCCTCTCTCTCTCTCTCTCTGTTCCCCTGCATGGTGTAAGCCCATGATCATTATCCCAGTTAACTAGAAATATTTCACTTTATTTAAGACATCTTTTGAATTTAATCAGCCTTTAAACTACGCCCCTGAGTAGACTAAATTTTGACACAATTTAGACACAGATTAAAGGCTAGTCATTGTTTGAGAATACCATTTTTTTGAGTTTTCTCAAAAGTTGATGTGTTCAGTGATTAAAATAATCAAAGTTTATGTTAATCACTGTTTATTTTTTAGACAACGTTTGATAATATCATTTGCTTTTTAATCAATGATTTAACCTCCGATTAGAGCAAATCACTGTTTGAGAATACTGGGCTTTATGATATTCTTAAACAATGATTAACTCAATGCTTATGCTATTCAGAGTTTATAGAAATCTTAGTTTAAAATTTAAACAGCTTTTCAGAATATGACTGGTAAAGAAATCAGAGATTAAATCTCTGATTTGGACTAATCCACTTTCGAAAATATGGGCCAGTGTTCAAAGTAGCTTAAGCGGGGCTTATGTCGACTTTTCAACCCAATGCAACTAGTTGCAATCAGTTGCACGAGTGCTTATGTCGATTATATCAGCATCTGAGGACAGCTGGGAGCAACTGAATTCGGAGCGCTAATGTCGACTCGAAACTGATAGCGATTACAGTTAACAGGTGGCTGTTAATTTATTCATCGCGTGATCAACAAAATGGCGAATAACTTAGACGAAGCGATCCAAAAGCATGGACGGTCTTGCTACAATTACATTAGTATAGTATTGTCAACATCATCAACATTTGAAATGTTGATGTCTTAGTTCGCTTCCATTTGCTTATTTATAAAGTCACGTGACACATGTCTCTAATCAAGTGATGTTTTTTCCATTGAAACGAGTTGCTGCCAGTTGCAAGAACGCTCATGCCGGCTGCAACTAGTTGCCGCTAGTTGCAGAAAGTTGAACATGTGTAACTAACTGCAACTGACTGCAACGAGTTGCGTTGAGTTGTAAGATTCACTCGGGTCGACTTTATCAGTGACATTCAGTTGCTTTCAGTTGCATTCAGTGGCTTTCAGTTGCAAGGTCGACACAAGCCCCCCTTAAGTCTACAACTCAATAGCATCCAAAGTCTTACACGTTGAAAACATGAATCATTTGTCAATTCAAATCAACATTTATGTTGTGATCTTATCGGGGAAAAGGTAATAATAATTATATCCAATATTTAAGACAAAATAAACATTTTACCATTGCTACACGAATTGTGTACCATGGTGCGTCTCGGCGTCATTTGTAACAAGTGACCAGAAAGAACGAGGCTAGGCATATTCCACAACTCCTGTCAAACGTTAACGCTATATTTTATCTGGAGGAACCAGACGCCAGAAATTGTGATTCGATTGAGATTAGCTGGACACAACTGATTTGTAATTCAAGTCAAAATCGAAACAATTGAATGTAAATAGGTATACAATCAGACTACATTATTCCACGCGGTAGCGTTGCGACCCATCGGGGTCAATTTCTAGGTCCTAAATAGTACAGATTTAGCTTCTGTAACTTCATTTCATGTTCATGTTTCCCTGCACTAAGTAATTTACATAATCTTATGTTTTTACACTATCCTTGGTGATTTATTCCTGAGCATGCAGCTGTCGCCTTATGAGGGTTTGGGGTAAAAAAGTGGATATGGCGAAGCGAAATGCCTAACCATAAAATCAATTTTAATGTTGGGAATGGGTGGGGGTGCATTATTTTAGATATTGACGAAATCAAAATAGGAATCCTGAAATGATAATTAGCGTATAAATATATACAGATGAAAAATACCGAGTAACCCGCCCCCTACCCCAAACGGCCCAACCAATACTCAACTTACGCATGGGCATAAACAAATGAGACTAGTATTACATATACATACCTTGGATCTCCTTAACCAATTCTGTATATCCCAGTTCATTCAAAGATGTTTTATGTAATTTTCGTGCCACTGTTTCAAGTTCGTTTCTACCTGCAGTGAGTGTATTTTGTATCAATTCAGTGTTTTCCGTTAAATCTTCCTCGTTGCTTGGCAGGAGGTCAGCTAAATGGAAAGACAAATGGTCATGTATTAAAGGCGAAATATGTCAGAATAAAATCTCGGGTCATTTCGGGACTAAGATATATTTCAATTTTATTTTAATTTGTGCGTGAGGAGAAACCAGAGTACCTAGAGGAAACCTACACCAGTTGAGTCACATTGTGATCTAAAGTACACACGTCGGACCATTTGACTATTAAATTAGTTCAGAACTGAGTTACATCAAGCTATTTGTGATTTTGTGATCGTTTACATTAATGATTTCAAGCCGCCAGATTCATTAAATTTGTCTTATTTCATATACAATGAACATTATTATATATTTTACAAAAGCCGATTGACAATGACATGACATGACATCTGAAAGATCATTAGAGCCAATCAAATAAAAACAAATTATTCTGATTATCTTGCAAATACTAGTTAACTATCCTGAAGCTACAAGTTAAGTATCTCGTAGTTCTTTTTTTGTTTTTACACCTCTAAATAAAATTAAATAAAAAAATATATTTCTGGCAGAAATTTTCTGCACTATATTCAATTCTTTGAATAATTTTGGTTTTTAAACAATAATTTTTTCAGGATGTTTGAAAGGGGTTGGGGAACAAGCTTAGCCTATGTAAAACCCCTCTCCCTAAATAGTATACATTACATAATATTAAAACAAGGGAACAAAATTGGCGTATATACACAGTTAAAATGGCAAACACATACATGAATATATTAAAATACATATATGATGAGACGGATGCCAATGTACAATATATATTAAAGGTTACATACATCATCACATGAACTTAAAACTTATATTGTAAATTAAAACTGCTAATGAGAAAGATACAAATCTATTTGACATGTCAATAAACTTGTGGACTTGATTAAAATATTGTTGTTTACATCTGTACAATGGTTTGTGGACTATGGTCTCCTTTCGTGCATTTGAATGTAAAGAGCATTGCAAGAGGTAGTGATAAGTAATTTCGAAAATGTGACCACAGTGGCATGTGGCGCCATCAGCAACATGTCTGAGGTATTTGTGGCCTGGAGGTCAGAACCTCGTAGTCTAATTTTACTATGGATTATCTGGAGTTTCCACTGACCGTTGTACAAACGTTACTTCATTGGACAGACGGTTTAACAACACTATAAATTTCTTTGAACGGATTGTATTAGTCTCATCATGTTTTCTCCAGTTTGTTTTTACTGCAGAAGGTTTTAAGGTTGAACAGTCCCCTGTAAAAGGAAATCTTGAATTTCTGAATTTCATTTGAGGGATATTCAATTCGTTGCTAAAAGCAATATTAGGAAAGTTGAACTTCTAATAGGAATATCATGTGCCAAAGATGATCCAGTTCAGTTCAGTATTTACAAATTATAGTCTCTAAACGTCATTTGAAGAGGGGGGTTGGATGGCCAAATGGTCTGTCATTGAGTCTGGTTTCGATTCCCCGGTTGTACGTGACAAGGAGTAGGGTCGCCTGTCCAACCTCGTGGGTTTTCCCCGAGTCCTCTGTTTTCCTCCCACTGTTCAAGACCCCTACGCAAAAGCGAATTATTAAAATAAAATTAAACCATGTGTTAGTCCCAAAGTGACCAAGTTTGTGTCTAGTGGACGTCAAACCCCATTTCTGTCTCTGTCTGTCTGTCATTTGACGAGCTGGTTTGTTGTTCGTTATTGGCGAATAACCAACAACGAGCTGGTTAGTTGTTCGTTATTCACCAGATATGGAATTAGTAACATAATAAAGGCACTTTTAGAGAGAATATGACGGGAGCGTTTTTTCTTAGTCTAATTGGTTAATAAAGAGCTCCTTTGTTGTTCGTTATTCACCAGATACGGATGTAATAATATCATAAAGCCAAACTTGGAGAGATTATGCCGGAAGTGTTTTTTTTAAGCCTATTTGGTTCATAAATGTTCAAAATCTCGGGAAAAAGATTCTAACGAGCCAGCTCGTTGTTCGTTTTTCGCCAATAACGAACAACAAACCAGTTCGTTTTTCGTTATTCACCAATAACATGAACAAACCAGCTCGTTGTTCGTTATTCACCAACAACGAATAACGAACAACTTCACGTCCCCGATTTAGGAATCCCTTGAAAACTACAAAAATAATATCAGTCCAAAAATGGTCGAGTATTTACAAAGATATGATGAATTGAAAATTGTCAACATTTTGACATTCTCTGCAATGATTTAACACAGATCGAGTTTTGTTTCGTTTTTATGGTTCAAAATTTCGTTTTACTTGTTTTTACTGGAAGAGTTGTTATCATTTACGTGTTCTGGATGATGTGAGGGATCAGCCAATAAAACAGTCTGTTACAGCAATTTCTTGGCCTATTGATGCACGGAACTGTGGGTAAACCACTAGAAACGTTAACGCTGATTGATTAATCAATGTCTGACGTAAACTCCTACTATAGCTTGTCAGTTCTTCATGTAGTGTGGGCCATTAATAGTTTAAAAAACAAAAAGTAATATAGATCTGTTTTTTACTCAACATTTAGCATCAATGAGATTTGATCAAAAGTCAGTACCACCTATTACTGGTAGCTGCACTAAAATCTTTTGATGGCTATCTTTTTAATCAGATTAAATCAAATCCAGGAAATTAACCATTTGATATTTTTAGATCTTTATTTCTTAAACATGCATTATGCGTAAGCTTAATCTGTCTATTGCGGGTCTTTCTTTATGTCACCCCCTCTTCAAATGACGTGTTGGGACCATAATTTGTTTTTTCTGAACTTTTCTATTAGAAGTTCAACTTTCCTAGTATTGCTTTAAGCAACGAATTACATATCAGAATTACCTTTTACAAAGGACTGTTCAACCTAAAAAACCTTCTGCAGTAAACAAAACTGGAGAAAACAGGATAAGACTAATACAGACCGTTCAAAGACACTTCTAGTGTTGTTAAACCGTCTGTCAGATGAAATACGGTAGCGTTTGCTGTAACTGTTGAATGCTGGCTTTACTCGCAGTAAACAAACCACCGCTCCTACCTGGTGTAGAACTGGCACCCGAACTTGAACATTCTGTTTGACTGTTCTGACTACTGGAAAATCCCCCGCCAATAAATTCCTCGGCTTCGGCCTTCGTCGGAAACTCACGATAATCTGGTTTCGGGAATTCCTTGACTTGTGCTTCACACTCTTTCCTTAAAAATTTCCCCATCAAAATGAAGTACACTGGCATCAATTCAAGGAGTAGTCTTATTCATAAAATAATCAATGGTACATTATGTAAGATATAGAGAAAGAGCTGGTCGTTTTTTGCTATAATAGTTTTAAAATAGATAATGAAAAATAAATATATTGAAAATTCCATTCAAATTACTTTATTTTGAACCAAGTTATCCTATCACTATTTGTAGTTTTAACATAATGTGTGCATTTATTGTTTATTATTGTAACCACCATGCTGGTATAGTCGATGTATAGCTTGCTTTCCCATTTTTAAATTAAATCATTACATGGCCGAACCGTTTTAGTCAGTTAAAATCTCGAGCCATCCGATGGCATCGAGAGTTGATTATGATCCGGATAAGTTAATTGATGTCTAATTAATAATTTATAATTTAGATAACATTTAAGGCATAAAGAAAGACCTACAATAGGCATATTTAGCTCTTGCATAATGTATGTTTAAGATCATCTAGTTGCGTAAGGAGTTAACTCGTTATTCTTGGGACCTCATTTTTTTCAACCCACCCGAATGACCAGATGCTTGCCTTGATAGCACCATTGAGGTGTGAAAACCAGCTTGATAAATTCAGAGGAACATTCTTGGCCAATGTTGAAAGAGAACACCATACTCACTAAGCTTTGGTCATACTAAGCTTAAGCTGCCTGTCTACAGTTAGCTCTGCTTGAGAACAGACACGAAGCTAGTCGACCTACATTTTAAGTCATAAATCGAATATTTTAGCCATACACACCATGTATACTTGGAGAAGTATTTATTCCATATTCATTCAATAAATTTGAAAAGGTTTAATTTGTTCTTTGTGTGTATGACAGATGTCTTTTCGTCTAAATCAGGTACTGCTAGATATCAATATTTAAATTACAATTCCACATATTTCGTTAAATATCACAGTGATTCCAAAAACAAATTCACGGCAATCAAGATAGTTCAGAATTTGGCTGGGGAAATATATCAGCAAGTGGTTGGCATTCCCATGGGCACCAACTGTGCACCTTTGCTTACTGATCTGTTTCTTTATTCCTAAAAACAAATAAACGATCAGTCAGACTTATCGATATATCGATGACGTTTTATCTCTTAATAATCCTATATTTAGTGATTATGTAGAATTCATATATCCTGATGAGCTCGAAATTAAAAACACCACTGACAGTGACAATTGCGCTTCCTACTAAGATCTACGTCTCGATTTTGACAATTGCCATAAACTTAGTGTTAAACTGTGCGATAAACGTGATGACTCTGACTTTCCAATTGTTAACTTTCCATTTATTACTAGTAACATTCCAATATCACCAGCTTATGGAGTGTTTGTGTCTCAGCTAACTCGTTACGCGAGAGATTGTTCCTTTTATTCTGATTTTTTGAAATAGATCGAGGTATTGTCATCTAAGCTTCAACTACAAGGATATTTACGCTCTAAACTTATTAAAACCTTAAAAGTTTTTTTTATGGTCGTCGTATTGATTTGATTGGTAAATATAACTTGTCTCTCTCGGCTATTATTCTGGATATATTTAATTGATAGGTATACTATTACTATCTTTTGATAATGTCTACTACATCGTTAACACTGTTCATCGCGCGCAGTTTGCATACCGATAGTTCATTGGCTAATCACGCTATTTTACCGACATTTCGCCTAATAGTGTGGATGCAGATATGGCAGGTGTGGCACTAGGCAGGGTAAGCTTACTCTTCCAGACACCTGTTACCACTGTTTGTCGTGTATTTTGTACACGAGGAGCAGTCCATTTGTTGATTACACCATTTTGCTTCAATACACTAATTTGCCTATAACATTTGTTAGCACTTCAAATGCTGTCTTATGGTTTTGATTGTTCGTACTTGGTTTTTATTTTATGTGAAATAGAGTAGAACCACATTACAAGACAGTATACTAGTTTTTAGATATGGTGGGCATTCAGGGCAGTGATCTATTCTCAAAGTAGATGGACCTCTGTGTGCAGAAAGAGCTTTGATGTTTCCCCTGATCTTAAGAAACAAAGGCATGGGTCTCATCAGAGTATCTGACAAAAGGAGTTGGCGTATAAAAACAATTACATATTTCATTTCCGTTATAAAATATCTTACCATGTCGAGTATATTCCAGGCTTTCTTCCAACTCGTACGGCATAAAACATATCGCAGATTAAAAGTCTTTTCAAAATATTCACCAAAACCACTAGCCTTTAATCATGCAAAGTCAAACTTTAAAGGATTATGTCCTAGCTGCCAAAATAATGAATACTGGATAAACCTGGAATGACAAATACGGCCAAGGTGAATGAGCGGTCCCTCAAGGTTGTAGCCTCCAGTAAAATGAAATGAAAAATGGTTTAACGTCCTACAGTTTTGCCTCGACCAACGCCGGATTAACCATGGCAGGGGCCCTGGGGGCCTGCAACATGTGCGAGCGCAGGGCCGTATGTAGAATTGTAAAAGTGTGGGGGGGGGGTAGTTGCAGAGTGTTGGAAGCCCAAAACTCCCCCGAAAATTTTAAAAATTAGACTGTCACAAACGCGCAATTAACGTCGCTCCTGTGTGTCAATTTCGGCAGCGCTATTTCTCATTTATGGGGGCCTTTAACGTGGGGGGGGGGGGGTCTGGGGCCTGTGCCCCATGGTGCCCATTGGTTAATCCGGCCCTGGTGATAAATGCGAGTGCTATGAAATGATGGCATTTCTAGAGGAGGGGGCTGGACGCAACTGGGATTTAACGTTGGGGGCTCTGGGGCCTGTGCCCCATGGTGCCCGATGGGTAATCCGGCCATGGTGATAAATGCGACTGCTATGAACTGATGGCATTTCTAGAGGAGGGGCTGGACGAAACTGAGATTTTTTTGTGTGGGGCCCCCTCATGTGGGGGGCCCTAGGGGCCTGTGCCCCATAGTTCATCCGGCCCTGGCCTCGGCCAGGGCTAATGAAAATGGGCATGCACCAGTGTGGCATGTCTTGTACTATAGTCTGGAAATGGAATGCACGTAAAAGAACCCTTTACAGTTGGAATTTGAAATATCAGTAGGTCGTAGTGCAACTGTCCATGCAAAATTTCCCTCATAGCTCACTGTAGGTTTAGTTGTATGCCAGTCTACAGAATGTGTCTGATTTCGACGAGATCCAGCACGTGCACAAAAACAACGCTTTCTTAATTCTGGGGTGCAACCAAAAACTTCAATCGAGAAGGAAATAAATACATGTGTGAGAAAATTGGCATGTTATCTTAAAAAAATGTCATTGAAATTCGAAATTGTAGCAACCACTGCACACGTACAGTAGCCGTACACGGCAACTTAATTGGACCAGTGTGACCATTGGCGAACGAACCAGGGGGGCACCCCCCCCCCCCTAACTTTCGGGCAAGCTGACTTTTCGGGCAAACGGGTCAAGTGAGAAAAAAAAATTCATTACATCTACTTGGCAAAATAAAGTGAATGCAATCTAATAAAACACTAATTTTACGGGCTGTAATAGCAAAAAAAACGCGTTTGTGGCCGTTAAATAATCAAACATTTCTTGGGGTGTGCATACAAGGTCAGCTCCACTTCTTCGTCTCTTAAAGAAAACCGGTGCTGCTGTCTATAGTTGTGGTATTTAATTGTGCAATGGATTTTATTTAACCGGAGTTGATTTCAAATACACAGGTAAGTTTATAATAACCAAAGTTAAATAGTGTGTTCATAATCGAAGAAATCCGTTTATAAAATAACATAGTTTAGACAGTAATCATTTGCCTCTCGAGGCAGACCGGCGCCGCTGTCTGTAAACCAGAAATTTCAAGTTCTGCCCCTCTAACTGTCACCGAGCCCGTGCGCCTACGAGTGTAACCCGCTCACCGTGTCACTACTTTCCCTTGTGGTAGTTGTATCCTTTAAAAGAAGGGTTGCCAGGCAACGAAACACACGTCCACAGCAGCTAAATCGTCCAGGCAGTCAACAACAGTTGTCGCATACTTTTACTTGTCGGTAATCAAACATTTATAATACACTAAAATTTGATTAAGAGTAACAAGTCATAAAGTTATTATCAGAAAATCATTAGAATTTGGCCCATGCTAACGTTTAGTATACTAAACATTTAATATCAAGGGTTTAGCTGTTCAAGTTACCAAATATCATTGAAAATCAATATACTTGTTCGTCTCAAGACCTTAAACTATGTTTATCAATCTAAAGTCAATTGAAACGATTATATATAGGCATAAAAATGGTGTATAAATATAAAATCAATCAGATATCAACGTTAACTTCTAGAGGACCCACGAGATTTTTCAAAATGATCAAGGGCCATAACTATGGCAGTAATTATTAGAAATCGGTGAAAATCAATAGGTTTCTTCATCAGATGACCTTAAACACTGTGTATAAATTTAAAGTCAATCGGATATTAACTTTATAGCCTCTAGAGCATACACAATTTTTTCAAAGGGATCACGGGCCATAACTATTGCAGTAATTATTAGAAATCGGTGAAATTCAATAGGTTTCTTCGTCTCATGACCTTACATAATACATACTGTGTATAAATTTACAGTCATTCGGATATTAACTTTAGCCTCTAGAGCGTCCACAAGCAATTGGCCTTTCCGTCTTAGACCTGTAGCGCCTCTCACTTTTTATAATAACGTCCCCTTAGACAACATTGACGCGCCTTAGACATAAACAAGCATGGCGATGGCAGAACGGCGTTCAATCTTGTGCCAATCTTTTGGACCTTCCCGCTTATTTTTTTGAATAATTTTGGAAAGAGAAGTGTATTATTAGTTTGAAGTAAAGCACCATAGGCCTTTCTGTCTGACGTGGAGAGCGGACATTGATCAACCGGTCGCCACATCTTACATACGACTCATGCATATTTTCTTACTACATATATCTGTAGCCGTGTGATCGTCTAGAATTTGTCTCTAGCCGTCTCTGCTCCTCCTTCACGTTGTGTTTACTTTTTACTGGTTTCTTAAGACGTTTGTCTTCGTCAGTTATAACAATGCAACGGCTCGTTTTTACCTTTTATGTAGCATAGGTATACATACAAGCATAGTACAGATTACAATACAGTCAATACTAATTTAACCCATCTGGAATCTTATCGAAGTCTCACAAAGTCTCACGAGTATCCCAATTTTGTATCTACTGGTTTTAGACATTCAATTATCTAATTGGTCAAATATAATGTAAATAATTAAAGAGATTGGTTAATTGAGCCGAATGACGTCGACAACCCACCCTTATATAGTTGAATGGAATTTCACCGAAGATTATTTCCATGAGATAGCATTATCATGTTGTTGAAATAAAACCAGTTATGTTTAGGTTATATAGCTCTTTTTTATATAATATGTCATTTTACTCCAATAAGAAACTTCCCAGATAGTATTATCAAGAATAGAACGACTACGAGAAACCATATTTATTTCGTTCAATTTGACTTTAAAAAGGGAGAGAGAGAGAGAAATGGGGTTTAACGTCCACTGGTTTAATTTTTTATTTCAATAATCCGCTTGCGCGTAGGGGTCTTTAGCAGTGGGAGGAAACCGGAGTGCCCGAAGGAAACCCACGAGGTTGAGAAGGCGTCCCTATCTCTATGCCACATACGCTCATACCAGGGCTCGAAGCCACAGCCGCAAGCCAGGGGTAGCAGGCCAGCTAGAGGTCGAAGCGCGGCACTCTAGACCACCAGACCATCCCAACCCCCTGACTTTAAAGGAAGTAACAGACTACCATTGTTGCTGCCAGACTGGGTAAGCAAATTCTACTTGTTTCATATCACATATGTCAATAATCAGACCTGGGAATAACGGTTTTAGATGTACCTGACAAAATGTCAGGCACTAATAAAATAGTACCTGACATTTTCAACTTAGTGCCCGACATGTATTAATAATATCATTATAAACACAAATCAGAGATTTTGTGCCTGACAAAGCCTTAATCTGTGCCTGACATTATGAGTGACAGGTGCCTTATTTCCAGGCTTGTCGATATTTGTAAGCATGGTTGAGTTACTAAAAGGCCGTGATCTGAAATTTATAGCTAGCTTGCTTCTGTTTCTCCGTCCCGACCATTTTTGGGTGGAAAAAGAACTACATAATCCAATTCTTCTAGTATTACTTTGTACTGCCACACAACTTTTCCGTTCCCTAATCTTTGACGCTTGATAGAAAAAGTAAATTAAATATTGGCTTACTTGTCGATGTGCAATGGTATTTGAATTTCGCGGTGACTTGGTTTTAACAGATCACGTGACATAATTCGCCAATCAGACATACTCGGCGAAAGGGTCAACATAGGTCATAGGTCGTGTGGTGTCAAAGATCACTACTCTGTTTACATTTTGAGAGTAGCATGGCGGAAAGAGGAGATAAAACTGTTAGTTGTATTCTACATATAGATTCTGTAAAATCAACGGAGTTAAAAAAGTTTACTGCGACAAACTGGGCAAAATTTTAGTTGTGTGCTAACGAGTGGAAGAAATTAGACGGGAATGACAGGCTTTTGGCGGAGAAAAATGCTGATTTGTTAGGCAAAGATCTGCAGGAAGGAATGTGCAAACGAGACACTGGGTCTGGGGTATCATCTTCCATGTTACCAGCGTGTTACGGACAAATTAAGAATCAAAGGAGCTGAAAAACGGTGCATGAAACGTGCTCAGCATTCCAAAGCTATTGAAGAATAGATATTGTTAGGAACCAAGCAGCTAAAATTTCCCCCACTAAAAAAAGAAAATTGCGCTCGTATGCACCATTATTAACTACCGCCACAGTCAGTAAGAGAAAATCCATTTCACCCAAAATTTGCATTATTTGTAAAAAAGTAACATCATTTGTGTATGGCTTTGGCAGAAAAAGGGATCGAGATCAATTGGTACAAGCACAAACAACCACCGCAGGTAAGTAAAAAAGCATTTATTATTATATAATAGGCCTATGCATTCTTTATACTATTGTATTATGCTAAATAATATTAGGCCTATATGAGGCTTCATTTAACACAGCAGGTCGCACCTCTGCATAGCCAGAGCATCCCCACATTTTGGTCCAACAACCGTTCACACTTGATTTGAACAAGGTTTCAAACAATAATACATAGTATGCTTGTGGTTATTTTGAAGGGAGCTATTTTAATATTTTTTTCCATTTCTTGCAACATTATTTTTTTTTATCCTTATACTTTTAGGCAATTTACTTGAAGCTGCGATACAGAAGGCAGATGGGGATATTCTCCTGCATATACGTGCAATACCATGCACAGTGCTTTAAGAAATACACCCGAGTTGTTCTGGAGAAAAAGAGAACCGAATTAGGCAGATTGGTACAACTGAATGCATGATGTCATTAGAAGCCGGCAACCGGCAAATTTCGCCGTTTACATTAGCTCAATTTCCGGCTACTTTTCAGCTAAAAAAAATCTGTAATTTAATTTTAATAAAAAAAAAAAAATTTAATTTCGAAACGCCAAGATGTACGTCCGATTGCCCAGCTACATGGCTATTTCATGAAATTTGTATTTTTCATTCATTCTTAATGTCAACAAAATACTCCTTTGGCTCTTATCATACGAAAGATTCCCTTCGATTAATTAACTGCTATCAGATATATCACGCCAGTTTAATTATTCTCCTTTTAACAAACTAGAAACACGGCTAAAATGGCACTTTCCACGAGCAGCTCGCATTGCAAAATGCCTAACAAGGAGGTTTCATCTTGGCGGGAAAAAGGTGTCACGTGAGCAAATAATAACAACATGGCGAGCATGGATGTTTTCCTACCGGCGTCGATGGTTCCCCGATGGAAATCTAAATTACTATTTTATAAAGAAGACAAACAATCTTTTGACATCACGAGCTATTCGCAGCACTTACGTATTGCCTTCGTGTTCTGTCGTCTAAACGAAGACACGCAATTTGAGAGGAATGCTTTGACGTGGATATGAAGCAGATGTACGGGTTGTCACGTTTTCTAATTTTGTAGGAATATTACAGACGCAAATTTGAATACCGTACTATATGATATTTTGTTGACAGGTATTTTTTTTTATTATAGTCGGAAGCCGTCTTCTTAAATAACAACAAATTTGATGCCCCTTTATTTTCGGTAAATATGTCCGGCAAGAACGATTTTGAAATAGTTTTAGTGTAATAACCTAGCCTTTTCTACATTGCTGTACATGCTTGTCTTACTTTTATTTTTGATATAATATAAATATTATCAACAAATATAGGATATGAAAAAAAGTAAAAGTTTATCTATTAAAGTCATCTTCCATGTAGGTATTTAACAATCTAAAATAGAAATGTTCAGCATGCACCACAAGCTTTATTTAGGCCTAATTTCTGAAGAAAAAAAACCTCCTTTTCATTCGTACGGCGCCTGTGGGACCATGAGCCATAACGCGATCGCAACGGTTTGGTTTGTTTGTAGATTTGGACATGCGACTCTTAAAATTTGCTGCCGCTTCCTTTACCAAAATTTCCTGTTACTTGAAAAGTTAGTGACATCCCTGCATGAGACCCACCGTCCCACCGACTTAAAATGTCGCTAGGGCCCTTGCATCAACAGTGAAAACAGGGCATATTCTGGCACATTTCCCCCAGGTTGACTTAACCGTGCATGTACATGTAGCCATGGAAATGAAATGGGGTTTAACGTCCCACTGTTTTGCTCCTAAACTAGACTAATGAACACATGCATACGGCATACAGTGTGCTTATGAAGGCAATTATACCCGGGCAGTCGCACTAAGGCCTACTCTTATATCGTATTCCAACGACCAAGAGATTTTTTACGTGTACACCGATGTGTACATATGACCTCAGTTTTTCGTCCCATCCCAACATCTTGTAGCGGTGGAACTTTTAAGTCCCATTGTTAAACTCCAATGTGACATTTTGTTTATGGTACAAATCTTTTTAGAACACATATTGGGAGCCACTGGCATATTGGGACCCATGCAGCCCCTACCAACCCTTCGGTCTGCCTTATCTGTTTGAATATTTCGTAGTCTTTGTGAGTATTACATATGTACGATCATGGCACGTACTACATATGTACATATATATGCGACTGGGTTGTATTAGACTAATTAGAGAGACACGATGTAGGTTGTTTATCCAGGTATTTATAGGGGGTCACATGGGTAAGGTGCTGGCTCGCTAGCCTGGAGGTCGGTGTTCGACCTGCATTGGCCGAGAAAGTTTATCTAGATTTCCCGGTTTCCTCTTGTCAGTGATGTAGACGGATGGCCCGACAAGACCAGCTGCCTAGTCGTTCAGATGGGACGAAAAACTGGGGTTTCGGCTACACATTGCTGTGCACGTAACAGATCCCTTGGCAGTTGGAATTCAGTTGTTGACCCATACCCCTCTTATAATATGTGTATTGTTTTTTTTAAAACGAGTATAATTGGTGCATGTGCAGAGGTAGATGTTAGGTGAATCATTATTAATATTCTGTTGTATCATTCAGCTCTGATGGTATTATTGTTGTCTTTTTCTCAAAATTATATACATGTATAATTATAAAATCGAACCAATATTTCAATCACGTAAAAACGTTTTCATCTGTTTATAGTCATATTTCTTTTGGATATTGTTTCACTGAAATAAAATTGATACAATTTCGTTTTTGGTCATATTTATGTCACAAATTAGAGGCTAGCCGTGTTCACAGTGTCAACGCAACATTTATCTGATGTTATTGTCCCGTAATCCAGGCATATTTGCAGAGAAATTCTCTATGACAAATGTAAATAAACAAACGTGTTCCGTCTCGTAAAGGGTATTCCCCTGTCTATTTATAGCTATTGACCCGTTACACTATGACGTTGTCTGCTTTTATGGTTGCTGATTGGCTTAGAATTTGAATTGTTCACCATTATGGCTACACTCGATAAGTATAGTCCGAGGCGTAATTCGAGTGTTAGACTGATTGTGCAAAACCTGACAATAGAAATCTATACAACGGTGACGGCTTACTTGTTACCTTATGCAACAAAGTGTCAGATTTTAACCCAAATTTTGCTGGGACAAGATGAAACGATTTTCGGGGCTAAATCACAGCCTACGTCATGGCGGTGGAGGGGGGAGGGGGTAAATTCAAGTATCATACGTATATAATGTATGACATTCTGCGGACCTGCAACTTTTAAATAAATAAGGATCACCACATATATAAATTTGGAGAAATCCCTTGGTTGGCAAAAGACAATTCTGTAGATTGAAAGGCCTATAAGGCCTGGTAGGCCATCCGAAATTCAAAGTAACGTTACTGTAATACCAGTCATTTTTGATATCAAAATATATCCACACAAGTTAATAATGTAAAAAAAGAGGCTCTGCCGAGGTTTTTTTTTTTTTACTTTATCGGCGTAGGACGTTAAACCCCATTTCATTCATTCGTGATGGCGAGGTAATGAAGCTGAGCAAGAAGTCGCCGGTATTGTGGCAAGTGTTTTCACGACACTACTGTAGGTTGGCAACATTTTTTTTTTATAAGCAATATTTTTATTTAGATTTGTATCTGAATAGGAATTGGGGAACAAGCATAGCCTATATCAAACCCATCTCCCTTGGCAACATTACACCCAGTTCATTTTTGTGCATGTATTCCACGATGTCAACTGCTTTACTCAGCTCAGATTCTGATTGGGTCTCGATTAAAAAAATATTGAATATATTTTTCTCCGATATCATAAAAAAAAAAATGGATTTCAAATATTACATAAAGTAATAATTAAGCTTATTTAATTAATTGTATTATCCAGGGTATACAAATATCAGGTACTATGAGATTTTCAATTGAACTTAAAATAATCAAATTTTATAACAATTTAGTAAAATTGGATTCAAGTATTCTAGTGTTCGGATATTCGAACACTAATACTATTCGAATATTCGACGGGTATTGAAATTGGTATTCGAATATTTTCAATATATTGAAAGTGGTTTATTTTCAATTTATTATAATTCCTAATCAATTATTATTAAAAACGTGAAATCTCTGTTGACTCGGCCTTCAACGACATCAAAACAAGATTTTCCATTACCAATGTATAGGCGCTGCATCCGAAACAAAAGACATCTCGTTCATTCGTGGGTCTAGCACTGCAACATTTCACAGAAATCATTGTTGTCTTCAACATCGGGGTCCCTGGATAGTTACCGAATAACTGTCTCTGAAGGGGTAGCACCCCACAAACAGAGAGAGAGAGAGAGAGAGAGAGAAAGAGAGAGGGATGGGGGTTTAACGTCCACTACGAAAAAAAATTATTCGGTCCTCCGTTTAACAGTCAAGAGTCCAAACAGTATCTCACAGACCGTGAGTGTTGACATTCACCTGTTACACCTCTATGGCTTGAAGATAATGGTGTGGCGGAAAGGTTTATGAAACCTTTGGTCAAGTTCGCCCAAACTATCAATATAGAGAGAGGTGATTGGAAAATTGAAATTCATCCATGTTTAGCTAATTACAGATCAACTACTGGGAAATCTCCTTGTCAACTAATGTTTAAAGATTGGTTCCCAGCAAAGTATTTATCGGCTGGTTATTTCCAATAAAAGTATGGCAAATTTGGTATTTATGAAAAGTATAGACACGCAATCTTACTAGAAAAATACTAGATTACGCGAAAATCGCCCATGGGTCAAGGACTGGGCAATATTGTAAGGGAATCACTAACTGTCAACCCGACAGGATTTGCTGACTTATTGTCTGCAAGTTTAGGTCAGGGAGCAGTTGTTATTTCTTGCTCAAATGGTTAGGCGATTTTGGGAACATTTTGGGTTGTCAATGTACAAAATACTCTGCAATTAAAAGGTGTAAAAAGAAGTTGACAGAAATAATTAAGAATTTTTTTAGGCCCCAATAATATGGTAAATGTAAAGTAAGTAATGCTAGATACATTTTGAGCTATGGACCCTCCCACAATGAATTTAAGTAAACATACATTGCGTTTAACAACAGCTTACTTACAGCTAGAGAGAGAGAGAGAGAGAGAGAGAGAGAGAGAGAGAGAGAGAGAGAGAAATGGGGTTTAACGTCCCTTCAACACAACTAGGTCATTTCGGGACTAACACATGAATTTAATTTAATTTTATTAATTCGCTTGCGCGTAGGGGTCTTTAGCAGTGGGAGGAAACCGGAGTGCCCGAAGAAAACCCACGAGGTTGAGAAGGCGCCCCTATCTCCATGCCACATACGCCCACACTAGGGCTCGAAACCACAGCCGCAAGCCAGAGGTGACCGGCCAGCTAGAGGTCGAATCGCGGCACTCTAGACCACTAGGCCATCCCAACCTCCTACCTTACAGCTATAGGTATCCCCGGCGAAAACCGAGTTTTGAAAGGGAATGTTTGTACCCGGGAATGCATCTTTAAGAGAAATGTAAATACTAAACTTCCAATATTTGAAGTAAACCCTCCAGAAAATTTAGAAGTTCTTGCAAAACACACTGAGATAAAGGAGTAACGCAGATACGAAACGTCATATCAGTAAAACAAAGAAGAAATGCAAGTTATCAACGCCTTATGCTCCTCAATCATTTATCGTATGTCGTGTTAGGGGTACCATGATTACTGCAACTAGAATATCGGATGGAAAGAATATAACACGTAATGCTTCACATTTCAAATTATTATAAATTCCTATAAGATCAGTTATTATGATGAGCGATAAACAAACTCCGCGAACTAGAACTTATGAAGATTTAGAAAACGTCATTGAAAACGAATTGAGCGATCAACAAGTGTTAATACAATATGACAATCAAAATATATCTCAGAAGTCTTCTGATAATAATGTTGTAAATGATACACAAGTAAAATACTGTGTTTCAAAAGGAAAGTCAAAATCTAAGTGACATTAATGACAGTGAAAGTAATCAATATGAATCTCAAATCATACCTACTCAGTTAAACTAAAATTCTAGTTAAAACATGAATAGTAATAATGTCATTATAAGAAGATCAACTAGAGTCAGAAAACAACCAGTTAAATACGATGATTATGCTATGTGTATTAAATACATGTAGTTTTATAGCTAATTCATAATTATCTAGATGCCATTAATATAATATGTTATTTCAGCATATAGCAACTCTAAGTAAGAGATAACTTAAACGAAAGAAGGAATGTAGTATGCACACAGACAATACAATTAGTGGTCTGAATCATAGAAATATATACACGGGAATTTTTCTATGGTCTGAATCTAGTCTATTTATAGTTATGGATTTGGAGTGATGTCCCTTATATATCCCTATAGTTACCATGTAATAGTACCCCGTCACAGTAACATCACCCAAAAGATGGTTTAAAAATGAAGTGTTTAACCATAGAAATATATACACGGGAATGGTTTAACAAATATATATAAATTAAAGTAGATAAAGTACAAGACAAGCGCTTCTTTGTTCACGATAGATAATGCGTACAAAAAAATAAAAAATACGTCCAGGTAAACAATTCTCCACTTTACTTTATTCTGACATACATAGCCTATAAGCTAGCTGCCTGTCTATACATGTTTTACATAAATATAATATGATCAAATATTTATGCCTTTAGATATATACCCCAAGGCCTGTTATGATATGCTATATAAATAACATTGCTCTGGTAGACAAACATGGGCATCACATGTCAAATCTTGTTCAGATAATTTAGGCCTTAGCTATGCTTGGATTTCACAAGTTGTAACAGATGTGGCTATATTTCTGAAAACTTTAAAACAGAGACGCAATGATACCTGGCATCAGCCATGACATGAAAACTTACAAAGCAGTGAAAAACTTTGCTTCTATAAAAACTTTAAAGCCCCAATTAGACTCTTGTTGTAAATGAATAATTTGTCCCAATCTTTATTCTGGTCAACAAATTGTACTATTTTACAATATTCCAATTAATAAATGATACAAATTTCATCTTAACACACGTAATTTGGAAAATTGAAAAATTTCAACTACATACCGTAACATGGTTTGAAAAGCCTTACGTAAGCCTTTTCAAATGCAACCTGGATTTAAACATATTTACGAACCCTCTGGACAAGTAAGATAGGTTATAATGGATAATTCACACACACTGAAACATATAGTAGTTAGAATAAGGCTATTTTTTTCAGAACCTGTCAAGTCAGCAAGAGTGTTATTGTCCCTTTAAGTTAAGCCTGTACTGTGAATCATGTTTAAGCACACTAAAGAAAACTCAGAAACATAATTGCGAGATTTAGATGTTGCTGCCACAAATTACCAAATGAAACAGGTCGATGGCATAATTTTGAATGAGATAAAAGAATATTTTTTTTTTTATAATAACACTTTAAAAAATAGTTTAATTACCAAATGAAACAGGTCGATGGCATAATTTTGAATGAGATAAAATAATATGTTTTTTTTTTATAATAACACTTTTAAAAATAGTTTTGTAGAGAATGAAATTCACTTTAAATTTTAATGTCCACTTTATTCTAGTCTAAGAAAAAGATATAACTTTACCTTTAGCGTCAATGACAACATGAACTGTGACACAAAAATCTCATATATGTCTTGACTTGCAAGGGTTGTGAAAATTTCTATATTGAAGAGGCATCCACTCATCTACGGAATAGAGTACGTAACCATCGACGGGATTGTAATATTGAATACGGGCCCTTATTTGTAAATCGACACATCTTAAAATGTGCGAAACACCTACAAGTTAAATTTCAAATTTTCCCTTTTTATAAATTGAAAGTCGATGACATCACGAAAAGGAAATCAATGGAGAACCATTTTATTAAAAAAATACGCCCTCGACTTAGTAACAATTGGCCATTATTTTCATTTATTAATATTCTTAATCTATCCCTTTATTGCCCATATGCAACAGATTAACACACGTGTATACATGTTTTCTGCTCGTTACCTATATACCATTAGTTAGTACAGGGGGGCTGTGCCACATATGATTTACACAAAGGACAAATATAACGAAAAGACATCATACTCCGAAACAGCAAACAAAACAAACAAAAAACCAATTCAAAAAAGAGTGAATGGATCCGGGGGCTAGCCGTAAGCGTCTGAAGTAACACAGAATTCACTCAAAATTAAAAATGATCAGGAAAAACATTATGTGATGTCTGCATGAGTCATGGTCTGCCATAATGCTACAAGCAATACGAATGTGAGCATACTGTAGTAAAAATTTTTTTTTAACTATAGGCCTATATATACTATGTAACCAATTAAAACCAATTCGTACCAAAGTGCTGTGCGCGACGAGTTGGTCGAGCTGGGTACGCGCGTTGACTTATCGATAAAATAAATGTGCATTGTAGACAAATCGTTGTTGGCGCTTCGCTAATATAAATGCACGCTTTGATCGGTGTTGATGCAAGTTGCTTAAATAAAAAGGCCTATAATTAACAAAATCGCTAAAGTACTTTGAAATCGACTATCTCTACTAAATTCAAATCAATTTGGCAAGTCGATAAAAAAGCCTTTATTATAGTTTACCTACCGTGCCAATTACGCTAAATTCCGCTGACAATTACTGGTGTCTACGTTTAATTTCTAAGAAATGAAATCGAGGCTTAAAATCGGTGACCCGCTTAAAATAGATTTCTCGGAAAACCAAACTGTTAACTGTCTATCGGGTCACGTTGGGCGCGTCGAATTACCCAATAACACCCAATAACTGCCCAATAACACCCGATAACTACCCAATAACACCCAATAACTCCAAAATGTTGACTCTGGAAACACAAAATAACAATTTGGTTGAATTTATATGTAAGAAGCCTCGCTGCTTTGAGCCCAAAGCAATGCTGTTTAAAAAGATGGCGGTCTTAGTAACAGCTTAATGCCTCGATTTTAAATACGACGATTTGTACCCGTTTCAGGTACACTGTTAAAAATGGGTGTAATTAAAAACTATAAGCAGTGTTAATTATGTGTAAACTTTACACCTTAGTAAGCGTTTTTCAAATGTAATAAATACGCTTCCAAGGGTAACCAACTAAAATAACTACACCTAACTAGTGTAACCGATATTCGTGACTACTTAACACCTGAATAGGTGAAATTGTGGAGTGTTTTGGATTAGTTACACCACTACCAGTGTTCTATTACATTAGCACCAAAGGGTGTAACTATTATTGTGAATAAATCATAGAACAGCGTTATTTTTACAATGTTTATTGGGTTACAAAATTGTAATCGATATTCACTAGTACTGAACATCAGGATAGGTGTAACTGTAGCCGCTAAAGGGTGTTTGGGATGAGCTACCCCCCCCCCACACACACACACACACAGCCCTTTTATTGTATTAACATTAACTGGTGTTATTATTTTAGGGAAACATTCGTTCGAATAAGGTGTCAATTTTACAAAAGTGTTTGTTTGTTTTAATATAGCGTTTAATGCCCTAGTAACACAACTATAACTCATTTTAGAGTGTTTACTCGTAACGAGTAAAGTATAGATTGTTTTAGCTTGTGCATACACTTAAAGACGTGTAAATGTTCCAAAATATTACCAAGTACAATATTTTAACCACATTATTAAGCTAAGTTGTAAGGATATGCGTATTGATTTTTCCTCATGTTTTATAATTATTATAGATTTATACAGATTGTCTAATTGTCCAACAGCAGATGAATTTGAATCAGTCTGATGGGTAATGTCAATTCACTGTTGTTGTAAAAAGAAGCGAAGTAGCCGACGGTCTATATGTAATGGGGGTCGGGCTAAACGCCCTGTACTTACTATCATAGTGACCGCTAGCCCATTTTAAGTTGTTGACATCAAATAAATATCCAACCAAACAAATTACAGGAAGCGGTGTTTATAAGCTTAGCTTATTATCGTATCCTTGTATTCTTTGTATATTTACCTATTGTACTTTACAATTAATAAAATATTGTTTAAATCAAATTACACCCGCTTTGGTGTAATAATTAAAATGGAAGTGTACATGTAATTTACAAAACATCCTTTGTGGGTAATAAAATAAAACCAAGTACGAACAATCCAAACCGTAAGACGGAATTCAAAGTCCTAAAAAACGTTATAGGCAAAATAGTATATTCAAGTATATTCAAGCAAAATAGTGTAATCAGCAAATGGACCTCTCCCCGTGTACACAATACACGACAAACAGTGGTAACAGTTGTCCGGAAGAGTAAGCTTACCAAGTCTGGATAGCCACACCTACCATAGCTGCAACCAAACTATTAGGCGAAATCTAGGTAAAATAGCGTGATTGGCCAATGAAATATCGGTATGCAAAATGCACGTGATGAACAGTGTTAACGATGTAGTCGACAGATATTATCAGGGAGATAGTAATAGTCGAGAGAGACATGTATGGTGGCCTATGGTCGCAATAGCGGTATTTTTGTGCATTTCATTTAGAAAAATATTAGTAAAAAAAAGAATTTTTTTTTGTCTCGCAAAATAAAAAAAAATCTTTTTAAAATTTAGAATAAAAAAAAATCTTTTTAAAATTTAGAATAAAAAAAAATCTTTTTAAAATTTAGAATCCAGACCCAGTATACACCTTGTCATTAGACAAAAGCGACTAGAAACATTGTGGCCCATTGTTGCAGTAGTATCTCGATTATCATGTGTGGGATCTAAGAAGAATTGTATAGACTCGAACGACGATAAATGTAGTTATCTCACATCAACATGTGAATGACGGAACTTTGGCATACTTATGTTCACCTAACGATGTCCACGAAGGCTTTTATGCTCTATTTTGTCTTTGAAATTGATATTGTGTGCTATTGCACTTTCGCGCTTTCATAGATACAACACAAGATAATCGACAATCTGAACGACAGGCCCGTCCTACACACGGAGAAGTGACACGGGTCATGAGGTCAACCTACTTCATTTTGTAAACAAACAAACGAACGTAAAGTATGGCTTCAACGAACAGAAAACCTGCGTCGTATCAAGGTTATCTGTGGAATAACACTAATTGAGTAATAGTTCCCCCGACGAAAATGAGATTTTAATAGAATTAGCAAGTTTTACAGGACATTTGGTACGTGAAAAACGCTAGGCCTATAATATCTCATATCTGTCCGATCACAATACATGAATCCCCCAGTTGGAAAACAATGTACATTGTGGGAGAGAGCTGAGAGAACTTACAGGGAGCGACCATTGCTTTGCATGGGATTTCTCTGACCAAATTTTGAAAAACGCCGATTTTATGTTAATTTTAGGGCATCAACCATCTGTGTATCTATCACATCATATACAATATAACCCATCACTGAAATTAACATAAAATCGGCGTTTTTCGAAATTTGGTCAGAGAAATCCCATGCAAAGCAATGGGGTGTCACGTCCTACACTTCTGAAACTAACCTGGGCTAATTGAAGACGGACATACGCCACAGTGTGCTACCAAGGGATCTTTTACGTGCACACCAATGTGTACACGAGACCTCAGTTTTTCGTCCCATCCGAACGACTAGGCAGCTGTCCTTGTCAGGCCCTCCGTCTGCATCACCGACAAGAGGGAAACCACGCCGGAAAATCGAGATGACCTTTCTCGGCCAATGCAGGGATCAAACACCCGACCTCCAGGCTAGCGAGCCAGCCCTTTACCCACATAGCCACGTGATCCTCATGAAACTTATAAAATTTAAAATTTCACTTTGATTTTATTTATAAAAAAAATTGTTAGTGATTTTAGCTTTAGTTTTGACCTGCTCTCATTGAGGTCATTATTAGAGGTGCGAAAGTGCAATAGCACACAATATGAATTTCAAAGACAAAATAGAGCATAATAGCCTTCGTGGACATCGTCAAGTGAACATAAATAAATATGCCAAAGTTCCGTCACTCGCATGTTGATATCCACTTGACGTTATCTAAACGTCACAGGTCGCTAGGTCAACACACATAACCCAGCTTGTAAACAAATAAACGAAAGTAAAATGACTTTGACGAACAGAAAACCTGCGTCCTATCAGGGTTGTCTGTGCAAAAACACGGTCACAATTCGAGATTGAATAATAAATCCCCGGAAGAAAATGGGGTTTTAACAGAATTAGCAAGTTTAACGGACATTTGACACACGCGTGGGCCGCACTATTGGCACTATTTTGTGCTTCGGTCGGGTCTATTTCAAATACACAATCAATTCTGCTAATGTTTTTAGCTTGGGGATTGACTAATAGATAATTTATTTCAGTTCTAAACAAAAAATTTAAACTTTAAAGTAATTTTAAAAAATAGCCAAATTCTGGCTGGGATTTCTGAACAAAATGGCCATTCACTGTATACTTGCGAAAAAAAGCCAGCTACCATTTAATTTTCGTCACGTCAGTTACGTACGGAGTCGGGGTTGTCGAGTTGCAAGTCGGGTCATTAATTCGACTGTAGTCCAACGAGAATGCCGAGTCGCGGGACTGGGTTTTGGGAAATATTTATAATTTTGAGGTGGACCGTGGAAGGAGGAGTGAACAAACATAAACTAATAAAAAAAAACCACGAAAAGGACCCCACAATCTTTAGATATATTTAACATGCTATTGAAAAATCCAGATAACCAACTCGGTCAACTTTGTTATTGCTATAAAGATGAATATCAAAGGAATTATTATAAAAAAGTTTAACGATGAAGTTCGGTGGTCTGAATCCTAATTGGTACAGATCTAGAGTTATCTCCCATTTTATAGAAATCTGGATTTAATGATTCCGATTAGGTAAATCTTGATAAAATAGATATGCAGATAGGCTAGTAATAATGGAACGATATTAAATGCAAGAATCATGACAAAATATAGGTGCACATCGTGGCATACTCTAATGTAAAGAATGAATAAAAACAAGGGAGTGGACGGACCATATTTTCCCCTTTTCTCTTATCTTATGACATTCAATTACTCTTTTTAATTGTCAGATATCCTCTTACGGACCCATATAACAACTTTTGGTCTTCGAAGGGAATATTAGTGAGCAAAACGTCGGCCGTGTATCTGTTATCACTCTTCATTTCAGTCAGTTATAACGCGTGTTTTCCTTTGGCGTTCGCCACTTCGATTCATGAAACCTTTATTATGCATCTATGGTAGCAATGATCTCGGTGTTAAAATTATATTTGGAACATGTGTAACTAGTTCTATCACATATGTGATAATGACTGACACCAATATTGCCTACCAGACAGTTGGAATTCGAGCCAAATTTCCCCCATAGCACACTTTATGATGAATACCCTTCGTGCGCAAACTCCGTTTGGTTTTTAGTCTCAGGGCCGGCGGAAGCAATTCTTGATTGGGGGGTTCCCATCCTAGGTCCAGGGATGTAGCCAGGATTTGCTGAGTAGTTTTAAAAAAAACAGTATGGCGAGCGCAGCGATCCCAAAAAAATTTTGGGAGGGGGCGTGGTCTTTTATGAAAATTAACCCTTATTCAATTATTGGTGTATTTCCAGAGCATTTGCTGTCTTTTATTTTCTTCAGTGCAAATCAATTTCCATTTATATTATATTCAGATTTATATAGGCATATTCTTAAAATGGTGTTTGTAGTATTTTATATTATTATAACGGTGGAATGAGAATCAGGTCAGACAGAAGTTGAGAAAGAATAAGAAACATTGTGGATAGGCTGGGATTTAATATAGATTCGGTAGAATTAACCGTAGAATGCGAACATTAAAAATTGATCGTACAACCGAACGTTCGACACCATTTACGACATCCAAACCTTTAACATTGAAGTGCCGTAAATTGGTCTGGGTGACCGTGAAATGAATAGACCTGCACAACTTCTAAATTTAAATAAACATAATACCAATACTTCTTTCTTTAAACTAATTTGAGTCGATAGGGTATACTACGGCACACAAAAATAGATAATGCCGTGTCAGACATGGTTTGCGTGGGCTTATAGTTACCATGGCTTTGCTGTTTGCCGGGGGTGGTAAATTTCGAGTGCGGAGTCTGAGTAGGCCTACAGAGTGGGAGAAGGACGAAGTCGAGGGGGTTTAAATACGACTGGGCGGCTTTCTTCTATTTTTTCTTTATGCTGGGCGGGCCTGAGTCTTCAATAGATATTACTTGATCTTTTATTTAGCAAATGAAAAAAAAAAGAATACCCCTTTGCTTTTCATCGCCAATGCCTATTTTAGCCAATCACGACAGCCCACCAGGCTGGTGTGCTATTGTCAATGGACCTGACAAGGACAGCTGCCTAGTCGTTCGGATAGGAAGAAAACCCGAGGTCCCGTACACCTTGGAGTGCACGTAAAAGATCCCCTGGCAGTTGGAATTCGATATAGAGTAAGCCGTAGCGCCGCTGCCAAGGCAAAATTTCCCTCATAGCACACTGTATGGCGTAAGCCCCTCTTCCATTAGCCCAGGTTAGGTGCATAATAGTAGGACGTTAAACCCCATTTCATTTCATTCTGATATGGAACAAACGTCTAGTCCTTCGGTTGGGGGAATAAGGTCTCGTGTAAACCGTTAAATTGACAGAACGTTTAAGAACCCTTATAGTTGGAAATAAATGAAATGAATTGGAGTTTAACGCCCTACTATTCTACCCTAACTGGGCAAACCAAACAGGGCAAATAAAGACTCCCACTGCTAACGATCAATACGGACACACCGCTCTCTCTCTCCGCATATCGTACAACCTTTTGTTGGACTAATAGCATTTTTGACATGAATGGGCCCATTGAAAAGAAAACAACCCGACTTTATGAAACTGTTTAAAACTGTTTTATTATTCATAAAATATAGAAAAAGAAATAATAAAGAAATAATTTACATAAAATTGATAACGTTGAGCTGATCCAAAGATCGCAGATGGGTACAGTTTGGGATGTTTAAATTACCCCCCCCCCTCCCACACGCCTACGTAAATACTGGCAAAGCATGTACTACATATATCAAGGCGGCTGGCCTTCTTGAGACCGCAATTTATGTGCGAATTAGATGACATTTCTTGTATTATGCCTCGTGCCTTTTACTCCAAATGTGAAACAAGTACAATATTTTGTGGACCGATTTAAATGCAAGTTGAAATATATGTTAAGGAGTTTAGTGCGTCCGCCCTTTAAACAAAATGTGTAATATGTATTGTACAGTGTTTTTGGGCCTTCTCCGGACCATAGATGAAATTAAAAGGTAAACATAAAAAAACTTCGATTTGATTCGTTGTTGTACGCGTCGATCACTCAATCGATTCCCAATTTATTATTAACCCTATAGATATTAAGAGATTTTGAAGATATACTTATTAACCATATCAATTTCTATCGTCCGTCAACAATATTCTGTTTTATACGGCAAGCTTAAGTGTGGGGCATTTCAGAGCACGGGCCTGATAGATGTTCGATATTTACCGCTGTTCTAGATTGATTTTTGTCACATTTAAAGCCCCAATACCACTTTTGTTGTAACTGAATAATATGCCCTAATCATTATTCTGATAAAAAAAATTGTACTATTTTACAATGTTCAAATTAATTTATGATACAAATTTCATCTTAACACACCGAATTAAAAAAATTGGTAAAAATTCAACTACACGGTAACAACATGGTTTGAAAAGCTTTACGTAAACACTTTCAAATGCAACTTGGATTTAAACATATTTTCGAACCCTCTGGACAAGTAAAATTTGATGTAATGGATAATTTATACAACAAGTAGGACACTTAAACATCAACTATTTAGAATAAGGCTCATTCGTTTTTCTTGACCTGCCAAGCCAGCAAGACTGGTATTGTCCCTTTAATGTGAAGCAATGTGGCCATGTCCGGGTGAACCCTATTTATTTCCACGATTCTCGCTATATTACTTGGAAATGTGAGCATACAATACATGACAACCGCCTGTTAATTTAACCTGCCTTCATCAAAATCGAAAATCGTTTAAATCTAGATAATGGGTTTAAACACTTATTGAAGACGTGTGAGTTGCAGCTATGGTGGGTGTGGCGCCATGTAGGGTAACCTTACTCTTCCGGGCACCTGTTACCACGGCTTGTCGTTTATTTTGTACACGGTGAACAGTCCATATGCTGGTAACACCAATTTGCCTGATTGCACTATTTTGCCTATACCGGGTTTTTTTAGGACTTCGAATGGTTTGGATCGTTCGTACTTGGTTTTATTTTATTACCCCTTGGCCCACACCGGGATTCGAACACTGTCTGGAATACTATATATCACTTCTCATTTTGTTGCAATCCTTCACCACTTTCTATAAATTAAGCATGTCTTCTTTTCAAACAATGCGATTTTCCAATCTGTAGAAACACTGTAACGATTGTCGCATTTTCCTCCTGAAACTCACGGACATTAGGCAGTAGAGAAATGGATTTAAGGCGCTGTTCAGATACAGCATTAGGAACGCACTTGGCGGAAACAGACCGACTAAAAATGAAGGCATGGGATACAAATCCCAATAAATAAGAAACAGTCGAACATTATGAGGCAGCACACAAACACTGAATGAAATAACGATAGCTAACAACAGTCGAATAACACGTCTTCGAGATTTTAAAGCACGATTGGAATTCGCCCTGAACGGTGTCCGCCGATTTGAAGCGAATGAAGATGTGGTGACTTTGTTTATGGGAGATCTGGAATCGGTTGAGCTGCTTTTTTCATGCAGCTCTTCGGGTGGTGCCTCGTCAGTTTTGGAATGTTTGTTTGTAATGACGCTGTCGCGAGCTGACACGAAGCTATTATTAGGAGAACTGGTGTGCCACAGGACTAGAGATATCTTGGAGTACATGAATCCCATGATAACCAATGGCGCCACGTACCACATGATCACATTAAAGGTATAGTACAGCTTCATATTGATAATGTCTGGTTGGAGGAAACAGAATTGATCCATTCCTCCGTGAGGTGAAGGAATATAGAACACACTGAATATAACCAAATGGGGAATGTTATAAACACAAGCGATAATCCATATTGAGCACTAAAATATAGAAAATAGTTGGTTATTAATTAATAATAATAATGATACTGATAATATTAATGAGGTTTTATATAGTGTCGTCTCCATGTTGAAACATGCTCAAAACCCTTTTACTAGTGGCCCTACTGGTAACACTGTCGAAACAGGGAAGTTTTTAGTGCAGATTAAAATTGATTAAAAGTTTGTTGATTCTTGATCTGTTGTAGAGAGTGACAGAGAGAGAGAGAGAGAGAGAGAGAGAGAGATGGGGTTTAACGTCCACTCGAAACAAACTAGGTCATTTTGGGATTAACGTATGGTTTTCAGTTTTTATTTCAATAATTCGCTTGCGCGTAGGGGTCTTTAGCAGTGGGAGGAAACCGGAGTGCCCGTAGGAAACCCACGAGGTTGAGAAGGGGCCCCTATCTCCATGTCACATACGCTCACACCAGGGCTCGAAACCACAGCCGAAAGCCAGGGGTGGCCGGCCAGCTAGAGGTCGAAGCGCGGCACTCTAGACCACTAGGCCATCCCAACCCCCAACCTGTTGTAGAAGTTCTTTCCATAATTATTAAAGGTACATTAGTTAAGAGTGGCCATTCCTGTTAAAATAGTTCGAAAATAGATTATGTAATATGAATAATTTGAAAAATTCATTCAAATTACGTTATTGTGATTGAGGATATTAGCCTTAGAAGGTTTGACATGACGTGTGCGATAATTGCAACGAGCGTCCTGGCTGTTCGACGCTTAGTCTCGCTCCTCCATTTTTAAATTAATGAAGATATGTCAAAACCGATCTAATCTATTTAAAGTCGGAGAAATCCGAGGCCATCGAGAGTTGATTATGGCTTGTACCAGTTAATTAATGTCTTATTAATAGTTTTTATAACAAGCATAAAGAAAGACCTACAATAGGCAGATTTAGCTATTGCATAATGTATGTTAAATCTTCAAGTCAGGTTTGACGAAAATAAACACCAAAATAATCTGGCATTGAGAAAACTGGCTTGTTTTCGAATTATCAGTTGTACGTGACAAGGAGTATGGTCGCCTGTCCAACCTCGTGGGTTTTCTCCGGGTCCTCCGGTTCCCCCAAACCGCAAAAGACCCCTACGCGCAAGCAAATTATTGAAATCAAATTAAACCATATGCTAGTCCCGAAATGACCTAGTTTGTGTCGACTGCACGTAACCCCTCCCCTCTCTCTTTCTCTCTCTCTCTATCCCTCTCTCTCTCACTCACTAAAAGAATCCATATAGATTTTATTGCGCATGAGGAACTTTAAGAAGTATTGTTTGCCCTATACGATTAACTCCGTGTTGATTGATTGATGATATATTGGTCTTATCTCGGTCACAGGGTACATCATAACATACTTATTTGCTATTATTATACTATTCAAAAAAAGTAGGGCATATTTGATTTTTAAGTGTTATTTAAGTCACCTAATGAAACTGACGAAGAAACAAATGACAAAATGAAATAAAGTTCACATTCATCGATTTATTCCAAATGATCGTTAGACTAAGTAAGGCACAGACTGGCCATTATAAGGGTAAAATGATACCCGGGGTCAAACAGCAAAGTTACCACAGCATCACAACAAAACCAGTAACGGGTAAATCCTCCTCTGTTTGCCAAACAAGCATTGATCCGACGTGGCATACTCCTAATCGTACGTAACTAACGTAACGAAATTTATGGTTGCTGGCTTTTTTTCGCACGTATCAAGTGAATGGCTATTTTGCTCAGTAATCCCAGCCAGAATTTGGCTATTTTATAAAATTGCGTTAAAGTTTTGAATTTTTGTTTAGAACTTAAAATAAATTAACTATTAGTTAATCCCCACGCTAAAACATTAGCAGAATTCATTGTGTATATGTGAAATAGACCCGACCGAAGCACAAAATAGTGCAAATAGTGCGGCCCCCGCGTGTGTCAAATGTCCGTTTAAACTTGCTAATTCTGTTAAAATCCCATTTTCTTCCGGGGATTATTATTCAATCTCGAGCTGTGTCCGTGTTATTGCACAGTCAACCCTGATACTACACATGTTTTCTGTTCGTCGAAGTCATTGTACTTTCGTTTGTTTTGTTTACAAACTGACTTCTGTGCGTTGACCTCGCGACCTGTGACGTTTAGATAACGACATGTGAATATCATGGCGGTTTACTGTGTCAGAGCCACAGGTAGGGTGAGTCTGTCGTTCAGGTTGACTCATAATGAGACGTCTAAGGTCATTTTGGTCCTGATCGTCACATTCCTGTTGCAACACAGCAGCAAGTTCTTGGACATTGTCAGGACGTTGTTGACGTTGACGTAACCCCTGTCCAAGCATGTCCCAGACATGCTGGAGGGGGGAGAGGTCAGGACTCAGTGCTGGCCAAGGTAATGTGGTGATGTTCTGTTGTTGGAGGTAACCTGTAACGATCCTGGCCCTGTGACATCTTGCCTTGTCATCCTGGAAGATTAAACGGCAGTCATGACGTCGTGCGAACGGTACAACATGGACTGCCAAGATGTTGTCCCGATAGTAATGGCCTGTAACACGCCCTGCAACAACATGTAAAGCCATTCTTTCAGCAACAGTGATGCCTCCCCACACCATAACAGAACCACCCCCAAATCGATCATGTCTGATGACGTTAACGTCTTGGAAGGGCTCATTTTGACGACGCCACACCCTCCTACGTCTGTCCAAAAAATTAACAGTGAACCTTGACTCATCTGAAAACATCACATTGCTCCAGCGTCTATTATCCCAGTGTTGACGATCCCTACACCAACGACGTCTTGCCTGAATGTGATGATCTCTCAAACAAGGGATCACGCGAGGACGTCGGGCGCGAAGGTGACCCCTTTGCAGTCGATTCCGAATGGTCTGGCCACCCACTCTCACACCAGTGTCTGTTTAAAGACGAGCGCTGATCTGACTTGCTGTGATGACACGATTTCTCAAGGCCAAGGTACGAATAAATCGATCCTGGACTTGAGTTGTCGCCCCTGGTCGACCTGAGCGTGGTCTGTCCTGTACAGATTGTGTATCACGGTATCTGGACCATAGCCTGCTTATGACAGACTAAGAAACATTCATCTTCCGATTTGTAGCATGCCAAGGGCACGTAACCTTGCATTTTTGGTAAGCCGACGCATATCAAAATTTGTTTTCTAGTCACTAAAACAATTAAACTGATGTTTCCACCCTGGAATTCAATGCCACAATGACTGTTACATTTAAAGTCAGAGTCGTGCAAATCTTGGGTTGGACCCCCATGATGATCCCAAGCATCACCTGCATTCCATGCGGTAACTATTGGTGCGTTTGGGCGTCACATGTAACTGGAAATGTTTCTTCTGTTAGGTTGTATAGCGACTTTTATCGTAGTCGTTTTAGTATTATGCCCCCAAAATCAAATATCCCCTACTTTTTTTGGAATAGTATATGTATGGGTGAACATTCTATGAAATACAATTACTATTTATTAATGAACCATTATTTCGACTAGGCTTCTCTAGTCCTTTATCAATTCTATGGTATCCATTTTATGGAATACAATTATTTCTTTTTAATGAGAAACGTTTCGACCAAGTTCCCATCAAGAAAACGGGCTGTTAATGACACTAAACGATGTTGACACACAACGATGACTACACTGTACTTCCAGTCTGTGGGTAATAACATACCGACTAGTATATGGGTTCAATATAATCTTCAATGTGAAATGAAAGCAACCGAAATGGGGTTTAAAGTCCTACTTTATGAAGAGGGGAATAACCAATGCATTGTGCATTGATGAAATATTGCCCGGACAGCGGCGTTCCGCCTACTCTTTATCGAATTCATGGTCGTTCTTAGGCGCAGACACACGAGACCCCGGTGTTTTCGTCCAACCGGAACTACTAGATATTGTTCCTTGTCGGACCCTTCGTCATGCACCCATGGCAATAGGAAATTAACTTGTAGGGGGACTTTTCGGCGAAAACCGATATGAATACGGGTTAGAGAGTCGGTGCATTACCCAGCGTGTCTTCCAACACAAAATAAAAGTAAAATGTTACCTGGGCTATAGCTAACCTACACGGTGTAAACAGTATAATTACCTGGGTTCAGTTGCTCAAAAATAAGTTATTTTAACGATCCGTTAAACTCTAACGGACATATCTTGGTAACGTGTTGTTTGTTAACTTTCCGTTAAATTTACTACAGAAAACAATATAGAATACTTTATTTTTTATAATAGCATAAATCTGTAGGAAAAATTTGCACCACAGAATGTTCAGTGCCTTTATTTCCAGCAACAATATTTCTCTCCGTTAAAGTTAACGGATCGTTAAAAGATAACGGAGCTTTGAGCAACCGGCCCCAGGGCTACAAGGTGTATACAGTATAATTACCTGGGCTATAGCTAACCTACACGGTGTAAACAGGTTGTTGGCTCTCAGTGGAAACATGGTGGCTACGAATCTTTCAACAGATATCACAGTCAACAGTAGAATTGACGTCATATAACTCATATTCTGTACAAAATAATACACTTTACACATAGCCTGCAATAGACATAATTATAATGAGCATAGTTATAATGCGCTATATCCATAAACTAAGTTTATGCTCAAAGCGCTACACAATTTTTATCCCGGTCTCTAGGATACAGGTGAAGCCTGATTACCCCCCTTTTCCCCTCAACTCTTAGAAAGAACCCCTAAATATGCTGCTTCAAGGAGCGCAACAGTTTTTTGTGTAATACATACAACATCCTACCGGTACCCATTTGCAGCTGGGTAGACTAGAATACAGGGATGAATTGTCTTATTCAAGGGCACAAGAACTCGGCGCACAATTCGGGTTTCAAACCAGCAACCATTCGGTCACCAATCCTACTCTCTAACCATTGCGCCAAATCCCTCTCTAGTACACTCTACACATAACATGAACTAGACACAACACGCATTACACGTTACACATAGCTCGAGATAGATGTAATACACATTACACATAGCCTAATATAGATGTAATACACATTACACATAGTCTGATATATATGTAATACACATTACACATAGCCCAAAAAAGATGTATAATATAGTATACCACATTATAGCCTTAAATAGATGTATAATATAGTATACCACATTATAGCCTTAAATAGATGTATAACACTTTACACATAGCCTGGTATATATGTATAACACATTACACATAGCCTGATATGTATAAGACATTAACCTACCCGAAGTCGATATGTTATAGAACCCGCGGGCGAACCCAAAGGGCTCTATAACATATCAATCTGAGGAAGAGTGGGTTTATATCTGACATATACAACGCCCATCCTTAAAATAGATGCCTAAAATACTTTACACATTTCCACAACGGTATTTAACGTCCCACTTTTCTGCACTTTCGGAAATAATCTGTACCATTCTCTCAAATAAATGCAGTACTCTTTTCACATAGCCCATTCCCCCAGAGGAACTCTGTAATTCATGGCCCAGTATATTAGGTTTAAGTAGACCAATAAAACATAACCTCTCGAAGCTAAGATAAAACATCGCACGCTACGAATACTGGAAATACCGATTCTAAAATCGCTATGTTGATCCCACAAAGATCTAGACAAAACGTAGAGTAATAATTTTGAAAATAATGGCATTGGTTCCAGTTGTTCTAGAAAGTGTTGGGAATTACGGTGGCTAAATGGGTAAGACGCCTAGCTCGCTATGCTAACTTGGAGATCGGATGTTCAATCCCTGCATTGGCTGAGAAAGTTAATCGGGATTTCCGCCGTGGTTTCCACTTGTCAGTGATGCAGGACGGTAGGGCATGACAAAGACAACTGTCTAGTCGTTCGGATGGTACGAAAAAACGAGGTCCCGTGTGCACATTCACGTGCACGTAAAAGATCCCTTGTAAGTTTGAATTCGATATAAGAATAGGCCGTAGCGTATGCCCGTCTTCATTAGCCCAGTTGAGGAGCAGAACAGTAGGACGTTCATATCATTTCTAGAAAGAGTTGACATACGTACCTCTCCTAAAATCCACACAGGTGACAGAAAAGTAGTTAAACTTGGTATAACACAGAACACCCCAACACTGAGATCAGCTACAGCCAGATTAGCTAGAAATACATACGGTCTTGTTCTCATCCGAGCATTCCTCAATATTATAAATAATACCAAAGCGTTACCTAAAATATAAAACATATTTTAAAAATGGGGTTAGAGGTCTGAACTAATCGAGCAAATAGAAATCGCGACATGTGTATCTGCCCACTTTTAATTATACGCCATTGTGTACACGGGACCGTGTTTGTCTTTATCTGATTAAAATACAGATCTATATTTCGTTTCGTTTTTTATACTCTCAATACTACATGCAGATCTGGCCGATTGTATTGATAGGTCGCGTCAGAGGTCACACGAGTGACTTTTGATCCTATTAGTTAGACATTTGATTCACCAATTGGCATTGAGGCTTCTAGTAGATTACCCACAGTTCCGTGAACCACACACGACAACCATTTCATTGGCGAATCCGTAAAATCATCCAGAAGACGTAAATGATACCACCTATTCCAGATCCTAGTGTAGTCAAGACAAAAAAAAAATTTTGAACTATAAAAAACGAAACGAAATTGGATCTGTCTTTTAATCAGATTGGTGTTCGTCTCTATATCCAAGACGCTTTTCATGCTATGCCCTCCGTCCTGCACCACTGACAAGAGGTAACCTGACTGGAAAATCATAAGAAACTTGCTCGGCCAATACCGGGATTGAACTCGGAGGTTCCTGGTTAATGAGAATGCAACATTTTTGTTGGGCCAATATATATTTAATTAGCAATAATCAGATAGCCAATTGCCAATACTAATGTGTTGTCCGAGTCATATATTATAGCATGTCTAATCAGGGCCGGTGGAAGCAATTCTTGATTTGCGGCGGGGGGGGGGGGGCTTCCGAACCTTAGCCCCTATAGGCGAAGGTTCAGGGGACGCAACAACCTAAAGAAAATAGTACTTGCGGCCAATGTACGGTACTGGGATCTGCTGTAGCTTGCCGAATGCTTTAAAGTCGTGTTTACGGCAATTATAACATGTCAAGTACCATGTACGCATGTTTAAATATGAAAATGGAAGCGTAATAAATACTAATCACAATTCTAGACGTATTATACTCCACCAAACTCGTGTCTGTTCTCAAGCGTAGCTAATTGAAATTGCAGACAGAGAGTGTAAGTGCCGTATGATAACTGACACAAAGTAAAAATGCCAGACGGCCATGTTGAAGAAGACGTCGGATTTTAATGAAAAACTTGATTGAAAAGTCATTTTGTCTCGAATCATATTTCAATTGACAAAAGTTTGAGATAATTAACATGGTTGAGCCATAATTTCCTATAACAAATGTCCAGAATTATATTCCGGGTGACGAAATGTCGGAGTTTGGGCTAAATTAAATGACTTAGAAATTGTTTCGTCTAACAAATTAATGTCAGAATCATATCTCAAATTTTAAAATTTCGGAGTTTCAGTTAATTTACATCCTATAGTTGACCATTAAACATCTAAACAAGATGACTTTACATTTCTAAGATGGTTGCGATGACGTCATAGTCAGTTCATAGTCAGCAATACTTGTTAATTCGAACAATAAAGTGGCGGAGAAAGTTCATCCGAATTTTCCGACGTTGTTCCCCCTTGTCAGTGATGCAGAACGGAGCGCCGCTAAAGGACAGCTGTCTGGTCGTTTGGATGGGGACGAAAACACCGATATTCTATGTACCAATTGGCGTACACGTAGAAGATCCCTTAGCAGTTGGAATTCGATATAAGAGTAGACCGAAGTGCCGCTGCCCGGGCAAAATTTCCCTCATAGCACACTGTGTACAGTAGAACGGTAAACCCCATTTATTTCAATTCATAAAGGACCCCCCCCCCTCACACACACACACATGTCTTAAATTAATTGGTAACAGGGAATTTATCAAGATCTACAGCGTAATAAGTCATTTCCCGTAGTCAATGTAGCATAGATAGCCTAATGTTATGTGAAATGGAGATAGGGCGCCTTCTCAACCTCGTGGGTTTCCTCCGGGCACTCCGGTTTTCTCCCACTGCTAAAGACCCCTACGCGCAAGCGAATTATTGGAAACCATATGTTAGTCCCAAAATGACCTAGTTTGTGTCGAGTGGACATTAAACTCCTTTTCTCTCTTTCATTAGGTGAACAGATGTGTTTTAAACGGTATCTAAAAGGACGCCATCTTGTATATCAGGGCGTACCAGATGTCCGTTTCATTGTGAAATATGCGGTAGTTCTAACAGTGGGGGTGCAGGAGAGAGTGGGGCGCCATAGCCTTCACGTAACTGAAGGGTGCCCTTAAAACCGACCGACTCCGACTCTTCATTGCCTTAAGAGCATTACTGTGTGATCATAATTAACTTTATTATTTTATAATTTAAAAATTTGTCAAATTATTTTGGGAGATGGTGGGGGAGGGGGCGCCATAACTTTTTTTATGGGATGCAATGTACCCCCTGTTACACCCGCTAAATACGGCCCTGAGTAAAGATACGCAAGAAATCAGAGGATTAAAGACACATAATACCATTATTCGTATTTCCTGTCCGTCCGACTTTAACGTGAAAGCGGCTAGAGTTTTTAAAAGCCTTTATTTCGAATATGGTACGTGGCATTTTAGTGAAGGGAGGAAAAATCCTATAGCTATTCAGCGTTCACCGATATTTATCTTCAGCTTATCTTGTCAACGTGATCGAGACTGCAATTTTTCACCGAAATTCTCTTCTAATAATCCTGTTAACGTGTTCGAGACTACAGCTTTTAACAGATTTTACTTTCAAATTTAACGAAAAGAATTAAGATTATGGGAAGATTAGCCATATAATCCCCACAGCATATACACAAATTCTAACAGATGATCTAGAAAGAAAACCTAAAAAAAACCTCCACAGTACTTAATTCCCTGACTTGGATTTAGTTAGTCAGATTAAGAAAACTCCTATTAAAAGATTTACCCAACAATTTTATATCGACTGCAGGAGTTGCTCAATAACATTTATATTTGGACCAGGGGCGGGGTGGGTGGTCATATGGTTAGCACGTGTGTGCTATATCATAAGGTATGTCATTGAGTCAACTGGCGTGGTTTCGATTCCCCGATTGTAACGTGACAAGGAGTACGGTGGCATGTCCAGCCTCGTGGGTTTCTGCGGGCCATCCGGTTTCCTCCTCCTACATAAATGTGTGAGTAGATTATCTGTTTGCTTATTTCAAAACCATTGGCAGCAGCGTCACAACATTACAGACCAAACCAGGCTATCACCATGTTCCTGAAGCAACGGCCGCGAGTTTCGCAACATCTGATCGTTGCTTCAATACTGTGCAATACCCGGCATTATAGCGACATTATCTGCAGACACGTCAACATAAGCATCCAATCAGAGGTTGTGACATCGCGAAACCTTGATATTGGACGAACTTTGAAACTCGATTATCACAGGTATACATTTTAGCTTGAAAGCTTGAGACTAAGTATTCGCGACGACCAAGGAATCTGATTGGATCCTAATCATGGGCTTATACACTGTTAAAAATGTGTGTAATTAAAAACTATAAGCAGTGTTAATTAAGTGTAAACTTTACACCACAGCGAGCGTTTTTTAAATGTAATACCTTTCCAAGGGTAACCAACTAAAATAACCGATATTCATGACTACTTAACACCTGAATGGGTGTAATTGTGGGGTGTTTTGGATTAGTTACACCACTACCAGTATTATATTGCATTTACACCAACGGGTGAAACTATTTTTGGGGAATAAATCATAGAACAGTGTTATTTTTACACCGTTTATTGGGTTACAAAAGTGTAGTCGATAGTCATGAGTACTGAACACCAGGATAGGTGTAACTGTGGCCGCTAAAGGGTGTTTGCCATGAGTTACACCTCTTCCAGCTTTTTATTGCATTTACATCAAAGGGTGTAATTATTTTAAGGAAAATTCCTTCGAATAAGGTGTCAATTTTACACTGTATCTTGCGTTACAAAAGTTTTTGTTTGTTAAATATAGCGTTAAATGCCCTAGTAACATGACTATAACTCATTTTAGAGTGTTTACTGATAACGAGTAAAGTAAAGATTGTTTTAGCTTGTATTCACCTTAAGACGTGTAAACGTTCCAAAATATTACCAAGTACAATATCTTAATTAATTATTTGTAATTCAGTTGAGGTGCCCAAATGAATAAACAACATTATTTAGCTTAGTAGTAAAGATATGCGTATTGATTTTTCCCCATTATTTATATCAATTATAAATTGATACAGATTGTCTAATTGCCCAACAGCAGTTGAATTTGAATCAGTCTGGTGGGTATCTGTCAATTCAATGTGGTTGTAAAATGAAGAGAAGTAGCCAACGGTCTATATGTAATCTGGGTCGGGCTAAACGCCCTATACTAATTATCAAAGTGACCGCTAGCCAATTTCAAGTTTTCTGAACTAAGAAGTCGTTGGCTTGATTTAAATTTCTAACCAAACAAATTACATCCGTTTTTGTGTAATAATTTTAATTTACAGAACATCCTTGAGGTGTAATGCTTAATCTACACCAACGGGTGTAACATTACACTGTCTAACTGCATCAGGCAGGTTACACTACCGGAAGTGGCAACTAGTTTCCACCTGAATTGGTGTAATTTTCTACACTGGTTGGGTGTTATCAGTTTACACCACTGAAGGCTAGGAGTTACGCCTATTTAGGTGGCAACTAGTTGCCACCCGAATTGGTGTAAACTTCCTTATTATTTTTAACTGTGTACATACCCAATCAAACATAGTGCCGAAATATGCAGAGTGGTACGTGAAGGGCTGGATAACTAAGAGTATCTCCCAAAATAGACTTTGGCCCTCCTATATATACCTGCCCCCTTTCCAACTTAAAATACGTCATAAATTGCTGAATTCACAGGAAACAAATGATTAATATTACCTTATTTGGAATAACCACCACAGTTTCGCAAAACAGCCAGCATTTGATGGTTAATTTTGACAACTTTATAATTTTAACTAAAACATCACTGTTTTTATGAACCCAACTATAGCAAGCTATGCTACAGGGCTTTCATATGACACTAACTCCCTCTGGACCAGTAGCGGAGATGAGGTTAATTGTTGTCACCGTAATCTGACACAAGAACTCTCACGTGACCATTAGGAGAAATGCGGTTGATTATTGGCACTCTTTGCATTGGTCATATTGTTATTTATTTGCTAATTAAAATCAGCCTTATCACATTACAGACCCAAGCGAGGCTATCTTACGAAACAAACTCCCCTATGGCCATTAGCGGAAATGGGATGCTTTGTGTTATTCTTGCATTACATTCCTTGTCACAAAATTACAGACCAAGCAATGCTATCTTTCGAAACAAACTCCCCCATAGGACCATTAGCGGAGATTAACAGAATATTAATGCATATTGAAGCGATGACCTTACCCAAAATGTGAGAACTGGAAAGTCCGAGTGACAGTTAACCACATCTGAATGTAAACATCCCTTGAGTTTATCAATTAAGGTTCAATAGCCATAATGACAATTATGACATGGCGCGGCGCCAATAAAAGTAATATGGGCTTCAGGTGACGGTAACTTATTGTTCGGTTGCTCGATTATTAAAATGAAATGAAATTGGGTTTAACGTCCTACTGTTCTGCACTGATTGGACGAATGAAGACGGGCATACAGTGTGCCAGTGCCGGATTAACCTTGTGGGGGGCCCGGGACATACCAACTGTGCGCATAGGCGTACGGGACCGAACTTGTTTGGGGGGGGGGGCAGCATATTTTCCCGACAAATATTTTTCTTTAGAGTCCACGGAGCCGTTGGCAGCGAAGCCGTCAAACTGTGAGCGCCGGAGGCGCAAAGCGGCCGACGGGGGATATTCAGGACCTCCCCCAGAAAATTTTGAAAACCAGTCGGTCGTAGACGCGATTTCCAGGCATTTCGAATACTTTCTAGTAATTTGGAGTGGGTAGTAAACTATGTCAGTTGCAGCATAAAAACTGGTAAAATGTCATCTTTAAAATACAAGCTCTTTTAATACGAAAACAAGAACAAGTCGAACGCTTTGCTTTTGCCACATTTTTCATTTTATGAGACTTCACATGTTTTATCCAGATATCAGATGTATAGAACACTTGTATATACTTTATCTACTTTTAATATATGAAAGACCATTTTAAAAGAGTTCAAATTTACAATCTATAAATTCCGTATTGTGATTTACTTTTGCCACGTTTTTCATTATATGACAGTTCACATTTTTATCCATATTATTAAGATCTATGATAGATCTAGAATCAACATAGAAGACTTTTATAATACTACTATTTTAGTTCAAGTTTATTTACATCTAGTGCACTATATGATACCAAAAGAAGAACAAGTCAAACCATTATTACTTATTTCACATTTGATGCGCGATGATGCAGCATCAGTAGAATCGTTATCTGGATTTTGCTGTTTCGTAGCAGAAAAGAATGATGATAGCGTTTCCTGATTACTCTCTAACATCCTAGAGAATTTAATGTCAGAGGTGCTGTGACCATGATTTCTCTCGCAATGCAATTTAAAGTGTTCTTTGTCTATTATCTGTTGGCAAGACATACAATGTATTTTGCCGCCGTGATCTTTCTGTCGGTTATTTGACTGTGACTCCATAGGCCTAGATACGTTTCCTTCACTTTTCGCGGAAGTACTGCAGAAAATTTTCGAATCTTCAATACTGATTTCAGTACTGCCAAAGCATTAGTAATCTTCTATGCTAGCAGTTTTGATTTTTTTTTTATCGAATTGATATTAAATATCAGCAATAGAAAGTTTAGCACTCATATCATTCGAGTTATTCGCCCTGACAGCAAATTAAGTGTGGAGTGTGGATTTAACTTCAATTCAATCCCTACAGTTTTGACAACAAACAATTTTTACAAATTTTGACAGTTTTCTCACCAAGTGTTCCTTAATTGTATAAATATGGTACCGCTCTCACATCGAACTTGACAAAAAGCGAGTGATAACTTAATTCATGTAAATTGATTAGTTTAACAAAGTCATATAAAATCGAAAATGAGATTAATGAGTTACTATTAGACAATGGGCAAAATTTACAGTTATCTTGTACTGAAACCGAATCCATTAATCAATCGACGACACTTTTTAAGTTTGTCATGCAATATACAGGAACACAGTACCGGTACTCAAGAACTGAGAAAGGCCATGTGTACGTGCTAGTTATATTCAGATGGCGTACGTATTCATCATTGACTGGACTGCTTTCTTTTCGTTTCCATATTATTAAAAATATTCAAAACCCGACAGACGGCGCGACGCTTCCCGACAAACTGAGCATTCATTCCCGACAAGACTATGACTGTGCGGGGCCCCATTGTTGTTTGTTCTAATTGTTCGTACTGACCGCGGATCATACTACATGTAGTATGTACATGTTTTCCTCCAGGATTTTTTTTAAAAATTAGGATTAATTTCAGTGCATCTGAGACAATTTAAACAGCGAATTTATTGACACTTAGAATTCGTTGACAGTTTGAGTATTTTATCTCATGATGTTGTCATTTACTTTATTTTAGTGAACTAAAGCCAGAACTACTATACTATGCTTACGTTAATTTCCCGGGATTGGTTGGGCCCCAGTAATCACATCGGGGGATGGGGTCCCCGGAACTGGTTAGGACCTATTGATTGGTAGAACCTATAAGTTATGTAATTTAGTTAATTTTAGGGCCTAACCGATCTCTGCCCCCCCCCCCCCGAAAATTAAAATATTAGTATGACCTAGAATTGTGGAGGGCCCCTAAATGTGGGGGGCCCGGAACATTTGTCCCACTGTGTCTCCCCTAGATCCGGCATTGCAGTGTGCTATGGTGGGCATTTTGACCGGACAGTGGCGCTACAGAATATCCCGAGGATCGAACACAGAATCTCCATACCAGAGAACCAACATCATATGATGGGGGGGGGGCCTTGCAGCTGCGATGCGGTCTACATTTTCAATGGCCCCTACTACATGAAGATCTGACTCTTGACTAAGTAGGATCTGTGTTTTAATCAGATTAACAAAGATGTGTGGTACAGGCGCTGTATTGAATTTAATGCACAACGAGGCAGGTTTGAATTATTGCCCATAAAATTGTCTTAGACATTGTTAGGTTGTTCATTTTGTAAAGAGAAACCCCCTCGCTTGAAATTCAGAATATCGTGAACGCAAATCTCAGAATCCGCTTTCTGATATTCAACTGTATTGTTGGTACATGTAAAACTGAAGACAATTGTTCATTCGCTCACAAGGAAGCGCTTAGTGCCATTGTTCCAAATCACGGACGGAATTGTAGTTTTGAATTAACATGCCATGCATCTAGTATGATCTAAGGAAGCACATAGGGGTCAATAGCACAAAAGATACCAATAAGGTATGGAAGACCAAACAGCTCTTTATTTAGTGTTCTTAGTTCTTAGTTCTTAATTCATAGTCCTTAATTCTTATTTCTTCATTTGTTGTCGTATTTCGACATTTGTAGGCCAAAATTAACATTTGTAGACTAAAACCAACATTTGTATCTTAAAATCAATATTTTTAAATTGCATCTTTATTCGATTTGATTTTATTATAAAATGAAAATTAACTTTCTTATATGAATATAAAAAAAATACATTTACATTTTATCAAAATTACATTTACATTTCATCAAAAACATACAACTACAAACCAATCTTGAACAAATCTCCAAATACAAATCTTGCAAAACATTTCTTGAAATACATTTCTCGAAAAACATTTCTTGAAATACATTTCTCGAAAAACATTTCTTGAAATACATTTCTCGAAAAACATTTCTTGAAATACATTTCTCGAAAAACATTTCTTGAAATACATTTCTCGAAAAACATTTCTTGAAATACATTTCTCGAAAAACATTTCTTGAAATACATTTCTCGAAAAACATTTCTTGAAATACATTTCTCGAAAAACATTTCTTGAAATACATTTCTCGAAAAACATTTCTTGAAATACATTTCTCGAAAAACATTTCTTGAAATACATTTCTCGAAAAACATTTCTTGAAATACATTTCTCAAAATGCATCCAAGCGGAACGCTCGTGGTGGGCTGACATAGTTGAAACCATTGACGTAAATGGTTGAAACAGACTTTAGAGATGACCTTGACACAACAAGATTGTCTTCCGACCGTACGTAACTAACGTGACGAAAATTAAACGGTAGCTAGCTTTTTCTTCGCACGTCAGGGGACTACAGGGGCGGATCCGGGATATTACGAAAGGGGGGGGGGGGGGCGTAGCCTACTTTGAGGGCGAAGCCCGACTAATGAGCACCCCAGGTGCGAAGCAACTGCGAGGGGGCTGGGGGGCCTCCCCCATAATTTTTTTTAGGACAAGACTCCATATATGCGATTTACTGGCATCTGATCTTCAAATATTAAACACAGTTCCCGCTCTATTTTCAGTGTTTATTGTCGGTACAGGGGGATCATGGTGGCTAAGTGGATAAGGCGCTGGTTCGCTAGCCTGGAGGTCGGGTGTTCGATCCCTGCAATGGCCGAGAAAGTTCATCTCGATTTTCCGACGTGATTTCCCCTTGTCAGTGATGCAGAAGGAGGGCCTGACAAGGACAACAGCTGCCTAGTCGTTCGGATGGGACAAAAAACCGAGGTCCTGTGTACACATTGGAGTGCACGTAAAAGATCCCTTGGCAGTTGGAATTCGATATAAGAGTAGGCCGTAGCGCCGCTGCCCGGGCAAAATTACCCTCATAGCACACTGTATGGCGTATGCCCGTCTTCAATTAGCTCAGGTGCATGGCAGTAGGACGTTAAAGCCCATTTCATTCATTCATTGTTGTCGGTGCAATTTTTTTTACAGCTTGCCGGAATAAGGGGGGGGGGTGCGCCCCCCCCCCCCCCTTGGATCCGCGCCTGACATAATCAATTGAGTATATCTGAAATATATCCGACCGAAGCACAATGTATAAACTGTGAATAGTGAATGTAGGCCTAACTATCGTTTTTTGTGCCTGACACATGGAATAGCCTACAACTGACATGTCACAATGACCTAAGGCAAGGGGAACATAACAATAGCACTGTACCAAAGACTACGATTATGATTAATTTTCAAGTGACCTACGATCAGCAAAAGGATCCCTTCTCTGGCCTATCCAATGATATGGATATGGGTAATGATTCATTGTTTGTAGAACTGTAGATATATGATTTAATAAAAGCTTGGACATTTGACTATCGGCATCGCTGTAGCCTATGTTAATTTAGGGCGAATGTTATATATAGTTTCGAAATGACATGTGGAGTGAATGGTAAAGTCTCTCTCTGTGTATGAAGTCCTATAGCCTACCCTAATCCTTATGATTTTTTTTATGATATCACTCCGATAATGAACTGAGAACACTACTTATTTTCGCCCTCTGGCCTCTCATATTAAGATAACCGAGGCCCTTTTTGAATTGAATTATCAACAGATCTAGACTATAGTCTGTACCTAATGTAATTTGACTTTCAATATTAATATTAAAATAAAGATTTATACGTGTAAGTATCCAGTTTTGCTCATTTCTAAGATAGATCTTATTTACATTTTCTTTGTAATTGTAAGGCCTGGGAGGTCTGTAGGGCCTAGTGACAACAGTGGCATCTGCGTGTACCTCCACGTCGGAAGACAATCTTGCTGTGTCAAGGTCATCTCAAAAGTCTGTTTTTCATAAAATTAGGGTTGACGTAACGGCGTGCTCTATGCCGCACCTGCCAAATATGGTCAAGGATCCGCCCTGATAGTTGACGCCCCTCACTTTTTTTTAATATAAATTAGACGAGCGCGTTTTCCCGGGAGACGGTTGGGCGAAATAGCCAGGGTTGACATAATAGGTTTTATTTATGGTTAACATCTAAATACCTATAGAACTATAGCTTTCTCGAAGTTGTAAAATATATATTATTGTAACATATAAAGCTATCTTCAAAAAACAGAAAAGAGTTTGAAGTCTTCTTTTTAATAACACAACGTCAGTCCAACCTAGACACACAACAGTGTCACCCAGACGATTTGGCCGTCCGGACTCAAGAGTGGCACATGTCAATATCCTATACATATTACCTTATTAATATCGCAACATCTTTCACGCTAGTGACCCTTATACGCTTCCATACTGATCAATGTCTATTAGATCATACATTTTACATGTTTCATAAAGTAGCGCCATCGTCTTTCCGTAATTTAATTTATATACGTCTAGAGTCCTAGAACAGAATGTCAAATATTCATCAGATCACACATTGTTCGTACTTGGTTTTATTTTATTACCTCAGATTATCTCCGTGTATGTTATTAAGTAGCTCGCTCGACTTTCAGTAATTTAATTTATTCTTAATCAGTTACCGCATTTCATTCTACAACTAACTGCTAATTTCAGCAATATGAGGTTTGCCAGGACAATAACAGATCATATGAATAATGTTTATATTTGATAATGGATTATTACACAAGTTTCAACTTTTATATCGGTTAAAGGGACAATAACACTCTTGCTGGCTTGACAGGTCCAGAAAAAAAATAGCCTTATTCTTACATCTTACTTGTCCAGAGGGTTCGAAAATATGTTTAAATCCAAGTTGCATTTGAAAGTGCTTACGTAAGGCTTTTCAAACCATATTACGGCATGTAGTTGAATTTTTCCAATTTTTAAAATTAGGTGTGTTAAGATGAAATTTGTATCATTTTTTAATTGAAATATTGTAAAATAGTACAAATTTTTGACCAGAATAAAGATTGGAACATATTTTTCAGTTACAACAAGAGTGGTATTGGGGCTTTAAATCCATATATAGATATTGTTGATGAGAAAATCCCTGTGAAATTTTATTAGTAAGATATTATATATTTGCTTTTATTATTATATGTAATATTTTTATGCTTTTGGCCGTTGGTTTTATAATCTCAATATTGTTTCATATTTTAAAAAGCGGCATTAATGTGTTCATCAACACAAAAAGATCCAGGTAAAAAATGATAAAATTATAAAGATACTAAATATTTGTAAAATACATATCATTAAAACATTCTGCCCATTGAAAAAAGTCTTTCCCATAATGTCAACAGAAACTTCAGAAAACATTAAAAATAAATTTAACAGTCTGCCTGTCGAAAAAAATCTTTCCCATAATGTCAACTGAAACTTCAAAAAACATTAAGAATCAATTTATCGCATTAATCTATAAGTTTCTTTGGAACGGCAATGACAAAATGAAAAGAAATGTTATAAAATAAAAACCAAAAACGAACAATTCAAACCATTAGACAAAATTCGAAGTCCTAAAAAAATATTATAGGCAAAATAGTGTAATCAGGCAAAATAGTATAATGAACATATGGACTGTTCACCGTGTACAAAATACACGACAAACATATGCTTACCCTGCTGGCATGCCACACCCGCCTTAGCTGCATCCAATCTATCATTCAGCAAACCTCGACAGATTCCGGTGCCCTACATCTAGACTCGGTTGTATGATGAAGTCCGCCATTTTGGAACTATTTAAAGGACCCGGATAAACAATGGCTGCACCCATGGTCATTGAGATTATATCAACAAACTAAAAAATGGCTGCCCCCATAGAGATTATATCTAGAAAAGACGCCATTTTGGGACTATTTTGTGAAAGCGGCACGTTTTCCTGTTGAAGTAAAGCGGTATTTGACTAGCCGCATCGCAAATGTATGGTCGTAGGTACATATCAATTACTATCATACATCCGAGTCTAGATGTAGGTTACGGAGAGTACCGGAATCTGTCGAGGTTTGCCGAATGCCAATCTATTAGGCGAAATCTCGGTAAAATAGCGTGATTAGCTAATGAACTATCGGTATGCAAATTGCACCTGATGAACAGTGTTAACAATGTAGTAGACGACCAGCGTAATTGTTACTGCCAGTAGTGTTTTTAATTTCGAGCTCATCAGGATATATTTGTATTATTCAGTGATATATCGATATATAGATAAGTGAAATTAAAATGTCTGACTGATCGTTTATTTGATTTTACGAGCTCCTGTATGAGAAACAAATCAGCAACCAAAGGTGCACAGTTGGTAACCATGGGGATACCTACCACTTGCTGATAAATTTCCCCTCAATATTCAACAAAGGTAATATTATCTATTAAAAAATCCAACTTCTGAATTATCTTGTTGGCTGTGAATTTAATTTTGGAATCACTATGGTTTCTAACAAAATATGTGGAATTGAAATTAACAACTAAATATGGATATCTAACATTTCCCGATTTAGATGAGAAGACACTGTGAAAAACCGAGTTTTTAATTGGCTACGGGGAATATCTTTATGTTTTTAGCCGTTGATTTTATCATTCTAATTTCTATATTGGTTTATATTTTCACTGTGATAAAAAAATACGAGCGAGTCATATTAAAGGGGAGAGAGCGAGAAATGGGGTTTCACGTCCACTCAACACAAACCCGGTCATTTCGGGACTAACAAATGGTTTAATTTTATTTCAAAAATTCGCTTGCGCGTAGGGGTCTTTAGCAGTGGGAGAAAACCGGAGTGCCCGGAGGAAACCCACGAGGTTGAGAAGGCGCCCATATCTCCATGCCACATACGCTCATACCAGGGCTCGAAACCACCGCCGCAAGGCCAGAGGTGGCCTTGATTTAGGTGGTTCAATGGCTGTAGACATATCAAGCAGCTTAATGAGGTGTTATGAGCCAGAGACTACATCGCCATCCCATGAAAATAAAAACAAAATGCTGTGGAATCTATGGATCACGTGGGTAAGACGCTCACCCGCTAGCCTGGGGGATGTGTGTTCGCCAATAAAGTTCATCCGGCGTGGTTCCCAATTGTCAGTGATGCAGGATGGTGGACCCGGCAAGGACACTGAAAGATCCCTTGGCCGTTGAAATTCGCTATAAGAGTAGGCCGTAGCGCCGCTGCCCGGGCAAAATTTCGCTCATAGCAAATTATGAACAATAGGACGTTAAACTCCATTTCATTTCATTTCCTGTGGAATCTAGAATTGTAATGCTGGCCCAATAATAGAGACCATTATACCATCTTTGAGCGACTAATGGCACATTTCCTCTAAAACATAATGTCTGAATGTATTGAAGGAGTTAACGAAAGAAATAAATTATATTATCGTGAATACACAAATCACATAAGATGGTGGAATCTCGTGTGGAGACAATAATTATCTCTTGATTCATGACTCACACTTCATGATGACGTCAAGTGATCTACGTTAAAATACTCGGTTGCTAAGTTACAAAATGGCTGGTTGTTATTTAAATGGAATAATAATAATATATTGTATGATATAGATCAATTCCCTTTACACGGAAAGTTGAGATCACAGCATCTAGACTGGTTTCAAAACCTAACAAGATTTATTACATAAAAATGTTCTTAATTGACACGCAAACTGTTCATATAAATCTTTCTGGAAAATTTCAAATGTTTTAATGCTTTATCCAAATCGTGTCTGTGCGGGGCATTAGACTTTAATTCGCCCCCTAAGACCACTGGCAAATATCATCAACTAATGAATTTAAAGTAGCTATAAGTCTCTAACTCAATATCACCCAAAATCTTCGACAATGAAAACCCGAATTATTTGTCAATTTAAATCAGCATTGATGGTATGATCTTATCGGGAAAAGTTGGACTTCTGATATTTAATATTTAAGACAAAAAAAAAAATCCATAAGTACACGAATCGTGTACTAAAATGCACTTCATGTCCATTTTTAATAAGGGACTTGAAGAACGAGCTTAGCCGGTGACGCATATTTTTATCTAGGGAGCATACGCAATAAGTACTATGTAGACTGGAATAACCAGACGCTGGAGATTAACTTTCGATTGAGACATCAGACGCATTTCTCCGAACATAACTGATTTGAAATGAGAGTAAATGCGGAAATGGTTAAATGTAAATCAGTTTATCTACATTAATATTACAATATTATATGCGTTGGGACCTATTTGTGTCAATTTCTAGGTCCCAAATATTAGCGATTTAGCTTCTTTAAAAGGGTTTAACGTCCTACTGTTCTTTCTCCGCCTGGTTTAATGAAAACCGGCATATTCTATACAGTGTGCTATGAGAGACATTTTGTCCGGACAGCGGCGCTACGACCTACACTTATATCGAATTCCAACTGCCAAGGGATCTTTTTCGTGCACGTCAATGGTACACGGGACCTCGGTTTTTCGTCCCATCCGAACGACTAGGCAGCGTCCTTGTCAGGTCCTCCATCCTGCATCACTGACAAGGAGAAACCACGCCGGAAAATATGGATAAACGTTCTCGGCCAATGCAGGGATCAAACACCCGACCTCCAGGCTAGCGCGCCACAGCGCCTTACCCACTTACCCACGTGATCCCGCACGGACCTCGAGGTCAGAGAGCTTACGTCCTACCGTAGCTCCCGTGTTTCAATTGAGGCGTTATCTAGTAATGCAAGATTGAAAGGTAACTTTCGACTGCCCAACCTCCCACTGCTAAAGACCCCTTCGCGCAAGCGAATTATAGAAATAAAAGTAAACCATATGTTAGTCCCGAAATGACCTAGTTTGTGTTAAGTGGGCGTTATACCTCATTTCTAAAAAAAGGGTTAATTGCACTTACCAGCACAACAGCAGATGAACACAACAGAATAAGCTACAATAAAAACAGCTCGAACAAATGGTACATCGAACGGGTTGACGAAGATAATTCCAGACGATAATGTTGTATTGTCCGACAAAGTTCCATTAAATTCTTCAAGTAACGTTACATTCATCATCGTCGTCATGGTCAGTTCATAAACCTTATGACACTGAAATTAAATGTTCACATCTGAATAAAATAAAACCAAGCACGAACAATTCGAAGTCCTAAAAAAAAACGTTTAGTGTAATAAGGCAAAATATTGACTGTTCACCGTGTATAAAATACACGACAAACAGTGGTAACAGGTGTCCGGAAGAGTAAGCTTACCTTTCCTCTCGCGCCACACCCGCCATAGCTGCATCCAACTATTAGGCGAAATCTCGGTAAAATAGCAAATCGCGGTAAATGAGCCAATGGGCTAATGAAACACGGTACCCATTACAGTCTCAACTAAGGCTTTTTGTGAATTAAAAGTTTAAGGCAGGTGGGGAAGGGGCTTCGGTGCTCAAGCGGTAGGACACAAGCCCCTCGGCATAAATATTGTGGGAATTCGAATTCCAGTTTCCACTTGTTCTTAATGCCCCAGTTGTAACTGTAATATGCGAGGTATTGGCATCCACAAAAACAAGAACCGCCATTAAATGAGGACGAGTTCTTAAGTTTGTAGTGTAGAAAATGCCAATGGATTAATTTATACTAGTAATATATATGGAGTACGTGCTGTGGATGAGCATAAACCGCGACAAAATGTGAAAGTTTTTAGTGTTGAACATGCCAAGAGATTAATTTATAATATTAATATAGATGGATTACGTGCTGCGAATGAGCGACAAAATGTGAAAGTGCGACTAATCAAAATGTAAAGAAATGCGAGACAAAATGTAAGAATATGCGGAGAGTGACGCACATTCTAAAAATGCTGAGAAAGTTGGAAATGATGACTATTTTACCATAACATGTTCAAAACTGGTTGGAGATGTTAAAAAAATATGTAAATCATGATATTGTTTTTTTGTCCCTTTTCAACTGATACACGGCCAATTTTCGACTGATACACGGCCACTTTTGACTTTTGAAAAGTGGCCGTGTATCAATTCAAAAGTGGCCGTGTATCGGTGTATACCCTCCCATTTTCATCAAAGAGTCGAGAAAAAGTATGGGTATAAGGATAATTTACATAACAGGTAGGACACTTAAACATCTAGTAGTTAGAATAATGCTAAAAAAAATTATGGACCTGTCAAGCCAGCAAGAGTGGTATTGTCCCTTTAATGCTAGGTTTCCACTGTCGTTCGATGTGTTGCAATAGAATTGCCTCTATTGTGGCCATGCTCTGGTACGTTCGGATACGTTTCGATAAGATTACCACGATTGCTACGAATGGCCTCAATATATGATAACACCTCACGGGATCATCACGATTATTCCACGATTTCAATCGCAGCACGAATCGTGACATATTCTTTGAATTGCATTTTGTAATTGGAACATAATCAAATAACAAACTTTTATGGCATAACAATTACTATGGTGTATTTCACTGCGACGTTTCACCAAGATTTCAATAGTCGTTATCAAGCATATACACCCATAAATAAAAGATAAGAAAAATATGAATACTTTCGAGAAGGAGTAGCATAACTCATAATATAATGTCATCTAGCACAGAACTAAGAATTTTACGTTCCACATACTACATGTAGATGTACGGCATGTTATTTGTCACTAAATGCAATGCTGTGTTGGCTACTCCTTCAAACTTTCGTGACCTTTAGAATACCTTCGAGAAGGAGTAGCATAACGCACATTATCGATCTCAGAATGCACTCTTTAGCTTTGAGAAGCCGAGAAATTTGGCATTACTAACGATCAGTTGTAAAGATATCGGACACACAAGGCGGAATCAATTACCTGCAATTCCAAATATACCTGGTATTGTCCTGTTAAAACGCAAAAGTTCATTTCCCATGTTACGACCCGTATTATCAATAATACCATATACATACATAACATTAAATTTCGCATTGCTTTATTTCATTACATGTACACCAGGTCGGCTGTCTCTTTCTTGTTGCGACTTGTCATGACCAACAGAATCAGATGCCTACAAGCAAGGGAAAAAATAGATATATAGGGTCTTCGTTTTATAGTTCGGGGGTCTTCGTTTTATAGATCTTCGCTTTATAGTTGGGGGTCTTCGTTTTATACGCTTTATAGTTCGGGGGGGGGGGGGTCTTCGTTTTATAGTAGATCTTCGTTTTATAGTTGGGGGGGGGGGGGGGTCTTCGTTTTATAGGTCTGCCATCTTCAGTCTTCGGTTTATAGACACCCAGAGAGCGACGCAGATAATGTTCCGACCATCACATGGCAAACTGTAGACTGGTGGCCAGTCTTCTCCACAATCTCCACAGACAAAAAATTGGCCAGTCCTCTCAAAAAAAAAAAAACGAAAAAAAACGTTAACTCTGGTGCTGGTTACAGGTTTACTCAAATTTTAGTTTTTATACAAATGGAAACGAAAGTGTTGGTTTACTAAAAATTAATACTTTTATATAAATCGAAATATAAAATAAATAGAAGAGACTGGGCCAGTCTAGGCAAACTGCAGCTCATCTACAAATTAGATTATTTATTGTGGCATGATATGATTCATTATTATGGTTTACTACACCGTGTATAATAAGTCTTCCAGAGTGAGCTGAGGGGGGGGGGCGAATGGTTAACGTGTGCACATTGTATCATAAGATCTGTCATTAAGTCATGAATGAATGAATGAATGAAATGGGGTTTAACGTCCTACTATTATGCACCTAACCTGGGCTAAAGGAAAACGGGCATACGCCACACAGTGTGCTATGAGGGAAATTTTGCCCGGGCAGCGGCTATACGGCCTACTCTTTTATCGAATTTCAACTGCCAAGGGATCTTTTATACGTGCACTCCAATGTGTTCACAGGACCTTGGTTTTCGTCCCATCCGAACGACTAGGCAGCTGTCCTTGTCAGGCCCCCCTTCTGCATCACTGACAAGGGGAAACCACTTTCTCGGCCAATGCAGGGATCGAACAACTGGCGTGGTTTCGTAATATTACAGGATATGATCTGAGATATTTTATCTACAATACGGATCTTAAGTAATTTTAGAATAACTTTTGTCGTGAAAGAAGTCCCTGTTAGTTTTATAGAAGGCAATTTCTTTCTATCTAGAAATATAAAAAAGGAATGGTGCTTATCGTCCTAATTTTAAAAATTAAATTCTGAAATAATAATTGAAATTATGTATGGAAAATTTCATGAAAAATTTCACCAGTATGATTCAATGTGTACGTAAATAGAACCAAAGTACATGGGTTGGTAACATATTGTTGTGTTAATTTAACAAAATACATGTAAAAACGTGTAAACCTAAAACTTTATAATATTAAATTATGTTGCATATTTGCAAATAATCAATAAGTTTATGTAACAATATTGATTGCATGATTCTAATGTGTCCAAATTAAAGATTCAAATATATTCAAGAATACTTCTTTTACTAATTGAAATATAGCCACAAATAAATGATTTTTTGATACACACTGTCATGCATTTGATTATAACCACAAATAAATGATTATTTTAATACACACCGTCATATACGATGCTAAGATGGGTTATTGATGGTTTATATATGGATAGGTTAGTTCCAGTGACTTGATAGCTAAAATTAAAATCGAACCTGGACCAGGCACCTAAGCCAAATGCAATCAATATAAACTGGACCCATATGTAACTGAATGGTACTGTAAAAGTTAACCTATACTATGAGTTATGTGCCGTGTGAGTTGTGTGCCCTTTATAGCTCTCTTATAATAAAATTACCTTGAACTAAGGCTCTAATGTCGCCTCATGTTTTTCAATTGAAAATATGTACATCTATACAACCTAGACAACATAACAGTGGTTCAGGGGCACACGAGACGTTCAAACGCCTAGTGGTCTGGAGTGCCGCGCTTCGACTTCTAGCTGGCCGGTCACCTCTGGCTTGCGGCTGTGGTTTGAGTCCTAGTGTGAGCGTATGTGACATGGAGATAGGGGTGCCTTCTCAACCCCGTGGGTTTCCTCCGGGCACTCCGGTTTCCTCCCACTGCTAAAGACCCCTAAGCGCAAACGAATTATTGAAATAAAAATTGAAAACCATACGTTAGTCCCAAAATGACCCGGTTTGTGTCGAGTTGACGTTAAGCCCCATTTCTCTCTCTCTCTCTATTCAAATAACGATTGAATTTAACGCTTCTTCGCATGCACAAACAAGAGACATAAAAAAGAAATGAAACTAAATAGCCCCCCAAAATCAGTTACATTTTCGTCTTATTTGCATAAATGCACTAGACCCTGAGACCTTTTAATAACGGAGAAATTGGCAGTTGACAATATAAACGCAATATGAATCAAGTACTTACCGTACTAATATTGCAGACGTTAAATGTTCTTTTCAAAAATCCTATTGTGTTTCCAATAATTATCACCGATAAATATTAAAAAAATACGCCTACAAATCAGAGCACACGTACCACGCCCTAAAAGATTAGAATTCGAGTGCTCTGATCGGTACTGTAATTTTATTTTAATCAAACAAGAATACGGATTTAAGAATACGGAATATCATAAGCCTCCGGATCTTATATTGCAAAATCTAGTTATTTCGGACAGTCAGGAAATCTAAAAGCCAGATTAACTTGTGAGGTGTCCCTAAATGTCTGTTAGACGCGAATCAAGCAATGATTATCTTCTAAGGGATCAACACATCCGGACATCATTGTACCGGATAATCTTCTAGGGTATCCTTTAATTGTCTCTGAACTAGATTACATTTGAGGAAAACCGCCACATCCGTGCTTGGTGAACTTTTCCCACTAACGAACTACATCTGACTTTTTTTTTTATAGAAAGACCCCGTAACATTTCATGATTTCATGAAGCCAAATTGGTTACAAAACCAATACCAATATTAATTACTTGTACTATAATAATAATGGTTAATTTCAGTAATTAGGTCATATGATCCATAGATACATAATATAATACATTGTACATATATATATTTACAAAAATATATAATTGTCATTAACACAATTTGAAATCTAATCATGGTACATCCATTGCTAAATTTAACTATCAAATAAAATTCACAGTACTACAATATAATTTTGTTTTATATTATATTCGGTTTATTTACAATTCTAAATATAAATGTTTTTAATTTTGTTTTATATTATATTCGCTTTATTTACAATTCTAAATATAAATGTTTTTAGTTTATTTAAGTCGTCTTAAATTTTTAACAAATTTTTAACTTGTACTAAGATAGTAATGAAGCTATAGGCCTATACCAAGTATTATCTATTCTAAATTCTTGGCCATTGAAATTGCTTACACTTGTTTGCTAATTACACTATTTTGCCCGATTACACTATTTGGCTATACCGTTTTTTGTTTTTCTTTGGGGAAGGGGACTTCGAATTTATTCTTATCGTTTGGATTGGTCGTACTTGGTTTTAATTTATTATCTCTGCTTAGATCCGCTCATTACCTATACAACTGGGCTTAATTTAAACATTCTAGCTCAGTTAGAAGCAGTGTCAATGTGTATCAAAAAGTGTAATATATAAGTAGCAGTCAGCGATTTTCTGTGGTCTAATCGAGCGGCTGCTACACTTCCAGACCATGTAAAAACCCAATAGTCCGTGTAAACGAAACTTGGCGCAGTGGGAGAGAGAAAGAAAAAATCGAGTTTTACGGCTACTCGACACAAACTAGGTCGTTTTGGGACTAACACGAGGTTCAGTTTATTTCAATAATTCGCAAGTAGGGGTCTTTAGCAGTGGAAGGAAACCGGTGGACCCGGAAAAAACCTACGAGGTTTGACGGGCGATCCAACTCCTTGTCACGTACAGCCGGGGGTTCGAAACCACACCAGTTGACTCAATAACAGACCATATGATACACCGCGCACGTGCTAACCATTCGACTAGCACGTGCCCCCCCCCCGCCCCCTGTCTCCATGGACCGTCTAGAGCTTTAACCCTTATATTGTAAACCGTTAACCTTATATAAGTTTATGAAGCCAAATGGATTAGAATAGACGCAGTAATCTTGTCATTAGTTTATAGTTCGGATCAATCCCCCGTACGCCACTGTGGGGATCACGGTTGCTAAGTGGATAAGGCGCTGGTTCGCTAGCCTGGAGGTCGGGTGTTCGATCCCTGCATTGGCCGAGAAAGTTCAGGTCGATTTTCCGGCGTGATTTACTCTTGTCAGTGATGCAGAAGGAGGGTCTGGCAAGGACAGCTACCTAGTCGTTCGGATGGGACGAAAAACCGAGGTCCCGTGTACACATTGGAGTGCACGGAAAAGATCACTTGGCAGTTTGAATTCGAAATAAGAATAGGCCGTAGCGCCGCTGCCCGAGCAAAATTTCCCTCATAGCACACTGTATGGCGTATATGCTCGTCTTCCATTAGCCCAGGTTAGGTGCATAATAGTAGGGCATTAAACCCCATTTCATTCATTACAATCATTCGTACGCCACTGTATTAAATTGGTTATAAAGCTTAACAGGTATTACCACTTATTGTGTGTGATTGTCTGCGATATCACTTCGGTGGAAGCGGACGTTAAAGGGACAGTCCCGAATTGAACAGAGTCTCAAAAATAAAAGTCCGAGTACGTATGAAATTTAAACGCCAAAATATAGAAGAATGGTGTATATACCCTGACTCAAAATTTCAGCTCAAAATATTGAGTCGTTTGGACGTGAGCGTTAAAACAGCTTATCCGGACACGTAACCCTTTTAAGATTTTGGGTAAATTCTTTCGTTGAGTGACCAGATAATCGAATCTCGTTCCTGTAGAGGTCTACACGGTGAATGGTCCATGTTCTGTACTTGATAACAAAAAGTAAATTTCACCGACACGTTATTTTTATAACAAAAAGTCTGGTTTTATCCAATCACCGCATAATACAGCTTGGGACACCGGACTCTATTTCCAGATAAAGACTGGCGGGTTAAAATTGTTTGAAAACGTATAACATATATTGTGTTAGTTGCTCGGCCCTAAGGTAGGTGATTTTAAGGGATTTTAACACAAAATTAAGCAGTTTTATTCTCAAAAACATTATCGGGATTAACCCTTTAAATAAAGCTATTTCACACACAACTCTGATTGTCTAGATACAGATTAAACCCCATTTCTCTCCCACAAACTTGTGTCAAACACGATAATTTACTCTCGACAATGTTTTTATGTTCAAATGGATTATTTCAAGGCGAGGTTTTATCTCCGATATTATTTTCCCTGTATGTGAACGATTGTGAAGATCAATTTTTAACAGATAATTGCCCATCAATTAATTTACAAATGATCAATTTATTTTTATTAATGTACGCAGATGACATGGTTTTATTTGCAGAAACTCCCGAAGGTTTACAAAAATTATTAGATTCACTCGAAAGTTATACCGATTCTTGGGACTTAACCGTCAACATTCAAAAAACTAAAATTATGATTTTCAGAAATGGTGGTAAAACAAGAGAAAATGAAATTTGGCACTATAAAAATAATGTTTTAGAAACTGTCAATGAGTTTAATTACTTAGGTATACTTTTAAATTATAATGGTAAATTTAATAACACGCAGAAACGATTAGCGGACCAAGGGCGTAAAGCCCTTTTTAGCTTATCAAATACCTGTAATAAAAATCATTTTAATGTAGAAACAAAATTATCAGTGTTCGATACATACGTCAAAAGTATTTTAAATTACGGTGCCGAGATTTGGGGCACACATTCGGCTAGCGATATTGAAAAATTACATTTATTCTTTTGCAAAAAATTACTTGGCGTCCGAAAAACAACTTGTAGTAGTATGATTTATAATGAACTCGGTAGATACCCTTTAATTTTAGATAGAAAATGTAGGATTTTTAAATATTGGATTCGTCTACGTAACACTGAGAATGTTATTCTCAACTCATGCTATGAAGATATGATTTTAAATAATGACAGTTGGATTAAATTTATTAAAACTGAATTAGATAGAATTGGTCTTGGATATGTATTGCTTTTAAAAGAAGTTAATAACAATACTTTCCATATTATAAAAAATAGGTTATATGATATCTTCGCCCAAGAAAATATGGAAAAAATAAAATCGTCCGCCAAAGGTATTGTATATCAACATTTAACTGTTAACTTTACGCTGCAGAGCTATTTAAAAAAAAGCGTTAACCCTATTTTCCTCAAAATTATTAGCAAATTCCGTATATCCGCGCATAATTTAAACATAGAAGTAGGCCGATACAATAAAATAGAACGCAGTGAAAGAAAATGCATACTTTGCAACCTGAACGATATAGAAGACGAATTTCATTTTATTTTAAGCTGCCCTTGCTATAATGAATTGCGTCACAAATTTATCAAACCATACTTTTTTAGAAACCCAAATATATTTAAACTAATTCAATTATTAGGTACAACCTCAACATCCGAAATACGAAACCTGGCTAAATTTCTCATTTCTGCAGATAAGAAAAGAACTACTCTTTTAAATAATAATTAAACTTGCCAGATTACCTGTCCTAACTAGAATGTCCCCCCCACCCATTGATTTGACTGTTACCTGGTTTTATTATGGTAATAATGTATCTTATTTTCCCCATTTTAAAGTCATTTTAAAAGATCGAAAAGAAAATAAATTAACGGATAATTTTATGAAGGCTACAATATTTACTTATTCTTCCCGTCTTGTTTAAATTTGTGTACCCTTTTTAGGCTAGCAATTTAATGCAAGTTATTTACACTCATCCCCACACTTTTTGTATGTTTTTATTTAACTGCCATGTATATATTGTGTTTGTATGTAACTATAATGTTTGTATTTGTTTGTATGTAAATATAATGTTTGTGTATATATGTTATCTGATGAGTCAGTAGACTTAAAGAAATAAAGAATTGAATTGAATTGTATGAGATTTAAGATTAACAGGTATTAACACTAAACCTATTGTCTAGAGTTAAGATGTATTAATCTTTTAATAATTAGTTTTCATTGTTGGTGTCTTTTTAGACTCAAGTCTGACAATGGAAGCTAATGTAACCAATATGAGCAAAATCTGTTATTTTCACCTGAAATCCATCAGTAATATTAATATCAGACACCTGCTAACAAAAGATGCTACTATCTACACACTTTCCGATCTTTAGTGTGTTCGCGATTGGATTACTGTAATAGTTTCCTTATCGGTCTAAACCAAAATCTACTCTCAAAAAAACAAGTTATCCAAAACAATGCTGCCAGAATAGTTAGTCAATCATCCCGACGTTCTCACATTAAACCCATATTGAAGGAACTATCAATGGTATTGTTTATAGATGTCTTCATGGTTCCAGTCCTGTATATCTATCAGGGCGGTTGGGATGGCCTAGTGGTGTAGAGTGTCACGCTTCGATCTCTAGCTGGCCGGTCGGCGGTCACCCCTGACTTGCGGCTGTGGTTTCGAGCCCCGATGTGGCATAGAGATAGTGGCTTTCTTCCAGGCACTTCGGTTTCCCCCCACGGCTAAAGACCCCTACGCGCGAGCGAATTATTGAAATAAAATTAAAACCATATGTTATTCCCGAAATGACCTAGCTGTGTTGAGTGGACGTTAAACCCCATTTCTCTCTCCAGGGCCGGATTAACCATGGGGCCCCCGGGACCCCCAACATTAGCCCCCCCCCCCTCTAAAATTGCCATCATTTCATAGCATTCGCATGGATTGGTGCACTGAAATTATGCCAGATTGCGTCAATTTTGTGGCAGAATTTACTTTTTTTTCTGGGGTTGGTACTTCTAGATGGCTCCACACAAATGCCTGAAATGCCAGGAAATCATGATTCCGGCCTCGAATTTCTGACAATTTCCAGAAAATAAAGGCACTCCCTCCAAAATAATTGACAACCATTCAATTAAAAAACCCCATTTGATTATGATCACATAGTGATGAGTCGGTCGGTTTTAATGGCGCCTACACCTGATCCAAACTTTCTTATATCTCTTATGTGGGGGCTATCGTGCGCCACCACAGGCGCGGACCCAAGGTGCGGACACCCGGAGCAAATGCCTCTCACAAAAAAACGTGTTTCCTGCATCGTTATTTTTCAAAATTTTCTAAGGGAGGACCCAAGACAAGGATGCCGCCCCCATAGACGAAGGGCCTCTCCTATCACCTCTTTCTGTGTCAGCGTCTGACCCACCACATGATATTTGGTCGCCCTTATTCACATTTGACAGGACCTTGTTGGTCTTTCGGGGGGCCGCCACCAAATGACATGATAAGAGATTTTCGTTCTGGTCGCACTATCCACGTCGCCTTATGGTGTTTCGGACTAGTTCTAGTTTAGAGGATAAGGAGTTTCTCATTTTGGTGTGCTTAACATCAAAATGAGAAATAGCGCTTCCGAAATTGGCACACGAGGGCGACGTTGATTGCGGCTCAAAGTGGGTGGAAAACGCGTTTGTGACAGTCTAATTTTCAAATTTTCGGGTGGAGGGGCTTCCAGACCCCCACTACCGCGTACACACACACACCGTTACACACTCAGTAGCTCGGGCATTATATTGGCGTCCCCAACACTCTGCTGCACTCCCACTTTTACAATGCTACATACAGCCCTGATCCAGAACCCCCTTACGCCCCCCCCCCCACAATTAGACCGTTCATCATGTCATCATTTAATTACTGACCATTAATTTAACCCAGTGAAGTGCGAATGTGACCACAATTAGACCGTTAATCATTTCATCATTGCGTGCAATAAACTGGAAATGAAACAAAAACTTACTTTACGAAGTTTAATGGAAAGTGCTAAACTTCAATATACCGTCAAAATGTACTCCCACGCTTGGATTTACGTCCTACTACATAAGACGGTCATATATAGTTCGTTTTTGGGAAAGTTAACACGGAACAGATGTGGCCGTTTTGCCCAAATATAATCTAGTTCAAAGACAATTTAATGATACCCCAGAAGATTATCCGGTACAATGATGTCCGGATGTGTTGATGCCTTAGAAGATAATCATTGCTTGATTCGCGTCTAACAGACATTTAGTGTATAGAGGGCGTTAGCAGTGGGATGAAACTGGCTGACCGAGAGAAAACCTACGAAGTTGGACAAGCGACCCCACTCGTTGCCACGTACAACCGGAGAATCGAAAGCATGGCAGTTGACTCAATGACAAATTTATAGGTGTGCTTTAAGAAACATTTGTTACCCGAGGACCCTTTTTATTTGTTTTTGAAGTGTAAATAATTTTATTAAATCAACCTGTCCATAATATCATATTTATTGTATTGGACGTTAAATCTGTAATAAACAACAACAGCATTAGGATGGACACCTAGAGGAATTCGGCCCGGACCCCGGGAGAGGAGGTTTGCCCTCGGACCACGGGAGAATGAGGTCTTCTGAGACCTGGCGGTGGGGGGCAGCTTTAGATAGACATTACTATATCTAACCACAATGACTTTCATATGTGGAGCTGTACATATAAATATGTTATTCAATTTTAAGATACAGGTCGCCTGTCAAACTTCGTGGGTTTTCTCCGGGTCCTCCGGTTTCCTACCACTGTTAAATTATTGAAAAAAAATTAAACCATATGTTAGTCTTCAAATGACCTAGTTTGTGTCGAGAGGATGTTAAACCCCATTTATCTCTATCTCTCTCTCATAAAAAGAGTTATGTATTATATCACATGTCAGCCACCAATTACCGGTAAATAAATATACAGAGACAAAGTTTTATGACAGCATGGTTCCAACTTTTCAGTAGAAAAAGGAGCTAAATCTATATTTTTTTTCACATAGAAATCAACACAAATGTAATGTGGATCTATATAAACTGATTTATCACCCAATAATACATTCTATAGTAGATATCGCTCGTGTGATAAATTTCATAACCTACTGCGATATCTCCTTATTCATAATCTACTGCGATATCTCCAATCGCTTAAATGAATTTTATTGGTCAATCAAAAAGGAACTACTTTTTTTATTTCTAAAGAACAGTTCATTTTTTTTATTAGGAGTAACTTCTTTCTTATTAAAAAGAAACTATTTTTTTTTAATTGACCTTGATGGAAACACCGGGTCAATATAGAGGACTTTGCAATGGTTGAATTGCTGTCAAAAAATTATTGTATCACTGCGTCTTAATTTTATTCAGGTTCAGTAAAAGTGAAATCTATGGCAAAGAATTATATTTATTTATGTCTGCATGTAAGAAGGGATTGGGTGATAAATAAAATCTTCTGCTCGTCATTTTTGATATCAAAAAATATCAACACTCGTTAATAAAGTAAAAAAACAAAAACAAACTCGGCAGATATAAAAAAAGACTCATAGGAGATTCTCTATTTACATTTTAGTTATGTTTGGCGAAGATTCAAAATTGGATGGCAGTCATTAGCGTCTGGTTATTACAGTCTACACAGGTATAATTTTGTGGAATATGTTTAACCTCGTTCCTCGAGTCGTTTCATTACAAATGGCGTTCGAGGTTTGAGATGGCCTAGTAGTCTAGAGGCTGCGCTTCGACCACTAGCTGGCCGGCCACCTCTGGCTTGCGGTTGTGGTTTCGAGTCCCGGTGTGAGCGTAGTGCCTTCTCAACCTGGCACTCCGGTTTCCTCCCACTGCTAAAGACCCCTACGCGCAAACGAATTATTGAAAATGAAATTAAAACCATATGTTAGTCCCGAAATTACTTAGTTGTGTTGAGTGGACGTTAATCCCCATCTCTCTCTCTCCCTCTCTCTCCCTCTCTCTCTCTCCTTCTCTCTCTCCCCCCTCTCTCTCTCTCTCTCTCACAAATGGTGTTCGAAAGCATTCTGGCACGCGATTCGTGTGCCAATGTTAGAAAAATTATTTTGCCTTAAAGATTTAGATAATAGTTTGAAAAAAGATAATGTAAAGTACAATGAATAATTTGAAAATTTCGTTCAAATTACTCTATTGCGAGATAAGATATTAGCCTCGAATCTCTCTCTCTCTCTATCTCTCTCTTTCTCTCTCCCACCCCCTCTGTCTCTCTCTGTCTCTCTGCCTCTGTCTCCCTGCCTCTCCCTCTCTCTCCCTCCCTCCCCTCTGTCTGTCCGTCTCTCTGTCTCCTCTGTCTCCTTCTCTCTCTCTCTCCCTCTCTACCCCTGTCTCTCTCCTTCTCTCTCTCTCGCTCTCTCTCCCTCCCTCCCCTCTGTCTCTCTCTCTCCCTTTCTCTCTCCCTTCCTCTCTCTGTCTCTGTCTCTCTTTCTCTCTCCCTCCCCTCTCTCTGTCCCTCCCTCTCCTCTGTCTGTCTGCCTCTCGGTCTCTCCTCTCTCCCCCTCTCTCTCTCTCTCCCTCTCTCTCTCTATTTAATGCCACTGAAACACATGATCGTCTAACACGCAGTCACTGATACGATTCCGATGATATAACTATTTTTTTTGATGAAACGACAAATTTAATTACTGCAGACAGGCGGTCCTACTCCTTGTCACGCACAAGCGGGATATCGAAAGCACCGCTAGAGATATAAACCGTCGTTTTAGCATTGACGTGAATAAAAGGGTTGTCGACCTATGTCATGCCTCGACCCTTGGGAGACGGCGGAATACAAGGCAATGAAAACAGAAACGTTTTTTTGATTTTATAGCCTATAACAGAGATTTGATATGATCCAGAGATCACAACAAGTTGAGAATTTACTCAAATTTCAATCACCGTTTATGAGAAATATCTTTGGAGCAGAAACACAAAACTTTGCAATACTTTCTTATTGATGTGTTTGATATATTAAAACAACAAGAGTTTTAAAAAGGCTATCAATATTTTAATTAAAATAGTGCGAACAATTTTAAGTAAATTCTTAACTTAAGTCTGAGAATGCTTTGTGAACTCGGGGCCAGGTTACAACAATAAATATCCCAATTTTCACAGTGTAAATGAATAAAAAAATTAAGTATGCAAATCCAACGCTAAAACTTTAAAAACTTGGCCTGTTTACTTTGCCACAAAATTTTAGCTTAAAAATACATTATGTAATATTTAGATAAAGAGATGGCCATTCTTGCTATAATAATAGGTCAAAAATAGATAATGTAAACGGAAAATATTGAGAATTTCATTCAAATTATGCCATTCTGAACCAAGTTATCACTGTTTGTTGTTTTGACAAGATGTGTGCATTGTAGTAACGAGGTCACTGGTATATTCGAGACTTAAAATCGCTTTCCCATTTTTGAATTAAATTCTTAAATGGTGAACCATTTTAATCTAGTTAAAATCTCGTGTATCCGATCCCACCGAGAGTTGATTATGTTCTTGTTTCGTTTATTAATGTCTAATTGATGGCTTATTTCAGACCAAAGAAAGGTCTGCAGTGGGCAGTAGCTCTTGCATAATGCATGTTTAAACTATTGAGCGGTTTGTAAAAAATCGCAAATTTGTTTTGGGAAAGCTGGGTCGGAGACGGTCCTGCACATTTTATGACGTCATATGTGGATTGTAGGTTAGGATAAGTGTTACGGTAAGGGATAGGACCTGCAGATTTCGTGAGAGTCTCGAGATGTAGTCAGGGTTAGCACTAACCCTAACCCTGGGCCAAGCCTAACCCTCACCCTAACCCATAATCCACATATGACGTCATAAAATGCAGAGGGACGTCTGCGATCTAGCGTTCTCCGTTTAAAAGAGTTACGTAAGGTTCGTTGCATGGCCTCGTAGTCTAGAGTGCCGCGCTTAGCCTCTAGCTGGCCGGCTACCTCTGGCTTGCGGCTGTGGTTTCGACCCTGGTGTGAGCGTATGTGCCATGGAGATAGGGGCGCCTTCAACCTCGTGGGTTTCCTCCCTACGCGCAAGCAAATTATTCAAATAAAATTAAAAAATATGTTAGTCCCGAAATGACCTAGTTGTGTTGAGTGGACATCAAACCCCATTCTCTCTCTCTCTCTCTCTCTCTCTCTCTCTCTCTCCAAAACCATTTTTTGTGGTATATTTCTTCACACTTCTATGTGTGAGACATTGATATGTTTTGATCGTGTATCTGTTGTCGCCAATGTAAAGGAAGTTCTTTGTCTGAAAAGGAAATGACATGGTGTTTAGCGGCTTATTTTCTGCTGATCTAACTATTTTGCCTGTACCGGGTTTTTTTTAGGACTTCTATTTTTGTCTAATGGTTTGGATTGTTCCTACTTGGTTTTATTTTATTTCTAATTTTATTGATAGTTTTTTTCTTCAAACAGTTGCCATAGTTACCTTGAGTCTAAAAGCCATGTCTATACCAGACAATAAGACGCTGGACTTTCTTTGTAATGTCCAAATGCGTATTTTCTGAAAATAGTTTTTTTGAACTAATTCGTTAGTAGTCGTGTTTTATTAAACGCCAATGCCATATGTTTTTATTTTATTGTATAAATTTAAGTAGATTAAACATGCCTTTATTAGACATTAAGTCGCCGAGCTTTCTTTGGAATATCCAAATATGTATTTTGTAACTAATTCGTTCGTCGTCACGTTTTTTTTGGTAAACGACAAGGCCATAAGCTTTGTATAAATTAGTATCAACGACTTCCAGCATGGTAGGATATTTTCACTGTCGATTTAGTTTAAACATTTCTCAGAATTTTTAGAACTTGTGTGAGTTTTAATATACGAATTACGGAAAATTATACAATTAGTATACTCTAAGACGCCCGACTTTCTGTGGAATATCTAAATATTATGTATTTTGTGACTAATTCGCTCTTCGTCAATTTTTTTTTGTAAACGACAAGGCCATAGGTTTTGTATAAATTAGTATCTTCGGCTTCCAGCTTGGTCGGATATTTTCATTGTCGATAATAGAAATGTGTTTATGGTGTAACTAACCCAGACAAGTAATAAATAATTATAATAATATGTATATAGTATCTCTAATATAAAACTTGGATATTGGGAAATTCAATGGATTGATAAGATCTGGATTGACAAAATTATCGGGTGGTTATTTCCAATAAAAGTAAATGTAAATATATGAAATGCCATGCCAGATTTGGTTAAAACATTTCCCAAATTTTTGAGAGCTTGTGTGATTTTTTATATACGAATTACGGAAAATTATACAACCGCTTGGTTAAAGAAATTACCAAAATAACACAGGCTATGGGAAATTTTTCTTTCAATGGCATTTAGTAATTGAACTGGAGTATACAGGTCTCAATTCTATGGAATACAATTACTGCTATGGGAAATTATAAAAAAAATACCCAAGATCTCGTTTACTGGTTGGTGTGCACCCGATGGAACCATTGACAGTTGAAAGTCAACGAAGAGTAGACGAGAATCCAGGAGCCCTGCGGTGTGAGCGTATGTTGCATGGAGATAGGGGCGCCTTCTCAACCTCGTGGGTTTACTCCGGGCACTCCGGTTTCCTCCCACTGCTAAAGACCACTACGCGCAAGCGAATTATTAAAATAAAAATTAAACCATATGTTAGTCCCAAAATGACCTAGTTGTGTTGAGTGGACGTTAAACCCCATTGCTCTCTCTCTCTCTCTCTCTCTCTCTCTCTCACCCCGGTGTCTGATTAGTGCCCATCTGATTTAAATACAGATGTATATTTTGGTTTCATTTTTACATGTATAGATCAAAACAAATTATATAAATGAAATAAAACCCAGTACGAACAATCCAAACCATTATACAAAATTCAAAGTCCCCCAAAAAAGAAGGAAAAAGAAACGGTATAGACAAAATAGTGGAAATCAGCATAATATTCTCTACTCTCTAAATCCAACCATTTCATAGAACGAGTACTGTCGGATCCCAGTATATCACATGGCTCTTTTAGGACTTAGCGGGACATTCTGAATCTACACGTTTTTTCTTAAAACTCAAAGTTCTGTCCAATCTACACGGTGTCTCTTGAAACTTAAAGCTCTGCCCAATCTACACGGTGTTTCTTAATCCTCAAAGTTCTGCCCAATCTACACGGTGTCTCTTGAAACTTAAAGCTCTGCCCAATCTACACGGTGTTTCTTAATCCTCAAAAGTCTGCCCAATCTACGCGGTGTCTGACTATATTTGTCGACTACCCGTTGTTGATCTAACACCATTAATAATTGTATAAACCTTGTCCATATTGACATACATTTTATGAGTAGAAAGGAAATATCTTCAATCTCAAGTGATAAAATAAATGGACTAATATAATATTCAGCCAGGATAACAGAACAAAAGTCATCCGGAACCCAATGCCATTCTCTTATAGGAAGAAGTAAAAACGTCAGTAGACATTGCATAAAAGGTTTTTTTTATTTAAGAAGCTTAAACTTATCGAGTTTCATTAAAGAACATCTACGGTAACTCTCCTATTTACACGAACTAATGGACTATAATTATTTGGCTCTAAATAAACTATTGATGCCATTATTCCGTGTGACGTGGTATATAACATATTGTCAATGAAAGACATCTCTCCATTTTATTAGGAAATCCAAATTAAGCTGAGCATATTGATCTTATTACAGGGTGTCATACAGTGCGATTTCTTGAAATAAAATAGAGTGCTATGTCCCCCTTTCGGCTTCATCCGGGTTACTGAAACCGGTATATATGGACGTACAGATAGGGTCTTAGCTTAGTTCAGATAGGCAAAATATGAGCCAATTTCTTTTCCGAGTTAGCCGATAACAGGTTTGCCGGAGTCTCTTAAACAAATTGTCAAACCAAAAACGAGGCCTTCAAATCAACATCCAGCTGAATCATTTAAAAATTATACAATGCAACACTTACTATCTTTCTTCAACCTAACTGCGTAATTGATTTTCTAATGCTGAGTTGGCCGTGTTAGTTTATGGTGCCCCCTCCCCTCCTAGAAAGAGATGTCCGTGCGCCCCTGTTGGATTACAATGTCGTATGGAATGTTAAGGCGTTGTTCGCAGAGTGATCTCCCTATTGCGACATCTGGACGCGATGGAATATTTTAAAACATTGTCTTTATCGCTAACACTAACGACAATGCGGACTTTTGGTGCCGTTTCACAGAGCACACGCAGTCATACGACGTTATCATCGGAAGAATGAAAAACCACACGGACACCGTTGTCAGCGAGTGAGATACTGAAGATGCCGTCTCGACCCGATCTTTAAATCACACCAAGACTCGATCTTCAAATCACAATAAGACTCGATCTTTAAATAACACCCAGACTCTCGATCTTAAAATAAGACCGAGACTCGATCTTCAAATCACACCAAGACTCTCGATCTTCAAATCACACCAAGACTCTCGATCTTCAAATCACACCAAGACTCGATTCGAAATCAGACCGAGACTCGATCTTTAAATCACACCAAGACTCTCGATCTTCAAATCACACCAAGACTCGATTTGAAATCACACAAAGACTCCATCTTTAAATCACACCAAGACTCGATTTCTACAAATCTTAATTGAATAATTCTTACAACCATTCTACCCTTGGATTACTTTATAGTTTCCACCAGTTGGGTCACGTTGAATTTCTGCTGTTTCTATTAGTGCGAGTCATGCCATCGAACGATAAAACTTTCAATGAAATAAACTACCGGTTTCGCGTTTGGTGGAAACTAGCAGGGCTGACTTCGACGAAGATTAGAAGATTAGAAGGTAACGTTGGCTTTCGGGTAAATATTTCTTATTCGTGCAGACTCGCTTCACGTTAAACCCCAATTCATTTTATCCATTCTACTTAATCAACATGTTTATCGGATAATAAAAGATTCAGTATAATAATAAAGCTGTGACCATTACTATGTAGACGCCCTTGTCCTTAATTATAGTAGGCCATATGTAAATCTTTCCTTCATTATATAGTAGGCCATATATAACGTATATAAATCTTTCCTCTATTAATAGGGCCAGCTCAAATCTATCAAATAACAGCTTCACTCTCGCAGGTGCTTGGTGAATTGTCTGAAAGTGGACCTCGTCAAGAGATTAACCATTCCTACTCCCTGCTGTAAACCCACCTGCCTGCATGGCGCCCATTTGCGTTGATACTTTACAAAATCCTGAAAACGTGGGGTTGTCCTAGAAAAATTTATGAGAATTTTAAAGCGCTATTCGCACTTTAAATCGTGTCGAAATATTTCTTAAATTTGTACTTATAAATAATATCAAAAATACTGGTGCTGGTGAAGGGGGACACGATTGAAATCGGCTTCAACGTTAAGGAGAATTAATGGAATGGGTTTAACGTCTTAATTTTTTCAACCGGGATAATGGTGACGGACATGCCGTACACTGTGCCCGGAAAGCGTCGCTACGCTATACTCAGATTTTAAATCCGAACCATCCGTGGCTTCAGTTTTTACGAGGTAGTATTGAACTGGGGGAGGAAGACTAAAATTCATCGGTGAGCTGTGTCCAAATGTGATACTTAAAAATAGCTTCCGTGGATTGCCTCCCCTGGACGTTAGAAATGATCAAACCATAGAGTTATATATCAAACACACGCAGACCAAACGAGTTCAGTTGGCTTCAATTTATTTTTGTAAGAGTGGTGTTTAAAAATAAAGAACGATGGATTTCTTTACAATTTGCGTCAATTCAAGTAGATAATTAAACCCTGGATATTTATGAGTCTTAGGTATTAGAAAAACTATTATCACGATACAAATGAAACCATAGGCCTACATAAGCTGGAAGGTTTTATCGTTCAAGGGGGGGGGGGGGCTGAGCGTGCGCGCATTGTATCATAAAGCCTGTCGTTGAGTCAACTGGCGTGGTTTCGAATCCCCGGTTGTACGTGGCAAGGAGTAGGGTCGTTTGTCCAACCTTGTGGGTTTTCCCCGGGTCCTGTGATTACCCCAAAGACCCCTACGCGCAAGCGAATTGTTGAAATAAAATTAAACCATATACGAATCGTGTACCATAACGCGCTTCAGCCCCAGTTTTAGTAAGAGACTTGGGGATCGAAGCTAGACGTATTGCACCATGCCGTAAGGCATAAGTTGACTGGAATAACCAGACGCTATAGGAATTTGCACTAGATTGAGACTGCATGGCTTATTTCGCCGAACACAACTGATTTGAAATTGGGGAAAAACGGAAACCATTGAATGTAAATCTGTTTTGTCAATTTCTAGGTCCCAAATCTTAGCGGTTTAGCTCCTTTAAAATATCACGTATTTTAAAAAGCAGTACTTAAAAATATAATTTGCTTGACGATTAAAGATAAAATAAAACCAAGTACGAACAATCCAAACCATTAGACAAAATTAGAATCCTAAAAAAATGGTGTTCATCGTGTACAAAATACGCGACAAACAGTGGTAAACAAAAGTTAAAAATCTCAATGTGCTTTTATATATCATTCAGTGCAGAGTTGATTCTTTCCGCAACCTCCGTCTGGCCTTACAAGTTCTTTTAATAATCGACTGTAGCAACGTCTATCCCTATGGAACAGGGCCTTTATATCAACTTAGCACAATTCAAGTACCGAAAGACAAGCATCCGACAATTCTTGTTAGACGAAATGGCGCGAAAACAAATTGTAATTTTTCATACTTCTAAACCTTGTACGCAAATTTTATAAATGCATTTGTTATGTATATAGTTGGTGAGCATCTTTTCTATTTTAGTGAAACGTCTCACAGGCTGGACGTTATTGTCTAGAGTCTCGAATATCATGATAAGCTTTTCATGATCGGAAACCTTGACACACCACATTAACAATTTGCAAGGTTAGGTTCTGGAAAGAAACCAAGCCCAGAGTTCACGAAGCGTTCTCAGACTTCAGTTAAGAATTTATATCAATGTTTATGAAGAATATCGTTGATCGAGAAACACAAAACTTTGCACATAGTTTCCTATTGATGTATTCGATTAATTAATACAAATTTTTTTTTAGAAAGAGCAGTATTGTATTTTAAATAATTATATAAGGCGAATAATTTTGAGTAAATTCTTAACTAAAGTCTGAGACTGCTTCGTGAACTCGGGGCCTGAGTAATCTTCATGCTATGTCATGTACGAGGCAGGGTATATTATTTACACTCTTGACAAAACTTTAAAAGTGCGATTTAAATTGGCAATAAATTGACAAGAGTTCATTAGTTTGGATACAGACACCCGATCTCTTTAATATGGTTTATAAAACTATGACTACACTCCACTCATTTGCAATACCCCTTTCATTTGGGTAGAACTATTTGAATTGACTACACCCCTTAGTTTTTTAGGCAGTACGATTTGAAATGTCCACATCCCTTATCATTTGGGTAGAACGATTTAAATTGACTACACTTCTTTTGTTTTGGTAAGGATGATTTAAACTGACTCCACTTCTTAAATGTACGCAGGACGATGTATGTAAATTGACAAGACCTCCTCAATCACAATAGAAGAATTTACATCGACAAAAGCCACTTGAATTTAATGTTTTACTGACACAATAAAAACACACAAATTAATAAGTTAAGAGATGTCAACAAACTATATATCGGTCAACATTGCGCACACCGACATCTAAAATTGACATTACTTTCTAGTGATTTTATAAAAAAAAACTGTTTTCCTGAAAAATACATTGTTGGCCATCCAGGTCTAGATGACATCGCACCTGGTACGTTCGTGCATTTTTTATGCGCAAACTCTTAGTTTTTCTATTACTGGCACGCGCACGGGCACTATTTTTTTTGTTTAACATGTACCAAAATCTGGGATTTCGCGCGTAACTACTTTTGAGGTATTAGGTCTGTTTAGCATAACACTTGCCACTGTACCTGTGTATCGCTAATTATAAACCGAATGTTTGAAGACCGTTCATATTTATTACGCACAGAATTTTCAGTACAGTGTTGATTCATGCTCAAATTGTTACTAAGCAAACCAACGGGATTATTTTCTCAACAGTGTATGAACTTATTCATAGCCATAATATCCTTACACCGAGAGAAAGTATCTAGTCTCGGTGAATAGAACCATGGTTGTCTGGTAGAAAATTACTTTTGTATTTTTTGGAACGGTAAACAGTGTTTTTAGAAGCAAACTAACCTGCCGCACATGACTAAGTCATTATACTAATAATAGAAAGACGAGAACTCTTTTTGCAGTGGAGGCTTATCACTGAGTAATAGGTCAAGGTCAAAACATACAGTACGCGCATCGCGGTGGTTTTATGTTTTTTATCGTGGAATTCCGTGAATTACCGAGTGAATATAGAGTGACATGATACGACTGACAGAGCGGCCCGGAGTCGAACAATCGCCGCCCGAGCTGTCTACGTCAGCTAGTTTCAAAATGGCGTACAACCAGTGCAAGTGGGAAAAGACGACAATAAAATCAGAAATATGTTATTTATTATTGTCGGACTTATTACATCACTCCTGTCTAACAAATCATAAAGCTGTGGTGTTACGGTGGCGGCATAGTATTTCACCGTAACACCACAGCCACTCTAACCATTCATAATACATCTAACTATCACTCCCTACACATTTACCCTCGTCTACTTTCCCAAACGTCAACAACACATCTCATACATCCATTTCGCTGATTAATCCTTGTACCATGTCTACTGGATGGCATTTAACATAATCGTACTATAAAATAGACAAATGGTTTGTTATTTTTAATGGAAAATCACTTTGTGACTTCTGGCTACAATTTGCTTCGTGAAGCGGGTAACTGTTTTCAAATACAATGTACGAGATATTGTGTGTTCAACTAAAATTGATGGCCTTAGCTTAAAAGCTGATTAAGCACACCTAAAATACAAAGGCCGTTAATATGGAATATAATCATTGTTGTATTTAAGAGAGAGAGGGAGAGAGAGAGAGAGAGAGAGAGAGAGAGCGAGAGAGAGAGAGAGAGATGGGGTTTAACGTCCACTCAACACAACTAGGTCATTTCGGGACTAACATGGTTTATTTTTTTATTTCATACTTCGCTTGCGCGTAGGGGTCTTAGCAGTGGGAGTAAATCTGAGTGCCCTGAGGAAACCCACGAGGTTGAGAAGGCGCCCCTTTCTCCATGCCACATACGCTCACACCAGGGCTCAAAACCACAGCCGCGGTGACCGGCCAGCTAGAGTTCGAAGCGTGGCACTCTAGACCACTAGGCCATCCTACCCCCCCCCCCTGTTTTATTTAACCTACAGAGCGAGGTTTTAGCTACTGCGGTTTTATTGCACGTCAGCGATATTGAAAACAACCTGACAATATAATATCTACAATGAACTAGTGATTGTCTGCCATAATGGTATTTGTGTTGTAAATTGTTTGGATTTGTCTATTGAGCCACGGTGGATCAGCGGTTAAGGCGCTGGTTCACTAACCACGTGGTCCCGGGTTCGATCCGGACATTGGCCGAGGCAGTTCATCGGGATTTTTCCGGCGTGGTTCAGGAAGGGAGGGAAACTCTGTCGTTCGGATAGGATCAAAACCGACGTCCCCTGGTAATTACAATTTGCCCCGTGCACACGGCGTGTACTTGTCAGTCTCCATTACCGAGGTTGGTGCAGAAAAGTAGGACGTTAAACGTTATACTTTGGCCTTATCCTTCTGAGCGTCTTGAATTATTTAACCCCACAAGAAATCTGCGATCCTAATGTTATATGAATGTATGTAAAGTGATGCTGAAAAAATATATTGGAGTTTCTAACCAATTATGTTAGATAAAATACGTGAATAGATCAAATTGAACGACAGGCCTGCTTATCGACTCTATCATCCAGAAAAATATTCTACGAATATTAGTCTGGATGCGTTGTCAATATTTGACAAAAAATGGCTTATCATAAACAATGTCTAAGGGAGGTAACTCCCCTTAAAAAGATCTTTACGCCATGACTTAGCTAAAGAGACTGGATAATAAGCCACATTAAAAACCAAACTCCCGGTCACGCATGAGCAATGGGCTTTACGTCAAATATTGAGAACGGTCCCAGACCCTGATCTGTATGTTGAAGACTAGGAGGCTCTGGGTGATCGAGACTAGCCTGCTAAGTGCAATAGAATCTATACGTTTTTTTTAAAAATCATTATTTTGTTACTAATTTCTTCCACATTGTGTTGTAGGATTTGGTCATTACAGAATGGCACCCGACACCATAAGGTACACGACTCGTATACTGATTATAAAGTGGTGAGTGTGTCTTAAACAGTGGCTATTAGGATCCCATAGTCTACGACAAGATAATAAAATCGATATTGATTAAAATTGATCAATATTGAATTCTAATTCGTGTTTTTATATTTAGAATATTATGGGAAATATTGAATTAGAGACCCTTTAATATCAGCACCACGCCAAATATCTTAATGATTTAGAATAGAAACCAATTTGTTATAAAATATAATTGTTATAAAATTAGCCTTATTCTAACTACAAGATGTTTAAGTGTCCTACCTGTTGTGTAAATTATCCATTACAACCTATCTTATTTGTCTAGAGGGTTCGAAAATATGTTTAAATCCAAGTGGCATTTGAAAGTGCTTACGTAAGGCTTTTCAAACCATGTTACGGCATGTAGTTGAATATTTCCAATTATTAAAATTAGGTGTGTTAAGATGAAATTTGTATCATTTTTTAATTGAAATATTGTAAAATAGTACAAATTGTTGACCAGAAAAAAGATAGGAACACATTATTCAGTTACAACCAGAGTGGTATTGGGGCTTTCAACTCATTCGTTACCAAGGAAAAGATACAAAATAAATCAAATAGTAATAATAAAACAGAATAAAAAAGAGACTTAATATTTAGTAAACCAACATTTAATACGCAAATTAAAATAACGTTTTTAAGAAAATATGGGAGAACAAGGGAGATAACTTATACAGACCGACTTTCAGTGTTAAACTTTCCAAACATAACTTATTCCATCACTAATATTGATATAATACATTATGTCCATCAACCCAAATAATGAGGTTTATTTTACGTTCACTTTTAAGGCACAATTTTTACATTAAAACACAGATCCTACTTCTATTCAATTTTTACAGTTAATTTTATTGGTTTACTTGTCTTTACTAGACTATGGTCTGGAAATGTTGGTATATAACCCGCGTTCTAGGTGATTTGAGCAATTAACCAATGCAACAGTCTGTTACGGCAAGTTTTTGTCGTGTGCTGCAAGGAGCTGTGGGTAAATCACTAGAAACATCAACACTGATGGATTAATCAATATCTGACGTCATAAGGCCAAAAGCCTTATACTACATCCTGTCAGATCTTCGTGTAGTGTAGGCCATAACAAGTATAAAACACGAAACGAAATATAGATCTGCGATATCACTTCAGTGAAAGCTGACGTAAAATAAAGCTATACCACACATAGATCTGTATTTTAATCAGATTGTTTTTTTTTATTGATACAAAATTGTTTGATAGAGACGAAAACATATGCATACATGTACTTGTCGAAAGGTGAAATTGCATTAAACTCAGTAATAGTATATATCCGTAGTTTAAATTTGTTCAATTACTAAATGCCAACTCAAGAAAATATTTTACCTTTATCGAGAAGATCAAATTAAATTAATTTTAATCAACATCATAATCAAATTATTTAAGTGATATTTGGTAACTGAATGATAATATCACATGAAATAATTAAATAAAGTAACATTCAATGGCATAATTGAAATACGAGTTTGCACTGGCGTCCAGTGACTAAGTATAATAGAGGTCCCGGGGGCGGGAGTCTTTCGATTTTTGAGCGTGGTTTTCTATTATCAGTTGTCTTTACCGGGGGGGGGGGGTGACAAGGAATACAATCTAGTCGTTCGGATGCCCCCCCTCCCTTGAAGTCTCGTTCGTGTACACCTTTATATGCAGGTAGCAGAACCCTTTTTTTCTGACACTTTTTATTCAATAAATATTTACATATTAAAAAAAGTACACTATATGATTGTGAGATCTGAAAATAAGCCGGGGCTAATATAAATTCACGTTAAGTAAAAAGGGGTTTAACGTCCACTCGACACAAACTAAGTCATTTCGGGACTAACATAGGGTTTAATTTTATTTCAATAATTCGCTTGCGCGTAGGTGTCATTAGCAGTGGGGGGAAGCCGGAGGACCCACAGAAAAACCATACTCCTTGTCATGTACAACCGGGGGATAGAAACCCCGCCAGTTGAAGCAACGACAGGCGATAATATCCCCCAACCCCGGCAAAGAAAACTGTTCGAGCAGTGAGTTAATAACCTAAAAAAAAACGTTCGATCCTTAATATTACGAATGTCACGAATCGTCCGAAATCAAAACATATTCCGATTCGTAAATAAATTGTAGACGGTTCTTGAAGTTCGTAAGTGATTTTGGAAAAAATTCGATTCGTTCCTAATGGGGACGTGAAGTTTTTAACCTATTTTTGAAACTTTTGTGGTTCGAAATAGCAAAGGCCACGAAAGCGACAAACCGTCCCAAATCTAAATTTCGTTTAATTTCGATTCGCCACTATTAGTCAGGGTGGGATAACGTTTTACCCAAAACAAATTGCAAAAGAAACCAATTTGGTCCAATGATACATATGTCAGACAACATCATATTCAAATTCGGCCGAATTTGGCCAAGGCGAAATAACGTAATAAACATGACAATATGACGGTTTTCAGGAAGTTTCGGAGAACGATATCTCGTAACCAATGAGCCTGTTTGATTTGCCATACCGGCGCAAACCGAAAGACAATAGTTCGGCAATATTAGCGGCGAGGCCACTTGATATATCTGCAAGAGTTCGGCTGCGGCGTAGACCGAATTGCCGCTTTGGCGGGAGCGGCGAATATCACTTGACAGGCGTACGCCGTTCTTAAATCGGCAGAGAAACCCAGCTGGCCCACAGTGGTTGGAGAATAACTAATCCTTTTTTAAAGTTCTTCAAACATAAAGTAGATATAGAGGCGAATATGCGGAAATAACGAATCTGAAGAAAAAAATGTATTTTACACACGGACGGCTAATACCTACAACATGTTGGTAATAAAAAGTCCTTTTCCCTATATAACTTCAAACATAAAGTAGATATAGAGGCGAATATGCGGAAATAACGAATCTGAAGAAAAAAATGTATTTTACACACGGACGGCTAATACCTACAACATGTTGGTAATAAAAAGTCCTTTTCCCTATATAACCAGCAATAATCTAGTACAATGTGACTTTTACTGTATCCTTTACATGATTTTCGATATCTCTGAGTTTAAAGATTATTTTTTAAAACAATCCAACATGGTAGCAATTCAAAATGGCAGCCCAAATGAAATCCAAAAATACGGAATTTAAGTTAAGGTAGTCTCTAACTCAATATCATCCAAAATCGTCAAAATTGAAAAACACGAATTAATTGTCAATTTAAATCAACATTGATGTCATGATCTTACTGGTATCTAAAATTTAAGACAAAATGAACATTTTACCATTGGTACACCAATCGTGTACCATAATGCGTTTAAACCCCAGTTGTAAGGGAGTCGAGGAACGAGGCTAGACATATTGTACCAAATCAATTACGACGCCAAATTCTTATGTAAACTGAAATAACCAAACACTAGAAATTTGCATTCAATTGAGACTGCTGGCTTATTTACTGATTTGAAATTAAGAGTAAAAACGGAAAGCATTGAATGTAAATTAGTTTATATTATACATGCATATTACAGTATTATGTGCGTTGCGACCCAATTGTGTCAATTTCTAGGTCCCAAATATTAGCGATTTAGCTCCTTTAATCGTCGTTTTTTCCTGTTGGATATGCCTTGTAACATTGTTGAAATTACACATTTCCCCGAAAAATGAAATCCAAAATGGCAGAGTTTTAATTAATCGTAATAAAATGTCAAATTTTTCGTATAACCAGCGAAAATATCGTAAGATATTACCGTTACCATATCTTTTATATGGCTTTCGGTGTCTCTGGATTTAAAGATAAATTTCGAAAAATAAATTTTAAAAAATGACCCCAAAAAAGCGGATTTTATGTTTATCTTCATTTTACCATTATGTGCAATATTTATCTGAAATATTAATTGCGAGAATTGACGACGGCAGGAAATTAAAATGAAATCCAAAATAGAGAAATTTTCACCTAATTATCATTTGTTTCCGTTGGATATGGCTAGTAAATTCATCTACTACGCAAGATCATTAATCAGTCTGGGTGTCCCTGAAAGTACTATACTCCTGAAAAGGTAGGGATAAACATCCGTATATTATTTTACAGTTATAAATTTATTGTTACGCCGTGTTGCAAATTTCCATGTTACATATAAACAATTGGTATTTATTTTACAAATATATACCACTGTTTCCGTTTTATCCAATGAACAATTTATTGCTCATTCGTGCAGAAAGAGAGAGAAATGGGGTTTAACGTCCACTTAACACAACCAGGTCAATTCGGGACTAACACATGGTTTAATTTTATTTCAAATATTCGCTTGCGCGTAGGGGTCTTTAGCAGTGGGAAACAGGAGTGCCCGGAGGAAATCATTCGTGTAGAAAGATATGCTGTTAAACGCATTACATATTTACAATTGGTATATCAGTCAAACATGCAAGTTTACGTTTAATTGAAAATTCCAATAAACAAATAATTTTAATATTGAAAGGAAAGTGCTACAGATAGTAGGCCCAGGTAGGCCATATTTAATTGTTGTTTAAAGGATCCAGGTCTTCAACTCAATATCATCCACAGTTTTTGAAATGGCAAACACGACTTATTGGTCAATTTAAATCAAAATTGGTGTTGTTATATTACTGAGAAAAGTTGGACTCCCGATATCCAATATTTAAACCAAAATGACCATTATAAATCTGACACACGATTCCCGTGCCAAAATGTGTTTGAGTGCCATTTGTATTAAGTGACTCGATAAACGAGACATTAAATTATTCCATGTAGGAGAATACTACCAGTGTAGACTGGAATAACAAGACGCCTTAGTATGCCATTCAATTCTGACTCTTGGCGTATTTAGCTGAACAGTAATTACAGTAGGATCAGAAACGATTGAATGTAAATCAGTTTATATACATTACTATTACAGTTTTATATGCGTTGTGAAACATTAGAGTCTATTTCTAGGTACCAAAGAATAGTGATTCAGCTCCTTTAATGTGTATTTTCTTAAATGAATTTGTCGGTACTAATAGCCTCTAAGATACCAGGGGGTGACTAGGGTCCCCACACTATGTGGGGAAGCTGGGGGGGGGGGGAGTCTCTCCAACCGGGTTCGAAATGTGTTTGACAAACTGTGTGTAATTGGTACTTTCTATGGCATATCATGGTGTTTTTAGCTTAATATGCTAATATTGAACATGTGGCATTCTTAACTATTCATCAAAAACAACGTAATTTCATAACTAACTGGTGGTGAGAGGGATGGGGGGGGGGGGCTAAGCTAAGCAATAACATTAATATTAATACGTAAATTAGATATATAAAAAACTTTTAACCCCGGTGATGAAGAAAATTGCTCTTGAAAAGAGAACACTTAAATTCAGTAACCATCGAAACATATTAGATATTTTAACCCTTGCACGAAAAACGTTGTCGATAAGAAGGGGTTATCTAAGACCCCAGACAAAAATAGGTTTTTATGCATAATTTTATTCAAATACGATCAAATTACAGCTTCATCTTAAGTCTGGATAATAATCAATCAGAGTGAAAAAAAATATTTGAGGCATTAAATATTCGGGACGATTCGTGGCATTCCTAGCCCACGTGAAAGCGGGACAATAGAGACTTTTGGCAAGCGGGATTTTTACCATCCGTATCACGTATCCTTATCGTATACGTGATACGTTGCGTCAGTGTAGTTTTAGATTTTTGGCAGATTTTTGCGTGGCGTACGTTTGCGCCGATGAGCTGAGTTTAGTTCTATTAAAGTAATGGCATATATTACCAAGATCACCATCAGTACTAGTCACGTGCCTATTATAGTGTACAGCTTCCCAGAGGGGGGGGGGGAATGAAGTCACTTGACAGTCGCTGAGCTATTAAAAAAAATAATGATCGAATCAAATTAAAAAATCTCCGACTTCGACTCGACAGTAATTTTACTACAGAAAAAAAATCCTTTTCAGATTTGCATAGTTCTGCCTCCCTAAATTTAGAATGTAGATCAACCATCACGGTTAAAATGACATCAAAAATATACCTTTGCGTTCTAGAGTAAACAAAGATTCATAAAAAACGCCAAGATACAACATTTCACCATCTAAAAGTAGCAAAAAGACGGTAAAAAGACACGGAATTGTTATACGGACCTTTTCCGTATAAAAGCTGTTCGATACGTGCTGCCGTATCCTTGTGTCGTATCGCGTATGATAAATACCCACACATTGGTGACGTGAAACGCAAAATCCATACGGATACGCGATACGGAGCAGACATTTACGCTTGCCAAAAGTCTCTATTACGGAGAGTAAAGCCAGGCTGACACTTGCACGACTTTTGGCCACGATTTTGTCATGCCCATCAGTGTTTACATTGACACGAACTGGCACGACGAGTTTACGCATAGTTTGTGCATAGTTTGTGCATTGTTTACGCACTTCCCGCATTTGCACGACGAGTTTGCGCAAATCGGAGGTTGTCGTGCCGACTCAAGTCGTGCAAATGCGTGCCACGGAATCGTGCAAGTGTCAGCCTGGCTTAAGTTAAAAAGATAATAAACGGTTAATTGTGCATCTCCTCAAAATGTCCGAGCATTTATAATAAAGTTAAGGGGAGAATACAACAGGCAATGTATTAATTATTTACTTAGAAAATGCCCGATCCTTTACGGAGAGAAAGTTAAAGATACATTATGTACGATTTAGATAAAGAGCTAGCCATTCTTGCTGTAATAGTTCAATTTACTTTATTGCAAGCGAAAATATTAGTCTTTTTGAAGGTTTGACAAGATGTGTGCAATAATTTCAACCACTGGTACTGGTTGTTTGTCGCTCCTCCATTTTTTAGCTTAAACCAAAATGTGGCTGAAATGTTCTAATCTGTTTAATTAGGGGCAAATCCGATGTCATCGAAAGTTGATTATGGTCTAATTTATAATTTAGATAACGTAAGATAAAGTCATGCAATAGGCAGATTTAGCTCTTGTATAATGTATGTTTAATTTAAGTAGAGATAAAAAACGATCAATTACTCACTTGTTTGCGTCTCCTTTAAACTCAAATCAAACCAATAGAAATTCCAAGATCCTAAACGGAATTACTTTCTTGTTTGCGTCTCCTTTAAACTCAAATCAAACCAATAGAAATTCAAAGATCCTAAACGGAATTACTTTCTTGTGCGCGTCTCCTTAATACTCAAATCAAACCGATAGAAATTCCAAGATCCTAAACAGAATTACTTTCTTGTTTGCGTCTCCCCAATAGTCAAAACAAATCAAGTAAAAGTACGAGATCCTAAACGGAGTTACTTTCTTGTGTACGTCTCCTCAATAGTCAAAACAAACCACGAAAATGTCCGAGATCCTATATGGATAAGCACGAGCTGTGCCAAGGGCCAAATTGGAAAAAGGCCTCAGGCCTAATTTGCTACCCTAGTAAAATGACGCGATTATTATTATTATTATTATTATTAAGCGGTTTTAAAAACACAATTTTGTGCGTCTCCTCAATAGTAAAATCAAACAAAAAAAAGTCCGAGATCCTATAAACGTTAATTACACTTTTGTGCGTCTCCTCCTTGTTTAAAAGAACATCACATAGACAATGTCAGAGATCATATTCGGATATAAACGGTTAATAACTCAATAGCTTGCGTCTCCGCCTTGTTTAGAAGAACATCCGATAGACAATAACAATGGGTATAAACTATGACGATTTCAACTCGCCCTGAGATATAAAGATGGCAAAACTCAACGATCAATATTTCCAACTCTTGTTACACTACATGTACATCCAATATTACAATATGTATATATAATATACTTTAAAAACGATATAAAAACAGAGAATGATAGGTTTACTAGTAGGTCGTGACGCAGCTTGAGGTACAGTCGCCCAGAGCGGTAGTTAAAAAAATCACAATGTAAAAAACAGATGTATCTCAAAGGCTGAATGCTTTGTTTTTGCAATTGACGGGAGGTCAGATACATAGCTGACACGCTCACTATAGTAGTTGAAAAACTTGATAATGTAAAGGGAAATGCTGAAAATTTCAGTCGAATTGATCCGCCCTGAACCGAGAATTTAGCGATTGAAACTTTGGCATAGCTTCTATCATTACTATTGAAGTCGGTACAATACCCCCCCCCCCCTGTCTCGATTATCTTTTTCATAATTAAAACCTGAAAGAAAGTAGACCAGCAAATCGGATCCTAATCTATAAACTGGATAGCGATGACATCTAGAGTAGATTATGGTCTTGGTTAGTTAATTAAGTGTGTAATTAATAATTTAGATAACTCTTCAGGCCTAAAGAACGACCTGTAATTGGCAGATTTAGCTGTTGTATGTTGAAATATATCCGTCTTGTTATTAAAAATTCATAATAATACTTAGTTATTGAAACCCGATCGTTGGTTCTTTCCTGGAGTTTTTCGTCCACTTCCATCAATGGTGATCATGGACAAGTTTAAGCCTCCGAGAACGATAATTTTATTTGTCGGCCGTTGCATAGTTTGAGGTGAATATCTCCCGGGAAGGTCTTTGCTCTTGTCCCCACCCTTACAACACAACACGCGTTTAAACGAAATTTTAACTAAGATAAAAATCCAAATTTTAGTAATTTGATTGGATTATATTAAATTGATTTCAGTGCTTAGCCTATCACAATTGAAGTATCTACTAACAGTAAAATTTGGATTTTATCTTGAGTTAAGATTTCGAGAAACAAGGCCCTGGTTCCGTATTCATTAGCGAGGGATGGGGCAAGGGGTGGCCAAATGGTTAGCACGTGTGCTCTGTATCATAATGTTTGTTATTGGCGTGGTTACGATTCCACGGTTATACGTGACAAGGAGTACGATCCATCTCTCTAACTTCGTGGGTTTTCTCCAGGTCCTCCGGTTTCGCACCACCGATAAAGACTCCTACTTGCAAGAGAATTATTGAGATAAAATTGAACCATATGTTAGTTCCGAAAAGATCTAGTTTGGGTCGAATGGACGTTAAACTCCATTTCTCTCGCTGTCTTCATTAGCCTATAGTTGGTGCAGACAATCTTGGTCCTTGCGGGACTAGCATAATATGGTCCGATTTTATTTCGGTAATTCGCTTGCATGTTTGGGTTGGTACCGGCACCTACTCCCACACCACACCCCTTCAAATAAATTTAAAAATATTTAAAATAAATTTAAAATAAATTTAAAATAAATTTAAAATAAATTTTAAATAAATTTTAAATAAATTTTAAATAAATTTTAAATAAATTTTGAATAAATTTTGAATAAATTTTAAATAAATTTTTAAATAAATGTTTAAATAAATTTTAAATAAATTTTTAAACAAATTTTAGATAATTTTTTAAATAAATTTTAAATAAATTTTTAAATAAATTTTAAATAAATTTTTAAATAAATTTTAAATAAACTTTAAAATAAATTTTAAATAAATTTTAAATAAATTTTAAATAAATTTTAAATAAATTTTAAATAAATTTTAAATAAATTTTGAATAAATTTTGAATAAATTTTAAATAAATTTTTAAATAAATGTTTAAATAAATTTTAAATAAATTTTTAAACAAATTTTAGATAATTTTTTAAATAAATTTTAAATAAATTTTTAAATAAATTTTAAATAAATTTTTAAATAAATTTTAAATAAACTTTAAAATAAATTTTAAATAAATTTTAAATAAATTTTTAACTAAACTTTAAGTAATTTTAAATAAATTTTTAACTAAACTTTAAATGAATTTTAAATATATTTTAAATGAATTTTAAATATATTTTAAATGAATTTTAAATAAAAATTTTAAATAAGAATTTGAAATAAGAATTTTAAATAAGAATTTTAAATAAAAAATTTAAATAAGAATTTTAAATAAAAAATTTAAATAAGAATTTTAAATAAAAAAATTAAATAAGAATTTTAAATAAAAAATTTAAATAAGAATTTTAAATAAAAAATTTAAATAAGAATTTTAAATAAAAAATTTAAATAAGAATTTTAAATAAAAAATTTAAATAAGAATTTAAAATTTATTCAAAATTTATTTAAAATATATAAAACAAAGCAGCATATGGTTTGGCTTACAATATACGAGTAGTGGCACACGTGTTTTAAGGTTGTCTCAAGGTTGAATGAACTCTTACTTTAACTCTTACTTGCGTGGATATTCAAAATCAAATACATTTTTTTTCTTAGTGAGCATAAAATGACACATTCCTGTCGAAATCAACATACAATATTTCACTGATTTTTATTGTTATGTTAAATGCTAGTCTATCTACACTGAGAAATGTCCTTCCATAAATCAAGATTATCGTAGGCCTACAGGGCATTTTCACAGCAGCGGTTACATAGCAGTCGGAAATAAAAAAAAATCATTGGATATTTTTAACCCTTGTGCGTAATCAAATAATAGGTACAGGAGAACCGCACTACACGCAAAACAAAAATCTACAAGATAAACCTGCGGGCAAGACAGCAAATAGACATGAAAAGAAATAAACAAAAATCAAATTAAGTGAATGGATCCGGGGTCACAACCATATCCTTACTTAACGTTCATACATTGTCAGCGTCCTAACATCCAGTAGACGTGGTACAAGGGTTAATCAGCGAGCTGGATGTATGAGATGTGTTGTTGACGTTTGGGAAAGTAGGACGAGGGGAAATGTGTAGGTGTGAACTGCTGTAAATGGATAGTTAGATGTATTACTATTATGAATGGTTAGAGTGGCTGTGGTGTTACGGTGAAATACAATGCCGCCACCGTAACACCACAGCTTTATGATTTGTCTGACAGGAGTGATGTAATGGGTGTCAACAACTGGGTATGCTGGTACCGTCGCAACGTAGCCGTGAAATATATATTGTGGGGGGGGGGGAGAGCGGAAGCGGAAAAATATACAATGTTGACAGTATGTGCCAGTCATGAGGCTGCGCAGACCGAGCGCCAGCTCGATAGGGAGAGTGTGGGAGGGTTACCCTCATAAAGAATGTTTTTTAAATTTCAGTTTTCGGTAAGCAGTGAAAACACTATTTTGGCATTCTTTGCGGGTTAAGCCTAAAAATCACATTAATACACCTATCGGGCGGTGTACTCCCATTTCGACTACGTCCCATTTCGACTACAGCTTATAACAACAGATTATACGGTCTGGTGGTTTTATAATCCCTACTTGTATACCCTCTTTATAGATAGAATAGATTATTCCACACCCCATTTAGACTACAGCGTATAACAGATAAATCAAAACAAACAGGAAAAAAGATTAAAAATTTATATAACAAAACAAGATATAATATTTTACAAAGCACTGATTCGATTGTCTAATTTCAAAGCATTGGTTCGATTGTCTATTGTCTATTGTACAGTTCATCCCAATTTTAAAAGGTGTCCTATAGCATCCAAATATTGCATTGGTGTCTTTTCTTCATTTATGAGTTGGGTCTTTATTCTGATCAGTCTATTATCTATTTCCTTATAATTCGTCTCCTTTTTGGTGGTGCCGCTCCTAAGGTCAATTGCGCATATTTGGACCGCTCGCACTTCTCAATATTTCGAATTACATCAATAAATCTGTATATGTTACTGGCTACACATGAAACAATGTTATTTTTAATAAATAAACTAATATTTCTACTTCGAAAATACACAAACTAATTGTGACTGATTTTTTGAAAAAAAATTTATAAATAATTTATTAACAAAATTAAAATTACACCCATATATACATGAAACAATAGTGAATGATAGTGAACTTGAAGAATAAATGTATAAAATTTGAAATGAATCATCTTATATAGATAAGCAAGTATTAAACTCAATGAAATCTCTAAATATTACAAATATTTGTCAAAATAAAAATGTACTCTGGGTTGATATTTTTGCTTTGATGTTAAAAAACAAGCTAAAATATATATAATGAATAAGCTATTTTAACAATAGTCATTACCTAAATCCGATCTCTTAATCAGTGGAACAGTTCATTGCTGATTAGTTAGGGGCTCAGGGTTTTGAGGGTAATAAAATTTGTAGTCGAAATGGGGTGTAGTCGAAATGGGACGTAGTCGAAATGGGGGTAAACCTATCGGGCGATATTGTGATTGGACATGTGAAAGGTTCTCTGGGTTAATGACGTATTCAATAAGCAATAAAGTCGTGTTGAATCAACCGTGTTTTGATTTATAGACGCTTCGATTGCTGTTTTCATCAACTATCCCCGATTAACCTTTGACATGCCATGAACGTGCAATAGGTCTATACAATGTGTATTATGTTTAAGTCAGGGGGTGCCATATTCAGACGTTTTCTTTAATGACTGTTACATATGTTAACTCACTTTTGATGGAGATAAATAATATTTGACATCACAAGATAAACTAGTCAGTCAGTAAAGATTCGAAAATTTATTATAAAACACTATGCAGTCAATGTCAATGACTAAATTTACGACAAACTAGAATGTAAACGTTAATCTTATATATATGGTGATTTTAAACCTGATTCTAATTTAAAAGATCTCTATCGAAGTAATAAACAGAGAAAAAATGTATGTAACGGATAAAGATAATAACCATTTTTAATGGTAGCATATATTATTGACGGCCTCCTCCTGTAAGTGACGCAAGACAAAAGACCTGGCAAGACAGATGCCTAGTCATTCGGATGGGAATAGCGGCTTGGGTCCTGTGTACACCTTGGCATACACGTTAAAGATTCCGTAGCAGTTGATAGTCATTTTAAGAGTAGGCTGTAGTGCCGCTGTCCAGGCAAAACCTCCCCCATATCACATTTTATGAGAATCTAAACCCCATTACCTTTATTTGATCCTAACCATACAAATTTTGTGACTTTAAACTTAAAGTGAAATAGTGTGACCAAAATAATAATTAACATGAATGATCGATAATAAGGTTACGATGCGTGTTTAATTATAGTTTATTAACTTCGAAAACAGAAAATCCATTGAACATATACAGAAATAGCAATTGATGGAAATAATTAATATTTAATATCATTACATTATATTATGACAATATGACCAGTCAGTGTCATCGAGAATAATTGCCTCAAATTTAATATAAATCTGAAACATATAAATATACTGCAATTTTTAATGACTTTAAAGGACCTAAGTCCGTAACTCAAAATCCTCGAAAATCTTCGACATGGAAAACACGAATTATTGGTCAATTTAAATCAACATTGATGTTGTGATCTTACCTGGAAACGGTAGGCCTCTGATATCCAATATTTAAAACAAGATAAACAGTTTACCATTGGTACACGAATCGTGTACCACAGAGCGTTTTAGCGTCACTTGTAACAAGTGACAAGAAAGAACGAGGCTAGACATATTCAACAACTCCTGTTAAACTATGAGGCCGTATGATATCTGTTGGGCATGCGCAGTAGACTGGAATAACCAGACACTATTATAATTTCCTCTTTGGTTAAGACTCCTGCCGTATTTCGCTGGACATAACTGATTTAAAATTCGAGTCAAAACGGAAACAATTTAATGTAAACCAGTTTATATACCATCAGATTATATTATTATATGCGTTGCGACCCATTAAGGTCAATTTTTAGGTCCGAAATGTTAGCGATTTAGCTCCTTTAAGCTCAAATATAATAGTGTAAAATAAAAAGTACTTGATTAATATAATAATTTGTAGAGAAAATGGAATCAAACACTTTCAATCCATAATCTTCTCGGAGTGACAAATTTGGGACATTGTCCACAAAAATAGGCTTCAAATGTAATTGACAAACCCCTATGTCCCCATATCTACTATATTTAGTGACTAACAAACAAAACAATAAAGCTGTAGGCATGAAAGTTGTGTTACATTAATTATCTCCAGAGAATTCTGCCTTTACAGGTTTACAATAGACCTTTTCAATGTTAAAATTGTAAGAAGACTGGAAGAACAAAACTAAAATAATGTATCGTGTTAAAATATAACTGGGCAGTAAAGGCTTGTATTTCTGACCCAGATTTTAATACGTCGTGTTTATAGTTAAAGGGACAGTCCCGTATTATACAGAGGCTCAAAAATAAAAGTCTGAGAATGTATGAAAATAAAACGCCAAATTAAAGGGGAATGGTGTATATACCTTGTCTCAAAATTTCAACTCAAAATATTGAGTTATTTGGACGTGAACCCAAAAATTGCTTATCCGGACACGTAACCCTTTTAAGATTGATGGTCATTTTTTTCATTTGGTGACCTTATAATCGATTAACGTCTCTTGAGAGGTCTATACAGTGAATGATCCATGTACTGTACTTGATAACAAAAGGTAAATTTAATCTACATATTATTTTTATAGAAAATAGTCTGGTTTTATCCAGATACTGTATGATACAAAGGTCTCCATTTCCAGATGCAGACTGTCAGGTTTAAGTTATTTACAAGCGTATAAAAAAAATCGGGTTAGTTGATTGGCCTTAGATAATGGGTTTTAAATGATTTTTAACACAAAATTAAGCAGTTTTATTCCCCAAAAAGTTATCGGAATTGGCCCTTTAAGATCAATAACTGGGTCACCACGCAGACAGTAGAAATCTCGTCTTCTACTTATTGTGTTAAATCTTGACAAACGCATTTAGTTAAAGTACAACTTTTAAAAACCGAATGTCAGTATGTTATTTCTGACATAATTGGTTATTGCAAAAACAGAGTAAACTGAAAGCGAGTAATCTCGATTCTCGACTCTCGACTTCACTCGTCACTAAGGCTTCTTGTAGTATTGTTTGTGGACGGTTTACTACTCAGTAAGCCTGCGCCGCAAAAAGAGGTCGTGCCTTTTATTATTAGTATAATGACTTTCTCATCTGCGGCAGGCTAGTTTGTTTTTAAAAACACTGTTTTTTCGTTCCAAAAAATGCAATTTTCACCGAGGCTAGATAATTTCTCTTGGTGTAAGGATATAGTAGTCGATAAGTTCATAGAAGGTCAATAAATACGCGAGAAAATAAACCCATGGGTTTCTTTAGTAACAAATCGAGCGTGAATCAACTCTGTACTGAAAATTTTTTGAATGATATGTATGAACTTTCTTCACACATTCGGTTTATAATTAGCGATACACAGGTACATGTGCGGCGGGTTAGTTTGTTTTTTTAAAAACACTGTTTTCCGTTCCAAAAAATACAAAAGTAATTTTCTACCAGATGATCATATAGATATCGATAAGAAGTTCATAGGAGGTCAACAAAGGTCAATAAATCCGCGAGAACATAATTCCATGCGTTTGCTTAGTAACAAATCGAGCGTGAGTCATCTCTGTTTGTACTGAAAATTTTTTGAGTGATATGTATCAAGTGTCTTTACACATTCGGTTTATAATTAGCGATACACAGGTACAGTGGCAAGTGTTCTACTTCACAGACTATTAAATCAAACGTACGTCCGCGCGAAATCCTAGATTTTGGTACATCTAGAAAAAGAAATAGTGCCCGTGCGCGTGCCAGTAATAGAAAAACTAAGAGTTCGCGCATAAAATTGACGAACGGTACCAGGCGCGAGGTCATCGAGTAGAATTCTGCAAATATCATTTATCACCAAATAATACATTCTACAGTAGATATCGTTTGTGTGATAAATTTCATAACCTACTGCGATATCTCCTTGATTTGTCAATCAAAAAGAACTACTTTTTTTATTTTCAAATAAGAGTTCATTTTTTTAAAATTAAAAGTAACTTCTTTCTTATTGAAAATGAACTATTTTTTTAATTGACCTTGATGGAAATACTTGGTCAATATAGAGGACTTTGCAATGGTTGAATTGCTGTCAAAAAAGGAGGTATCACTACACCATAATGTAATCAGCTTCAGTAAAGCTGAAATCTATAGCAAAGAATTATATTTATTTATGTAAGAACGGGTTGGGCGATAAAGAAAATCATCTACTCGTTTTATCAACACTCGTTAATAAAGTAAAAAGAAAACTCGGGAGAGCCTCGTTATTTTTACTTTATCAAAAAAGACCTATTTGGGATTCTCTATATTCCTTATCATATCGTCACTGTTAATACCTCAAATATTTTGATTATTAGTCAGTCTTTATATGAAACTGTAGACAGTGCTCACTCTGGGCTTCATTTTTTCCGCCAATTTTTTATTTTAATTTATCAGCCATATATTTTTCCGCCAAAATAGAACACATATCTATTACATTTTTTGAGTAATTTTTATGCATATTATATCACAACTTACATAATTCTTCACTGCTTTGCAGAAGCCCATTTTTTGAAAGTTTTTTCAACATCTGGGGTAACCACTTTTAGTAATATTAAATTACATAGTGCATTGGTGTTTGTGGTTTGATTGTATTTATGCCCGGGGCATTAGAATACCCATTGTAGCCGACAATATGTTTCGTACGACGTGTTCGCACAAAGGTTAATCTAGGAATTTTATATATCCACGGCTACCAAAATTGAATAAATTATGCGCAATTTTCGCTAAATTTAAACATACAAATAAAATAAAAACCAAGTACGAACAATCCAAACCATAAGACAGAATTCGAAGTCTTAAAAACGTTATAGGCAAACTAGTGTATTCAAGCAAAATAGTGTAATCAGCAAATGGACTGCTCCCCGTGTACAAAATACACGACAAGCAGTGGTAACAGGTGTCCGGAAGAGTAAGCTTACCCTGCCTGGCGCCACACCCGCCATAGCTGCATCCAATCTATTAGGCGAAATGTCATTCAAATAGCGTGATTGGCCAATGAACTATAGTATGCAAAATGCACGTGATGAACTCTCTTAACGATGTAGTAGACATTATCAGGGTGATAGTAACGGTATACGTGTCAATTAAAAATATCTAGAATAATAGCCGAGAGAGACACGTTATATTTACCAATCAAATCAACATGACGGTCATAAAACTTTTTAAAGGTTTTAATAAGTTTAGTGCGCAAGTATCCTTGTAGTTGAAGCTTAGATGACAAATGCCTCGATCTACTTAAGAAATCAGAATAAAAGGAACAAGCTCTCTGACGGTCCTCTTGTTGTAACAATATATTACTTTATGTCTCGCTCTCGACCATTAAACCACAGATATTGCAAGAGCTAAATCATCATATTTCATTGCATGTTTTTCTTTAGGCCTGAAATGTTATCTAACATATTATTTAGACATCAATTAACTTATCCAGGCCATAATCAATTATCGATGTCATCGCTAGCTTGCGAAAGTTACTGGATTGCGATCCGATTTGCTGTTTAACTTTCATAAATGATTTAATCACGGAATGGATAATCGAGACCATGTTTCTATCGTACCGACATTAGTAATGATGATCGAGGCTTTATCTTATCTATACAATGTATCTTTAATATTACATTATTATCATATATTAAAACAAGGTAAGGCTGCTAGTGTGTTGTTTTGACTGCCCTTTTCTTAAATTTATATTCTAAGCCTTAAAATCCGTTTTCTAATGGGGGTATTGTTTGGCCGAATGATTACCGCGTGCGTGTTGTATCATTAAGTCGTTCATTGAGTCAACTGGCGTGGTTTCGATTCCACGGTTGTACGTGACAAGAAATAGGGTCGCCTGTCCAGCCTCTTGGGTTTTCTCCGGGTCCTCCGGTTTCCTAAATACACCTACGTGCAAATGATTTATTGAAATAGATGGAACTATATGTTAGTCATGAAACCCCGTTTCTCCCTCACCCCCGTTTTCTAATTTTGTTGACTAAAAATCCTGTTATCGCAACCATTCATTGATGAGCAAGAACATGTAATAATTATCTGGTATTATCGTAGGTATGTCCTTTTCCAAACTATGAGACCTTTTGTATTCCTAAAATGGGGTATTAACCTCACAGCTTTCAGCTCCGATTGGGCTATTGAAGACAGACATTCGCCATGTAGTGTGTGCCTTGTTGGAAATTCTGCCTGGACAGCGGCGCTACGATCTACTGTTATTCCGAATTGCAATTGTTGCTATCCAAACGACAAACGTTGTCCCTTGCCAGACCTTCCGTCATACACCACTAGCAAAGGGGGGGGGGACGTCTGTAAGGTACGATGAACGTTTTCGGTCACGCAGGGTCGAACGACAACGACAACAATCTGATAAAAAACACAGATCTTTATTTCCTTTCGTTTTTTAAACTTTCGATGGCATTTACTACACGAAGATCTGACCAGTTGTCATATGCCGTACGAGCAGCTTTTGACCCTATATGACGTCAGACATTAGTTTAACCAATCATTGTTGATGTTTTTAGTGGGTTACCAACAGTTCCGTGCAACTCACACAAAAAACTCCCAGTAACAGACCGTTTCGTTGGCTTATCTCTCACATCATCCAGAACACGGGGTAATATAACAACCCTTTCAGACCCTAGTGTAGTAAAGACAACTAAAACAAAACGGAAGTAGATCTGTGTTTTAATCAGATTGCACCTCTGGCTTGCGGCTGTGGTTTCGAGCCCTGGTGTGAGCGTATGTGGCACGGAGATAAGGGGGCTTTCTCAACCTCGTGGGTTTCCCCCGGGCACTCCGGTTTCCTCCAACTGCTCAAGACCCCTACGCGCATGATAATTATTGAAATAAAATTAAACCATATGTTAGTCCCAAAATGACCTAGTTTGTGTCGAGTGGACGTTAACCCCATTTTTCTCTCTCTCTCTCTCTCTTTAATCAGATTGGTACGACAAAGTCTGCATTATAACAATAGTCATATTAGTCAAATCACACAAACGTTTGATACAGCCTGTTGCGTTTTCAGCAAATTGAAATATATTATTATTCATACAAAAAAAAAAAAAAAAGTGACACAAAGTGGAAATATAACCAATATAACAATCCAATCTGACGTTAAAACCTACGCAACAATCGTAATATATTGAGTCCTTTTCCTATAAAAAATTCCCAGAACAGTTTCAGATTTGATAACGGATTATGTTTCAAGCTCGAGAACACAATATTAATCAGATTTCTTGAAGGCATTCTAGTAGGAATGGGATAATAACAACACTTTTAAAACGCAAAGTGGTTTCCGAAGCGAAATAAGCTGAAAAACAATTCTAAAATCGATTATTCACTTGGTGACGACCATTTTTTTTTCAAAATGGCCACCAAAATTTGAAAAAAAAAGTTTTCGATAGAATAATTGAGTATCAAGTAATATATGGCTTCCAATATGTCAATTATACAGTTTTTTAGGTCGCTGAATTCAATTATGGGGGAAAATTTTAATTTTGAAAATCCAGGATGCGGGAATTTCAAAATGGCCGCCAAACATTACTCAAAATAGCTGATTTTTAAGATAATCGTCAAGTTTTTCTTACATGTGGCTTCTAATACGCCATTCCTATGGTTCTCGGTATCACTGAACATGAAAATAACCACTAAAATTAATTTTGAAAATCCAAGATGGGAGAAATTCAAAATGGCCACCAAAAATGTCTGCCAAAAATTCTTCAAAATGGATGTTTTTTCAGCTATTCGTTTTTTTCCTTAAATATGGCTTGTAATATATGTCAGTTGTAGTGTTTTCGTCGACACCCTATAGTAATGATACCAGAATGCTTACTCCAACGGTTTCAGCCGTTTTCAAAAGGCGGTGGTCATCTTGTATTGTGGACCAATCAAAGATTTGTTGCGGACTGGACGCAAGACAAAATTCTTGGCGCGTGTCCTGTCTGATTTTGTCTTGCTAGATAATTTCTAAAGGATCACGGTGCTCTAATAGCATTATTTAAAGGAATTAGTTGATACTAACTGTCATAACTAGAAATGACGTCGCAAATACCAGCAGGGTAAGCTTTCTCTTCCGTTCACCTGTTACCACTGTTTGTCGTGTATTTTGTACACGGTGAACAGTCCATATGCTGATTACACTATTTTGCCATATTACACTATTTTGCCTATACCGTATTTTTAGGACTTCGAATTTGGATTGTTCGTACTTGGTTTTATTTTATTTATACCCCCGCGTCGCGAAGGTAATTTGAAATGCATTTACGACTAGTAATTACGAAAGTCATGTAGCACTGTTTCCATTTTCACAAATGGACTGCTCCCCGTGATTATTAGTCAGTCTTTATATGAAACTGTAGACAGTGCTCACTCTGGGCTTCATTTTTTCCGCCAATTTTTTATTTTAATTTATCAGCCATACATTTTTCCGCCAAAATAGAACACATATCTATTACATTTTTTGAGTAATTTGTATGCATATTATATCACAATTTACATAATTCTTCACTGCTTTGCAGAAGCCCATTTTTTGAAAGTTTTTTCAACATCTGGGGTAACCACTTTTAGTAATATTAAATTACATAGTGCATTGGTGTTTGATTGTATTTATGCCCGGGGCATTAGAATACCCATTGTAGCCGACAATATGTTTCGTACGACGTGTTCGCACAAAGGTTAATCTAGGAATTTTATATATCCACGGCTACCAAAATTGAATAAATTATGCGCAATTTTCGCTAAATTTAAACATACAAATAAAATAAAAACCAAGTACGAACAATCCAAACCATAAGACAGAATTCGAAGTCTTAAAAACGTTATAGGCAAACTAGTGTATTCAAGCAAAATAGTGTAATCAGCAAATGGACTGCTCCCCGTGTACAAAATACACGACAAGCTGTGGTAACAGGTGTCCGGAAGAGTAAGCTTACCCTGCCTGGCGCCACACCCGCCATAGCTGCATCCAATCTATTAGGCGAAATGTCATTCAAATAGCGTGATTGGCCAATGAACTATAGTATGCAAAATGCACGTGATGAACTCTCTTAACGATGTAGTAGACATTATCAGGGTGATAGTAACGGTATACGTGTCAATTAAAAATATCTAGAATAATAGCCGAGAGAGACACGTTATATTTACCAATCAAATCAACATGACGGTCATAAAACTTTTTAAAGGTTTTAATAAGTTTAGTGCGCAAGTATCCTTGTAGTTGAAGCTTAGATGACAAATGCCTCGATCTACTTAAGAAATCAGAATAAAAGGAACAAGCTCTCTGACGGTCCTCTTGTTGTAACAATATATTACTTTATGTCTCGCTCTCGACCATTAAACCACAGATATTGCAAGAGCTAAATCATCATATTGCATTGCATGTTTTTCTTTAGGCCTGAAATGTTATCTAAAATATTATTTAGACATCAATTAACTTATCCAGGCCATAATCAATTATCGATGTCATCGCTATCTTGCGAAAGTTACTGGATTGCGATCCGATTTGCTGTTTAACTTTCATAAATGATTTAATCACGGAATGGATAATCGAGACCATGTTTCTATCGTACCGACATTAGTAATGATGATCGAGGCTTTATCTTATCTATACAATGTATCTTTAATATTACATTATTATCATACATTAAAACAAGGTAAGGCTGCTAGTGTGTTGTTTTGATTACCGCGTGCGTGTTGTATCATTAAGTCGTTCATTGAGTCAACTGGCGTGGTTTCGATTCCACGGTTGTACGTGACAAGAAATAGGGTCGCCTGTCCAGCCTCTTGGGTTTTCTCCGGGTCCTCCGGTTTCCTAAATACACCTACGTGCAAATGATTTATTGAAATAGATGGAACTATATGTTAGTCATGAAACCCCGTTTCTCCCTCACCCCCGTTTTCTAATTTTGTTGACTAAAAATCCTGTTATCGCAACCATTCATTGATGAGCAAGAACATGTAATAATTATCTGGTATTATCGTAGGTATGTCCTTTTCCAAACTATGAGACCTTTTGTATTCCTAAAATGGGGTATTAACCTCACAGCTTTCAGCTCCGATTGGGCTATTGAAGACAGACATGCGCCATGTAGTGTGTGCCTTGTTGGAAATTCTGCCTGGACAGCGGCGCTACGATCTACTGTTATTCCGAATTGCAATTGTTGCTATCCAAACGACAAACGTTGTCCCTTGCCAGACCTTCCGTCATACACCACTAGCAAAGGGGGGGGGGGCACGTCTGTAAGGTACGATGAACGTTTTCGGTCACGCAGGGTCGAACGACAACGACAACAATCTGATAAAAAACACAGATCTTTATTTCCTTTCGTTTTTTAAACTTTCGATGGCATTTACTACACGAAGATCTGACCAGTTGTCATATGCCGTACGAGCAGCTTTTGACCCTATATGACGTCAGACATTAGTTTAACCAATCATTGTTGATGTTTTTAGTGGGTTACCAACAGTTCCGTGCAACTCACACAAAAAACTCCCAGTAACAGACCGTTTCGTTGGCTTATCTCTCACATCATCCAGAACACGGGGTAATATAACAACCCTTTCAGACCCTAGTGTAGTAAAGACAACTAAAACAAAACGGAAGTAGATCTGTGTTTTAATCAGATTGCACCTCTGGCTTGCGGCTGTGGTTTCGAGCCCTGGTGTGAGCGTATGTGGCACGGAGATAAGGGGGCTTTCTCAACCTCGTGGGTTTCCCCCGGGCACTCCGGTTTCCTCCAACTGCTCAAGACCCCTACGCGCATGATAATTATTGAAATAAAATTAAACCATATGTTAGTCCCAAAATGACCTAGTTTGTGTCGAGTGGACGTTAACCCCATTTTTCTCTCTCTCTCTCTCTCTCTTTAATCAGATTGGTACGACAAAGTCTGCATTATAACAATAGTCATATTAGTCAAATCACACAAACGTTTGATACAGCCTGTTGCGTTTTCAGCAAATTGAAATATATTATTATTCATACAAAAAAAAAATAAAAAGTGACACAAAGTGGAAATATAACCAATATAACAATCCAATCTGACGTTAAAACCTACGCAACAATCGTAATATATTGAGTCCTTTTCCTATAAAAAATTCCCAGAACAGTTTCAGATTTGATAACGGATTATGTTTCAAGCTCGAGAACACAATATTAATCAGATTTCTTGAAGGCATTCTAGTAGGAATGGGATAATAACAACACTTTTTAAACGCAAAGTGGTTTCCGAAGCGAAATAAGCTGAAAAACAATTCTAAAATCGATTATTCACTTGGTGACGACCATTTTTTTTTCAAAATGGCCACCAAAATTTGAAAAAAAAAGTTTTCGATAGAATAATTGAGTATCAAGTAATATATGGCTTCCAATATGTCAATTATACATTTTTAGGTCGCTGAATTCAATTATGGGGGAAAATTTTAATTTTGAAAATCCAGGATGCGGGAATTTCAAAATGGCCGCCAAACATTACTCAAAATAGCTGATTTTTAAGATAATCGTCAAGTTTTTCTTACATGTGGCTTCTAATACGCCATTCCTATGGTTCTCGGTATCACTGAACATGAAAATAACCACTAAAATTAATTTTGAAAATCCAAGATGGCAGAAATTCAAAATGGCCACCAAAAATGTCTGCCAAAAATTCTTCAAAATGGATGTTTTTTCAGCTATTCGTTTTTTTCCTTAAATATGGCTTGTAATATATGTCAGTTGTAGTGTTTTCGTCGACACCCTATAGTAATGATACCAGAATGCTTACTCCAACGGTTTCAGCCGTTTTCAAAAGGCGGTGGTCATCTTGTATTGTGGACCAATCAAAGATTTGTTGCGGACTGGACGCAAGACAAAATTCTTGGCGCGTGTCCTTTAGATAATTTCTAAAGGATCACGGTGCTCTAATAGCATTATTTAAAGGAATTAGTTGATACTAACTGTCATAACTAGAAATGACGTCGCAAATACCAGCAGGGTAAGCTTTCTCTTCCGTTCACCTGTTACCACTGTTTGTCGTGTATTTTGTACACGGTGAACAGTCCATATGCTGATTACACTATTTTGCCATATTACACTATTTTGCCTATACCGTATTTTTAGGACTTCGAATTTGGATTGTTCGTACTTGGTTTTATTTTATTTATACCCCCGCGTCGCGAAGGTAATTTGAAATGCATTTACGACTAGTAATTACGAAAGTCATGTAGCACTGTTTCCATTTTCACAAATGGACTGCTCCCCGTGATTATTAGTCAGTCTTTATATGAAACTGTAGACAGTGCTCACTCTGGGCTTCATTTTTTCCGCCAATTTTTTATTTTAATTTATCAGCCATATATTTTTCCGCCAAAATAGAACACATATCTATTACATTTTTTGAGTAATTTTTATGCATATTATATCACAATTTACATAATTCTTCACTGCTTTGCAGAAGCCCATTTTTTGAAAGTTTTTTCAACATCTGGGGTAACCACTTTTAGTAATATTAAATTACATAGTGCATTGGTGTTTGATTGTATTTATGCCCGGGGCATTAGAATACTCATTGTAGCCGACAATATGTTTCGTACGACGTGTTCGCACAAAGGTTAATCTAGGAATTTTATATATCCACGGCTACCAAAATTGAATAAATTATGCGCAATTTTCGCTAAATTTAAACATACAAATAAAATAAAAACCAAGTACGAACAATCCAAACCATAAGACAGAATTCGAAGTCTTAAAAACGTTATAGGCAAACTAGTGTATTCAAGCAAAATAGTGTAATCAGCAAATGGACTGCTCCCCGTGTACAAAATACACGACAAGCTGTGGTAACAGGTGTCCGGAAGAGTAAGCTTACCCTGCCTGGCGCCACACCCGCCATAGCTGCATCCAATCTATTAGGCGAAATGTCATTCAAATAGCGTGATTGGCCAATGAACTATAGTATGCAAAATGCACGTGATGAACTCTCTTAACGATGTAGTAGACATTATCAGGGTGATAGTAACGGTATACGTGTCAATTAAAAATATCTAGAATAATAGCCGAGAGAGACACGTTATATTTACCAATCAAATCAACATGACGGTCATAAAACTTTTTAAAGGTTTTAATAAGTTTAGTGCGCAAGTATCCTTGTAGTTGAAGCTTAGATGACAAATGCCTCGATCTACTTAAGAAATCAGAATAAAAGGAACAAGCTCTCTGACGGTCCTCTTGTTGTAACAATATATTACTTTATGTCTCGCTCTCGACCATTAAACCACAGATATTGCAAGAGCTAAATCATCATATTGCATTGCATGTTTTTCTCTAGGCCTGAAATGTTATCTAAAATATTATTTAGACATCAATTAACTTATCCAGGCCATAATCAATTATCGATGTCATCGCTAGCTTGCGAAAGTTACTGGATTGCGATCCGATTTGCTGTTTAACTTTCATAAATGATTTAATCACGGAATGGATAATCGAGACCATGTTTCTATCGTACCGACATTAGTAATGATGATCGAGGCTTTATCTTATCTATACAATGTATCTTTAATATTACATTATTATCATACATTAAAACAAGGTAAGGCTGCTAGTGTGTTGTTTTGACTGCCCTTTTCTTAAATTTATATTCTAAGCCTTAAAATCCGTTTTCTAATGGGGGTATTGTTTGGCCGAATGATTACCGCGTGCGTGTTGTATCATTAAGTCGTTCATTGAGTCAACTGGCGTGGTTTCGATTCCACGGTTGTACGTGACAAGAAATAGGGTCGCCTGTCCAGCCTCTTGGGTTTTCTCCGGGTCCTCCGGTTTCCTAAATACACCTACGTGCAAATGATTTATTGAAATAGATGGAACTATATGTTAGTCATGAAACCCCGTTTCTCCCTCACCCCCGTTTTCTAATTTTGTTGACTAAAAATCCTGTTATCGCAACCATTCATTGATGAGCAAGAACATGTAATAATTATCTGGTATTATCGTAGGTATGTCCTTTTCCAAACTATGAGACTTTTTGTATTCCTAAAATGGGGTATTAACCTCACAGCTTTCAGCTCCGATTGGGCTATTGAAGACAGACATGCGCCATGTAGTGTGTGCCTTGTTGGAAATTCTGCCTGGACAGCGGCGCTACGATCTACTGTTATTCCGAATTGCAATTGTTGCTATCCAAACGACAAACGTTGTCCCTTGCCAGACCTTCCGTCATACACCACTAGCAAAGGGGGGGGGGCACGTCTGTAAGGTACGATGAACGTTTTCGGTCACGCAGGGTCGAACGACAACGACAACAATCTGATAAAAAACACAGATCTTTATTTCCTTTCGTTTTTTAAACTTTCGATGGCATTTACTACACGAAGATCTGACCAGTTGTCATATGCCGTACGAGCAGCTTTTGACCCTATATGACGTCAGACATTAGTTTAACCAATCATTGTTGATGTTTTTAGTGGGTTACCAACAGTTCCGTGCAACTCACACAAAAAACTCCCAGTAACAGACCGTTTCGTTGGCTTATCTCTCACATCATCCAGAACACGGGGTAATATAACAACCCTTTCAGACCCTAGTGTAGTAAAGACAACTAAAACAAAACGGAAGTAGATCTGTGTTTTAATCAGATTGCACCTCTGGCTTGCGGCTGTGGTTTCGAGCCCTGGTGTGAGCGTATGTGGCACGGAGATAGGGGCGCTTTCTCAACCTCGTGGGTTTCCCCCGGGCACTCCGGTTTCCTCCAACTGCTAAAGACCCCTACGCGCATGATAATTATTGAAATAAAATGAAACCATATGTTAGTCCCAAAATGACCTAGTTTGTGTCGAGTGGACGTTAACCCCATTTTTCTCTCTCTCTCTCTTTAATCAGATTGGTACGACAAAGTCTGCATTATAACAATAGTCATATTAGTCAAATCACACAAACGTTTGATACAGCCTGTTGCGTTTTCAGCAAATTGAAATATATTATTATTCATACAAAAAAAATAAAAAGTGACACAAAGTGGAAATATAACCAATATAACAATCCAATCTGACGTTAAAACCTACGCAACAATCGTAATATATCGAGTCCTTTTCCTATAAAAAATTCCCAGAACAGTTTCAGATTTGATAACGGATTATGTTTCAAGCTCGAGAACACAGTATTAATCAGATTTCTTGAAGGCATTCTAGTAGGAATGGGATAATAACAACACTTTTTAAACGCAAAGTGGTTTCCGAAGCGAAATAAGCTGAAAAAATTTTCTAAAATCGATTATTCACTTGGTGACGACCATTTTTTGTCAAAATGGCCACCAAAATTTGAAAAAAAAAGTTTTCGATAGAATAATTGAGTATCAAGTAATATATGGCTTCCAATATGTCAATTATACAGTTTTTTGGGTCGCTGAACTCAATTATGGGGGAAAATTTTAATTTTGAAAATCCAGGATGGGGTAATTTTAAAATGGCCGCCAAACATTACTCAAAATAGCTCATTTTTAAGATTATCGTCAAGTTTTACGAAAGTCATGTAGCACTATTTCCATTTTCACTTTGGGTAGTCATCAGATTAGGTAGTCATAGGTTTAAATGTCTTGGTCATCTTCATTGTCGCTACTAGGGTCTTCGTCTGTTTCTTCTTGTGCTTTGACTAGTGTCCACTGCTGATGAAAAACAGTATTAGTGATTGCAACAGTAATTCTAATGAGGTCGGTGGTTGTGCCCTCGTACCAGACAACGCACTAGAGATTCGCTCATTGTTCTGTGACCATTTCGCATTTTGATTTGTGGAAAATCGAAGGATAGGTCAGCATCAAGTTCATATCCTAGAGCATACATTTGTGGATAATTATACATTATTTTTATTTTTTTACCCATTCACAGTTGGACCAGACCTGATCTTCTTAAGCGGAATAATTTCTTCTGTGGTAACAGTTCCTGTTCCATATGTTCTGTTTCCATCTGAGCCGACCGTTTCTGTTGTGCATCGTCTCTTTTTTTTTTTAGTTGTTTTGCCCAATTTCATTGTAAGGTTTTTGTACAAGTGACAACATAATCTCTTGCAGTTATCCGCATAAAATGCCTCGTCATCAGATACCATACAGACACAGTAATGGGAGACCTTATTCGTGAAACATGGTTTTAAAAATGTGTCCGTATGGCGTCTGATGGCGAGACAGTTTTTCAGGAACTGCCATTGAGACTATATTGCCACTTGCTTGATGCTACGGTACATAGCCTGGTAGTTTATAGAGTCACATTTGAATTACATATACTATGGTAATCGCGAGTAATGTTTTCCCCTGCACAGTACAAGCTACAGAAGAAGACCTCATAGCGACAATGGTGATGACTAAGACATTTAATCTGTGCTACATGATTTTTGTGATTACTAGCCGTGAATGCATTTTAAATTACCCTCGCAACATTTTTTTTTTATTAAACTTAGAACTTGTTGCGAAAAAGATATTTTTGACCACTAAATAGATTTCAGGAAGACTGAAACCCTTTTTAGTACATTTTACAATCAATATCTACAACAAAAATAGCAGTTTTCTTGAAAATCTGCCATTTTGGAATCCATTTTGACCGCCATGTTGAATTTCCGCCATCTCGGATTTGCGAAATTAATTTTTGAGACCAGAGTGGAATTTAAAGACGTTAAAAGACATATAAGAAGTCAATTGAAAGACATATAAGAAGCCATATCCAACAGAAAGAAATGGCAATTAAGTGAAAATCAGCTATTTTGGCCACCATTTTGAATTTCCGCCATCTTGAATTTTCGAAATAAATTTTGGAGAACATAAATGAGTTAAGAGACCTCAAAAACGACACAAGAGACATGTTAGAAGCCATATCCAACATAAAAATACGATTAATTGAAAATCCGCCATTTTTAAGCCTATTTTAGCCACGATTTTGAATTTCCGCCATCTTGAATTATCGAAACTCATTTTTGATACCAGAATTGAATTCAGCCACCATATAAATGACATATTAGAAGCCATATCTTACGAGATACTGATTAGTTGTATGAGAAAATGCCCCTTTTTCTACTAAATTTGGCGGCCATTTTGAAAATTGGCCGGCACCAAGTGAAAAATTCGTTTTTTGACAAAAGATTTGTTAAATTTGTGATTTTTGGTAAATTTCGCCTATAAAACCACTTTGCTTTTAAAGAATTTAAAAAATAACTATTTATTATCCCATCCCTAATTCTAGTTGTACTTTTACGATCGCGATATATCGATTGGGTTTTTTTTAAATCTTGATTGATCAATTAATTTTTCAAGCTTTGTGAACATTCCAGTTTTACTTTTAGATATCCTGCGGTCTGTTGTAGCTATATATTTTCTTTTGTCACCGTATTTCAACGCTGTATTTGGTTACACAAAATCAAACAGGTAAGACTGAATCGATCAAATTTGCAATGGTTAACGTCTTGAGTCAAGTGGTATGGTTTCGATATCCCGCTGGTACGTGGCAAGAAGTAGGGTCGCCTGTCCCAGCATTGTGGGTTTTCTCTGGGTCCTCCAGTTTCCTCTAAGCAAATTAATAAAATAAAATTGAACCTTATATTTTTCCTGGTTTGCATATTGATGATTGATACCCTATAAAAACAACCCGAGGTGCCTTATTAAATCAGTAACGACAAACTCTTCTTTCGGTAGACGCTACTTTGCTTTTGCGGCAGCAGAACTGTGGAATTCTAATGATTTTCGCATGGAACTCAAGCACTGTGCAATAATTGACAGTTTAAAACCCAATCTTACGTTTTTAGAAACGTTTACTCCTTTTACCTAGTGTTTTTTTTCTTTTAAGTGACCATAATGTTACCAACGAGCAGCTTCGGTTGGATTTTAGGATATTTTTATTATTTTATTATTATTATTATCATTACTCAGACGACAGTACAGCTTTCATATTGAGTGTGCTTTATTTCAGCTGCATGCACTAGGATGAGCGATGTCCTTCGTGTCTTGTGATAGCAGGTCCTGGTTCTCCATTCACACCAGGAATACAGCTGCAGGTCCAATAACCATCCATCTTTAAGTTTGGAAAAAGGCCTCAGGCCTAATTTGCTACCCTTGTAAAATGACGCGATTATTATTATTATTAAGTGCTTGTGAATCTCCAGGGAGAGAGAGAGAGAGATGGGGTTTAACGTCCAATCGACACAAACTAGGTCATTTCGGGTCTAACATATGGTTTTAATTTTATTTCAATAATTCACTTACGCGTAGGGGTCTTTAGCAGTTGGAGGAAACCGGAGGACCCGGAGAAAACCCACGAAGTTTGACAGGCGACGTTGTGAATCTCCAGACTCTCTAATTACTCAATCTGCGTTGACGACAATCTGGTCAGTGGGCATTGTTGAGAATCCCTAAGCCAACCTGGAGAAGTTTACAAGTCTATTATTAAGTGCAGGAAGACTGCACTACACGCAAAGCAAAAATCTTAAAGATAAATCTGCGGACAAGACAGACAATAGACAATTGAAAAAAAAAACAATTATCAAATCAAGTGAATGGATCCGGGGGCCAGCCGTAAGCGTCCACTGCGCTGTAAGTCCCGGGTCTGTGATAGTAGGGGCTCCACTAAAAATGATTTACAAAAACTACGTAACAGAAATAATGCGACCAATCTTGACAGTGGTCGTCTCTTCAATGACGTGGTGCGGAGGAGACCAAGTTGCCACGTAACATGTCGGTTGGACTGGTGGCCAGTCTTCTCCACACAAAAAAAAATTGGCCAGTCCTCTCCGAAAAAAACGTAATCTGTAGAGACTGGGCAAATAGAGCTTCGATCTCATCTAGTCTATCTATCTAGTTGGTGTTTAACGTCTGTTTCCACTTAAGTGATATCGCAGACAAGACATAGGAGAGCCGAAGCTACTTCCTGTTTTTTAGAATATGATTTTGCAATCTTTCCATTAAGGCCTTAGGCCATGGATTAGGTTTAAGTGGGAAGTTCTTCCCTTTATTTAATAAAAGCATATCATTTGGTGGATGATCTCTTCTGCTTCTGGATTGGTAGATGTCATCTTTGTGGGATTTGTGACCTCCCCATACTCCACTATCCCACTCTGTAGATTTTTGGCAGAATAGTGTTTAGATGCCGAGCCCGTCTGATCATGACTCCCTCTTACTCAACTATCCCGCCAGTTATTTATATTGTTATTACTGTTAAAAATAAATAAAATAATGGAAATAATTTAAAATAAAAGGAATAAAATAAATTTGTAGGATGGTTGGGCTTCCTTCGAGAGGACGTTTTTACTCAGCCACCCTACGTTAAAATAAATAATCTAGAGTAAATAAATTAAAATAAGTAAATTAAAATAAATAGATGAAAATAATAATAAATAGAAATGGGTAAATTAAAAGTAAAATAAAAAAGAAATTTGTAGGATGGCTGGACTTCCTTCGAGAGGACGTTTTTACTCAGCCACCCTACGTTGTAAAAATAAGTTAAGAAAATAAAAATAAGTAAAAAATAAATAAAGAAAAAAAGGATAAAAATAGGTTTGTAGGATGGCTCATCTTCCTGAAGCAACGGCCGCGAGTTTTACAACATCTAAACCCTTGCTTTAACACTGGGGAATTCTCGAACTTTTAAAGTTTTATGCTTGCTGTGTTTACAAGTGACTAATTAGCATTGTCCAATCAGATGTCGTGACACATAAAACACTCTGTTGCCGAGATCAACTTGCACGCAATAAGACCACTCACCACACAATAAAGGACAATCAACTCGGCATGCAATAAGGAATTCGCTGATCACGTGCTCTGTATGGGGTAATCCGTGCCTTCGATAAAGAAAATAAATTGAAAGTAGTTTATTTTGAGTAACCCAAAATCTGATTGGATCACGGTTGGGGCCGATACCCAATCAAATTTAGTGCCGAAAAATGTTAAACTGTTGAGTGAAGGGCTTGATAAGGTGTATGTAGTTAAGGCGAGATCAAGCCTTCTATTGAAGATGAGGATGGTTGGGCTTCCTTCGAGAGGATGTTTTTACTCAGCCATCCTACGTTGTATTGAAAATTTGTCTAGCCATGACCCTCTCCTTTTTTTACTATTCTACTTAGTCCAACTGTGTCCAGTAGGGTGTGGCTTTCTTCGAAGATTTGCAGTTTCAGATCTTGTCTAGGGAAGAGTAGGTTCTAAGTAGTGAATGGTATGTTGTTGGTCTCCATTATTCTCACTAGTTCCCTTCTCTCCTCCTTGTAAACCTCGCAGTCTACCAGGACATGGTTGGTGATACACTCTTCTCCGCACTCGCAGACGATCACTTGGTGTTTGTAGTCTTGCAGCCGTTCTTTCATCCTTAGTTTCGATATAAGTCTACAAATATCTCTTCTAGGGTGATTGAGTGCTGTCTTTGTGTAGATCTTGTCATCCAGCCGGAATCTGTATGTGTCAAGTTCAACGAGATTTAATTCCCAGATTGAATTGACTTGTCATTTAACCTTACCGTAGATTCCGTGGTGCTGTAGTCTATGGTGCGGAGTGGTGCTGTGTCCTTGAGACCTTCATTGGCGAGTCGATCAGCTTCTTCGTTTTCTCTAATATTGTCGTGTGATGGAATCCTCACGAGCTCTACTTTGCTTCCCTTCTCTAAGACTCTCTGGTACAGCTGCCTGATTTCCAAAATGACTTCTGGTCTTGATTCCGAGTTGTCATTCTGGATTGAAATCAGGCTGCTCAGAGAGTCGCTTGGAAATCTCATCTAGTAGGTCAATCTGCATTACATAGGTCGTGTGACGTCGTGCACGTGATCACGACATATCTAACAACAACAACGTGACATCAACCCTCAGACGGTCTCAGCATGACTGCTTTGCACTCCAGTCGAGACGCATGATTCATGAAGGTAAATATCGAACTTAATTTATCTTAGACATTACCGTCGGTAGTATTAATTAGATTAAAATGATAATTAGAACAATGGCTCTAACTCTAACTAACAGCTGACAAACAGAAGATTATTATAATTAGACTGTACTAAATATGATAGTATGTTTCCTGTAAAATATATATTGCTAAAATCACTAGATGTTATTGACTATTGTTCTAATTGTTACTCAAACCTAATTAATATACAACTGATATGTCATACGTCAGCGACTTTCCCGAACCACACGAAGCGTGCTTGACAACTGTCAATCATTCCAAATAAGGCAGGACGAAACAAATGACAAGAACGCCCATTTTATTGTGAATTTCGCAAATTGTCCAGTCTCTGGTTACAGGTTTACTCAAAGTTTTTTTATACAAATGGAAACGAAAGTGTTGGATTGTTTTTTTTTTATACAAATGGAAACGAAAGTGCTGGTTTACTAAAAATTAATACTTTTATATAAATCGAAATGTAAAATAACTGGGCCAGGCTACATGTCGGTTAACTAGCTTAGTGTCTGTTCTCAGACTGAGCTAACGGTAGCCTAAGATTAGTATGTTCCGACTGGGGCTGGCTATAGGGAGGCTTGACTCACTGATTCACGATAGCCCCTTTTAAACAAGCCCCCTTTTAAACAAACAAAACAAAGGAAAGAATCGGCTCTTGTCTCTTTGAATTTCAATAACGTCAGACAAACACAAGAAACACGCTATATAGATCGTATACAATCTCCAGCTTATACCACTGGCGGCGTTTGAACCCCGATATCGTACTTTAACACACACAAAAATAAACAATCGTCAAATTATCACACAGTTTTATCTCCGCTTTATTACATTTACCGTCACGCGATTCTAAAGTTCATCTTTTGATATAATCTCTATAAGGTATTTATGGCAACGTCTGGAGCAATATTCGTATTATTTCAGTCATTCGCCTACTTGTATAGATCGTTCCTATATTGCACTTACCGTTTATTATTCAGCTCACGCATAGCTTTATAAATATTTATTACTCCATATTAGGTCAAACTCGTACAGAAATTTGAATTCGGCAAAACTCGGCAGATCTCGGCCGGTACCCTACATCTAACCTCGGCCGTATAGACGATTCCGCCAATGGGACTACTTTTAAGATCCCGGATTAAAAATGACGGCGTCCATCATTGTTTGTATATTGTTTGTTATGTACTTTCAAGTTTTTACAATTTTCTTTTGATAAAAGACAATTTTGCAATGAAAACGCTACTTACTCTTCTAACGAAGTCATTTTGAGAACTTCTTTCTAAGAGCGACAAGATTTCCCAATAAGTAAAGCGCGGTAACCGTATCACAATATTTTATGGATGAAGCTCCGAGGTTAGATGTAGGTACCGGAATCTGCCGAGTGACAAAGTTTTGTCATAGACGCCTAGTTTAGACGTTTTCTATTGGCTAATGAGTGTTGAAATCAACTAATTGGAGACTGGGTTATAACTAACTCAAGAGTATATTATATTGGCTAATGAGTGTTGAAATAAAATTGTCTACAATATCATCTTCCTAGGTGGGAGTGGACGTTAAAATCAAGAAACGAGCGAAATTGAGATCAACTAATTGGAGATTGGGTTCTAACTAACTCAAGTTGCATAGCGTATATATAGGTATTAGAGCCGTAGTTAGTCAAACTTCAGGTGAACGTGTATTAAAGGTAACGTTCGCTGAAGTTATACGAGTTAGAAATTCTACTACGTAAACATTATTTAGTCCGTTTTTAACGTTAAAGGGGATGCCACACATATATCGTTTGGAGACTGTTTCCGAATTCGGGGTAAAGTTAAAAGTGGTGTCCCACATATACCGTTTGGAGAATGTTTCCGGTGGTTGGATGGGCGTAGCTTGGGCAAAGTCCAAGGTTAAGGGGACAACGACACGAGCTTCAACTAGGGGTACGCGGGCCTCCCCCAGAAATTTGTGAAAAACAGGCTGTCGAAATAGCAGTCTGGCAGTATTTCAGGCACTGACCGTTGAGATAAAATGTCAAACGGACTTGCGAACCTCGACGAAACCCACTCCGGAGCACCAAAGTAGGAAGTCCTTGTGGGGGTATTTCGCCCCCCCCCCCCAAAGAAGATTTTGAAAATTAGACTGTCGGAAATGCTGTCTGACAGTATTTAGGCACTGGTTGTAGATATAAATGAACGAAACCCTTGACAATTTGAAAAGTAGAATGTACAAAATGCAGTATCTGTGTTACAAAATACTGTTGGGTATTTTGATACTGGTTTATTTTACATATCCAATGTAAGCACTTGCGTTATTTGTTGTACATGTACATGTAAGATTTAATCTGAATGTGTGGGGATAGGTGATACAGTATTATGTAGGATGTGATGGGTTGTTCAAACAATGTTTAGCCGACAAGTATATTATGATATAAGATTTAGGTAACGAGCATTAACACATATTGTCTAGAGATAGGAGGTGTGACTCTCAATAATTATTTCTCGTTGTCCTGTTTACTAATGATATTAACCATGGCGTGCCGCATGATATAAAAAGCCAAGTTTTAGAATCAGGTAGCGAGAGGTAGAGACAAGGGCAGAGAGAGACGTAGAGAACTTGCCCTCAGACCATGGGGCATGGACGTCTGCCCCTGGACCCCGGGACAAGAAGGTCTTCGAAGACCTAGGGACAAAAGCCAGATATATGTCATAATTATATATGTACCTGTGAATATGTTATCCAGCATTAAAGTATTTCTAATGTCATTTTTCTAATATCAGTTATTCAGATACTGGTCGTCGAGATAAATAGAGCTGACATGATACTGTTCGCCGCCAATTCACCAGCTAATACGAACACAGAGGGAGGTGTCAAACGAACGGAGTGAGTGTATCAAGTGAATGCATATTCTCGCCGCGTTGAACCTATACCCAAAAAACTTTGAGGAGCGTAAAAGTCACTCTTCAAGTGATTAACATGTTAATGTTTATAGCAGGTTCACAGCAGGATGGGCTTGTAAGAAACCACTCTATGACTGAGTAGGGATGTGGGATTTAATCTCCCTTGGCGCCGCCACTGAGAGGCACTACGGCCTACTCTTTACAACTGTCAAGGCATCTTTTTTATGTGTACGCCAATGACAATGTGTACACGGGACCTCGGTTTCATCTGGACAACTTTCCTTGTCGGGCCCTCCCCCCTACATCATTGAAAAGGGGGAAGCCACGTCGGATAATCTGGATGCACTGTCTTTCTTGGCCAACACTCGACCTCCAGACTAGCGAACTTGCTTCTTTTTTATATTAAAATAAATTTATTAACAGAACATGATTGTTCGTACTTGGTTTTATTTTATTAAGTACATGTATATACATTACATTTTTCAATTATTTTATTTTTTTTAAAGTTTCAATACATTTTATAATTAGTCGAGACTATAATAGTAACATAACTACATTCAGATAAAAAGTTACTTAATAATAATAATTTATTTATAGAGCGCCTATAATCAAATATTTTGATTGCTCTATGGCGCTATGACATAATGGTAAAAGTATAAAATTTAAAACAACTCAAGAACATATACATAATATATGTACAAAAAATACTATAATAGTAACATAACTAAATTCAGACAAAAAGTTACTTATATACATATAGGGGCAAAGCATATATTACAGAGAGAGAGAGAGAGAGAGAGAGAGAGAGAGAAATGATCTTTAACGTCCACACGACAAAAAATAGGTCATTTTTGTATTAACACATGGTTTAATTTTACTTAAATAATTCGCTTGCGTGTAGGGGTCTTTAGCAGTGGGAGGAAACAGAAGGACCCAGAGAAAACCCACGGGGTTGGACAGGCGACCTTATTCCTTGTCACGTACAACCGAGGATTCGAAACCACGTCAGTTGACTCAATACCATGCCTTATGGTACAGCGCGCACGTGCTAACCATTCGGCCACCCAATCTCCCGATACCAATGATAAAAATCCATTCAATTTTAAATATACAAACCTTTAGAGTCTGAACCATGAAGGAGGTCTTCAAAAGCTCACAAATTGTGTTTATCATGATGCCTGGGGTGTGAATAAACCTAATCCACAAAAAAAAAATTCGGAAGAAATCATTTCCAAAATTTTGGACAGGTGTCAAATTTGATACCATAGGCTTTAGAGACTATACCGATAACTAAGAAATATATCAGAAAACTCAGGTTTGATATCATATTTATTTGTGATAGGCTAAAAAACAATTTCTGTGGTGGTTTAACAGCTTTTTCTCCCACTTGTAGTTTTCTGGCCGGGAAAGCATATCGGCGGTGGCAAAATTTGCCAATGGCACGTCATTATCAATAAATGCCTGCGGTAGCAAATTTAATACCACATGTTTTCACCACACACCGAGCGATTAAGTTTTCAAATAAATATACTGTGAACGGTTATTAAGTTTCTCAGTATTCTTATATACATGAATAATATATTTATTTTGGGTAAACTTAACTATTTTGTTGAATAATATTCAAATTTTCCCTGGTCAAAACACTCAAACTTCTCAATCATGGGGTCTGCCATCTTTAATAGAAGGCTTGATCTCGCCTTAACTACATACAGCTTATCAAGCCCTTCACTCAACACTCTACATTTTTCGGCACTAAATTTGATTGGGTACCGGCCCCAACCGTGATCCAATCAGATTCCTTCGTTAAATGAGTTACTAAAAAAAAGACTACTTTCAATTTATTTTATTTATCCTTCCTTAAAAAAATCGTCACGATTATCAAGTCTCGCGCTTCTAGATAAAATGTCTATGTGACAATCGAGAGGCAAAGGTCAAGGTTCGATTAATGTCAAGGTCCTAAAACTGCTTCAATTGCCTTTTTCGGTTTTCTGTGAGTTTCTCAATTGAAAAAAAACTTTCAACGGCTGTAAACTTGTCTCGTTCTTTTTTCTGTGGAGGCTGCCATATTTGTTTACTACAGTCCCGTGCTACAATGTGGGTGTGTTATGTGCCACGACCTCTGACAATGATTTGAATGCTAATTAGTCACGTGTAAACACACCCAGCGTAAAATGTTAGGAATAGCCAAGTGTTGAAGCAAGGGTTAGATGTTGTTAAACTCGCGGTCGTTGCTTCAGGAAGATGGGGGTCTGCCATCTTTGAAAGCACAGTGAACCCCATATACTCAATATAGCAGCACTGCATGATACTATATTAGATACCATAGGCGTTCTCATCATAAAAAACGGGTGATAGATTATTTGTTCAAAATTTACTTTATACTTCGATTATGTTAATTAGTGGTATCAAATCTGATACCGACGGCGCTAAAGGGTTAATGTCATACTTTTTGCAATATTTGGGGACTGTATACTTCAAGATACATTATGGCAAATCTCACTACAATCGTTAAAAACAAGATAATATACAGGGAATTTGCTGAAAATTTCATACAAATTGATCCAATATGAACCAAGATTTTAGAGATTGTATTTTCAGCCTAGTCAGGCTCATCATTTACCGAAGCCGGTACGATAACAAAACATTGTCTGGATTTCATGATTAAATCATGAATGAAAACTGAACAGCAAATCGGATTCTCATCCATCAAATATCGCAGGCTAGTGATGACATCGAGAGTTGATTATGGTCTGGATAAGTTAATTAATGTCTTAATAATGATTTCAGACCTAAAGAAAGACATGCAATAGGCAGATTTATCTCTTACATTATGTATGTTTAAATCGACATGATGTGAAAAAAATAAACTGAATTGGAATGAGAATTTGTCTAGAAAATTTTCAGTACAGGTTTGACATTTTAAACTGTGTTATGGCTGAACAGTGTATGTCATGTTTATTTGTATTTAAAATACTGATGTGACGTCATCCTTTGATGTTGGCGTATGTACATTATTAATAATAATAATTAATAATAATTTATTGATTATAGTCAATCACATATACATCTCGATGGACTTTACAGAGTAAGATATAAATAAAAAGCAAACATATACAAGATAAGACATACAAATAACATTATAAATAAATAATGTTACAACATTGAATAAAATACTTAAAAGTTAAAAATATACAAGATACGACATATAAATAACATTATAAATAAATAATGTTACAACATTGAACAAAATATTTTAAAAGTTAAAAATTTATTGAGTAATATTCTATAAAAAGTAAGGTCTTTGGGGCCCTTTTAAAAGAAGTTAAAGTGTCTATTGTGCGAATGTGAGTTGCCAGGTCATTCCAAAGAGTCGGTGCAGCAATAGAGAAAGCACACCCGGTATACTCTGGTAGGTTTAGTCTAACCCCCCCCCCTTCCAACGTAGCCTGACATGTGGATCTCTGTGGAACCCATGTTGTTAGTAGTAGAGGTGCTTGGTCGTGGAGACATTTAAAAGTTAACATGAGAATTTTGAATTTTATGCGTTGACAGATAGGAAGCCAATGGAGTTCGTGTAAGATAGGAGTGACATGTTCATGCAATCTAGTGCGAGTGACTAAACGTGCGGCAGAGTTTTGGAGAAGTTGAAGACGATCCAGAGTGCTGTGCTTAGGCTTAAGATTATAGAGAAGGCTGTTACAGAAGTCGAGACGAGAGGTGATTAAAGCATGTACTAGTGACTCAGTGCATTTTCGATTTAAAAACTTTCTTTTACGCCCAATACGGAATAGCGAGTATGATACAGATTTACAAACTATAGAAATATGATTTTGCAAAGATAAAACAGAGTCGAAATTAAAACCTAAATTACGAACATTTGTGCAGGAATTAACATGTGAATCACCAACTATTAGTGTATCTATAATATTAAGGTTTTCTTTTCTTGGAAATTTCGAATGAAAGTGTAGAACCTCTGTTTTTTTTGTAATTTAGAGCTAATTTGTTCTCCATCATCCACGTCCTAATTTCAGTGATACATTGCTCTATTCTACATATGCTATTTGCCACTTTTTTGCACCTGAGGTATAACTGCGTGTCATCTGCATAGAGCATGAGATCTAAGCCATGGCGTATGATTCTAACCAATTTAAAACAGTATTAGAAATATTAAAACGAGATTTAAGACGTGACAATAAAATATTATGATCGATCGTGTCGAAAGCTGCTAATATATCTAAAAGAACTAAAACCACCTCTTCCCCCTTCCCAATAGAAATTAAAATGTCATTGTAAACTCGTACTAAGGCCGTTTCATAGAAGTTGCGTCACGAATTTATTGAAATGCACTTTATGGATAGTGTCTGTATTTAATGTTGTTTAATGGTCTTGTGCAAGAGATTGCGTAATATATACATATTACCCTCGTGCTACTGCACTCATACAATATCAATATATTACGTAATATCTCACACTCGACCATTAAACTACACGTAAACGTGGTGTTGATAGTATTAGACCAGAGGGAGGAGGGGGGCATTGTCACCCGATTGGGGGCAATGTCCGAGTTGACTTTTCTAGAGGTATCCGAATCTGGTAGGTAGAAAGCCAGGCCATTTTGGGCGCTGAACACGAATCCGTCGGAATATTTGACCAGGGATGACCTTTGACCCTGGATAATTCAATTTATTCAAAATGGCGGACAAACTTCATGGTTTTGGACAAATATATCATAAAAAACATCCTCAAATATCTCTATACATAGGTTTCAGAGGCGGTCAAGAACGAAAAACAACATTTCAGAATAAAATTCATCGGAACTTTTGACCTTGGATGATCTTTGACCCTGGAAACAAATTTGACTTAGTTTTTGGTGTACACTTTTGTTTCAGGGTCATATCTCATAAATCTTTCAAGATATCTTTTTGGCACTTATTGTCTAAATAGGTTAGCCTTTGTAAAAAAGACGCAATTCAAATCGTTGATCAGTGCAAAGAGCATGATGGGACCACGAGCAGCTAACAGTCTTCAACTTGTGACAGTCCATCTGAAAAAGGATTTACTACAGGAAATCGACTACCTAAGGCTAACAATTGCACCCAGTAGTAGAAAACAGAAACGTGTGAAAGACCGCGAAACGGGTCATTTTAATTTTTCAAAATGAAGAAATTCAACTTGGTAGGATTACGGAACTCTATAAAGAAGGCTTTGAGGCCAGAAAAAGACATTGCTGTTGACATTTATAGCTTCTGAGAGGAGTATTTGGTGATATAAACTGAACTGTTTGTTTACCATGTCAAGCGTTTGTATCTTGAAAGCATTGTTTAAAAAAACAATGTCAAATGTTGCTACAAAATGAAGCCTTTCTCATGATTTTTCACAGTTTTTGATAGTTTGAAAGCTTAGATGCCTCACAGCTGTTCTGAAATGTTATTATCTTGCTTTCCCCACTCTTAACCCTATATGTAGAGGGATTAGACCGTATGTTTAGTATATAATTGACCAAAACTGTAAACAAGCTTGAAATTTGGCCGCCATTTTGAATAAATTGAATTTCCCAGGGTAAAAGGTCATCCTATGTCAAAAGTTCCGATGACATTTATTCTGAACTGTTGTTTTCGCCCTGTTCAGTTTGGAGATTGAGAGGAAGAAATGCCGTTTGACAGTATTCAGGCACTGGTTGTAGATATAAATAGAGCTGATCAGACACCACCTGTCGCTTGATCACTAGTCTATCCGACCCCTGGGGGGTTGGGATGGCCTAGTGGTCTAGAGTGCCGCACTTCGACCTCTAGCTGACCGGCCACCTCTGGCTTGGGGCTGTGGTTTCGAGCCCTTGTCTGAGCGTATGTGGCATGGAGATAGGGGCGCTTTCTCAACCTCTTGGGTTTCCTCCGGGCACTCCGGTTTCCTCAAAGGTATATCAAAGACTCGAAACGTTTTCCATATAATTATAAACAAATACTATAATAATGTACTAATATGTAAATATATTAGTATGCATTCACTAATATAATTTACAAGGAAGTTTTGTAAATAGATGTACATAATATGTGTATGTTAATTGAATTAAAAATCAATTCGCCATAGGGGATCACGGTGGCTAAGTGGATAAGGCGCTGGTTCGCTAGCCTGGAGGTCGAGTGTTCGATCCCTGCATTGGCCGAGCAAGTTCATCTCGATTTTCCGGCGTGATTTCCCCTTGTCAGTGATGCAGAAGGAGGGCCTGACAAGGACAGCTGCCTAGTCGTTCGGATGGGACGAAAAACCGAGGTCCCGTGTACAAATTGGAGTGCACGTAAAAGATCCCTTGGCAGTTGGAATTCGATATAAGAGTAGGCCGTAGCGCCGCTGTCCGGGCAAAAATTTCCCTCATAGCACACTGTATGGCGTATGCCCGTCTTCAATTGGCCCAGGTTAGGTGCTTAAGCGTAGGACGTTAAACCCCATTTCATTCATTCATTCAATTCGCCATACTATTTTATATAAAAGTTTGACTGATATTTTGTGAGAAGATTCGTAATTGTTATAAATTGTTCTTATCCCTTTGTAAAGAATATTTTTTTGCAATAAAATATGCTTTAGTAGTAAAACAAAAGAATATTATGTACAATTAAAAACATTGCCCGGGGTTTTACACTTATACTATAACAGTTGATACCGATGATAAAACTCCTTTACATTTAAAATATACATTTTAATGTCATACATTACAATATTTGGGACTTTATATATCAAGATACGTTGTGGGAGATAGCGAGCGGGCAGTTCTCACTGTAATAGTTAAAAACTAGATAATGTAGAGGGAATTTGCTGAAAATTTCAATCAAATTGATCCACTATGAACCAAGATTTTAGCGATTGTATTTTCAGCCTAGTCATGATCATCATTACTGAAGCCGGTACGATAAAAAAACATTGTCTGGATTTCATGATTAAATCATGAATGAAAGTTGAACAGCAAATCGGATTCCCATCCATCAAATATCGCAGGCTAGTGATGGCATCCAGAGTTGATTATGGTCTGGATAAGTTAATTAATGTGTTAATAATAATTTAGATAACATTTCAAGACCTGCAATAGGCAGATTTATCTCTTGCATTATGTATGTTTAAATCGACATGATGTGAAAAAAATAAACTGAATTGGAAAATATCCAGAACGCGACCCTCTAGATCGTTCATTATTGTAATTTCAGTAGTAAAATAATTAAAGGCTCAATACCACTCTTATTGTAAGTAACTGAATAATATTCCCTAATCATTATTCTGGTCATAAAAAATGTACTCTTTGATGATACAAATTTCATCTTAACACACCGAGTTTAAACAAAATTAGAAAAATTAAACTACATGATTTGAAAACCTTTACGTAAACCTTAGATTTAAAAATATTTTCGAACCCTCTGGACAAGTAAAATTGATGTAATTGGTAATTTACATAACGGGTACGACATTTAATCATCTAGTAGTTAAAAAAATGCTATTTTTTCTGGACCTGTCAAGCCAGCGGGGGTGTTATTATTGTCCCTTTAAAATTTATAGAAGTGTTTTTTTGACTTTCATTCCATGCGAAACAGAGCCAACCCATCCTACTAAAGTACACAGGAAGTGGGACAGACAGCAAATTAAACGTTTGATATACATGTACTAAATATGGATTCGAATTTCTTTGATTCATGCAAAACAAAGTCCAGCCATCCTACTACAGTACACAGGAACTTGATCAAACAGCCAATTAGACTTTCATTGTACTATGGAGTCGAATCAAATGATTTTACACGGAAAAAAAAGAGTCGAATCAAATGATTTTACAAGAAAAAACATCAAATGCATTAAATATCTTTAGACGTGTAACAACCTAATTAATATGACTAATTTCTTAAATATTTAAATGGTCATTATAGATGATTAGAAAAAGAGCTGACAGTTCTCACTAGATATTTTAAAGGGAATATGAAGAAAATTATAATCAAATTGCTCCACTCTCAACCCTAGCCTCGACCATCATTATTAAAGTCGGTACGATAAAAAAATTATTATCAAATTGCTCCACTCACAGCCTAGCCTCGACCATCATTATTAAAGTCGGTACGATAAAAAAATTATAATCAAATTGCTCCACTCACAGCCTAGCCTCGACCATGATTATTAAAGTCGGTAGGATAAAAACATAGTCTCGATTATCCATTTTACGATGAAATCATTAATGAGGGTTGAAAAGCAAACCGGATTCAATTCAAGTGAAAATCCGACAGATAAGATGGCACCGAGAGTTGATAAGCGGTTTTTTTTTATTTTAAAAAATGTCGAATTAAACATATATTATGCATGAGCTAAATCTGTCTTTTGCTTATCTGTATTTAGGCCTGAAATGTTATTTGCATTATTAGTTAGACATTATCCAGACCATAATTAACTATCGATGTCATCGCTAACCCGCGAACTTTAGTTGATAATGAGCCGATTTACTGCATAGCTTCACGATTTAATTATTAAAGGGATGATAGAAACTATTATGTTTGTCGTATTGACTTTAGTAATGATGATAGAGGCTAGGTTGAAATTTCAATCGCATAATTCTCTGTACATAGTGCACCAAATTGAATGAATTTTCTGCGAATGCCTTTACATTATCACGTAACAGATGACCCCGTGTACAATTTTATTGTTGCTGATAGAAGCCATATAAAATTTCTCCTTTTCCATAAAAATGAAATGAAATGAAATGGGGTTTAACGTCCTACTGTTTTTCTCCTAACCTGGGCTAATTAAGACGGGCATACCCCCACTATGGGGGAAATTTTGCCCGGGCAGCAGCGCTACGGCCTACTCTTATATCGAATTGCCACTGCCAAGGGATCTTTTATAAAATTATAAAATTATTCCAAAAATCAGTTTTATGTTACGACTGTGTTGTGAATCCCACTCAATAAATAACAAATCAGTTAGTCTCGGTCACCCAGAACCCCCTAGTCTTCAACGTACGGAGGGTCTAGGACCGTTGTCAATTTTTGGATAATTACTGGATAATCAATCTACTACATAAAAAAAACCCGGTTACGCATGGGCAATGGAACCTTTTGGCTAAAGTCCCGGTAAGTGATAGATATTATGAAGCCGGGTCGATTTTGCTAGATTCTATAAAGCGAGGCAGAAATTTATCCCACAATTCACTTGGCACATCTATTATTAGAAACAAAAAATAGACGAGAAAATAGCACGGATCGCGATAAAGAATTAAGAAGATTGTGAGAAGCCATACGTCTGATTCATGACGAGAGAAAATAACCATTTCAATTAAAACCTTTACAAAATTCTTTTAGAGAGTGTCATTGTTGACAAGCGAGATGTTTTGATAGATTCAGTACGTGGTAACTTAAAGGACCTTAGTCCGTAACTCAAAATTCTCCAAAACCTTTAACATCGAAAACACGAATTATTGGCCATTTTAAATCAACATCGATGATGTAAACTTACCGGGAAAAGATGAGCTTCTGATATCCGATATTTTAGATAATATAATTTTTTTAACATTGATACACGAATTGTGTACCATAATTGTGTGGCAATATTTCGGCAGGACGTGCATTCAGAATTCTAATATCTTGCCGGATTGGACAGACAAGAATGAAATGGTACTCGTTTTAAACACATTTAAAATTACAATTTTCACAAACAAGTTTTTAGTAATGGCATGGATGACATTGAGGTCTTTTTCCCACTGGACCATTCATTTTTTCGCATAAGCATTGGAGTGGTTTAATAAAAGATTTAATTAATTCTTTCAAATATTTCACGTGGATATGAACACATTTCAGATTGTAGTTAAAAACCAAATTAATACTACCAAATTGTTTAAAGATGTATAATTATTCAAGATAATTTTCTCTTGCAGGTCACGTTGTTTCCCCTTGTCAGTGATGCAGGGTGGAGGGTCTGCTAAGGGCATCTATTTAGTCGTTCGGATGGGACGAAAAACCGAGGACTCATATACACATTGGCGTGCACGGAAAAAATCCCTTGGCAATTGGAATTCGATATAAGAGTAGGCCGTAGCGCCAGTTTACGAGACGAACAGCAAGACGTTAAAGATATATTAGTTAAGATATAGGTAAGAACTACCCATTCTTGCTATAATAGTTCGAAAGAAGGTGATGTAAAATGAATAATTTAAAAATGTCATTTAAGTTACTCTATTGCAAGCGAAGATATTTGCCTTTGATGGTTTGATAGACGTGGGCAATAATTCAACCAAGGTCCTGGTTGATAGAAGCTAAGACTGGAACCGCCTGCAACCCACCACATTGATTAAATCAAAAGTATCGCTGAAACGTTTTAATCTGTTTAATATCGGAGAAATCTGATGCCATCCAGAGTTGATTAAGGCCTGGATCAGTTAATTGATGTCTAATGAATACTTTAGAAAGCATTATAGGCTCAAAGAATATCTTGCTATAGGCAGATTTAGCTCTTAACTAATGTATCTTTAAACCCATTTCATTTAATTTAATTTTATAGTTTTGGTTTAAACAAATTTTAATTTCATTAGTGAGTCACGGATATATTTAACATACTATATATTATAGAACCAGTAACAAGAACTGCTTCTTATGTAAAATCGCTTAGGTTTGTCAAGCTGTGTCCCATCCGAACGACTGGATAGCTGTCCTTGTCAGGCCCGTCCTGCATCACTGACAATGGGAAACCCAAACCTAAAAACAGTGATAACATATGGCCCGAACTAAAGTAATTTTAATGAACTGTTCAATATAGTCCCCTTTTCTTATATTTTTTTAACTACTATAGCAAGAACAGCCACCTTTTTATCTAGATGCATCTTTTATATTTTTCTACAGTAAATTTGAAGTAAGAATTCAGAAAAAAATGGTTTTAGTTTGTTTTATTTTCCATTCACGCATGTTATATTTAATGAAAAAATAATATATCATTGCAACCAAATTTAGAAACAACAAAATTGTGTGATCCCTATTCTATTTGTGGGTTTCTATTTGAAAGCATAACATCTGGAAAGGCTTTAACAACATGTTTTCATCGGCATGGCGGAACTGTACATCGCAATATCAACTGCGCGTGTCTATATACATTGTACCTATTGCACAAGGTATGGAAACATATTAATGACATAATGAATTAACAGACACCACAATCCCCAAGTAGACATGTATACTGATTCCGGGCAGTGACAACAACATTGTTTTAACATTGGAAGCTGCAGGGTGTTTGCATTCTTGAACACCCCCAGTGAAATCAATTGCTTAAGCTGTTTTTTAATTCTAAATCTGTAACAGCTATGAATTGAATTCAACTTCGTCCACCTGTCATTTGGATTAAAACTAATGCTAGGTTCACACGGTCGCGATTCACGCTACGATTGAGAGAGAGAGAGAGTTAGAAAGAGAGAGGGGAGAGAGAGGGGGAGAGAGAGATAGGGGGAGAGAGAGGGGGAGAGAGATGGGGTATAACGTCCACTCGATACAAACTAGGTCATAATATGGTTTAATTTTATTTCAATGATTTGCTTGCTCGTAGGGGTCTTTAGTAGTAGGAGGACACCAGACGACCCAGAGATAACCCACAAGGCTGGACAGGCGACCCTACTCCTTGCCACGTACAACTGAGGATTCAAAACCACACCAGTTGACCTAATGACAGGCTTTAGGACACAGCGCGCGCACGCTAACCATTCAGCCACTCAACCCCCCGCTAAGCTACTATTAAAATCGTGGTTTTAATCGTGGTGATCCTAACAGTTCCCACTGTCAAGAATCGCGCTACGATTGGAATCATGGTTTTAATGATGGAGTAATTGTGGTGATCATTTGTAACACTATTAGTGTAAAACAGAAGATCGGTTTAGTAAATATAGGATTTATTTACAACAGGAACACATCTATAAAATACAGCAATACAGGTACTTAAACTATACAAGAACTAGTCTACAACAGGAACACATCTACATAACGAGGGCTGAAAGCCAAAAGTGTCTATCTCCAAAATTGCCAAAAATTAGTTAAATACACCAAACAGTTCGAAATTTCGTGAAGTTTCTCAGCAAAAATTATCTAAGTCCTATCTTTATAAATAATGACGCAACAAAGAAGTCATATATTGTTAAGTACAGAACCACCGTATCTCCAGATAGACAGTTCTTGCTGACATTTTTTTTGCTAAATGATATGTTTTTACATATGGAACTTAATGCAAGATATGTATATATCCCACTTGTACAGTTCTTGCTGATAAAAAAATGCCGAAACTGTCTTGTCAATGTACCAGAACAGGATATCTCCAATGTTGACTTCCCATATTGGGAGAATTTATATCGACCAGAAGTGTCTATAATCCATTATTATGAAATAAATTGAAAACTACTGCAATAAACCTATTGATCATTCAGCATTTGTTTTCAGCTAATTAATACACACGTAATTACCAAAAATCATCTAAATTCAACAATTACCTAATTTTTATAATTCAGTCAAACTTTAAATCTTCATTTTCTCAAAACGTCAATTTTGGAGATAGGCAGTCTTGGCTTTCAGCCCTCGATAATATTAAATCTACTATTATGCCACTCTGCCAGGGCAGCGGCTGGGCTCGGGTGAGTCCATATACTCGTCCAAGTCTTTCTTCTCCCCCGGCTCCTTGCTTACTAACTGTCAGTCAACTACTCAATATATAGGCATCGGGATATAGATAAGACACATAGTCATATCTTCAACTGTTTCTTTTATCTCGTCACGGCATGTGCAGATCATAGTAGCTTCGTCTACACTAGCAGCATTGACCGCCTACACTAGCCTTTTAAATGCCGTTTTTTTCCTAAAACGCGGGTTTTTTATAAGATCTCAATTTCAGATCTTATAATATAATGTCGCCAGTTGTAGCAATATGAATACAATACCGAGCTATATTTCGTTTCGTTTTTTTATACTTTCGATGGCCAATATAGCATGAAGAGCTAACCGGCCGTAGCAGGCGAAAGGTTTCCACTTTCACGATACGATTTAGATCGTTGTTTTAATCATGGAGTAATCGTGGTGGTCCTACCAGGCCTTATAATAGATGTCGTCAGTCGCAGCAATCGTGTTAATGGTTTCGAAAGGTATCTGAACGTATCTGCACCTATTATATCGTGGACGCAATAGGGACAACTCTACCGTAACTCATCGCACATCATTGGGAATCTAGCATTAAGTCAAAACAATTGAAGGATTTACTGACACGAGAAAACATACATACTTATCCATCTTTGTACAATGCCACCATTTCTGACGAGCTCCGTGGACAGGTGAACGAAAAAGTACTTTAAAATGTTATTAGCTAGCTAGTGCTGAATTTAATCAGTTTGTGTTGGCCTACATGTACCTTTTATCTTTTCATCGTTTACCATGGAGCAAAGCAGCACAGTTTCATACAATCGTAAAGCTAATACATATATATTCGGATGTATGTATTTCCGATATATATATATTCAATATCATTTTAAAATGGTGGCCTACCTTTTATCTATTTATCGTTTACCATGGAGCAAAGCAGGACAATTGTATACCACCGTAAAGATAATAGGTCCGGATGTATGTATTTCCGATATATATTTAACATCATTTTAAAATCCGTTTTCTCTCCTCTAGGGAGCTAGCCAGAAATAAATAATTGCTAATAACTACAACACTGATATGAGCTATGCCGAGAGAGAGAGAGAGAGAGAGAGAGAGAGATGGGGTTTAAGGTCCACTCGTCACACACTAGGTCTTTTCGGGACTCACATATGGTTTTTAATTTTATTTGAATAATTCGCTTGCGCGTAGGGGTCTTTAGCAGTTGGAGGAAACCGGAGGGCCCGGAGTAAGCCCACGAGGTCGGACAGGCGACCCTACTCCTTGTCACATACAATTGGGGATTCAATCTATGCCTAGAGAGAGAGAGAGGGATAGAGAAAGAGGGAGAAAGAGAGAAAGATGGGGTTTAAAGTCCACTCGTCACACACTAGGTCATTTCGGGACTAACATATAGTTTTTAATTTTATTTGAATAATTCGCTTGCGCGTAGGGGTCTTTGGCAGTGGGAGGAAACCGGAGGACCCGGAGTAAACCCACGAGGTTGGACAGACGACCCTCCTCCTTGTCAGGTACAACTGGGGATTCAAAACCACGCCAGTTGACTAAATGACAAGCTTTTTGATACAGTGCGAACTGTTGCTAATAAAGCACAATATTATGTATTGTTGCTTGTAGAACTGATATTATACACAAACTATATTCCTTGGCATTACCACATGTTTTACAAACCTCTGGTCATTATTGGGGTGGGGGGATAGCAAGTGCGGCCTGTCACTGAGTCAACAGGCGTGTTTTTGATTCGCCGGTTGTACGTGGCAAGGAGTAGGGTCACCTGTCCAACCTTGAGTTAAAATTAAACCATATGTTAGTCTCGAAATGACCAAATTGTGTCGAGTGGACGTTAGAGCCCATTTCTCTCTCTCTCCCTCTCTCTCTCTCTCTATCTTCAGTAGCCTACTTTGTGCATAAAAGTAAGACGTTTAAACCCCATTCCATTCACGAACGTTTGCCAACATTGTAGTAGTGTCAATATTATCTTTAAAATCTTTTGGATATTGTTACTGTATTGCTTTAATATAAATTAGGTTCTTGATTACAAAACTAGTTTACCATCTATTAATACTTGTATTCTTCTTCTAAACATATTATGTACAAAACTTGTATTGAGGGAGCCATTGATTTTTAAAATTCAGTCAAACTTTAAATCTTCATTTTCTCAAAACGTCAATTTTGGAGATAGGCAGTTTTGGCTTTCAGCCCTCGATAATATTAAATCTACTATTCTGCCACTCTGCCAGGGCAGCGGCTGGGCTCGGGTGAGTCCATATACTCGTCCAAGCATTTCTTCTCCCCCGGCTCCTTGCTTACTAACTGTCAGTGAACTACTCAATATATAGGCATCGGGATATAGATAAGACACATAGTCATATCTTCAACTGTTTCTTTTATCTCGTCACGGCATGTGCAGATCATAGTAGCTTCGTCTACACTAGCAGCATTGACCGCCTACACTAGCCTTTTAAATGCCGGTTTTTTCCTAAAACGCGGGTTTTTTCAATTTCTCAATTTCAGATCTTATAATATAATGTCGCCAGTTGTAGCAATATGAATACAATACCGAGCTATATTTCGTTTCGTTTTTTTATACTTTCGATGGCCAATATAGCATGAAGAGCTAACCGGCCGTAGCAAGCGATAGGTTTCCACTTTCACGATACGATTTAGATCGTTGTTTTAATCATGGAGTAATCGTGGTGGTCCTACCAGGCCTTATAATAGATGTCGTCAGTCGCAGCAATCGTGTTAATGGTTTCGAAAGGTATCTGAACGTATCTGCACCTATTATATCGTGGACGCAATAGGGACAACTCTACCGTAACTCATCGCACATAATTGGGAATCTAGCATTAAGTCAAAACAATTTAAAGATTTACTGACACGAGAAAACATACATACTTATCCATCTTTGTACAATGCCACCATTTCTGACGAGCTCCGTGGACAGGTGAACGAAAAAGTACTTTAAAATGTTATTAGCTAGCTAGTGCTGAATTTAATCAGTTTGTGTTGGCCTACATGTACCTTTTATCTTTTCATCGTTTACCATGGAGCAAAGCAGCACAGTTTCATACAATCGTAAAGCTAATACATATATATTCGGATGTATGTATTTCCGATATATATATATTCAATATCATTTTAAAATGGTGGCCTACCTTTTATCTATTTATCGTTTACCATGGAGCAAAGCAGGACAATTGTATACCACCGTAAAGATAATAGGTCCGGATGTATGTATTTCCGATATATATTTAACATCATTTTAAAATCCGTTTTCTCTCCTCTAGGGAGCTAGCCAGAAATAATGTGTACATAACAAGCAGCTCGCTAGTGTTGCTAATAACTACAACACTGATATGAGCTATGCCGAGAGAGAGAGAGAGAGAGAGAGAGAGAGAGATGGGGTTTAAGGTCCACTCGTCACACACTAGGTCTTTTCGGGACTCACATATGGTTTTTAATTTTATTTGAATAATTCGCTTGCGCGTAGGGGTCTTTAGCAGTTGGAGGAAACCGGAGGGCCCGGAGTAAGCCCACGAGGTCGGACAGGCGACCCTACTCCTTGTCACATACAATTGGGGATTCAATCTATGCCTAGAGAGAGAGAGAGGGATAGAGAAAGAGAGAGGAAGAGAGAAAGATGGGGTTTAAAGTCCACTCGTCACACACTAGGTCATTTCGGGACTAACATATAGTTTTTAATTTTATTTGAATAATTCGCTTGCGCGTAGGGGTATTTGGCAGTGGGAGGAAACCAGAGGACCCGGAGTAAACCCACGAGGTTGGACAGACGACCCTCCTCCTTGTCAGGTACAACTGGGGATTCAAAACCACGCCAGTTGACTAAATGACAAGCTTTTTGATACAGTACGAACTGTTGCTAATAAAGCACAATATTATGTATTGTTGCTTGTAGAACTGATATTATACACAAACTATATTCCTTGGCATTACCACATGTTTTACAAACCTCTGGTCATTATTGGGGTGGGGGGATAGCAAGTGCGGCCTGTCATTGAGTCAACAGGCGTGTTTTTGATTCGCCGGTTGTACGTGGCAAGGAGTAGGGTCACCTGTCCAACCTTGAGTTAAAATTAAACCATATGTTAGTCTCGGAATGACCAAATTGTGTCGAGTGGACGCTAGACCCCATTTCTCTCTCTCCCTCTCTCTCTCTATCTTCAGTAGCCTACTTTGTGCATAAAAGTAAGACGTTTAAACCCCAGTCCATTCACGAACGTTTGCCAACATTGTTGTAGTGTCAATATTATCTTTAAAATCTTTTGGATATTGTTACTGTATTGCTTTAATATAAATTAGGTTCTTGATTACAAAACTAGTTTACCATCTATTAATACTTGTATTCTTCTTCTAAACATATTATGTACAAAACTTGTATTGAGGGAGCCATTGTTACAACCCCTATTGTAATAACACCCCCTATTGTAATAAATGTAATAAATGTAATAAATGTAATAAATGTAATAAATGTAATAAATGTAATAAATGTAATAAATGTAATAAAATTTCAGTCAACCCCAATTGTAATATCAACCCCTATTGTAATAAATGTAATAATTGTAATACAATTTTACTTAACCCCTATTTTAACATCATTCCCTATTGTAATAATTGTAATAAATGTACATTACCATACATATTTAGAAGTAATGGCATGCGTTTACACTGCATAAAATATTATGAAACACCACAACTGAAAACATGACTAAAAGCCGTTAAGGAGTTTGGAGAAATTATTAAAATGGAAGGTCCAACCCCTATTTCAATGAATGATATTTATATAAATATAAAGTACGATCTCTGAAAGATCGGTCGTCAGGGGATTTTTATCATCTTTTCCGTATGCATATCGGATAAAATAATTTTACTTAAAGCGTTTTTTAAATCCTTCTCTACACTTAGACACATTTATTACAATAGGGGTTGATATTACAATAGGGGTTACACGACGTAACCCCTATTGTAATAAAATTTCTGTCAACCCCTATTGTAATAATTGTAATAAATATGTTTTGCCATGCCAATAAAATCGACATCTAACTTTAAAGGGACAATAACACTCTTGCTGGATTGAAAGGTTCCGGAAAAATAGCCTTATTCTAACTACTGTCCTACCTGTTGTGTAAATTATCCATTATAACCTATCTTACTTGTCCAGAGGGTTCGAAAATATGTTTAAATCCAGGTTGCATTTGAAAAGGCTTACGTAAGGCTTTTCAAACCATGTTACGGCATGTAGTTGAAATTTTTCAATTTTATAATTAGGTGTGTTAAGATGAAGTTTGTATCATTTATTAATTGGAATATTGTAAAATAGTACAATTTGTTGACCAGAATAAAAATTGGGACATATTATTCATTTACAACAAGAGTGGTACTGGGGCTTTAAAGGTTAGGTCTATGGATTTTGATCACCATTTCCGTATAAATATATTTGAGTACTGGTATGCCTTTACACCGTATAAAATATTATGAAACAACACCACCGAAAACATGTTTTGAAGCCGTTTGCAGGATTATTAAAATGTAATGTCAATCCCTATTGTAATCTATACTGTATAGAATAGTATGACCCCACACCGAAATCGTGTCTCAAAGCAATTTGGAGAATTAATCAAATGGAATGTATATTCTCTGAAAGATCGGTCGTCTTGGGATTTTGAACATATTTTTCGTATGCAAATCAGATAAAATAATCGACCCAATTGCATTTTGTACATTCTCATCTATAGTTAAATACAGTTATTACAATAGAATGAATGAAATGGAGTTTAACGCCCTACGCTTAAGCACCGTACCTGGGCTAACTGAAGACGGGCATATGCCATACAGTGTGCTATGAGGGGAAATTTTTGCCCGGGCAGCGGCACTACGGCCTACTCTTATATCGAATTCCAACTGCCAAGGGATCTTTTACGTGCACTCCAATGTGTACACGGGACCTCGGTTTTTCGTCCCATCCGAACGACTAGGCAGCTGTCCTTGTCAGGCCCTCCTTCTGTATCACTGACAAGGGGAAATCATGTCGGAAAATCGAGATGAACTTTCTCGGCCAATGCAGGGATCGAACACTCGACCTCCAGGCTAGCGAACCAGCGCCTTATCCACTTAGCCACCGTGATCCCCTTATTACAATAGAGGTTGATGTTTCAATAAGGGTTACACGGTATAACCCCTATTGCAATACAATTTCTGTCAACCCCTATTGTAATATTTGTAATAAATGTGTTTTGCCATGCCAATAAAATCGACACCTAACTTTAAAATTCTATGGTTTGGATCACCATGTCCGCACCAGTATATACGATAATGGTATACATTTATACTGTATAGAATATTATGAAACAAAACAACCGAAATCATATCTTAAAATTGTTTCGAGAATTAGTCAAATGAAATTTCAACCCCTATTGTAATCATTGATATTTGAATAAACGTAAAGTATGATCTCTGGAAATTCTGTCGTCTGAGGATATTGGAAACTTTTTCCATGTTCACATCAGAAAAAATTATCCGTATGCATATCGGATAAAATTATTCTCCTTTAAATCCTTATCTACACTTAGTCACATTTATTACAATAGGGGTTGATATTACAATAGGGGTTGCACGACGTAACCCCTATTGTAATAAATGTGTTTGTCATGCCAATAAAATCGACACCTAACTGTAAAAGTCGATAGATTTTCATCACCATTATTAGCGTATCAATATAAAAGGTAATATTATACTTAATACTGCATAGAATATTATGAAACAAAACCACCGAAACATGTTTTGAAACCGTTTGGAGCATTATTAAAATGGAATGTCAACCCCTGTTGTAATCAATGGTATTTAAATAAACGTTGAGTATTTTTTTCTGAAGTATCTGTCGTCTGAGGACTTTAAACATCTTTTCCGTGTGCATATCAGACAAAACAACCCTCCTTTAGAATTTTTAAAATCCTTCTCTACACTTAGACTTATTTATTACAATAGGGGTTGATATTACAATAGGAATTACACGTCATAACTCCTATTGTAATACAATTTATGTCAACCCCTGTTGTAATAAATATGTTTTGCCATGTCAATAAAATCGACACCTAACTTTAAATGTCGATGGATTTTGATCACTGTATAGAATATTATGATACCCCCCCCCCCCCCCACACACTTAAATCATGTCTCAAAGCCAGCCGTTTGAAGAATTAATAAAATGGAATGTCAACACCTATTGCAATCAACGATATTTAATAAAAAAAAAAGTAAAGTATAATTATATCGTCTCTGAAAGGTCGGTTGTCTGAGGATTTTGAATATCGTTTCCGTGTGCATATCAGATAAAACAATCCTCCTGGATTTTAATCACCATATCCCTATAAATATGTAAGAGTACTGGTATCACCATATCTCTATCAATATATAAGAGTACTCTTATATATTGATAGTGATATGGTTATCAAAATCCATTGACATTTATTAGGTGTCGATTTTATTAACACGGCAAAACTTATTTATTACAATTATTACAATAGGGGTTAACAGAAATTTTATTACCATACCATAGGGGTTATGTCGTGTAACCCCTTATTGTAATACCAACCCCTATTGTAATAAATGTGTCTAAGTGTAGAGAAGGATATTAAAAAAAAACAACAGGATGATTGTTTTATCTGATGTTCACACGGAAAAGATATTCAAAATACTCAGACGATAGACCTTTCAGGGACGATATATACTTTACTTTGTTTTTTTTTTATTAAATATCATTGATTGCAATAGGGGTTGACATTCCATTTGATTAACTCTCCAAACGGCTGGCTTTGAGACATGATTTCGGTGTTTTTTTTATCATAATATTCTATACCGTATAAAGATATACCAGTACTCTTACATATTGATACGGATATGGTGATCAAAATCCATCGACATTTAAAGTTAGGTGTCGATTTTATTGACATGGCAAAACATATTTATTACAATAGGGGTTGACAGAAATTGTATTACAATAGGGGTTATGCCTTGTAACCCCTATTGTAATATCAACCCCTATTGTAATAAATAAGTCTAAGTGTAGAGAAGGATTTTAAAAATGCTATAGGGGGGTTGTTTTATCTGATATGCACACGGAAAAGATATTCAAAGTCCTCAGACGACAGATATTTCAGAAAAAAATACTCAACGTTAATTTAAATACCATTGATTACAATAGGGGTTGACATTCCATTTTAATAATGCTCCAAACGGCTTCAAAACATGTTTCGGTGGTTTTGTTTCATAATATTATATGCAGTATTAAGCATATTATCTTATATATTGATACGCTAATGGTGATGAAAATATATAGGCTTTTACAGTTAGGTGTCGATTTTATTGCCATGACAAACACATTTATTACATTTATTACATAGGGGTTGACATAAATTGTATTACAATAGGGGTCGGTGTGTAACTCCTATTGTAACATCAACCCCTATTGTAATACATGTGGCTAAGTGTAGAGAAGGATTTAAAAAATGCTATAAGGAGAATTATTTTATCCGATATGCATACGGATCAGATGATCGAAATCCCCAGTCGACCGATCTTTCAAAGATTATACTTTACGTTTATTTAAATATCATTGATTGCAATAGGGGTTGGACATTCCATTTTAATAATGTTTTCGGTTGTGGCGTTTAATAATATTCTACGCAGTGTAAACGCATGCCATTACTTCTAGATATTGATACTCAGATGGTTATCAAATTAAATCGACTTTTTCATTTAGATGTCGAATTTATTGTATGGTAATATACATTTATTACAATAGGGGTTGATATTACAAAAGGGGTTGATTGAAAATTTATTACATTTATTACAATAGGGGTCGTTATTACAATAGGGGCTGTAACAAGCCATAGTCTAGCTTGGCTAGGAGACGATGTTATGTTAGACTTATGTTAAGAAAACTATTTTTGACACATAGATCTTCAGGAACTACCGTTCATTCCAACTCGAAGGTCATAAAATGAAATAATGGGGCTTAGCCCTTTGAACAAATTGTTCCGACTACGTTTACGTGCACGCCCTCGGTCCAGTATCACAATCTCTCTCTCTCCCCTCTCTCTCTCTCCCTCGTTCCGTCTAGTCTCGTGTCCAGCCGTTTCCATCCAGAGTTTATAAACCTTTCCACAGACAAAGCAATCTCATTAGGCACCTGGTTAATGTCACATATCATATCGGTTTGACATTCAGTACAGTTTATCAGACAAACAAAGCTAGATAAGACATGCAATCAACAAGTTAAGGTTACATAATGACATAATGAATGCTACCAAGATCTCCAGGGTCTGACTTGTTGATTTGATATTAAAATTACTTTCACATGTCAAGATGACAAGGGAGCATAATAGGAAAACAATGATTATAAACTGTAGTGGGGTTGGATGGCTGAATGGTTAGCGTGCGCGCGTTGTACGTGACAAGGGGTATGGTCGTCTGTCCAACCTCGTATGTTTTCTCCGTATCCTCTGGTTTCCTCCCCTGCTAAATACCCCTACGCGCAAGCGAATTATTGAAATAAAATTAAACCATATGTTAGTCCCGAAATGACCTAATTTGTTTCGAGTGGACGTTAAACCCCATTTCTCTCCCCACCCCCTCTCCCTCTCTCTCTCTCTCTTTATATACTGTTATACTCCATCAATAGTTCCCCGGAGTAATTTAGCATTTAGAAACGTGATTGAAATATGGTTAACAGATAGAACTCATCTGTTTCTATATTCTGACAACATAAATACATAAAAAATGAACGATAAATCAAAAAGGTAATCTGATCAACAAAAGGTAATTTGATTTAAAAAGTTTGATCAGAAAATGGTAATTTGATCAATAATGTAATTATAGACGCGCAGGATTATCAAATAAGTAGCAAACATAATCACTATTAATACTGTCACGAATAATTCATTTTAGGGTTCGTTTTCACAATCCCTGAAACTGTAGTGATTTGTGTATTTATGGTAATTGATTCCAAATGAAGAGAACGTAACCAATTAAAGATTTACATTTACATATGCTGTTTTGAGGAACGAAGCTTTGTGAGTTAACTGGAGATCATGGCGATAAACTGGTGATACCGCACAAGCATATGCAGGTTTGAGGAACGGAGCTTCATGAGCTTACAGGACATCAATTCGAAATGAAATGGGGTTAAACGTCCTACTGTTCTGCACCTAACCTTGGCTAATGAGAAGGGCATATGTCATGTGTGCTATGACGGAAATTTTGCCCAGGCAGCGGCGCTACGGCTTACTTTTATATCGAACTCCAAATGCCAAGCTATCTTTTACGTGCACGCCAATGTGTACACGGGACCTCCTTTTTCGTTCTTGTCAGGCCCTCCGCGGGAAACCACGCCCGAAAATCTGGATGAACTTTCTCGGCCAATGCAGGGATCGAAGGACATCAATTGGATATGGAAAAGGTAGTAAATGAATTTGCGATGTAATTGGTGTTTTACGGCGTTAATAACAAAAGTCTGCTGATTTGCGTAAGTTTAAACGGACGGCAGGGAAATGTACCACTTATAAAAACTACTGACATACAGGCTTTGCAAACAAATGAAATATAAGAGAGTGTGTTAAGTGACAAGCAGCTTAACATGATGCCAATGTTAAACACAGACGATGACGATCCTATATTCAAAGTTAGTATTTATTGCACAGTTGGGTTTAGAATTTCCGCATTTTTTTTTTCTAAACAATATTTTTATTGAATATTAGGATTAGGAAACAGGCAAAGCCTATATAATCCCTCTCCCATAAATTTTAACACGTAAAGTAATAAAACAAAGGAATCATGTACACTATTTAGAATATAATACATAAATATAACTATTTTCAATCAATCAGTCAATTATTACGGCAGTTGTATCTCCACTCAACGTTAAAAGACTTTGTTTGATGAACAATTATATTTCTGAAATATGTTAGTCCAAAATGACATAGTTTGTGTCGAGTGGACGTTAAACCTCACTTCTCTTTCTATATATATATAGTATTTCTGAAATACACGATTCTATTTAAGTGACATTTCGCTACCATTTAACCCGATGTTGAGTTGCATGTAGTCCGCGTAATAGACGATTACATGCTACCCGGAGATTACGCCCGAAGTCCAGATGTATTTACGTAAAAGTACGGGTCCAAGGATCAGATCTTGTGGTACACCATATTTAGTTGGCCTTGATCCGGATGTACAGCCACCGATAACAACAACCTTACATGTCAAACAGATGGAATACTCCGACAGAACACAACCCCGAAATGGCTTTTTAAAGACGACACAACCGTATTGACGTGCCCGTTTTCATTAGCTTAGTTTAGGAGCAGAACAGTTGGACGTTAAACCCCACTTAATTTCATTTCTGTTTTTATCGAATGCAGCACTCATACCAAGCAACAGGTTGAGGCATATATTTGTTAGCACTATGCACTAGTTGAGTGCCGTGTCCTATCCTGACTGCAGATGGGAAATGTTCATCAAGTTTGTTCGTCAGTGGCAGTTGCCACATTCTCTACTAAAGGGGGATTTGCGAGGAGCCTGATTTACTCTTGTTAGTGATGCAGGACCGAGGGCGTGCACGTAAACGTAGTCGGAACAATTTGTTCAAAGGGCTAAGCCCCATTTCATTTATGACCTTCGAGATGAATGAACGGTAGTTCCTGAAGATCTATGTGTCAAAAATAGTTTTCTTAACATATGTACTAACATTCCCTGTGTCTACTGCTGATCATGTAAGTATTGGATCTAAATCGCATTAGTGGCAATTGGAAATTTGTTTTAATGCCCTATTCACTGTTGCTGAATCAAAATATATCAATAACGGTCCTATGGATGGGACAGTGTGAATTGAAGTTTGTGCTGAACCTTTATTGGTGCGACCTTGCCCTTCTCATTGATTGATGGTTGACAACCTAGCACAAATTATGTAAGAGTTAAATCTGCCTATTTACGGTCTTTCGTTGGGCCTTAAATGTAATTTAATGTATTAATTAGACATTTATTAACATGCCAAGACCATAATCAACCCCCGATGCCATCGTTTAGATCCGATTTATGTAGATTAGAACGGTTCCACCATGTAATGATTTAATCGTAAATGATGAAGCTAGGCTCGAATAGCCAGTACAGTCTATGCTCATAATACAGTAATTCGTATGCAATTTTCAAAATATTTATTTTGCATTATCGACTTTTGAACTATTATAGCAAGATTGGTCAGTGCCCTTTATCTAATGGGGGAGGGGTAGCACGTGCGCGCTGTATCAAGCGAATTATTGAAATAAAATTCAACCATGTGTTAGTACGGAAATGACGTACTTTGTGTCGAGTGCACTATACCCCTCCCCCACTCTCTCTTGCATTATCTAATTTTGAAGTATTATAGCAAGAAAGTTTCTAATAGTTGATTCAGATAGCCATATAATAGTTTGTAACCTCCTCTTTAAAAATTCTAAACGTCATCTTATATCACGAATGATGCACGCGGGCCAACCAATGTGACAGGATATCGCAAACTTAATTATGTACATGGCTATATAGATTATTTCATGTCAACTAGGATATTGTATCGTGAGTGAAAAAGAGTCAGTATCTATACAAATCACTGGTTATAAGGTAATTGACGTGGTATTGTATTTGTGAAATTGATCAGACTACCAGAAGAATAGTATTACTAATGGGAACGCTATATATTCGTTTACTGTCAATGTCTACAATCAGACAATGTGTACAATGCCTTTGTAACCCTAACCCCCACCAACCCTAATCCTAACACTAAGACTAATCCTAACCCTAACCCTAACCCGGCAATGTGCACATTGACTGGTTATTTCAGGCATTGTTCACATTGCCTAATTGTAGACATTGACTGTCACATTTATTCGTTTACAATTATCGGTGAAATATATATAACCTATTCTATTACGTATTGGGATGGCCGAATGGTAAGCACGTGCCTGTCAGTGGGTCAACTGGCATGGTTTCGAATCCCCGGTTGTACGTGACACATAATAGGGTCTCCTTATCAACCTCATGGGTTTTCTCCGGGTCATTTCGGGACTTACATATGGTTTAATTTTATTTCAATAATTCGCTTGCGCGTATGGGTCTTTATCAGTGGGGGGAAACTGGAGAAAACCCACGAGGTTGGAAGACGACCCTACTCCTCGCCACGTATAACCGGGGATTCGAAATCTTATTGGACTGGACAGCAGTTTCTTATTACAGTAATTACTATTGTATGTTGGTGACTTAGGCGCGCAAGATACTCTTTTTAAATTGTTTGTTTGTTTGTTTGTGATTTCTGTGTATGATGTCTAGTCAATATATTTGTTTTTGTGTAAATTGTGTGTGGTGTAGTCCCCCTGCACTTACTATTAGAAAAAGTAAAAACAAAGAGAAAATCTTAGAAAAGCTAACCACTTAATAATAGTTATCTAAAATTTACTGTTTCAAGATAAAAATTACGCGAGATGTCACGAAATATTATGTAGCTATTTCGAGCTATAGAATTGTTTATAATATATAAGTACAAGTTGAAAAAAGGAGATAGATTCCGCATCAATTACATCCCTGACATCCGTTTTAAATGATGGCCATCTACACAACCTGAAAAGTGCAAAATTATATTATAAAAGAGAACATCTACAGAAATCTATTAATGCCATGTTAAAGGATCAATGCCACTATTGTTGTAACTGAATAATATGTCCCAATCTTTATTCTGGTCAACAAATTGTACTATTTTACAATATTCAAATTAATTGCTGATACAAATTTCATCTTAACACACCTAATTTAAAAAAATGGAAAAATTCAACTAAATGATTTTAAATTTTTAAAAGCCTTACGTAAACCTTTTCAAATGTGAGTTGGATTTAAACATATTTTCGAACCCTCTGAACAAGTAAAATAGGATGTAATGGATAATTTACACAACAGGTAGGACACTTAAACATCTTGTAGTTAGAATAAGCTAAACAAAATTCTGGACGTGTTAAGCCAGCAAGCGTATTATTGTCCTTTAAACAACTAGTACTTAGATTAAGGCTTTTACTTATTTTCTGGAGCTATCAAGCCAACAAGAGTTGTTATTGTCCCTTTAATGCAGCGAGGTTATTGATCTAAATTCAACTTAAACATTTCCTAGAGTTGTTCTCAAGGCAACGTTTTATAAGCAAACGAATAAATATGCTATCGACGATGATTTTTGTATATTATTATGTACGCCTACAACATCCTTCCACTGGCGTTACCTTTATTTAGTGTAACTTTATACAGAATTGTCTTTTTACTTCGGTTTGGTGACCAGTAGACTTGGAAGTCATCAACTATCGTACCGATTTAACCCATAAAGATAAAAAAAAAAACTCCATAATTACACATATAAACATGCGACAGAGATAGAGAGAGGGGGGAGAGAAAGAGAGAGATAAAAGACCTCCATAATTACACAGATAAACATGAAAGTGTGTGTGAGAGAGAGAGGGGGGAGAGAGAGAGAGAGAGAGTTAAAAGACCTCCATAATTACACATATAAACATGAAAGGATATTCATCCTTATTCAGATCTTGTTTGTAATACATATATAGAGAGAAATGGGGTTTAATGTCCACTCGACACAAACTAGGTCATTTCGGGACTATCATATGATTTAATTTTATTTCAATAATTGGCTTGCGCGTAGGGATATTTAGCAGTGGGAGGAAACCTAAGGACCCGGAGAAAACACACAAGGTTGGATAGGCGACCCTTCTCCTTGCCACGTACAACCGGGGATTCGAAACCACGCTTGTTGATTCAATGGCAGGTCGTATGATACAGCGTGCACGTGCTAACCATTCGCCCCCCCCCCCCAAGATGGATGAAATAACAACTGATATCAATAGTTATTGATAGAATAATTCAGAATTCCACTCGTAAAATGAAATGAAATGGGGTTTAACGTCCTACTGTTCTAATAAAAACGGGCACACGTCATACAGTGTGCTTTTGGGGAAATTTGGCCCGGGCAGTGGAATTTTTGTCCCCTCTTATATGAAATTCCAACTGCAAAGGGATCTTTCACGCGCATTCCATTATATACCAGGTCCTCGGTTTTTAGACCCAAATATTCTCGATTATCAAGTAACATTCTCAATGCCTACGGTACCCCATCTTCAAAAGAAGGCTTGATCTCGCCTAAACTACATACGTCTTATCAAGCCCTTCATGTAACACTGCATTTTTCGGCACTAAGTTTGATTGGGTATAGTCCCAAACTGTGATCCAATCAGATTCCTTCGACAAACGGGTTACTCAAAATAGCCTACTATAATTCATTTTATTTATCGAAGGTTCGGATTAGCCCACACATGGTCATCCAGCGAATTCCTTATTGCTTGCCGAGTCGATTGTCCATTATTGTGATGTGAGTGGTCTTATAGCGTGGTAGCAATTGCGTGCCAATTTGATCTCGGCGACAGTAAGTGAGAGTGTGTTATGGGCCACGACCTCTGTTTCGACAATGCTTATTAGTCACGTGTAAACACAACAAGCGTAAAAGTTCGGGAGTTGCCCAGTGTTGAAGCAACGGTTAGATGTTGTAAAACTTGCGGCCGTTGCTTCAGGAACATGACGGTACCCTCGATTGTCAGTCCTGTCGTCGACAGTCTCTGACAGTGACGTCATTGATAAACAGTATATGTTAGATTGGTCAGCCATTTGATGATTTAAGTATAGAATGGACGACTGATTAAATCGAAGCTGTGTATTCAAGCCACCCGAGTGTCTACATGGTTAATTTTGAGCTTTATGTAAATAATCAATAATTTCTATAACATCTGAAGCCTATAGTTAGCCGTATTTATCTCTTAAATAATTTATCCCTAACTAGTTGTGATTAGGGTGTTATTGTGGTCGAAACGCATTCTATAGTTAGCCGTATTTATCTCCTGACTAATTTATCCCCTAACTAGTTCTGATTAGGGTGTTAATCTGGTCGTAACGCATTCTCGCGGGCGAATTTAATGCCAGTAGGGATAGCCGTCTGGGCACATCATTAATGCATTCATTCATTCATTCGGTCATCCAAACACCGGGTCAATGTAACATACTCACTGACATATACCTGCCCTGAAGGTTTAACTGCTATGAGCATCTTTCGCAAGCTTCAGCGCATACGCAATTTACGCTGTCTGTCCACAATTAGCTCCGCTTGAGAACAGACACTTAGCTAATTGGCCGACATTTTAATTCCCCACTCAACACAGTCTGACATGTTTATTTAGTCTCTGTGTGTGTGTGTGGAAGAGTAGACCCCCATTACACACTATTGTTTTATTATGGCGGCCATCTGGGACACAGACAGGTTTATTCTGAGAGAGAGAGAGAGAGAGAGAGAGAGAGGCAGAGAGAGAGAGAGAGACAGAGAGATAAAGAGACAAGAGAGAGATAGAGAGAGAAAACGTCCACTCGACACAAACTAGGTCATTTCGGGACTAACATATGGTTTCGTTTTATTTCAATAATTCGCTTGCGCGTAGGGGTCTTGAGCAGTGGGAGGAAACCGGAGGATCCGGAGAAAACCCACGAGGTTGGACAGGCGACCCTATCTCTATGTCCGATACGCTCACACTAGGGTTCGGAACTACAGCCATAAGCCAGAGGTGACCGGCCAGCTAGAGGTCAAAGCGCGGCACTCTAGACCACTTGGTATCCCAACCCCCTATAGTTAATCGATGTTGACAACAATTAATAACTTGGAACTGTTTAAACCACACGTTTTTGGTATTTGTCTCTATAATTTCGTCCACTTTGGTATAGAAGACAACAAAATAATAATAAGGAAAACGGATATTTTGAGAAAGCGTGCTGGAACAAAAGAAAAGCCATAAATCTCAAATACATCATGACTTTTTTCTTCCTGTGTGGAATGACGTGGGTTTTTTATTATTTTTTGAAGTTTTGATTTTTTTTAAAAAGTTTTAATTAATTAAAATTTTATTATTATATTTTTTTTCTCTCTCGCTCTCCTCGCTGTTAGGTAAGGGTTGGGTTGTGTGACGTGTGACGTGTGACGTGTGACGTGTGAATTACTGTTCATTGTGTGCGTTGTTTTTTATATTGTGTAATATTGCTTATGTGTGTGTGAGAGAGAGAGACAGAGAGAGAGAGAGAGAGAGAGAGAGAGAGGTTGAGAAGGCGCCCCTATCTCCATGCCGCCCCCCCCTATTGCTTATATAGTAATATGTGTCTTTTATTGTGTAATATTGTAGTGATGTATTATATAACTGTAGTCCAATACAAAAACAGAAAAAAAGATACATTACTGTATTGCACGCTATGGATTAAGACAGACAGATACCGGTATCCATTCTAACACAATTAAAGTTTATTGATGTTATTATTTACAGCCGTGATTTAAAGAGATAGGGTGAGAGAGGGAGAGAGAGAGGGAGAGAGAGAGAGAGAGATGTGGGGGGGGGGGTACAGCTTCCGTGTATACCATTGACATAAACTAGATGAGCGAGAGAGAGAATTGGGGTTTAACGTCCACTCGACACAAACTATGTCATTTCGGGGCTAACATATGGTTTCATTTTACTTTAATAATTCGCTTGCGCGTATGGGTCTTTAGCAGTAGGGGTGGGATGGGGGTGGAGGTTCCGGAGAAAAGGGGGTTGGCCAAGTTCCCTTCTCCTTCTCACGCATAACCGGGGACTCGAAACCATGCCATTTGACTCAATGACAAGCTTTGTCATGCAGCGCGCACGTGTTTACCATTAGGACATCGAATCCGTAGCTGTTGTATAGTGAGGTTATGTAGACGGGGTGTGTTTTAAGATAGATGTAGAACAACACGGTGTTAATAAGCCAATGTGACAACGCCTGCTGGTTTCTGGAACAGAATATTAAAATACAACACGAAGACACACCGAAGTTCACACTGACACCGAAAACCAGACTGTTGTACTTCCATACCAATCTTCGCAATTGTCCAACAACGGGGTCATGGTGCTTTATGATGTCAAGTCAATACATTTTCAACATAAAAAATTGAATGGTAATATAGGGGGTTGGATGGCCAAATCGTTAGCACGTACGTGCGCGCTTTATTATAGAGTCTGTCGTTGAGTCAACAAGCGTGGTTTCGAATCCCCGGTCGTACGTGACAAGGAGTAGGGTCGCCTGTAGAACCGTTAGGGTTTTCTCCGGGTCCTTCGGTTTCCCCCACTGCTTAAGACCCCTACGCCCAAGCGAATTTTTGAAATAAAATTAAACCATATGTTAGTCCCGAAATGATCTAGTTTGTGTCGAGTGGGCGTTAAATCCCATATTTCTCTCTCTCCCTAATTCAAAAAAGTGCCATAATTCATGCAAAAATAAGAGTTTGGCAGAAAACGCGAAATTATCAGTAATTCAGACCCCCACAGCTGTGTACTAAATTTCAATGAAACTTCTAACATTTTATTGGTAACTTTAAAATAGTCCAGAATACACAATCGCCATTGATTTTTAAGGAAACTCGAACTTGATTATAGGTTCGTTACATACCACAGTGCAACAAATATCGATAATACATCTCTAAGTTTGATATAGAAGAAAGAAAGAAATGTCTGGAAAACAGAATTGTCATTAATTTAAATTTAACAATAAATGGTTAGAACTAAAGTCAACGTTGAATGGAAACCCAAGAAAAACAAACTTGATCCGCAGGTGAAAATGAAATCAAATTGGGTTTAATGCCCTACTGTTCTGCTACTAACCTGGGCTAATGAAAAGGGGGATACGCCATACTGTGTGCTATGATGATGGGCCTACTCTTATATGGAATTCGATGCGCCAAGGGGTCTTTTGCGTGCACGCCAATGTGTACACGGGACCTTGCGAAATAATTAATTAATACAATATAATGCCATCATTAATTTCACGCCACAAAATTCTACTAAAAGTATTACATTCGTCCCTTTCTTGAAGAATTTTTGCTCAGTATTAGGTAAAACATCCCTTGAATCCTTTCCAATAACAATACCAACATCTGTAGAATTATATAACTATTCATGAATGCAGCAGAAATCTACAAAATTAAGATATATCACTTCCCCCACTTGCAAGATTTATGCGAAATGAACTGGTAGGAGACTCTTAATACTTCTATGTGCTACACCCTAAACTTATTCATGCAACAGGCAAATATAAATGATAACCGGGGACTCGAAACCATGCCATTTGACTCAATGACAAGCTTTGTCATGCAGCGCGCACGTGTTTACCATTAGGACATCGAATCCGTAGCTGTTGTATAGTGAGGTTATGTAGACGGGGTGTGTTTTAAGATAGATGTAGAACAACACGGTGTTAATAAGCCAATGTGACAACGCCTGCTGGTTTCTGGAACAGAATATTAAAATACAACACGAAGACACACCGAAGTTCACACTGACACCGAAAACCAGACTGTTGTACTTCCATACCAATCTTCGCAATTGTCCAACAACGGGGTCATGGTGCTTTATGATGTCAAGTCAATACATTTTCAACATAAAAAATTGAATGGTAATATAGGGGGTTGGATGGCCAAATCGTTAGCACGTACGTGCGCGCTTTATTATAGAGTCTGTCGTTGAGTCAACAAGCGTGGTTTCGAATCCCCGGTCGTACGTGACAAGGAGTAGGGTCGCCTGTAGAACCGTTAGGGTTTTCTCCGGGTCCTTCGGTTTCCCCCACTGCTTAAGACCCCTACGCCCAAGCGAATTTTTGAAATAAAATTAAACCATATGTTAGTCCCGAAATGATCTAGTTTGTGTCGAGTGGGCGTTAAATCCCATATTTCTCTCTCTCCCTAATTCAAAAAAGTGCCATAATTCATGCAAAAATAAGAGTTTGGCAGAAAACGCGAAATTATCAGTAATTCAGACCCCCACAGCTGTGTACTAAATTTCAATGAAACTTCTAACATTTTATTGGTAACTTTAAAATAGTCCAGAATACACAATCGCCATTGATTTTTAAGGAAACTCGAACTTGATTATAGGTTCGTTACATACCACAGTGCAACAAATATCGATAATACATCTCTAAGTTTGATATAGAAGAAAGAAAGAAATGTCTGGAAAACAGAATTGTCATTAATTTAAATTTAACAATAAATGGTTAGAACTAAAGTCAACGTTGAATGGAAACCCAAGAAAAACAAACTTGATCCGCAGGTGAAAATGAAATCAAATTGGGTTTAATGCCCTACTGTTCTGCTACTAACCTGGGCTAATGAAAAGGGGGATACGCCATACTGTGTGCTATGATGATGGGCCTACTCTTATATGGAATTCGATGCGCCAAGGGGTCTTTTGCGTGCACGCCAATGTGTACACGGGACCTTGCGAAATAATTAATTAATACAATATAATGCCATCATTAATTTCACGCCACAAAATTCTACTAAAAGTATTACATTCGTCCCTTTCTTGAAGAATTTTTGCTCAGTATTAGGTAAAACATCCCTTGAATCCTTTCCAATAACAATACCAACATCTGTAGAATTATATAACTATTCATGAATGCAGCAGAAATCTACAAAATTAAGATATATCACTTCCCCCACTTGCAAGATTTATGCGAAATGAACTGGTAGGAGACTCTTAATACTTCTATGTGCTACACCCTAAACTTATTCATGCAACAGGCAAATATAAATGATAACCGGGGACTCGAAACCATGCCATTTGACTCAATGACAAGCTTTGTCATGCAGCGCGCACGTGTTTACCATTAGGACATCGAATCCGTAGCTGTTGTATAGTGAGGTTATGTAGACGGGGTGTGTTTTAAGATAGATGTAGAACAACACGGTGTTAATAAGCCAATGTGACAACGCCTGCTGGTTTCTGAAATAGAATATTAAAATACAACATGAAGACACACCGAAGTTCACACTGACACCGGAAACCAGACTGTTGTACTTCCATACCAATCTTCGCAATTGTCCAACAACGGGGTCATGGTGCTTTATGATGTCAAGTCAATACATTTTCAACATAAAAAATTGAATGGTAATATAGGGGGTTGGATGGCCAAATCGTTAGCACGTACGTGCGCGCTTTATTATAGAGTCTGTCGTTGAGTCAACAAGCGTGGTTTCGAATCCCCGGTCGTACGTGACAAGGAGTAGGGTCGCCTGTAGAACCGTTAGGGTTTTCTCCGGGTCCTTCGGTTTCCCCCACTGCTAAAGACCCCTACGCCCAAGCGAATTTTTGAAATAAAATTAAACCATATGTTAGTCCCGAAATGATCTAGTTTGTGTCGAGTGGGCGTTAAATCCCATATTTCTCTCTCTCCCTAATTCAAAAAAGTGCCATAATTCATGCAAAAATAAGAGTTTGGCAGAAAACGCGAAATTATCAGTAATTCAGACCCCCACAGCTGTGTACTAAATTTCAATGAAACTTCTAACATTTTATTGGTAACTTTAAAATAGTCCAGAATACACAATCGCCATTGATTTTTAAGGAAACTCGAACTTGATTATAGGTTCGTTACATACCACAGTGCAACAAATATCGATAATACATCTCTAAGTTTGATATAGAAGAAAGAAAGAAATGTCTGGAAAATAGAATTGTCATTAATTTAAATTTAACAATAAATGGTTAGAACTAAAGTCAACGTTGAATGGAAACCCAAGAAAAACAAACTTGATCCGCAGGTGAAAATGAAATCAAATTGGGTTTAATGCCCTACTGTTCTGCTACTAACCTGGGCTAATGAAAAGGGGGATACGCCATACTGTGTGCTATGATGATGGGCCTACTCTTATATGGAATTCGATGCGCCAAGGGGTCTTTTGCGTGCACGCCAATGTGTACACGGGACCTTGCGAAATAATTAATTAATACAATATAATGCCATCATTAATTTCACGCCACAAAATTCTACTAAAAGTATTACATTCGTCCCTTTCTTGAAGAATTTTTGCTCAGTATTAGGTAAAACATCCCTTGAATCCTTTCCAATAACAATACCAACATCTGTAGAATTATATAACTATTCATGAATGCAGCAGAAATCTACAAAATTAAGATATATCACTTCCCCCACTTGCAAGATTTATGCGAAATGAACTGGTAGGAGACTCTTAATACTTCTATGTGCTACACCCTAAACTTATTCATGCAACAGGCAAATATAAATGATTACTATACTATAAAAAAAGATTTAAAAAAAAAACCCAAACACAAATAATAAAAAATTAAAAGTCGCATGCAAAACCTCTCCAAACGTTCATCACTGTACTTCAAAGTCCTCTGAAAATTTACCTTCACCTAAACACATATTATCTTTTCTAAATCTTCAAGTGTCCTGGGGGTTGGGGTGGCCTAGTGGTCTAGAGTGCCGCGCTTCGACCTCTAGCTGGCCGGCCACCTCTGGCTTGCGGCTGTGGTTTCGAGCCCTGGTGTGAGCGTATGTGGCATGGAGATAGGGGCGCCTTCTCAACCCCGTTTTCTTTCGTCAATGTAAGATTCAAGTGATCCCCATCCGAGGTGACTTGTACACATATCTGAACGAGTTCGTGGATATAACCCGAGAACATATATTGACATGTAAAGTGTTGTGCTCGTTCAAGCATGACCATTTCTTCACGGGTCAGATTGTTCCATAATTGACATCCATATAAAGCTTTGGCATATACGCACTGTTTATCAACTTAGCACTGATTAACGGATTTAATCCATCCTGATGAACACCGGACTTAGCCAGGACAGTGACACCCGAACGAATAGCACGACAAGCACAAATAGTCCGATCTTTAGATTTAAAAGTATCAGAAAGAGTGACTCCAACATGTTTGATGGTGCTAATAGTAAATGCAGGAGGACTGCACTACACGCAAAACAAAAAATCCACAAGATAAACCTGCGGACAAGACAGAAAATAGACATTGCAAAAACTAAACAATTATCAAAATCAAGTGAATGGATCCGGGGGCCAGCCGTAAGCGTCCACTGCGCTGTACAGTCCCGGGCCTGTCTTGGTACAGGCTTCACTAAAATGATTAACATAAAAGACGTAACAAAAAAATGCGACCGATCTTGTAAGTGGTCGTCTCTTCAATGGCGATAGTCAGCCAATCGACGTCAGGTTAACGTTAGAACGTCAAATAATTTTAACAACAAGGGCGACAATCCGGACAAAAACTCGGAAAACGCTAAAAAAATTAATGTAGTGAAGTATGGGAAGTTCTTGGTTACCGAGGAAGATCTGTTCCTTCCCAATAGTTTTCTTGGATATGGAAAAATTCAGGATCACGCTTTTGGTAGGTGAAAAACAGAATCTCCATCTCCTACTGTAGGTTTCACATATTTGTAATAATCTCTGTAAGTCAATGAGTGACGGGCTAACAACGGTGACATCATCCACTTGTGTTGGGCAACATACCTTGATGCACCAAAACTACTGTTCGATAGTTCATCCAGAAGATCGTTGGTGAACAGAAGATACAGCCTTGCCGAGAGAACGCCGCCTTGTCTAATACCTTTATCCAATGTGAAATCGCTTGACAGTTGATTGATAGCTCGAACACAGCTCTTCATATCTGTGTACATGTCTATCACACCTAAACGCTGTCTTACACAGCTTGTATGAGAGACGATTTGGATCATCAGCATCACTGTCCTATTCTTATCTTAACCCTCTACAAAACTGTTCTCTACATCATAAACTTGGCCCACTTGATTAGGCCAATTAAGGTTGTTAATTAAAATCCGATAATCCAGGGATTAAAATCTGGCACAGTGGGAGTACCCCGCATTATTGACGATGCGTGACCTCACAATTTAACGAGCCAATAATGTTAGTTTTTTTATACTTACATCCCACTTATACCTCGTTGCCATTGGTAACCTTTGATAAAACTGGACTGTTTATTTCCAATACAGGCTTAAAAGTATCCGTGTATCAGAAATGAACAGTACACTTTTTAAAAAGAGTACTGTTCATTCCCGACAAACGAACACTTCTACACCGTTTAAGATACCATTCAAGCAATAAGTAGCGGACGTTTAGTCCGGCCCAGATCGCAATGATACCGATGGTTCTATACAATGCAGCCCGATAAATCACACCAAACAAGTAGTCAAAATCACTGTAACAACACAAACCGGGTGGAACAAACTGGCAGTTCAAAAATATATACAATAAAATTAAATTAAAATAAAAACATATTACAAAAATCAATTATTATACATATCAATTGGCATCTATTCCACAATTTGGTTTGATTTATATTAATATGCAAAACATATAAATTAGAATACTAAATAATTATATCAATTGTGAGGATAGAAGGCGCAGTTCTCTTGCTGGACACTTCACAGGCATTAAAAATAAGCAGGATGAAAAAAAAAACGCCTAGAAAGACATACACTTTATTACAAATAATTCGCTGATGCATACTTTCACCAGGAATGACCCACGTTTCGCATTTCCTTTACACTACATTTAATAATAATATTATTAATATCGCAGTCCTCTTCGCCATAGACAAGTTGTTTTGACGATGTGGTCTAAATAAACACGTGATAGTTTTACTCCCAGCGGTATACCAATACGCACGTGTAAATACTATTCAGGTCGTCTCTCCACTGCGCAATCATTCTACCATGAAATGTAACGTGAGGCTCAAAAAGGGATAAATGAAAGAGCATTTGACACGTTTCGGTTGAAACGACTCGATAATAAATACTATTTTCACATTTTCCTTCACAATACTCGATAGAAATGTGATGTAAGTCAGTTATTAGCACCTTTCCTCGGTGTATCGGTGAATATCAGGACAGTTTTGGTCGGGGAACGCCTCGGCTTCGCCTCGGCTGAACCCCCGACCAAAACTGTCCTGATATTCACCGATACACCTCGGAAAGGGTGCTAATAACTACTACCTACATCCCTAGATTATTTACACGGGATCCTAACATAACTTAACTTTATATAGAAAAGCTAAAATATCATAATTTTGAAATCTGGACCAATGATCTCAAAATTAAGACTAGCGCCTCAAAATTATATTAAATACGAAACAACGAAAAAACACAAAATATCGAATCACAGTAAAAAGCACGGCCATCTTGGAAGCTAGAGTTGATCGCTCACAAACGTCATTCTTAGATCTGCCGTCTTACTACTGCAATCCGGAGACAACCATAGTTCCCAACCTTAATCCCTTTTCCGTTTCCTTATCATTATTTTTTTTCGTGTTACCACCAACCACAAAAGACCCCTATACGCAAGCAAATTATTGAAATAAAATTAAACCATATGTTAGTCCCGAAATGACCTAGTTTGTGTCGAGTTGACGTTAAACCCTCTCTCCCCCCCTCTCTCTCTCTCTCTCTCTCTCTCTCTCTCTCTCTCTCTCTTATCATTATGTTTCTTAGTTATATCAAAAAACATGTTTTTCTTTAAACCTTCTCCCTATACCTCCTCTTTAACTTACATTTTATTACACAAATTTACTACAGGTCATGTTAACCCGATAATATACATACAAAACTCAAAATAACAATACAGATTATTGAACCTAATACAACACCTTTAGTTTGAACTAAAGCAACAGATACAGACGGAGGGCCTGACAAGGACAGCTGCCCAGTCGTTCGAAAGGGACGAACAACCGAGGTCCCGTGTACACATTGGCGTGCACGTAAAATATCCCTTGGCAGTTGGAATTCAGTTTCTGCCCGGGCAAAAATTTCTCCCATAGCACTTTGTATGGCGTATGCCCGTCTTCAATTAGTCCAGGTTAGGTGCCGAAGCGTAGGACGTTAGACCACATTTCATTCATTCACTAAAGCAATAGGTTTAACCCATTTATAATCAGATTACAATTCCTAGTAATAAACAACCTCGGTAATCGGATTTGCGAGAAAATAAAATTTGACTTCTAAGATTATCTAATTTAAATTTAAAAGAGTTTTTAAAAAAAAATTAAAGTAAAGATTCCTCGCACAAAGTCGCAACTCGTGAAATTCAACTGTGACCCGCCGTGGCATACCGAGTCTCAAAAAGAAGACAATTTAATTGAAAGCTGTACGACAGAATTAAGATTATGAGTAACAAAAAGTTTTTTGTTATCTAGGGTAAGCTTATTCTTCCGGACATCTGTTACCAGTCCATTTGCTGATTACACTATTTTGCTTGAATACACTATTTTGCCTATAACGTTTTTCTAGGAATTCGAATTTTGTCTTATGGTTTGATTGTTTGTTCCGGTACCGTAACGGTATCCAGGTATCCAAATAATTATGAGTCCCTAATAGAATAGAAATTTCAATTTCATTGGCATGAAATGCTTACGACTAGTTTCGTGCATTTTGGAAGCGGTGTAAATTTACAATGGCAGATTATATTTCCCCACTCGATAATCGTCGCGTTTCGACTCATTGATTGGGCGTTCTCATGTTTACAACCCATTCTGCTAATAGAATTTGAAACAATAATAATATCCAATATTCATTCTTTAATTTGCATGCCGTAAACGGAATTCACCTATCAATAAAATTCCCCTCGAAAAGAGAATGATTGGCTATTTTGTTTATAAATTATTTGCTAACAGACAAGACGAGATATTAAATCATCACCGCTTTGATTAGTTATTCGGAGGGGGTGGGATGGCCTAGTGGTCTAGAGTGCCACGCTTTGACCTCTAGCTGGCCAGTTACCTCTGGCTTGTGACATGGAGATAGGGGCGCCTTCTCAACCTCGTGGGTTTTCCCCCGGTTTCCTCCAACTGCTAAAGACCACTACGCGCAAGCGAATTATTGAAATAAAAATTGAAAACCATACGTTAGTCCCAAAATAACCTATGTTTTGTCGAATGGACGTTAAACCCCATTTCTCTCTCTCAGTTATTCGGAGTAATTATAAATTATCGGCGGCCATATTTAGATTGAGATCGTTGTTAATTATTAATCAACTAATCCTTAATATACGTGAGAAGTGATTAGAGATTAGCGATGTTTTGATTAGCACTCAACGGCTATCTAGGTACGATAAGAATTAAGTTGTTTAAATATTAAATACCACGTATTTTGTCTTCTATAAATGGGTTAATTTTCATTACTGGTTTTGCTGCTGGTTCTTCTTTCTCTTTTCAGGTAACGTTTATCTGGGGAGAATCCTGCACCAGAAAACCCTAATGGAATGCCTTTAACTTTTAATTGATATCAACCCCGGTGGAAGTGGACGCGAAACTCCATAAACAAACAAACGACACTGTGCACCGTATCATAGGACCTTTTACTTTTAACCATATGGAACTTATTCGACAAATAGCTTGAAAACGTTGAGAGAATACTCTCCGAAACGTCGCCCAAATTAATCAGTAGCTGTTTTAGTATGTGTTAGTTTAAATATGTGAATAATCAACGGGTCCAGCAATGTGGTTTTATTGCGAGCACTTCGCTTTTTCACATAACGTTAGCAGATTCTTTTTCTCCCAAAGGTTTTTTTGTTCTATCCGCACTGACAGCTGGACCTACTGTCAGCTGGACCTACTGTTTTAACATGTTTTTGTATCATGACAAAGCGAGAAGATGACCCACCCTCTCTTCTCATGACAGTGGTTTTAAAAGTGTGTTTTAAATTGACTTTTTAATATACAGCGACTTTTTATTTTTTGGGTTAACCAATTTTAAGGAGACTCAAGACATAAACGGACACCTGAATTGTATGTTTTTACCAACTTTTAACTCATAAAGTGTAAATAATTTACTTAAATCAACCTGTCCATAATATCATATATAATGTTTTCTGGCACTCCTCCTCACAGTGAATCGCATGTAGATACCCCATAACATTGCCCAAATCAAATTTATATCGTCCGCTTGGGCCTCAATGCGGCCAAGGAACCACAATGCTTTGAACGCATTGCCGGACCAATCAGCATGCGAGTCGTGTTGACAGCATAGCAACAAGCCGAATTTGTTTACATTTGTAGGGGTTTTAAAACCCCTTTGCATTCCTTCACATTGAATTCATCGGCAATATTTTACAACTACGCCAAGCATTTTGCAAGAGGATTGACCCACTGCGAGCAGATAAAATTGTCTAATTTCGCTAAGATGAAACGGAGAATCTACAAAAACATTTGCCCTTTTTAAATGTAAATTTTGATCGACCAACAAGACAATAACTAACTACTACAGTGTACAGGAAACCGACCCACACAGATCAGTACATCAACTTTAATTTCAATCACCCTATTAAGACCAAAACAGGTATCATCTCAACACTGACCAAAAGAGCAAAATCTGTATGTAACCTAGAAAAACTAGAAAAAGAAATTGAGCATCTTAGATCCAGCTTTCAGCACCTGAACAATTACCCAGCTATCATAATTAAGACAACTATAGACAAGGCTCTAGGAGAAAAGTGTAAAACCAGCTAGAGAAGAAGAACCGGTAACAGTCTTCATTCAATTTATTGGTAACCTAAGCTACACAATCAAAAGAATTCTGGTAAAACTGGATGTTAAAGTTATTTTGACCAGTGGCATGGTAACCAACGTAAAGATCCAAGAGATGTGATTTACAAAATTGACTGTAGCTGCTATGCTTCCTACATTGGGGAAACGAAGCGCCCCATTTCATTTCGAATCAATGAACACAGAGTGGTCACTACTTATAAGAATGGAGATAGATCGGCAATAGCCTAGCACATTATGGACATCCCTAACTACACGATAAAATGGCGAGACAAACAGATTCTAGCCAGCAACATCGAGTCCAGCAAACAGCTACATGTTCGTGAAGCCATAGAAATCCGTAGACATAACGCGACTATCACTAGAGACACTAGTGATATATTATAATATGGGAGATAGAGAGAGAGAAAGAGAAATGGGGTCTAACGTCCACTCGACACAAACTAGGTCATTTCGAAATAGTGTAATCCGGCAAAATAGTGTAATCAGCATATGGACTGTTCACTGTGTACAAAATATACGACAAACAGTGATAGCAGGTGTCCGGCTTACACTGCCTTACATTACATTAACGTACCTTCAAGATATATTTTTAAACCAATCTATGGTAACCTAATTGTGATGATCTGCTATGATAAATATAGCTTTCACCTTTTTATTATGCTGTTATCTAATTACTTGTCCCAGACATTATAATCGAACTATCCAGTACAGAGCAAATAGCAAAACAAGAGTTAATGGCAACGACTTTTCGCATGCAAAACATTATAATAGTACTGGCTTTATGAAGGTATACTACAGTGAATCGTAGTTCCAGACTTTATAATCGAACTGTCCAGCCAAATCAAAATGACAAGAGTAACTGGCGAGGATTTTTCGCACATAATACATTATAGTAATGGATTTATAAAGGTAAATTTACAGTGAATCAATTTGTTGTCTGATTGAGAATGGGGGTTTGGGATGGCCTAGTGGTCTAGAGTGCCGCGCTTCGACCTCTGGCTGACCGGCCACCTCTGGCTTGCCCTGTTGTGAGCGTATGTGGCATGGAGCTAGGGGCGCCTTTTCAACCTCGTGGGTTTCCGCCGGGCACTCCGGTTTCCTCCCACTGCTAAAGTCATATTTGAAAAGGTTTACGTTCGGCTTTTCAAATCATTTAGTTGAATTTTTCCAATTTTTCAAATTAGTTTTGTTAAGATGAAATTTGTATCATCAAACAATTGGAATATTGTAAAAAAAAGTACAATTTGTTGTCCAGAATAAAGATTGGGACATATTCAGTTACAACAAGAGTGTTATTGGGCCTTTAAGTGAATCGATCTGTACATATAGTGGCTTTATGAATATATATTCACAGTGAATCGATTTGTTTGTAGTCTGATCGAGAATGTGACAACATGGCTGTCAATATACAGAAAATAAGGTTATTGAAAATGACAGATTACGACAGAATACGTACGTCACAGGGTCGAAATACGAGATTGAGTAATGATGATAATAATATTACCAACCACAGAATTTACAATTTATTTTCCACTGTCAATTTACGGACAATAAGGTTATTGAAAATGACAGATCGCGACAGAAGACGTCACAGGGTCGAAATGCGAGATTGAGTAATGATGATAATAATATTACCAACGACAGAATTTACAATTCATTTCTCACTTCTTACTATCAGACAATAGTCATTACAGAGCGAATGACTGGGATAATTCGGAAATTCAATTCCAGTAGTACTCATCCGTTCGAAATTAATTTCCCACTTCTTACTATCAGCCAATAGTCATTACAGAACGGATGACTGGGATAATTCGGAAATTAAATTCCAGTAGTAGGCCTATTCATCCGTTCGAAAATTTTATGTTTGCAAATGAATGCGCTACAATAGTATTCATCCCTTCGAAATTTTATGATTGCAAATGAATACGCTACTGCACCTTGATTGACCTCGAACGGATGACTGGGACAATTCGGAAATTAAATTCCAATAGTATTCCTCCGTCCGATTGAAACCAAAAAAGGAACAAGTAAAATAATGGATAATCCAGACTTTGCTAATTAATGACAATCGATGCTAGCCTAAGCCCCGTTTATACAGAGCGCGAACCCGAACCCGAACAAATATTGGTTCGCGCGAACGACCGCCTTGATTGCCTCCAGAGCGAATTTTTCAGAAGTTCGCGCGAACTTTTTACCAATGAACCAATCAGAGGGCACTTCCCATGACATCATTTCCACGAATAGACACCGCTAGGTCTAATCCTACTAGTGTGCAATATTCACAGTCTACTTGTTAAAGCGCAATGAACAAGACAGAAGAAATGGTCATTGAAATAGAATTGAATGCGATTTTATATGACAAAGCAAACAAAGATTATAAAGATATCGCCAAAAAGAGAGTCATATGGAATTTTCCGAATTAAAATATAAGTCGTCTACGAGGTGATGGTATTCTCCAAACTCACTTCTTCTCTGTAAAATTTCATGCGCCGATATTCGCCTCTTTCTCTTCCTTCGTTGTTTTATGAACAAATACAGTGCCAATATCTCGTCTTTGTCTGATTCAACCTGCGCCATGATAGCAAATGAGAAAATTTATCTTTTCAGCTAGAAAAGACAAGCCATCCCGAAGGCCGTCGACGGTTTTCCGCGTTCGGGTTCGCGCCCTATTTGAACGGTGAAATTGCTCAAAAGTCGCGTTCGCGTTCGGGTTCGCATTCTGTATAAACAGGGCTTTACTGTAAAAGCCCTGTTTATACAGAGCGCAAACACGAACGCGGCTTTTCGTCCTAGAATGCTTTAGTCATTTTTTAGAGACCCCGTTCATACAGAGCGCGAACCCGAACAAATATAGTTCGTGCAAACTTTTTCCCAATAAACCAATCAGTGGGCACTTCCCATGTATTCCACGAATACAAACAGCTAGGCCGTCAACTTGTAAAAGCAGAACGGACAAGATCGAAGAAATGATCATTGAAATTGAAAGGATTGCGATTCTATTTGATAAAGCAGACAAAGAAGTATAATAACACCGCATTATTTTTTGACAATCTGTCTTGTCTGTATGTTTGTCCCTCTGTGTTGCCATTAAAGCCTCTTTCTGTTCCTTCGTTGTTTTATGTACAAATACATTGCCAAGATCTTACCCGTGTCTGATTCCACCTGGGTCATGTTAGCAAATGACAAAATTTATCTCTCCCACAGCTAGAAAAAGACAAGCAATCACGAAAGCCGTCGATGGTTTTCAGCGATCTATATTTCGTTTCATTTTTTATACTTTCGATGGCTTACACTACATGTAGATCTAACAAGTTATGGTGGACAATTGACCTGATAACGTCAGGCATTCGATTACCCAGTTAGCGACCGCCTTTTTTGTTTTGATTTCTACGGGAGACGCTAATTATCGGCAGGTTGGGGAGGTTCGGGTGTTTTCGGAGTCCAAAATGGCTGCTTTATACAAATTAGCATTTTGGGGAATACTAACCCGAACCCTAACCCTTTTTAAGAAAAGTGAACCTTGTTCGAATTTACTTATTAATCCTCTTAAATGGGTTAGGGTTTAATTGAAATCACCTGTTAACAAGACGGGTTCTGGTGGGGTAGTCTGATTTTAACTTTAACAATGATTCGTGGATATGGTAAGACTATATAAGAGTAGGCCATTGTCCCGGCGAAAGTTGCCCTTATAGCACAGTGTATGGCGTATGCCCGTTTTCAATAACCGAGTATAGGAGCAAAACAGTTGGAAGTCAAATCCCATTTCATTTTACGGTGTATTTTATTTCTTAGTATGCTATACAAATTAGATGGCATTCTAGAGGTCCGTGCTGATTATATTCTTGGGGTTCCATTCAAGTAAATGGATTACTTGAGTCCAATCCAATGAGATGGATAATAGTCTGGAGGAGTGATACATCCAAGAAGAGGGGGTGAGGGAAACCCCTTATAATAAATGCTGGCACCTTTCGTTAAATATGCGGTCCACCAACCAAAAGTTCCAGATGATATTATACTATGATCACAACTCATTAATACTCCAAAATCGACTTCTACACTTTCATGAACAATAACTGAATCGTTAAGTTTTAAATAATCTGTCACCCATTTCTTATCCTCTGAACACACCACGAATATTGGATTTGTTAAAGTCTGTCTCAGTATATTCATAGCTTTGTAAAAATACGAAGGGGTGGGTAAGTTGGTCCCACTTTCACGCACAAAATCTCCTCTTCTAACATGAACTCCAACCTTTATTCGGTGAGTGATATTTAGTGTATTAAAAATATGTTGGACTCGAGCCTTAATGTCGGCTTTCAGGGTAAATTCCTTTCGGATATCTGATTCTATTTTTTGGAAATATTTAAACGATTGTAAGTAACCAAACACTGTTATATTAGTGGTTTTATTGATGGGTGACATCAGATCTTCCGTAAAAATTCCTATACATTTTTCACGTTTCACAACATTATTTTTCAGGGTAAATTTACTGACAGAATTATTCAAATTAATTTCAAACAATTTAAGTATAGGATCTGTTCTACCTAAAATAGGTGTGTAGTTGATAGCGTCCCCTATTCCTCTTAAAGAAGCGTAGAAAAACATATGATTACCCAATCGACCCCAAGCTCCCGTTAATCCCAGAAAATGTGTCCTTTTGTTCTCGGCACCGGTCTCGATTTGCGATATTTCGTCTTTTTTCAGTGAATGATTTCCATTCGTCTCAAGATCCTCTATTTTGTAAGCGCTTGTTGTTTGATTTGAAAGTTTCATCAATTTGTTTAGTGTTGTTTTGCTGTTAGACCTCCGAGGTAATTTTCCCCCGTCACTTATCTTGATTTGAGATATGCCGGCCCTATTTAATGAAATCTTTCGTGTCAAATGACTTTTATTCTGAGTTGTTTCCGTTTGAATCACACGGGTAATCAATTTTCCGAGAGTTCCTGCGCCTTTAAACCTCGGGGTTAAATGGTGAATATTCGACGTAGAATATATATAAAGCAAAACTGACAAAACACAAACACCGAAGAAGGGATACAAAACGATAAATTTGTTCATACTGGTATAATTATACTACTAGAATAAGTAAACTTTTATTCACAAACACACCATTAATCCCGAATGAACACAGTATAAAGTATCCACCATAGGTTATTTATTGGCTGAGTGAGCACCAAAATATTCGCTTGTTGGCAGCCGACAGCTTGTCATTAACTGTATATTCAAACAATGCAAAATCGATTTTTCAATAAAATGTGCACACTCTACATAAACATGGTCTCGACATGGCTAAGGTGTGCACGCTTCAGTTACGTGTCTCGGAAGTGATTTCGGGTTACCCCGCACTCTCTTTTGAGTCATAACACGTGTAGTTATCTACAAAAAAATCATCTATTACAGCCGTTACAAAAATCTATTGTTGACGATTTTGAATAGCAGTGAAATTTAGCTTCTTGGTTATTACAGCAGCTTTAGAAATTACGTTCCTGAGAAAATTGTTTATTTCACCGCAAGGGAAAAGGTTAGAAACACGTTTGTGATACATATTTGACCATATTGATTCATTCCATTTCTTCATTGGGACCAGGTGTGGTCTCCTCTTGTCAGTGATGCAGAACGGAGGGCTTGACAAGGACAGCTGTCTAGTCGTTCGGATGGTAAAAAAAACCGAGGTCCCGTGTACACATTGGCATGCATGTAAAAGATCCCTTGACAGTTGGAATTCGATATAAAAGTAGGCCGTAGCGCCGCTGCCCGGGCAAAATTTCCCTCACAGCACACTGTTTGGCGTATGCCCGTCTTCCATTAGCCCAGGCTAGGTGCATAATAGTAGGACGTTAAACCCGGTTTCATTTCATTGGGATCAAATATAATTTAAAACGAATAATAAATTTCGCTCACTTTAAAGAAATATTAGTTTTAGAGACTAAAAGATACAGATTTTGCTAAAATTACATTACTTCTGGTGTTGTCGTCCAGTTAATTTATGATTTTACCCCCAAAACATTGCTAGAAAAGGTTATGATGCATTTTTGCGTGTGGTTAGTAAATGTGCTTGGGTTTTGGCTACCTTTATCTTTTTAGTCTGGCGGACACAGCCTCACCACCTAAAATGTCTGGCAGTGGGCCTTCGCAATACATTTTGATAGCTTGACATTGTGCAACAAGTTTTACGTGGCTAATAAACGAGCTAGTCTAGCTTAGTTTTGGGATCCAATTATTTTGCCCCTCTTGACCACACCCTCCACAACAGGCGCGGCAGGCGTTGATATCCTGTGACAGTTATCCATAGGGAACCTAGTGACGCATACTAAAATTGGTTAACTTTTCAGCTAGGTTGAACGTGAAAATGCCTTCACACTAAGAAGCTTTAATGAGGTGGAGGCGGCATGGCGTCATTTTAGTGAAGACATATTGGTTAACCCAAACAGTGTCTCTCTAATTATTTTGACAATATGTATTGTTTCAGACTGCCAGACTTAAATAAACCTAATTTGACATATTGTATTTTCAAAAACACTAAAATTCTTCTTCGCATCCACTGAAAAAAACATTCTTCTGAGAAGAAAAATTATCTATATGAGTGAGGTGCAGGAATTGTCAATCAAACTAGTTTCGTTTTGTCGTCATGTCACTTATTCTCCATCGCGACAGGGCGGGGGGACGGAACCAGTTGGTCGGAGGCCATGGACTACCCAGTCCGCCCCTGACAATTTTAATCCGGGGGTAAATATGGAATTATGATCATGAATGGTTGCAAACTGCAAATCTTTTATAACTGAAATTAGAGGAATTTAGATACCCGCTACACAATACTTCTAGAGGCAACGAACAAGGAGTATGTGTTAATGGTGCATGTAGGTACATTGAGAGGGAGCTTTTTCGGAACAGAGGGCACATAGTCACACGAATTCCTATTCCCTAGCTTGGAATCTCACCGGATTCAACTGTTATCAACAATTTCCAGTTTCTTTTGTTTTTACAAGGTCCACCTACCCCACCTACCCACCCAGTACGCCTCTAATAAAGCCACAAATATAAGTTCTCATACACAATATTCTAATAACACGGTATTTTAATATATCAATCAATAATATTTTTTTTCGATATGACATGTTTTATGTGTATTGAACATTTTCTAAATCTATACAATGTCAAAACCTTCTTTATTAAATCTGTATATGTGTTGCCCTGCATTGTATAATCAAATTTAAGTTTCATAAATCTATACAATCTGCTGTGTATAAGATGATATGTTTAATACTATAGGCTTAACTTTAACGATTTATTATAACTTAATAATTTAATATTTATATAATATGTCGCGTTGCTTTTCACTGTGTAAAACAAACTTTCACACAACCAATTTATTGTTCTCAAAATGTTTTGAGTTAACCAAAATGGCTACACTGGCTTCAATCGTCATAATGGTTAAAGGACGTCATGCCGTCTCCAGTTCATCAAAACTTCTGGCTGTGAAACTAAAAGCCCTACAGGAAACTCTCGAGACCAACCACTATCTGACTTACATGACAATCAACCAGTAGGCTTAGTCCCGAAATGACCTAGTTGTGCTGAGTGGACGTTGAACCCCATTTCTCTCTCTCTCTCAACCAGAAGGCTTTAGATAATCTCAAAACAGAAATAAAAGAGCAAAATCTGTATGTGTCCTGGAAAAACTAGAAAAACCCGAACAATTACCCAGCTATCATAATTAAGACAACTATAGACAAGGCTCTAGGAGAAAAGTGTAAAACCAGCTAGAGAAGAAGAACCGGTAACAGTCTTCATTCCATTTATTGGTAACCTAAGCTACACAATCAAAAAAAACTGGATGTTAAAGTTATTTTGACCAGTGGCATGACACTTAAAACCGAATTAAAGCAGATGGGAGAATTGGTAACCAACGTAAAGATCCAAGAGATGTGATTTACAAAATTGACTGTAGCTTCTATGCTTCCTACATTAGGGAAACGAAGCGCCCCATTTCATTTCGAATCAATGAACACAGAGTGGTCACTACTTATAAGAATGGAGATAGATCGGCAATAGCCTAGCACATTATGGACATCCTAACTACACGATAAAATGGCGAGACAAACAGATTCTAGCCAGCAACATCGAGTCCAGGAAACAGCTACATGTTCGTGAAGCCATAGAAATCCGTAGACATAACCCGACTATCACTAGCGACACTAGAGATATATTATAATATGGGAGAGAGAGAGAGAGAGAGAGAGAGAGAGAGAGAAAGAGAAATGTGGTCTAACGTCCACTGGACACAAACTAGGTCATTTCGAAATAGTGTAATCCGGCAAAATAGTGTAATCAGCATATGGACTGTTCACCGTGTACAAAATATACGACAAACAGTGATAACAGGTGTCCGGCTTACACTGCCTTACATTACATTAACGTACCTTCAAGATATATTTTTAAACCAATCTATGGTAACCTAATTGTGATGATCTGCTATGATAAATATAGCTTTCACCTTTTTATTATGCTGTTATCTAATTACTTGTCCGAGACATTATAATCGAACTATCCAGTACAGAGCAAATAGCAAAACAAGAGTTAATGGCAACGACTTTTCGCATGCAAAACATTATAATAGTACTGGCTTTATGAGGGTATACTACAGTGAATCGTAGTTCCAGACTTTATAATCGAACTGTCCAGCCAAATCAAAATGACAAGAGTAACTGGCGAGGACTTTTCGCACATAATACATTATAGTAATGGATTTATAAAGGTAAATTTACAGTGAATCAATTTGTTGTCTGATTGAGAATGGGGGTTAGGGATGGCCTAGTGGTCTAGAGTGCCGCGCTTCGACCTCTGGCTGACCGGCCACCTCTGGCTTGCGGCTGTGATTTCGGGCCCTGTTGTGAGCGTATGTGGCATGGAGCTAGGGGCGCCTTTTCAACCTCGTGGGTTTCCGCCGGGCACTCCGGTTTTCTCCCACTGCTAAAGTCATATTTGAAAAGGGTTACGTTCGGCTTTTCAAATCATTTAGTTTAATTTTTCCAATTTTTCAAATTAGTTTTGTTAAGATGAAATTTGTATCATCAAACAATTGGAATATTGTAAAAAAAAGTACAATTTGTTGTCCAGAATAAAGATTGGGACATATTCAGTTACAACAAGAGTGTTATTGGGCCTTTAAGTGAATCGATCTGTACATATAGTGGCTTTATAAATATATATTCACAGTGAATCGATTTGTTTGTAGTCTGATCGAGAATGTGACAACATGGCTGTCAATATACAGAAAATAAGGTTATTGAAAATGACAGATCACGACAGAATACGTCACAGGGTCGAAATACGAGATTGAGTAATGATGATAATAATATTACCAACCACAGAATTTACAATTTATTTTCCACTTCTTACTATCAGACAATAGTCATTACAGAGCGGATGACTGGGATAATTCGGAAATTAAATTCCAGTAGTAGGCCTATTCATCCGTTCGAAAATTTTATGTTTGCAAATGAATGCGCTACAATAGTATTCATCCCTTCGAAATTTTATGATTGCAAATGAATACGCTACTGCACCTTGATTGACCTCGAACGGATGACTGGGACAATTCGGAAATTAAATTCCAATAGTATTCCTCCGTCCGATTGAAACCAAAAAAGGACGAGTAAAATAATGGATAATCCAGACTTTGCTAATTAATGACAATCGATGCTAGCCTAAGCCCCGTTTATACAGAGCGCGAACCCGAACCCGAACAAATATTGGTTCGCGCGAACGACCGCCTTGATTGCCTCCAGAGCGAATTTTTCAGAAGTTCGCGCGAACTTTTTACCAATGAACCAATCAGAGGGCACTTCCCATGACATCATTTCCACGAATAGACACCGCTAGGTCTAATCCTACTAGTGTGCAATATTCACAGTCTACTTGTTAAAGCGCAATGAACAAGACAGAAGAAATGGTCATTGAAATTGAATTGAATGCGATTTTATATGACAAAGCAAACAAAGATTATAAAGATATCGCCAAAAAGAGAGTCATATGGAATTTTCCGAATTAAAATATAAGTCGTCTACGAGGTGATGGTATTCTCCAAACTCACTTCTTCTCTGTAAAATTTCATGCGCCGATATTCGCCTCTTTCTCTTCCTTCGTTGTTTTATGAACAAATACAGTGCCAATATCTCGTCTTTGTCTGATTCAACCTGCGCCATGATAGCAAATGAGAAAATTTATCTTTTCAGCTAGAAAAGACAAGCCATCCCGAAGGCCGTCGACGGTTTTCCGCGTTCGGGTTCGCGCCCTATTTGAACGGTGAAATTGCTCAAAAGTCGCGTTCGCGTTCGGGTTCGCATTCTGTATAAACAGGGCTTTACTGTAAAAGCCCTGTTTATACAGAGCGCAAACACGAACGCGGCTTTTCGTCCTAGAATGCTTTAGTCATTTTTTAGAGACCCCGTTCATACAGAGCGCGAACCCGAACAAATATAGTTCGTGCAAACTTTTTCCCAATAAACCAATCAGTGGGCACTTCCCATGTATTCCACGAATACAAACAGCTAGGCCGTCAACTTGTAAAAGCAGAACGGACAAGATCGAAGAAATGATCATTGAAATTGAAAGGATTGCGATTCTATTTGATAAAGCAGACAAAGAAGTATAATAACACCGCATTAATTTTTGACAATCTGTCTTGTCTGTATGTTTGTCCCTCTGTGTTGCCATTAAAGCCTCTTTCTGTTCCTTCGTTGTTTTATGTACAAATACATTGCCAAGATCTCACCCGTGTCTGATTCCACCTGGGTCATGTTAGCAAATGACAAAATTTATCTATCCCACAGCTAGAAAAAGACAAGCAATCACGAAAGCCGTCGATGGTTTTCAGCGATCTATATTTCGTTTCATTTTTTATACTTTCGATGGCTTACACTACATGTAGATCTAACAAGTTATGGTGGACAATTGACCTGATAACGTCAGGCATTCGATTACCCAGTTAGCGACCGCCTTTTTTTGTTTTGATTTCTACGGGAGACGCTAATTATCGGCAGGTTGGGGAGGTTCGGGTGTTTTCGGAGTCCAAAATGGCTGCTTTATACAAATTAGCATTTTGGGGAATACTAACCCGAACCCTAACCCTTTTTAAGAAAAGTGAACCTTGTTCGAATTTACTTATTAATCCTCTTAAATGGGTTAGGGTTTAATTGAAATCACCTGTTAACAAGACGGGTTCTGGTGGGGTAGTCTGATTTTAACTTTAACAATGATTCGTGGATATGGTAAGACTATATAAGAGTAGGCCATTGTCCCGGCGAAAGTTGCCCTTATAGCACAGTGTATGGCGTATGCCCGTTTTCAATAACCGAGTATAGGAGCAAAACAGTTGGAAGTCAAATCCCATTTCATATTACGGTGTATTTTATTTCTTAGTATGCTATACAAATTAGATGGCATTCTAGAGGTCCGTGCTGATTATATTCTTGGGGTTCCATTCAAGTAAATGAATTACTTGAGTCCGATCCAATGAGATGGATAATAGTCTGGAGGAGTGATACATCCAAGAAGAGGGGGCGAGGGAAATCCCTTAAAATAAATGCTGGTACCTTTCGTTAAATATGCGGTCCACCAACCAAAAGTTCCAGATGATATTATACTATGATCACAACTCATTAATACTCCAAAATCGACTTCTACACTTTCATGAACAATAACTGAATCGTTAAGTTTTAAATAATCTGTCACCCATTTCTTATCCTCTGAACACACCACGAATATTGGATTTGTTAAAGTCTGTCTCAGTATATTCATAGCTTTGTAAAAATACGAAGGGGTGGGTAAGTTGGTCCCTCTTCTATGCACAAAATCTCCTCTTCTAACATGAACTCCAACCTTTATTCGGTGAGTGATATTTAGTGTATTAAAAATATGTTGGACTCGAGCCTTAATGTCGGCTTTCAGGGTAAATTCCTTTCGGATATCTGATTCTATTTTTTGGAAATATTTAAACGATTGTAAATAACCAAACACTGTTATATTAGGCTTTTTTTTCGTTGGTGACATCAGATCTTCCGTAAAAATTCCAATACATTTTTCACGTTTCACAACATTATTTTTCAGGGTAGATTTACTGACAGACTTATTCAAATTAATTTCAAACAATTTAAGTATAGGATCTGTTCTACCTAAAATAGGTGTGTAGTTGATGGCGTCCCCTATTCCTCTTAAAGAAGCGTAGAAAAACATATGATTACCCAATCGACCCCAAGCTCCCGTTAATCCCAGAAAATGTGTCCTTTTGTTCTCGGCACCGGTCTCGATTTGCGATATTTCGTCTTTTTTCAGTGGATGATTTCCATTAGTCTCCAGATCATCTATTTTGTTAGCGATTGTTGTTTGATTTGAAAGTTTCATCAATTTGTTTAGTGTTGTTTCGCTGTTAGACCTCGGAGGTAATTTTTCCCCTCCACTTTTCTTGATTTGAGATATGCCGGCCCTACTTAATGAAAGCTTTCGTGTCAAATGACTTTTATTCTGAGTTGTTTCCGTTTGAATCACACGGGTTATCAATTTTCCGAGAGTTCCTGCGCCTTTAAACCTCGGGGTTAAATGGTGAACATTCGACGTAGAATATAAATAAAGCAAAACTGACAAAACACAAACACCGAAGAAGGGATACAAAACGATAAATTTGTTCATACTGGTATAATTATACTACTAGAATAAGTAAACTTTTATTCACAAACACACCATTGATCCCAAATGAACACAGTATAAAGTATCCACCATAGGTTATTTATTGGCTGAGTGACCACCAAAATATTCGCTTGTTGGCAGCCGACAGCTTGTCATTAACTGTATATTCAAACAATGCAAAATCGATTTTTCAATAAAATGTGCACACTCTATATAAAGTTATTCGACATGGCTAAGGTGTGCACGCTTCAGTTACGTGTCTCGGAAGTGATTTCGGGCTACCCCGCACTCTCTTTTGAGTCATAACACGTGTAGTTATCTACAAAAAAAACATCTATTACAGCCGTAAAAAAAATCTATTGTTGACGATTTTGAATAGCAGTGAAATTTAGCTCCTTGGTTATTACAGCAGCTTTAGAAATTACGTTCCTGGGAAAATTGTTTTTTCACCGCAAGGGAAAAGGTTAGAAACACGTTTGTGATACCTATTTGACCATATTGATTTATTCCATTTCTACATTGGGACCAGGTGTGGTCTCCTCTTGTCAGTGATGCAGAACAGAGGGCTCGACAAGGACAGTTGTCTAGTCGTTCGGATGGTAAAAAAACCGAGGTCCCGTGTACACATTGGCATGCATGTAAAAGATCCCTTGACAGTTGGAATTCGATATAAAAGTAGGCCGTAGCGCAGCTGCCCGGGCAAAATTTCCCTCATAGCACACTGTTTGGCGTATGCCCGTCTTCCATTAGCCCAGGCTAGGTGCATAATAGTAGGACGTTAAACCCTGTTTCATTTCATTGGGATCAAATATCATAATTTAAAACGAATAATGAATTTCGCTCACTTTAAAGAAATATTAGTTTTAGAGACTAAAAGATACAGATTTTGCTAAAATTACATTACTTCTGGTGTTGTCGTCCAGTTAATTTATGATTTTACCCCCAAAACATTGCTAGAAAAGGTTATGATGCATTTTTGCGTGTGGTTAGTAAATGAGATTGGGTTTTGGCTAACTGTTTTTTTAAGTCTGGCGGACACAGCCTCACCACCTAAAATGTCTGGCAGTGGGCCTTCGCAATACATTTTGATAGCTTGACATTGTGCAACAAGTTTTACGTGGCTAATAAACGAGCTAGTCTAGCTTAGTTTTGGGATCCAATTATTTTGACCCTCTTGACCACACCCTCCACAACAGGCGCGGCAGGCGTTCAAATCCTGTGACATTTATCCATAGGGAACCTAGTGACGCATACTGAAATTGGTTAGCTTTTCAGCTAGGTTGAACGTGAAAATGCCTTCACACTAAAAAAAATGCCTTCTGAGAAGAAAAATTATCTATATGAGTGAGGTGCAGGAATTGTCAATCAAACTAGTTTCGTTTTGTCGCCATGTCACTTATTCTCTCCATCGCGACAGGGCGGGGGGAACGGAACCAGTTGGTCGGAGGCCATGGACTACCCAGTCCGCCCCTGACAATTTTAAACCGGGGGTAAATATGGAATTATGATCATGAATGGTTGCAAACTGCAAATCTTTTAAAACTGAAATTAGAGGAATTTAGATACCCGCTACACAATACTTCTAGAGGCAACGAACAAGGAGTATGGGTCAATGGTGCATGTACGTACATTGAGAGGGAGTTTTTTCGGAACAGAGGGCACATAGTCACACGAATTCCTATTCCCTAGCTTGGAATCTCACCGGATTCGACTGTGCCCACAATTTCTTTTGTTTTTACAAGCACCACCTACCCTACCTACCCATCCAGTACGCCCCTAATAAAGCTACAAATATAAGTTCTCATACACAATATTCTAATAACTCGGTATTTTAATATATCAATCGATAATTATTTTTTTTCGATATGACATGTTTTATGTGTATTGAAAATTTCCTAAATCTATACAATGTCAAAACCTTCTTTATTATAACTGTATATGTGTTGCCTTGCATTGTATAATCAAATTTAAGTTTCATAAATCTATACAATCTGCTGTATATAAGATGATATTTTTAATTCTAAAGGCTTAACTTTATACATTTATTATAACTTAATAATTTAATATTTATATAATATGTCGCGTTGCTTTTCACTGTGTAAAACAAATTTTCACACAACCAATGTATTGTTCTCAAAATGTTTTGAGTTAACCAAAATGGCTACACTGGCTTCAATCGTCATAATGGTTAAAGGACGTCATGCCGTCTCCAGTTCATCAAAACTTCTGGCTGTGAAACTAAAAGCCCTACAGGAAACTCTCGAGACCAACCACTATCTGACTTACATGACAATCAACCAGTAGGCTTAGTCCCGAAATGACCTAGTTGTGTTGAGTGGACGTTAAACCCCATTTCTCTCTCTCCCTCTCTCTCTCTCTCTCTCTTGAGTTCATCACAACCAATAGAACAATGCCGAAAGAGACATTGATAACTGGGATTGAAGACGGACTACACAAATTAGCACCAGGAGGCAACATAGAATTTATCAGTCATCAAGTTAAACAGTTAATTGACAAGGCACCAAAACCCAAACCAAACCTGACTAAAATTGAATTCAAAGCACTAAAAGAACTGAAAGAGAACTCTAACATATCCATAGTGCCGGCTGATGAAAAGAAGCAGTAGTGATCGGCACAGACCAATTAGATGAACTAGTTAAAGACGTACTTAATGATAAATCAACCTATAAGAAACTCACTAAAGATAAAACGAATAAATTGAATAAAGAATTTAAAGAAAAACTAGTCAACCTGGAAAAAGAAAACCAACCTGCATGAATGTCTCAAGACCACATATCCGACAGTTCCATATGCTAAGGCCCAGATTAAGATACAAAAGAATCCTATGAAAGTCCGCCTGCTGGTCTGCACAAGAGGATCAGTGTATTACGGTATAGCCAAACATTTTAGACGACTATTAGCACCGCTAGGCAAAACAGCTGATTCATACATCAGTGGCATGACACTTAAACCCGAATTAAAGCTGATGGGAGAATTGGTAACCCACCAATCGGATTAAAGCACATATCCAATTTCGTTTCGTTTTTTATCGTTCAAAATTTTGTTTTACTTGTCTTCACTACACTCTAGGATCTGGGAGGTTTGTTATTTAACTCGTGTTCAGCTTGAAATGAGGGGTCAGCCAATCAAATGGTCTGTCGAAGAGGGGGTTTGACCTCTCTTGCACGGAACTGTGGGTAGACATGAACTCCCATGATATCAAAACAAAGCAAAAGTAAGATAAAAAACATAGCCACTTGCAACAACGATTCTGATTGGTTAATCGAATGACTGACCTTATAGGGTCAAATGTCGTTTTCTAGGTCATAGAACGTGATCTCCCACTATAAGTTGTTAGATCTATATGTAGCGCCCAATTTCAGTTCGAATTAATGAACACAGAGTGGCCACTACTTATAAGAATGGAGATAGATCGGCAATAGCCCAGCACATTATGGACAACCCTAACCACACGATAAAATGGCGAGACAAACAGATTTTAGCCAGCAACATCGAGTCCAGCAAACAGCTACATGTTCGTGAAGCCATAGAAATCCGTAGACAAAACCCGACTATTACTAGATGACATCGCGCCTGGTACGTTCGTGCATTTTTATGCGCGAACTCTTAGCTTTCCTATTACTAGCACGCGCACGGGCACTATTTCTTTTTCTTTTGCATGTACCCAAATCTGGGTTTTCGCGCGGAGGTACTTTTGGGGTATTAGCCTGAGAAGCATAACACTTGCCACTGTACCTGTGTATCGCTAATTATAAATCGAGTGTTTGAAGACAGATTATATAGATCACGAGTGTTATTTTCAGTTTATTCCCGCTCTATTATTTGACGCTAAGCAAACCAATGGGACTATTTTCTCAACAGTGTATGAACTTATTCATAAGCGATAATATCCTTACACCGAGAGAAATTATCTAGTCTCGGTGAAAAACCATGATCATCTGGTAAAAAATTACTTTTCTATTTTTTGGAACGTAAAACAGTGTTTTTAAAAACAAACGAACCTGCCGCACATGAGGAAGTCATTATATTAATAATAACAGACGAGAACTCTTTTTGGGCACAGGCTTTCTTACTGAGTAGTAAATCGTCCACAAACAATCATTTATGACTACAGGAAGACTAACGACGACTGTAGACAGTAAGTAGGTTATACACTATACGTTTGAGCCGAGATTACTCGCTTTGAGTCGAGATTACCAGCTTTCAGGTCACCGATAACCAATTATGTCAGAAATACCATACTGACATTCGGTTTTTCAAGTTGTACGCGAACTTACAATCTGCGCCCTAACTCAGTAACTATCTTCGTCAGCTACTTTCAGTTTCACAATGTCGTGTTCGACATTGCTAAGTGTTATGTACTGATAAGGAAGCCCATCAAATAAGATTAATTAACAAAACAACTATAACTGAGTAGTGATTAAAATACTTCATTTTTTTTTCTTTCTCAAATAGTAAATGAGTTTGATTGACCGATGACTGCTAATGTTTTTTCGTGAATTAAACGGGATAATTGCAATCAACCCACGATCTTAAATTTTCCTGAAAAAAAACCCTTGCTTTGTTGAACGCACTATAATTTATCGATTGGTATTGCCATCTACGACCAGATTGTCGAGGAATGCGTCAACGCACAGCTTACGGATTATCGTTAAAGGGACAATGACACTCTTGCTGGTTTGACGGGTTCCGAAGAAAAAAATTAGCCTTATTCTAACTACTAGATGCTTAGGTGTCCTACCCGTTTTGAAATTATCCATTATAACCTATCTTACTTGTCCAGAGGGTTCGAAAATATGTTTAAATCCAAGTTGCATCTGAAAGTGCTTACGTAAGGCTTTTCAAACCATGTTACGGCATGTAGTTGAATACTTTCAATTTTTTAAATTAGGAATGTTAAGATGAAATTTGTATCATTTATTAATTGGAATATTGTAATATAGTACAATTTGTTGACAGAATAAAGATTGGGACATATTATTCAGTTACAACAAGAGTGGTATTGGGCCTTTAACAATTTCTAGGGGCTTGTTTTTGTGTTTGTCATTTTCAGTATATTATTCGTTTTTAACAAATTTATACAACTTTTATGGGAAACTATGATTATCAAACAACCGTAAACCCAACTGATGTTTTATCGTTTGCTTGGGCCTTTTACGAACCACGTGTAAGTCATGAACTTATAAAATAATAATAATAACGAGATTTATATTGCGCAACAGTTCATCCCACTTGGGGGTGCTCTAGGCGCATGCAAGTGTTCACATGAATTAATTATAGTGCCTAAACAGCCAGGTTTTCACACTTGACTTAAAATTAGACAATGTTTCACATTTTCGAATGGAAAGTGGTAGAGAATTCCACAGAACTGATGCGTTATACTGAAACGTCCTTGAACCAAATTTCTTCATCTTATAAACTGGTACTTCTAATAATAGTTTATTCTCGGATCTCAATGACCTATTTGGTTGGTAGTTTTTCAAGAGACTCTGCAGATATCTTGGTGCTGTTTTATTTAATGTTTTGTATGTTAGAGTTAAAATTTTAAAGTTAATTCTCTCGCGCACCCGGAGCCAGTGAAGATTATTTAAGATGGGAGTGATGTGGGATTTTGATCTAGTTTTAGTCACAATTCGTGCAGCACGATTTTGGATCCTTTGTAACTTGGAAAGCTGTTCATCAGTTACACCAGAAAGTACGGCATTGCAACTTAATAAATATTTTCTTCAAACCTAACTAACGTGACGAAATTTATGACGTAGCTGGCTTTTTTTTCGCATGTACACAGTGACTGGCCATTTTGCGCAGTAATCCCAGCCAGAATTTGGCGATTTTGTTAAAATTGCTATAAAAATTTTAATTTTTGTTTAGAACTGAAATAAATTAACTATGAGTCAATCCCCACACTAAAAACATTAAAATAATTGATTGTGTATATCTGAAATAGACCCGACCAAAACACAATATAATTCCAAGATGTCAGCGCCCATGAGCGAAAAGTTTCGGGACGCTATACATTTTCAAAGTCGAAGTTAGGAGTTACAAACTTAAATAAAAGACAACTAATAATGTTTTCATTTCTTTATTATTATTCATAATCTGTCTTCGGCCATCATCTAAAACGAAAAAAGATAAGTTATTACTATTTCTACATAAATTCTTAGAAGTCCCAACTGTCGTTTATGTCGAGTACCGAGTCCCAAATAATAATTATTTAGCTTGGTCCGAGTGGTCTTTTAGCTTGGTCCGAGTGGTATTTCACTTGGTCCGAGTGGTCTTTTCACTTGGTCCGAGTGGTCTATCAATTGGTGCGAGTGGTCTTTTTTATGGTCCGAGTGGTCTTTGGTCCGAGTGGTCTAGATACCTATTCCCCCCTCTCGAAACATGTTATCAAGGCAGCCCCTCCAGGGTTATAGTTATTTTTCAGGCATATTTATGTTGCCTGCACGGTCTCGAAAACTTTCACCTTTGAAAACCTTTTATTTATTAATAATATTTGATATCACAACATTTTTTTATAAAACACTATGCAGTCAATTTACGACAAACTATAATTTAAACTTTAATCTTATATATATGGTGAATTCAAACCTAATTCTTATTGAAAAAATATGTATCGAAGTAATAAACAGAGAAAATAATTTATGTAACGGATAGACATAGTAAATATTTTTAATAGTACCATACATTATTGACGGTCTCCTGTAAGTGACGCAAGACAAAAGACCTGCCAAGACAGATACCTAGTCATTCGCATGGGAAGAGCAGCTTGGGTCCTGTGTACACCGTGCCATACACGTTACAGATTCCGTTTCAGTTGATACTCATTTTAAGAGTAGGCTGTAGTGCCGCTGTTCAGGCAAAACCTCCCCCATATCACATTTTATGAGAATATAAACCCCATTACCTTTATTTCATCCTAAACATACCAATTTGGTGACTTTAAACTTACAGTGAAATAGTGTTACAAAAATCAAAATTAACATAATGATCGATAATAAGGTTACGAGGAGTGATTAATTATAGTTTATTAACTTCGAAAACAAAAAATCCATTACACCATATACAGAAATAGCAATTTTTTGAAATAATTATTATATCATTACATTATGACAATATGACCAGTCAGTGTCAAGGACAATAATTGCCTCAAACTTTAATATAAATCTTAAACATATAAATATAGTGCAATTTTTAATGACTTTAACCTCAAATATAATAGTGTACAATAAAAAGAACTTAATTAATATAATAATTTGTAGACAAAATGGAATCAAACACTTTCAATTCATAATCTTCTCTGAGTGACAATTCTTGGACATTGTCCACAAAAAATAGGTTTCAAACAATACAGATGTAGGTATGAAAGTTGTGTTAAATTAATTATCTGCAGAGAATTCTGCCTTTACAGGTTTACAATATACCTTTTCAATGTTAAAATTGTAAGAACACTGGAAGAACAAGACTAAAATAATGTATCGTATTAAAATAGAACTGGACAGTAAAGGCTTGTATACATGTAGCGGTAAGCGCTAGAGGGTGCTAGGCGAGACCGATTTTCTAGATTATGCTGTGCGAAGCAGATGTAAACCCCGCCTCTTTCTTGTTTAAGTCCCTCCCATTTTATTTGAAGGTCGAGTTTAGAAAGGAGTATTTATTGTTAGTGTGTGATCATCAATAGTTGCTCTTAACACTTCCTGGAAATTTCAAGTCTCTACGACCACAGGAGGTAATAACGGTACGAAAATTCAATAGCAACAAAATGTAGGCTACTCTCCCTGACCTGTTCTACTGTGTACTCGGCGTATAAAATAAGTAGCTATACCATGAGTGTAGCCCACTCGTAGTGCGATGCATTCCGCTATTTCTGTGATATATTATAAGATGCTATACAATCACTCAAATATTAGTTTTCTATGAACATTAATTAATAGAAATATAATCTTTCAAATTTAAGAAAAAGTCCCACTGCTAATCGAGGCCGGTTGGGTTCAAAGTGTGCTGACTGCATAGCTCTAGGCCGATTAGACTGTAGCCTATACGCGGTATTGGTTGATGCATTCCACTGTTCAGGCTCGGTAGAGTAGGGGGGCTAGCCCCACCCCTCCCCAATAATTTGGGCACAAGTGCTCTTTTCTTGAGGTTATTGCGGCCCCTGAACCCTCGCCTATAGGGACTATGGAAGCCCCCCCCCCCCAAATCAAGAATTTCTTCCGCCGGCCCTGATGTTTCTGAGGCTTATAGTATAATGTCCTTAATATACGTAAAAACGCTCGAAAGAATTGTGATTATTTTATCAAAATCAATCGAAAACATATCCCCAAATCTTTAAACATAAGAAAAAAAGCTGACTGCCGATTGTATACTTCATGTGGTATAGTGCTATGAATTAGATTCCGCTATTTCTCTGATACATAAGGTACTATTATAAAAAATATTTAAAACTTGTTAATATAAAGGCAATTTGTTGAAAATTACAGTCAAATTGATCCACTATGAACCAAGAAATAAGCGTTAAGCGATCAAAAGTTATGCATAGCCTCGGTCATCATTACTAAAGTCGATTCGACAAAAAACTCTTGCATACTCCCATGTGGTTCAAATCAAATTACGTTCCATTTACGACCACTGTCTAATAATAACATTCACCTTATGTTATGTACCTGATCTGGGTCAAAACTTCGACACATAACTCTTACAAAGTTCATCCAATGGCCAATTCCCCACTTTGAACATACTGTTTTTAATCGTATTTAATCCATAACATGAAAATTACTGTCAAATTCTTCATTTGCATTTTGGCTGCTTTATATTTTTAATGCTTTGTTACTGTCTGTTGTACTTTTATACTATTGCCTGTATATCATACTCATATACCACAATAACATTTTTTTATGTTCATCGGACTTATTTTTCCCCAACTCACTACTGAGCCCGTTTACAGTATACCTTATAACTTCATACCGCCCTGTGTTCTCCAAACCATCCCTATTACCCCCTTCTTTATGCACATGTTCCTATATTTACGCAGCGGCAGTGTTCTCTCTGTGCTGTCCAGCACGCAAAAGTCATCATTTTCCACCTGATTCTCACCGTGTCTTACAAAGCGAATATTTCGGCAAGCCCCAGGCCTAATTTGTTACCCTTGTAAAATGATGCGATTATTATTATTATTACGCGCTCGCGTACCAAATGAGTTATAATTGACTTGTCATCCATGCGGGATCTGTGGCATAATTGTATGCCTAGTCTATCCAGTCAATCTGGACAGCTTTATCTTGCATCGCAAGTACCCCGCAAATTTAACTCAATCACAGTGTCGACTTGCACCAACATGAGGTTTGCCGAAAATGGATCCCATTGCAACTGCAGCATGCCATACACCACCCTTCCTTCATTCCCAGTACCGCACAACGTAATTTCCTTCCGGTAGCTCTTTGCATAAAATTACCAACTCCCGTTGTCTACGTGACATAACATCTATTCCTCATCGCAATGCATTTCTTGGGTTAGGGTGCAGTCATGCGCGTCCCCCCCCCTTATTTTCCATATGTGGTGGGGCCAACATATACTCATCTCCCCTTTTACTTATTTTAACAGATATTATGATTATTTAACATTCTATCTGTATACAACTTGTACATATCCCAATATGTTAAACAGCACCAAGAATATTTCCATTTTGTGACAATTTCTGAAGAACCTCTACAACTGACCCCCCTCCCTTTGCGAATGACGGCCCTCCAATTAAAGTCACCTCCACAATAATGAACTTTAAAACGCCCCTGACTATCACAGTCATTACTACTGTTGTCTACAATTTTTATATTAACATATCAAGGGTATAGAACATCATTGTCATAAATCAAAATTAACAACAACAAAAATTATTCTATTAAAATGAAGCGCTTGTGATGCATTTTCTATTGGTATATAAATCAATACCATCGCTCATTTCAAAATGTCTGATAATATCGATAAAATAAATTAATAAATGAAATTTGGGTAGTGAATCAAAAATTTAAATTGCAATTTCTCAAAATCAGGCATTTTGACTTATCACAAGTGTGTTCTAAACCCTCGATATGTAACAGTCATTAAAAACGTCTGAATACGGCACCACCTGACTTAAACATGATACACTTTGTACAGGCCTATTCATTGCACTTTAATGGCATGTCAAAGGTTACTCGGGGATAGATGATAAAAACACCAATGAAAGCGTATATAAATCAAAACGCGGTTGATTCAACAACACGACTTCATTAGTTATTGAATACGTCCTTAACCCCGTATAACCTTTCACACGTCCAACCACAATATCGTGCAATAGGTGTATTAATTTGATTTTTAGGTTTAACGCCGCAAACAATGCCAAAATAGTGTTTTCACTGCTCATGCCTGACACATACTGTCAACCTTGTATATTTTTCCGTTTCCGCCCTTCACCCCACAATATATATTCCACGGCTACGTTGCGACGGTACCAGCACACCCAGTTGTTGACACCCATTAAATCACTCCTGTCTAACAAATCATAAAGCTGTGGTGTTACGGTGGCGGCATAGTATTTCACCGTAACACCACAGCTACTCTAACCATTCATAATACACCTAACTATCACTCCCTACACATTTCCCCTCGACCTACTTTCCCAAACGTCAACAACACATCTCATACATCCAGTTCACTGATTAACCCTTGTACCACGTCTACTGGATACACTAGTTTGTTTATATCCAATGCTTTGGATGACCTGGTATTTTAAAGGATGGGGTACTAGGTGTTTGAGAACTTTACACATCATTAACTGTTAATTGCGAGTTTATGTTAACATTAATAGTGACTTTAAACGCTTCTAGACCTAGTGATATATTATAATATGGGAGATAGAGAGGGAAAGAGAGAGAGAGAGAGAGAAAGGGATTAACGTCCACTCGACACAAACTAGGTCATTTCGTAATAGTGTCATCCGGCAAAATAGTGTAATCAGCATATGGACTGTTCACCGTGTACAAAATACACGACAAACAGTGATAACAGGTGTCCGGCTTACATTGCCTTACATTACATTAACGTACCTTCAAGATATATTTTTAAACCAATCTATGGTAACCTAATTGTGCTGACCTGCTATGATAAATATAGCTATTCACCTTTTTATTATGCTGTTATCTTATTACCTGTCCCAGACATTATAATCCAACTGTCGAGTACAGGGCAAATGGCAAAACAAGAGTTAATGGCAACGACTTTTCGCATTAATACATTATAGTAGTACTGGCTTTGTGAAGGTATATTACAGTAAATCGATCTGTAGTTCCGGACCTTATAATCGAACTGTCCAGCCAAATCAAAATTACAAGAGTATATGGCATCGACTTTTCGCATATAATACATTATAGTAATGGCTTTATAAATGTATATGTTCAGTGAATCAATTTGTAGTCTGAATGGGGGGTTGGGATGGCCTAGTGGTCTAGAGTGTCGCGCTTCGACCTCTGGCTGGCCGGCCACCTCTGGCTTGCGGCTGTGGTTTCGAGCCCTGGTGTGAGCGTATGTGGCATGGAGATAGGGGCACCTTCTCAACCTCGCGGGTTTCCTCTGGGCACTCCGGTATCCTCCCACTGTTAAAGATCCCTACGCGCAAGCGAATTATTGAAATAAAGTAAAACCATATGTTAGTCCAGAAAAGACCTGGTTGTGTTGAGTGGACGTAAAACCCCATTTCTCTCTCTCTCTAATTGAGAATGTGATAACATTACAAGAGTAAATGGCAACGACTTTTCGCATGTAAAACATTATAGTACATAATACGGGCTTTATGAAGATGTATTTACAGACCGGTTAAAGGGGACAATAACACTCTTGCTGACTTTGCAACTCCAGAAAATAAATATAAATAACAGCCTTATATTCTAAGTACTAGATATGTAAGTGTCCTACCCGTTTTGTAATTTATCCATTACATCATATTTTACTTGTCCAAAGGGTTCGAAAATATTTTAAGTCACATTTAGTTGAATTTTTATTCAATTTTTTAAATTAGGTATGTTGAGATGAAATTTGTACCATCAATTAATTGGAATATTGTAAAATAGTACAATTTGTTGACCGGAATAAAGATTTGGACATATGTAGCACCATGGGCTTTCTGTCTGACATGGAGAGCGGGGTTTTGTCGAGAACCGGTCGCCATATCGTACTGTACTATGCTTGTATATGCATTCGGCTATGTTACTTAAATAGTAAAAACGAACTGTTGCATTGTTATAACTGAAGAAGGAAACGACTTAAGAAACCAGTAAAAATACACAACGTGAAGGAGAAGGAAAGACAGCTAGAGACAATTATAGACGATCACAAGGCTAACGGAATTATGTAGAAAAAACAATATGCATGGATTACCAGCGATAGAAATCAAAACAAAGCAAAAGTAGATAAGACAAATTTTTGACGTTATCAGGTCAATTGTCGCATAGAAATATATATTTCTATGAATTGTCGCTTGCTTGGTACCTGACGTCATAGAACGTAAACTCCCACTAAAACATGTTAGATCTACAAAAAAACGTCAACGGCATTCGTGATAGCTTGTCTTTTTCTAGCTGTGGGAGAGATAAATTTTGTCATTTGCTAAAATGGCAAAAGTGGAATCAGACACGGGTGGGATCTTGGCACTGTATTTGAACATAAAACAACGAAGGAACAGAAAGAGGCTTTAATGGCAACACAGAGAGGCAAACATACAGACAAGACAGATTGTCAAAAAATAATGCGGTGTTATTATACTTCTTTGTCTGCTTTATCAAATAGAATCGCAATCCTTTCAATTTCAATGATCATTTCTTCGATCTTGTCCGTTCTGCTTTTACAAGTAGACGGTCTAGCGGTTTCTATTCGTGGAAATGATGTAATGGGAAGTGCCCGCTGATTGGTTCATTTGGAAAAGTTCGCACGAACCATATTTGTTCGGGATCGCGCTTTGTATGAACGGGGCCTCTAATAGTAAATGCAGGAGGAATGCACTACACGAAAAACAAACAAAAAAAATCTACGAGATAAACCTGCGGACAAGACAGAAAATAGACATTGCAAACACTAAATAATTATCAAATCAAGTGAATGGATCCGGGGGCCAGCCGTAAGCGTCCACTGCGCTATACAGTACCGGGCCTGTTTTGGTACAGGCTTCACTAAAATGATTTACAAAAAAGACGTGACAAAAAACACCCAAAAAAATGCGACCGATCTTGTCAGTGGTCGTCTCTTCAATGGCGATAGTCAGCCAGTTGACGTCAGGTTTTAGAACGTCAAACAATTTTAACAATAAGGGCGATAATCCGGACAGAATCTTGGAAAACGCTAAAATAAAAAATGTAGTGAGCAAACAGTAGCAAAGCCCGACAACGAGAACATTCTGCAGTACGAAGGGCTAAAACTCGACTAAAGCATCCCAGGACGAAAAGCCGCGTTCGTGTTCGCGCTCTGTATAAACAGGGCTTTAAGCCGGTTTTCCACTAGGCGATTTTTTTCGCGCGAATAAGGCGGCCTGAAATTGTACTGCGCATGCCTGTACTCGAAAAAATTCGCTTCGCGCAAACAAATTCGCCTAGTGGAAAACCGGCTTTACAGTATTGCGCTTAGGCATCGATCGTCATTTTAAAACAAGCAAAGTCTGGATTATCCATTATTTTAGTTGTTCCTTGTTTGGTTTCTAGTCCAATCGAACGGATGAATACTATTGGAATTTAATTTTCGAATTGTCCCAGTCATTTACAAACATAAAATTTCGAACGGACGAATACAACTGGATTTAATTTCCGAATTGTCCCAGTCATCCGTTCGAGGTCAATCGAGGTGTAGCGTATTCATTTGCAATTATAAAATTTCGAACGGACGAATACAACTGGATTTTAATTTCCGAATTGTCCCAGTCATCCGTCCGAGGTCAATCGAGGTGTAGCGTATTCATTTGCAACCATAAAATTTCGAACGGATGAGTACTACTGGAATTGAATTTCCGAAGTATCCCAGTCATCCGCTCTGTAATGACTATTGTCTGATAGTAAGAAGTGAGAAATGAATTGTAAATTCTGTTGTTGGTAATATTATTATCATCATTACTCAATCTCGCATTTCGACCCTGTGACGTCTTCTGTCGCGATCTGTCATTTTCAATAACCTTATTGTCCGTAAATTGACAGCCATGTTGTCACATTCTCGATAAGACTACAAACAAATCGATTCACTGTGAATATATCTTGATAAAGCCGCTATATGTACAGATCGATTCACTTAAAGGCCCAATACCACTCTTGTTGTAACTGAATATGTGTAGCAATATAGTCGTGACGACTTTGTATTTATAGGCAAGGAATGGTGAAATTAATGATGACTTTATATTTCATTAAATTGGCAAGATGGTTTAACCAATATTTTCATCTTTACAAATTATTCTCTATTGTCGGTATATTAGATATGGTATGAGTTTATTTAAAACGCAAATAATTGTTTTGAAAATACTGTGAGATAACAGAAAAGGAGGTATGAGTTCAAGGAAAGGTTGTGTCAAAATACACGTGATGGAAAATCACCATTACATCATCTGGCGTGTTTGACCAATCTCTATACTTTTTTACATAATAGTTGACCAATTAGATAATTGAATGTTCAAATCCAGCTGATCCAAAATCAGGGTACTCGTGAGAATTCGGCAGATTAAACTTCCAGGGAGGTACGATCTGGTTCTCCTAGCTAGCCGTAGCTAGGTTTGAGAAGAGTTTAGCTAGTATTGACTGTAATGTGTCTACCCACAGTTCCGCGCAAAAAAGGTCAAATGCTCGATCCGACAGACCATTTGATTGGCCGACCCATTATTTCAATCAGAACAGGAGTTGAATAACAACTTTTTCAGATCCTAGTGTAGTAAAGACAAGTAAAAACAAAATATTGAACTATACAAAACGAAACAAAATTGGATCTGTGTTTTAATCAGATTGGATTTGCGCCCTATTTGAACGGCGAAACGGCTCAAAAGTCGCGTTCGAGTTCGCCCTCTGTATAAACAGGACTTAAGAGAAAAACTTTTATTTAGAATTTTAATTGAATATATTTTATCATGCATTACGTTTTAAATATTTATATATGTAAAGAATTTGATATATGTATTTCTAATTATATCTTCTGTGATATTTGTTTTGGTACATCTCTGTGATATTGTTTCAATGGGTCTTGTTTATTTTCTTATTAGGAATTTTATTTTACAATTTCCGGTCCTTTGTAAAATAAAATTCCTAATGAGAATATTGTTCGTTAAATATAAAGGTGGGGAATGGGAATGACATGGTTTAACGTCATACTGTTCTTCGTCTACTAGGCTAATGGAGACAGGACTTTTAAGAGAGAAAGTATCGGAAACAAAGTTCTTGTATAACATACTTTATATTACTCTCCTCTACTGAAAACCTTTTAGAAATAGTAAAATATTAACCGATATCCAGTATTTCCATTAAAGTGTAATATTGGTAAAAGGATCCAATTCACCTATTTTATTTATTTACAATATTCCATGTTTGATTAAAGTTGATCATCAATATCAGACGTTAAGTCTCTGATCATTAAATCCGATGTTAAAGTTGCAATTTTAAATTTTCAAGTTATATTTTCAAAATGTATTAAATTAAAGCCTCCATAAACAGTCCTACCTTGATAAAGAATAATCCTATTAATGCTACAATTCACTATTGCCAGCTGAGAAATTGGCAAAAATATCATTTTCAACTTCAATTTCAAACAAAGCTAACTATGGAGGGAATATGGAAACAATGGAGGTAATTGTATTATTATTTCCTGTGTCAATGATATTTAAGGGTGAGAAATAATGCCCATGATTGTATAATAGTGAGTTGATAACCTATTGAGGAAAAGGCATAGAATTAATTATGTTGGGAAAAATATCATTTTCAACTTCAAATTCTAACGTTTAAAGATGACTAACGCATGGAGGGAATAGGAAAACAAGGGAGGTAATTGTGTGATTTTTAAGGGTGGAAAATAATGCCCATGGTCGTATAATAGTGAGTTGATTACCTCTTTGGCAAAAGACATAGAAAAAATTATGTTTTGATTTTCTTATAAAATATGAATTCTCGCTTTAAATCTTGAAGTAATCCGCTTTTTAGATAAATATACAACTTATATTACCCTACAGCTGTAGAACAGTCTTAGTTTAAAGACATCGTAGGTTTAATTATTAAAGAGGCATTATGTAATATATAAATAAAGAACTAGCCATTCTTGCTTTAGAAGTTCGAAAATAGATGATGTAAAATAAATAATTTGAAAATGTCATTCAAATTACTCTATTGCAAGCGAAGATATTGGCCTTTGAAGGGAAGGTTTGATAGACGTAAGCAATAATTTCAACCAAGGTCCTGGTTGATCGAAGCTAAGACTTGAACCGCCTGGAACCCGCCATTTTGATTAAATCAAAAGTATCGCTGAAACGTTTTAATCTGTTTAATATCGGAAAAATTTGATGCCATCCAGAGTTGATTAAGGCCTGGATCAGTTAATTAATGTCTAACTAATACTTAAGAAAACATTTCAGGCCCAAAAAATACCTGCAATAGGCAGATTTAGCTCTTGCATAATGCATGTTTAATGGATGTTCATAAACGTGGTAACGGTTGATGCATGAAGCAAATATGCGTTATATTAAATTGATTATATTTTAAAATTGAAACTGGAAGTTACGCCATTTTGTAGTAATAAAAAACTGTTGTTTAACCATAAAATTCGATATTTTTTTTTCAACTGAGTATTATTAGACACATTTTGAAATTTTTACCTTTAGTTTAAATAAACATATAAATATAAAGAATATGGTCATATTGATATCACAAAATGGTTTCTAACTTGTTCCGTTGCAAAGAAATAGGTGATTTTCTAAAAAGTCACTTTTTAAGATTTTCAAGACTTTCATAACATTTTCACCAATTGTTACCACATGTCATTTACGATTTCATGAAACTAATTCTACATTTTCATTATCACTAGAAGTAGGGAGAAAGGTTTAATATCGGCTATGCATGTTCCCCAATCCCTATTCAGATACAAATCTGAAGAAAATATTGCTTATATAATAAAATCAGCAGAAATAATGTTATTTTAGAAAAATTTGTATTTCTTTGCCTCCAAAACTGAATATGAATAAATATTGCTTATAAAGAAAAAATCAACAGTAATGTAATTTTAGAAAAATCTGTATTCCTTTGCCTCCAAAACAAAACAAATACTTCTTTGAAAAGAGCGATATTCATCATTCGTTTAAAATTGTGAATGAATCAAAATGGTCCTTTTTTGGTTTCACAAACGTGTTTCGAAAACTTTTCCGTGCTGCGAAATAAACAATTTTCTCAGGATCACTTTTTAATAATTTTCAAAATTTAAAAGGGATTAAGGGTTTAATTCTTTCAAATTTTTACCCAATTTTCTGTCCTGCAAAGATCGAAGTTCTTTTTTAAAGTAATTCGATTTAATATTTTGTTGATAACGGAAGAGTAACAGATGTAAAAATGGAACAAATACTGCTGGATTTAATGGCTTACTCTGAGTTCATTTTATTACACGTGTGCAATCTCATGTGGTTATCTGTTTAACGGTTCCATTTGTACGGTAAGTGGCGTTAGTTCAAGGGTAACGTGTCACCGCTGAAACCCGTCACCACTGCATCGCAGTTAGCATTGTTATCTAAATACAATAAGTCACATTTTAATGAAAAATCTATTTTGTATTGTTCAATTATACTATTAAGAACAAGCTGTCGACTGCCAAGAAGCGATAATTTAAATGGTCACTTATTTACAATTAAAATCTATTTTCTTTTCATTAATTTAAAGGCTTTACTCAGTGTTCAATTGGGATATATTGTTGATTTCCACTCCTTTTTATTTCAGTTTTTGTTTTGTGGATTATTTTACGGTGTCAGTGTTCATTTGGATTTGGGATAATTTGTGTGTTTGTGAATTACATTTTACTTATAGTAGTATAATTATATCATTATGAAGAAACATATCGTTTTGTATCCCTTTGTCTGTGTTTGTGTTTTGTCAGCTTTGCTTTATATATATTTTATGTGCAATGTTAACCATTTAACCCCGAGGTTTAAAGACGCAGGAACTCTCGGACAATTGATAACTCATGTAATTCAAACGGAAACCACTCCGAGTAAATATCATCGGAAACGGACCACGGGGGTTGGACTCAAAAAAGGAAAGCATTTATTAAAAAGGGCCGGCATGTCTCAAATGAAGACAGGTTACAGGACAAAAAGGAAACAATTATCTCAGAGTAAATATCATAGAAAACGAAACACGAGGGTTGGACTTAAAATAGGAAAGCATATATTAAAAAGGGCCGGCATATCTCAAATGAAGACAGGTGACAGGAAAAAAAGGAAACAATTATCTCAGAGTAAATATCATAAAAAACGAAACACGAGGGTTGGACTTAAAATAGGAAAGCATTCATTGAAAAGGCCCGGCATATCTCAAATGAAGACAGGTGGCAGGAAAAAAAGGAAACAATTACCTCGGAGGTCTAACAGCGAAACAACACTAAACAAATGGACGAAACTTTCAAATCAAACAACAAGCGCTTACAAAATAGAGGATCTGGAGACAAATGGGAATCATTCACTAAAAAAAGACGAAATATCGCAAATCGAGACCGGTGCCGAGAACAAAAGGACACATTTTCTGGGATTAACGGGAGCTTGGGGCCGATTGGGTAATCATATGTTTTTCTACGCTTCTTTAAGAGGAATAGGGGACGCCATCAACTACACACCTATTTTGGATAGAACAGATCCTATACTTAAAATGTTTAAAATTAATTTAAATAATTCTGTTAGTACATTTACCCGGAAAAATAATGTTGTGAAACGTGAAAAATGTATTGGAATTTTTACGGAAGATCTGATGTCACCCATCAATAAAACCACTAATATAACAGTGTTTGGTTACTTACAATCGTTTAAATATTTCCAAAAAATAGAATCAGATATCCGGAAGGAGTTTATCCTGAAAGGGGACATTAAGGCTCGAGTCCAACGTATTTTTAATACACTAAATATCACTCACCGAATAAAGGTTGGAGTTCATGTTAGAAGAGGAGATTTTGTGCATAGAAGAGGGACCAACTTACCCACCCCTTCGTATTTTTACAAAGCTATGAATATACTGAGACAGACTTTAACAAATCCAATATTTGTCGTGTGTTCAGAGGATAAGAAATGGGTGACAGATTATTTAAAACTTAACGATTCGGTAATTGTTCATGAAAGTGTAGAAGTTGATTTTGGAGTATTAATGAGTTGTGATCATAGTATAATATCATCAGGAACTTTTGGTTGGTGGACCGCATATTTAACGAAAGGTACCAGCATTTATTTTAAGGGATTTCCCTCGCCCCCTCTTCTTGGATGTATCACTCCTCCAGACTATTATCCATCTCATTGGATTGGTCTCGAGTAATCCATTTACTTGAATGGAACTTAAAAATTCTAATCAACACGGACCTCCAGAATGGCATCTTATTTGTATAGCATACTAAGAAATGGAATAAAATGAAATGGGCTTAAGAAAACGGATATACGCCTTACAGTGTGATATGAGCGAAATTTTGCCCTGACACTGTGGCCTACTCTTATATCGAATCCCATCTGTGTGTACTGCCCCGAATCTTCCCATATTCACAAATCATTGGCGGAGTCTTGAAGAAGATCTGTTAAAGTTAAATCAGACTACCCCGCCAAAACCCGTCTTGTTAACAGGTGATTTCAATGTTAGGACTGAGACAGAGAATAATTATGCCCTAAGCGACCTAACAAAATACATTCCAGGCCTAGATGTTGTGATTTATACTGTAGGCTACTTTTGCAAAAAAAAAGTGCATCGAAGAATTGTTAAACAAACAAACACGGTAAACGACTGGTCTAACTTTGTTTCACATGAGACATTCATGTCGTAAATGGTAGACCATATTATGATATCAATGGAAACTCGACGTGGATGAAATACAATGGTACAAGTGTAGTCGATTACTTGGTGGCGGCCACACTATATACCGGTAAACATGGAAAAACACTGAAAAACAACCAGAAAACACCGGAAAACAACCGAAAACTTCCGGAAAACACTAAATACCGGAAAACACATTAAATACCGGAAAACTTCCTAAATAGTTAACCCGTAGATATTATGAGCTTTTGAAATTTAAGCCAGCCTTGGTCATCATTACGAAAGTTAGTAATATAAAGAAAACAGAGCCTCGATTATCCAGTTTTACGATTATTTGATTTTGAAAAAATGTATCCTAATGCAATAAATATCGCAGGCTAGCGATGGCATCGAGAGTTGATTATGGTCTGGTTAAGTTCCGTAATGTCTAATAAAATAATTCATATAACATATAAGGTCTAAAGAAAGGCCGACAATAGACAGATTTAGTTCACTGCATAATGTATGTTTAATTAAATTAAAAGAAAGAGAGAGAGAGAGAGAGAGAGAGAGAGAGAGAGAGAGAGAGAGAGAGAGAGAGAGATGGAGTTTAACGTCCCCTCGACAAAAACTAGGTCATTTTGGGACTAACGTATGGTTTACAATTTTTATTTCAATAATTCGCTTGCGCGTAGGGGTCTTTAGCAGTGGGAGGAAACCGGAGTGTCCGGAGGAAACCCGCGAGGTTGAGAAGGCGCCCCTATCTCCATGTCACAGACGCTCACACTAGGGATCGAAACCACAGTCGCAAACAAGAAGTGGCCGGCCAGCTATAGGTCGAAGTGCGGCACTCTAGACCACTAGGCCATCCCAACCCCATGTCAGTTAAATAACTTTATTTTTAATAATGCTCTGGATGGTTGAAGCTTTTACAAGATGTGGCGTAAATAGTCTCGATGGTCAAGTACCATTGTTATGACAATACACAAGTCTCGATTATCCATTATAACATTACATCCATATAATATCTCTTGCGCGTTGTATCATACGGTCTGTTTTAAATACAACTGGTGTGGTGGTTTCGATTTCCCGTTTGTACATGTACGTGACAGGGAGTAGGGGAGTCTGTCTAGCTTCGTAGGTTTCATCCGAGACCTCCGGTTTCCTACCACTACGCAAGCAAATTATTGAAATACAATTGAACCATGTGTTAGTCCCGGAATGACCTAGTTTGTGTCGAGTGGACGTTAAACCCAATTTCTCTCTCTCTCTTCTTAAATCTGTGTCAGTTTCTTCTTCTTCGCTTTGGTTTAACGTCTGCTTCCATATAAGTCATATCGCATATCAGTTTCTTGAATAATCTGTTTTTAAAGTCCACTGCCCTATTTCCTTAGGTCAGTCGTTCAATGATTCCCGAGTGATGAAACCATTTGATTTTGAGTTGGTCATTCAGTTATTAGATTATTATCATATTGTCATTCCTTCCAGGACCAATTAACAATAATAATGATCGCGGTACAAGTGAAGCCACTTAGTTGTGTTTAATAGCGGTTAAAATTATCGATTCGGTTTATGATTAAGAATGTAGAATAGCTACCTTAGGGCACGAACAAGAAGTGAACATTGTTTCTTCGTTATATTCTAGACAACTTACTCTACAATACGAAACTAAATTAACAGTTTCTGATACGTTTTTGCGAAAAAATAATTAAAGATTAGCCCTACGACTTTTTTATAAACCCCGGCTCAGAGCACGAACTACCTTACAGAACGAAATCAAAAGTTTAGCCTGTCTTAAAAGACTTGTATTTGATAAACTCGGTCTCAGATCGCGCTGTAAAACCTTTCTTGCGTCCGTAATATTGGTGTTAACGTCTCATTTACATATAGAATCCCCGGTTGTGGGTGACAAGAAGTAGGATCGCCTGTCAAACCTCGTGGGTTTTCTCCGGGTTCGCCGGTTTCCTCCCACTGCCAAAGACCCCTTCGCGCCAGCAAATTGTTGAAATAAAATTAAACCATGGGTTAGTCCCGAAATGACCTAGTTTGAGTCAAGTGGACATTAAACTCCCTCTCTCATTGCCATTTTTATAACTTATTTCTTAAATATCGTACTTACAAATTATATTTTGTTCTTTTTCCTTAGTTACTCAAATTGACTGCGATAGGTTTTTTTTTTACATTTAACAAATCAATACGTTTATTACTAATTTTATTTTACAATTACCGGTCCTGCTCAGAATTTTATTTTAGATTGACCGGTTCTGCTCATAGTATTATTTTACAATAATCGGCCTGGTTTAGAATTTTTTATAAAAGGCAACTAAATTGGACCCAAGTTGTGACCAACATGGCCGCTCCGTATATCAATAACTCTACAATTAACTTGTGGTTAGGGTTAGGAGAGGAGGTATATATGCCTTGCCGGTTTATCGATCCCTTTCAATTTCTGAATAAAATATCGATTTAAAAAATAAATAATAATAGTTAGATACGGCGGCCATGTTGGATTCTAGTTTGGTCAAATTTACCGCTGATTCTCTCATTTTACAACAACTGGTTCTGTTCGGAATTTCATTTTACAATAAACGGTCCCGTTTGGAATTAAATCTAACTATAACGAGTCTGGATTATCATATTAGTAGTTTCAAGGTGGAATGCGAGACATTTAGAAATGAAATGAAATGCGGTTTAACTGGGCTAATGAAGACAGGCATACTCCATACGGTGTGCTATGAGGAACAGTTTTCACTATGGCCTACTTTTATATATGTATGAACGGGACCTCAGTTTTTATCCCATCCGAACGACCCGACAGCGGTCCTTGTCAGACTCTTCGTCCAGAAGCACTGACAAGGAGAAACCACGCCTGAAAATCATAATGAACTTTCTCGGCATATGCAAGGACATCCAGGCTAGCGAACTAGCTTCTTACCCACTTTACCACGGTGACTCCCCGAGACATTAAGTAAAACATTGATATCCGATAACCCAACCTGTTTCACACCGCTCTATAATGCCGTCAAGCGATATATAACATTATTGGGATATCAAACAATTGTTGTCAATGAAATTTACATATTTCGATATATTGGTTTATAAATGTTATTGTCCAAACCCAGTTCGCTGCGTTAATGTAGCTATGTTGAGTGTGGATTTATAATGTAAGAATTCTTGTGTATAAGAATAATTTAAATGATAATAATAAGAATAATTGAATTATATAGCGCTAACAATTCAACTCAGTGAGCTGCTACCGGGTGCTTTACATAAGTACAACTAGATATAAACAATAAACGGAATGAATGAATGAATGAATGAATGAATGAAATAAGGTTTAACGTCCTACTATTATGCACCTAACCTGGGCTAATGGAAGACGGGCATACGACATACAGTGTGCTATGAGGGAAATTTTGCCCGGGCAGCGGCGCTACAGCCTACTCTTATATCGAATTCCAACTGCCAAGGAATCTTTTACGTGCACTCCAATGTGTACACGGGACCTCGGTTTTTCGTCCCATCCGAACGACTAGGCATCTGTTCTTGTCAGGCCCTCCTTCTGCATCACTGACAAGAGGAAATCACGCCGGAAAATCGAGATGAACTTTCTCGGCCAATGCAGGGATCGAACTCCAGGCTAGCGAACCAGTGCCTTATCCACTTAGCCACCGTGAATACACAATGGTAAAAAAAAGTCTTACACAGCCAGAACCGTATTCAATCAGTTATATATATGAAAATTAAATTTGAATACACAATACAAGGCAACACATATACAGTTATAATAAAGAAGGTTTTGACATTGTATAGATTTATGAAATTATCAATACACACAATATATTTTATATCTAATAAAATGAAATGAATGATTGATATATTAAAATTAAAATACCGTGTTATTAGAATATTGTGTAAGATAACTTATATCTGCGGCTTTATTAGAGGCGTACTGGGTGGGTAGGTAGGGTAGGTGGTGCTTGCGAAAACAAAAGAAATAGTTGATACCAATCGAATCTTGTGAGATTCCCAGCTAGGGAATAAGAATTCGTGTGACTATGTGCCCTGGTAAGCATTTGTTTCCATCCACTGGAGCCAGTTGTTATGACGTCATATGTGGATTGTGGGTTAGGGTAAGGGTTAGGCTTAACACATGGCTCCGTTGGATGGTAACACATGCTTACCGTGTGCCCTCTGTTCCGAAAAAAGCGCGTTCTCAATGTACGTACATGCACCATTGATCAATACTCCTCGTTCGTTGGCTTTAATCCTCATTTGGACAGGAAACCAGTTAACGACCTATTCGATGGCAGGTCATAGGCGTAGGAGCCGGGGGGGGGGGGGGGTGTGTTCGGCCAATGAAAAATTCGACGACCATCTTTTTTCTATTAACGTTTAGAGAAAAACTATAACTAACTTATTTCTATGAGGTCCACACTGCCCGAAAAGTATTTTCTCGTCTTTTTCTTGTCCACTGCATGCCCGAAAAAATACCCGAAAATAGGTATTGCCCGATAAACGGACATCGGGCTGGAAAACGGCAGATGAAACTAGCAGTAAAACACGTTCGCGACCGTCAAATAATCCAAAATTGATCTTGTGAGGGGGGTGGGGGTAGCAGTAAAACGCGTTCGCGACCGTCAAATAATTCAAAATTTTCTTGTGAGAGGGCTGGGACATTCGCCTCTCAAAGAAATCCGGCACCGTTGTCTATAAAACCCGAAATTTTGCTGGCATTTCTAGTTTTGCATCCCTAACTGTCATCGAGCCCTAATAAAACACTAATTTTGCTTTCCTTGTAATTGAATATCACGAATTTGTACTGAGTTGACTATGGATTTTGTCTAGAGCCACTCTTCTTTGTGCAACATGTTTCGGGCATCGATTATTATTTGTGAATGCAGGTGCAACAGTCTGATTGGATGGTTAGAATTCAGAGTGGGATTTCGGTTACAAAACCATTGGATACTTTTTGAAATGCTTACACGGGCTAGAATAGCAGAAAACGCATTTGCGGTCATTAAATTTTCACATTTTTCCGGTACGGTGAGTCCTCCATACCGCGCCACGATTGATTGGTTGTTTGGAATTCGGGTCAGCCCAGTACTAGTAGGCTATATTGGACCAAGTTGAAGTTGCTGTATTCACAGACTAGAATGACAGGAAAACGCGTTTGCGGCAGTTACATTTTCAAAATTGTCTCCTACCGGTCCCGTCTTCGTGGACTGTAAACGGTCGATTGGAATTCGAGTCAGACACCTTAATAAGGCTATATTAGACCACTTTGAAGTTGCTGTATTCAACGACTGGAATAGCAGAAAAACGCATTTGCGACAGTTACATTTTCAAAAGTGTCTCCTACCGGTCCCGTCTTCGTGGACTGTAAACGATCGATTCGAATTCGAGTCAGTCACCTTAATAAGGCTATATTAGACCATTTTGAAGTTGCTGTATTCAACGACTAGAATAGCAGGAAAACGCATTTGCGACAGTTACATTTTCAAAATTTTCTCTTAACGGTCCCGTCTTCGAGGACTGTAAACGATTGATTCGAATTCGAGTCAGCCACCTTTATTAGGCTATATTAGACTACTTTGAAGTTGCTGTGTTCACCGGCTGAAAAAGCAGGAAAACGCGTTTACGGTAGTTAAATTTTCAAATTTTTCTTGCTAACGATCCCGTCTTCGAGGACTTTAAACGATAGATTGGAATTCGAGACAGCCACCGTAATTACGCTATATTAGACCACTTTGAAGTTGCTTTGTTCACCGGAAAAGTGTTTGTAGCCGTCAAATATTTTAAAATAAAATTTTCTTGGGGGGGGGGGATACAAGGTCGCTGCTGTTTGTAAACCCGAAAATGTTTCTGGGCATTTCGGGTTCTGTCCCCCTAACTGTCATCCAGCTCCTACGCCTATGTGGGGGGTATCTAATTTCCTCTGATTTCGATTTTAAACGATTTGCAGCTTGCAACCATTTATGATCATCATTCCACTACCCCCGGGTTAAAATTGGCAGGGGCGGACTGAGTAGCTCTGTGGCCTACGACCAACTGGTTTCGTCCCTCTGCCACCCTATCGCGATGAAGAATAATTGACATAACGAGAAAACGAAACTAAATTTGATTGACAATTCCTGCACCTCACTCATATAGATAATTTTTCTTCTCAGAATAATGGGTCTGTTTTCAGTGGATGCGAAGATGAATTTCGATTATTTTGGTAACAAATATGTCAAATTAGGTTTATTTAAGTCATGCAGTCTGAAGCCAGAAATATTGTCAAAATAATTAGAGAGACACTGGCGTCGATGCTTTCACCTCATTAGAGCTTCTTGGTGTGAAGGCAATTCAACGTTCAACATAGCTGAAAAGCTAACCAATTTCTGTATGCCCCACAAGGTTCCCTCCCTATGTGCCACTGTCACAGGATATGAACGTCTGTCGGTTGTACATGACAAGGAGTAGGGTCGCCTGTCCAACCTCGTGGGTTTCTCCGGGTCCTACCACTGCTTAAGATCCCTACGCGCTAGCGAAGTATTGAAAAAATTGAGCCATATGTTAGTCCGGAATGACCAATAGTTTGTGTCGAGTGGACGTAAAAAAACAGCATTTCTACCTCTCTCTCTTTGTCGGTCTCCCTCTCTGTAATTCTTTCACGGAAATTAAAACTAATTTCAAAAATAAATTATTGATTATCGGTAGAGAGAGAGAGAATGGGGTTTAACGTCCACTCAACACAACTAGGTCATTTCGGGACTAAAATATGGTTTAATTTTTAAATTTCAATAATTCGCTTGCGCGTAGGGGTCTTCAGCAGTGGGAGAAAACCGGGGTGCCCGAAGGAAACTAAGGAGGTAGAGAAGGCGCCCATATCTCAATGCCACATACGCTTACACCATGCAGGGCTCGAAACCACAGCCGCAAGCCAGAGTTGACCGGCCAGCTAGAGGTCGAAGCGCGGCACTCTAGACCACTAGGCCATCCCGACCCCCGATTACCGGTAGAGGCTAAACAGATAATTAATATACATAATATACATAATTTAATTTGTTTTTTTAATATTCTTTCAGTAGAGACTTAATTAACGTAAAATATAGATGTTTATAATTAGAATTCCAACTACAAGGGGATCTTTTACGTGAACGCCCATATGTACACAGAACCTCGGTTTTCGTACCATCCGAACGACTAGACAGCTGTTCTTGTCAGGCCCTCCGTTCTGCATCACTGACAAGGGGAAACCACGTTCGAAAATTTTGATGAACTTTCAGGGATCGAACAGCCGACCTCCAGGCTAACGAGCCAGCGTTTTACCACTTAGCCACGTGGTCCCCGAACAACCATTGTTTGTTAAGTTGATTTGTTTAGTTTTTGCGACAATAATATATACACTTTTAACATTTCATTTTTATTTATTCAACTGTATCGATAGCATTGCATACAGACAGAAGACACGTGTTTTAAAACTAATTTAATTACATGGTTGGTGAATTTTAATTATCTTAATTATAAAAATCTATATTTTATGTCTACTGACAGAATATTGAATGGTGTTTTTGTTTTTTTAAATGATGTATATTAATTATTTCATTTGTTGTTATCCGTTTACCCTCTATAAGTAATAACATTTATTTTACAATTAGTTTTGATGTCCGTTGGGAAGAATTAAAGAAAGAGGGAGAGATAGAGAGGGAGAGAGAGAGAGAGATGGTGTTTCCATTCCCTCCACACGAACTATAGGTCATTTCGCTACTAATATATGGTTGAATAAAGACGCTACGACCTACGCTTATATCGAATTCCAACTGCCAAGGGATCTTTTACGTGGACGCCAATGTGTACACGGGGCCTCGGTATTCGTACCACCCGAACGACTAGACAGCCCCACCTAGACTGGCCAAAAGAGTATTAATTTTTAGTAAACCAACACTTTCGTTTCCATTTGTATAAAAAAAACTTTGAGTAAACCAGAGACAATAAAATGGGCGTTCTTGCCGTGTTTTTCGTCCTACCTTATTTGGAATGATTGACAGTTATCAAGCACGCCCCGAGTCACGTGACATGAATCACGCGTCTCGACTGGAGTACAAAGCAGTCATGCTGAGACCGTCTGAGGGTTGATGTCACGTTGTTGTTAGATATGTCGTGATCAGGTGCACGACGTCACACGACCAACATAATGCAGATTGACCTATTAGATGAGATTGAAGCTCTATTTGCCCAGTCTCTAGAGATTACGTTTTTTTCGGGTTTTTTTTTTTGGAGAGGACTGGCCAATTTTTGGTGTGTGGAGAAGACTGGCCACCAGTCTTAGCCCCACCAAATAGGAAATATTTGTTCCATGCCGATGTACACTTAAAGAGCCACAACTGTGATTTCAAATGTTCAATTCTTGTATCAAGTTGTCGATATTTCTTAACTCGAGGCCTTTTGGTACCACCAAGTAATATCTGTGAAATAGTGATTTCGACATAGGATTGTTCTTGTTTTTTAAGTTAAAGCTGAACTCCGGTTACAAAAATAATCAAATAAAAAAAGTTAACGCCCCCAGCCGCCATACTTGTTTCAAAGTTATGAAACAAACATGGCGGAAATGGAGGCTTATGACGTGGAAAGGTAAGTCGCTCTCAATACCCGTGTGTTTGTTTTCCACAAGCTGTAGACATCCGGTTTTATTCTCACACACATTCACTGATTGCTCTATTTTCCCCCAACAGTATACGAAATTATTGAAGATTGAAAAATTTCTGATGAGGTAAGCCTGTAAATAATTATATGAACCACGTCTACTACAATAAAGCCTAATCTAAAACAAAATTAAAAAACATGAACTTACCGCCACCTGGAATTTTCAACCATAACAATGATAACAAATCGCCCAGAGTACACAAACTATTGCCCTCTTTATACTATTATTGCCACGTCTTCTTGTAAATATCTTACACACAATATATATATATAAATCCCCCAAAAGGTTATCGCAGTGTTATCTCAACCCAACCATGTTCTGTCAAACTAACTGATATTTTGCACTTTTCACCAGATCAATATAATTGTTATGTTTCTAAATGTACGTCTAATAATTGTAAAACCTGTCCTATTTTTAATAGTAATAATTCTTTTACAAGTTCTTTAACTAATAAAATATATTTTACACGAGGGTTTGAGAAACTAAATTGTAAAACATCCAATATTATCTACGGTATAGAATGTACACTCTGTGGACTGATTTATGTTGGCTAAACTGAAGGACCTTTACATTTACGTATTAATGGTCATCGTCATAATATAAATAAGGGTAGTGACCAGATTCTTTAAAGACATTTTAACCAACCCGACCACTCTATACTATCAATGAGGGTGTCTATATTAGAGAAAATTTACCAACATACTTTGAGTACTCCATTTCACGGGACCCGAGAGGAATATTGGATACGTACATTAGGTACTGCCACCCCTTATGGGTGCAATGACAATGTAGCTAGTATTGGAAATCTGTCTAGCCCGGCGCGTAGCAATGTTAATGTCATGACGTTATTCCCAAAGTTTCGTCGTCGAAAACGCAGTCATGGACATCGTCTTTGCACACCACCCAAGCTCAGAACTATTTCACTTGATGCCCTTTTGGAAACCATCCAAGAACCACTAGGGCCACATTATATCCGTACTAAACTATATTCGATTCCATTTACTATTTTGAAATTGCTTAAATCTGAATTTTTGGTTACAAATTGTACTGATCCTGTATCCACTGAATATAGGGTTGTATCCATTGTTATTGATATTGCTCACCGTCGTTTGGACATTGCGACTGAACCCGATGTGTCTAACACCACCAACAGCTCTTTTTTAAAACTGAAATTTGCTAATAAAGGCATTGATGCTATCGGGTTAAGCCAAATATTACACCATAAGCATGTCACAGCACACATCCCTCCTTATTTCAAAACTGTTACTGTTCCTAGGATTTCTTATATTATACTAAACCCATTGTATCCAAAATATTTAATTACAGAAACGCATTATCTAACATCAATGCAAAGGAATTATATGATAACCCTCTACCCTGTTCTTGCTCTACGTCGTCATTCATTTACCAACAAGCTGGACACGTAGTCACTGGTGATTTGAATATAGTCCAGAATAATTAGTTACGTGAGATTTTGTCCAAAGGGCCCTAATACCGGGAACCGCAACCATTTTCATGGGATCAAAATTTAAAACTTATTATGGATGCCGTAGATGACTACGCTAGATCATGGGCCAAGAGGGAAGATGTTATCTCTGATACTCTCTCAGATTGGACTAAGTCTATAAGCAGGGGCCGCGGAGCCGGGGGGGCTAGGGGGGCTTTAGCCCCGGTAATAATTTTTAATAGTGAAAATAAAATGTCGCCAAAAGCTCAAAAAAGCGAAAAAAAGGTTATGGGGGGGGGGGGGGTATGGTCAGTAGCCCCCCCGAAATCGGGCCCGCTCCGTGGCCCCTGTCTATAAGTCGTTTACTTAAACGCAGAATTTATATGCAACGTTTGTTAGTTGACACTAGGCCTAAATCTATTTTCAATGATGTTAGCATTGTTGAAAATCTCAACGCCTTACATAACACGTATGTCATTGTGCCAGCTGACAAAGCGTCCAATAACCTAGTGTTTATATGCAAACGGTATTATTATGACTGTCTGTTCAAAGAACTAAATTTCGGGAAACCAATTGACAGTGCTATGTATAAACGCTCTACTATAAGTAAGGATGAAATTATATCCAATCACAGATCTGTACTCACTTCATTTGGTACGCCATGTGGTGATACCTATACAGATCTGCCGCTGCTATATTGGATACCTAAACTACATAAAAATCCCTACAAGCAACGTTTTATAGCAGGTTCTTCCCGTTGTTCCACAAAACCACTTTCAAAAGTATTGACATCTATACTAACGGCAGTGAAAGAGGGTATTTAAAAATACTGCGACAAAATATACTCTCGTAGTTGTATCAATCAAATTATATTTATTCAATTATAAATATAATTTCGACACAGATCGACCATTTATTTATATTAACATAGTGAATTGAATTCATGTTTGTAAGCATAACGACGGTATAAACTGTGTTCAAAATGTCATTAATTAGTTGGTTAATAAATTTTATTAAGAGGGATTTAGAGCCCATTAACGCTGAACACTAGCGAACAGTTCGTGTGTGACTACTTTTAAACAGAATATAGTTTTAAGATCAATCAAAGGATTAACAGTCTGTCGGCTAAGTGGGAACACACCTCATCCAGTAGAAATGTGGTGTTTTGAACTTAATTCAATTCCTACTAGAAAATTAATTTAATTATTAGGTCGCTGGATGTTTATTTTCTCAATTATAAACATCTATTTTTAATGCTAATGGAGTAGTTTCTCTACTTAAGAATATTGAATATTATTTTTACAAATTATGTATTTTGTTTATTAATTATTTAATATTTTGTTGTCTTTGTTCTTCTTTGAAGCCGCGGTGGGTTCATCGCCCCCATCTTGGATCACGGCGTCCCAGAAACAAACAAGCCAAGTTTCAGGTCGATCGTACTTGAACAACAAACAAGCAATGACAGATTTCGATTAAAACACACTATGACATGTAATAAAAAATCCCTACGATAATTAATGAAACTCTACACTCCTTCAATTCTAATATTAGTTAACGTCTAAACGTAATTTTTTTTCAATGGTTTGCTGATAAACACAAAAATTAACGAGAAGTTATCTCCCTTGGAAATTTGCATACAGATCTATGGCGCCCATAAAAACCCCAAGTTAACGACATTAAGAGATGATCTACTTGTGTTGATGTCAACTTGTATAATGTCTATATGTCACTCTAAAACTCTAATTCAATTATACGTGTTGAAAACGTGCGAAAAACCTGGTCTCAATAGACAATTTGGTCGTCAAAATTTTTTGTTATGACTTCCTTATTTCTTGTAAAAGTAGATGTAGTGTCAACAAAGGACAGATAATCCATCACCTCTCATCCCCATGACAATTGGTCGTACCCTGGGATGACCATTTTAACGCTTTTTTTAAAAGGAGCTAAATCGGTAATTTAATATCATCCAAAATCTTCGACAATGAAAACACGAAGTATTTGTCAATTCAAAATAACATCGATGCTATTATCTTACCGGGAAAAGATGGACTTCTGATATCTAATATTTAAGACAAAATAAAATAATTACCATTGGTACACGAATCGTGTACCATACGTTTGGGGCCTATTTTTAACGAGGGACTGGAAGAACGAGGCTAGACGGCGGCGCATATTCTTATATGGAGACATAGAACATGTAGACTGAAAATACCAGACGTCAGGCGTATTTCGCCTAACATAACTTATTTAAAATGAGATTAAAGACGGAAAGGGTTGAATTAAATCAGTTTATATACATTCATATTACATTATTATATGCGTTGTTACCCATTTGTGTCAATTTCTAGGTCCCAATTTATTAGCGTTTTAGCTCCTTTAATTGTTAGTAAATTTGAATAGCACTCTTCCTAGTGGCATGACGATATGTGTGTGTGTTTGCGGGGGGGGGGGGGGGGGGTAAGACACCCACTGAGCCAGCGTGACCCGCGCATCGAATAAAGATTATTATTAAAATATTTTGTTGCATTTCTGCTAATTTCAGGAATATGTTGGACCTTAATGGGGTATATTATTGTAGTCTAAACGTAGTTCATTTTGGGACTAACATATGAGTTTCATTTTATTACAATAATTCGATTGCGCGTAGGGGTCTTTAGTAGTGCGAGGTAACCGGAGAACGCAGAGAAAACTAACGAGGTTGGACAGGCGAGGGGTAGGTTAGTGGTAATTAGTGGACTTGAAGCTCTCTTCCCTCCCTCTCTCTGTCTTACCCCCCCCCCCCTCCCACACACACACACACACATACCACCATGCAACCAGGAAGAGCAGGAAGAGTACTATTCAAATTTACTAACAAGTAAAGGAGCTAAATCGCTAATATTTGGGACCTTGAAATTGGCACAAATGGGTCACAACGCATATAATACTGTAATATGAATTTATATAAACTTCTTTAATCTTATTTCTAACCAGTTATGTTCGGCCAATAATATTATAAAATACATTGGAATTAGTATTTATATCAGAATTCATATATATTTACATTACACTCATAGTGCGCCTTATCTAATGCATAAAATTTGTTATCCTGTATAGAGGCCGCCATGTCCCGCGATTATTTTCGTGTTTACCCTTACATTAGACTTTAAATTAAACGTTTAATATGCTGTTAAAGAGAGAGAGGGAACTGGGGTTTAACGTCCACTCGACAAACATGCTGTTAAAACTCTAGTGCCTGATGCATATCTATGACTTTGTGTATAACTCTTACTTTGATGGGTATTGGGATTTAAATAAATCCATTAGCCAATTAGTTTATCTGATGTGGTCTTTAATCTTGTATTATAAAATACCACATTGATATCAACATCACCTAATGGCTTATTACGAAATACTTGCTAATATTTTAATAAATCCATTTCTTTATTTAAAAAAAGAAAAAAAGAAATGATTTTGGGAGCATTTATTTTATTTGTTTTAATTTGTAACAATCTCTTACACATTTACTTATTTCGTCTAATTAGTAAATTGATATATACCTGATCAGAGATAATAATTGTGTAACAATAGTATTTTCAGCAAACCGATAGTGTAAGTGAAAAACTCTCAATCAGTCGGGAGGTTGAAATATTTCTAGCCGGATGTTGATAGTGTCGTTGACAAAGTATACACTGAATGTAGAAAATTAATTTAATTACTGGGTCGCTGGGTGTTCATTTTCTCAATTATAAACATCTATTTTTAATGCTAATGAAGTAGTTTCTCTACTTAAATATTATTGGATATTATTTTTTTTACAAGTAAGGTATTTTGCTTATTAATTATTTAATATTTTGTTGTCTTTGTTCTCCTATGAAGCCGCGGTGGCTCGGTCAGTAAGACGTTGACTCCCGTCGTGGTTCCCCAGTGGGCTTTTGATGGGGCAACGTATAGTCGTTCGGATGGTATAAGAGTATTTCTTAGTGGCGCTGTCCGGGCAAAATTATCCTCATAGAACAGTGAGTTTAAAAATACATTCCCGTGTACGAACCAAGTGATTTGGTGATATAATTGGACTAAAACGTACTCAAACTAATTAATCAATCAGAATTTTGGTCTAAATCGCTCTGTGGTTGTCAAAAATTCTTTATTATAAAGTCACCAAATTCCAATATTAATCACTGTTTATTTCTATATTTCTATATTTCAAACAATACACAGCTCGCAGTACGAGAGTTCTTCAAACACGAATAGTTAATAATATTCAACCGGAGAGTAAACAGCAAATAATTCGAAACTTATGGTGCTTTTTCTAACATTTCAAACATGTGAGGGTTTTCAACTTTCCAACTCGTTCTTTTAAGAAAAAAACACAAAAGGCCCTGCATATCATTTAGACTCGATTTTATGTCATCTTTTGACCCCCAAAATACCCCAATCGTAATAAAAATAATAATTCAAAAAATCTATTGTCACAACACGCTCTCAAAATGCTGTCGTCCACAGGAAACATCAGAAGCTGTAAAAAAATCTTCTTTAAGATTCCATGTTTGTGACGTGTTGAGGGAAAGCAACTCGAGGGAGGATTCCTTGAATAAATAAAAGACGATGTATCGCTGCATACATACCTGGACGTTACATTGAGCCACCCCCTCTTACAATGACCTCATACAACCTGCGCGCGCATCTCTTGACGTCACGCATGGGTATTTCATTAATCGTCGGGTTGTCTATTTGGGATACCCTGACATTTTTGCCAACTGCTTGCCCCATGGTTGTTTTTCAGGGGATCCAGTATTTTTCTTGTAAGATTGAATGTTTTTTACTTTCATATATACCAAAATTGCCATACTTTTATTGGAAATAACCACCTAATAAATATTTATCTGGGAAGCCATGTTTAAGATAGCGAATTTTAACATCGTGTTTTATATATAGTAACTGTGTTTAATTTACTCCTTCATTTAAAAATAATCTGAATTAAATCAACCTGTCCATAATATCAGGCATAATTTTAACATCGCTTCTCAACCCCGTGGGTTTCCTCCGGGTACTCCGGTTTCCTCCCACACCTAAAGAACCTTACGCGCAAGCGAATTATTGAAAAAAGATTGAAAACCAAAATGACCTATTTTGTGTCGAGTGGACGTTAAACTCCCTCTCTCTCTCTCTCTCTCTCTCTCTCTCACACTAAACTATCTACCTTCTCAAATAAAAACTATTTAACATCAAGATTATATCCAACCCGGTATCTACAAAGGTCGTGTTTTATTTATTCGTTAAATATCTAAAAAAAAACTACAACACCCAACTTTAGGCTGTATAAACATGTAATATTTCAAATCTGAAGTTTTGGTTTAATATTTACAAAAACACCAGCGCAGCATTCGGACATTTTGGTTGGACACAAAACTTTCGATTCGAAATCGATTTAATCTCTTTGTATCCGTAAGCCCCTCTTTCCAAATGAAGTAAAGGAGTTTGAAAACCACCGACCAGTAATTCTTGGGATATTAGCAAAATGAAAAAAAAACTAATCTAGAACCTGGCCACAGGTATGACGTCTATAAACTGAGACTGTTCTACAGCTGTAGTGTAATATAAGTTGTATATATATTTAAAAAGCGGATTACTTGAAGATTTAAAGCGAGAATTTCATATTATATAAGAAGGTAAAATATAATTATTTCTATAGGTTGTCAACTCACTACTGTACGATTATAGGTGTCATTCTTACTCTTAAAACTCGTTTACACCGGAAATAATATCACGGTTACCTCCCTTGTTTTCCCAATGCCTCCTATGCATTAGCCATCTTCAAACGTTGGAGTTTGAAGTTAAAAATGATATTTTTGCCAACTTCGCAGCTGTCAATAGTGAATTATAGGATTAATATGATTATTCTTTAACAAGGCAGTACCGTTTATTGATACTATCTATTTTAAGGCTTTAATTTATTACATTTTACAAATATAACTTGAAAATTTGAAAGTGCAACTTTAACATCGGATTTAATGATCAGAGACTTGCCGTCTGATATTGATGATCAACTTTAATGGTGTCAATAATAAACCTTTAAAATAGGTGAATGGATCCTTTTACCAATATTACACTTCCTGAATTCAATAGAAATACAGAATATCGGTTAATATTATACTATGTCTGAAAGGTTTTCAGGAAAGGAGAGTAATATAAAGTATCTTATACAAGAACTTCGTTTCCGATACTTTCTCTCTTAAAAGTCCTGTCTCCATTAGCCTAGTCGACGACGAACAGTATGACGTTACACCATATTTCATTTCAATTCCTCTTAAAAGTCTGTAAAAAAACCTATTAGACTACAATAATATACCCCATTTAGGTCCAACATATTCCTGAAACTAGCAGAAATATAATTGGTGCTAATCAGAATTTCATTGTTAACAAAATATTTTAATAATAATCTTTATTCGACGCGCGGGTCACGGTGGCTAAGTAGGTGAGACGCTTGCTCGCTAGCCTGGAGGTCGGGAGTTCGATCCTTGCATTGGCCGAGAAAGTTTATTCAGATTTTCCGGCTTGGTTCCCCCTTGTCAGTGATGCAGGACGGAGGGCCTGACGAGGACAGCTGTCTAGTCGTTCGGGTGGGACGAAAAACCGAGGTCCCGTGTACACAGTTGGAATTCGATATAAAAGTATGCCTCATAGCACACTGTATGGGTATGTCCGTCTTCATTAGCCCAGTTTAGGAGTAGAACAGTAGGACGTTAAACTCCATTTCATTTTATTACAACTAAAAAAAGGGCGCGTCTAGTCGTTTCGGTGGGTAAAATGGATGAATTCATATAAACTGATTAACTTTCAATCATTTCCTTCTTTAATCTAATTTCTAACCACTTATGTTCGGCGAAATACACCTGATGTCTCAATCGAAAGAAAATATCGAGCGTCTGGTTTTTCCAGTCTACATGTTCTATGTCTCCATAAAAGAATATGCGCCACCGTCTAGCCTCGTTCTTCAAAACCCTCGTTAAAAAGGGGCCTCAAACACATTATGGTACACGATTCGTGTACCAATGGTAATTATTTTATTTTGTCTTAAATATTGGATATCAGAAGTCCATCTTTTCCCAGTAAGATAATAACATCGATGTTTTTTTTTTTGAATTGACAAATAATTCGTGTTTTCATTGTCGAATATTTTGGATGATATTGAGTTACGGAATTAGCTCCTTTAAAAACGCGTTAAAATGGTCATCCCAGGGTACGACCAACTTAGAGACAAGAACACGTGTTAATATATTGTCATGGGGATGAGAGGTGATGGATTATCTGTCCTTGGTTGACACGTCATCTACTTTTACAAGAAATAAGGAAGTCATAACAAAAATATTTGACGAGAAAATTGTCTATTGAGACCAGTTTTTCGCACGTTTTCAACACGTATAATTGAATTAGAGTTTTAGAGTGACAGATAGACATTATACAAGTTGACATCAACACAAGTAAATCATCTCTTAATGTCGTTAACTTGGGGTTTTATGAGCGCCATAGATCTGTATGCAAATTCCCAAGGGAGATAACTTCTCGTTAATTTTGTTTTTATCAGCAAACCATTAAAAAACAATTTAAACGGACATAAATTTCTAAGGCATATTTCGGACATTCCTACACGCGATTGTGGTCATTATTTTGAAGACTCTGAACACTTTCTGTTAGTTTGCTCCTTACATTTAAATGCCCGTTCTCAAACTATTTTTCAACTAGAAACAGAACATCACAATATTAACTCCCTATTATTTGGCGTAAAAGATAGTTATAAGGCAACACAGATATTTTTAATGCAGTCTAGGATTTCTCGACATCTTCGAGAGATTTTAAAGTCATGAATTTTGAATTTTAAAACTGTTGTGGCTGTGTAATTCGCATATTATGTAAATAGCTGTCAAATTTCAATTATCTTGTATATTTATTACTATTTTTTTGTATTTTAATGTTTGTATTTGTATATTATTTTAAAAAAAAGAAGAAAAAAAGAACAGTTAAGTTAGACTTTAACAAACATTAGAATTTTAAGGAGTGTAGAGTTTTATTTATTATCGTAGTTTGTTTTGTCTTTTGTTGGGGGGTTGGGTTTTTTTTTTGGGGGGGGGGGTGTTATTACATGTCATTACATGTTTTAATCGAAATCTACCATTGCTTGTTTGTTCTTCAAGTACGATCGACCTGCAACTTGGCATGTTTGTTTCTGGGACGCCATTATCCAAGATGGCGGCGATGACGCCATGCTAGTTTCCTGGTTCATGTACCTGCCCTATGCTCTAGTCTTTGCGGTTATTGTCACTGCTATGCAAATGTTCCCTTTCTTAAATTGGGATGTGTACAAACATTCCTGGGTGTAATGTAGCTCTCTGGCTCACTAACAAGGTAAGACCCTTCTTGATGTTGGTCTTGGCTCAAGAGTTTTCAGTTGTACGCGAAAGAGGGCCTGACACGGGGAATCATCTGGTCGTTTGAGGTCCCGTTTAAATGTTAGCGTGTACCTAAAAGAACCATTTACAATTAAAGGGACAATACCACTCTTGCTGGCTTGACAGGTCCAGAAAAAACCTAGCCTTATTCTAACTACTAGATGTTTAAGTGCCCTACCTGTTGTGTAAATTATCCATTACATCCTTTCTTACTTGTCCATGGGGTTGGCAAATATTTGAAAAGGTTTACGTTAGGCTTTTCAAACCATGTAGTTGAATTTTTCCAATTGTTTTTAAATTCGGTGTGTTAAGATGAAATTTGTATCATCAATTAATTGGAATATTGTAAAATAGTACAATTTGTTGATCAGAATAAAGTTTGGGACATATTATTCAGTTACATCAAGAGTGGTATTGGAGCTTTAACATCATTTCATTTCACAACAATCACGAACTCACACTTGATAATAATATAATAATAATAATTTTCTTGATTATAGTCAATCACATATACATCTCGATGGACTTTACAGAGTAAGATATAAATAAAAAGCAAAAATATACAAGATAAGACATACAAATAACATTATAAGTAAATAATGTTACAACATTGAATAAAATACTTAAAAGTTAAAAATATACAAGATAAGACATATAAATAACATTATAAATAAATAAATTTACAACATTGAATAAAATATTTAAAAGTTAAAAATTTATTGATACAGTGATATTATCGGCCTAGCAATAATTATGTGGTAATACATAAAATCAATCAACATTGGTGAAATGAAATGGGGTTTAACCATTAGATGTCGTTACTCGTGTTTTAAATTTATACAGATGATCTATTGGATTAGATGTCCGAACAGTTAGCACGGTGTGTGCTGTACCATAAAGCCTGTCCAATTCAGCTTATTGAATAAAATATTGTTTAAACAACAACACAAAATGTCATTAGCCGTTTTTATATTTAAACAAATGATCTAGGGGATTAGATGCTCTATACAATGTAATTACAAATTCTTTATATTAATCATAAATCTTAGCTTATAAACACGCGGGCTCTTACCAATGATCAAGGGGTATAACTAGTGCCATACAACGTTATAAAGTCGGCAAAATATTAATCATCAGTGTCTAAGCTAATAGACGTATACACGCGTATCAATGATCAAGGGGGGTAACTAATGCCAAACAATGTTATTAAAAGTCGTTTAAATATTAATCATCACTGTCTAGGCTAATAGACGTATACACGCGTGTCGATGATCAAGGGAGGTAACTATTACCAAACAATAATCAAGGGAGGTAACTAGTGCCAAACAATGTTATTAAAAGTCGTTAAAATATTAATCATCACTGTCTATGCTTATAAACATGCTCACTCTTACCAAAAATTAATGTGTAAATAAACAGGTGGTCCACCTTAGGCTTGTCTGTTCGCGCCCATAATGATGATGATGATGATGATGACTATGGGCGTACTCGATTGAACATTCCGGAATTAAATTCTCTCAATTTTGAAAATAGTGCCACTCGAGTGAAAGGGGGAATTTCTGAGTACAACGCATGTGCCGACTGCATAAACAAATATTTCAACCAATCATGACAGCTGAAACATAATTGTAACTTAAAATACGTCACAATTCTACCCACACCACCTCAGCTGTCTGGACAATCTGAACGACAGACTCACCCTACCTGCAGAGAAGTGACTCTGACACAATGAACAGGGGCCTCAAACACATTATAGTACACGATTCGTGTACCAATGGTAATTATTTTATTTTGTCTTAAATATTGGATATCAGAAGTCCATCTTTTCCCGGTAAGATAATAACATCGATGGTTTTTTTTTTGAATTGACAAATAATTCGTGTTTTCATTGTCGAATATTTTGGATGATATTGAGTTACGGAATTAGCTCCTTTAAAACGCGTTAAAATGGTCATCCCAGGGTACAACCAACTTAGAGACAAGAACACGTGTTAATATATTGTCATGGGGATGAGAGGTGATGGATTATCTGTCCTTGGTTGACACTACATCTACTTTTACAAGAAATAAGGAAGTCATAACAAAAATATTTGACGAGAAAATTGTCTATTGAGACCAGTTTTCGCAATTTTTCAACACGTTTAATTGAATTAAAGTTTTAGAGTGACATATAGACATTATACAAGTTGACATCAACACAAGTAAATCATCTCTTAATGTCGTTAACTTGGGGTTTTATGAGCGCCATAGATCTGTATGCAAATTTCCAAGGGAGATAACTTCTCGTTAATATTGTTTTTATCAGCAAACCATTAAAAAACAATTTAAACGGACATAAATTTCTAAGGCATATTTCGGACATTCCTACACGCGATTGTGGTCATTATTTTGAAGACTCTGAACACTTTCTGTTAGTTTGCTCCTTACATTTAAATGCCCGTTGTCAAACTATTTTTCAACTAGAAACAGAACATCACAATATTAACTCCCTATTATTTGGCGTAAAAGATAAATATAAGGCAACACAGATATTTTTAATGCAGTCTAGGATTTCTCGGCATCTCCAGAAGATTTTAAAGTCATGAATTTTGAATTTTAAAACTGTTGTGGCTGTGTAATTCGCATATAATGTAAATAGCTGTCAAATTTCAATTATCTTGTATATTTATTACTATTATTTTGTATTCTAATGGTTTTATTTGTATATTATTTAAAAAAAGAAGAAAAAAAGAACAGTTAAGTTAGACTTTAACAAACATTAGAATTTTAAGGAGTGTAGAGTTTTATTTATTATCGTAGTTTGTTTTGTCTTTTGTTGGGGTTTTTTTTTTGGGGGGGGGGGGTTATTACATGTCATTACATGTTTTAGTCGAAATCTACCATTGCTTGTTTGTTCTTCAAGTACGATCGACCTGCAACTTGGCATGTGTGTTTCTGGGACGCTATTATCCAAGATAGCGGCGATGACGCCATGCTAGTTTCCTGGTTCATGTACTTGCCCTATGCTCTAGTCTTTGCGGTTATTGTCACTGCTATGCAAATGTTCCCTTTCTGAAATTGGGATGTGTACAAACATTCCTGGGTGTAATGTAAGTCTCTGGCTCACTAACAAGGTAAGACCCTTCTTGATGTTGGTCTTGGCTCAAGATTTTTCAGTTGTACGCGAAAGAGGGCCTGGCACGGGGAATCATCTGGTCGTTTGAGGTCCCGTTTAAATGTTAGCATGTACCTAAAAGAACCATTTACAATGAAAACTTAAAGGGGGAAACTCGGCTTCCCGGGCATCATTTTCTTCATAGTACACTGTATGCGGTATTGGTGCAGAAAAGTAGAGCTAAAAGGGACAATACCACTCTTGCTGGCTTGACAGGTCCAGAAAAAAACCTAGCCTTATTCTAACTACTAGATGTTTAAGTGTCCTACCTGTTGTGTAAATTATCCATTACATCCTTTCTTACTTGTCCATAGGGTTGGAAATTATTTGAAAAGGTTTACGTTAGGCTTTTCAAACCACGTAGTTGAATTTTTCCAATTTTTTTAAAAATTCGGTGTGTTAAGATGAAATTTGTATCATCAATTAATTGGAATATTGTAAAATAGTACAATTTGTTGATCAGAATAAAGTTTGGGACATATTATTTAGTTACATCAAGAGTGGTATTGGGGCTGTAACAACATTTCATTTCACAGCAATCCCGAATTCACACTTGATACAGTGAAATTATCGGCCTAGCAATAATAATTTTGTAATACATAAAATCAGTAAAATCAATCGACATTGGTGAAATGAAATGGGGTTTAACTATTAAATGTCGTTACTCGTGTTTTAGATTTATACAGATGATCTATTGGATTAGATGTCCGAACAGTTAGCACGGTGTGTGCTGTACCATAAAGCCTGTCCAATTCAGCTTTTGAATAAAATATTGTTTAAACAACAACACAAAATGTCATTACCCGTTTTTATATTTAAACAAATGATCTAGAGGATTAGATGCTCTATACAATGTAATTACAAATTCTTTATATTAATCATAAATATCTTAGCTTATAAACACGCGGGCTCTTACCAATGATCAAGGGGGATAACTAGTGTCATACAATGTTATCAAAAGTCGGTAAAATATTAATCATCAGTGTCTAAGTTAATAGACGTATACACGCGTATAAATGATCAAGGAGGGTAACTTTTGTTATACTAATGCCAAACAATGTTATTAAAAGTCGTTTAAATAGTAATCATCACTGTCTAGGCTAATAGACGTATACACGCGTGTCGATGATCAAGGGAGGTAACTAGTGCCAAACAATAATCAAGGGAGGTAACTAGTGCCGAACAATGTTATTAAGAGTCGTCAAAATATTAAGCATCACTGTCTATGCTTATAAACATGCGCACTCTCACCAGAAATTAACGTGTAAATAAACAGGTGGTCCACCTTAGGCTTGTTTGTTCGCGCCCATAATGATGATGATGATGATGATGACCATGGGCGTACTCGATTGAACATTCCGGAATTAAATTCTCTCAATTTTGAAAATAGTGCCACTCGCGTGAAAAGGGGAATTTCTGAGTACAACGCATGTGCCGACTGCATAAAAAAATATTTCAACCAATCATGACAGCTGAAACATAATTGTAACTTAAAATACGTCACAATTCTACCCACACCACCTCAGCTGTCTGGACAATCTGAACGACAAACTCACCCTACCTGCAGAGAAGTGACTCTGACACAATGAACAGCCATGCTATTCACACCCGTTATCTAAACGTCACAGGTCGCGAGGTCAACGCACAGAAGTCAGTTTGTAAACAAACAAACGAAAGTACAATGACTTCGACGAACAGAAAACCTGCGTCGTGTCAGGGTTGACTGTGCAATAACACGGACACAACTCGAGATTGAATAATAATCCCCGGAAGAAAATGGGATTTTAACAGAATTAGCAAGTTTAAACGGACATTTGATACACGCGGGGGCCACACTATTGGCACTATTTTGTGCTTCGGTCGGGTCTATTTTACATATACACCATGAATTCTGCTAATGTTTTAGCGTGGGGATTGACTATTAGTTAATTTATTTCAGTTCTAAACAACAATTTATAACTTTAACGTCATTTTAAAAATAGCCCAATGTTAGCTTGGATTACTAAGCAAAATGGTCATTCACTGGATACGTGCGAAAAAAAGCCAGCTACCATAAATTTCGTCACGTTAGTTACGTACGCTGTCAGGACTGACAGAACAGGGACAAGACTGAATTCCGCGTCACTCGATTGCAATTCTGTCCATTCGGGACGTTCTGGTCTGTGAATCGAGAATCCCCTATATCTATGACACAAAGGGGGATAACTTGTTTTGGCAGGACGAAAACCCGAGGTCATGTAGTTCGGATGGGACGAAAAACCAAGGTATCGTGTACACATTGCCGTGTACGTAACAGATCACTTGACAGGCCGTAGTGCCGCTGTTTGGGTAGAATTTCTAACGTCCTTCAGAACAGAACAGTAGGACGTTAAACTCCATTTCATTTCATTTCGTTAACTATAAAATGCCCAAAGTACTTAGTTGAGGAGACATTAAACTTGTTTTTCCATTCGCATCACTGATATGAGACCCCGGGGTTTCGAGTTTCGATTAACACAACCGCTCTACTTGTTTAAAAGAGAGGTTGGAATGGCCTAGTGATCTAGTGTGCCACGCTTCGACCTCTAGCTGGCTTGCGGCTGTGGTTTTGAGCCCTGGTGTGAGCGTATGTGGCATGGAGATAGGGGCGCCTTCTCAACCCCGTGGGTTTCCTCCGAGCACTCCGGTTCCCTCCCAAATTATTGAAAGAAAATTAAACCATGTGTTAGTCCCGAAATGACCTAGTTGTGTTGAGTAGACGTTAAACTCCATTTAACTATATTGACGATAACCTTATTTTAAGTTACATTAGTTAAGAGCTAAATCTGCCTATAGCAGGTCTTTTTTGGGGCCTGAAATGTTTTCTAAAGTATTAATTAGACATTAATTAACTGATCCAGGCCTTAATCAACTTTGGATGGCATCAGATTGCTCCGATATTAAACAGATTAAAACGTTTCAGTGATACTTCGATTTAATCAAATATGGCGGATCCAGTTTCGATCAACCAGGACCGTGGTTGAAATTATTGCACACGTCTGCCAAATCTTCAAATGCCAATATCTTCGCTTGCAATAGAAGAATTTGAATGAAATTTTCAAAATATTCAATTTACATCATCTACTTTCGAACTATTATAGCAAGAATGGCTAGTTCTTTATCTTTATCTTGAATAATGTTACTTTAAAAGTATGGGGGGATGGGGTGGCCTAGTGGTCTAGAGTGTCGCCTTTCGACCTCTAGCTGGCCGGCCACCTCTGGCTTGCGGCTGTGGTTTCGAGCCCTTTCCTCCCACAGCTAAAGACCCCTACGCGCAAGCGAATTATTGAAATAAAGTCAAAACCATACGTTAGTCCCGAAATAACCTAGTTGTGTTGAGTGGACGTTAAACCCCATCTCTCTCTCTATCTTTCTCTCTCTCTCTCTCTCTCTATTTAAAAGGTACAAATCTGTATCACGTTCAATTATTTTATGTTGATTGAAAAAAAATAGATAAACTTCGATCTGGTTGGCAGAAATAATGGATTTATAGAGCCACGCGATACTTAAAGGAGAACTCTAATCTTGCATTTATTATTAATAAGCTAGGGGTTTGACTGTTGCCGATACACTGTCACGTCCGGGGTGATGTTTTTTCGGTAAAGACGTGGCAATATTTGCATTTCAGGTTTTCACAAATATTAAATCGGATGTTAATCAAAATAATTATGAAAAGACAACTACAACGACTGCAATTGCCCTTTAAGATGAGGGACCCTCTCTCGGTTCAGTCTCTGGTCAAACAATTCTGCCTAAAATAGACTTCTACGGCTTGAGGGTTTTTTTTTACATGCAATTGAAATGTTGGCAGTGGTTTTGAGAGAAACGGGGTTTAACGTCCACTCGACACAAACTAGGTCATTTCGGGACTACCATATAGTTTTCAACTTTATTTCAATAATGCGCTTACGCCTAGGTTCTTTAGCAGTGGATGGAAACTAGAAAACCCGGAGAAAAACCACGAGTTTGGACAGGCGACACCACTGGTTGTCATGTAAACCCGAGTAATCCAAACCACGCACGCGCTGACCTCCGTGCAGCGGATTTGGTAGATAAATTAATTTGAACAAGTCCAAATATATCATCAAAACACACAGTTTGTACTCGTGAAAGTATATTTAAGTTGTTTGGGTTTTAGTACACATCTTTCATAATAGTCCGGACGTCAAATGCCAAATTATCACTGGACCCACTTTTGCCTGATATAAAATGTTTCTCGGTGGATTACTGTTGGGTAGGGTCCCCTTGATTTTTGTTGGGTAGGGTCCCCTTGATTTTTCCCAGGTTGGTGTGGTCGTGTCACCCTTGGGAAAAATTAAATATTCAAGATGGCGGCCAACGATTGAGGAAAAATACAAAAAAAATATCATTTTATACCGTCCTAGTTCGTGTAATATATCGTTTTATATGTTTTCGGGGTCGCTAAACACTAAACCAGGCATATTTTTAACATCAAACCAATATAAATAAAATGGCCACCCAAAATGGCGGATGAGGTAAAATGATATTTTTTTTGTATTTTTCCTCAATCGTTGGCCGCCATCTTGAATATTTAATTTTCCCCAAGGGTGACGCGACCACACCCACCCTGGAAAAATCAAGGGGACCCTACCCAACAATACTCCATCGAGAAACATTATATATCAAACAAAAGTGGGTGCTCAGCCCTGGCGTCCGGGCTATAAGTTTATCTTCTAATTAACTGTTGTAATACAATATATGTCTAATGATTTTATTTTCATTTTTTAAAATTATTTTGTTGCGTTTATTAAAAGTACAGGGTAAAAAGGATAACATGATTATTAATGTGTTCTGTATTTTTTTTGTAATTTTAAAAATAGGAATCTGTAATTATGTACTTTTAACGCTTCGCCATACTTCCTGGAAGATTATTTTAAACTATCTTCATTACATTTATTTTCAGATTCCGTGGGCGATCAATAAAAGTATGATTATTAAAGATACATTCCCGAATACAAACTGAGTTTAATGATATACATGTATTGTACTAAAGACATAATATTATTCAAACTGATTAATCTTTCAACATTTTGTTTGAAATCCTTCTTATAACATTGTATTCGCGAATGAATGCACCTGCTATAAAAAAAAATCTATTAAAAGAAGTCATGTCTGTGCCATGTTGTCTATTTATCATAAATATCAGTGCTCTAATTAAATTTTAGGATTACCCACTGTCCATGTCGTTTTCCATGGTTACATGCATGTATACATTAAGCGGTCGCTGATGCTAAGAAACCGCATGCAAGCAACCTTTGACGTCACTCGAGCGGACCTCCCTAATCGTCTGGTTACCGGCTAGGGAAACCCTTCCTTTTTGTCCTGTATGCGTCCCATGGGTGTTTTTTTCAGGGAATCCGGTATATTTCTAGTAAGATTGGAAGTTTCCACTTTCTATATATACCAAATACCTTTATGGAAAAGTATCTTTAATAGTAAGTGCAAGATGACTGCACTACACAAAACAAAAAAAACTACAAGATACACCTGCGGATAAGAAGGTATTCTGATTTCTTTCTATTACAAAGTACACATGGTTTTATTATTCGATACTTTTGTTTAAGTGTTTCTCTACTATTTGTGCTTAATTATTTTCTAATTCCGTGGAGCGTTCATTAAGAGTAAAGATACTTTCCCAGAAATGCATTTATCGGGTGGTTATTTCCAATAAAAGAATGGCAATTTTGGTGTATATGGAAAGTAGAAATTATCTAATCTTACTAGAAAACAACTGGATTCCCTGGCAAAACACTCATGGGTTGTATACAGGACAAAAATGTAAGGGTTCCTCTAATCGACAAACCGACGGCAAAGGTTGCACGCGGAGATTGAGCGCTTGAGGTACATGTTGATAAAAAAAAAGACACGGGCAGTGGATAATTCGAGAATTAAATTAGAATTAGAAATGTGTAATAAAGTGTCGGCGATTAACGACAACGTCGTCTTTTTTATGCAATGAATTCTCCTTGGAGTTCGCACCCGTTGCTAGGTACCGAGAGAGGTTAGTCCCGTGACACAAACGTGACCTCTTTTGGTCGATTTTCTTTTTATAGCAGGTGTATTCCTTGGCAATCACAAAGTTTTGAAAAGGATTTTAATCACAATTATGATAAATTAATTAGTTTAAATATGTTTTATTCCAACTATATATCATCAAATCACCCGGTTTGTAGGCGGGAATTACCTTCAAGGTGTTCTGTTTTTATCTCCTAAATTGCAATGATTTATGATTATCGACCTTTGTTAAGTGCTACAATTGACTAGTTCTACTTTTATCTCTTTATTATGGCACCTATTCAGGTATGAGGTTTCTTTTAAAGCCCGCTGGGGTATTATTACGATCTCCTTTTAAGTGGTAGATTTTCTACGATCGATCTGAAACCAATCTAATGTCTGCCACCGGAGGGTCATTCTGAACATCTTAGACATCAGAGACAGTCAATCGACATGTTTTCATATGACGTGGTCTCAACGTCACATGTCATGAGGTCAACACACTAACAATAACAATCATGACTTCACTCTTCCTTGTATGATAATTTATAGCGTCCCGAAACTCTTCGCTCATGGGTGTTGACATCTTGGACCGTTTTTGTGTTTCGGTCGGGTCTATTTCAGATATACACAATCAATTATGTTAATGTTTTTAACGTGGTGATTGACTAATAGTTATTTTATTTTAATTCTAAACAAAAATTTAAATCTTTATAGCAATTTTAACAAAATAGCCAAATTATGGAGGGATTACTGCGCAAAATGGCCATTCACTGTGTACGTGGGAAAAAAAGCCAGCTACCATTTAATTTTCGGCACGTTAGTTACGTACGCCGGAGGGTGGGACTAAAAAATATTGTCCATGTTGACTTGCATGTAAGAATCTTTTATACTTGGAATCCAACTGAAGTCTGGACAAAATTTCCCTTCCCGACTAACAACATGGCACAATTTTATTTTAAAGTTACATTATTCAAGATAAAGATAAGAACTAGCCATTCTTGCTATAATAGTTCGAAAGTAGATGATGTAAAATGAATATTTTGAAAGTTTCATTCAAATTACTCTATTGCAAGCGAAGATATTGGCATTTGAAGACTTGGCAGACGTGTGCAATAATTAAAACCACGGTCCTGGTTGATCGAAGCTAAGCCTCAAACCGTCTGGGTCCGCCATATTTGATTAAATCGAAGTATCACTGAGACGTTTTAATCTGTTTAATATCAGAGCAACCTGATGCCATCCAAAGTTGATTAAGGCCTGGATCAGTTAATTAATGTCTAATTAATACTTTAGAAAACATTTCAGGCCCAAAGAAAGACCTGCTATAGGGAGATTTAGCTCTTAACTAATGTAACTTTAATACTTTCAATCAGTGATGGGTCGATGATCGGTTTTACTATCGGTACTTGGCCTATTGAAAGAAATTGGCAATATTGGAGTTGCCGATATCTGTTCAAAACGACTTGGTAAATACCTTTAAAATATTATCTGAGTTGTGAACAAATCATTATTTTGCTTGACCCACGGTACATCTCAATAGCCCCGGGCATTGCTATTAGACGTACGGGTAACGGGACTCTCGGGGGGGGGGGGTCGTAAACGTAAATGGGAAAGAATAGACAGAACAAAATCCTTACCGGCCTCTGTTGTTAACGTTATCTAAATAGTCACGCACGTAGCGACTGAACAAGTTTTATTTCAGTTGCCGCGTGCTTGGCTATTTAGACTTACGGGTAAAACTATGACTCGGGAGACCGTGATAAAATGAAAAAATAAACAGAAAATCCTTACCGGTCTCTGTAAATGGTATCTAAATAGTCACGCACACAGCAACCGAACAAGTTTTATTTCAGTTGCCGCGTACTTTCCTATTTAGAATTGCGGGTAAAAAATGACTCTCATAGGGACTGTAATAAAAGGAAAGAATAAACAGTATTCGTTAAGTAAATTGTGAAAATGGTGTGTGTATGTTACACGATAAGAGTTTTTGGTTAAGTTCGTCTTCAAGGTGTCACTTGTCTATGATATCCCCCTAGTCCCCAGATGAAGAATTGCTAACGATAGACGAAATAACTGATAGTATTTTCTGATCTCTGTTTAAATTGGGCTCTATTTGTTAAAATGGAAATGAACTAGTATTTTCTGATATCTGTTTAAATTAGATAAAATGGAAATAAACTGTAAAATATAATTAAAGAAGAACAATTACTGGATGACCTCGCGCCGGGTACCGTTCGTGCATTATGCGCAAACTCTTAGTTTTTCTATTACTGGCACGCGCACGGGCACTATTTCTTTATATTATACATGTACCAAAATCTGGGATTTTGCGCGGAGGTATTTTTGAGGTATTAGTCTGTGAAGTAGAACACTTGCCACTGTACCTGTGTATCGCTAATTATAAACCGAATTTGTGAAGACAGTTAATATATATCACGCACATAATTTTCAGTACAGAGTTGATTCAAGCTCGATTTGTTTCTAAGCAAACCAATGGGATTATTTTCTCAACAGTGTATGCACTTAGCCATAGCGATAATATCCTTACACCGAGAGAAATTATCTAGTCTCGGTGAATAGAACCATGGTTGTCTGGTAGAAAATTACTTTTGTATTTTTTTGGAACGGAAAACAGTGTTTTTAGAAGCAAACTAACCTGCCGCACATGAGGAAGTCATTATACTAATAATAAAAGGCGAGAACTCTTTTTGCGGCGAAGGCTTATCACTGAGTAATATGTCAAGGTTAAAACATACAGTACGCGCATCGCGGAGCTTTGACGAAACACGATATTACCGTGCTTTTTATCGTGGAATTCCGTGAATTACCGAGTGAATATCGAGTGACATGATAGTACTGACAGAGCAGCCCGGAGTCGAACAATCACCGCCCGATCTGTCTTCGTCAGCTAGTTTCAAACTGGCGTACAACCAGTGCAAGTGGGAAAAGACGACAATAAAACCAGAAATATGTTATTTATTATTGTCTGACTTATTACATCACTCCTGTCTAACAAATCATAAAGCTGTGGTGTAACGGTGGCGGCGTAGTATTTCACCGTGACACCACAGCCACTCCAACCATTCATAATACATCTAACTATCACTCCCTACACATTTCCCCTCGTCTACTTTCATAAACGTCAACAACACATCTCATACATCCATTTCGCTGATTAACCCTTGTACCATGTCTACTGGATTTATTAGGACAACGTTTAGACTACTCTTCTAAATGTCGCATGTTCTTCCATAAGGTAAAGTGTATTGCTCTTTCCAGTTACTAAATGTCTCCGCCTAAGGTTTGGCAGGACGGAGGGCCTGACAAGGACAGCTATCTAGTCGTTCGGATGGGAGACCCCATGTACACATTGGTGTGAACGTAAAAGATCCCCTGGCAGTTGAAATTCGATATAAGAGTAGGCCATAGCGCCGCTCTCCTTGCAAAATGTCCCTCATAGCTAACTGTATGGCGTACGCCCGTCTTCATTAGTCTAGTTTAGGGGCAAAACAGTAGGACGTTAAATCCCATTTCATTTTATTTATAGCAGGCGTATATAACTACTGTAAAATATGTAAGTACTTGTAAAGAAGCGTGACTAACTATAATACCCATCACTATTGAAAACTCCTGACTTATAGTGGTGAATACCCTTTTAATAGTCACGGTTGTAATACCTTCGTGATATACACCTACTTGATTACTAACAATTTGAACTTTACTAATTAACATTATGTATGTAAAATGGCGACTTTATGATCCCCTTAAAAGTCAATACCACTCTTGTCCTAATCTTTATTCTGCCCAACAAATTGTACTATTTTACAATATTCCAATTAATTGATGATACAAATTTCATCTTAACACACCTAAGTTAAAAAAAAAAAATTGGAAAAACTCAACTACATGGTTTGAAAAGCTCCACGTAAACCTTTTCAAATTTAACTTGGATTTAAACATATTTTCGAACCCTCTGGACAAGTAAAATAAGATGTAATGGATAATTTACACAACAGGTAGGACACTTAAACATCTAGTAGTTAGAATAAGGCTAATTTATTTCTGGACCTGTCAAGCCAGCAAGAGTGTTATTGTCCCTTTAACAAATTAACTAGACTTATTATTATTTTTTTTTTGCTGCTGCTGCTGCTTGTTTCTAAACATCACTTTCTTCAACAATTTCGGAATCGTGATAATGTTTCCTACACAGTTTTGTTTTCGTTGGTAATGTTGGCCTAGTCTACTAGTCACCGTGTGGGATGTGAGAAGAAATTATTATGCCATATATTTTAATTTATAAAAGTCTTTTGTTCAGTATACAAAGATATCAACTTTCACTGATCCACGTTTTCGTATTAATTTTTCTTCAGTCACTTCCTGGGGGAATTCAGCGTTAACACGAAAACTATTTATTACGAAAACTGATATGTTAATACATTAAAAGAACTAAATCTCTAAATCCATAAAAACACGAACAGGAATATTTCAATAGATTTTGATGCTTTTATCTTGCCGTGACAATGTGGGATCCTAATATCAAAAATTTTAGAGAGAGAGAGAGAGAGAGAGAGAGAGAGAGAGAGAGAGAGAGAGATGGGGGTTTAACGTCCACTCAACACAAACTAGGTTATTTCGGGACTAACGCATGGTTTAATTGTATTTCAATAATTCGCTTGCGCGTATGGGTCTATTAGCAGTGGGAGGAAACCGGAGTGCCCGGAGGAAACCCACGAGGTTGAGAAGGCGCCCCTATCTCCATGCCACATACGCTCACACCAGGGCTCGAAACCACAGCCGCAAGCCAGAGGTAGCCGGTCAGCTAGTGGTCGAAGCGCGGCACTCTATACCACTAGGTCATCCCCCCCCCCGCCAAAAGTTAGACACAATCTGTGGTTTCGGGTGCCATTTGTATGAGCAAAGACAAACAAACTACAAGACAATGCTGGAAGTAATTAGTAAGGACTGATTCACAAAGAACAAAAAAATAATAAAAAAACGTGTGGAATGGACTAAGCAGGCGTAAACGACCGTCGTTCAACGTTCAATATAGACTGTTCACGTATTTCACCGAAATTGATTAGTAATTACAACATTATTTTTATAAACTGAATATTTTAAAATTACTTTAAATACATTCATATTACATTAAAGGAGCCACCAATTGACACAAATTGATCGCAACGTATATAATAATATTATATGAATTTATATAAAATGATTTTCAATCAATCGTTTCCGTTTTCATCCCATGCCAAAGCAGTTATGTTCGGCGAAATACGCCAGGCGACTCAAAGGAATTGTAACCTCTAGCGTCTGGTTATTTCAGTCTACACCGATAGTATTCAATGCGCATGCTCCACAGATAAGAATATGATCTCACCGTTTGGCATGACTTGTGAAAATGTCTAACCTCGTTCTTCGAGTCGCTTGTTACAAAGGGCGCTGAAACGCTTTAAGGTACACGATCCGTGTACCAATCGTAAAGTTTTTATTTTGCCTTAATTATTGGATATCAGAAGCCCGACTTTTTCCGGTAAGATCACAACATCAATGTTGATTAAAATTGACAAATAATTCGTGTTTCAATGTCGACGGTTTTGGGTGATATTGAATTGGAGACTTATTAGCTACTTGAATATGTGCCTCTAGACTCAATGGTGTCTATTTTAAAGGTTAACGAGATGAGAGCCATACGTACTTTAACAAATTGTCTAATTTAGAGCGTTAAACCATGTATCATTTGTCTGATAACAAACGTGTTTATGTAAGTCAGGTGTCTTTTCGTGTTAGTTTTCTTCTTCAGTTCACACGGGGGGGGGGGCAGCATGAAAAACTAATCATCTATATTTATTACAAACGGTCCGATTCCTACATAAAGCCCCAGTCATACAAAACTAGTTCTATCTACGTACTGGAATAGGTCACAGGGCCGGCGGAAGCAATTCTTGATTGGGGGGGGGGGCTTCAATACTAAGTCCCTGTAGGCAAGGGTCCAGGGGCCGCAATAACCTGAAGAAAAGAGTACATGACAATGAGGCATGGGAATCTGCTGTTGCGGGATAACGAAGTGTGATTCATACCTGGTTTCAGAGCGACCCCCGCCCGGTAGTTGGGACGTAGTACGAACATCAGACACGTGCATAATTTTGAGACGTCATCGTAGACTCGAATGTGTACCTGGCGAATATTGGTGAATATTGCCATTGGTTGATGGAATCTAGAATAGTGAACTTTGATCCCAATTTTTTTAATTCCAACCCGTTTCTCACCTTAGTATTATTATATCGACCGAAAGATTATCGGTTTCAGGCGAGTTATTTGCCATTGATTTAGGAGTCGGATTCAGAACACATGATCGAGTCATTAGACACTACGCAGGCGCTTGTGGTGAAGACTACTTTGGTGTGACCGGGGCTTTAACAAATTGTCAACATCTTATTATTTACGACGCTATTACGGAACAGCAGGATTTATTATTCCGCCATATATTAAGCGCTAGTACAAGCATGTGTATTTCATGGCACCATGCCGATTCTGTTAAGATAGTTCGCCCTGAAATGACAGATCATTACCGTTACTCACTAGAAAATCTCCAGTAAAAATCAATTTTTCTTTTGGTTTACTTTAATGGTACATTTTGAAATGAAAAGAAGGTTGGTTTTAACGTCTTACTCCGAAAAAAATTGAAATGGGCTTTAGGGAGGGGGGCATACAGAGAAGCGTTCCTCCTAATTCGTCATCGAAATACATCTTCAAAGGTTTTTTATTTATGAATTCCAACTGGGTGTGGTGCTGTTCCTTACAAACATCTGCGTCCTAAACCAATTTGATTGGAGGGGAACCTCGCAGGAAAAACCCAATGAACATTCTCGGCAAACACTGGAATAGAACCCTGGGCAACTGCGACTCCTCGTAAAAATTGCCAAATCTAAAACGTACGATAACGTACCTATAGTTAACGTTCTGGTCAAACGAGAGAAAGGCCAACGTAGACGGAATAGTAGACGTAAACGATCGCTGTTCTAAACATTAGTCGTGTAGGATCATATACAACCGACAAAGCATCACCGATAATCTGTAGGTGTGGGGCTGGGTGTTAGGTCCGGGGCGGATCTACGAATATTGAAAAGGGGAATGGGCGTAAAATGAGGGCACTGACCGTGGAGACGGGACACGCCACTGAGAAGGGGGTCATCCGTCATTTTCTTTGCATTTGTAGCCATTCTAAGAGCTTTTTGGATGAGAAAGAGCTCTTTCAGAAGTAAGAAGGGCACTGTCGAAATTTACGGCCCCTCTCGCCCCCCCCCCCCCCGATTTTGGACCCGCCTCTGTAAGTGTACGAGTGGTCTAGCAAGTGTTGACCAAAATTGCCCAAAAATTGAAATAAACATACAATAACATACAATATTTAAAATAAGTAACATACGATTTGTTGTAATCAGTTACATATATATAGTGTGTCGTAACAATCAACATCTACGTTGTAATCAGTAACATATAATAAATTTGTTGTAACTGTTAGTATGCCGTAATCAGTAACATACAATATGTTGGAATAAGTAATATATATAATGGTGTAACTGTTGTAACTGTTATAATCAGTAACATATAAAAAATGTTGTAACTCAGTAACGTAAAAGATTTGGTAATCAGTTACATACAATACCATGTAATCAGTAACATATAAAGTGTTGTAACTGTCCAATATTGCAATCAGTAACAAATAAAATGTTGTAGCTATCAATATATTGTAATCAGTAACGTACAATATTGTATAATCAGTAACATATAATATGTTGTAGAGAAAGAGCGAGAGAGAGAAATGGGGTTTAACGTCCACTCGACACAAACTAGGTTATTTTGGGACTAACGCATGGTTTTCAATTTATATTGTCACATACGTTCACACTGGGGCTCGAACCACTACCGCAAGCCAGAATTGACCGGCCTGCTAGAGGTCTAAGCGCGGCACTCTAGAATACTAGGCCATCCCAATCCCCCTAATATGTTGTAACTGTCAATATGTTGTAATCGGTAACGTACAATATTGTATAATCTGTTGTAACTGTCAATAAGTTTTAATCAGTAACATATAATTTGTTGTAACTGTCAATAAGTTGTAATCAGTATCATTGACGTAGCTGTCAACATGACGTAGGTTATATTGTATCAAGGCAGACCTCAGTAAACAGTTTTTATTTTATATTAAACTTTTGGTAAACCAAGCAACAAACACAAAGAATAGCACTAACAACGTCATCAACCTCGAACTTTCCATCTTTAGATTATGTTCAACTGGGCCGTGTTTGGTAGGTGTTGAGTTCGTGGCCCGGGAAAGAGAGTTGTAAATAATGTTCCGTGCCCCTGGCCACGTGTTGGGTCCAGATAAACGGTACTGAGCTGGAACACACGGTCCAAAGTGACATCTGATTGCGAGGTCTGGCTCACGTATCACAGTTCTCCAGAAGTTTGGTTTACACTGGATGTACGAGGCTATAGTGTCCATATATTCAACCCAAAAGGCCTAAAATCAAAAATGATATAAAATCTTACTTAGATTGAATATAGTGTGGTTATTTTAAAAGGAAAAAAATAGTTTAAAAACACGTTTCCCTAAATATCTACCGCTCATAAATCATTTGCATTGGAAACCAGACGCATACCGTAGGCTCGGTCATCAAGAATGTAATCCTGTTAAATGTTCTTGACAATCTTAAAGGGACAATAACACTCTTGCTGGCTTGAAAGGTCCAGGGAAAAAAATAAGACTTATTTTAACTACAAGATGTTTAAGTGTCCCACCTGTTGTGTAAATTAACCATTACAACATATTTTACTTGTCCAGAGGTTTCGAAAATATGTTTAAATCCAAGTTACATTTGAAAGTGTTTACGTAAGTCCTTTCATTATCATACAGTTGAATTTTTCCAATTTTTTCAATTAGGTGTGTTAAGATGAAATCTGTATCATCAATTAATTGGAATATTGTAAAATAGTACAAATTGTTGACCAGAATAAGGATTGGGACAAGAGTGGGACATATTATTCAGTTACAACTAGAGTGGTATTGGGGCTTTAAACCTTGAGAATCCATTTAAAATTAAAAGCACGAATTAGAATTCAATATTGATCTATTTCAATCAATATTGATGTTGTTATCTTACTGTGATAGAGAGACAGAGAGAAATGGGGTTCAACGTCCACTCAACACAACTAGGTCATTTTGGGACTAATTATGGTTTTTAATTTTATTTCAATAATTCGCTTGCGCGTACTCTAGACCACTATAGACCATCCCAACCCCCATCTTACCGTAAAACTATGGGATCCTAATATCCAATATTTAAGACACAGTAAACATTTTAAAATATGTACGACTTCGCGTACTCAATGAAATGGGATTTAACGTCCTACAGTTCTACTGGGCTAATGAAGACGGGCATACACCATACAGTGATCTATGAGGAAAATTTTATCCGGGCAGCAGCACTATGGCCTCGAATTCAAACTGTTTAAAGGATATTTTACGTCCAATACAGACAGCTGTCCTTGTCAGCCCCCCACCCCGTTTTTTATCTGTGACAAGGGGGGACCACACCGAAAAAACTGGATGAACTATCTCGGCAAATGAAGAGATTGAACACCCGACATCTAGGCTAGCAAGCAAGCGCCTTTCCTACTAAGCCACCATGACACCCTCATTTTGTAATTAACAAAAATGAAAACATATCATACAACCTACACGACAATGTGAAAGTAATTAAAAATTGGGGATTCACAAACGACAAAAAACTAAGATAATTCAAAATGTCGAGGCAAATGTCAAGCTACGGTCCCCACCACGTGGATAATAAATAACAATTTAAACGTAGAAATAATGTTAATAAAAAGTACCTGGATCGTATGGCGTCTGGATCTGACATAACTTCCGTTATTCTCAATCATCTTGGATTGAATATCAGCCCACATGACGTTTCGGTCAGGTAACCGAACATTACCTTAAAAAGATTAAAATACAGATTAAAATGGATCAAAATTTCAGTTTAAAATGGATTAAAATTTCAGATGATGTGATGCCATCCTTTGATGTGCGTAGCTTTGAAACAGTATTACTGCTCATTTAACATACATGTATAGGATTACATTGGAATGAGCCAAAGGCAAAGCGGTTTTATTTTCTCTACGCTTTAATGTTCTTTTTTCTGTACCAACCGGCCTAATCAAATTCAATCTGAGCGGGGTTCTTTATGTACACGTCAATGAGTACATGGGCTTTACACCCGTTTGCATCTCGTGAGTTAACCCCGGGTCTTTCGGTTTCCTCCCCCTACGCGCAAGCGAATTATTGGAATAAAATTGAACCATGGGCTCTGTTAGTACCGAAATGACCTAGTTTGTGTTGAGTTGACGTTAAACCCCATTTCCATATCGCTCTCTATGAGCCACCATTCCCAATCGTTATTAGATCTCTAGTATAAAATTGACAATGAACATAATCAATTCGCAGATGTAATAAAATTGGTACGTACCATGACAATTTCAAACGAAGAATCACCTAGGCAAGAAACCGAGCATCCCTGCAAGAGCGGGCGAGTCAAACATCAATGGCGCATGCGCTTACCTTTTAACAGTTGTATAAACCATCTGGATTGGATTTCAGCCACGGGCATCACAGCGCCAATAGACTGAACCAAACCAATCATACCAAATGTTGGATGTTTTAATTCCGGAGGGAAGACATATTGGAACAGATCTACTCGATTATTCTCGATCTTCAAGACCTTCTCATCGACAAACTTCACTTGATAATCATAACCCGTGGCTAGAATCACGGCGTCCACTTTCTCAAACGACCCATCTTCAAACAGGATGCCATCTTCAGTGAACTGTAAAATGTTTGGTTTGATTCGAACTTTACCATTTAACATCTGGAATGGTAGTTCGTCGTTTATAGTTGGATGGGCACCAAGTGCTCTGAAACAGACACAGTGGTAGGTGAAGCAGGATTCTGCTAGTGTAAACATTTTTAGTTTGATGGTTAACAACTAAAAAATTTCGATTTGGGGGGGGGGGTAAGTTTAACTCGAAACAGGCGCATGCAGTTCGAGATTAACAAATTATGGTTCAATTAGCTTGCGCGTAGGGTTTTTAGCTTTGGGAGAAAACCGGGAGACCCAGAGAAAATCCACGAATTTGGACAAGCGACCTACTCATTGCCACGTCGAACGGGAAATCGAAACCACGCCAAGTGATCCACTCTTTAAACCATTCGACAGCCTCGGTAACGACTGCAAAGGAGACGTGGCGGTGAGTTTAGGTTAAAGGGACACAACTCATCGGAGATTTTATGGAATCAGTCGGGTAATTTATTCCATATTGACCTAAATGTTAACATAATATTATATCTTTTTAAACATTCGGATGATATAAATCTACATCGCCAAAAACAGCCAAAATGTCACATTATTCCTGACGTAATTTCTTTATATTTCCCAAGGGCAACTACAGAAAGTGTCGTAAGAGACAGGTCTATTGCTGCATAATCCAAGAGCAGAGTAAATTGTGATGGAACAATATATAGCTGTGTGTTTTTTTGGGCTATGTTACAGATGGCCAATTCAAAGAAATAGCCAAGTGGCGGTATTCGTGAACAACTAATTTCCAAGAACTTTGTTGAATTCTGGATGGGTTATCAAAATCTGCATATTATCATATTACGGTACGCAGCAAGAAATGGTAGCAGGTGTTCCATTCAAGAATACCCAGTCTGGTGGTGCACGATGATGAACTATAGTATATTAAACAAGAAATGGTAGCCAAGAATACCCATCCTTGCACATGAACTATGTTATTGGAAAAAATAAATGATATCAGAGGTTGGATGGTCGAATGGTTAGCAAGTGAGCGCTGTATCATAAAGCCTGTCATTGAGTCAACTGGCGTGGTTTCGAATCATCGGTTGTACGTGACAAGGAGTAGGTCGCCTGTCCAACCTCATGTTTTCTCAGGGTCCTCCGCCACTGCTAAAACCCTACACGCAAGCAAATTTTTGAAATAAAATTGAACCATATGTTGGTCCCGAAATAAACTAGTTTATGTCTAGTGGACGTTAAACCCCGTCTCTCTCTTTTCCCCCTCTCTCTCTCTCTAGTTCTCCTTCTCTCTCTCTCTCTCTATTATATAATTACCCATGTTTAGGATCCAGACCATACTGTTTATGATCAATACGTAGATTAGCTGTTTTTTCCACCAACCACTGTAGAATATTTCTAGGTAAAGAGAAGACAAATCTGTTGTTGGCCAGAAGATCAGCGGGAATTCCCCATAATCCTGTTCTACTGATCACCCACGCTCCTCTCCTTGTACTAGTAAATACCTGAAAAACAACACGTAAAAAGAAATTATAGAAAGTTCCAAGTAGGAGACGAGAAAACCCTCACACGCGATAAATATAGGAGGGCGGAAGATTCCTTATAACAGTGCAGGCAAGTTTGGATCTCAGTGATGCATTCGGATACGAACAGTAACCGATCCTTGTAAATAAATCCAAAAGTAGTATCCCCGGCAACAAACGCGAAAACACTGTGTAGTAGGTTATAATCGCCCTTCATCAGCTGGCGGGAATACTTCTTCAATGAAAAAGAAATAAAATGAAATGAGGTAAAACGTCGTACTGTTCTGTTCCTACGCGACAAAAGAACATTTGACAGTTGGAGTTTCAAAAAAGAGTAAACCGTAGCGCCACTGTCCTCCGGGCAAAATGTCTCTCATAGCAACCGTCTTCATTATCCCAGTAGATGAATAGGGTTAAACGTCCTACTGTTCTGTTCTGACACGACCAAAGAACCCATGACAGTTGGAGTACCAAATAAAAGTAAACCGTAGCGCCACTGCCCTCCAGGCAAAATGTACCTCTGTGAAGCAGTGAGTTCATGAGAGGAGGACCCTAAAACTATTTAACGTTCTTTGCCGTTATTTTCCCGTGTTATGCCCCTTTTCCGAAATGTTTGTGAATGGGATAGAGACTACAATCTCTTTTTTCAAGTCAATTCCTCTGTGTGCGATTCCCTGATGCAGACCCGTAGCCAGCTCATAAAATTTGATGGGGCTATGGAATTTTTTGGAGGGGCTGAGGATATGGCCGGATAAGAATGCTCCTAAGAAATAATTATTGTTGGCGAAGTATGGGGGGGGGGGCTAATTCGATTGTTTGGCTACGGGCCTGCCCTGATGTGTTAAAACATTAATTTGGGCAAGGTATGGGGGGGGGGGCTAATTCGATTGTTTGGCTACGGGCCTGTCCTGATGTGCTAAAACATTACCTGTTTGGCGACCCTGGATACGTCAACAGCAATATCTACAGCTGAGTTACCAATACCTGGTGAAATAATAACACAATATACTATGAGAGAGAGAGAGAGAGAGAGAGAGAGAGAGAGAGAGAGAGATGAGGTTTAACGTCCACTCGACACAAACTAGGTCTTTTCGGGACTAACACACGGTTCCATTTATTTCAAAAATTAAGCAGCGGGAGGAAACCACCGGAGAAAACCCCTGAGGTTGGACCTGCGACACTACTCCTTGCCACGTACAACCGGAGAATCGAAACTACGTGACAAGGAGTAGGCCCGAGTGTCCAACCTGTTCGGGTTTTCCATGAGCCCTCTAGTTTCCTCAACTGCATGCGATATCTCTCTCTCTCACTCTCTCTCATTTCTCAAATGCAATGATTAAAAAGTCAAATCTTGGTTGGCTACCAAAATAAAATTTACAATAAATGACGTTATTATAGATGGCCATTATTTAAAAATATTGCAAGTAAAGGATATTAAACTATTAGAATTACTAAATTAATATAGGCTACTTTTATGCAACATTTAAAAGAGTGATTAAACACACATTAGGCAAGAGCTAAATCTGCATATTGCAGGTCTTTCTTTGGGACTGGAATGTTATATAAATTATTAATTAGACATTAATTAACATGAAAAGATCATAATCAACTCCCCATGCCATCTTATTAGTAAATGCAGGAGGACTGCACTACACGCAAAACAAAACAAAAAAAAATCTACAAGATAAACCTGCGGACAGGACAGAAAATAGACATTGCATACACAAAACAATCATGTGTCCGATTTTTTATTGGATTTGAATCTGATTTGCTGTTCATCGTCCGTTGATGATTAAACACAACAATGGATAATCGGGACTTTGTTAATTATCGTATTAGCGGCAATAATGATAATCGAGGCTACAGTGATATTCAAAAAAGGATTTTTTATCGGCTTAGAGTGAAACAATTTTAATGAATTGTTGTTAGCATAGTTTTTAACTATTATAGTGAGAGTTGTCATCTAGTTATCTTATCCGCCATAATGCATCTTTAATAAAAGGCTATTTATGTGATTGGGATAGATTTATTGTCGCCTCAAACACATCTCATTTCATTTCAATCGTCTTTATTATACCCCAATCCTTTTGGACTGCAATCACCAAGCTTCAATGTATTAATGGCCCTTAAAGGGACGATAACACTCTTGCTGGCTTGACAGGTCAAGCCAAAAAACTAGCCTTATTCTAACTACTAGATGTCTAAGTGACCTACCTGTTGTGTACATTATCCATTACATCCTAATTTATTTGTCCAGAGGATTCGAAAATATTTTAAAATCCAAGTTGCATTTGAAAGTGTTTATGTAAAGCTTTTTAAACCATGTAGTTGAATATTTCCATTTTTTTAAATTAGGTGTGTTAAGATGAAATTTGTATCAGCAATTAATTTGAATATTGTAAAATAGTACATTTTGTTGACCAGAATAAAGATTGGGACATATTATTCAGTTACAACAATAGCGGCATTGATTTTTTAACATGGCATAGATTTCTGTAGATGTTCTCTTTTATAATATAATTTTGCACTTTTCAGGTTGTGTAGATGGACATCATTTAAAACGGATGTCAGGGATGTAATTAATGCGGAAGCTATCTCCTTTATTTAATTCGGTGTGTTAAGATGAAATTTGTATCATCAATTAATTGGTAGGCCTATATTGTAAAATAGTACAATTTGTTGACCAGAATAATGATTGGGACATATTATTCAGTTACAACAAGAGTGTTATTGTCCCTTTAATTGGTATACTAATGTATCGGAAGAAAAACTGGACATGATAAATTACGCGACATCAGCAGACAATTGAAAATAATGACGTCATATTTCACTGCCGCTAATGTCACCAAAATTGAAGAAAACGTAAAATTAAAGATTTCCTTAAAAAGAAATTACCACAATGAATGAAGACTGTCAATTGAGACGGCCTAATGAAGCGAGCAAGCCATCGTGTGAAGATTGCGATACGAGAAGATTTTACAAACCATTGATAACTGGCCAGACACTTTGACCTGTTTTCCACTTGACCTAGCACGTGTAAAAATAATTTGAATACGGGTCATAGCTGAGGTGATAGGCCTGTCTGTGGGTCATGGGTTAAATTCGCGATCAGATAAATGCTAAAATATTTGATTTTATCAATTTTTATAATATCATTATGACCAGTCGACATTTTTTTAGAACATAAATTAGGGTCAAGTTGCCCGGGTCAAATCCGCAGGTTATACATGTATATCCGTATTTATTGATAAAATTCCTTTAAATTCGTTGGTCATGATTCACATTTTTCAGGCAATATCTAATGTCTCACGGCTTAATCCAGGATATATTAAGTTCAAATTGTTTATTTGAATTAGTCGTTCGGGTGGGACAAAAAACAGAGGTTCCACGCACACATTAACGATGCATGTAAAAGAATTAAAATGAAACGTGGTTTTATGTTGAATTATTCGATACAAAATGAAATAAATCACATAAATATATTCATATCCATAATTTAAAAAAAATATCACAGCATGTAAAAGAACTCTTGGCAGATGGAATGAGAAATAAGGGAGTAGAGAATGGCGTCACTGTCCAAGCAAAATTCCCCGTAGCTTATGTCCGTCTTCATTAACCCAGTTTAGGAGCCAAACAGTAGGACGTTAAACCCCATTTCATTTTTTACTTATGTTACCAATAGCACAAGATCTTTTCCGTTAAATTACCAATTACATATAGATAAATCGCAACTTTTCAAGATAATGCAACATAAGATTTCTAATATTTATTTGTAAAAATGACACAAAAGAATCCAAATTAATTGTGTAGGTTTAATTTATGAGGCGAGAATCTCTCTTCGTACAAAGTTTTACGTCCGTAGATATATGCAGCTATAGTGTATTTAACTGCATTCCAACCATTCATAGTTTAAGTCAAAAACTGAAATTAATATTAATTAACAGACCAACACTAACTCGATATTTCAAGCAATAGGGATTGTAAATTCACCTACTCCAAGATTTCTTCGAGGGGAAGAGAGAATGAGAGAGAAATGGTGTGTAACGTACACTCGTCGCAAACCAGTTCATTTCGAGACTAACATATGTTTCAATTTTATTTCAATAATTCACTTTAGCAGTGGGAGGAAACCGTAGGACCAGGAGAAAACCCACAAGGTTTGAACTCTTCTATGGAATTCCAACTGTCAAGAATACAAATCAAAACTATATCAGACCCAATTAGGACTGTTTGTTTTATTTGAAATAGTGGTTGGGTGGCCTAGTGGTCTAAAGTGCCGCGCTTAGACCTCTAGCTGGCCGCCTACCTCTGGCTTGCGGCTGTGGATTCGAGCCCTGGTGTAACCGTATGTTGCATGGAGATAGGGGCGCCTTCGCAACCTCGTGGGTTTCCTCCAGGCACTCCGGTTTCCTCCCACTGCTAAAGACCCCTTCGCGCAAACGAATTATTGAAATAAAAAAATAAAACCATATGTTAGTCCCGAAATGACCTAGTTGTGTTGACTGGAGTTAAACCTCATTTCTATCCATCTTTATTTGAAATAATGGAACGCGACGTAGTTATATAGATTGAAATCTGTCCTCGGGGCGAACGTCTGGATCAATAAACAAATATAATAACACATTACAAATTGACCAACTGGAATAAAGCGATTAATTTGTTTTCGTGAATTTAACATATTTCTTACACGAACTAAGCCTAATATTGTATTACACTATTCTTGAAGCAATTATTGCGCAGTAGGACTATACTTTGTTAGTGCTCAACCTCGTGGGTTTTCTCCGGGCACTCCGGTTTCCTCCCACTGCTAAAGACCCCTACGCGCAAGCGAATTATTGAAATAAAATTAAACCATATGTTAGTCCCGAACTGACCTAGTTGTGTTGATCGGACGTTAAACCCCATTTCTCTCTCTCACACACTTGGTTAGTGTGTCAAATCTGTCGTTATTTACCAAAACGTCCGAAATGTATTTAATGAAGTAAATATTTGTCTTGATCATTATGAAATGAAATTGGGTTTAACGTCCTACTTTTCTGCACCAACCGGGATTATAAAGACGGGCATACGCCATACAGTGGGCTATGAGGGAAAGTTTTGCCTGGGAAGTGGCGCTACGGCCTACGCATATCGAATTCTATCTTGCAAGAGTTCTTTTTACGTGTACACCAACGTGTACCCGGGACCTTGGTTTTTCGACCCAGTCGAGCGATTAAACCCTGTCCTTGCTAGGACTTCCTTCCTGCACTACAGATTTGCAAGGAGAAACTTTTCCAGTTGACTGAATTATCGGGAACGTGGTAGTCTCGATGTAGGGGCGTTGGACCCTCGGCCTTGTAGTGCACGTAAAAGATCTATTGGATGGGGCGAAAAACCGAATATTGATAAACATTTAACTCTTTTAATGTAACAACTGTCTAGTCGTCCGGATGAGACGAACAACCGAGGTCCTGTGTACACGTTGGCGTGCATGTAAAAGATCCCTTGACTGTGGGAATTCGATATGAGAGTAGGTCGTAGTGCTGCTGTCCGTACACCCTTCTTTATTAGCCCAGTCGGTCTAGAAACGTAGGATTCCTATCATATGATTATTTAATTTAATTAATCATATACTGGTACAAAAAGCAAAACGAACGCAACCAAAACAAGCACAAGAACGAATTTAAGATCCGCTAAACTGCCAAGCAAAACAAAAGCAAAGACAATCACAAAAAAAAAGGAAAAAAAGGAAAAAACAAAGCACAAAAAATGATTTAAGATACAGGAAACACTTACCGACAATAACAACGGCGTTTTCTTTAAACTGACTCGCCTCACGATACGAATGAGAGTGGAGCTTACTTCCTTTAAACTTCTCAATTCCTGGAAACTTGGGAATAAACGGAACCGAGTGATGTCCAGAACAAACCATGACGGCATCGAAGACTTCTTGCACCGGTTCCTGCGAATCTTTCTGGTATTTTACGATCCATTTGCCGGTTTCCTGGTAATCGATCGTCTGCTTGATAAACACAACAGACGTGCGGAAATGTATATACGGTAGAAGATGAAAATGATCGGCATACATCCTGAAATATCGTAACACGTCCGCGTGTGGCATAAATGGCGGGAAATCTTCAGGAATTGGAAAATCGCTAAATGCCATCATTTCCTTACTGGTGTTGATAACAAGATTCCTGTAAATGCTTCCTTTGCCAAGTTTAGGAACTTCAGAATAATTCCACAATCCCCCGATATCATCTTCCCGCTCGAAGCACACGGGTATAAAATGTTCTTCTAAACAAGACTTCACCGCCGTTAATCCACTGCATCCGGCACCAATGACAGCAACTCGTTTAGTAGCCATTTTGTTGTTCATAATAAAGATTTTCAGTCCATCAGTTAAAAAAAAAAAAAATTAAAAAAAATAAAAATACACTAATACGTTTTTGGACTCTTTTTAAGATTTTCAGTCCACGAGTCAAACAAACAAATACACAGGTTTTTTTGACACCTCTTTTTAATTGTCCAGTCTATGTTGTTAGTTTTGATTCGAAGAATGATAGTTATATCTTTTATTATCCCCCAGAAACAAACAATAAGCGGTTTTCTCAGATTTAATAAAGTAAACAAAATCGGTCTGAAGTTATTTCCCCATCTTTAATTAAAATTTCGAACCGTTTTTTTTCTGTGACTATATATTCAGTTTCTCGGTTATTTCTGCATCTGTAATGAATTGAACAAATCAACGTGTTTTTTATGCGACGATGATTTCAGGCCCTCCGTTAATTCCGCATCTATACGTTTTTCCTGTGACGATGTTTTCGGGTTCTCACTTATATTTGCATCAATGAATTAAAATGAACATAACAAATTAAAGGGTTTTTTTCTATTACGATGTTTTCTGTTACTTCTCACTTATAACATAACAAATTAAAGGGTTTTGGCACTATTTTCTATTTCTCCCCATACTTACATTTGCATCTATGAATTAAAATGAACTTAACAGTTTTTTGTTTTGTTTTTTTCCTGTTACGATGTTCCTTCGTTATTTCTAGTTCTCCTTTAATGGTTAATCTATCAATTCCGAGAGAATGATTTCACTTTCTCCGTTATTTATGAACAATAAAATTTACGTTTTGTTTTTTCCTGTTACGATGTTCCTCCGTTACTGAACTTCTAGTTGTCCTTTTTTGTTTCATCTATCAATTCCGTGAGAGAATGATTTCGTTTCCTCCGTTATTAATGAATAATAACACGTTTTCAGTTGTACATTATTTTTTCATCTACCAATTATTCGGCAATAATGTTTTCAGTTCTCCATTATTTTTTTATCTACCAATTATTCGGCGATGGTGTTTTCAGTTCTCCATTATTTTTTCATCTACCAATTCGGCGAGAGAATGTTTTCCGTTTCTCCTTTATTTATGAATAATAAACTAAAGTATGACGAACTAGAAATGACCTGGATTGTTTTTATACTCTGACTATTGGTCAAAGCGACATGGCTCTTATCCTTTTCAGATAACACGCCCCTATTATTGGCCATGTCTCTAGACTCAGGTCGATTCAAACCGAGCGGAACAACACAGGGTCCCGCATTATTCGCTCGTTTGATCAATGATAAAAGGCTCAATCTCTCTCTTGTTTATTTCATTTTATATCTAAATCTAATCTCATATCAAAATATATATCGCATAATATACTTCAAAATTACAAACTCGTGACGTGAGAGAGTTGTCTTTAAATATTTGGAGAATAATTTTTAAATTGAGTGAATTCATATTTCTGAGAAGAGTTACGATCAAGAACATTTTTTTTTTTATTTTACTAATTCATTGATATAGAAAATGGTGTATCAGATCATCCCCCTCCCCGACCCACATCACTCCACCCCCGCCCAGCGAAATGTAATCATGGTCGAAAGCCCGTATAAAGACGGGTTTAAACTAACACGACGCTTACCCTTGTCTAGTACAAGCGGAGGGTTGGGATGGCCTAGTGGTCTAGAGTGCCGCGCTTCGAACTCTAGCATGCCGGCCACCTCTGGCTTGCGGCTGTTGTTTTGAGCCTTGGTGTGAGCGTATTTGACATGGAGATACGGGCGCCTTCTCAACCTCGTGGGTCTCTACCGGGCGCTCCGGCTTCCTCCCACTGCTAAAGACCCCTGCGCGCAAGCAAAGTCTGAAATAAAAATTGAAAACCATACGTTAGTCCCAAAAGGAACCAGTTGTGTTGAGTGGACGTTAAACCTCATTTATATCTCCCCTGTTTGAAAATGCTTTAGTGAGACAACATAAGGCACGGATCGGTGACTAGTCATTTGGATGGCATGACAATCTGAGGTCCCGTACACAGAAATTCCCTTATAGCACACTGCATGGCGTATGCCCGGTTGGTTAAGAAAGGCTACCGTTTCGCTGACAAAATAACACAAAATAAATAAAACTATGATTTCATGCTTGAGAGAGAGAGGGGAGACAGAGAGAGTGAGGAGAGAGAGAGAGCGAGAGAGAATATCTACCGCTGAATTACCAATACCTGTAGAAATAATAGCACAATGATATACTACTTTGAGAGAGGGAGGGAGAGAGGGAGAGAGAGAACTATATTTTGTCACGTCCATGTTTGGATTCTAAACAACGCCACTCGACTCAATGACAGACTTGTGATCTTAATTGACGAATTAAACAAATAACATCCGGGAACCAGATACTTACATTAACGACGCGGTTTCGTGTGGACGGAACCGGTTTCCACTTGCAGGACTAACAAAAATTATTTGATCAGTCGTTCAATTGCGGGAAGAAATTTTTCATGGACAGATTGGTAGTTAATACGCCATTTTTATTTTCTCTCCCCTTTTCTCTTTGAGTGGAGCGTGGTGGCAGTTGCCCTTTAAAGGGACAATAACACTCTTGCTGACTTGACAGGTCCAGAAAAAACTAGCCCTATTCTAACTACTAGATGTTTAAGTTTCCTACTTGATGTAAATTATCCATTACATCCTATTTTTTTAATCTCAGTTAATTTGAAAAGGTTTACGTAAAGCTTTTCAAACCATGTTTTTTTTAAATTCGGTGTGTTAAGATGAAATTTGTATCATCAATTAATGGGAATATTGTAAAATAGTACAATTTGTTGACCAGAATAATGATTGGGGCATATTATTCAGTTACAACAAGAGAGGTATAGTCTCTTTAAGCAGACGGGCGTGCTTGTAACAATACCTGAATCCAATTACTGACCTCTGACCCCTGGTCAAGGACAGGTTTTGTGACGGCTATGCCTTTTGTTAGGGACACAAGAGATATCGATAATGTATTCGTATTCTCTGCAGCTGCCTTCTCTCATGTAAATATAAAACCGGTTGCCAGTCTCGCCATCACTTAATGCTATGGTCTTAATTTGAAAAGAAATGAAACGGGGTTTAACGTCTTATTTTTATGTACCGTACCGACTTGGCTAATGAAAAGGGGCATATTCCATGCAGTGAGCTATGAGGGAATTGTACTCGGACAGTCGCGCTACGGCCTACGCTCAAAGACCCGTTTTTTGGTCCCTTCCGAACGACTAAACACTATCCTTGCCAGGTCCCCTCCAACATGCACTATTAGAAAAACAAAATCAAAATACAAATCTTAAGATTCAATCGGATTAGAAACAGGCCACACAGACTGTTCGCCCACAACAAATTGGCTTGGTTTATGAAATGAAATGTGGTTTAACGTCCTACTGTTCCGCTCCTAATCTGGCATAATGAAGACGGGCATACTCTTACATCGAATTCAAACTGCCTAGGGATCTTTTGCGTGCACTCCCATGTGTACACGAGACCTCGGTTTTTTCGTCCCATCCGAACGACAAGACGGCTGCCGTGTCAGGCCCTCCGTCCTGCATCACTGACAAGAGGAAATCACGACGGAAAATATGGATGAACTTTCTCGGCCAATGAAGGGATCGAACACCCGACGACCAGGAGCGTAGGGGTCTATAGCAGTGGGAGGAAACCGGAATGCCAGAAGACAACCCACGAGGTTGAGAAGGCGCCCCTATCTCCATTCCACATACGCTCACACCAGGGCTCGAAACAACAGCCGCAAGCCAGAGGTGGCAGTTTGCAAGGGATTTATAGCGCTACAATGACGAAATGAGACTTCTAGGGTACCGATATATTTTGATTTATTCTAGTAAAGTATAAATTTCCAATATTAATACATTCATGTCAGTTATAATATATTTTAAGTAGTATAATCTAAAATATTATATATATAATTCTAGTAAGTATAAATCTACAATATTAATATATTATATATTCATTCATAATCGTACATATAACAAGCCTATGTCATGCAAGAGGCGCCCACATTTTGCAGCAGATGGACAGAGAACAAATTAAAAATGACGATTTTTCGTACAATCAGGGGCCATAATACATGCATATTCCTGAAGTAACGCCTGTGAGTTTTGCAACATCTTGATAAGATGTACGTAGTTAAAGCGAGACCAAGCCTTCTATATTACAAGTTTTGGTAACTATATTATAAGTTTCTTCATACATAGGCCACGACAACAATTTAATATGCCCACATATAATCTAGGGGTCTGACATAGGCATTTTGCCTATTCCCCAATGTCCTGTTCATTTTCAATTATATATACAACATAAGCTGAGAGAGAGAGGGGGAGAGGGACGTACCTATCGTTTGATTTTATTTCAATAATTCGCTTGCGTGTATGATCTTTAGCAGTGAGAGAAAACTGGAGAAAATCTACGAGGTTAGACAGGCGACCCTACACGGTGTCACGTACAACCAGGGAATTGAAACCACAGATCTTATCATACAGCGCGCACGTGTAAACCATTCGGACCAGCTCCCCAACCCAAAAGGTAAGTATATAATGATTAGAGAGTGAGCACCATGGTAATAATTATTATTAAGGAATTTAACAATGAATAATGATAACATAATTATTCTTTTAAACATGTTGACATGAGGTAGAATTTTAATCACAATGTATTTATTATCTTTCAATGATTTGATTTCAGTGAACTGTAATAAATATGTCTTGAAAGCAGATATTGACTGAGCACTGATGTTATTTGATGTACTTATTTACTATATTGCTGATATAGTTGGTGATTAGGTTAATGACGGTGTGGTGATTAGGTTAATGATGATGATGTGGTGATTAGGTTAATGATGATGATGATGTGGTGATAAGGTTAATGATGATGTGGTGTTTAGGTTAATGATGATGATGTGGTGATTAGGTTAATGATCATGATGATGTGGTGATAAGGTTAATGATGTGGTGATAAGGTTAATGATGATGATGTGGTGATAAGGTTAATGATGATGATATGGTGATAAGGTTAATGATCATGATATAGGTGGTGATAAGGTTAATGATCATGATATAGGTGGTGATTAGGTTAATGATGATGATATAGGTGGTGATTGGGTTAATGATGATGATATATGTGGTGATTAGGATAATGATGATGATGTGGTGATTATGTTAATGATGATGTGGCGATTAGGTTAATGATGATGATATAGGTGGCGATTAGGTTAATGATGATGTGGTGATTAGGTTAATGATGATGATGTGGTGATAAGGTTAATGATGATGATATATGTGGTGATTAGATTAATGATGATGATGTGGTGATGATGGTGTGGTGATGATATAGGTGGTGATTAGGGACTATCCCCATTTGAGCAGGGTCTCAAAAATAAAAGTCTGTGTACGTATTCAATTTAAATGCCAAAATATAAAGAAGCGATGTATTTACCGTGTCTCAAGATTCCAGCTCAGAATATTGAGTCGTTCGGGCTTGAACGTCAAAACTGCTTATCCGGAGACGTAATCCTTTTAAGATTTTGTGTCAATTGTTTTGTTGGGTGACTTGATAATCGACTCCCGTTCCTTTAGAGGTCTATACAATTGTTTTGTTGGGTGACCCGATAATCGACTCCCGTTCCTTTAGAGGTCTATACAATTGTTTTGTTGGGTGATCTGATAATCGAATCCCGTTCCTTTAGAGGTCTATACAGTTAATGACCCATGTGCTTTACTTGATAACAAAATATAAATATCACCTACACATAATTTTTATAAAATAAAGTCTGGTTTTATCCAGACACCGCATAATACAGCTCAGGACACCGGTCTCCTTTTCCAGATGAAGACTGTCCGGTTTAAATTGTTTGAAAACGTATCACATATATTGAGTTAGTTGTTTGGACCTAAGGTAGAGGATTTTAAGGGTTTTAAAACAGCTTAGGACACAGATCTCCATTTCCAGATGAAGACTAGCGGGTTTAAGTTGTTTGATAACGTATCACATACATTGAGTTAGTTGTTCCGAACTGAGGTAGAGGATTTAAAGGGATTTTAACATAAAATTAAACAGTTTAATTCCCAAAAATATTATCAGGATTGGCTCTTTAAAGTATGATACAGAGGACAGTGAAAATCATGCACTGTGATGATGAAACTGATGCAGTGTTGAAAATCGTGACATGGTGATGTTTAAAATGAACAAAAATATTTATTTCTTTCTAAAAAAAGAATTTAATGAAGTTTGTTTTTTGGGATCTGCCGTATCTTGACTTTTATATCGTTTCCTCTTTAAACCCTGGAAAAAACAGAACCAAAAACCTTTCTTAAATCCTCAAAACCAAAATAAAAAAACCTTTAATTAAAACCCCTCAAACCCTTTATTAAATCCCCCAACACGTTTATATTATGTATTATAAAAATATTAGACTCTATCAGTACTTTATTATATATTATGTATGTAAAGTAATTACTAGAGAGAGAGAGAGAGAGAGAGAGAGAGAGAGAGAGAGAGAGAGAAATGGGGTTTAATGTCCACTCGACACAAACTACGTCATTTTGGGAATAAAATATTGTTTAATTTTATTTCAATAATTTGCTTGTACATAGGGGTCTTTAGCAGTGGTAGGAAACCGGAGGTCCAGGAGAAAACCCACGAGGTTGGACTGGCGACCCTACTCCTTATCACGTACAACTGGGGATTTGAAACCATGCCACTTGACTCGGTGACAGGCTTTATGATACAGCGCGCACATGTTAACCATTCAGCCATCCACCCCCCCTCTATCAATATAGGAACTATATTATATATAGTAAAACTTTACCTTGTTACAAGATGTTGAAGAATCACAAGACTTCTCATAAGCTTTAAATACCTGGAATTACAGAACCAAGATGGAATTGTTATAAGAATAATGCTAAAAATCTCATATTTTTGTGAGAGTTTAATGTCCATTCAACATGAACTAGATCATTCCTTTCGAGGTAACATATGATTCAATTTCATAGTGGGTCTTGAGCAAAGGAAGGAAACTAAGAGAACCAGGAGAAAACTCACAATTCTAACTGTCAAGAATACAAATCCAAACTATATGGACCCAATGTACGACTGTCTGGGTTTTTTTTTAAAATAATGGAATGCAACGTAGTTAGATTGAAATCTGTCCTAAAGGGCAGATTGACGGGTGACTCTGCTCACGTACATGTGGGGAATCGAAACAATGCAACTTGACTCAATGGTAGACCATATGACTTTAAGCACCAACCTTACACCATTTAGTCACCCAGCCTTTCCTCAATGCAATAGAGTCAGCATTATCACAGAGAGAGAGAGAGAGAGAGAGATGTCCACTCGACACAAACTAGGTCATTTCGAGACTAAGAGCTACCACACAACAACCCTTATTGACTTATCAATATCACCATTTATCTTTAGCTCCCCCCGCCTCCAAAACCCTCAATGCAATAAAGTCCGCATTATTAGATTGAGAGCTATTACACAACAACCCTTACTGGCTTATCATTTATTTTCAGCCACCCACCCCCACCCCACCCCGCACTATTAGATTAACAGCCACCACACAACAACCCATATCGTCTGATCACCATTTATTTTTAGTTTTTGTATCGCGATCTCTATATTTTTTTATATTTTTTATTTTAATGACAGTAGCAGACCTTCAGCCTAAAGTACATGTGATATAATTCAATATACATGGCTATAAGTATAATGGTTATAACATATTTACATAGAATCAAGGGGGCTTTGGATGGCCTAGTGGTCTAGAGTGTCGCGCTTCGACCTCTAGCTGGCCTGCCACCTCTGGCTTGCGACTATGCTTTTGAGCCCTGTTGTGAGCTTATGTGGCATGGAGATAGGGGCTCCTTCTCAACCTTGTGGGTTTCCTCCCTCTGCTAAAGATCCCTACTCTTAAGCGAATTATTGAAATAAAATTAAACCATATGTTAGTCCCGAAATGACCTTGTTGTGTTGAGTGAACAATAAACCCCATTTCTCTCTCTCTCCCTACATAAAATCAAACAATAAAGTATATAAAATCGATGACAACATAGGGGTTGTATGTGATTCAGTAGGAGTAACCAGTATAAAAAGTTGTCAAGTAATCTTATCTATACGATTTCTTTAATTCCATTTTGAATGTCAACAATATTGCTACATTTGTTTCAAGTTTAGCACAGAAAAATGATCAGCTCTCCTGTTTTATCCATATTGGGGGGTGGGGGTGGAGGGTGATGGCTGAATGGTTAGCTTCTTTTCAAGATTGTTGCTTAGGATTAATGAAAAGAAATGAGGTTTAACAACCTACTGTTCTGCTCCTGACTGGGATAATAAAGATGGGCATACGCCATACAGTGTGCTTTAAGTGAAATTTTTCCCAGGCAGCGTCACTATAGCCTACTCTTATATCGAATTCCAACTGCCTAGGGATCTTTTACGTGCACACCGATGTGTTCACAGGACCTTGTTTTTTCATCCCATTCAAATGACAAGACAGCTGTCCTTGTCATGTCCCTCGTTCCACACCACTGACAAGGAGAAACTTCTTTCGAAAATAATGATGAACTTTCTGGGCCAATGCAGGAATCAAACACACTACCTCCAGACTAGCGAACTAGCGTCTGACCCACTTAACCACCCAATGGGTCCCAAAGAGAGAGAGAGAAATGGGGTTTAACGGCCACTCAACACAAACTAGGTCATTTCAGGACTAACATATAGTTTTTAATTTTATTTCAATAATTCGCTTGCATGTAGGGGTCTTTAGCATCGGGAGGAAACCTAAGAGGTTGGACAGGCGACCCTACCTCTTGTCACGTACAACCAGGGATTTTAAACCATACCACTTGACTCAATGAAAGGCCTTATGATACAGCATGCACGTGCTAACCATTCGACGCCCCCCCCCCCCCCCACGATCCCAAAGAGTTTTACCTTTTTCATGGCTGTTGAAATGGCCGACTGAAGGAACTCCTCCTTATTAACCCACTTTTTACCATCTTCATTACTTTCATCTTTGACATAATCCGTTAGTGTAATAGATTCTACTACATATGTCTGATATATATGAGAGAAAATATGCACAACCTCTCCGACCTTTGACCTCTTACAATCAGCTGATAAGACAATACCATATTTGGTGTTTAGTGAGTCTGTAATGTCACATGACTCGTCTGTTATCAGCTGTGAAGGAAATTCCCATAAGCCTGCCAGTAATCCTTAAAGAAAAAAAATTTCACAATCTGAATAAAGCACTGATTGAATCTTGTTTTTTATTTTATAATTTAAATTTTTTTGAATATTTCTTTTTTCTTAAAGATGCAGGACCAATATGGAATGCTCTGATAAATGAAGCTGGAAAGGGAGAGAAATGGGGTTTATCGTCCACTAGACACAAAGTACATGTATGTCATTTCGTGACTAACACATGGTGCAATCTGAATAAAGTAAAGATTGAATTTTATAATTGAAGTTCGTTGAATAGTTCTTTTTTTTAAAGATGCAGAACCAATAGGGAATGGTTTGACAAATCAAGGCAGACAGAAGGCAATGAAATGCTATTAAATGTAATAGGGTTTAACATCCTACTGTTCTGCTCCTAAACTTGGCTCATGAAGACAGGCAAGCGCCATACAGTGTGCTATGAGGGAAAGTTTGCCAGGACAGCGGCACTACCGCCTACTCTTATATCAAATTCCAACTGACAAAGGATCTTTTATGTGCATGCCAATGTGTACACAGGACCTTGGTTTTTCGTTCCATCCAAATGACTAGACAGCTGTCCTTGTCAGGCCTTCCATCCTGCATCACTGAAAAGGGGGGTACCACGCTGTAAATTCTGGATGAACTTTCAGGCTAGCGAGCCAGCATCTTACCTACTTAGCCACTTGATCCCCCGACAGAACACAAATTAAAGGGTCTGCATAACACACATCAACAGTAAGTACAAGTGGATTGCAGTACATGCACAACAAAACTGAGGATAATAATTTTAATGTGACGAGTCTTGATGGTGGTCGTTTCCAGAATGACGATAGTCATGAATTAGAATGTCAAAAATGTTAAAGGACCTAATCGCTAACATTTGGGGCCTAGAAATTGGAAAAAGTGGGTCGCAACACATATCAAATCAGTTATGTTCGGTGAAATAAGTCAGCAGTCTGAATTGAGTGCAAATTTCTAGCGTCTGGGTATTCCAGTCTGTATACGCTGTTTGATTTGGTGCAAAGTGTCTAGCCTCGTCCCTTGTTACAAATGCGTCTGAAGCGCATTATGGTACATGATTCGTGTACTAATGGTAAAATGTTTATTTTGTCTTATACAGTGGACTCTGTCACATCCGATGTCTGATCACTCCGGATTTCTGTGACATCCGACATAATTTTCATGTCCCGATTTATTTCCCTATTACTTCAGCCAAAAAAAATCTGATATGTCCGGATTCTGTCAGTTCCGGATTTCGACAACAATCAGCCGTCTCGTCACTATAATTTCCATTGAATCGACACCGCATAATCCGTACTTGAAACGGTGGGTGTGAAGCACCCAATTATCGGTGAGATTAAAATTCAATGGGTGTGAAGCCACTAAGTAAACAAGCAATCACCAATCAATTATCTGTGAGATTAATACTCGCTGTATACGGCGCCGGTCTGTGTTGATTACTTTGATAATTTTAATCTCTTGAACGACACTGGTGACAAATACTCAAGAATATCCACGAATTTTCCATTCATAACTTGTTTCAGATATCTCGTGCTGACCATTGTCGAAAGGTGGTGCTATTTATAGTAACTTCGATATATGACTGTTTCTTCCGTCTTCAAGATCGCTGCTCAATGTTTGCATGATCTTCACAAAATGGCTCCAAAAAAGGCAGACGAATCTTTCGTGTTTTAACGGGGGTGGTGATACATGCATCAAACACAAAAGAAAAATCGTTAAATCTTTCGTAGTTCCTGTGAATAGTGTACCAGCAGAGGAAAGAGCGGTTTACGTCTGCTGCGCAATAGTTTTTATTCATTCAACAATGATAGACAGACGGCACAAACTAAAGCTAACACCGCTGACGAGTTTACAACTAAAGCTAACACCGCTGACGAGTTTACGTCTGCTGCGCAATAGTTTTTATTCATTCAACAATGATAGACAGACGGCACAAACTAAAGCTAACATCGCTAATTCATTGACCTATATCCAATGATGTCACGTGCCATCGGCATTCAGCATTGAAGATTCTTTCGGAAAAATATATTATTATATTAATGACTGTTTCTCGGAGTACATGTATTCGGTGTTATATCAGTGGATTATATTCAATGGAGATTAAAATTTAACTGACAACAGGTCTACCTGCAGTTCATATGGAGCATCAATGACGTGAGATTCTGGACTGGTAAAATTACGAGTCAACCGGTATTTTTAACCTCTATCGGTACGTCCACGGTGTACCCGTAAATTTTGAAGCTAGTGGAAACAATGATAGCATTCTGGTGATTCGAAGCTACAATATAAAAATACTTCCAGTTTTCGAAGTTACAGTATTTCCCGTTTTGGAGAAAACTCGGTACTCCGACACGCTGTACAATCCGACATATTGTATAACGATCCCGTACGATGTCAGATGTGACAGAGTCCACTGTATATTGGATATCAGAAGCCCATCTTTTTTTGGTAAGATCACAAATAAATCGTGTTTTCAATTTTGAAGATTTTGGATGATATTGAGTAAAAGACTTAGCTACTTTAAGGTCGATAACCCTGATAGATCTATGTAATACCTTTTTGTGGTCTTTGTGTTATAAAATATTCAAGATTATTGTCACAATCTATCCGACTAACAATACACACAGATGTTCTCTCCTCCCGGGCGGCTTTCTTCTTTATTTTTCTAGGGTAATTCATCACGCCAAGACTACAATTAGATATATAGGTTAAACATGCATTATACAAGAGCTAAATATGCCTATTGCGAGACACGTCTGACATGTTATGTTATATAAGCTATTAATTAGACATATTGTTTTTTTCAATATTAATTAGACATTAATTAACTTAACCAGACAATAATCAACTCTCGATATGATGTCAATTATACAGATATATAGGTTAACATACAGGGCCGTGATTCACAAAAACTTAACTAAAGATAAAATCCAAATTTTAGTAGATACTTCAATTTTGATTGGCTAAGCAATAAAATCAATCTAATATCATCCAATCAAATCACTAAAATTTAGATCTTATCTTAGTTAAAATTTCGTGAAACAGGCCTCAGATTTCTAGAAAGGAGAGAGAGAGAGAAAGTGAGTTTAACGTCCACGACACAAACCAGGTCATTTCGGGACTAACATATTGTTTAATTTTATTTCAATAATTCGCTTGCGCGAAGGTGTCTATAGCAGTGGGAGGAAACCAGAGTACCCGGATGGAAACCCATGAGGTTGAGAAGGCATCCCTATCTCCATGCCACATACGCTCACACCAGGGATCGAAACCACAGCCGCAAGCCAGAGGTGACCGGTCAGCTAGAGGTTGAAGCGCAGCACTCTAGACCACTAGGCCATCCCAACCCCTTCTTGGAAGAAAATAAAATGGGGTTTTGGGTCCTACTTTTCTGAACCGACTGGATTAACAACAATTGATATTACATCATAGAGTGTGCTACCGAGAACGAACTAAAAATAGGATTCTCGTACATGAAGGGAGTCAGGGACCATGATCCAGGAAGTTAAGAGTAGGATATCAGCAAATATCGACAGTAACTCAGATATGTGGGATATAAACATATATTTTAAAATTGTGATCTAATAAGAGTCAACGCCAATATATGTCCACATGAAAATGTAGGGGTATAAAAATTGTGTTGCTGTAAAAACTTGTCATATTTGTCAGGAAAATGTCTTGCTTATACATGTAAAGCTTGGGTATAGAAATTTAGGAAGATTATGCAGATTTTTGTCAAGATTTCTACAGAACTAATGCCTTAATTTGTTTTTTTAAATACCTGGGGGAGAAATGTCTTCAGACTACAATTCTAGCTGTCATGAATATTTTATGTGAGTTGTCAATTTGTACATAGAATGCAATAAATTATACATTTTTTCTTCGCAACCCATGTGCACCACATTTGTATGTATACATGTATCTGACATTTTGTAACCAGACTTGGTTTTTTTAAAGAATTTTTATATAGCGCCATTACAAACAAAGAGTGAGTGCATAAAACTGTTTTACATGCAAATAAGATAACAAAGCCAGTGTCCTATTTTCTACATTATATTAATGATGCATTATGTAAGATTTAGAGCAGCTATTGATTTTTGCTATAATAGTTCAAAAATAAATAATGAAGAATGAATTATATTGAAAATTACTTTATTTGGAGCAAAGTTATGTGTGTTTGAAGTTTTCACAAAATAATAAACAAAGTTTCAAATTACAAATTTTTGACTTAGGCTACTTTAACAGGCAATTGTTGATTATAGCCGGCTTGTAATGTTAAACATGCTTTATGCAAGAGCTAAATCTGCCTAGTGCCGGTATTTCTTTTGGCCTGAATTGTTTTCTAAAGTATTAATTAGACAGTAATTAACTGATCTAGGCCTTAATCAACTCTGGATGGCATCAGATTTCTCGGATATTAAACATTTAATCAATATGGCGGAATCGAGACTTAGCTTTGATCAACCAGTACTGGTTGAAATTATTGCACATGTCTGTCAAACCTTTAAACGTCAATATTTTTGCTTGCAATAGAGTAATTTGAATGAAATTTTCAAATTATTAATTTTACATCATTTACTTTCGAACTATTATAGCAAGAATGGCTAGTTCTTTATCTATATCTTACATAATGCCCCTTTAATAAATGTCTAAACAATAATTTGTTTAACATTTGAAACTACATAAAAACGACCTGCTATATGCCAATAAAGCTCTTTAGCTCTTACAAAATGCATCTTTAATAACAATACATGTATGTCAATAATCTTTACCTGGGATCCCAGCTTTCTGTTTTATCAAAACAAAGTGAACAATCTTCAACTACTGAAAAAGAAAATTAAACTTTTTAATTTCTAGCTAGTACATTTATCTATAAGGATTGGTTTTGGTTCCTGTTTTTTCTTGGATGCATCACTGAGATCCAAACTTGCATGCACTGTTAATGTTATTGAGACTCTTAACCTTCCTCCCCTTTTTCCTATCGTGTGTGAGGCATTATCATCTCCTTATTGGGATTAATTAGTTCTATAGTACACGATACATATTGGGACATGGTGACCCCCCCCCCCCACAAACCTACATTTTTATTTAACTGTTTCCATTTCGAGCTGGTTCATGAAGTCTTACGTTTAATGATGAATGTTAGGATTAGATAAGTTCTCTGTCATCTTGATAATAAGAAACAGATTTTTAAAAGTGCTTGTTTGTATATTTAAACATACATTATGCAAGAGTTAAATCTGCCTATTGAAGGTCTTTCTTTATAGGCCTGAAATTATATATAAACTATTAATTAGACATTAATATCCTTGTCCAGACCATAATGAACTCTCAATGTCAACGCTAGCCTGTGATATTTTGTGATGGATAATTTAACGTCAGAATGGATAATCAAGACTTTGTTTTTTATCGTACCAGCTTTAGTAACTATGATTGAGGCTAGGCCTAAAGACCAATCGCTAAGATATGGGTTCAGAGAAGAGCAATTTGACTGAAATTGTCAGCATATTGTCTTTAGGTTATCTACTTTTTTAATATTATAGCGAAAACTGTCATCTCTTTATATAATCTCCCATAATGTATCTTTAATGGAAAAACTTTTATATTCAACCAAACATTTCTCAGAAAGGCGATAATTGGTGTTGACCATATCATATCATTATTTGGGGATTTGACCGAGTGGTTTACGGAGAACGCTAGATCAGAATTGGTCCTGCACATATTTAGCGTTTACATGCATCATAAGACTGGGTTATTATAGAAGCCACAATCAATCGGTTAACAAGACGCTGCCAAGGTCGTAGCGCTGCTGAACGGGCAAAATACCCCATATTACATACTGTAAGCCTAGTTGATTCTTAAAAGTAGGCAGTTAAACCTCATTTCATTCCATCCAACTTATTTTCTTCTTTCACTTGATAAAACTAGGTTCAATTTTATTTCAATAATTCGTGTGCACATACCAGCTTGGGATTGAAACCATGCCACTTGACTCAATGACAGACCTTATAATCCATTAGACCACGCGACCAACCCAATCCCCCCCCCCTTTCAGTAACCCTCTTCGATAGGGGGCCTTCTCAACCTCGTGGATTTCCTCCAAGCACTCTGGTTTCCTCCCACTGCGAAAAAACCCTTCGCGCAAGCGAATTATTGAAATAAAAAATTGTAAACCATACGTTAGTCCCAAAATGACCTAGTTTGTGTCGAGTGGACGTTAAACCCCATTTCTCTCTCTCTCTTTGTTTGTTTTCACCAGACATTTTTACATACGTACAGCATTCAATATCAGGAATATCTGCCATTTTTATTTTTCCATTCCTTGAAACATCTGATAACAATTTACTAGCATTGTCTGTTTTATGAACTTCTACCTACAAATAAAATCAAATTTTAATCCAGAGAAAGAGAGGGAGATGGGGTTTAAAATCCACTCGACACAAACTAGGTATTATTACAAACTAGGTATTTCGAAGAGAGAGGGAGAGAGGGAGAGAGAGAAAGGGAGGGAGAGAGAGAGAGAGGGAGAGAGAGAAAAAGGGAGAGACAAATGAGGTTTAACCTCCACTTGACACAAACTAGGTCATTTCAGAACTAACAGGTGGTTCAATTTTATTTCAATAATTTGTTTGAGCTTAGGGGGTCTTTAGCAGCGGGAGGAAACCGGAGGGGAGGACCCAGAGAAAACCCATTAGGTTGGACAGGCGACCATACTCCATGTCATGTATACTGAGATAGAGAGTGAGAAATGGGGTTTTAACATCCACTTGACACAAAGAAGGTAATTTCGGAACTAACAAATTGTTCGATTTTATTTCATAAATTTATTCGAGCTAAGGGGCTTTTAACATGGGGAGGGAAACGGAGGACCCAGATAAACACGTGAGTTGGACAGGCGACCCTTCTCCTTGTCATGTACAACAGGGGAATTAAAACCACGCCAGTTGACTCAATGACAGACATAATGAAATCATGCACACACAATAAACCACTAGACAACCCCCCACCCCACAATTTTTTCTATTAATGATGGCACTGACTTACTAAACAAAAAGAGAGAAAACTGACACATATTGTTCAATTTTATTTAGCTGTTTGAGGAAACTGGAGGACCCAGAGAAAACTCACTTGACTCAATGACAGCCCTGATGATTCACGACAACTCAACCCTCCAGCTTAATAAACACGAGGTCTTGGGGTTTGATCCTGGTGTTAATCATAATATTTTCCCAGAATAACACAGCATGGTTTCCCCTTGATAGTGGGTGAAGGATTGAGAACAGCATCTAGCCCTTCAGATGGTACAAAAACAGGAGTTCCGTATAAATTGACAGTTGTAATTTGACATTAGACTAAGAGTAGGTAATAGTACCACTGCCCAGGCAAAATTTCCCTAATCAAAAACTATACAGCGTTTAATGAAATAGGGTTTAATTTAATGTCTTACTTTTCTGCAAAAATGGGCTAATGAAGACAGGTTGTTGTTCAGATGAAAATTGCGCACATTTCACAGCTCACATAAAATATCTATGGCAGTTGAAACACAGCTGTCCAGGCAAAATTCTCACCCAATATAACCTGTTGTGACAGAAAGGTACTGTTCTCTTAAAAGAGAGAGAGAGAGAGAGAGAGAGAGATGGGGTCTTACGTCCACTCGACACAAACTAAGTCATTTCGGGACTAACATATTATTATGGTTTAATTTTATTTTAATAAGTCACTTGCGCATAGGGGTCTTTAGCAGTGGGAGGAAACTGGAGTGCCCGGGGAAAACTCACTAGGCTGGACTGTAATCTTAAAGGTTGTGCAATAAAATAAATAAAATAACGACCGTATACACAGCTAATCAGAAGTCTCTCCTACCTGAGCATAAGCTTTACAATGTTTTTTCAGTGGACAAACAGTACAGTTGGGTGTTTTTGGGGTGCACACTGTGGCCCCTAATTCCATCAAACCTTGATTAAAATCACCTGGTTTATCAACATCTACTAACTTATTGGCATGGTGCCTGCAATAGAGAGAGAGAGAGAGAAATGGGGTTTAACGTCCACTCAACACAACTAGGTCATTTTGGGACTAACATATGTTTTTTTTAAAATTTCATTTCAATAATTCGCTTGCGCGTAGGGTTTTATTAGCAGTGGGAGGAAACCAGAGTGCCTGGAGTAAACCCACACGGTTGAGAAGGCGCCCCTATATCCATGCCACATACGCTCATACCAGGGCTCCAAACCACAGCCGCAAGCCAGAGGTGACGGGCCAGCTAGAGGTCGAAGCGCGGCACTCTAGACCAGTAGGCCACTCCAACCCCCTGCATGCAATAGAACAACATTAAATATTGAAATTCAATAGGATTCTACCTGATGCTCAACCTCACCAAGTTATACATAATTATATTGAGAACTTTGTATTGTATCATTCACATTCCTAATCTAAACTGGCTGGTTGGGAGATAGTGTGTGTCTGTGTTTTGGGGGGGGGGGGGGGATAACTTGGTAATATGCCATCAAATTATTATGAATTTCAATCACTAGCCCTATTAACAACCGAAAGCAATCCACTGCGAATAAGAGCTATGGTGGCTCTTTAAGCAAGATATTTATCATCTTTCTAACTGTGTTTGATCACAGTATTGGCTGAGAATTTATATCGTGACATTTCCAGTATGGTTTCCCCTGTATACTTGTTTGGATTGGACGAAAAACTGAGGTCACATTTACTCATTAGCTTGCATGCAAAAGAACTCTTGCCAGTTGGCATTTGATATAAGAGTAGGCCATAGCATAGGTCCGTCTTCATTTGCCCACTTGGAGCAGAACAATTCATTTCATTTCCATTGCAATTATTTTTCTGTAAATCATTAACAGTTAAAATATGACAGGACAAATAAGACTGCACAACATACTCGAAATTTATAATTCAGAAATTTACATATGCCACGATGAGCAGCTTTTCAAAGTTTGTATAACACACAAGTTTTCATGAATATAAAAGAGTATGGGGGATAACTCCAATGTACATTCAAACTTATCTGAATTTTGATTTGTTTCCACTGGCCTTAATACTTCAGTTAATATGCCACCAAATTTTATCACATAAGCTCTAGGAATAAAAATATGAACAGAAAGTTTACTCTGCACAGTTTCGATCCCAAAATATTGCACCAAATTTCAATAGGTTTTCAAAAACTTCTGAGTATTGTGTTCACACATGTTTCATAAATAAACGTAAACAAGAGCTTCTCAAGGCTAATAGTCAAAATATATGGTTCTTTAAAAAAAAATTCATTGGTCAATAAATAGCACAATCATGAAATCGCTCTTGATTGAACCCAGGGATTAATGGAATGGAATGGATTGAGACCACTGGGGATACTGAGGATGGGAAAGAATCGTACATTAAATTTCTAACCAGTAAACATCCATACATGTATGACTTGTACTGTCAGCACCTATTAACCGTAACCGAGACAATACTCGTATCACGTTGCCATCAACCAATCCTGTAACTTGATTGTAAGCTATTGATGCGATCGCCCCTGCCGTGTATCGACCGACGCCTGGTAGCTGATTTAACAAATCTTCAGCATTTCTTGGCATTTCGCCTTCTAATTCCTCAACAACCTGCAATAAAACAGAAAAACGAGATACATGTAGCTAATAATTATGAAATGAAATTGAGTACATTTCTGTACTAACCAGAAGAAGGGAGTCTATCATCTTCCTGAAGCAACGGCCGTGAGTTTAACAACATCTAACCCTTGCTCCAACACTGCGCAATTCTTGAACTTTTACGCTTGCTGTATTTACAAGTGACTAATTAGCATTGTCCAATCAGAGGTCGTGACACATAAAACAACCTGTCGCCGAGATCAAACTGGCATGCAAAAAGGCCACTCACCACACAATAAAGGACAATCAACTCAGCATGCAATGAGGAATTCGCTGATCACGTGCTCTGTATAAGCTAATCCCAGCCTTCGATAAATAAAATGAATTGAAAGTAGTCTATTTTTAGTAACCCATTTAACGAAGGAATCTGATTAGATCACGGTTGGGGCCTATACCCAATCAAATTTAGTGCCGAAAAATGCAGTGTTGAGTGAAGGGCTTGATAAGCTGTATGTAGTTAAGGCGAAATCAAGCCTTCTATTGAAGATGAGGGTCTATAGGCTTCTGCCTGTTCAACCAATCCAGTCTCTTTGAATAAATATTGTTTAGAAAAAAAAAACGGAAGAAGGAAGAGTTTTTACAAATCCAGCAGGGTTGGAAGGCCAAATTACAATATAATCCTCTGTTATTTTCCCAAATTGTAGCTCAATATTCTACATAATAACCAGTTAAGAGGTTATATTGTTTATAAGGCATTTAGTGATAGGACTAACATTGAAAAAACACAAACACAATTTATGGATAACAATCACTAGCAACTTTAATAGTGCAACTTTTCAACAAGTGTCCTCTTGTTGCTAGTGATGTTATCCATAAATTGTGTTTGTGTTTTTTTCCGTTAAGCAGATATTATTCTTTCCAATAAAGTAAATTACAGTTACAAAATATAAACTATATAATATAAGAAATCATCTGTAAAGCCTTGAACATTTTTTACTGGGGGGTGGGGTGATGGTGGTTGAATGTCATTAAGTTTCGATTCCCAGCTCGTACATGACAAGGAGTAGGGTTGCCTGTCCTACCTTGTAGATTTTCTATGGGTCCTTTGGGTTTCCTCCTACTGCTTAAGACCCCCATGAGTAAGCGAACCGTATATTAGCCCTGAATTGACTTAGTTTGTCTCCAATGGACGTTAAAACTCATTTCACTCTCTCTCTCTATCTTTTACATCACATTCCTCTCCCTCCCCTGTAGGGTTAACTTCAGAGTCAGGCTTAATCTCTTTCTAAATTTAACGTGGTCATTACAAATAACGTCTGAAGTATGGGTGACAATTTGATCGTGACTATTTCTATTAAAAATTGACTAAAATGAATCGGGAACCATCGGTATAGTAACATGCCACAATACTAGAATTACAGTTTCCTACCTTTTTAGCCCCTTCTTGAAGACGTCTGCCTCGTGAATAATAACCTAACCCTGACCACATCTCGTTTACTTCCTGTTGAAAGAAGTGTGGCATTTATACAACAATAATAAAATATGAGTTGTAATCCCTTGATAAACTGTAAAATAGTGAAAGTCAATCTGATTAAAACACAGATCCTATTTCGTTTCTTTGTATAGTTTAAAATTCCGCTTTTACAAGTCTTTACTACACTAATATCTGGAAGAGTTGTTATCATTGAAATGCCATAGAGAGCATAAAGAAAATAAAATGAAATATAGATCTGGATTTTAATCAGATTGAGTGAAAGTCGAAACTCTAAAATGGATATTAGTCCAAAAATGCTTTAATTTTGTCTGAATAGGAATCTTCTCCAAAGGACGGGAGGATTCGGTAATCTCGCGGATTAGCGCGAGGCATGAAATGAAAAGATTTTATTCCCCGCTTCAACGTGACATGAAGTAGTTTCTCCTGTCCAACCCTGTCGGTTTTCACTGGATTGTCAGGTTTCCTCTCAGTGAATATATGTAGCTCCATTTGTAAGCGAACTATTAAAATAAAATTGAACCACATGTGGGTCTATTTATCTCTCCTCTGCCAATTTCAATCCTTGCTAAAAAATCTTTTTACTGGCTTCATTTAAATTTTATTGCACCCAAGCCAGAAGATAATTTTTTTTTTTCTTTATGTTAAATAATCAATGTATTAAGCCATGGAATAATATATTACAGAGAATATAAAGAACCTATTTGAAATTTAAATAATAATAAATAATAATAATAATCGTCTTATATGGCGCTGTAATTCCAACCAAAAGGTTGCTCATAGTCATAAACAGAATGACTGTCGGAATAGTTCTGTTTTTATGTTCCTTTTAAATGAATGTATATTGTCACTGTTTTTTCACTTTGTGGTAAAGAGTTCCAAACCATGGGAGCAGCAGAGGAGAAAGAACAATCCGCACGATTCCACTTTGTTAAAAGTACCATTAGTAAATTCTTATCACGTGATCTTAAATTGCGAGATGGACAGTTATTGATAAGAAGTTCTTTTAGATAATTTGGAGCAAAATCACAGTGGAGACAATTGTAAGTTAAAACAGATATTTTAAAAACAATTCTTTGCTTAACTGGAAGCCAGTGTAAGTCCTTGAGGACTGGGGTTATATGTTGACTTTGTTTTGTTCTGGTTATGATTCTCGCTGCTTTATTTTTGAGAAGTTGGAGTGCATTTAGCACCAAGACAGGGATTTGGTAAAGGAGGGAATTACAATAGTCAAGTTTTGACAAAACAAAAGAGCACATTAATTTACTGTTGTTTTGAATCAGTTAAACTTACCTCTAATGATGCCTTTGCTAAATCCTCTAATGTTGGCCATTTCTGGAGAGAGAAAAACAAGCATGTGCTTTAACAATTGATAGGTCCTCTGGTTTCCTCCCACTGCTAAAGACCCCTACGCACAAGAAAATTATTGAAATAAAATTGAACCAACATAGTTTGTGTCATGTAGACATTAAACCCCATCTCTCTTTTGTATTTGCAACAAAAACCCTTTTTTATTCCAAAGGGAGAGAGAGAGATGGGATTTAATGTCCACGACACAAACAAGGTCATTTCAGGACTAACATATGGTTTAATTCAGTCATCCCAACACCTCTTTCATTCCCAGTAGACATTACAACTGAAGACCATTCCTATTGTATTGTACACCGTTTTGTTGTTGAAATCAAATAAGTTTAAACTTACTTTTATCCATTTATTATAATAATCTATCACCGTAGCAACTTGTGTTTGTTGTAACATCACCTCGGATACCCAAACTATAAATACACATAAACAAATATATAATAGAGATAATTTCACTTACAGTTCCAAAACTTAATTCAATTGGATTAGAAAGAGGCCCATCAAACGATTTAGAGAGAGAGAGAGAAATGGGATTTAATGTCCACTCGTCACAAACTATGTCATTTTGGGACTAACACATGGTTATCACCTCGGATACCCAAACTATAAATACACATAAACAAATATATAATAGAGATAATTTCACTTACAGTTCCAAAACTTAATTCAATTGGATTAGAAAGAGGCCCATCAAACGATTTAGAGAGAGAGAGAGAAATGGGATTTAATGTCCACTCGTCACAAACTATGTCATTTTGGGACTAACACATGGTTTAATTTTATTTCAATAATTTGCTTGCGCGTAGGGTTCTTCTTTAGCAGTGGGAGAAACCGAAGGACCCGGAAAAAACCCACAAGGTTTGACAGGCGACCCTATTCCTTGTTACGTACAACCTGAGATTCGAAATGACGCCAGTTGACTCAATGACAGGCTTTATGGTACAGCGCGCACAGGCTTACCAGCCATCCCCCCCCCCCCTAGTGTAGTGAAGACAAGTGAAACAAGAGTAAAATTATACATGCAAGGTACTAGTTCTTTAATTGAATTGTAATTGACCATGACAAGACCTTTGGGAAGCAATTTCCCATCACTAAGGGAATCTTCCACTACTCATTATAAGGCTTAATTACTTCAAATCAGGTAGTGATTATATTAATTATAGGGCCTAATTACTTCAAACTACTTACTGATTACATTCCATTGGCTTCAGGCGGTTTCGAAAATAAGCAACAAAACCTAGGAACTTGGGTAGTCAATAGTTAAACATACATTATGCAAGAGCTTAATCTGCCTATTGCAGGTCTTTCTTAGGCCTGAAATGTTCTCTTAATTATTAAGACATTAATTTACTAATCCAGACTATAATCAACTCTTTATAGCATTACTAGGATCCGTTTTGCTGCTCAACTTTCATTTATGATTGAATCATGAAATGGATAATCAAGACTGTTTTTTATCGACTTTAGTGATGTTGATCGCCAAATTCTTGGTTCATGACGGATCAATTTGAATGAAATTTTCGGCAAATTCCCTTTACATTATCAAAATTTTAAACTACTATAGTGAGAATTACCAGCTCTTAATCTAATCTCCCATAATGTATCTTTAAAAGTACCAGGTAATAAATGGCTAAAAGTCAGAACTTGTAAAAAAAATATTCAAACTAACCAGAATAAGATCTTTTGTTTATATTAGGATCTGTTGCCTGTAACAAAACAAAACAAACACGTATATAACAATAGTTGCAGGTATGATTAGGGTATTTCCCTACAAACAATAGATGGTATAGAGAGTTGATTATTGGCTCATTATCATGTCAATAAGACAACGTACAAAATACTCTGCAATTAAATGGTGTAAAAAAAAGTTGACAGAAATAATTAAAAATTTATTTAGGCCTCAATAATAATATGGTAAATGTAAAGTAAGTAATGACAGATACATTTTGAAAAATGGATCCTCCCACAATGAAGTTAAGTTGGCAGACATTGCGTTTAACAACAGCTTACTTACAGCTGTAGGTATCCTTGGCGAAAACAGAGTTTTGAATGGGAATTGAAGCAAATTTTTCATAGATTGGTTACTTTAAATATGTGTTTAGTCCAAATATATCCTCAAATCACAAAGTTTGTACCCGGGAATGCATCTTTAAGTGAATAAAATAATAGTCATACCAGTCTTCTCCATGGAAGATCTCGTTTATTATGTTGATACCATTCTACAAGATTCAAACGGATTTTCTTGATTTCTTCCTCATTAAAATCATGTACAGGTGAAATCTTTTTACAAATATTGCTAGTTTTGTCTGGAATAAAAAAAATTCAAAGACTGAATGAATAAATGAAATGTAGTATTATGGTGCTGCCCTTGAAAAATTTACCTCATACTACTCCTAGCACACTGTATGGCGTATGCCCGTCTTCATTAACCCAGGCGGAGCGTAACAGTAGGACGTTAAACTCTATTTTATTTCATTTCCAACCGGGCTATAAATTGTGACAGTAATTACATTTTCTAGGAATTGATGATGGCATAAAACAAGATGTTTCAGGCATACTCACTGGTATTGCTGACAATTGCTGTTGGTTGGGCATGGATGGGCGTCACACATGGGAGGGTCTGAATAGTCCCCCCAACCCCCAATTATTTTTATGGTGGTGTGAGGATTGAATATGCCAAAACAATGTTAACAGGTCAGACTGAGGACTGAAACTTTAAAAAAAATTTATGGGGGTGGAAGAAATAACTTTATTCTTTTAGTCCTTGATTAAATTGTTTTGTTATCGGCATATGATTCTTGTTTTTTTGTATAGTTCACCGATATTTTTGTAATTAAGTATACTTGTATTGTTTGTTAACTGGCTTTGTTTGAGTAGTATTAACAATGCCAATGTCCAATGTGTGGTGTGGACGACTTTATAACAAAATTTTTCGTGTGGACCAATTCGTCGGCCTTCTGGCGAACCGACGAATCTGAATATTGACTCCCACTACGATAGAGACAAGAGACGATCGAGTCAATCTCACTGGCATTCTTCTAATAAATATAATTACTAGTCTACTGTAGACGTACTCTTTTTGTTTGTCTTCTTATCTTCTTTAGTTACAATTGAACGTTTCTTGGGCTTCGGCATTTTACAACACCTCAGTTGTCTAAATAAATAAATTCTGCTCTAAAGATTCATCAAACAGTGTTGTACAGTTATTGTTTACCTCGGCACGTGCTCACTATGACACAGTTTCCCGCGGAATATTTGAGGAATCATTTCCTTAAATATTTAAAACTACACAATTGTATTGTAGTTGTAGCAATTCTCCAACATATTAATCCCAATCTAGTTTTAAACAGTTATATCATTTTCAAATTTCACAAAAATGTTTTACTTAGAATAAAAAAGAAAAAGAATTTACAAAACAAAAATTGCCATAACTGTTCCCTGCGGTAAAGGTCGCTTATTTATATCACGTAAACTAGCTTTGGTTATCCAGATGCTTCAGTGCCATTCCAAACCGGAGTGCAATTGATCATGTAGCACGACACTTCGGTCCGCCGTCATTTCGGACTCAACGCAGACGGCGTTTCGGGCTCAGTAGGACTGTCAACTTTACCTGCATGTTATTTTTTTTTTTTTAAATCGTTTTGGCTTATTATAAATTGATTTGACAGTTGTTTTTTTTATAACTTTTTCCGATCAGGGGCGTCTCTAAATACAAGCAATCTTGCACCCATAGAGTTATAGACACTAGAGTCCGCACTGATCACGTGACAGCGTGCCGACATGGGACATGGGGTCGTGTCCGCCATGTTAGTTCCGGGGAATATGAACGTAAATACCCGGATGTTTACTATGTTATCGCATGAATCAATCTGTGTCTAACTGTTTTAAAACGTGCACAAAGCCACAAATATTAAATTTTCTCACCCAAACATTTATTGTTTAATAAAAATAGTAATAAAGTTCCATGGACCGACTTATTTCCGGGCTCCTCTTTCCACGTAAAGGTTATAGAACAATTTAATTTGACATGTCAGCGAACGACCACAGTGTCTCTACGTCTAGCCTCTAGGCCTACTTACTTTACCTTCGGAGTCGCTTTCTTTTTTAGTTTTTATTAAAATATTGATCTTTTAAATTAGTAGGCCTACAATATCCGCAATATGTATTCCTATACAGTAAATTTGTTAATTTATTTTAGAAATTTACGGAAGTAATTAATAAAGAATGTAGAGAAATGAAAGTTGATTTTTTTAACAATAAAAGTGAACAGAAATCAATAGCCCGCAGAATTATCTGTACCGGTATTTATCTATTTGTTAATAATTTTTAGAAATTTAAAGAAACTGAAAAGGAAGGAAAAAGTAAAAAAAAAGTCTACAGAAAATGTTGTATTTTTTCATTTATTTATTTATTTATTTGCTAATGTGCTTTAGAAAATTATGGAATGGCATTTCATTGTCAGCGAATTCGTACTCTAGGCCTACTATTCTACAGTAAATATGACTAATAAATTCGATAAGTAAACTTCTGCTAGAACGGTTTATTTATTTTTTTATCTATTTATATATTGATTAAGAAGCCCAGATTTAAACGTAAAATGTTATTTATTTATTTATTTATTTTGGAAAATTATGGAACTAAAAGGGAAGAGAAGTTAATGGTCTGTAGAAAAATGGATATTTATAGAACAACAGTAAAGGAAATATGTTTCCAGAATGAAAACAATATTTATGAAATGAAATGGAGTTTAACGTACTACTGTTCTGCACCAGGGTCTAATTATTTGAGGTGGAGTAATGAGCGTGTTTGCTTTGGGGGAGCCTTGCAGAGACAGCGTCTCGTTCGGATGGGACGAAAAACCGAGGTCCCGCACCCGATTCAACTGATGTTAGCTGCTTCAAGAGGACTTGGGTTAGTGGTGTTAGCGGCTTCAAGAGGACCTATATTATTAATTTATCATATATATTATTAATTTGGCTTATTGAAGCGGCTAACATTAACACATGGTATTCTCTATGGAGAAATATTGACCAATCAAAATCATTATGTTGGGTTTTCACGCACGACCAGACGGTCCGGTTTTTGTTGTCGGTCACGTAGCCTACTGTAACTGTTCCGTACTGCCGTTGAGGCCTGGTGGGGGTTGGTGCGATTAGATAACAGACCTCATCTCTCTACCCTCCGTGTTTCAGTAGGCCCATATATCAATGTTTTAAGATAGCTAGGGTGCGACGTGTGTGGATGTTGGCAGTAGGCCTATGGGGTTAATTTCACTCCTCGCCTGTTCCCCAGTCATGCTCCCAAACACAAGCACCGACTAAGGATCCGCCATTTTAAGTAAGATCGATCTGAAATTCGGCATGCCTCTTCTTTAAACCATAGAACTAGAATACTAAGTATTCTAGTTCTATGTTTAAACAAATGCGCATCGACTGACCGAGTTCGATTTTTGAAATGACGTCATGGCCAGTTCCTGGTTGATGTTGTACGCTCGGGCTTGACTTAAGGCGATTCAGTGTCAACAGAAATTTCATCCTACAGACATTATTTGGGGTTTATTTCAACATAATATAATAAGGCTTACCATAAAAACTTCATTCATCAACAATGAAAGTCTGGCCACATTGATTTTTGAGGATATATAACTATTTGGAAGTTTGTTATAAATGACTGAAAATCTACCCGGCATCTACAATCAATGGAGTTACCTCTTAGTGAGAATAAGAGTTATGTCCCTTGGCTGTGCTAAATTTAAAGCCCCAAGCTACACACTTCCCTGAAATACGAACTATAACGCAGTCGGAAAACATCGTTTATTTCCGTGCTGCGACGTAACGGAATAAACTCTATGAGACGATTGAATTTGACATATGCGCGCAAACGCTTAGTTGTTTTAACAGTAGACCCACGCCTTCAAATGTCTTACCATTAACTGTTTATAATGCTACAGTGGAAATAAAAATACACGTTTAGCTGGATATGAAAAGATCGACGTTTGACATGAATTGTTTCAAGATTAGCCGAATACATGTATTAAAATGAATAGTGTGTTTATTTCTGAATACGCCTTGAGGTTGGGTGTTCGATCCCTGCATTGGCCGAGAAAGCTTATCCAGATTTTTCGGCGTGGTTTCTTCTTGTCAGTGAAGCAAGCTGGAGGACAGCTGTCTAGTCGCTCAGGTGGGACGAAAAACAGAGGTCCCGTGTACACATTGGCGTACGCGTAAAAGGTCCCCAGGCAGTTGGAATTAGATATGAGAGTAGGCCGCGCTGCTGCACGGGCGAAAGTTCCACTGTAGCACACTGTATGGCGTAAGCCCGTCTTCGTCAGAGCAGAACAGTAGGACGTTGAACCCCATTTCATTTCATTATTTATGTATACCCACATACAGGGCAGGGGCGGATCACTTTTTATGAGAAAAAAAATCACGGCCGCCCAGGCTTGAAAATATGAAGGGTCCGAGAAACTTAAATATAAAAGCCTGAATCTGACCCGAAAATTGCGAGTTTGTATACATTGAGTTGAGTCATGACTTTCATTCAATTGTGGACAAAAACAAATCGTCACATACAGCTCAGACAATTATCCAAAATCGTCGACAGCATAAATTACCGTCGGGACCAATTGACCCACGGCAAATCGCCTATTGACGACGGCAATTTTTTTAATACCGTACAGTATGAAAATATAAGTTTATAGAAGTTTAAAGAGTTTTATTAACGCTGTTCGACTGTTGACGTTGAATAATGTTGTGTTTGCTTTTTACTTTTAACGACAGCGTTGATAATTGGCCTAATTGTCGAATTCCCTTCCTTTCGTTTCTCCTTTTTCTCGCACACCAAGTAACGCACCAAGTTTGGAATAAAACACATAAAGTCGTCAGGAGGGTAAATCCGATCATTGATTTCTGCTCTTCATATTGTAAAATGTTAAGAACAACCATAATATGTTATCTGAAGATATTTTGTTCCTCACCTGTGAAGGAAGCATTCCCCACCAGCATTTTAAGGACATTTAATGCGATTTTATTGGCGATTTTTAGACCTGTAGTCTTGGAATTTAGCTTCCGGAAATACGTCAGAATGCACCAAATTGAATCTAATTTACCAAATTTTTCTGGGACAGGCCCCCAAACCCCCCATCGCAACGTTTGGCGCCTTCGGCAGTTAGTTAAGCAGTTATCCAGCCTACCCCCCCCCCCTGCAAATGTCAAGAAAATCGTCGTGTGATTTCATACATTTATTGGACTTGGCCTTACTTTTACCAAGCTTCCTAGTCTTTGTCTACAGTCTGACCGTTTTTTTTTAATGTATTTGTCACACAGTTATCATGTAAATCAGTTATGATAGGCCGATGCTCTGTAGTTGTCGGAAATTTAATAACAATGCCTAGTATAAGCCTATTTGTGATTTGGTAACTTGGTGTTCAAATTATAAGGATACTCATTGTCCAATCTAATGCCGGATAGCAAATCACCGGTGGACGCCATTTTGCAGGGCTAAGTCTCAAATCTAGAATAAAAATTAGGTCCGACGATTAAGGCTTATGACTACAAAATAATTAAATAAGATATATGAGTATGAAAATAATGTTAACCAAGTTACCGAAAACTGTCTGGAAAATTAAGACTACCAATAAAAATTTGTTTCGGTTATTTTCCGGTTGCAAATAGTTCTGCGTATTTAGAGCTAGCAAATATTTATTTCCTAACCAATACAGTGTGGCACGTAAACCAAGGTTGTAACCACTAAATAAAAGTAATTCCCAAAACGTTGTAATGAGTTTATCCCGGCGCTCTTTCTATCATGGAAGTTAGAAATAAAACGAAGCTATTACAACTAGCTCTGTATCGAAACCACCGAAATCGCCAAAATCAAAAATTAAATCATGGACTGCAATCAAAAATTTTCCTCGAGTTCGCTATTAAATAAACACGAAAGTCGAAGCGCGTAATCAGTGTATTTTTACTTGGCTTTATAATACCACATGGAAAGCTATTTGTGACATATATTTGCTGCGACCACCAAATTCACGTGCCCGGGACTAACTATCGCTCATAAAAGCTGTTTTGATCCGAGTGACAACACGCTGTTATAACAGGTCAGTTTATACAGTACAGATATTTGATGCTGTGGGCCACGTTCTTCAAATTATTGCGACCTAAAATAATTAACCGAATGGTTCCGAATCGCCAAAAATGGCGCTTGGGGGAATGCGTTAGTTAGGTAGGACCGTTGACATCTTTTAATAAATAATCCTAGACATACCCTAGTTAGTTGGAACATTGGTAACCGTGGATCTTATTCCATGTAAGTAGGGGGTTTGCAGAGAACAAAATTATAAAAAGTGCAATGATCGAGCCACGTTCGTTAGACTCTTGAAAAGTCAATGGATGAATGAATGAATGGTCTCAGTCTGTGTGTGCCTTTTTTAGCACTGAAGCGTAGGCTAGGCCTAAATCATAATGAAGTAATGTGGTTTAACGTCCCACTGTTCTGTTGCTAAAGTGTGCTATGACATAATATAATATTATATGAGGGAAATTTTGCCCGGGATGCGGAGCTACTCTTATTAAAAATTATAGCCTAGTCTTATATCAAATTGAAACTGCCACTTGCAGGATCTTTTACGTGCACGGCGCACGCCAAATGCCAAATCCAATGTCACGAATGTGAACAAAGGACCTTGTTTTTTTTTTGTCCCATCTGAACGACTAGACAGAGCAAGCCAGCGTCGAATCCACAGTGACATACATAGCCACATGATCCCCCCTGAAGAGTTGGTACGGTACTCTAGTGCCTTTATTAGGCCTAATATATTATCATTTTTGGAAAAGCTTAAATTTAAATTAGTTCAAAGATGCCTCCCTTCATTCTATTAGTAAGTGCAAGAGGTCCGCATCAGGGGGTTGGGATGGCCTAGTGGTCTAGAGTGCCGCGCTTCGACCTCTGGCTGTTGTTTCGAGCCCTGCGGTGTGAGCGTATGTAGCATGGAGATAGGTGCGCCTTCTCAACCTTGTGGTTTTCCTCCGGGCACTCAGGTTTCCTCCCACTGCTAAAGACCCCTACGCGAAAGAGAATTATTGAAATAAAATTAAACCATGTTAGTCCCGAAATGACCTAGTTGTGTTGAGTGGACCTTAAACCCCATTTCTCTCTCTCTCTCTCTCTCTCTCTCTCTCTCTCTCTCTCTCTCTCTCTCTCTCACGTCCGCACCACCGTCCGCACCACCGCACCATGCACGCAAGTAATAATATCAAATTATGTGAAAGGACATGTCATAAACATTCTTTAGTTCTAAGAGCTTAACTTCTAATAATTTATTTCCAAATATTAATCTACTAGAAATTGTTATTACAGGTAATTAGTTAAGCGGTGCAGAGAAGGCTTGTATTATAATAAGTGTGGCCCCGGGATGGGGGGAGGGTCATTGGAGTAGTGATCGTGACAAATATATAGTCGTCAGAGTCTCAAGCGGCCAAAGGCAAACCGCTAGCTATCACACTCCTTTTTGTGTTAACGAACTAAGCTCATATATATGTTTTTGGTTTTTTTATTTTTATATACAATATTTTTGAGCGACAGAAAGAATGCCTGAAATTCAATCAATTACTTTCTATTCTATGATATTGATATTCCATAAACAGAAACACTACAGGATATGCATTCGTGGGGCCCGGCCTGTAATCAATTGAATGAAGAAGAAAGAAGTAGCTACCAAAAAAAAGCCAAACGGTTTTTCATAATGTATTTTATTTTTTCATAATATTCTATTTTAGATAACAAAATTACCAGTATCAAGTAAATATGGAGTTGATTCGGTTGTGGGCCATGACCTCATCAGCCAAATGCCATATATTTCTATTTGGAGAAGGTAACCCAAAGGAATTCCAAAGCATACCTTTCAAACCTATATACTGACTGCTGCGCGTGAGGTATATATATTTTATTTTATAACTATAAACTTGTTACACCCACTGTCTTCTTAAGTTAATAGTGTTTTGGTGGTTTTGGATATGTAAATATATTTTTATTAATAAGCAGCATTGGTTTTTTATTTTTAGTAGATGGAGTCAACGTGCACAAGAACATAATTAATGTGCTGTATAGTAAGTAAATTTTGTTATACCCACTATCTTTGCAGTGTTTCTTTCCCTACGCATAAGTTTTATGTAAAACTAGCCAATCCAATGTAGCCTGAATTTTTTCCTATTTTCTCTTTGAACAGACCCAGACCCATGTTATCGTGGTTATCAGTCTATGTATAAAAGTGGTTTTATTATTTGCGTCCACAATATTGATTTTGACGTATATTGTTGTCTCCCATGCCTGTTTGTACATCTTTTCACATTTTGATTGTGGACACTCTACAACAAGTCACCATTTTCATCCGATTTTGACAAAACTTGAAATATAGGGTTGTATCCCCCAAACCTTGGCTCCTTTAGATATTGGCTGGTAGCGGACCGTAACTGAATGGATGATAGCTCCTTGTTGTTGGAAAAATCATGGTTTTAGCTTGTGGAAACGCTAAAGGCCCATTCTCATGGTGCGACTTGTAGTAACTACTTGTAGTATCTACATGCAGTATCTACATGTAGTATCTAAGACCCCTGCGCAAGCGAATTATTGAAATAAAATTAAAGCACATGCTAGTCCCGATATCACCTAGTGTGTGTCGAGTGGATGTTACACCCCTCTCTCTCTCTCTCTCTCACACACAAAACTTGAAAGTTGCCATTTGCATATTTAAGATCCATTGTTTACACTTTTATGTTTTGTAAGTTGAAAATATGGAGTGGTTTGAAAATATATCCTGAGCTAAGGAAATAAACATTGTCTGTTTTATTTTGTAGAATTACAAATGATGACCCACAAATCGCTACCATCACAGGTACAGTATTGTTATACACTTCCATCAGCTACAAGTATATTAGAAACTAGAAATATAATTTCTTGATAACATGACATGCGTAGCAGACACTGCAATAATCTACAAACGTTTATAAAATTATATATGTAAACTGTATCGACGACTGTAATGGAAGACATGATCTTGGTATTGATACAAAAAGAAATATTTATTGTTCAGTAGCCCATATTAGAGTGCCAGAGTCTATTCACGAGACTGTGTTTACATGTTGAAACCTACGCTTTAGATCATAATGTATGTCATCGAATCATGCGTTGTTGTTTCGATTCCGGCATTGTGGACGACAAAAAGTGGGGTCAAGTTTCCTGCCACTGTTTTGGATGCTTTTTATACATCCACATCCAGAGCTGTTTGTGAAGTCTCTGCAGGTCACAATTTTCATCCGATTGCAACGAAATATGAAATATATGTTGATCATTCTAAGATCTCAGTTCCTTTAGTTTTTGGTGTGTATTGGACCGTAACTTCATGGATTATGGCCCCTGATTGTACGAAAAATCATGTTTTTAGACTGTGGTCACTATTTATCCAATATTTATCCAATTCTTTTAAACTTGAAATGTATGTTTATGACCCACAATATTTATTGGTCAGTAGTGTACATATAGCATACAATCTGTGGCCGGATGCCCAAATTTACAGAATCATTCCATTAGATTGTGGACCCCGGTAGAAGTCACAACTTATATTCCATTTTAAAAAATATTTTAATATAACACCTTTACACATCAATGAAGTTTGAGTTCGAATTTCATAAAGATATGACCAAAAATGTCAGACTAAATGACTGCTCCTTATCTGATTTTGAGGAAACTTCAAAGATGTTTATATCTCAAAGATCTTGGTTTGTGTAGATATTAATGCATATCGGACTGTAAATTCCTGGATAATGGCCCCTGATTGTAAAAAAATCGCTTCTTTTTTTTTAGCTTGTTCTCTGTCCACCTCTTGCAAAATATGGGCCTATCTTGCATGGCAACCGCTTGTTGTAGAGATTGATGATTGGCTTTATGATTTTAGGTGTAGAAAGCATCCTTGTAGACTAAACCTTAGATATAAACAGCACAGTTACAAAGGTAAAATATTCTTATACGGTCCCTTCCTTACTTGTGTTAACCGGGGCTGCTATAAGAATGGAATTTATATGGGGGTGGGGGCTGTTTATATGGCCAACATGTATTGGTCAGTAGTGTACATATAGCCCCTTCATTTCCTATTCTCATAAATGTATATGAAAGAGAAGAAGTGATGTTTATATTTCCGAATACTTTTTGAATTTAATAGAAGCTACAGTTTTAAAATTATTTTGTTCATAATTGATGACATCCATTTGGATAATGAAAGGGTTATCCCTATTGAATTTCCCTGTTCTCTGTATATCTTATATATTTATATATGCATACCAAATATTGATAGTTGTGGAAGACAGTGTTTTAAGGTGGTTTGGGGCGGGGGTTTGTAAGACATTGAGGCGTGTCAATGTTTTTTGCCGGTATAGTGTTTCCCCCATGCTTATTAGACCTACCTCACAAACTATGTCAAGTTATTAAAGTGGTCTGTACAAAACAAAATGATTGAAATATATCAAATCTTAAAATTATATTTTGCAGAATATGAAGTAGAGAAAATAATGAAAAGGAGGAGGAAAATATGAGTTCTATCTAACTGAGGGGGGAGGGTTTTCCTCCATCTGCAGACTCTTTAAAAAGGAAGAACACCTCAATCACAATCTTTTAAATATTTCTAGACATTAAAAATAAATTATTAAAAGAAATGGAGTGTTAGTATTTTGTATCATTGAACCTAAAAATAGCAAAATGTGTGAATGTTGAACATTTTCCATTATAAGTGGAGGGGGTGAAATCAGAGCAATTGTAAAGGTAACCTATCGAAGCGGGTTTCGAGTAAAATAAATCACAATTTTCTGGGTAAAACCTCTTTGAGGAGGGGTAAGTAGGCAAAAAATAGTCAGCATGAACACAGTGGTATATTTTCAAAAAATCAGATCAAATTGGATAAGAAACCTGTTAGATGTACACATTAAATATGTGATTGAAGAGATGGGTTTTAGCAGCAAAACATACCGCTCTCTTAGATCACACATTAAATATCTAAAGAAAAGGATTGGTTTTGTCTGTAAGAGTGGCTCTGTTAGAGCTTAAATTTTGCCCGAACAGCGACACTATGGTCTACTCTTATTTCGTATTCCAACTGTCAAGGGTTCTTTAACGTGCACGTTAATATGTACACAGAACCTCGTTTTTGTCCCATCCTAACGATTATATGTTGTCCCTTAGTATGCCTTATGTCCCGCACCACTGACGAGGACACTGACGAGGAAGACCAACGACTCAAAATCCTGCTCTTATTATGCTCTGTTAGATTTATTGTGGCAAATAGCTCTTTTCAACAGGTGTATTTTAAAATTATCTGAAGCAAGGGATAAGTTTCACAGGGGAAGGTCGGTCTTGCTAGTAGAAGCAATAAATATCGGGAGTAAGGGATGATTTTATAGAGGAAAGTCACTCTTTTCAACAGAAGCATTAAATATCCTGAGTAAGGGATATATTTTACAGGAAAAAAATCACCCTTATCAACAGAACCATTAAATATCCTGAGTAAGGAGAGAGTTGCTCTTTTTAACAGAAGCATTCAATATTCGGAGCAAGGAATGGGTTATATCGGGGAAATTCGCCCTTTTCAACAGAATCATTCAATATCGGGAGTAAGGGATGGGGTTTTATAGGGGGAAGTCGCTCTTGTCAGCATTAAACATCCCGAGTAAGGGATGGGTTTCATTGGGGGGAAAGTGGCTCAGAAGTATTAAATATCTGTAATAAGGCATGAGTTTTATTGGGAAAGGTCGCTCTTGTCAGTAAAAGCATTCAATACCCGGAGTAAGGGATGGGTTTTATAGGAGAAAGTAGCTGTTGTCAGAAGAAGCATTCAATATCTGCCGTAAGGGATGGGTTTTATAGGGCAAAGTCGCTCTCAGCAGGAGCATTAACTATCTACAGTAGCTTGCTCTTTTGAACAGAAGCATTAAATATCTGGAGTCAGGGATATGGATGGGTTTCATAAGATTGATGTTTTAAATATCTGGAATAAGGTATGCATTTCATTTTCATGGGGAATGTCACTCTTTTAAATAGGAGCATCAAATATCGGGAAGCAGCAGTTGATTTTATAGGGGACGGTACCTCTTGTCCGCACGGAATAGGTTTTACTGGGGATAGTCGCTTTTTTTAACAGAAGCATTGAATATTCGGAGAAAGGGATGGATTTTTACAGGGGAAGGACTCTCTTTTCAACAGAAGCATTGGATAAGGGATGGATTTTATAGGGGGAAAGTCGCTACTGTCAGCATAAGCATTCCATATCTAGAGTAAGGGATGGGTTGTATAGGAGAAAGTCTCTCTTTTCAGCAGAAACATTAAATATCTGGAGTAAGAGATGGATTTTATAGGGGAAAGTCGCACTTTTCAGCAGAAGCATTAAAATTTTAAAACTACAGTAGGTTGCTCTATTCAACAGAAGCATTAAATATATGGAGTAAGGGATATGAATGGGTTTCATATGGATGGATGTACATGTATTAAATATCTGGAGTAAGGTATGTGTTTCATGGGGAAAGTCGGTCTTTTCAATAGGAGCATCAAATCGGGAAGCAGGCGTGGGTTTTATAGGGGAAGGTACCTCTTGTCAGCAAGGGATGGGTTTTACAGGGTAGTTAGTCGCTCTATTCAACAGAAGCATTGCATGTCCGGAGTGAGGGATGTGTTTCATAGGGGAAAGTCGCTCTTTTCAACAGAGGCATTAAATATCCAGAGTAAGGGATGGATTTTATAGGGGGAAAGTCGCTACTGTTTTATAGGGTAAGGTACCTCTTGTCAGCAAGGAATGGGATTTACAGGGGAATTAGTCGCTCTATTCAACAGAAGCATTGCATATCCAGAGTAAGGGATGTGTTTTATAGGGAAAAGTCGCTCTTTTCAACAGAAGCATTGCATATCCAGAGTAAGGGATGGATTTTATAGGGAAAAGTCGCTCTTTTCAACAGAAGCATTGATCCAGAGTAAGGGATGGATTTTATAGGGGGAAAGTCGCTACTGTCAGCAGAAGCATTCAATATCTGGAGTAAGGGATGCGTTGTATAGGAGAAAGTCGCTGTTTTCAGCAGAAGCATTAAATATCTGGAGTAAGAGATTGGTTTTATAGGGGGAATTCGCTGTTTTCAACAGAAGCATTGAATATCCGGGATAAGGGGTGGATTTATAGGGGGAAAGTCGCTACTGTCAGCAGAAGCATTCAATATCTGGAGTAAGGGATGGATTTTATAGGGAAAAGTCGCTCTTTTCAACAGAAGCATTGATCCAGAGTAAGGGATGGATTTTATAGGGGGAAAGTCGCTACTGTCAGCAGAAGCATTCAATATCTGGAGTAAGGGATGCGTTGTATAGGAGAAAGTCGCTGTTTCCAGCAGAAGCATTAAATATCTGGAGTAAGAGATTGGTTTTATAGGGGGAATTCGCTGTTTTCAACAGAAGCATTGAATATCCGGGATAAGGGGTGGATTTATAGGGGGAAAGTCGCTACTGTCACAGAAGCATTCAATATCTGGAGTAAGGGATGTTCACGTACCCGACCGTCAGCTCACCGACCTTATGGGCTAGGTTTTGGGCTTTTCCAGAGGGTAACAAAATGGAAAAAGTTATTAAGGATATTCGAGTGAAAACGTCTGTAGATCCGGTACTCACCTACCCTAAATTCCAGTTTTGCCGGGTACTTTTACTGAAATTAGAACCCCTAGGTCGATCGTTCCCATTTTCGATGGACACCTTCCCACGGATCCCTACCGGGAACCCTTAAAATTTTATTCACCTACTACCTATAGGGACTGAGTTATATGGGTTTTTTTTCCAGAGGGAACTAAAAAAATCGACTTTTCCCCTTTTCGCCCTGTTTTAAGCGAGCCCGTAGCCAGCTTTTAAAATTTTGGGGGGCTACAGAATTTTTGGGAGGGGCTGAGCTAAGAACACATCTAAGAAATAATTATTGTTAGCAAAATATTTGGGGGGGGGGGGGCTAATTTGATTTTTATGGCGGCTTACCCCCCCCCCCCCCCCCCCCCCGTGGCTACGGACCCGGTTTTAAGCTGGATTATCGATACGCCCGATCCATCAAAATGTACAGACCCTGTTTCAGAGCGAAATTCGGCCCATGAATCGATGACCATGAACCTTCAAGATGACCACGCCCGAACCCATTCCAGAGGAGTGATTGGCACAATTATCAGAGCAGATACTTCAACCGATCCCCCCCCCCCCCCCTTGCCCAGCAAAATGTACAGACCCTGTTTCAGTGCGAAATTCGGCCCATGAATCGATGACCATGAACCTTCAAGATGACCTACTGAGGTCATGCAGGAGAAGAGGTCATGTTCATAGGTCAAAGTTTAGTGGGCGTGACCTCATCTGGGGCTCGCTAGCGGCAAAAATCAAAATTAATTCCGGGGCCCACAGCGGATCAAGATGAAGACTTTTGATTGACGATTTTCAAAAATGAAGAACAAATATTGTGTCGGTCTATCAGGTCACCGAGTTCTGATCCGATCTGACGACCTTGACAAACGCCCCCAATCTGGGTCCAGAGTGACCCACACGGTCAGCCCGGATCTATACCCACGACTTTATTAGATTAGCCCTTAGGTGGCAAAAACCGAATTACTTCCGGGGGCCCTACCAGGTCAAGGTAACGACTTTTGGTTGACAATTTAAAAAAAAATGAAGAACAAATGTGGGGTCGATCTATCGGGTCGCCAAATTCCGGATCGATCGGAACACATTTTTTGGGCAATATTCCCTGAGAAAGTCAATAGCCTTTTTTTTAGCGATGTGGTCGGCGACCAAACATGGCTTACCGAACCTCGGCACCAAAAGTCACTTTTTTTAAGTTCAGGCATGAGCTACGTTTGCGGCCCTATATCTTGACCCCTATTGACACAAATTTAGATGTTTTGGGCGGAATCGATAGCCCGGACAACGTACTCTGTCGTATTAAAACTTTGGGCCCTATTATCTAAAATCGGGCACGTGGCAGGGTGGCAAACATGGTTTCCTAAAACGAGGGGCCATGTTTGCGGCCATATATCTCTCCCCTATGAGTTCGAATCCAGATGTTATGGGCGGAATCGATAGCGCAGACGACTCCCTTCGTCGTATTAAAAGTTGGAACCCCTCTCTCCCATATCGGGCACGTGGCAGAGTGAAAATTTAATACGAACTGTGCATTACCCACGCGCAGGTTGTATCAAATTTTTAGAAAAATTGTCCAAAAACGGAACATTGTTTCGAATTTTAACCCACTTCCGGTGACCGCAGAAAAAATCCGAGATCCTGACGTGACGTGCAAGGGTCGATTTTGGGGGGGGGGGTAACCGCAAGGACATCAACTTCCGGTTTGGTCAAATTCCCAAAGTTCGGGAGTTTGAAGTTGACCTTTTAACTATATCGGGGAGGTCAGACTAGGTCATGACCTTGACCCACCAGGACGTCCCGGTCTACGGGCTTGTGGCTCGTGACCTTGAGCTTGACCTCTCTGCCGAATCTCTGAAAGGTACCTAAATGTAGTACAACCTGCGCGTGGTTTATGCGCAGGTTGTATTAATTTTTCAGACGAATGGAATAATAATTCAGCCGCTGAGACCCGATTTTGTATTCAGGGGCTCATTTTTTTTAGATTCGTCTTAATTAACAAGCCTGCGCGGGGTCATGCGCAGGTTGTATTAAATTTTCAGTCGAATCGTAAAAAAATTGAGCCGCTGAGACAAAATCCGATTTTTGTATGCAAACTTAGGCCAAGATCCACATGGGCGACCCGGTCAAATGCTTTATGGGTCGTGACCTTGACCTCTCTGCGGAATTTCTGGACGGTCCCTAAAGTTTTGGTAATTTTTCGACCTCAAGGTCAAATATCAGATCAACGGTCGAGGTCTCACATGAAAGGTCATTGATGTGTCCATCAAATGTCATAACCCTTTCCATGCCACGTGGCCCTTAAAGGTCAAGGTCAAACGTCACTTCATGGGGCCGTTTCGCCTACTTCCGATCGCCGGACGTCCATTTTGAAATGACCCAGCGACTTGTCGGGGTGGAAATACCTATCCATTACCAAGCCTCGAAACCCTTCGAGGCGTTTACAGACGGGGATGCGCGTACCTCGGTGAAACTTCAGTGAGATTAAAGGTGATTTTTTTTCTATGTCAGCCAGGGTCATGACCTTGACCAACTTGGACTGCCCGGTCAAAGTCCTTGTGGGTCGTGACCATGACCTCGACCGTGACCTCTCTAAAGAATTTCCGGACGGTACCTAAAGTTTTGGGGATTTTTCGACCTCAAGGTCAAATGTCAGATCAAAGGTCAAGGTCTTATATAAAAAGTCATTGATGTGTCCATCCAAGTTCATGACCTTTGACATGCCACGTGGCCCTGGGATCGAAACATAGGCCCCGGAACACGCGTGTATGTAGTTCTTTGGATGACCTTGACCCTTTCATATGACCCTGGCCTTTTGATGTCATGTGGGTCATGACGGTAGGTCGACAGGTCAAGACCCGAGGGTTCTATCTTAATTAGTTTGGCCTCCAGGGGCCGAAAACCGCATAACTTCCGGCGCCCCTAGCGGGTCAAGGTCGCAACTTTTGACTGGAGATTTTAAAAAATGAAGAACAAATGGAGGTACGTTCTACCTGGCCACATACTTTTGGGCTGATCGGAGGACCTTTATGGAGAAAAAGTCACTCAGAAAGTCAATTTGATGGTGAAAAATAACTGTGGGCAAAGGGGAGGTAACTCTTTCGCCCCTAGTGGATTCTGACGACCTTGAGGTCGCGGCCTTATAAACTAAATCGACCCCTGGGAGTCGCGTGGTGACCTTGGTTTGACCCTCAGAGGTCAAGGTCAAGGTCAAATCCACTTCGTGGTGCCATCTGACCCATTTCCGGTGGTCGCAGAGAAATATCAAGGGTACCACGCGACTCCCAGGGGATGATTTAGGGGGTTAGCCGCGAGAAAAAGTTCCGCAAAAGAGCTGATAATTTTTAAAAAAATGATAGCTTAAAAATGCACATGTGCCCCCATCCGAACCCCAAGCGACCGGAAATTCCGAATTTTTACATCGAGTCCTCGGTGGGGGCATCGGTCTGGATCACCACACCAATTTTCAGACCTCTACCACTTCCGGTGTCGATTTCCAAAAAATGCTACACCCCTGCAACTGCTTTTTCTGGGTTAAATATCCGGAAAAGGGACCTACACCCTAGAATCGGACACTACGAATGAGGAAATGGCCTCAGAATTCATTTCCTGTCAGGCAAAGTGGGACTTCGAGGCCTTTTAGTGAAAAAAACGCGACTTCACCCACTTTCGGTCCCTTGGGGTGAAATCCGAGGGTAAAAAAGGTTTATCCGGGGGTGATATACGTTAAGAATACCCAACCTCGGAACCCTCCCGTGGGTGCTTCTGAGTGTTCACAGGTGAAAATTGGTGTTTTGGGGCAAACATATTTTGACGAGGAGCCATGTTTGCTACCCTATATCTCGGCCCCTATGGGTCGGATCTGAGAGGTTTAGGTCGGGATCGATAGCGTGGGCCATAAGGACCATTGTATCAAACGATGAGACCTAACCCTTTAAAATCGGGCACGTGGCAGTGTCACAAACAGGGATTCTCGAATCTTTGGAATTCATTTAGACCCACAGCTCCGCCCCTATGGGAAGTGAACCTTAGATTTTTGGGGGCGGCAGGGCCATAACGAAAGGGAAGTTTTGACGTTCATATTAAAGATGAGACCTAACCCTTCAATATCGGGCCGTGGCAGTGTCGCAAACATGGCGTCTCCAATCCTCGGAATTATTTCGAGTCCACAGCTCCGCCCCTATGGGAAGTGAACCTTAGATATTTTGGGGGCGGCAGGGCCATAACGAAAGGAAAGTTTTGACGTTCGAATTTTTATCAAACAAAAAAATAAAAAAATTTCCGGGGGGTGCATGCCCCTTTAATTATTTTTGGGCCGGACAGCCAAAATGTCAAATTGCGAAAGAATTTTTTTTAGTGCGCATGCGCCAAAAATATTGCCCCACATCCCCCTCCCGTAGCCGACCTCGACCATGACAACGTTTTGGACCTCTTAGGGTTTTCGAAGTCGAGAGACTATGCTCCCGACCAGTGATCGGGAGGAATCCGGTTATCGTTGCTAAACAACTCGATCTAACCCTAACCCTAATTAGGGGCATAGTGAGGTAGCCACGGAAAAATATATATTTGGCGTAAAACATAGGTCATCCGCGCACACGGAAGCCTTAAACTCAAATGAAATTCAATAACCCCTTTTCAAGAGTAATAAATTATTATTTAAGTTATGAATTATTAACGTGGACAATTTGAACATCAATAATTTAATAGGGGCTGCTAGGGGCATGCGACAATTACGTGAAGCCGATGAGGCTAATTTTTGCCGTAAATGTGAACAGAAATTGAAAAACGATTTCTCGTAAAATCTGAAGGTCTTGGTTACCATAGAAAAATCATTTCCCAGAGTTGTCCTTAAATTAAATTTGATTGGTCAATGTTTCTCCATAGAGAATACCCTGTGTTAATGTTAGCCGCTTCAATAAGCCAAATTAATAATATATATGATAAATTAATAATATAGGTCCTCTTGAAGCGGCTAACACCACTAACCCAAGTCCTCTTGAAGCGGCTAACATCAGTTGAATCGGGTGGGTCCCGTGTACAGCTGACGAAGACCGTCCCGTTTTTAGGACAGTAACTTAGTAAGATTTCAATTTGTAAACTTATTAGTCATATTTACCGTAGAAAGAATAACCTAGGCTACACATTCTCGACATAATTTAAAATATCATATATTATAGGCCTACTGGGGTCGGTTGCTCAAAGCTGCGTTATCTTTTAACATTCCGTTAACTTTAACGGAGAGAAAGATTGTTGCTGGAAATAAAGTCCCCGAACATTCTGTGGTGCAAATTTATCCTATAGATTTATGCTAATGTTTTCTGTAGTAAATTTAATGGAAACTTAACAAACAACACGTTACCAAGATATGTCCGTTAGAGTTTAATGGGTCGTTCAAATAACTTAGTTTTAAGCAAACGACCCCTGGAAATTAAATTGAAAGTGAAAGTAAAAAACGAGATCGCTGACAATGACATGTCACTTTTCATTCCATAATTTTCTAAAACAAATAAGCAAATAAATAAATAATTAAAGAAAAATACAACATTTTCTGTAGACTTTTGGTTTTTGGTTTCCCTCCTCTTTTCAGTTCAATAAATTTCTAAAAATAATTAACAAATAAATAAATACCGGTAAATATAAATACAACATTTTAAGTACGCTTTTATTACTATTAATCCTTCTTCACTTTTCATTCCCTAATTTCCTAATAAAATAATTAACAAATAAATAAAAATACCGATAGGTCTAATTCTGCAGGCTATTGATTTTTGTTTAGGCCTACTTTTATTGTTAAAAAACCCCAACTTTCATTTCTCTACATTCTTTATTAATTAGTTCCGTAAATTTCTAAAACAATTTAACAAATTTACTGTATTGGAACACATATATTAATTCCGTAGGTTTCTATATATAACTCTATGCTTGCACCAAATCTAAAAGACAGACTCGCGCTACCTACTCACCCGTCCTGCAGAGAAAAAAGCCAGCTACCATTTAATTTTCGTCACGTTAGTTACGTACGTCTTGCACCAAGAGCATTAAAACAAATTGCCGTACTTCTCTGCTCCGACAGGACTATACCTATACGGATACATTCTGGACCAGATTGGAAATCCCGGCCAAACTGCTTTGATCGTCGATTACAAGGAAATTCCATGTGTGATTTTACTGATGACCGTAGTGCTGTCATCGGGGTATCCAGGGAGCGGGGGATCGTGTTAAACGGCAGTTTTATTGACATAAGGCCTGTTGCTTAAAACTTATTTTAACGAGTCGTTAAACTCTAACGGATGCTAATCAAAGAGAAGACTGTTTGCTGATTGGCTGAATTTGAAATTTTTAAATTTAATGTGTACATGTATAACAACTTCATAGAAGTTAGTATTAACAAAAAACTGAAGACAGTGAGACAACTACTTCATAGAAGTTAGTACATGTATTAACAAAAAACTGAAGACAGTGAGGCAACTGTGCAGTTTGTTCATAAAACTCGATTAAAGACACAAAGATAACGGTACAATTTACTACAGAAAACACTAAAGCATAGGCTACTCTAGACATTCCTTTAGAAATATTAGCATAAATCTGTATGAAAAATTTGCACCACAGAAAGAGAGAGAAAAATGGGGTTTAACGTCCACTCAACACAACTAGGTCATTTCGGGACTAACATATGGTTGAATCTTATTTCAATAATTCGCTTGCGCGTAGGGGTCTTTAGCAGTGGGAGGAAACCGGAGTGCCCAAGGAAACCCACAAGGTTAAGAAGGAGCATCGCAGAATGTTTGGGGCCTTTATTTTCTACATGCCACCAAAATTCTGTAGAATACCGTACTATATATTTTCATCCTATAGACAATGGAATAGACCTGCATCGCCTAACCCACTGTTTTATGTCTTGTCCGCAGGTTTGTCTTGTATATTTTTGTTTTGCGTGAAGTGCGGTCCTCTTGCACTTACTATTATAGAACATTACATTGGTAGGCCTAATCTGTGACATTTTGCTACAGCCCACTATTGCCATCATTAAACAGATAACGGAACCCAGCACCTCCGTTAAATATAACACCAAGTTAACGACACGTTAAAGTTAACGAGGCTTCCAGCAACAATCTTTTTTTCCGTAAAAGTTAACGACCCGTTATGTCCATGTTACACAGTTGGCCTAATTAGCCGCCCTGTTTTAAAGGTAATACCTTTGGAACGAAATCAGTGATTGGTTGTTAATGGGACCACTGATCAGTCATAATTAGCGACAATAATACCCACTCAGTCCAGTAGTGAGTAGTGGGATTACCTCTAATCAAACGGAACACTGCGTGGAGTATAAGAAAAAACGGTATTATAGGCAAAATAGTGTAATCGGGCAAAATAATGTAATCAGCATATGGACTGTTCACCGTGTACAAAATACACGACAAACAATTTTAACATACAAATACGTCAAACGTCTTTATTTATTTTTCTAATACATGTACATCAAACAATTGTTTTAAAATTTAATTTGTCGTTGGATTAAAGTTAGTATTTGAGTCTCATTAAGTTGCATTGATGTCATCCTTATCAGTGATTGTAGCAGCCTATAGAATATTCGCGGATCACGGTGGCTAATTTGATAAGGCGCTGGTTCGCTAGCCTGGAGGTCGGGTGTTCGATCCCTGCATTGGCCGACAAAGTTCATCTCCATTTTCCGGCGTGATTTCCCCTTGTCAGTGATGCAGAAGGAGGGCCTGACGAGGACAGCTGCCTAGTCGTTCGGATTGGACGAAAAACCGAGGTCCAGTGTACACATTGGCGTGCACGTAAAAGAACCCTTGGCAGTTTGAATTCAGTTGCTGCCCGGGCAAAATTTCCCTCATAGCACACTGTATGGCGTATGTCCGTCTTCAATTAGCCCAGGTTAGGTGTTTAAGCGTAGGACGTTAAACCCCATTTCATTCATCCATTCTAGCGAATTTTCACTGCTGATCAGTGTGACGGTATGGGAGTAAGGGGCCATCCCACCATTCCTAACCCACGATATGGGAGTAAATGGCTATACCCGAGCCGGTAGCCAGGCTGGGGATGAGGCCAGCTAAGGACACCCCCAAGAGAAGTAATTATTGTTGGCAAAATAATGGGGGGGGGGGGTCAGAGAGAGAGAGAGAGATGGGGTTTAACGTCCACTCAACACAGCTATGTCATTTCGGGACAAACATATGGTTTAATTTTATTTCAATAATTCGCTTGCGCGTAAGGGTCTTTAGCAGTGGGAGGAATCCGGAGTGCCCGGAGGAAACCCACAAGGTTGAGAAGGCGCCCCTATATCTATGCCACATACGCTCACACCAGGGCTCGAAACCACAGCCGCAAGCCAGAGGTGGCCGGCCAGCTAGAGGTCGAAGCGCGGCACTCTAGACCATTAGGCCATCCCAACCCCTAGGGGGGAGGGGGGTCAGGAACACATGTTATACGTCTGTTATTATAGGTTTATTATCAGGTAGGGCCTACTGATGTCACAGGGTATCAGAAGACGAATATATCGAAAACAAAGAAGCAAAAGACATGTAGACTAACACAGGGTACAATTTTATGGATACACAATTACCGAGTTTGATACATAGTGACGTTTCGACGAGGATAAAGACGTGGCTTAGTATAAAACTCAGTAATTGTGTATCCATAAGATTGTACCCTGTGTGTATATGTTCAATTACTAAATGCCAATCAAAGAAGAAAATATGTAGACTGCCTCAGAAGGCAGCCGTCTGCTGACTGAATGCTGTGGTGCAAATACGTCGTTCTGTTATCAATGACGTCAAAGTTAGAGGCTTCTAGATTATCGTAACAAAAAGGGCGATGATCAAGATGAAATAATGCTAAAAACTATAAGTTTAATCAACCAATCGGGATTTTTAAGTTATATAATTGCAAAAGCCAAAGGCCTTGACCGGCGACCCTACTCCTTAAACTACCAGTCTATGACATGATTTTCCCGATCGTAAGAAACATATTACATGTATTTCAGATAAAAGAATATTGAAATGAAATGAAATGTTGTTTTATGGCACGTCAGCACCAACCGGGTTATATTGAGCCAGACATAAATAAAAAAGAAGTTTTATTTGTTTCTTTTTAAAGACTTATGACTTTTAAAGCTGATAACTTTTAATTATGCTTTTCCATCTACTTTCCAATTTGTCTTTCGGCTCTGCCCAAAATTTGTAGAGCAATGACCACCCTCTCTTGGATGTGTGCAACGCAGAGGCATTGGTGGGATCTAAATAATACGTATGAGCGCCGAACACCAACGACTGGCACATTCTCACGGCTAACAAAACTTTCAGTGAGCTGAATTCATCATCTGTAAGTTGACGTAGACTCAGATATCCAGCTAAAATATGACCAGGGACATCCAGCTGGTTGATACGATCGGTAAAAATCATGACGTAGGTGACATTAACAGCTAGATTATAGACGAAACAAGAATAGGCCGTATGTTGGAAATCTATCACTCCGGTAAATTTATAATGTTTACATTCGGTAGGTAAATCATCCTGGCCTTCTTCCGGTGCTACCAATATATTCGATTCATTCATATCGCCATGTATATAACCTATAGAGAAATAGAGAAAGACATGGGGTTTAACGTCCACTCGACAAACTAGATGATTTCGGGGTTAACATATGGTTTAATTTCAGTTCAATTATTCCCTTGCGCGTAGGGGTCTTTAGCAGTGGCAGGAAACCGGAGGACCCGGAGAAAGAACACGAGGTTGGACAGGCGACCCTACTCCTTGCCACGTACAACCGGGGATTCGAAACCACGCCAGTTGATTCAATGACACGCTATATGATTCAGCGCGCACATGCTATTGCTAACCATTCATGGATCCAACCCCACTATATAACCGATAACAAATATATTGGATTTATTCATATTAGTTTGAATTCGATATTTATAGTAGGCCATAGTGCCGCTGTCCAGGCACCGTATGGTCGTCTTCGCGAGCCCCAAGTAGAAGCAGAACTGTAGGACGTTAAACCCCATCTTTTCATTGATTCAATCATATAACGAAAAATCGAGGCCCAGTTTTGCAGTTGGAATTCGAACACGAGTAGACGGAAACGCCACGGCACGAGCTTTAAATTTTCTATCATAGCCCATTAGCTGGGTTAGTGCTGACGATAAGACGGTAAACCCAGTAGCAGTTTATCGGTGAGGCTGATGAGGCTGCAGCCTCCTCGGCCCAAAGATTTTGTAAACAAAAATTGTTTAGACTTATCTGATACGATTAAAAACACATAGACAATGAATGTTAGGGGGTGGGGTTTAGGCCCAACGGGAATCAACATAGGCCCTGACCCGAAATTAATTAGGCCCACGCCATTTTAAATAATTATGCCCTTATAGGCGCTGCAGTAACTGCCACCCCAGGCCTTGGTAGAGCTTAATCCGCCACTGGGTAAACCCGATTTCATTTCATTTTGTACCATAACTCACCATACATTACAAATGGCGTGCGATCCACTCACCTTTAGGGAAATTTGCAGGATTTATTTCATTTTTAAAGGCTTCAATTACTTCATTTACAAGTTGCCTATCGTCTGGTTTTAATACGAAGATATAATCCTTTAATAGTGGCATATTACCAAGACTCCATCTGCAGTCAAACGTTTTAAAGAAACCATTTTGGAATCCCTGCAAAAATAATATTATAGTCTCGGATCCTTACAGATTTGTCGTTTAAAGCAGATGGTATCCCTATTAAGAGGTCATGCGTTAAATTACCCATGGCTTAATCCACACTTTTCCGGGAAGGTTCCTCCTTGTCAGTGGCGCAGGGCAGGGGGGCATGACAGGGGGCAACGTATAGTCGGTCAGGTTCCGTGTACACATTGGCGTACACGTAAAGGAACCCTCCACAGTTGGAATTCGATAGAGTAGGCCGTGGCGCCGCTGCCCGGGCAAAATTCCTTTCACAGTACACCGTGCATGGTATACAGCCCAGTGGAATGTTAAAACCCATTTCATTTCCAATATCGCTCACGAGACTCAATGATTGTGTATATTAACTAATTGCCGATAAAAATTATCCTTATGAGGACTTGATTGATCTATGGACGATTAAAAAGAAACCAATAATTAATCATCTCAGAAATGGAAATACAAACAGAGCGTTGAAGCAATTCTTGATTGGGGGGGGGGGGTCCATCCTAGGGCCCCTATAGGCGAGGGTCCAGGGGCCGCAATAACCTGGAGAACAGAGTACTTGCGGCCAATTTCTTTTTTTTGGGGGGGGGGGGGGTCGGGGCTAGGGCAAACAATTTTTGGCAAACTGAACTCGCTAAGCTTGTCATTCATAAATATATCGGTATAATAATGGAAACTAACCAATACAAAAATTTATTTTTTGCCTCAAATTATATTCCACCCACCTCTGTCCAAAAGAAAAACCTAACCTAAACTGACTAAGAAGAAAATAATTATTTGACAGTATACCTGAAAGGCGTTGGTCACTTGAGCGACAAATTGTCCATTTTTATATAGAAGATTTGGTGTAAAGGGATATTTTAACAAAATATCCCCGGGTAGATATGTTAATAATTTAACAATATGTTCATTATAATCACCTGCAACAAAAACAAAGTAAATCGATCTAAGAACAATTAGGGTCCATTATCCAGGAAATTACGGATTTTGGGGAAATAAACATACTTTCGTCATAATCGGATAAAAATTGTGACCTCTAAATGATCCAAAGCCTTTGTGTCACACACTGTTACACTATTTGCGTACTTGTAGCGGCCATTTTGTCGGACCGAGCCACCTTGACTATCGGAGCGACGCAAGTTGAAAATCGATTGTATTTGCGTTATATAAAATGGAGAGAGGGGGGGGGGGGTACGTCCACTCAACACAAGGTAGGTCATTTCGGGACTAACATATGGTTCAATTTTATTTCAAAAATTCGCTTTTGCTCACGTAGGGATCTTTAGCAGTGGGAGGAAACCGGAGAACCCGGGGGAAACCCACGAGGTTGGACAGACGACCCATCTCCTTGTCATGTACAACCAGAGGATCGAATCCACATTAGAGAAAGAGATATATGCACAACTAAGATATACAATAACTACAAATGTACCGACATTACCATTTTCATCTTTGTTTTTATAGATTTTCTGGCAACTCATCAAATCTCCATTTTTATCTGGTACGGGTTTTTGCGTTGGTATTCCCCCTTTTCTTAGATGATCCATCAACAAAAACTGAGCTTCTACATAGAAAACGGTGAAATTTTAAAGTTAATGGATTGAAAGAATATAATAATATTGTTTAATGGCACGACAGCTCTAACCGGGCTATAGTGCGCCAAACATACCCAAGACAAATTACAAACAAATAAATCACAATATATATCTATATATACATAAATAAAAACAAATATCACAGTAAATATCAAAAAAAAAAAAATCACAAACTTTATGTAGGCCTATATATATTTGAAATATGAAATAGAAAATCAAATACATACAATTGACATTTTCGATAAAAAATTTGTCTCTCTTAATAAATACAGCGCTTTGCAAATTTGCAATATAGGCCCGGTTGGGTAAACAATTAAAGTTAAAAGATTAGAATTATAGCTGTCATGTTTCAGCTTGTTTCCTACGCCATTTCTCCTATATTCATGGGGGGATCACGGTGGCTCGCTGGCCAGGAGGCAGGGCCGGCGGAAGCAATTCTTGATTGGTTTGGCTTCCAGTATAGGTCCTTATAGGCGAGGTTCCAGGGGTCACAATAACCCGGAGAAAAGAGTACTTGCAGCCAAATTATTGGGGGGGGGGTATGCCTGGAGGTCAGATGTTCGATCCCTGCATTGGGCCAGAAAGCTCATTCAGATTTTCCGGCGCGGTTCTCCCTTGTCAGTGATGCAGGACGGAGGGCCTGACAAGGACAGCTTTTTAGTCGTTCGGGTGGGACGAACAATCGAGGTCCCGTATACACATTGGCGTGCAGGTAAAAGATTTATTTGCGGTTGGAATTCGGTTTAAGAGTAGGCCGTAGTGCCGCTGTCCGGGCAGAATTACTCTCACAGTACACTGTATGGTGTATGCTTGTCTTCATTAGCCCAATTCGGAGCAGAACAGTAGGGCGTTTAACCCCATTCCATTTCCTATATTCATGCTTAGTATTCCGCAGGGTCGGCGGAAGCAATTCCTATAGGCGAGGGTCCAGGGGCCGCAATAACCTGAAGAAAAGAGTACTTGCGGCCAAATTATTGGGGGTCCCCTACTCCATCGGGCCTGTATTGCTTACCATGCATCTTGGGTCGTTTTGAATCCAGAGTATTAACGATCTTCAGTAGATAACCATGTGGCCACAGTTGTTGAATGTATTTGTTGTCGTAATGATCATCCACGGTGATAGCATAATTACAGTCATCGTATCCATTGATTGACGTCACCGTTATAACCTTTAACCCATAAATTCTTTCTAATAGTTCTTCCACCGTTCCATCGGGTACTACTGGTTTTATTACCTCCCCTGCCTGTTAAAATACGTAACACAAAGATACATTAGACAGTAAGAAATGAAATGAAATGGGGTTTATCGTCCTACTGTTTTGCCCCGAACTAGGCTATGAAGACGGCGGGCATACGCCATACAATGTTCTATGAAGACAATTTTGCCCGGACAGCGGCACTACGGCATATTCTTACATGTATATCGAATTCCAACTGTCAAGGTGTCTGTTACGTGCACGCCTAAATGTACACGGAACCTCGGTTTTCCGTGCCATCCGAGCGACTAGACACGCCGGAATATCTAGATTAACTTTATCGGCCTACAGTGTATATGCAGGGTTCAAACACCGACCTCCAGGCTAGCGATCGAGCCAGCGTCTTATCCACTTAGCCACGTGATCCCTTAAATTCGTGACAGGGCATACATTATACAGTAAGATATGGTACTGTTCGATACCTTGTGACTGTATCTACTTGGATATGACAGGCTTGACAAACATTGACAATTGACATGAACACGATAACATTTCAACCGCTCTTTATTCACCCTTTTAGTTGCCCGGATGACAATCCGGGAGATAACTCCAATTAAGGGTGACGAGTATTATACAACATCCCCCTTTCTAAGAACACAAAAACATAATATGTAAAATGAACTGAGTTCACGAATGGACAACAATTTAGGAACTAAAATTACACTAGTTCCTTTAACAATGTTCTATGTAACGTTTTGTCTTCTGTCTAACTCTAGAAGACCGACGTTCTTCCGGCACTGACAACATACTAGGTAGTTTCTTTAATGTTGGTTGGCTACGATTAGTATTATCACCTACTTCTGGTAAACGTACTTCTGGAATAGGGGAAATCAGGGTACGGTATGCCGACGATAACTCCGGGGGGTTTGATGGGAGTACTTTACGTGTCATTGTTCGATTTCGCCTCACATTTCCATGTCTTGTTTCAATAACGTATGACCTTGGAGATTCATGACCACTGATCACTGTTCCTTCAGTTTTGAGATCGGGTATCCAAACTTTGTCTCCTGAAGTAAGAACATCTCCAGATACAACTTTATGTCGACAGTCATATGTTAACTTCATTTTGTCTCTGTAATCCTTCTCCCTCTTTCGTAAAATTTCAAAATCTGGGATTTTGGGTTTTAGTTCATCTGGGTGAACTGGGACACGTGTTTTTAGTCTGCGACACATACTGAGTTCAGCAGGCGAGTAACCGGTATGAAGACGTGTGTTTCGGTATGTGAGAAGTGCGAGATATTCATCATCACATTTCTGTAAAATATTCTTTATTGTCTGGACGGTACGTTCAGCTTCCCCGTTGGATTGGGGGTATCTGGGGGAAGATGTAATATGCTCGAATCACCACGTAGAAGCAAAACACTTAAACTGTTCGGAAGAATATTGAGGCCCATTATCGGAAAACAGTATATCAGGAATACCATGTCTGCTAAATACTTTCTTCAGCTTCAGAATTGTCTCAGTGGTATTAACACTCTGGGAAACTAAACATATTTCCACATCTCGACTGAAATAATCCACAACTAAAAGATACATTCTCTGTTTGTACTGAAAGAAATCAGTTGCTACACGTGACCAAGGTCTCTGCGGAAACTCTGTACCTTTCATTGGTTCGATTTTCCGTCTTCGGTATTTTTCACAAATGGCGCAATTCCTGACAACTTTTTCAATGTCTCTTGTAATTCCCGGCCACCAAACACTTGATGCAGCATTCTGTCTGGTTTTGGTAACACCTTGGTGACCATCATGTAGGTAAGTTAATACGTTTGGCTGTAATGATGATGGGATTACTAGAAGTTTACCCTTAAAGAGTAAATTGTCATGGAGTGAAAGTGTACCTCGTTCTGTCCAGTATGGCCTCATAGGAACGGAATTATTAAAGTGAGTAGGCCATCCTGTTTGTATATATTGCTTGACTGTTTTAAGGGTATCATCCTTGTCAATTTCCATGCGAATCTGTTCAAGACGCGCATCACTGGCTGGGAGCGTAACTAGAATACTGTTGACATAACAATCAATGTCTTGGTTGAATTCTGGATTACTGAATGAACGAGAAACTGGCAAGCGTGACAGAGTATCTGCTGTATACAGATTTTTCCCTGGAACATGTACAATGGTGAAATTGAATCTCAATAATCTCATTCTGAATCGTTGTATACGAAGGGGTAACTCATCTATCAGTTTGGTAGAAAATAAAGGGACAAGTGGCTTGTGGTCTGTCTCTATTTTAATATTTGTCAATCCAGTGAGAAGATCAGACCAATGTTCCATGGCCCATGTGGTAGCTAAGGCCTCTTTTTCGATCTGAGCATAACGACACTCTGTACTTGTCATGGCACGGCTAGCATAAGCTACGGCTTTCAGATGTCCTGACGACTGTCTCTGCATAAGAACTGCACCCAATCCGAAACTACTAGCGTCAGCGGAAACGACGGTTTCTTTTTCTGTGCTGTACAGTGCTAGACTACGATCGGACAGAAGTTCTTTTTTGATTGTCTGGAACGCTTGACTGTGAACATTTTCCCATGCCCATGACGATTCCTTTTTTAAAAGATCACGAAGTGGTTTCGTAGTTTCTGCTAAATTATTACAAAACTTCATCTGCTGATTGACCATGCCCAAAAATCTGCGTAATTCTGGAACATTCTTCGGTGCTGCCATGGTGGTGATAGCAGTAACTTTAGCAGGATCTTTCTTTATGACCCCGTTCTCTATGACTTGACCTAAGTACTGTAGTGACGACTTGGAGAACATACACTTGGCAGGATTTAGTGTAAGACCACTGGCTTGTAGTCGATTGAGAACTTTGTAGAGACGTGTATCATGTTCCTGTTGATTACGCCCAATTATCAATATGTCATCCATATGACAAAGGACACCGTGTAACCCGGCTAGGATCTGATCCATTTTCTTTTGGAAAATTTCGGGCGCTGAGGATATTCCATAAGGAAGACGCTTGTATTTATAACGGCCATAGGGTGTGATGAAACTTGTCAGTCGGGTACTTTCTTCATCCAGCTGAAGTTGATGGAACCCCGAATTTGCATCCAGTTTAGAAAAAACTGATCCCTGGACAATATTAGCCATAGTCTCTTCCACTTTTGGGATTGAATAAATTTCTCTTTTGACACTCTTGTTGAGCTTTGTTAAGTCCACACAAATGCGTACATCCCCACTTGGTTTGGGAACTACGACGATGGGAGCACACCAATCTGTAGGCTCATCGATTGGTTCAATAACTTCACTTGAAACGAGTTGATTCAATTTGTCTTTAACCTTTTTCATCAAGGGTAAGGGAACTCTTCTTGGCGTTGTCAAACAGAAGGGTTTAGCATTGTCACTAAGGCATATTTTATGTGTGCCATCCAGTTTTCCTAAGCCATTGAAAAGCTTACTGTAACTCTTCAAAAGTTCCTCTCTTGACTTGAAGACGGAATGAGAAGTAAGTTTATGTGTATTGGAATTGTCTGAATCTATTTTAACTGCTTTGACACTGTACGCCCCTGGAATATTATGGATTAGTCCAAAACTGTGAATTGCAGGTAAACCTAATAAAAGTTTAGGCCCGTCCACGATATAGACTTGTTCTTGGATCTGTGTTGAATCATTCTGGAGAGTCATAGATACATAGCCTTTTGCATCAAGGGATTTGTCACCAGGTCCTACAAGTTTTCGGTCGGTTGGAATCAATTTTCCAAAGGAGCCATTGTACACTGAAATCGGCATGACGGAGACTTGCGCACCAGTATCAATGGTCCATGTAAGGTCTTTTTGATGATCACCGGTTTTTAACCTAATGTGGAAGCCTGGATCTGGAATGGTAAGTACGTCGCTATTAATTCCACCAATAAATGTACTATCCTCTGGATGTGAATCATCTGCAATGTGATGAACACCAAAAGTTTGTGAGGTTTTGCAGATTGAAGCTATATGCCCAGTTTTCTTACATTTAGAACATTGTTTATTCATCATGCATGCTGAGGAAACATGGCCTACTTTCTTGCACTTGTAACATACAGCTTTAGCAGCCGGGTACTTTGTCTTTCCCGATGGGTGTATACCATTACAGTAGTAACAAGTATGGTCTGAATGTTGGGTCTGTCTGTGACTCTGACTTTGTTGTTGATTGTTTACTTGGCGAGACTTGAACTTGTTCCTCTCGTGGTGTGAGTGTGACCGATGACGACTATCTGATGGCTTGTGACGAAGAAAATCAACCATTGCTGATTTTGTCTCATGAAGTTCACGTTGAGTGGCTTCTCTCATTGAAAGAATCTGAATTGTCCTTTCAAGACTAAGGTTTGCTCCTTGGTCATACAACTTTAATTTGGCATTATCATCCTTTATAGAAAAGGTAAGTTTATCTCGAATAGCCTGTACGAGAAAGTCATCTGGGAATTTACACAACGAAGCCTGTTCTCTGACTGTTACAACCCAAGAATCAAATGATTGAGCTGGATCTCGTGTTAAGTGGAACCAAAATTTCTCACGCAACATCAATTGTGGATCACGGCGTGTAAAATATTCATCAAATTTCTGAATAACTGTATCAAAATTTTCGTCATCTTCGCCTGGAATTACATCATCGTCATCGTTCTGTGGCAGTATTTCCGACAGAAAAACAAAATTGGAGAAGATTTCGAGACATCGGTCTCCAATGTGATTCAGCAATAAACCCACTTTCATAGCATCAGGTCGTCTTGACATACCTGTGGCTTTGAGATAAATATCAAATCGCTGTTTCCATTTGGTCCATGCATAAGATGGGTTTCCACCGCTTATTTCTAACGGTTCTGGTGGCTTGACGAAGGGAATGGAGTCAGCCATTTTGTTTACGTGCTTGATCGAAGCACTTGTCTTTTGACGTCTGGTTGAATTTCAGAAATGTATTTTTCTGTAATGAAGCAAGAATTACTGCCTAGCGTTAATTCGTAACTTCTGACACCATGTTCGATACCTTGTGACTGTATCTACTTGGATATGACAGGCTTGACAAACATTGACAATTGACATGAACACGATAACATTTCAACCGCTCTTTATTCACCCTTTTAGTTGCCCGGATGACAATCCGGGAGATAACTCCAATTAAGGGTGACGAGTATTATACAACAGGTACCACATGTTCCAGCGTGGATAATCGTGCCTTACCTCTGCACCACACCAGTCATAAGCTGTAACGGATCTTCCATTACGTACCGCATGTTCCAGCATGAATAATCGCGTCTTACCTCTGCGCTATCCCAGTCATCAGCTGTGACGGATCGGACCTATTAACACTTGCATCTGAAGTGCACTGGGAGTTGTGCTGGAGAGAGAGAGAGAGAGAGAGAAAGAGAGAGAGAAAGAGAGAGAGAGAAAGAGAGAGAGAGAGAGAGAGGTGGGAAGGGGAAATTCGATTCCCGTATTTAGGTTATACTTTGATCCATCTGGTTAGATTATAATATATTAACGATTCGGTCTGTTATATGAACCGAGGTCCCGTGTACGCATTGGCGTGCACGTTAAAGATTCCTTGGCAGTTGGAATTCGATATTAGAGTAGGCCGTAGCGCCGCTGCCCGGGCAAATATTCCCTCATATCACACTAAATGGCGTATGCCCGCTTCCATTAGTGTAGTACCACGAGCTTCTTTGTCCGACATGGAGAGCAGAAATCGTCCGACTGGTCGCCATATTGTACATTCGACTCGTGCATCTGTTTCTTACTACATATTAGAACAGCCCTTGATCGTCTTTGCTCATCTTTCACGTTGTGTTCTTTTACTGGTTCCTTATTTCTTAAGACGTTCGTCTTCTCAGTTATAACAATGCAAGAGTTCGTTTTTACCTTTTATGTAGCATATATAGGTATACATACAAGCAAATTACAGATTACAATTACAGTCAAATACTAGCTTAAGTCTTCTCAACCCTAGCTAAACTCGCTGGGCGAGTTTACTACTAGGAGCTCTCACATCTTTCTCCTTCTGAAACCAAATGTTGTCTGGCGAATTACCACCAGAAGCATGATTTTGTATCTGGTGGATTTGGGCATTAAATTATCTAATTGGTCAGATATGATGTTAATAAGTATAGAGATTGGTCAATTGAGCCCATTACGTCAACAACCCACCCTTATATGGTAGAATGGAAATTCACTAATGAACATTCCCATGAGATATTAATTATCATATTGTTGACATATAGAGCCAGTAATGTTTGGCTACACCTCTCTTTTTATATATCAATATGCCAATCTACTCTAAGTTGATCTCAGTACCAGATATTATACTAATATGGGTGAAACATAAAGCTATTCTATCTTCCCATTTAATGTCTATAATCTTAAAACAATGTCCCCACGTCTATATTGCTACAATTCTTCCCCCTTTAAGAATATATATAGAATATAGATATTTTAACTAATTATGCACGCATCAGGGAAATATAAATGATTACTATACTATAAAACAAAGCTGTGAAAAATAAATACAAATAATCAACATCAAAAATCAAAAGTCGCATGCAAAAAATCTCTAAAAGTTCATCAATGTACTTCAAAGTCCTATGAAAATTCACTTGAATCTAAACCTAAACACAGGAAATACAAATTGTCTTTTTAAAATCTTGAAGTGTCCTAATTTCAAAGCAGTATAACACATCACGTAATATTTTCAAAGTTCAGTTTCACATTAATGTCTGTATCAGGAACCCTCAATTTGGTAAACTGGTAAACCATATCTTCTTGGAGTTGTAGTGGTCATTCTCAGCTACCATAGTCTCAAGTTGAAAACTTTATTCTTCTCTTCTCGAAGGACGATTGGTTTGTACAAGTTTATTCGTCAATCAAACATGTCATTGCTATCAGACCACGAACTAACTATTTACCAAATTATTACAACTTTATTGTGCTATTAATCTAATATTATATTAATATATTATTCCGAAACTTACTATCAAATATTTCTCGTAATTAAAATTAAATTTTATTTCAAAATTATAGACTTTGATGTGTCTCTTTAACCATAAATTTTCAAAGTCATTTTGACCTCTTGACCTTACTTTAGTAATCTTCAATTTTATAATGTTCTAATTTTTTAATTTCCGCTTCTGTTTATCGAATTACACCAAACAATTTCACTATTATTTTATAATTGCGTTTACTTTTGTTTTCGAATTCCTAGTGTTAGTTTATAATTCTTCTACGGTAATGTGACTTTTTTGACCTAATCATTTACAATTTAAACTGCAGTTTTTTATAAACATTACCCACTATTACATAAACATTCCTACCAGACTGACACTGACACAAGCTGATCTCAAACTCATGACAATACCAGTGTGGCATAACATTATTTAGAATGGAACTGTCAATCAAATATGATCAGTAAATGAATGACATTCCATCTCATTCTTATCCTATAGTAGGACGCTAAACCAAATACTTCAACACATGAAACAAGCCCATGACTACTTATTTCACATTAGTATTACATAAACATTATAAAGAATCAAGTTCCAAGCAAATGATTCGGGTTTCATTCACCGGGAACACACTCTATATCTATATAACCAATAAACCATGACAGTCAGAATATAACTGACTTATAATAACACATATATACCATATTCTTTATATACATTAACACAGGTATTTTAAAAAACCTATTGTTTAACATCATTCGACCTCATGTCAAATTACACCATCTAATCATCGCGTATTATTTATTTTTTTCGGTTAACCATGTATATAATAGCAAAATATATTAAACGTAGCCTATATATCACGTTTATAAGCAAAAAAATAATTACATAAAATTAAATGCGTACCAAAATGTACCACATATTCCCTACACTTTTCTACAAAGTGTGCTATTCTTATCTTAATCACCTATCAAACTCGTATTAATGACTTTGCGATATTCACACAATTGAACGAGCCAATAATTTTAGTTGTTTTTTGTTCAGGAAAACCATACCTACATCCCTAGATTTTAACCACATGGGATTTTAACATAACCTTATCCCTAGATTTAATTAAATGGGATCTTAACATAACCTAACTTTTTATTCAAAAGCTAAATTACCATAACTTTGAAACCTGGACTAATGATCTCAAAATTACCCTACTCTACGTATCTACACGTAACCACATACATGGACAACACAAAAATACAAATTATAGCAATTCAACTTTGTATTCAAAAGTTGAATTACCCCATTTAGTCTTACTCGACTAAAACAATAATTTTGAGGTTTGGACTAGAGCCCCAAAATTATATTATATACGAAACATCGAAAAAACACATTTTATAGCAATTCAACTTTGTATTCAAAAGTTGAATTACCCCATTTAGTCTTACTTGACTAAAACCCTAATTAATGAGACTTTGGACAAGGATCTCAAAAATTAACACATATTAACGAATTGCAGTAACATCCATCCTGAAAACTAGAGTTAAACACTCCTAAGATCTGCCGTATAACCACTGCAATCCGGAGACAACATTAGTTCCTATTTTTTTTCTTATACCGTTTCTATATCCTTATGAATTCTTAGTTATATCAAAGAAAATTTTGTTTGTTTTAAAACCTACTCTCTACAGACCCTAACTTTAAAAAACTTTTATTACTCGAATTAACTATAGGTCATATTGACCTCGCAATATACATACTAACACATGTTTATCAAACCTATCAATCAAAACTTATGAATGAATATTATTTATTCTCCTACAAATAATTTTAACTATTTAGCTTCAAAATAGATTTTAAACCTAAATGAATATTATTTGGTCATTAAACAATTTGAGCATATTTAATTTAACAAACAAAATGTATTTACCAAGATTTTTGGACTATCATCAGGTTTTCGTATTTCCACCAAAATTTTTCCCCGTCCCGGATGGACAGATCTGGTTTTGTATTCTTCTCTGAACGTCTTCAACCATGTATTTTCTTCTAAAGTGACGTCTTAACCCAAAGGTCGAAACTTGCACGGCATCAAATCGTATATGTAGTACCACGGGTCATAAATCTGACATGGAGAGCAGAAATCGTCAGAACTGGTCGCCATATTGTACATTCGACTCGTGCATCTGTTTCTTACTACATATTAGAACAGCCCTTGATCGTCTTTGCTCATCTTTCACGTTGTGTTCTTTTACTGGTTCCTTATTTCTTAAGACGTTCGTCTTCTCACGAATCTCAGTTATAACAATGCAAGAGTTCGTTTTTACAGCTTTTATGTAGCATATATAGGTATACATACAAGCAAAGTACAGATTACAATTACAGTCAAATACTAGCTTAAGTCTTCTCAACCCTAGCTAAACTCGCTGGGCGAGTTTACTACTATGAGCTCTCACATCTTTCTCCTTCTGAAACCAAATGTTGTCTGGCGAATTACCACCAGAAGCATGATTTTGTATCTGATGGATTTGGGCATTAAATTATCTAATTGGTCAGATATGATGTTAATAAGTATAGAGATTACGTCAACAACCCACCCTTATATGGTAGAATGGAAATTCACTAATGAACATTCCCATGAGATATTAATTATCATATTGTTGACATATAGAGCCAGTAATGTTTGGCTACACTACTCTTTTTATATATCAATATGTCAATCTACTCTAAGTTGATCTCAGTACACACCAGATATTATACTAATATGGGTGAAACATAAAGCTATTCTAACTTCCCATTTAATGTCTATAATCTTAAAACAATGTCCCCACGTCTATATTGCTACATTAGCCCAGTTTAGAAGCGGAACAGTAAGACGTTAAACCCCATTTCATTTCATTTTATTTCTGCTGTATGAATGAATGAAATGGCACGTTAGAACCAACCGGAATGATAAATTTAAAAACAATTTTCCAAAAAGCGAACATAATATATTGTTCAGTGTGTTTTGAACACAAATCCCCATATTTTTTATGTTTATGAAAGACATTGCTTATGGAAAGAAATGGAATGGGGTTTAACGTCGCACTGTTCTGCTCCTATTGGGCTAATGCGGGCGGGTGTACGGGATAAATGTCAACCAAAGAAGTTGCCCCTGTCATTAAAAATGGGGTGTCGCGTCTGAAACCATAAATATGTCGAACGTAAACAATTTGGCTCGCGTTATCATGTTATTCTTTAGTTTGAAATGCTCATAATATCCATATTGTACGCGGAGAAACCATTAATATATATAAAGTGAGTATTGACATTTTTTGTAACTTGCGGCTGTGGTTTCGAGCCCTGGTGTGAGCGTATGTCGCATGGAGATAGAGGCGCATTCTCAACCTCGTGGGTTTCCTCCGGGGACTCCGGTTTCCTCCCACTGCTAAAGACCCGTATGCGCAAGCGAATTATTGAAATAAAATTAAACCATATGTTAGTCCCGAAATGACCTAGTTGTGTTGAGTGGACGTTAAACCCCATTGTTCTCTCTCTCTCTCTTTTTGTAACTGACAACAAGAATTTCATTAACAACGGATTGGAGCGCAGTCAACCATGAAATTTTATACAAAACTGGGGTTTTCAAGGCCGACAAGTTACTTTATTTACAACATTTTTATACCCCTCCCAATATTTTGCACATATTTAGTCGTTATCGAAATATGTGTATTACCTGTTTTCAATTCAATACATAAAAAACCCAAAAAAAACAGTGTATTTGGTGTATATAATTAATGCAATACAAAGCAAAGAGGTTTGGGTTAATTCAATCGAAAACAACATTGGCCTGCACACAAAATAAGATAATAATAGATTATTTATGAATGCTATAATTATTTTTAGCATACTCTTTATCTATTATTTTTGTAACCCCCCCTTCACCCCCAATTAATAAATCTACATACTTTCTGGATCATCGTTCCGGCATTTTCAGTATCCATCCTATGTCACTTTCGAACTACTCAAATGGTTTGATATTGCCACCTGCTTGACGCGTGGTAAAGCGCATGCTAACCCTCGGCTGTCTGTTTATAGTTTGCTCCGCTTGACCGACATTATAAGTCCTAAATCGACGATTTTAGTCGAAAACACTAAGCATACTTCGAGAATTTTGTTTTTTTAGTCTTTGTGGCAGGTGTGAAACGAAGCAAAACAGCATTTTGAAAACAGCAAACTAATTATTGTACAATTTATATGGCGGCCATTTAGGGCAGAGATCTATTCTCGAAGTATGAAGTAGATGGAGCTCTGTGTAGAATGAATAAACTGATGCCCTTAAAATGTCAAGGCAACCCCATAACGTTTTATATAGCCCCTTACACTCACATGCGGGAGACCTTGCTGAAATGCATACTAACAAAAGAAATTATGTTGCAATTTCTTTTGGGCTGGACTCCTTTTTCAGCTATAGATTGACTATACTATTATATATTCTTCATTAGGCCACATAAAAAAAAATAGTTGGTGATCGTCGTTTTCTACAAAAAATGTGGGAGGGAGTAAGGTTTCTATTTTTATCTACAGAACAATTATACTCCATGAATATTAACCTAATCCGCATATAAAGGATCTCCATTACATTGCACAGATTAAATATTAAAACTTAAGATATTCCGGCTGGGATTCATCAGATAATATAATTAAGAGATGAAATGAAATGAAATGTGGTCTAACGTCCTACGCTTCTGCACCTAACCTGGGCTAATTGAAGACGGGCATACGCCATGTAGTGTGCTTTGAGGGAAATTTCGCCCGGGCAGCGGCGCTACGACCTACGCTTATATCGAATTCCAACTGCCAAGGGATCTTTTACGTGCACGCCAATGTGTACACGGGACCTCGGTTTTTCGTGCCATTTGAACGACTAGGCAGCTGTCCTTGTCAGGCCCCCCGTTCTGCATCACTGACAAGTGGAAACCACGCCGGAAAATCAAGATGAACTTTTTCGGCCAATGCCTGGGAGCTTTATAATTTTACGTTATAAACACGTTCGGATCGAGTCCCGTTTTTTGTCCCACCCGAACGACTAGACACTGTTTGAATTTATGAAATGCTTTAAGTCCCACTGTATATAATTAAATATAAATATAAGTTTATTACACAGCCAGTTGGTTTATATATCTAATAAAACTTAATCCTATTTTTTTTATTCCTTGTAAATTTGTGCATTTATTATCATAAATAAATTCATTCACAAAAACGTTAAAGTTATTATTTACTATATCAATATCTTGTATACATTTATTTTACTTTTGTCTAATCGTTCGGATGGAACGAAAACCCGAGGTCCCATGTACACATTGGAGTACACGTAAAAGATCCTTTGGCAGTTGAAATTCGATATAAGAGTAGGCCGTATAGCGCCAGTGCTAAATTCCAGATATTGTGTCATACATCACCGGAAAGTACTATAAGACTTTCGACTTCTTACTGACATCAATAAATACAAAAATAAGAAATTAGGAATAAAAAAATATTTCTTAATTTACTATTTTCGCTTTGATTTTGGCTTGTACCGTCTTGTCCACTTTCTACTTTTCGACTTTCGTGTTTTGAAGGGGCGAAAAGTAGAAATTATGAAAGGTAGTTATAGGCTTCCAAGTTCCATACCTTTCTACCATCATGCCCTTCGTGAAAAAATATATGTGGCGTGCCAGGCGGGGTGGGCTTGCTCTTCCGGACACCTGTTGCCACTGTTCGTCGTGTATTTTGTACACGGTGAACAGTCCATATATAAATGCTGATTACACTATTTTGCGATATTACACTATTTTTAATTGCCTATACCGTTTTTAGGACTTCGAATTTTGTCTAATGGTTTGGATTATTCGTACTTGGTTTTATTTTATTTATAATACAAACAAAAGAAGATAGCAAACTAAATAAAACTCCAGATGGATGAATAGAATCCGAATGAAATTTTATTTCTTTTACTTTAGAACAATCTTTCACAGTCTTAGTTTATTTACGCCAATCTTGAATTATGTAGGCCTATACCGTATCCGGAACGAATTGAAATCCTAAACCCACATAACAACTTTCTCGTGAACGTTCTATGTAGAAGCGATGAAAATAATGGACTGCTCGATTTAACTGGGCTTCTATAGAAGTTAGCGTCTTGATATTCGAGTCTTTTTAGTAAACAAGCAATGGCGACAGCGGGAAAATGAAAAGTAACAGTTTGTATTAATAGTCAATAAATTGTTGTTGAACGTGTATGGTATTGCCATATTTGGTGGGTGGCCATCATTCGTCACCCTTAAACTAAGAATAGTACAATAGGCCTACTATTTTAGTCGTACGGTCGGTAACGTTTTGGTGTCAAAATGCCCCTCAAAATGCGATTTCGAAGTTAAAAGTAGCTACCAAGGGACATAATATAACTCGTGTATTGCATGAAATCGCTTGTTTGGAAATTGCATTTTGACTTGAGGATATTTTTGAAACAAAAACATTGTGCAAATTTTGCATAAAGGAACAGTTTTGTCAGATATAGATATAAATTATTATTATATGAGTTAAAATAAAAATTAATAGTGGAATTGGGTAGATTTGGGTAAATTGTGCTACCACTTTTACAGTGCAATGTATAAGATGTAAGACTATAGCCTGCATAATAATGATAATATGTGACCTGTCATGGCATAATGAGTCGCAATAGAGGTGGTGTAGAAAATTCTAGGTACCGGTACATTAAATTACAGTAGAACTTGCTACGGCGTGCACTCATAATCAGCGAACACTCGCTTCAACGAACACCAAAAAATCCCCCCGAGCGTTTTTTAAGTAATTTAACCTCTACTAAACACGCACCTGTTCAACGCGTGCAGCGGGCACTTATATTCGCTCCCGATCGTGCTATTTCATCCATTAAGCGAGCACATCTCGGAGAATCCCGTTCTCGCTTGAGCGAACGACCCAGACAGCCACTCAGCTTTGGCCCAAGTCTGGCCCACATCTGGCAGCCTCTGGCAAAATGATTGGGCCGGATATGGCATGCCACATGTGGGCCAGATCTGGCGGACATGGGCCAGACGTGGCCCAATCAGAGCCAGATCTGGCCCAGATTCGCTAATGCACACGCTCGCCTTGCATGGCCCAGATCTGGCAGGCTTTGGCAAAGATATGGCATGCCAAGTGTGGGCCAGACATGGCACAATTGGCCCTTTTCTGGGCCGTCACTGGCCCAAATGTGGCCCACAGATGAAATTCATGCCATGCCAGATGTGGGCCAAAGAGGGCAACCCGTTATTCCCTGTCCTGTTTCTTCTTCGTAAACTGAGAGGCATGGCCATAAACCCCGTTTACATTACAAATTTTAAGCGTGCCAGGAACGGTACCAGGTACGGCTCTCTTCTTTTTTTTGTAGTGTAAACGGTACAAACGTAAGCGCGCCGTGCCTGGTATGGTTCCAATCTGGCCCACTGAAGTGATGTGGTCTGAGTACCGTACCAGGAACGGCTCTCTTTAAATTTCCGTAGTGTAAACGGTAACTGGTCTCAGTACGGATTACTGCGCATGCGCCAAACGGACCTTGACCTTTTTCTCCCGCGAAATGTCATCACTTCTGTCAAAATTCTTATAAACGACATGATAATTCGTTTTCGTCTCCTCTGGTAGCGTGACATCATTGAAGAGCTCGAAGAGACTGCTAACTCATTCAAAGTAGGCATCAAGTTTGTTAGAAATAGACCATTCCTTCTTGATTTCTTTTGTAGTCTCAATAACAGAAAGTAAACAAAAAAGAAAGGGCCAAACGTACCAAAATCAACCGCCATAATTGTTTTCATCCGGGTAACGTGCTTAGGGACTGAAATTTACTTTTCTGTGAAGAGTTCCACTGTTGGCTCGCTTGGCACAGTTCCAAGACTGGTAATGTAAACGGGTCAATTCTTGAAATCTATCGCGGCCTGGTACGGTACCAGGTACGGTACCTGGTACGGCGCGCTTATCGGGGCCAAGTGTAAACGCGACTATGGTCTAAGTGGTTTAACACTTCCTCATGAAATTAGAAGGTCGGTCCACCAGTCAAGTGGCTTGGTTGCGAAACCCTGCTTGCATGTGACAAGGAGTAGGGTAGCCTGTCCAACTTCGTCAGTTATCTCTGGGACCTATATTGAAATAGGGTTATAAATAATAAATAAATAATCGCGTCATTTTACAAGGGTAGCAAATTAGGCCTGAGGCCTGTTTTCGATTTGGCCCTTGGCACAGATCGTGCGAATGATTTCGATCATTACTGCAGGAAGAAACCGAAGAACTCGGGGGAAACCTGCCTGATTGAACCATATGTTAGTCCCAAAATGATAGTAGAAATTAAGGATATCTTGCATGCAGCACAAAAAACATACATTAACAACAAAAGCAAAATCTTAAATAATAAAATTTATTCATCCATATAACACAGTACACAGTTCTATAGATAAAAGTCACTATATTATATACACACAACGTTTTGACAAGATTTCACTGTTTCGACAAGATTTCACTGTTTCGACAAGATTTCACTGTTTGTTATAAGGCATACAAATTATCCATGTCAATATCATTCTCCCCTTCTTCCTTCTGCAGCTATCTCCTCCTCCTCTTCCCCTTGTTTTTGTTCTTCCCCCATTCAGCCATTTTGTTTACAACATTTTGAAATTATTTTCCATTGCATCCTTGTGGTGAAGTTATTTATCACACCTGCAATAAATGCAAAAAGTGTACAAAAATGTTTTTCCTTCTTTATATCAATCATGACCAAGGTGTCTGTCAATGCAAGTACCAAAGTATTAAGTCAAATAATTCTTATTTTCCAAGGCAAAAGAATAGTTAAATGAAGTTATTTAAATAATGAAATCACATAAATCTTATCTAATTTAATATCATTGTAGAGAAAGTAATAAAATGTACTTATCTTAAATCTTTAACTAAGTTCTGTGAAAATAATGCACAGTTTGTATACCACTGCAATGTCTTCAGTTTCTTGTCAGTACTAAATTCTATTAATTTGTTGTACACTGAATTTTACAATTTTAAATTCAGCCAATGACACAGATTTCAAGATAGTAAATGCCATGGGCTGTTCTTTGTGCTGTGTTGAAAGATTAACATGGTTGACCTGCTAGCTTCAACAAATTGTATAATCTGAGTACAGAATCTGCTATAGTAATTAAAATCTAGCTACTTTGTAGCATGATACCCAACACTCAGACTGTGTTCTAATAAACTTTGTCTTTATTTCATTGATTTCTTTAAAGAATAATTTATTATTTTTGCTTTAAAGATTTACATTTACTTACTTTTGGGGGAGGGTAGGGTGAGAGGATTTCATTTATATTATATATACAGTACATTAAAATGATTATTTTTAATATTTATTTGTAATAAAACTAATATAGAACAAGGGAAAATTCGACTGGAAACTAGATGTCATATTCTGAGCTGAAATTTATTGTGTTGATATTTTGAGGCATTTGGCCAGTTGGATATGGGCCATCTCTGGCCCAGATATGGCAGACTTCTCGCATAATATTATTTTTTTCAAATGTTTTGAATATAAAACAAAAAAATTAAAACTGTTAAACAAACTGACAAGATATTCTTAGATATCAGTTGCAAAAATAAGTTTAATTCATCAGTAGTGAGCCAATAGTTGCCAAGTGTTAGCCAGATATGGCCCACACCTGGTACCATCTGGCTGGATATGGGCCACATCTAGCCAGAGGCTGCCAGATGTGGGCCATACTTGGACCAAAGCTGAGTGGCTGTCTGGGGAGGGTGAACTGTCACGGACAATCACGTTCTCGCTTAAGCGAACGATACTGAACTGTCTTGACATGACTTACTCACTTTGCTTGAAATAACTACTATCCCTAATTAACACTAAGAAAGGGTCTGAATTGATAACGCGTGCAACGGGCATCATGATTCAACGGTCACGATTTTACTAATAAAATCAATAAACCATCGGCTATTCAACGGCCATTGTCGTTCGTTCTTTGTAACACTCCCGCTAATCCCGTGAGTAGTAGTTAATTAACTGGAACCCCACTGATCAGGTAAATAGAAATGTAAAAAGAACAATCAACCCGGGATTATCTGTTTATTAATCTTTTGTCTTATTAAACGACCAACCTGATCAGTTTTCACGCGTAACGACACTGATTGATACTGATTGAATAAAATGAAAGGATACCGAGTTATTAAACAGACGTTTTTAGCGCCCCCTATAATATTACATACAGAGTTACATCCCCTGTAAAATCGGGGATGAAATCCGCGAATGTTTTTTGTCCATGATAAAATAATATTAATTCATCGATTTTCTTCACAAAAATGGATAAATATTATCGAATGCATCACAATGGTAGACAGTAGTATCTAAGGTTGGTACAGAATGACAAGTTTACCGAAGTTATGTTCGAGATTTTAGTAAATAATCTTCGTTTGGCGCAAGATTCAGCGACGGTCAAATTTATCGATGCAAGTATTGATGTTCGTTCACGGCATTTCGAAACGCTTTTAGACGCTATGATGAAAGTAAAAGAAATATTGGGGGACATGAGTTCCAGTATTACTAACATGTATACGAGACTCCTTTGAATTCACAACTAAATAAAAAGTACATGTTTTGTTATTGTAATACAACACGAATTAAAAATATATGCAGTCTATATTATAGTATATACGAGACTCCTTTGAATTCACAACTAGATAAAAAGTACATGTAGGCCTTTTGTTATTGTAATACTACATAAATAAAAAATATATGCAGTCTATGTCTTTAATTTTTTGTGGTAGGGGTTGGGGCAATATATGCAGTCTATATCTTTATTTTTTTGTGGTAGGGGTTTGGGCAATATTGTACACCTTCATTCAAAGAGCACCTCCATTAAGCAGGCATTTTGAAATTTCCCTTGTGTGCCTGCTGAATACAAGTTCTACTGTATTGGCAATAGGAGGTATTTCTGGCTATAATCACAATGTTACCGGTACACAATAAATTATAGCCATCCCCCTACTGAGAATTGTAATTAAGTAATGTAATGTTACCTTGGTTTATATTATTATCTCTTTGAAATTACCTGGGATAGGGGTTTCAGGTCAAAGTTTCAAATAAGAGAAAAAAAAATTAAAAAATATTTTATGAAAATATACATAAAATGCTACCCAAATTTTTTTATTTCATCAAAATATTCTAATTAGATCCAAAGTTATGGAATTTTAAAATCCGAGATTGACGTCAAAAATGTAATCAAAATGCTCTAGACCAGTCAATGCGTAGCACGGCACCAAAATACGTGATTTTCAGTCATCATATATGAGTGACGTCGTAAGCGGTATTTCCCCTTCAGAATCGCTAGTACTAATTTTAAAACTGAAATCCGATCGTTATTGTCAGCTAAGATTTATTAAAATTGTAATAATTTGAATGATAATATGTCAAATATTTATAATCTCGATGAAACCTCAAGAATTTTTTTTTATATTTAGTCGAAATTTAGCAATTTTCAGTCATCGAAACAGATAAATCCCATTTTCTACGGCTCTAATTGTCCGATCTTGAGGTTTCATCGACAGTAATAATCACAAAAATGTTATCTATCATTTGATTGGTTCTATATGAAAACCCCCCGAAAACTAACGATCGGATTCACCAATGAAGTGGGCCGTAGCAATGCCGTCAGTGGAAATTTACCAGCAGGGTGACGTCAGAGCGGTATTTTCCGGAATCCCACTAGCATCTCCTGTAAACAAACGGTAATTTCGCTTACATTTCGATACTTTTTTAGCGTGAATCTTTGCAGATATTGAGATTGATATTAAACTATTGCAATACAATTGTTAGGAATGCATTTACATCAATTAGTAATTCAGAATCGTAGATTGAAGTTGGCTATATTTCAGCTGCTGGCTGTCCCGATTTCAACTAAAGTGACGTGACCAGAAACCCCTACCTGGGAGGTATGTGCATTGGTATGACACCTAAATTAACTTAATATGAGTATTTCTACAAAGATCCAATTACACACGGTTAACCAGCCGTTGGGTTTTTTTTAATGAGAATAAATCATTTAGTTTATTCAGCTCGAAGTAAGACTTAAAATATATATAGACACAGTTGGTTTGAATGTAGATAGTATTCATCTATATTGCACATATATATATCCCCTTTCAGTTAAATCTTGGTATGTTCGTACTGTCTTGCGTATTTGCCAACATCAAGGTGACCTTGTTCTATTGTTCCATTAGCCTATTCAGATTTGTTCAGTTGAGACCAGCGATATTTTTGTAAGTTTTGACTTTAAATATGCATACAACAGGATTTCCAAATAAAACGCCATGAAACTTCGACCAGGAAGTTGCCGCCATTTCAACCTACAGCTATTCACATACACCCATATGTACTTGCAATGCACGAAGAATTTGTTTTATTAAAATGGCGACCAAAACGACTGCATCATTTTCACATTTCCTATGATAGCATTATAATTTAGAACAATCTATACAACAATCTATAATCTCATCAACTAATTAGCACATTGGTGCCAGGGTCAGAAGATTAATGTTGTTGATTGGGTAATCAAGTTTAGTAGCCTTTAATCATCAAAGAAGCTGCCACAGCTGTACGAGCGAATTATGATATTGCGTGTGCAATAGGTCTATTGTTATTTTCAGGTACCGTAACGGTATCAAAAGATGAGTCCCTAATAGACTAGACATTTCAATTTCATTTGTATGAAATGTTTACGTTCACTTCCGCGCATTTTCGAGGCGGTGTAATTAAACAATGGCAGATTATCTTTCCCACTCGATAATCGTCGCGTTTCGACTTGTTGGCCGTTTTTATTTTCCCGACCCATGGTGATAATAGAATTATAAACAATATCCAATATGCATTCTTTACTTTGCATGCCATATGAAGCGACAGTGAACGGAATTCAGCTATCAATAAAATTCTCTTCGGATAGAAAGGAAATTATTGGCTATTTTGTTTATTTCCATGTTAGGCCTATAAATTATTTTCTAATAGAAGAAACGAGATATTAAATAATTACCGCTTTGATTAATTATTTGGAGTTAATAATGTGTTGTCGGTGGCCAAATCATTTTACGTTATCAATCAACTAATCATTAGTCAGTGTGAAGTGTTTACATATTATTATTACTCAATGCCGAACAGCTTGTTGTTTAATTTACAATGTTTTGATTAACATGTAACAGCTTTTTATATACGATCAGAATTAAGTTGTTTTCTGCCACTTCTCAGGCTGAATCGAATGTGGATACCCCAACACCTTGCCAAAATCTAAATTGTACCGCCCGCTTGGGCCTCTAGGAGGCCACAGACTCCCTATGCTTTGTACGCATTGTCCGAGCCAATTAGCAAACAAGCCGTGTTGGCAGCATAGCAACAAGCTGAGTTTGTATTCCTTCAAAATCAATTCAACGGCAATACTTTGGTCACATGTATAAACTAGAGATTCTCAGCATTACAACAACGCCAATTATTTTGCAAGATGATTGACGAGTCGTCCCGCTGCGAGTAGAAAAAAATATCTAATTTCGCTGCGAATATTCAAAAAGAGACAGATGTAAGAATACGGTACTCTAACAAACGCCTAAAAAATTAAAGGTGTTTTAAAATGTTGTATTGCTATTTTGATCTTTTGGGTCGTTAAATAGTTTATTTAAAGACTCATTTTTTGTGAAAATCTTAATTTAGATCAAAATCAATATTTTCACTTATTTTGTCTTTATCTCATTATAAGACCGTGCGCATTCCGACTCATTTTACTGTGGCCGGTCACATATATTAATTCCTTGCTTATGTAGACAATAAATTGGTTGATTTATGGCTCCCATTACACAGTTTAGTTTATTCAAACAATGGGGTTTCGATTTGCCTTAATTATACAGAGGGTGTCACAAAGCTATACTAATGTATCTCATTAAATATCATTGCCTGGCAACCTTTATTTTATACAGATTTTTAGTGAAGATGTGTGTATTAATTACTTAAGATGACAAAACGGTTAAAATGAGTACTTTAGAGCAAGCCTCAAGAAAACTATTTATAGGCCAAATTCAAGAAATTTTTCGAGCTAAACCAGCCTCGGCTGTCGAACCTTTGTGTGTTTGGTTACAGGGAACAGTAATAAAGGTATGATATTTGCCATGGTAACCATTTCTATAGTGACTGTAAGATGCCTTAGCAAAATTACCTCCAGCTCCTTTGTTGCATTACAGAATGGAGGTATTGGGTGGCCAAAAGGGGCCAGGGTTAAAAATATTTCAGTTTGCCCAAACCCGACTCATGATGATTAGGTATGGGTAGGTAGGTTGGCAATTCTTTTAGGGGGGGGGGGGACCAGACGATAAATAACGAGTTTTATGAAATCACGTGTTGAGTTTGGTGTTACTGTGTATAGACATGACAGTGGCTGTTCAATCTCCCGACGATTATTTCACGTTTGGGTGTCATTGTCAAGCGTAAAAAAAATGCTATTAAAAAAAAAAAAATTCTTCAGCTTTTTTTTGGGTAGGTAGCGTTTGGGCAAACCAAAAATCTTTTAATTATGGCCTGGTCATACTCTTACTTTAGATCACAAGGTTTGTCATTGAGACAGTTGAAGTGGTTTTATTTCCCAGTTTGTACGTGAGTGTCAACATCGTGGTTTGTCTCGGGGTCCTCTAGTTTATATTAATCCTCAACTAAAGATACCTTTATTGAAATAAAATTGTACATATTTGTCCCAAAAAAGTTATGTTGAGTGGATGTTCAACCCCATTTGGTCTATCTCACTCTGCTCTCTGTTTGGTTGACTCCTGTACATCTGGTTAGCATGTGTGCGCTGTATTATAAGGTGTTTCATTGAATCAACTGGCATGGTTTCAATTCCCTGGTTGTACGTGACAAGGAGTAGGATCACCTGTCCAACCTCATTGGTTTTCTCCGGGTCCTTCCACTGCCAAAGACCCCTTCGTGCAAGTATATTAATTATTGAAATAAAAATGAACCATATATTAGTCTCAAAATGACTTAGTTAGTGTTCAGTGAACGTTAAACCCCATTTTTCTCTCTCTGTATCTGTGGACAAGACAAACTAAAAGATATTGCAATAAATATCAAATGCCGTAAATTTCTAGAGAATAATAATAATAATGTGAATATTTATAATGCGCTATATCAAGAAACCAAGTTTATGCTCAAAGTGCTACACAATTACTATCCCGGTCTCAAAGATATAAGTAAAGCCTGATTACCTCCCTTTACCGCTGAACTCTTTAAATCTTAGAAAAAGCCCCAACATATGCTGCCCAAGGAGCGCAACAGTTTTTTGTGTAATACTACATACACCATTTATGTGGTAAGTTTTCGTAAATTTTGTCCCAATCCAGTTGTACTTTATTTATGTTCTAGTACAATAAACTATGTTTAATCCAAAAAACATGTTGATGAAAAAGAAATTATGATGTTTATTTTCAGAATACCGATAATAGTAGTGAAATTTATATAGATGACGGAACGGGTATTGTTCAAATTTTAGGAAATGATAAAATACCAAACTGTCCTCGTGTACGTAAGGGTGAGTAGGTCTATATATTTTTTGTGTTTAATATGGCTGCAGACCAGGGCCCGTATTCAAAGGTTTTCTAAAAGTTAAGTAAAAATACTTAATTTTTCCACTTAACCAAGTGTCTTACCTTAAATCGGTATTCAATGGCTGGACTTAACATATACTTGGCTATGTGAAAACTTAACTTCACGCTTAAATTATGGAAAACTCACATTCGCCAAAAAGCATGAATTTTCAATTTATGGAATGCCCTCCACTGCCAAAAATCAAGAATCTCAAACATTGCAAGCAGGTTATGCCCCCTTGAGAGCATCACTATACTCTATTAAATTCTTAGTTTACATTACTAGGAAAACGTTTGTCGAAATATTCTATTGTAACACATGAAAAAAGTATGATTTTAATTTGGGATAAATTATGATAGTGTGCATCCTTTACCGGGATGGCTGTTTTCCTAGACCTTTTTTTTAGAATTTCATTTCAATACATTACTATAAATAGTGGTAGTATAATGATGGATATTGTAAACTTTAATTTTTTAACAATGTATCACGAATAGAGAAAAACATATTAGCCATACACGATGACCTTTGCCTTTTAAGTTAGACTGGAAAAATCATACAGTGTTTTTTTTATAAATCTTATCATTTGAGAAATTCATAGACATTGTGTAACTACCTACATTTTAGATTTTCAAAGGCCTGGCATTGACGGTGCATTGTGTGTACGAAAGATACATGTTGCGTTATATTTTACCTGAATAAATAGTATCGATTATGTATATATGGGAATGAATTGTAAAAAATTAACCATGCCTATTGTTGCGGTAGAATAAATAATTTCTAAAACTTTATAAAACCATGTCATAACAAACGAATTTAACTATATTATATGACAATCGTGGAAACATGAATAAGCATGTATATTATTAACATGATAAATGACCGGAAAAAGATATCCTTAACTATCTCGGTGGTAATAGCTAGCCTTTTACTCTATTATGGCATCACAACATCAAAGCTGCCGACAAAAAAAGAAAATTGAGGCCAGCTGCGCTCGGCGACATTGTTTTTATTTCAATCTGAATCCCCTAACTTTTAAAATCGTCACTACGGGACTACTACTACAGCGTTAAAAGGTGGCATTATAATCTCACTTAACTTTAAGTGACCTATGGGAGGTACCTTAAAGTTAAGTGGATATTTCTCACTTAAGCTGGCCTTTGAATACCACTTAAAGACTAACACTTAAAAGTTAAGGCAGCTTAACTTTAAGGGACAATTTGATACTTAACAGTGCCTTTGAATACCACTTGACCTTAACTTACAGGAAGTTACGTATATTTAAGTTAAATCCAGTAGTTAAGTGACTATCTTAGACTTAAAATATCCTTTGAATACGGACCCAGGCACAAACTAAGCAGAAATGGCAAACGATGATCAACAAATATCCAATCAATAATTCCAAGAAGATGACGAAATAACGTTACTAACGAGCGGGGAGCCACAATAGCTAAATGAGTAAGACATTTGTGGGTTCGCTCCGGTGTTGACCGAGAAAGTTCTTTGGATTTTCTGGCGTGGTTTCCCCTTATCAGTGGTGAAGGACAGAGGGCCTGACAAGGGCAGCTGTCTAGTCGTTTGGATGGGACAAAAAACTGAGATCCAGAGTGCACATTGGCAAACATTTGGAATTGATATATATATATATATATATATATACAGGGAGAGAGAGAGAGAGTTTAACGCCCACTCAACACAAACTATGTCATTTTTGGACTAACATATGGTTTTCCATTTTTATTTCAATAACACTATAAACCTCAGAATGCCTCGTTCAGCATTTCTAGCTGTCCGAACGAGGTAAAAAAAATGCTTTGTTTTCTGCAGTTCCAAAACAAGTTTTTTTTAAATTGCCCTGTTTTAGAACGAGGTATTTTGTTCAGAACGAGGCTTGCTCGCAGGGGTCTTTAGCAGTGGGAGGAAACCGGAGGACCAGGAGGAATCCCACAAGGTTGACAGACGACCCCACTCCTTGTCACATACAACCGAGAAATCGAAACAACGCGCCAGTTGATGCACTGACAGAGCTTATGATGAAATGCACATGCACGACCCATTTGGGGCCCCCCCAGGAGGATGTTAAACTTCATTTCTCTGGTAACAAAGTGTGTCAATCTATATCCTTGGTTTTGTAATATTTATTTTATAGGTCAGTATGTGATGGTTATTGGTATCGTAATGTCAGGTGGTTCAACTCCAGTGGTTCGTACTTTTAAAGTTCAAGATTTGACCTCGTGTGTTACCATGGAAACTATGTGGACACTAGAAGTAATAGATCAATCACTTACATGTTATCGGTGAATATAGCAATATACTACTGCCGCTATAGGACGAGGATTCTGTGATGATTTCTGGCTTGATATATTGACTCTTAACAACCTGTTGTTCAGAAAGTACAAGCATATTGTAAATTTTAAAAATTGATTTTGAGATAAATTTTATTCTACCGGAGTGGGTCTGGAAAAAATAATTCAATTTGTAGAGGAGTTAACAAATAACCATATATTGTTAGTATAGGGTAATTTTATATTGAATAACCCTTATTATTACCGGTAATTGATGAGAAAACAAAGGAAATATATTCCTTGAACATACATGTTGCAAGAGGTAAATCTGCCTATTGTAGGTCTTTCTTTAGGTCTGAATTGTTATATAAACTATTAATTAGACATTAATTAACAAGAACGACCTCTCGATGCCATCTTATCTGTCCAATTTTCAAAGGATTTGAATCCAATCTGCTGTTCAAGGTCTGTTAATGATTAAACGCAAAAATGGATAATTGAGACTTTGTTCATTATCATGACAGCACTAACAATGACAATCGAGGCTATAAAGATTTTAAAATATGGTTGTCTCGGCTTACAGTGAATCAATTTGACTGAAAAGGTCAGCATATTCCCTTTACATATCTAGTTTTTAACTATTACAGGGAGAACTGTCAGCTCCTTATCTAATCTGCCATAATGTATCTTTGAGTTAAAGGGACTGTCCTGAATAGAACTGAGCCTCAAAAATAAAAGTTCGAGTATGTATGAAATTTAAATGCCAACATATAGAAGGCTGGTGTATATACTCTGACTCAAAATTTCAGCTCAAAATATTGAGTCGTTTGGACGTGAGCGTTAAAACAGCTTATCTGGACACGTAACACTTTTAATTTTTCGGGTCAATTCTTTCGTTGGGTGACCCGATAATCGATTCCCGTTCCTTTAGAGGTCTACACGGCGAATGGTCCATGTGCTGTACTTGATAACAAAAGGTAAATTTCATCGACACATTACTTTTATAAAATAAAACTCTGGTTTTATCAAATCACTGCATAATACAGTTAAGGACACCAGACTCCATTTTAAGATGAAGATTGTGGGTTTAAGTTGTTTGAAAAAGTATCACATATATTGAGTTAGGTAGGGGATCTTAATGGATTTTAACACAAAATTAAAGAGTTTTATTCTCAAAAACATTATCGGGATTGACCCTTTAAATTATGTGTACATACTACATGTATGTGTATTTGTATGCTATGAAAAATGGCATTTCCAGTTGAACTTCCAACTCACCCAGGTAATTTGAATTGGCCTGTAATTGAGATGACTTATGGGAGAGTGAGAATAATGGGGTTTAATGTCCACTTGACACAAACTAGGTCATTTCTGGACTAACAACATTTGGTTCTATTTTATTTCAATAACTTGCTTGCGTGTAGGGGTCTCCAACAGTGGGAGGAAACTGGAGGACCCAGAAAAAACCCACAAGCTTTGTCGGGTGACCGTACTCCTTGTCACGTTCAACCGGAGAATCAAAACTATGCCAGATGACTCAATAACAGACCTTATGATACAGCACGCACATGCTGACCATTTGGCCACCCAATCCTCCTATGTTATCAGATATAGAGCTATTAATATATCATTATTGTAAGTCTGGAGAGAACTTATATAGGCCTTTGCCCTGTCGTTCAATCCAATTCAGCTTATTGAATAAAATATTGTTTAAACTATTATAAATAAAGAAGTCTTGTTTCATATCATTTATTATCATATTAAAGTTAAACATGTATACAAAGTAACTGATACATATTATGACAAGAGTATGATTATTATACATGAAAATATATCAAAGTCTTAAAAAATAAAAAAAGTCAACAATAAATTAGGAGTTAAAATTCTTAAACTATTTTATGAATTATCATTAACAAATGAAATGGAGTGTAATGCCCTATTAGGCTAATGTAGCTTAGAGCTTAGGGCCGTCTCTTTGATTGATCCTTAGCATGTATGCGACAAGGAGTAGAGGGGGGGGGGGTCCGTCAAACCTCATGGATTTACTCTGGGTCCTTAGGTTTCCCCAGGACCCCCCATTGCTAAAAACACTTATATAGCACAACCGAATTGTTGAAATCAAATGACCTAATTTGTATCGTTAAACCCCATTTCTGTCCTACAGTAATTTAACAATTGATCTATATTGACATCGTTTATCGCCTATATATAAGAGTTGCTGCATAGTTAATATTTTGAATATCCAGAATATCTCACCTTCAAATAAAGGAAGTTTCAAGACTCAAGAGTATCATTTCCTTGAAAATTCCATCTAATCTTAACTGCCGAACCAAGAATTCTGACATTTCTTAACCTATAAATCCTTACAGATTCTAGCTGATATCAATCTTCGAATGTATTAAAATTCTTATTTAAATAAATTAAATTTTTGATTCCAGATAGCCAAGCCTGCAAATAAGGCACCCGTCACTGACAATGTCAGGCACAGCACAGATTCAGGCTTTGTCAGGCACAAAACCTCTGGTGCATGTCAATTTGTCAGGCACTAATTTGTCTTTTTTATTGATATTATTAATACATGCCGGCACTAAGTTGAAAATGTCAGGTAAAAATGTTATTTCCAGGCCTGCAGATGACTATAAGTTGGGTCGAGTCACTCCTAGCAACTTCCTAAAAAATTAAGTCTGTACAACAATATCTGGTTCGTATTTTCTTTCATTGGTTATCTCCCCTTCTTCTAAACACGATCTCACCCAATCTTCATTAACAATATGGAACTTTCTACTCTTTCTACGCCTAACTTCTCGTAGCGGACCAACTCGACTAAAATCACTGTAATGAGAAAAGAGTGGGTCATTTTGAGACTGACATGTGACATATTGCCTATAAACAACAAATTTAGAATTGCCCGGGCAGAGCATGTAAGACCTAGTCTTATATAAAATTCCAACTGCCAAGGGATCTTTTACGTGTACGCCAATGTTTACACAGGACCTCAGTTTTCTGTTCCATCCGAACTACTAAACAGTTGTCAGGCCCTCTTTCCTGTATCACTGACAAGGGAAAACCACGCAATAAAATCTGGATAAACTTTCTCGGCCAATGTAGGGAACGAACATCCAATTTCCAGACTAGCGAGCCAACGCCTTACCCACTGTGGCTTCATTACTAATAGAAATAAACATCGGATCAACCCTATTCAACATAAATAAAAGACATTTAACTCCTTTTAGAGATTTTTAAACTATTTTACCTTTTATCAACTAACACGTGGGACACATGATCATCCAGTCTCTCTGATAAAACAGCACCAAAAAATCTCAATTCAAGAGCTAGAAGATCCAGACTACTGTTAAGTATTTTTGTAGAATTGTCTCCCAGCACTAGATTATTGTCCACATAGATCCTAAAAAAATTACAAATAAATGAGAGAGAGAGAGAAATGGGGTTTAACATCTACTCGACACAAACTAGGTCATTTCCGGATTAACATGGTTTATTTTTATTTCCATAATTCGCTTGCGCATATTCATAGAGTTCTTTAGCAGTGAAAGGAAACTGGAGGACCCTTAGAAAACCCACGACGCTGGACAGGCGACCCTACTCCTTGCCACGTATAACCGGGGATTCGAAACCACGCCAGTTGACTCAATGACAGGCTTTATGATACATCATGCACACCCTAACCATTCGGCCGCCCCACCCCCCTGTATAATAAAAGTATTTTTGTATACATGTGTTTTTGATTTTAAACTATATATTTAACTTTTTTTTTGGCATGTTGAGTATATACTATTTTTATAATCAAAATATACAACCAACAATGATAACATGATGTTCAAATATAATTTTAAAACAGAGATCATTGTGGTGTGAGGCTGTAAGAGGATATCTGATGATTCATAAAAAGAATTGACTGCCACTAGATAAGAGAATACGAAACAGAAAAAGTATGTGCATTACCATGTTTTTTATAAGGTTTAGAATGAATATAAGCAAGGGAATGTACGGACTGTTTCTATTTTTCTTGTGTTATCTAATCTTATGACATCCAATTACTTTATTGACTTGTCATATATCCTCTTACAGTCCCATATAACAACTTTTGGGCTTCGAATGAATTATTCAGGCATCGCTATGTTAAAAGTATATTTGGAATGTGTTTAACCAGCTCTTTCACATACGTGATAATGACTGGCACCAATATTGTCCTTTAATAAGAGTTATGTGAGTCTCTCTTTCACTAACCTGCATGTTCTAAAGAGACCATATGGTGACTCATCTGGAAAATACTCATCTTCTAAAACAGCTATATCTTTACCTTCAATCACATCATCATCTGATAACTAGAGAGAGAAAAATACGGTTTAACGTCCACTCAACACAAACTATGTTTTTTGAGACTAACAGATGGTTCAATTTCATTTCAACAAGTCATTGCGCGTATGGGTCTTTAGAAGTGGCAGGAAACAGTAGAGAAAACCTACGAGGTGTGACAGGCGATTCTAATTCTTGTCATCGAAACCACTCTAATATGCTTGCGTGTAGGGGCTTCTAGCAGTGGGAGAAAACCCATAAGGTCGGACAGGCGACCCTACTCCGTGGCACAGACAACTGGGGAATAGAAACAACGCCAGTTTACTCAATGACAGACCTTATGATACAGTGTTCACGTGCTAACCATTTGGCCATCCCCCCCTCCAAGATATTTATAACTTTAATTGGTATATAAGCTGTTGGTTTTACCTCCTTCATTCTATCAAAGACGTCCTGTAGTTGTTCCTCAGTTGTGTCTTCAGTATAGCTGTCACCATATTCATCATAATCTAATTTAAACTTGCGTAAACTTGCTGGAGATGTATGAATCATGTCACCAGGAGTCCTATAATTAATATATTCAATCATAAAAATTGATCCTGACATTTTTAACATAGTTACAAGCTAAGTAACTTACAGGCATTAATTAATATATTCGATCATAAAAATTGATCTAGTCATTTTGCACATAGTTACATGCTAAGTACCTTGCCGGCCACGCTCACTAAAAAAGCATAGTTTCATACAATAATGCTTAACTATTATTGTACAACATTTATTTAGTCTAAGTTCATCATTTAGTTAGTCTAAAGTGCATCATTTATTTAGTCTAAGTTCATCATTTAGTTAGTCTAAGTTCATCATTTATTTAGTCTAAAGTGCATCATTTATTTAGTCTAAGTTCATCATTTAGTTAGTCTAAGTTCATCATTTAGTTAGTCTTAGTTCATCATTTAGTGAGTCTAAGTTCATCATTTAGTTAGTCTAAAGTGCATCATTTATTTAGTCTAAGTTCATCATTTAGTTAGTCTAAGTTCATCATTTATTTAGTCTAAAGTGCATCATTTATTTAGTCTAAGTTCATCATTTAGTTAGTCTAAGTTCATCATTTAGTTAGTCTAAGTTCATCATTTAGTTAGTCTAAGTTCATCATTTAGTTAGTCTAAGTACATCATTTAGTTAGTCTAAGTGCATCATTTAGTTAGTCTAAGTACATGTACATAGTTTAGTTAGACTAAGTTCATCATTTAGGGGGTCAAAAAGTCGCTCAACCACCACTGCATTGGCTCTACAAAGCTAAAGGGCAAAGTTGAAGTCGTGCTAATTTCTGCAGAGAAAAATCTTTTTTCCATCAAAATTGACTCAAGTATAAGCCATGATTATATGAATCTATTGCGTGTGAAGTTGTCCAGCCAACTAAATTTGGAAATTTGTTTCAAACTTCATACCTACTCCAGGGGTATGGCGCCCCGTAATTTTGCATGGGGACAAGATCCCGTCCAGACACTCCCCCACCCCCCGAAACAATATTTATATGTGTGTGCTTTTGGAGTTCCAGTGCAACAGAGTAATATTGTACTGTATTGAACATGCTAGAGATCCATGGTATATGTTTGACACTGGTTAAGCATTATGATTAAGATTAAAATCGTGAAAACCACATTGAAAACACATGTTCTTTCACCATTTGCGAAGGGTCGCAAAACTCAATGAGCCTGTGACCTACTCATCAGAGATCATACTTCTGGACCTCCAAGGGGGCTCTCACAGTGCCACCGAGTAATATTGGGCTGGATGGTACATGCTAGAATCGATTTGTAGCATATCTGACTCACGATAAATGTTTGACACTTGTTATATAAGCAATATCATTATGATTATGATGTTTAAAACCGCATTGAAATCGTGTGATTTTTTGCTATTTGCAAGGGGACACTAAAACTCAAAACCATGACACAAAGCTCTTCATTGCGTCCCTCTCACTTGTCTTAGCCCCTGACCTATAGCTATTCATCATACTAACCATGGTATCCACTTTTCACCATTTATACATCTGACAAACCAGCTGACCTTCACAATATCATAAAGATCACGTTTAATAAGATTGGTTACTCGCACGGCAATCTTCTCAGCCAACACACAAAACGTAGATGTACCTGTAATTAGAGAGATAAATGGGGTTTAACGTCAATTCAACACAAACTAGATCATTTCCGGGGCCTGTTTCACGAAATTTTAACTTAAGATAAAATCCAAATTTTAGTACATACCGGTACTTAAATCTGATTGGCTAAGCGCTAAAATCAATCTAATACTATCCAATCGAATTACTAAAATCGGATTTTATCTTAGTTAAAATTTCGTGAAACAGGCCCCAGGACTAACATTTTATTTCAATAATTTGAGAGAGAGAGAGAGATAAATGAGGTTTAATGCCAACTCAACACAAACTGGGTAATTTCGGGTCTAACATATGGTTTTAATGTTATTTTAATAATTCGCTTAAGCGTAATAATAACCTTTGAACAAATATAAAAAGTTCGAAATGACTTTATTCTTGAAAAATCCTGAAGGTTTTTTCACTGATGAGATTTTTGTTTGTAATGCTAAATGGAGCAATTTGCCGAGGCAACAACAAGAATCCTTTATAATAATACTGATATGTACATTGGACCACAAGATACCAAATCCAAAAACCTAAAAATCCTTGCTGTAAAAATCCAGATATTCCTCTTACTAGAGGGACCGGGTATCATTCAGATTTGACGAAAAAAGGAAAGAAACTGAGCTTACCATCTAGAACCTACATGTATCCAATAGATTGCCTTGCAGAAAGTGTTAAATGCCATGAAGATTTATAAAAAAAAACACCTGTCTTCACGCCACCATTTAACACTTTCTGGACAGCAATCTATTAACTGCATACGTGTTCTAGATTCTGAATGATGTCCAGTCCCTAGTGATTTGAAATCTGTGATTCGATCTGTGTTATACCAGTTGTTTGTCCATAATATAAACACTCATTACCTGGATTTTGAGAAATAGTTCCACCAAACTCGACTACTTTCTTCTCCAACTCAGATTTCGACCAATCAGATGATCCATTGATTATACAAATTTCTTTACCTTCTAACATCTTGGATATCTGTCACAGAATAATAATTTAATCTGTCAATTGATTTTAATTCCATCTTCTAGTGATATTGTTCAAATAAAAGTTGTATTTCGGGTGTTAAAATTTTTTTTTTTTTTTCTATAAAAGGTGAAAATGTTGTATTTTCTTGAAAAAATCAACTTTGTGTGTAACCAAACAAAATATAGCCAGTATTGTTTTATGGTTAAATACTGTTATTGTTGATGCTCCATTGTATGAAATGTATGAAATTGAAGCAGGTAAAGGTGACTGTTTTCAGGACATATGTCTTTGCTGTATAAAATTGCAAAAAAACCTAGTTTTCACTCCTTATTTCTGAACTAGATGTTGAGCTTGATATTTTCAGATCGTTACATACTGTTTATATGGCTACACATACATTTTATAAATAAATATCCTGCACCACTGACAAGGGCAAACCACGTTGGAAAATCTAGATGAACTTTCGAGTCCAGTGCAGGGATTGAACACTCAATCTCTGGGCTAGCGAGCCAGCGTTTTACCCACTTGTCAGGAACATACACATGTGTGGGTGGTATACACAGTATCATCCACAGTCTTCGACATTGCAAACATGACTTATTGGTCAATTTAAATTAACATTGATCTTGTGATCTTCCCATGAAGAGATGGGCTTTTGATATCCAATTTTTAAGACGAAATAAACATTTTAAAATTAGCACATGAATTACATGCCAGAATGCTTTTCAAGCACCATTTGTAATGAAGCGACTAAATGAACGAGGCTAAACATACTCCTGCTGTAGACTTGAGTAACAAGAGGCCAAAGACTGCCATTCAGTTTGGAGTAATTTGGACTCTTGGTATAACGCAGCAAAATCCACAAGGTTAGTCATGTGATCAACTCCGTGCAATATAGAGAAAGAGGAAGATTGAACCCATTTTTTTTTTAAAACAATATTTTATTGAATATCAGGATTAGGAAACAGGCAAAGCCTATAATCCCTCTCCCAATGACTTGGACAATATAACAAGCCTTATAATCTAAGGCCATCTTTCCCATCATATGACTCAAAGGCCAATTTGACTCAATAGCTAATGTGTACGATTGGCATGGTGGTGCAGCAAAATCATGTTCCAAAATACAATTTTTATACAGTTTTCAAATCCCTAATAGAAATACAAACCTGTATGATGTCAGACGTGTCAACAGCTTTAAATCGTGATCCAAGAGTAGGGCGGACAACTCTCGATACAACTTTACGTTTCTTCTTTACAGGTTCGGCATCTCCTAATTCATATCTGGACCCTGCCAACTTTCCTCCTGATTTCTGTATTTCAAATTCAAACGGTTAAAGATAACTATTCAATGGTGGGAAATAGGGAAACAAGGGTGGTAATTGTGTTGTTATTTCCGGTGTAAATGAGTTTTAAGTGAGAGAATAACATCATGATCGTATAATAGTGAGTTGATAACCTATTGAGCAAAATACATAGAAATAATTATGTTTTGACTTTCTTAGAAAATATGAAATTCTCGCTTTAAACATACATTATGCAATAGCTAAATCTGCCTATTACAGGTCTTTCTTTAGGCCTGAAATTTATCAAAACTATTAATTAGACATAAAATAACTTATCCAGACCATAATCAACTCTCGATTTCATCAGTGTCATCGCGATATTTACTGGATTATAATCCTATCTGATGCTCAACACTCATGATTAAATAAAAAAAATGGATAATCAGACTATGTTTTTTATCGTACCGACTTTAGTAATGATGATCGAGGTTGGATCTAAAATTCTATTGAAAACAACAGCACAATAACTTAACTTAACTAAAAATGAATATTGTTGGTTATAAGGATTTTCAAAAATAATTACGAACCTGTCTGAGCTCCTCCAATTCTGTTGTCGTTAAACATTCGAACCAGGGTTTATCATCACGGAAACATTCAACTCGAGGAAATCGTAATGTACAACCAGTACGATATTTATCACTGTCTGTTATCTCAGCAGCTTTTACCTTTAGAATTGTAAACAAGAATGTTATTAATAATCGAGAAAATGGGTTTAACGTCCACTCGACACAAACCAGGTCATTTCGGGACTAACACATGGTTTAATTTTATTTCAATAATTCGCTTGTGTGTAGGAGTAATTAGCAGTGGGAGGAAACCGGAGGACCCGGAGAAGAGAAAACCCACGAGGTTGGACAGTTGACACAATAACAGGCTTTATGATACAGCATGCACATGCTTAACATTCGGGCATGACCCCCCCCCCCCCCCAAATCGACAATGCAAGCTGAAATGAAATTACTTGTGCTTATGCTAACCTGATTGACCCTATATTTAATATTTTGGGGCCAAAACTGCTGAACATAAAGTAGGTCTTATCAATCGGTTTACTGCAGACAAATATTGACACAGCAGCCAAAAATGAAACTAAAAGCTTAACCTTCAAAACAAGTCTTCAACAATACAGCGGTTGTACATAATCGACATAGCACCTCAGATCATCACAATTCAACATGAAAAGGGGTTTAACGTCTTACTGTTCTGCTCCGACTGGCATATTTCATACAGTGTGCTATGCCTTCTTCTTCTGTTTGGTGTTTAACGTCTGCTTCCACTTAAGTGTGCTATGCCTGGACAGCCATCTACTCTTATATCGAATTCCAACTGTCAAGGAATCTTTTACTTGTACGCCTCTGTATACATGGGATCTTCGTTTTTCATTCCATCAAAACGACTAAGAAATTGTCCTGCATCACTCAGAAGGGAGAACTGCGACAGAAAATCTTTCTCAGCCAATGCAGGGGTCGAACACCCGACCTCCAGGCTAGTGAGCCAATGTCTTACCCACTTAGCCACCATGATCCCGAATCGCAATTCAAGGCTTTATTTGGACTTAAATATATTCATACCTGTACAATACTGGACTTTGATGGATGGATCCATGCATCTGGTTTCTCTTTGAATCCTGACGCCAGTTGTAGACAATCAGGAGGATTTCTCTTATCAAAAACTTGCCAATGATCAGCCAACTTCTTGTTGAAATCTATTAATTCTTTCTTGGAATATCCTGACCCAACCTGAAATATTAGTTTAATTCAATAAGATGGAAAGAGAAAGTAGGGAGAGAGAGAGAGTAGGGAGGGAGGGAGAGAGAGAGAGTAGGGAGGGAGAGAGAGAGAGAGAGTAGGGAGGGAGAGAGAGTAGGGAGAGAGAGAGAGAGTAGGGAGGGAGAGAGTAGGGAGAGAGAGAGAGTAGGGAGAGAGAGAGAGTAGGGAGAGAGAGAGTAGGGGGAGAGAGCGAGAAATGGGTTTAACCTCCACTCACACAAGCCAGGTATTTTGGGACTAACATATGGTTTAATTCTTTTTTCAATAATTCACTTGTGTGTAGGGGTCTTTTAGCAGTGGGAGGAAGCCGGAGGACCCGGAGAAAACCCATGAGGTTTGACAGGTGTCAATAAGATAGAAATAATTCCAATCAATCCAGGCGCTGGCCAAGAAAGTTACTCAGAATTTTCCAGTGCGGTTGCCTCTTGTCAGTGGTGCTGGACTGAGGGTCAGTCAAGTACAGTGTCTAATGTGTTGGTGCACACAAAATAGAACCTTGAAGCGCAAGCCGATATGCCGTTTTCCAGACAAAATTCACGCTGAGCACACTGCATAGCTAGCGTATACTTGTTTGCCAGGCTCATATTGATTAACGATTTCAAGAATATATGATAAAGATAATTACAATTTTTTAGTTGTCATTTTTGACTGTCATCCCCAAAACTGTTGATCAAAAATATCTGAATATAGACAGAAAATGAAATGATTTTGAACTGTGCTAATGGAGACGGGCATACACCATACAGTGTGCTATGAGGGAAATTGGACCTGACAGTGGCACTACAGCCTACTTTTATATCGAATTCCAACTTTCGAGGGATGTACATGGGGCAACCGAACGACTTGACAGCAACCTCTTGCATCACTGACAAGGGGTAACCACGCCTTAAAATCTGGATGAACTTTATTGGCAAATGCAGGGATCAAACACCGGAACTCAAGTCTAACAAACCAGCGTCTTACCCACTTAGCCATCGTGACCCCAGTATAAATTAACACTATTATTGAATTCATGAACAGCATTTTGGTATATAGATATTCAAACTTTGAAACTAATTTCCTTACCTTGCAAAATGAATGAAAAACAGTCGGTTTCTCACCATCTTCACCAGGGACAGCCACAGCACACATGAAATGTGACATCATCCCTGACCTATGACCAACACCGAAATATCCACCGACGATCACAATGTCCAGTTCATCCATCAATCCACCAATATATTCCGGTTTAATTTTAAACCAGCCTCCCTTCCGTGTGTTAGGTTTATAAACAGATTCCGGATTTTTAACCATAATGCCTTCTTCTCGACCGTCTATCGCCTCGTTCAACGCATCCGCACAATCTTGACTGCAAAATGGAAAGTAATTAATAATAATAACTTTATTTAATGAGGATAGTCCCCTTAGCACAAGTGTACTAATTTTCAGATTCCTCCTACACTACAGTATGTGTAACATACAAATACAAAACAAAAAGAGACCCCCTCCCCCCTCCCCCAAAGCAAAAACAACAAAAATAAAGTAATAACCATTATGAAATAAAACATGCAGCTATTTGAAATTAAAAATAAATATAGGCCTTTATAGGCCTGGAATGTTATCTAAATTATTATTTAGACATTTATTAACTTGACAAGACCATATATAAATTATTAATTAGACATTAATTAACTTATCCATAATCAACTTGCGATGTCATCGCTAGTCTGCGATATTTACTGGATTAGGATCCGATTTGCTGCTCAACTTTCATTCATGATTAAATCATAAAACGGATAATGTTTTTTATCATAAAACCTAATCGCTGATCAATTTGACTGAAATTTTCAGCAAATTCCCTTTATCGTACCGACTTTAGTAATGATGATCAAGGCTAGACCAAAATTTCAATTGCTGATCAATTTGACTGAAATTTTTAGCAATTTTCCTTGAAAATATCTAGTTTTAACTATTATAGTGAGAACTGCCAGCTCTTTATCTAATCTCCCATAATGTTTGTATAATGTAATGCATCACAGGCCCGGATCCAGAATTTCGTTGAGGGGGGGGGAATACATCGGAGCAAAGGGTAATCATCAGAGTGCCGCATGCATTAGTGGTTTAGATTGATCCGCACCTGCATCATCGTTAATTTCTTGCTGGTATTTATTTCTTATTTTATAGTAAGCACCACCAAGGCACTTCAAATATACAATACTTACTTATTGTGCGCCTCTTTAACACTACTAATTAGGAGTCTTCCTTCAGTGGGATTAAAAACTTTCTCGATGTATTTTAAACGTTCTCGAAGAGGTAGATTGGTTAATACTTTATCATTAAATAATAATATATCAAATACTTGTAAACAAGCTTGATATCCCTTTGTCTCCGCAAGCTCTTTAGATTTAATATCAAACTTCTCAGCTTTTGTACCTGTGTTAAAAAAAAATATAAAAGATAGTAAGCTGGCACTGCCAGGCAGGATACGCCCACATTTTCGAGACATGGTTAGAGAACAAGCAAAACCGAAAGTGATTTTTCCTACAATCAAAGGCTATAATTCATTAAATTATAATTTGATATGCGCAAATATCGAAAAGACTCAAGATCTTTAGGTTATAAACATGCATTTCGAATTTCATCAAAATCAAATTAAAATTGTGACCTATACTGGCTCCACAACCTTGATATAACATATTTTTACACTATTAGCGTACAAACGGTGGCCATTTTGTCTGGCAATTATGGTCCGATTTCCCTGAAATTCAAACTCAACCTTACGTATGGTTTAACGGAGATAGAGTCAAGCGTTTTTTTAAATCTGATAATAATCGTGACCTCCAGAGGGACCATAGGCGATTTTGCGTATAATCAGGGGCCATAATTCAGAAAGTTACAATCCGATATGCGCAAATATCGAAAGGAACCAAAATCTTTGGGTTATTACCATGCATTTCAAGTTTCATCAAAATCGAATTAAAATTGTGACCTCTACAGGGTCCACAACCTTGATATACCATTTTTTAACAGTATTTGCGAACGAATGGCGGCCATTTTGTATGACATTTTTGGTCCAATTTTTCCGAAATACGAACTCAACCTTCCTTAGGGTATAACGGTGATATAATCAAACGATTTTATAAATCAGATAATTATTGTAACCTCCAGAGGGACCACAAGCAAAACCAAGACGATTTTGCGTATAATCAGGGGCCATAATTCAGGAAGTTACGATCCGATATGCGCAAATATCATAAGGAACCAAGACCTCTGGGTTATAACCATGCATTTCAAGTTTCATCAAAATCAAATTAAAATTGTGATCTCTACAGGGTCCACAACCTTGATATACCATTTTTTAACAGTATTTGCGTACGAACGGCGGCCATTTTGTATGGTAATTTTGGTCCGATTTTTCCGAAATTTGAACTCAACCTCCCTTAGGGTGTAAGGGTGATATAATCGAACGGTTTTTCAAATCGGATAATAATTGTGACCTCCAGAGGTACCACGAGCTAAAATAGGTGATTTTTCGGACAATCAGGGGCCATAATTCAGAAAATTACGTTCCGATAGGCGCAAATATCGACAGAAACCAAGATCTATGGGTTATAAACATGCATGTAAATTTTCAATAAAATCGGTTCAAAATTGTGACCTCTATAGGGTCTACAAGCTAAAAACGTGATTTTTCGTACAATCAGGGGCCATAATCCATGAAGTTTTGATCCGATACATGCCTATATCGAAAGCAGCCGAGATCTTATGGGGATAAACCTATATTTCAAGTTTCGTCAAAATCGGACAAGAATTGTGACCTGTAGAGGGTCCACAAACAATTGTGGACGGACGGACGGGGGCGACGACATAATACGTCCACATGAAAATGTGAAATATCCGAATATAAAAAGTTGTACACAAAAAAACCCATCATGAAGATGTCGATGGTGATCTCAGTTCTGGAACTAGATACATATGGCAGGAACAATAGTGTTTAAAAAAATTTATAAAACGGCTGCCACTAAAACCATCATTATTTTAATCCAACGTTTCGTAGGTAAATATAACACTACATCATCAGGGTAATTCAAATACTAACTGAAAGGCAAGTAATAAACTCAATGACATCACAAAAATCCTTAGTTACGTAGATATACAAAATCAAAAATCTATGACGTCATAGTTAGCAACAAGGAAAATGAAGTTAGTTTCACAATAAAAGGCCTATTATAGATAATTATCATTAAATTTAATCAGATATTAAAAATTGTAGATTCTAAAAAAATAAAATAAAATAAGTTAAACATGCATTATTCAAGAGCTAAATCTGCCTAGTGCAGGTCTTTATTTGGGCATGAAATGTTTTCTAAAGTATTAATTAGACATTAATTAACTGATCCAGGCCTTAATCAACTTTGGATGGCATCACATTACTCCAATATTAAACAGATTAAAACGTTTTTAGTGATAAATCAAATATGGCGGTCCAAGACGCTTCGAGTCTTAGCTCTGATCAACCAGGTCCGTGGTTGAAATTATTGCACACATCGGCCAAATCTTTAAATGCCAATATCTTCGCTTACAATAGAGTAATTTGAATGAAATTTTCAAATTGTTCATTTTACATCACCTACTTTCGAACTATTATAGCAAGAATGGCTAGTTCTTATCTATATCTTGAATAATGTAACTTTAAGCAGGCGGTAAGAAAGGTGGGAGATTGTTATGTACAGAAGAAAGTTTCAAAAGTAGGATTATAATTATTTGGAGAAGTTTTTTATAGTATCTGGGTTATGTTCATTCAGACCATTAGGCCACACAGTGTTCAGTCTATGCATCCATAGAGATTCCGCAATATTCAGTTGTTTCCGATCTTCATTATATACTTGCTGGAGAATGGTACATGTATAGATAAGAACTAGCCATTCTTGCTATAATAGTTCGAAAGTAGGTGATGTAAAATGAACAATTATCTATAATAGGCCTTTTATTGTGAAACTAACTTCATTTTCCTTGTTGCTAACTATGACGTCATAGATTTTTGATTTTGTATATCTACGTAACTAAGGATTTTTGTGATGTCATTGAGTTTATTACTTGCCTTTCAGTTAGTATTTGAATTACCCTGATGATGTAGTGTTATATTTACCTACGAAACGTTGGATTAAAATAATGATGGTTTTAGTGGCAGCCGTTTTATAAATTTTTTTAAACACATGAAAATGTGGGCGTATAAAAACATTATTATCAAGGGCCCTGTTTCTCAAAATATTAACTAAAGATAAAATCCAAATTTTAGAAGACGCTTCAAATTTGATTGGCTAAGCATTTAAATCAATGTAATATTATCCAATGAAATTACTAAATTTGAATTTTTATCTTAGTTAAAATTTCGTGAAACAGGCCCATGTTCATTCATATATGGTTGTTCTGGTCTTTACCAATATTGACTACGTTATCTTGATGGGGAATGAACAAATTATATAATTATGTTAGAAATGATATGGCAATTGTGTGCAAATAGGGGAGCCACAGTTGATAAGTGGGTAAGATGCCGACACGCTAGCCTGCAGGTTGCATGTTCGATTTCATTCATACATTTCAGAGAACAACAAATTATATAATTACGGCTTACAGGAACTAGTAGTAAGTAGTAAAGTGAGAAATGATATGGCTACTGTGTGCCAATAGCGTTGAAAACTGCACCGAAATCATGTAATCTTTTCCAATTGAGAGGAACACAAAAATTCAAGGTGTGCAAAAACACTAAACCCATACACAATGTACGTAGTTTCTTCTGCTTTTTGAAAGGGGGCGCAAAATCACTACACCCACGACCCAGTTCTTCATTTTTCTGTTTTTCTTATCCCCTGCGGGCCACGGAGAAAAAATATGTCTTTTTTTTATGTCAACATATTTTTCCATGGGCTATTAAATATTTTTATTACCATATGTTTTTGTTTCTGCGTGATATCCTAACATCTCTCCATCCAATATACAACATTTCACTCCTGGTTTAAAACAATTGGTGATATATGGTGTTAACGACCCATCATACGGATTACTACCAAATACATGGGTGTACTCTTTACCGCTAAAAAACAAGTATCATTTTTGAGAAAAACTTGACAAAAATTCATGTACGTTTTATGGTGAAATAAAATGAAGTGAAATGAAATGAGATTTAACGTCCTGTAGTTCTGCTCCTAAACTGGGCATATGCCATACAGTGTGCTATGACGGAAATTTTGCCCAGGCAGCTGCACTAGGGCCTACTCTTATATAGAATTCCAACTGAAAGGGGATCTTTTATGTTTACGTCAATGTATACAAGGGACCTCAGTTTTTGTTCCCATCAAAACGACAAGACAGCTGTCCTTGTCAGGCCCTTTTTCTTGCATCACTGACAAGGAGAACCCACGTCCTAATGAACTTTCTCAACCAATGCAGGGATCGAACAAACGTCTTACCCACTTAGCCACAGCAGCTTCCAACAAAGGCGAGAGAGAGAAATGTGGTTTAACGTCCACTTGACACAAACTAGGTCATTTCAGGACTAACATATGGTGTTGGGCATTGGGGTCTTTAGCAGTGGGAGAAAACTGGAGAACCCGGAGAAAACACACGAGGTGGGTCCCAATAAAGGAAGTGATATCAGATGTTATATGTTACCTTCTAGAGAAATATTTATAAGCTTCATCGTTTTTGTGTAATAACATTCTTTCCCCATCAAATTTTGTTTCTATAAAATACATTTTACCATCCATTAATTTCTCAACCTGAAATTAAAATTAAATATCTGCCTTAAAAGTTTCCCATGATTTCTTTTATAGGACCTATGGACATAACGCACAGACTAGGCTATTCATGACCCTGAACCTGTGCAGTTACTGATATGATGGTCACTTAAGCCAAGTTTAATCTGATAACATGTTGTTGACACATACAATCAGCTATGTTTTGGTTCTATAACTCCACCTGAAATTTCCAAATTAAATATCTAGGTATAACAAGCACAAGACTTCATCGCAGACTACTTGGAATTATGATGTCGAAGTCTGAGGATTGATATAAAACTGAACAATGAGAGAGCGACACAAACTAGGTATTTTCGGGACTAACATATGGTTTAATTTTATTTCAATAATTCGCTTGCACGTAGGGGTCTTTAGCAGTGGAAGGAAACCTGAAGACCCGGAGAAGACCTTTGAGGTTGGACAGGCGACCTTACCCCTCATTACCTACAACCAGGGATTCGAATCCACGCCAGTTGAATCAATGACAAACCTTACGGTTACCCGCATGCAAGTCTAATTGACCGATCCCCCCAGACCTTGCGAGAACAGAAAGAAGTGGAATTAGACGTTTTAGGTGTAACAGTAAGCATAGACTACCTTCTGCAATTTCCCCCGTCTAAAAACAAGTACTAGAATTGAATTTGATGATCTTACCTTTTCTGGAGAACCTCGTTCACCTAACATGGGCGTAAAAGGTGAGAAGATTGATATTCCAATTTCATGAGCTCGTACAGCTGGATCTCGTAACAACCGACATACCTACACAAAAAATGAAATGAGAAATGAAACAAAATAGGGTTTTACTTGCTACAATCTTGTGAGGTTGTAGAGTCGCATCACAACTGACATTCCTGGATGAAAAATGGAATCAGTTACAAACGGAATGAAATGCAATAGGGTTTAATATGCTAATTTTTTGCACCATCTGGGTGAATGAAGATGACATACACGTCATGCGTAGCTAAGTGGGTAAGACTCTGGCTCGCTAGTCTGGAGGTTGCATGTTAGATCCCTGCATTGGCCAAGAAAATTTATCAGAATTTTCCGACGTGGTTTCCCTCTTGCCAGTGGTGCAGGATAGAGGGCCTGACAGGGACAGTTGTCGTGTTGTTGGGATGGGTTGATGTGCATGTTAAAGTTCCCTTGGCAGTTGGAATTTAGTAGTTCTTAGTGCCGCTGCCCGGGCAAAATTCATGCTAATTAATCCAGTGGAACACCATGATCAAGCATGGGAAGTTCTAGTTAGAGATTAGCCACCAGAAATGAACTAATAAAAACATATCTGAATACATGTAGTTCCACAGAAATAAAAAGGTGGCATACATACCTTTCATTGTTTCAAAATCTTTACACCGATGTCACAAACGAGCGAAACAATAACATTATGTAAATAAGACCATATCCATGCAAATGAGGCTAGATTAATGCATATTTAACATAAAGGGTTTTAAAAATTATTGCATTTAGTAGCATATTTATATGGAGCAGAATTGATGACATACTTTATTTGTGTAGGTAACCGTGAAGTAAGTGTATTAACATGTACATGACCAGGTTAAAAGTTAAGAATTATATCATGAATTCTGCTCCATATTTTTTGTGGTAGTGGTTCGGGCAATATTGGATACCTCTAGTCAAAGAGCATCTCCATTAAGCATGCATTTTAAAATTTCCCTTAGGTGCTTGCTTAATACAAGTTCTACTGTACATAACTATAGTAGTTTACCTTTTCTAAATTATTGTTTACATTATATAATTCCTCAGCGTCTGCATGATATACCGACAACATGGACGCCTGACTCAAACCAACTTTTAACTCCTTCACAATCATTCTTATCAGCCACTTCTGTTCGACAGCTGATAAATTCTTCAGAAGATGGAGAATATTTTTACGAACTGGTTCCTTTTTCTTGGCTGCATTATTATTTGCAATGGCGTCTAGACAATCGTTGACTTCCTGTATGGTTAATGTTCCTTTATCCGGACATCGGTTCTTTAAGACGTAAAAAGCTACGTTAGCGAAGTCTCCAGCTTCCTGAAACAGAAAAACAAGGTTTAGCATTTTCCTAGATTCTACCCGGATTATCGCCCTTATATAAAATTATTTGATGTTCTAACTTATGACCTCAACTGGAAAACTATCGCCATTGAAGAGATGACCACTGTCAATATAAGTCCCATCATTTTTGTTACGTCTTTTGTTTAAAACATTTTTTTACATTTTTAATGAAGCATGTACCATAATAGATCCGGGACTGTACAGCGCAGGAATTCACTTGATTTGATATTTGTTTATTTTTTGCAATGTCTATTTTCTGTCTTGTTCGCAATATACCTTGTCTTAGTCCCAAATTTTGTTTTGCATGGACTTTTAACACTTTTTCTCTCACTCTTTCTCAAATTCTACACCCTCAAACTGTTTTAATATGAATATCTTACCCCTCTAACTGTTTTGGGAGCTTTAAAATTCAACAGTTTTGTGGCATCAGGACTTTCTTTTCCTAAACACAGGACTTCAATCAACAGCTTGGCCAGCATATGCTGGAAAATACATAGTACAATTATGATAATATTGTTTAAAATGAGCATGATTATAAGCAACCATCTATTCAGTGGCTTCAGCAGATGACTCGAGACACAACCTGATTAAAACACAGATCCCATTTCGTATGGTTTTTTATTGTTCCAAATCTTATTTTATTTGTCTGTACTTCTCTAGGATCTGGAAGAGTTGTTATATAACTTGGTTCTGGATGGCGCGATGGATTAACCAATGAAACCATCTGCTACAGCAACTTTTTATCTTGCGATGCACGAAACTGTGAGTAAACTAAAAGAAACGTCAACGCTGATTGATTCATCAATGTCTGACATCATAGGATCTAAACCTGATCATAAGACCCCTGACATGAACTTCCAGCACAACTGGTAAGATCTTCATATAGTGTAGGCCATTGAAAGTATTAAAAAAATGAAACAAAATATAGATCTGTATTTTTAATAAGATTGGTTGGAAACCGTAATGATAAATAAATTAGGGGGTCTTGCCATCAGCATTATACATCTGAATCCTCACATTACAAAAAGTCTTCAAATTAGAGCTGGGCGATATTTTAGTTTTTTGATATAAAACTGTCACAGAAATAAAAAACGTCAAAAATACCGTCTTCAGAAAAATACCGAAAAGCCAAATGTACTGCAATATATCACGATTTTAATTATTGTGGATGATATTTAACATAAATATTAGAAATATTTCTTCCTTTTTATGTCATTTAAGATATTTTATTGCTTTATGATAAAAAAAAAATACTGTTATAAACTCCTGAGTGTTTAATCCATGAAGTTTGCAAAACCCACAAAAGAGCCAAATTAATTTTTATTTTTGTTAAAAAAAATTGATAACAGAAAAGTAGATCCTTTGATTACCTCTTTAATACCATAAGCCAGTCTTTCTTTATCTAAATGAGGTAATAATAGTCTCATTGCTGGGTAGAAGGAATCAGGCTGCAAGAAAAAAAATAACAATTTAATATCTACAATTCATTATCTTGATGTATTCTGATTGTGTGAGAACCTCAAGTCTTTGTTTTGTCAACTCAAATGCATACATGTAGTTCTAAAATTGTTGCATCTGATGGCTTATTACTTATGATGATACATGCATTCTGGTCATCTTAAATCACACACTCCATGCATTTATAAAACTATTTTCTTTTAAAAGGCCACCATATCGGCTATATAGGTACATTTCATTTGATGTAGTCCCTACAGTGCACCATACGTTGATGTAACATGTACATTACAGTGTTAACTGCCAGGTAACTTATTAAATGATTTGTACTATGCTTTTTGGTAATAAAGTTATATATTTTTATATAAATTTTAACAGAATATGTTTTTAATTTGATGTTTGAGGTACATTTACCAGTAATTCAATGTTCCAGAAACCATAATAAAAAGCGAAGCTCTAAGGCATCGTGCAAAGCGCAGTGCTTGAGCAAAGCTATTTTCCGGTAACAAAGGGGCGTTACGAAAACTGTGACCCACAGACTGTTGAAAAAAAAAAAATTCAGACCGTAACCAGATACGCTGCGTAAAACTGGCAATGCACATGCCAACTTACCAGAACTATTTCTATGGTACCCGTTCAATTAATGACGTCACATATGTTTGACGTCAAAGAAAATAATTCTCACATTTTTTTTGCGCTTTTTTAAAACAAAATTATTATTATCATTATTCCAATATTTGTATCAGCTTCGCTCTACTCTCTTAGACTTAATGGAGTGCCTGTTACATAATAAATTAAAAAAGAATCTGTTTGCAGCAAATAACAAGCAAATTTAGAGTTAAAGCGTTGATCATCTCACCAAATCAGGATTATCAGCATGTAATTCAGTGTGATAATTTCTCCACAAATCAACAAACTCTTTCAGAACTTTCTTCTTTTTATCATTTCCTTGAGTTTTGCTAATTTTTTCTAACAAACCACACAACTCTGCAAATCCAACTTTTGACGCCACGGTCGCTGGATCCATAGAAGAAGTCGCCATCTTTTTCTTTCTAAAGTTATTATTTGATGGATTGTTGCAAATCAACTGTCATGTTTTTTTTAGACAATACGAAGAGAATTGTGCAAGTTACTTGATTTAGTCTTATTTATTATTTACATGGACGACCATTTTGATCTCCATACACACGAAAGTCGAGAAGGGAAATAACTCTTGAACTTATGACAAGGTTATCAAGCCTTAAATAGCACTAGCAGACGACGTTGTTTTCAGAAAGTAAGACGTTCAGAGAAGAAATGGACGCAGATTTTATAAAAGAAGGAACAGCCAACGAGAATGGTGTTAAAAAGGATATTGGATTATCCAAAGTTGTAGCTAAATGTGAAAATCCAGACTTGCTCATAGAAACCATTGATAGTTGGAATAATGTTAGTTATTTCCAAGAATATTTTATCGCAGTTGAATATGATATTTCATTTATAATTTTAAATTATTTATTACTATTTAATCTAGTATTAGGTCTGAAAGTGCCAATTCGTCAAATTTCATGCACACAACACTTTAGTCTTCTAAATGTTTGTTGGCATTGATCGAATAGCTCAAGTCCAGACATTCAGACATTTTTATTAACTAGGCCTAGTAGTTAGGGTGACCACCTTTACTTTACTATATTGTCCAATATTGCAGGACATTTATGAAAAAATATATTTTGCTCGTAAACCCTGTTTTTGTCCGCTGAGCCGTTCATCCGATCGCCGAAGGCGTGAGACTGCAAGAAATGTTTTGAAAACTACAAACCCGGAAACGCCATTCCCAGCAATCTGACACAAAAAATATCTGATTTTGTAGTCATAACTTGTGATTTTTTTCTTCAATGCATAACAACACAAGACAGTTTAATCAAATACTAAACATAAAATAGACCATTGAGACTATAGATTAAAGCATATTACTGCATAGATTAGAAACCTTCCACTGTGTGAGAAATTGCGGGACATTTTGACTGGGTTTGAAGATTTTGTGGGACGCAGGACTTTGGAGTGTTTTGCGGGACTGTCCCGCAAAATGCAGGACGGGTGGTGACCCTAATAGTAGTACATATTTATATTGTCACATCAAAAATCCCAACTTCAGATACTGTGTGTGCAGACATATTAATCTAATGTTAATTTAGCTTAAAGGGACTGTCCCGAATTGAACAGAGCCTCAAAAATAATAGCCGAGAACGTATGAAATTTGAACGCCAAAATATAGAAGAATGGTGTATATACCCAGACTCAAGATTTCAGCTCAAAATATTGAGTCGCTTGGACGTGAGCGTTAAAACAGCTTATCCGGACACGTAACCTTTTTAAGATTTCGTGTCAATTCTTTCGTTAAGTGACCCGATAATCGATTCCTGTTCCTTTAGAGGTCTATACAGTTAATGGCCCATGTGCTGTACTTGATTACAAAAGGTAAATTTCACCGACACATTATTTTTATAAAATAAAAGTCTGGTTTTATCAAATCATCGCATAATACAACTTGGGACACCGGACTCCATTTCAAGATGAAGACTGGTGGGTTTAAGTTGTTTGAAAACGTATCACATATATTGAGTTAGTTGCTCGGCCCTAAGGTAGAGGATTTTAAGGGATTTTAACACAAAATTAAGCAGTTTTATTCTCAAAAACATTATCGGGATTGACCCTTTGATGCAATTTTACTTTTTTTTTCTTCAGGAACACCAGAAGCTAGTTAATGCTTTTAAAACTTTACAAGACAAGATGGAAGTGATGGTTCATGAGAAAGAGAAGAAAGATCAATCCAATAGCAGTCTCATAAATGGTGAGGACTGTTTACTGGTGGATCAGCTCACGCTCTTATTTCTTTCATAAGTGCCAGCCTTGACTGATTGACAATGAAATATGAAATGTGCCTTATTATGGTAGTCACAGGGGTGGGGGGATTGCTGAATATGCCCGAATTGTTAGGCATGTGCGCACTGTATCACAAAGTATGTCATTGAGTCAACTGGCAAGGTTTCGATTCCCCGGTTATCCATACCTGTGGGTTTTCTCCGGGTCCTCCTCTTCACACAGTCATTTGGGGATTTTATTTCACTAATTCACTTGCGCGTAGGGGTCTTAAGCAGCGGGAGCAAACCGGAGAGCCCAGAGAAACCCCACAAGGTTGGACAGGCATCCCTACTCCTTGTCACGTACAACTCAGGATTCAAAACCACGCCAGTTGACTCAATGACATATGGAGAGAGAGAGAGAAATTGGTTTTAACATCCACTCGCCACAAACTAGTTCATTTTGGGACTAAAGTATGGTTTTCAATATATTTTTCAATAATTTGCTTGCGCGTAGGAGTCTTTAGCAGTGGGAGGAAACCGGAGTGCCCGGAGGAAACCAACAAGGTTGAGAAGGCGCCCCTATCTCCATGTCACATACGCTCACACTAGGACTCGAAACCACAGTGGCACTCTAGACCACTAGGCCATCTAAACCCCCTCTAATGACATTTGGCCACCCAACCCCTCTGAACAATCTTATAACAATCACAGATGGTGGTACGTCCATCAATTGCCTTACTCACAGAGCAATCTTTAATTATAACAATTAGCTTCAGAAATGGTCATAGAAGTGAAGTCATCAGTCATTGAACTGCAGTGATTCAAAAGATGCTCCATTAGTCACACAAAAATTGTGAATTGTAATGTCCGTTACTGCTTTGGTATTTTTTGTGTATGATTTAAAATGTTATAATTATATATTTCAGAAACAGAAGATTTTCTTGAAAGTGTGAAGAATTCTCAGCCACTGTTACAGAGAATCAATAATCTAGATGGTGAGTGCAGAGTTGAATATCTGAATATTTGAATATCTGAATATTTGAATATCTGAATAGTTGAATATCTGAATAGTTGAATATCTAAATAGAGTAGCTACCAATCCACTAAATGGTTAATTTTGTCTGCGTACGTTGATGCCGATGGGCCATTTTTTTTTAATTAGGGGTATGTTGGGTGGCCGAATAGTTGATGCGTGTGCGTTGTAGTGTGGTAGGGTGATTTTAATTAGTTTATGGGTATTTTAATATGATCACAATACTAATGTAATTTTAAGTAATATGTCACACGTCAATGCATCTTTAAACTATCCTGTTCTGTACACTCTTCTTAGGTAACCAGTGACTGAGTGAGTTAAAACTCATCATCTACTCACTGGGATGCAATTTTCACCTTTGACCCAAAGGTTTCTTGGATTTGTATCTCCTATCTCCTTGGTCACTCTTAAATAGAATTTAGTAGAGTAAGGTTGTATGTTTCTTCCAACCTTTATGTCAGTTTTATACTAAGAGTCAGTATTAGTAGTGTCGATTGTTATTTTCATCAATCGTGTGTATTGGCGGAATCATTTGTCTACAGATTTATTGTTTACAGTTTAAAGGTATGTGTTGCTATTTGTTTTATCAGTTTTATATATATTTCATTTGTCTTTGTTCAGTTGGCGGACATGTTGGTTTTAAGTAAAGTAATCTGGTTTTATAATTACATTCTGTAAATACATTGCATACAGTCAATAATGGTAACGCTATTTAAAGCATTTCGCTTTAATAACATATTATATACAGAGCATATAAAGGTACTTCACCTAATTGCAGTCTCTGGCTACTTCATTCAAAACCCCTTCATGGGTAAGAACATATTATTTATTATTTGTAAGATTAATTGGTTATATCTGCATTTTTCATGCTGGTTAGCAGGAGGTAGTTTCCCTTTAATGTATTTATGTAGCTTAAGTATAGGTATAAGTAGTATTTAGAATAACGATTTTAGTGTTAATATGTAATATATTATTTTAATGAATAAGAATGAATTGATTTTATATGTTTGATTATGATATTTATACTATAATTGTATAATTTCAGGGTTTTTTTGTTACCATTTAGTAATAAACTGCTGTTTCTATTGAACCCTTGGTGTGGTTATTTTCCTCAAATTTGACCCCCTACAACATTTGGAGCCCGATAAGGGACTACAGCATTGGAAATCTTATGAAAAGTACAACGCCTGGAGTCCAGTAATGGTTTATGGTACTGGTATATAAAACAGTAATGGTGTTAATATAATCGCCTCAACAGTGAGCTCACACGCGTGCGCGTTCGCGAGATCAGCTTTAAATCAACGGATAGTGGCAGTACAGTGACATTAACTTTATTTGTGTGTGTTTATTTCTGTGTTTCATATTTGGATCATTATAAGGATGTCGATATAAGGTTCGTTAAAATCTATTTAATTTTCATATATATATGTATTGATATGTGAATTATCTCCCTTACAAGTTACAATAAGCTTATTATCTATATTTATTGACTTAAGTAAATTTAGATTTATTAGGTAATTTCTACATAAATTAGTTTATTTAAAATAATATTTCGTGCTAGGTAGCCTAATTAGTAATCCTATAGTATTTGAATTAAGTCCTATTTACGGGAAATTGGATTAAGAACATTTGAAATTTTGTGTCCCTAAAACTTCAGCCATTTTTGTTTACATTTTCAACTTCCTGTTAACCTACATAAGCTATTTCCTGTTAACCTACATTTTTCAATTTCCTGTTTACCCAATGCATTCACTTCCTGTAAGTTTGCATACTTATTTTAAAAAAAAAACAAAACAACATTCTACATTTACATTAGGTAATAAACATAGTACATATTTCAAACATTACATAAATTTATACTTGTAAATTAGTTTTGTTTTCAGAATTAGTATTTTTTCATTTTCAGACTTTGTAAATTTAACCTTACTTTGGTCTCTATGCTATGCTAATGTGATTTTCAGATTTTGGATTTTGTTATTTTGATTTTTTTGTTTTTTTTGAATTTTGGACTTTGAAAATTTTCAGTATTTGAACTTGTGTTTGACTTGAAAGTTTTTGTTTACATTTGAGTTGATTGTCAATTGAAAGTTTTTTGGTGTATTGAAGTTTGGACTTGGGTTTGTTGGAATTTATTTTAAACATTGATCGTTCGGCATTCATGTTTTGTTGATATTACTTCATTGTTTATATTGTTTTGACTTTTCATTTTGTACTTATACACTTGGAAAGTATATATTCTACTCTGATCTTTATTTTTCCGTCTTCATTCCGTCTTATAAGTATACCATTGCACTTAACTTAACCACTAACTAACAACCTGCACTTGCATATTTATTTAATTTATATGGAGGGTTGGGTTTGAATTTGTATATCATATTGCTGAATAGTTTTTGATTTGATTGTGGGATTTACTTGTCAGTTTGGTATTTCGAATTTTGTTTCGAAATTATTTTCAGTTTATACTGTTTTGATTTGATTGTATTTTTGTTGTTTTAGTTGGTCGTTTGATTACCAACTAATGCGTTTTACTGTGTATTTTTGGTGAATATATCCAGCATATCGAGTTTATTGTTTTCCTGATTTCAACGTAATAGTGTACTTCATCCTACGTCTTCAAGAAACAACAACTTAGAGTATTTCATCGTTGGATTGCGTGCGTTTTCTTATTTTTTTAGTTTTAGATTTTGATTATTTTGTGTGTTTTTCTTCAACATGGCAACCGGTGGATCACATGAAAACCCCGACAGCACCTTGTCCGAGGAAGAGAAACATAATTTAATTGATGCGTTTTCTGATTTGGGGGTTAAACCTAACACAGATTCACCAGAACAACTCATTGACTGGATGTACGGCTATCTTAAGTCTAAGGGAAAAGTAAAAGATGAACCATCTGAAGATTTGCATTCATCAAACACCTCAGGAAATGTTTCTGCTCCACCAGCTGACAAAGTTCGTTTTGCTCCACAACTTCCTCGTGTTTCTACCTTTTCAGGTGATCCGTCCAGCAAAGGGGATACATCGTTCGACTTGTGGAGATTCGAGGTTATGAGTCTTTTGAAAGATCGTCAACACAGTCCAGATTCCATCAAGATGGCTGTTACGAAATCGTTGAAAGGTGAGGCAGCTCGAGTAGCAATGCGTTTAGGTCACAGTGTGTCTACAAGAACTTTGGTCGACAAGCTTGAAGGTAGGTTTGGCGATGTCCAGCAAGGCCAGTGTTTGCTATCCCAGTTCTATTCAACCAGCCAAGCACAAGATGAGACTGTTTCCAAGTGGGCGTGTAGAATTGAGGATCTTCTTGATAGAGCCCGAGAAGAGGGTGAAGTTGACATTGATACCTTTGACTCAAAACTTCGTGCAAAGTTTTGGAGTGGACTCCATCAAGATCTAAAGGACAGATCAGCCCATAAGTACGACCGTATTACAGATTTTGAAGATCTTTTAAAAGAAGTACGTCGGATAGAGCGAGATACTGTCATAGCCTCATCACCTACGCCTAAACCTGCTCCAAGATCTCACATAAAGATGGTGCAGCAACCTGCAGAGGATGATTTACGGACATTAGTAGCTAGCTTGACTGCATCAGTGCACTCTTTGCAGAATGAGATGAAAGAGATGAAAAGTGATAAGGAAAGACAACCCACACCTTTGTTTTCACCATCTCAGATGTCAACACCAAGACCATCTTCACGTCATAAACCACCGACAGTGTCAAAACAGCATCAGAAGCCTTCACCTGTAGCTGACAATTACAGATGTCACCGATGCGGAGAATGGGGCCATATTGCGCTAGGTTGCCGAATGATACTGCCGGATTTAAACTAGCAAATGTCTCTGTCGCGGGACAGCCAGAAGACATGGATATTTTAAGTCCCAAGAATGTTATTGGACATAGTAACACCACAGTCATCAAATTAAACAGTCAGGTATGTTCTGGGTTATTAGATACAGGATCTACAATTTCTACAGTGTGCCTATCATTTTTTGAGAAACACCTCAAGTCAGACGATTGTTGTTTAACTCCACTAGAACAGCTAATAGTTATAGAAGGTGCCGGAGGACATACTTTGCCATATTTAGGATGCGTTTCTGTGGCAATACAGATACCCAGTTTAAAATCAAAGATCATCGACTGTTTGTTTCTTGTTGTTCCTGATACACCATTCCACAGCAATACACCAGCTCTAGTAGGAACCAACGTTTTGAAGCCGATGCTAAACCAACTGCGAGCTGAGGGTCATAACTTTTTACAACACTCTGATTTACCAGATATTTGGAGTATGACATTTCGGTGTATGCAGGTACAAGAGAAAGAACACAAGAACAGCGCAGGAATAATCAAATGTACAGAGGAGTCATCAATTGTGCTGAGCAGCAACAAGTCCATCTGCATAACTGGAAAGATTGACAGACTGAATATAACTCGTCGCCAACGCTTACTTTTTCAGCGGTCACCTGATTCGCTGATACCTTCTTCAGTAGAAGTGACACCTACGCTTTTAGAGGTGTATCCTGATGAAGAGGGGAAAGAAGTGTTGGTGCAGTTATCCAATCTGTCATTGAATCCAGTTAGGATTTATCCTCATTCCATCCTCTGTGAGTTACAGATAGTTGACTTGGTAAGAAAAGCATCTGTTAACAGTATTCTACCAACTACATCTACCAATGAAGAAACATCTAGTACTGGTACATTTCTGGATAACATTGACCTTTCATCGTCAGCCTTGACCGAGGAACAGCTCGAGTATTTCAAGAACTATCTTATTGGTTGGTCAGCCATATTTTCTCAGGGAGACAACGACATTGGTAGCATCAGTTTGGTGAAACACAAGATCAATCTAACTGACGATGTTCCATTCAAGCAACCTCATCGACGAATACCACCTGCAATGTATGAGGAAGTAAAAGATCATCTTCAAGACTTGATTGAAGCTGGTATTATTCAACGTAGTTGCAGTCCTTATGCATCACCAATAGTTCTAGCCCGGAAGAAAGACTCATCGCTTCGTATGTGTGTAGACTACCGGATGCTGAACAAGAAGACCGTTCGTGATGCCTATGCGTTACCACGCATAGAGGAGATGTTGGACAACTTAGTTGGGTCGCAGTATTTCTCTGTAGTTGACATGAAGTCTGGTTACCACCAAGTCAGTATAGAGGAGGGAGATATACCAAAGACAGCTTTCACTGTAGGACCATTGGGATTTTACGAGTACAGAAGACTACCTTTTGGGCTTACTAACGCACCAGCTTCTTACCAACGGCTTATGCAAGATTGCCTTGGAGACCTGAATTGGAAGATATGTGCCATTTTCATAGACGATTTAATCATCTTCAGCAAGACCTATGAAGAGCACATCGAGAGGTTATCCCAAGTATTTGGTAAGCTAGCAGAACATGGAATTAAGCTGTCACCCAAGAAATGTGAATTTTTTAAAGAAAAGGTAAGGTATTTAGGTCACATCGTTTCAGCAGAAGGTGTTTGTACTGACCCGAAGAAGACAGACAAGGTAACTTCTTGGCCAACCCCTACCAATACAGATGAACTGAGACGTTTCCTTGGCTTTGTAGGATATTACAGACGGTTCATTAAGGATTTCTCCAAGACAGCAAAACCACTTAATGATTTGCTAGTTGGAGGACCAACTAAAAAGAAGAGGGGGAGAGCGGCTAAGGACAAAGAGAACAAATGGAAATGGGCTGAAGAACAACAAAGAGCATTTGACCAACTTAAAAGATCTCTTGTGGAACCACCTGTTTTGGCATATGCAGATTTTTCTCAACCATTTATTCTTCACACTGATGCAAGTGGACATGGTTTAGGTGCTGTACTTTACCAGAAGAAGGATGGCATGGAGAAAGTGATTGCCTATGCTAGTAAGAGTTTATCAAGATCGGAAAAGAATTACCCTGCGCATAAGTTGGAGTTTCTGGCATTAAAGTGGGCTGTAACAGAGAAATTTCATCAGTACCTGTTTAATAACACCTTCACAGTGTACACAGACAACAATCCTCTGACCTATATTTTAACCACTGCAAAGTTAGATGCCACAGGACACCGTTGGTTAGCTGCTTTAAACAACTACAACTTTACCATCCATTACCGCGCAGGCAAGAAGAATATAGACGCAGATGCCCTCAGTAGAATGATGCAAGAAGATTTTGAAGAAATAGACTTGAATGTTATTGGTGCTTTAAGGAACATTGACTTAGAAGATGGATTTATTCAAACAATCAGCATGTCTCACCAAGCAACACCAACTGCAACTGCATCAACAACACCTATTGTGAGAGATGATGAATGGGAGAAGAAACAGAGGGATGATCCATTACTAGCCCAGTTACACCATGACATTCAAGAAGGTAGACCAGTTAAGCGACGGAACTACTCACCTGAAGAAACTGCTTTATACAGGGATTTTGAACTCTTCGTTCTACAGTCTGGTGTTTTGTATAGACGCAGCCATGTATCAGGAGTAGAGACTTTACAGCTGGTGCTACCAAAGGCTTACAGAAATCTGGCGATGATAGGAATCCATGATGACATGGGACACCAAGGCAGGGACAGAACTATTGGTCTAGCTCGAGAACGTTTTTATTGGCCGAAGATGACAACGGACATAGAAACCTACATAAAGAACTGTTCTCGCTGCATCAGGAGGAAATCTTTACCATCAACCTGTCCACTGATTAACATCACATCGTGTCAACCGCTAGAGCTGGTGTGTATGGACTATATGTGTGTGGAGGAATCTCGTGGAGGCTATGACAGTATTCTCGTCATCACAGATCATTTCACCAAGTACACGCAAGCTGTTCCAGTAAGAAACACTACAGCCAAGACAACAGCCAAGGCATTTTTTGAGAACTTTGTCGTTCACTATGGGATTCCTCAGAGGATACATAGTGACCAGGGTCAGCAGTTCGAGGGACGTGTCATAAGGGAGCTGTGTCAACTTACTGGAATGCAGAAATCAAGAACAACACCATATCATCCACAAGGGAATGGTCAATGTGAGCGATTCAATCGGACTTTGCTCAATATGTTAGGTACTCTACATCCTGAACAGAAGTCTGATTGGAAAACTTACGTTGCACCTATGGTGCATGCGTACAACTGTACCAGTCATTCTTCGACAGGGTATTCTCCGTATGAGTTGATGTTTGGTAGGAAACCAACATTAGCTGTAGACGTTATGCTTGGACTCGTGGGGCGTAAAGAGGCCGTAAAAAGCTACAACGCCTACGTAGAATCCCTGAAGGAGAAACTGGAGTACGCGTACCTAACCGCTTCAGCCCTTGTGGATGATACGCAGCAGGAACAACGAAAGCGTTACAATCTAAGAGCCAGAAGTAACACCTTGGAGCCTGGCGATACAGTTCTAGTAAAGAGGTTAGCGTTCAAGGAGGGGAGGCATAAAATAGCTGATAAGTGGGAGGACAAACCATACAAGATCCTCAGAAGACCAAACCAGGATATTCCGGTGTACGAGTTGCAGGAATTAGGTGGAACCCGAAAGAGAACTCTGCACCGTAACCACCTTTTACCAATCAGCAGTCTTCCGATTATCGAACCAATCCATCGTGGTCCAACACCAAAACCAAGAAAATTACAACCACCAAAGGTGACAGAAATCACAGAACCGGACGAGGCAGAGAGTGACGAGGAGGAGCTTGTTTTTCTGGTGGAACGTGCAGATTTCCTGCACCCAGCTAGCCCACCAGTGTTACAGGTCACAGAGGATGTAGTGGAATCTGAACTTGATAATTCACATCAAGATGATGCAGACAGGCCTGATGCGTCAGTTTCAGATTCAGAGACATCGGAGGAATCACACTTGCCAGAAGATCCTACTCCTAGAAGATCAGGAAGGGAGAGAAAACAACCAGCCCGGTATAACGACTACGTCATGTCGCAGCAGCAACCAGTATCTTCTACTCCACAGTTTCGTGCGGATTTGGCGAAGTCTCTGTTACAAACTAATTTAATGAGTTTGTCACCTAATCATTTACAAGTTGTTTTAAATTCATTACCATCTTTGTGTAAGAGTCTGTTCCCGGATGTGTTTTATTAGTTTGATTGTTTAGTTTTAAATGTTAGGGACAACATTTTCCCAAAGGGAGGGAGTATGTGGTAGGGTGATTTTAATTAGTTTATGGGTATTTTAATATGATCACAATACTAATGTAATTTTAAGTAATATGTCACACGTCAATGCATCTTTAAACTATCCTGTTCTGTACACTCTTCTTAGGTAACCAGTGACTGAGTGAGTTAAAACTCATCATCTACTCACTGGGATGCAATTTTCACCTTTGACCCAAAGGTTTCTTGGATTTGTATCTCCTATCTCCTTGGTCACTCTTAAATAGAATTTAGTAGAGTAAGGTTGTATGTTTCTTCCAACCTTTATGTCAGTTTTATACTAAGAGTCAGTATTAGTAGTGTCGATTGTTATTTTCATCAATCGTGTGTATTGGCGGAATCATTTGTCTACAGATTTATTGTTTACAGTTTAAAGGTATGTGTTGCTATTTGTTTTATCAGTTTTATATATATTTCATTTGTCTTTGTTCAGTTGGCGGACATGTTGGTTTTAAGTAAAGTAATCTGGTTTTATAATTACATTCTGTAAATACATTGCATACAGTCAATAATGGTAACGCTATTTAAAGCATTTCGCTTTAATAACATATTATATACAGAGCATATAAAGGTACTTCACCTAATTGCAGTCTCTGGCTACTTCATTCAAAACCCCTTCATGGGTAAGAACATATTATTTATTATTAGTAAGATTAATTGGTTATATCTGCATTTTTCATGCTGGTTAGCAGGAGGTAGTTTCCCTTTAATGTATTTATGTAGCTTAAGTATAGGTATAAGTAGTATTTAGAATAACGATTTTAGTGTTAATATGTAATATATTATTTTAATGAATAAGAATGAATTGATTTTATATGTTTGATTATGATATTTATACTATAATTGTATAATTTCAGGGTTTTTTTGTTACCATTTAGTAATAAACTGCTGTTTCTATTGAACCCTTGGTGTGGTTATTTTCCTCAAATTTGACCCCCTACAACAGTAGCATAAAGTCTGTCATTGAGTGAAGTGGTGTGGTTTCGAATCCCTGCTCGTATATCGCAAGGAGTAAGGTCAACCCTTCAACCTTGTGGGTCTTATCTGGGATCTCTGAATTCCTCCCACTGCTAATGACCAAAATGAATCCAAGGTAGAGGATTATCTATCATTGTTAAATAATTAATAATTAATTAAGGTAGATTTTAACATTAATTAAGGTTAGACTGATAATGAAATTTGATATTTTGTAAAAAATTAAAATGTTGATCTACACGTCTCAAAGATTTATAAGTTATTGTGATTCATATTTCGATACTATTACAGAAGAAAATGAGAAATTGAAAGAAAATGTCAACAAGCTTCAACATCAAGTAGAAAATCTGAAAAAGGTATTTATATAATAGGTTCATTGAAAAAAAACACAAACACAATTTATGGATAACAATCACCCTGATCGGAATTACCACCACACTTAAATCAAGCGTGCGCGTTGTATCATAAGGTTGTCATTGAGTCAACTGGCGTGGTTTCGACTCCCTGTAGGGTTGTCTGTTCAACCTTGTAGGTTTACTACGGGTACTCCCGTTCCTCCTAGTGCTAAAGACCCCTACACACAGACAAACTATTAAAAGAAAATGACCTAGCTTGTGTTGTGTGGACGCTAAACCCAATTTCGCTCTCTTTTTTATTTGAAGACCAAAGGGGGGACAATTCTAATTTTTCTGAAGACTAAAGGGAGATAATAGGATTCTAGTAAACCTGATAACAATTTACACAAGTTTAGAAATTCTGCTACCACAATTCAAGGCCCTGTTTCCTGAACTTTTAACTAAAGATAAAATCCAAATTTTTGTAGATACTTCAATTTTGATTGGCTAAGCACTAAAATCAATCTAAAATTATCCAATCAAATTACTTAAATTTGGATTTTATCTTAGTTAAAATTTCGTGAAACTGGGCTCCTGTATAGTAAACTTGGGACCTAATGACAACATGTCATCATGAGTTGCATTTTTCCTAATATTTCAATTTGTTTACAGGAGAAATCAGAATTTAAAGAAGAAACACATCAGGGAAAAATCAAACAAGAAAAAATATACCAAGAAGAGGTCCGGTCTCTAAAAGATTTGTTTAATTTAGAAGGTAAAAATTTTGAGTGTGAAATGAAATGATTGGTTTAACATCCCACTATTGTGCTATGAGGGAAATTATACTGGGACAGTGATATTTCCTTCGACTCCTCATCGATTTCTAGACGTCTGAAACACAGAGAGAGAGAGATGGGGTAAAACGTCCACTCGACTCAAACTTAAATTTCATTTCAATAATTCCCTAGGAATCTTTAGCAGTGGGAGGAAAACAGAGGACTTGGAGAAAACCCATGAGGCTGGTCAGACGACTCTACTCCTTGTTACGTGTCTGAAACAGGACTTCATATAGGCATTATACTTAAAGATGCATTATGTAAGAGCTAAATCTGCTTATTTAGGCCTTAAATGTTACATAAATTTTAAATTAGACATTTATTAACTTACTAAGATCATAATCAATTCTCGTTGGAATCAGATGCTCTAGATTTTCAACAGACTTGAATAAGATTAGCAGTTAATGATTTAATAATAATAATAATAATAATAATAGCGTCATTTTACAAGGGTAGCACATTAGGCCTGAGGCCTTTTTCCAATTTGGCCCTTGGCACAGATCGCGCGAATGATTTCGATCATTACTGCAGGAAGAAACCGAAGAACTCGGGGGAAACCTGCCTGATCGGACGGGAAACCAAATATCCCTCTCACTTACAACGATAAAGTTCTTGCCCTGAGCTAGGATTGAACCCTCGTTGCATTGGTGGATATTCAAGACTTTGTTTATTAGCATTGACAATCTAGACACCACTGTTCTGCATCAACGATAACTCAACTCACAATGAAGTAATTTGACTTAAATTTTCAAAAATGTTCCCTATTCATTATGTATTTTTGAGCTATTATAGCAAGAACTGTCAGGTCTTTATCTAAATCTTACATAAGGCTTCTGTAATATATTATATAAAGTTTTGTACAGCATGTCTATTGCCACACTAACCCTTGCTGTCACTTATATTTAAAGGGACAATAACACTCTTGCTGGCTTGACAGCTCAAGAAATTTATTTTTATAAATGAGTGCCAAAGGTGTGAGTTAAGCTAGGGGGTTCCGTGGAAATTTTTTGAAAAAATTGAAGGCTGTGGTGCATGGTGATATCTGAAACTAAAATTAAGACATATCTTGGGAGGACAGGGGAGTAATTTGAATTTTTTTTTTTTTTTAAAAATCAAAAAAAATCGGCATTTACACCAAAATCTCAATCCGGAATTCGGGGAAAATCCGGAAGACTTTCATCTCTGTAAGTTAGTGCCTGATTTTTATACCAGTATCTTAATTTTTTAGCTCACGAGAATGAAATGAGTACTAACGAAAAAATAAATAAATATGAAAAAGAAATTCAGGATCTTCAACAAAAAAATAACCAACTTCAAACCTCAAAAGAAGCTGAACTTACTCACTTATCTATGGAGGTAAACTGGTTCTTTATTTTTTTAATATTCTGCACGAGCAAGTTCATCCAGATTTTCTAGCGTGGTGCCCCCTTGTCAGTGATGCAGGACGGAGGGCCTGACAAGGAAAGCTGTCTAGTCATTCGGAAGGGATTAAAAAAAACCTGAGGTCCTGTGTACACATCAGCGTTCACATAAAATATAAGAGTAGGCTGTAGTGCCTCTGTCCAGGCATAACACACTGTATGCCCATCTTGTTTAGCTCAGTTTCAGAGCAAAGCAGTAGGACGTTTAACACCATTTCATTTTTTAATATTCTAACCAGGAGATCTCCAGGTGACTGGGTGAATGATTGGTTAGCGCATGCATGCTGTATCATGAGATCTGTCATTCAGTCAACTGGCATGGTTTTGATGACCCAGTTGTACCTGACAAGGAATAGGGCCACCTGTCCAGCCTTGTGGGTATTCTAAGGGTCCTCCGGTGGGTTTCCCTGGTCTTCTGGTTTCTGAAGACTGAAGAACCCATGTGCACAAACAAAATATTGAAATTAAATTAAACTGTATGTTAGTCCCAAAATGACCTACCCATTCTCCTCTCTCTCTGCAGTGGAGCAGAATAAGTGTCTAGTGAGATAATAATTGCTAACAAGGACTGGGTGGCCGAATGGTTAGCACTTGTGCGCTGTATCATAAAGCCGTCATTGAGTCAACATGCTTGGTGTCGAATCCCAAATTGTACATGGCAAGGAGTAAGGTCTTCTGTCGAACCTTGTGGGTTTTCTCCTGGTTCCTCCCACTGCTAAAGACCCCTCAAGCAAATGAATTATTAAAATAAAATTAAACCATATGTTAGTCCCACAATGACCTAGTTTGTGTCGAGTAGACATTAAACCTCAATTCTCTCTCTCTTTCTCTCCCTCTCTCTCTATCTCTCTTACTTAAAGGGACAATAACACTCTCGCTGGCTTGACAGGTCCAGAAAAAAAAATTAGCCTTATTTTAACTACAAGATGTTTAAGTGTCCTACCGGTTGTGTAAATTATCCATTACAACCTATCTTACTTGTCCAGAGGGTTCGAAAATATGTTAAAATCCAAGTTGCATTTGAAAGTGCTTACGTAAGGCTTTTCAAACCATGTAACGGCATGTAGTTGAATTTTTCAAATTTTTCAAATTAGGTTTGTTAAGATGAAATTTGTATCATTTTTTAATTGATATATTGTAAAATAGTACAAATTGTTGACCAATATAAAGATTGGGACATATTATTCAATTACAATAAGAGTGGTATTGGGGCTTTAAATATTACGTTATATTTCAGTATGAAAATCAACTTGCGAAGATCCACAGACAGAAATTACAGAATCAACAGAATCAATCTAACTCGGGTAACCAAGAGATTTTTAGAAAGGTAAATAATATCATTTATTGATGCTACTAAAATCATACTGCTTATGACCCTGCACCAGGGATCTTAGTAGGCTGGCCTAGTGGTCTAGAGTGCCGCACTTCAACCTCTAGCTGGCCGGTCACATCTAGCTTACGGCTGTTGTTTCGAGCCCTATTGTAAGCGTATGTGACATGGAGATAGGGGCACCTTCTCAACCTCGTGGGTTTCCTCCGGGTTTTTCTCCCACTGCTAAAGACCCTTACGCGCAAGCGAATTATTGAAATAAAAATTGAAAACCATATGTTAGTCCCAAAATGACCTAGTTTGTGTCGAGTGGAAGTGGAAGTTAAACCCCATTTCTCTCTAGCTCCCTTAATCGGCTTTTTTTTGTCAGCTTTAGCCAATTGATCTTTAATCTAGCTAAATGATTAAACAATGAATCGGCCAATATACTTTCATCCGATTCACAAAGAGTTAAAATCAATAAACCGACCACTACAATGTCATATATCAAATTATTTTCGGCCGATTCACAAAGAGTAAATAACAATGAACTGACCACTACAATTTCATAAATCAATTTATTTTCGGCCAATTACAAAGCGTTAAAAACAATGAACTGACCACTACAATGTCATACATGTATATCAATTTTATTTCGGCCGATTACAAAGTAGTAATTATCACTCATTGATTAATTAACTAATCAAAGAAAGAGTCAATCAGGGTCAGCACCTTGTGGAAAGTGGAGGTTTGTTTTTTGTTTATTCAATTTTAATGTTGACATACTATGTCAACACAGCTACACACAATGACGTTAAATTTTGAAGGAACAAATCATCATATCAAATCCATTCTGACAAGATTTTCCAACCAGCTTTTCACTTGTCACTGATACAGGTTGGAGTGCCTGGCAAGCAAAACATATTGTCGATAGTCATTCGGGAAAACCAAGGTCGTGCATACCATTGATAGTCATTCGGGAAAACCAAGGTCGTGCATACCATTGGTAGTACATTAATAAATGAAATTGAATGGGTTTACAGGCCTTGCCGTTTGTACAGGGGCAGGCGTGCGCGTAACACACACCTTATTTATCTAAATATTTTGGGGCTGGTGCTTTAACACTAATGTAAATTAAGGTGTTAATTCATTGAACTTGTCAGGTCCTCCTATTAAATCCAATTTCAACAAAGACAGCCAGAAAGATAGTAAGCTGGCACTGCCAGGCAGGATATGCCCACATTTTCGAGAGATGGATAGAGAACAAGCAACACTGAAAGTGATTTTTCCTACATTCAAAGGCCATGATTCATTAAGTTGCAATTTGATATGTGCAAATATCGAAAAGAATCAAGATCTTTAGGTTATAAACATGCATTTCAAGTTTAATCGAAATTGAATTAAAATTGACCTCTACCGGGTCCACAACTTTAATATACCATATTTTTACACTATTCGCGTACAAACGGCGGCCATTTTGTCTAGCAATTATGGTCCGATTTTCTAGAAAATAAAACATTCTCAGGTATCGACTTCACATGTCCAGAAATCAAACATGACAAATAACACAGTAATCGATTCAGCCACGCACTCGGAACTAAGCTGTTACCTGCATCCAGTAAAGGGAGATAATTTCGTAGTCAACTCTTACTAACATTACTGTCTCTGCATTCGCTTCGCCAAATTATTTTATCTGTTCACAAAATCTGGCTGCAAAATCAAGATGCACCTCCATGGCGGTTTGCGTGCGCCTAGGCGTGCGTGTGCGATCATAGCCTCAAATCGCATAGACTGGGTTTAACATCCTACGGTTTTGCTGCCACCGGCTACTGAAGACAGACAAACACCATAACAGTATGCTATGAGGGAAATTTTGATTGGTTTATATCGAATACCAACTGCCAAGGGATCGTTAATTTGCATGTGTACATGGGACCTCGTGTTTCGTACCATACAAATGGTTAGACAGCTGTCCTTGCCAGACCTTCCATCCTGAACCACTGACAAAGGAAATGTACGCTGGAAAATCCAGATGAACTTTCTCTGCCATGCTAACCATTTAGCAATCCAACACCCCTAGTTATATTAAAACTGTCTATTATAACTATCTGGTCCTAGATTATGGAACGAACTTCCACAACAGATCAAGAATCAACAGACTTTTAATTAATTTAAATCTGCTTTAAAAACTTTCCTGTTTCGACAGTTTTACCAGTAGAGCCATTACTAAAAGCAATTTGAGCATGTGTCAAAATGAAGAAGACACTATATAAAACCTCATTATTATTATTATAGAGAGAGAGAGAGAAATGGGGTTTAACGTCCACTTGACACAAATTAGGTCATTTTGGAACTAACGTATGGTATTCAATTTTTATTTCAATAATTTGCTTGCGCGTAGGGGTCTTAAGCAGTAGGAGGAAACCGGAGTGCCTGGAGAAAACCAACGAGGATGAGAAAGCGCCCCTATCTCCATGTCACATATGCTCACACCAGGGCTATTATTATTATAATTTCAGAAGTTACAACATATGAAGGAAGAATATGAGGGTGAAATACGTAGATTAAAACAGGCATTAGAGAATAGTCAGCAGACTAGCTTTAGTAATCCATCACCTATAACACGAGACAGACTGTCACTTACTGTCGGAACTAAGAGAAGAAGATAGACGAGTCACATTCAGTTAAAACCAGGGCAGGATTTATTGCTCCAGGGCATCACTACATTCGGTTTAAAATATCAATTTCATGACACTGATGAAAAAGATAAAGGACTGAAAATACCCGTAGTTGAGTTAAATTAGGTTTTGTTTTGTGCGTAGCACAACCCTCCTTACTTGAATCAACAAGCCTGAGATATTTTTTTGTACAATCATTTTTTCTTTTACACATAAAACTGCTGTGTGTATAAATGAAATGGGATTTAACGTCCTACTGTTCTGCACCTCACCTGTGCTAATAAAGACGGGCATACGGCATACAGTATGCTATGAGTGAAAAATTTTTTCCCCGGCAGCAGCACTATGGCCTACTCTTATATCGAATTCCAAATGCCAAGTGTCTAACCCACTTAGCCACGTGATCTCCCCTGCTGTGTATAAGTACACTTTTAGATGTCAGTGAGTTTAGAAAACAAGATCCATTCCCACTATGAAGCAGGGTTATAAACCATCTTTCTGTACTAGTCTGTACCATAATCCAATTCAGAGACTCCTTCCAATTAGAAACTCAGGTTTTGAATAGAATGTATGTTCCCTAACCCCATTTAGAGACCAATATCCTAAATGTCTGTTAACTTAATTGCATATCCCATCAAAAGATCCTGAAAAATTGGTCTTTATATCCACTCAACACAAACTAGGTCATTTGGGACTAACACATGGATCGATTTTATTTAATAGTTTGCTTGCACGTTAGAGGTCTTTAGCAGTGGGAGGAAATTGGGAAGAACGTGGAGGAAACTCTCTCTAAGAAAAAGAAAAAACAATTTAAATTGTTTTTATTAAAAACAATGCATTGTATTTACAATGTGTATTCATATACCATTTCATGTTCAAGTACAGCAGCTATGTAATCTGAGAAGGTCACATGGCAAAATATTTAGTGATTAGTCAGTATGATATTTGTGCTTCGTTTTACAAATTTAAATAATACATATAAATTTTATACAGATCAAATGATAACTTTTTCGACTTATATCACTAATTTGAACAACATCTATAAATTTTAAACATAGGTTGCCAGGCAATGAAACATACGCCCACAGCAGCTAAATCGTCCAGGCAGTCAACAAGAGTTGTCGCATATTTTACTTTTTCGGTAATGAACATTTATAATACAATAAAATCTGATTAAAAGTAACAACTCATTATGAAATTATCAGAAAATCATTCGAATTTGTTCAGCTTTGATAAAGTTCTCCTTCATGCTATTCAAGTTATCAAAATTCATTGAAACTCAATATACTTGTTCGTCTCATGACCTTCAACACTGTGCATAAATTTAAAGTCAATCAGATATGAACTTTAGCCTCCAGACTATCCACAAATTTATTAAAGTGATCAAGGGCCATAACTCTGTCAGTAATTATCGGAAAGGCTGAAAATGTATAGGCTACTTCATCTCATGACTTTCAACACTGTGAATAAATTTAAAGTCAATCGGATATAAACTTTAGCCTCTAGCGCATTGACAAGATTTTTTTAAGTGATCAAGGGCAATAACTTTGACAGTAATTATTGTAAATTGCTGAAAATCAATAGGCTTCTTCGTCGTATGACTCTTAACACTGTGTATAAATGTAAAGTCAATCGGATATGAACTTTAGCCTCTAGAGTGTTCACAAGAAATTGTGGACTGACAGACGGACGGGGGTGACGACAATATAGGTCTACATTTCCATGTGGGCGTATAAAAAACATTGGATGGTAAATGTAGTCTGTAGAGTGTTCACAAGAAATGGTGGACAACGGACAGGGGCAATAACAATATATGACATTTCCATGTGGGTGTATAAAAGGAATGAGCAGTTTTAAAACCTTGTCAACACAATACTTTGGTCATTCAGAGACTAACATACAGTAATTTAATTTCTATGGCCATATGCTTGGGCAGGGGAATTTCTCTGGCCATGTGCAATGCTTTGACAGGGGAATTTCTCTGCCCATATGCAATGCTTGGAAAGGAGAATTTCTTAGGCAATGTGTGCAATGCTTGGGCAGGAAAATTTTCTTTCAGTCTTTTTTTCCTTAAATTCCAAATATTATCCCTGAATGGAACAGTTCAATGAAATGCTGTTTATTATCTCTTCCACTTTATGGTTTTCTTAAATTAAGATATTGACTATTGAAGAAAATTAATGTATTTATTGATCAAATCTGTATCTATAGCATCCATTTTTATAGTTCGGTACTTTTAATTTATATGGTGCGAGACAGGGATAGAACTTTTATGGTTACTCGAATATGGCATACATATATGGCATAATTTTTTACCAATGCTTATCCAGTTCTGGAATTCTGTCTTGAACCATATGCAGAATGTTTTCAACTGAAATGTCAACCGAATGTTAATTTTACAAATGGTATTCTCTTTCTTGAATCTTTTTCCTCTAAAATGCTTACCAAATTAAGCATATACGACAATATTGATTGGGGAATGACCTTCAGTCCCTTTTGAATCATTTCGTCTTTGTCTAAGAACAACACTCCACAGATCAAACTAAAGCCTGTATCCTAAGTACACTTATCCACCAGTTACAGAGAAACGCTCAACAGTCCCATTACATTTGACAGGCTTTTTTGTCGCGGAAAATAGTGCTAACGCAATAAAGATACAGTGTACTCTGTTACTTCCAGCTTTTGATCAATCCGCCACTCGCCTAGATCCGCCCAAAACCTCTGGTCCCGATTTATTTCCTTCTTGATTGCTTTTAAAATGTTTTGTTCTAACCGCCATTTTGTCACTTCCGCCTTTCGCCATCGACTCGAGGTCCGATGAGTGATTATCCATTGTTATTTAATCCTATAATCCGCCACTGTTAACTCCCCAATCACAAAAACACCACAGTATATCAGACACTAATAATTAAAGTATAAACAAATCTTTTAAGGGTTCATTGATTGGCAACCATTTTCAATAACTAACGTTAATACTATAGCACCTATGTCGAGCAAAAAATAGTTCGCGCTAAAAATAGACCATGAGTGTCGTACAATAACAATACATTCACTGAACTCTATTGAGCATTGATAATCGCCGAAAGCCTGATGTCCGAGAAAAGATTATATTTTGATGGCACATTGTCGGATTTATTATCATATTTTGAATGGGATTTATGTTTTTGAATAAGTAAATAAACACGCTAAGAAATGTTGACGTTTATTTCGATTGGAATGACGTAAGTTAATTGTTTTAGATGATAACACGTGCTATAGTCCAGTGCAATTATTTAGCAGTTAGTGTCACTCGCTCGTTGCATTAGAGCGACGTTAACTAGTAAACTACGGCTTACATGTCATTTTTTTTACTATCTGTACATAAATCGAAACGCAGTATCAGACGAATGTCGGACATTGCTGAAAAATGTACCGACGTAGGATACAAAAAATACGGTAATTTTTGGGGAGTTTGATGTCATGTAATTTTGTACATGTACTGTAGGAATATTATTGACATAAATTTGAATACCGAACGCGTTTTAAACATGAAATATATAACGAGGTGCGATCCGACAAATATTCCATTCACATTCACTTCCTGTTATTGGATAAACCGCCACTCGCCGACATCCGTCATTTCTATTTGGTCCTGCTTGGTGCTGGAAGTTACAGAGTACACTGTATATAATCTGTGTTTGGAATAAAAAAACCTGATTTTTCAACTGGAGAAACTTTAGGTTGATTTTAAAATATTTAACAAATCAGTACATGAAACAACCTTTCTTGTCCTTCTCAGGAATAAAAAATAACTTTTCTTTGATCTTTATTACGTGTCTAATGCACCTGAAGTAGAGACAAAAAAATACAGATAATTCACAATTGTTACAATCTTAAAACTACAATAAAATAAAATTGGGTTTAATGTCCTACTGTTCCGCTCCAACTGGGCAAATGAAGATGTGCATACACCATACAGTGTGCTATAAGGGACTATGGCCTACTTTTATATCGAAACTGCCAGGGGATCGTTTACGTGCATGCAAATGTGTACACAGGAACGACTAGACAGCTGTCCTTGTCAGGCCCCGCATCCTTATGGATACACACTGTCCACGATCTTTGACAATGTTGGATGGGAAGTGAATACATTGCAAGTAATTTTGTATCAATATCTGACTAGTCCCTTTTCTGTTGACCTCTAATAGCTTTGTAAAATCCTACAAATAAATAAATTTTCATTGGCCTAATCCTATTATCTCCCTTTAGTCTTCTAATAATTAGAATCGACCACCTTTTTTAGTCTTCAAAAAAAAAAATTAAATTAAAATTTCTACCAAGATTGAAATGAACCAAGATCTTGGGAAATAGTCCCTAAATACCAATTAACCTACATTTCAAGTTTCATCAATATCAGATAAAAATTGTGACTGGTAGGGTGTCACAAACTAAATGTGAACTGCAACAAGACGTCCACATGAAAATAAGTGGGGTTTAATATAAAGAGCTTACCTTCTAAAAATGTATAACTGTCCCTCGTTTCTAAAACAATATCTAGAAAGAAAAATTACAGTAAGTAAAATAAAAAAATATATTAATTTATGCCATTGTCAATAAAAGTGGACATTGTCAAGATACATGTGTTCTAACCACATCATTTCAATGTTCATGTTCGGTTTTTCATCTCTTGTCAGGCCCTCCTTCCTACACCACCAACTTGGGGAAGCTGCAACGGGAAATCCTAAGAAACTTTATCAGCCAAGGGAAATCCTAAGAAACTTTATCAGCCAAGAAAGGCGCATCATTGGCTAATCCCTCACGTCATTGAGAACATGTCAATAACAATTCTTCCAGATCCTAGTGTAGTAAAAAACAAGTGAAACAGAATTTTTAACTATAAAAATAGGAAATCAATATCCGGTTTCCTCCCACTGCTATTGAAATAAAATTAAAATATTATGTTAGTTCTGAATCAGAATAATTTTGATCGCAATTGAAGGGGAGAAGCTTTTTTTTTTTTTTTGACGAGTATCGCCACCAAGAACTGATTCAAAAACCATACAATGATTTTGACACGCTTTTTAAAATTTATTTTTACAAAGAACCACAGCAAACCAATATAGGCCTAGTGCAGAATCAATTAAATTGTTTTAGCAGGTTTATTGTAGGCCTACCGGTTTTATTTTTTCTGTGTCCCAGAAGTGCGTGAATGTGATTACCCACCTAAATCTTTTCTCTGTAGCGTTTTTCTTTTATTATTTAAGGTTTTTTCAACAGCATCTTTGGCCACCATCTGAATAAACAACTCCTATAAGTATAAATAAAATAAACAAACTTATTATGCTCTAATCTTTAAGTGGCATTTAGTGATTGGGGAACACAATAACAGAACACAATTTTTAGGGGAAACAATCACTTGTTTTATTCTAGAAGCAAAAAGTAAAGTTAACTAAATGTCTTTGTGCTTGATAACGACAAGAGGATACTTGTCGAAATGTTGTGCTCTTAGCAAAAAACCAGTGATTGTTTCCCATAAAAATTGTGTTATGTTATTTTATTATGTTCTGTTCAACATTTCTTTAAGGGGGCCGGGTTGGTTGGCTATATATAAATGGTTACAAGATACTTTTCGCAATTTTCTAGGCTCTATTGTTTTCAGATGTATGACTGTTTCTAAATGTACCTGTATTAAGCTGTAGTCCTTCCTTTTAATGGACTTCTTGGTGCAATACACATTGTATCTAATTTATAATCTTTATTATTCCAGTCGGTGCATCATGTGCATGCAGTTTTAGAGTTTGACAATATTAAACCCTAAACCCTATTTCAAAGTATTTCATACCATTGTACAATTGTCTTCTGTCTGTGACTATATTGGGGGGTGGGGGTTGGGGAATGGCCAAATGGATAGCACGTGCAGCCGTGCACTCTGTTGTGATAGTGTATCAATATCATAGGGTCTATGATTGTGTCAACTTGTATGGTTTGGATTCCCCGGTTGTTCTTGACAAGGGGTACAGGAGGACAGCTTATCCAACCTCGTGGGTTTTCTCTGGGTCCTCTGGTTTCCTCTTAAACTGCTTAAGACCCCTACGCAAGTGAAATATTGAGTAAAATTGAACCATTTTTCTCTCTCCCTTTCTCTTTATTGTGGTTCCATTTTATATGTGTAGACTCCATAACTACAAAGTATCAACTGGTCATTTCGCGACTAAATAATGAATTAAATAATTGGCTTGACATTTTGACATTAGGGATCATTTGTAGGGTTGAGGGGAAGAACCTTACTATTGATCATAATTATTATAACTATCAATTATAATTTATTACCGCAGCTTTTGTGAGCGCTACCACCGCTTCAGAACTTGCTAAATTGACATCAGGGTCTGTTTTAATTATGTGTTTTATTCTAGTTATGGGTAATCGGATCAACCTGTCCCCGCTGGACTGATCCTGAGACTGTTCCTGGACATCAGATCCCTGCACTTGGCTCTCGTCTACGACTGTTTCTTCGTTATTATTATTACTATTTACAATTTCTTCTGCTTCTTCGTTTCCCGCCATATTTGATGATTACCTCAAATTTGGTCCTGGGGCTCATTATAAACGAAACGAAGTCTCTTGGTGTTATTCAGTATTATGGATATATTTACACATTCGTGTGTTATTTGAATGTTTTAAAGCATTTTTATACGCCCACATTTTCATGTGGACGTATTATGTCGTCGCCCCTGTCCGTCCGTCCGTCCGGACATCCGTCCGTCCGTCCGTCCGGACGTCCGTCCGTCCACAATTGTTTGTGGACTCTCTACAGGTCACAATTCTTACCCGATTTCGACGAAACTTGAAATATAGGTTTATCCCCCAAAGATCTCGGCTGCTTTCGATATTGGCACGTATCGGATCAAAACTTCATGGATTATGGCCCCTGATTGTACGAAAAATCACGTTTTTAGCTTGTGGACCCTATGCTATAGAGGTCACAATTTTGAACCGATTTTGATGAAACTTGACATGCATGTTTATATCCCAAAGATCTTGGTTCCTTTCGATATTGGCGCCTATCGGAACGTATTATCCTGAATTATGGCCCCTGATTGTCCGAAAAATCACCTATTTTAGCTCGTGGTACCTCTGGAGGTCACAATTATTATCCGATTTGAAAAACCGTTTGATTATATCACCGTTACACCCTGAGGACGGTTGAGTTCAAATTTCGGAAAAATCGGATCAAAATTACCATACAAAATGGCCGCCGTTCGTACGCGAATACTGTTAAAAAATGGTATATCCAGGTTGTGGACCCTGTAGGGATCACAATTTTAATTTGATTTTGATGAAACTAGAAATGCATGGTTATAACCCAAAGATCTTGGTTCCTTTCAATATTTGCGCATATCAGATCGTAACTTCCTGAATTATGGCCCCTAATTATACGCAAAATCGTCTTTGATTAGCTTGTGGTCCCTCTGGAGGTTACAATAATTATCAGATTTAAAAAATCGTTTGATTATATCACCGTTACACCCTAAGAAAGGTTGAGTTCGAATTTCGGTAAAATTGGACCAAAATTGCCATACAAAATGGCCGCCATTCGTACGCGAATACTGTTAAAATATGGTATATCAAGGTTGTGGACCCTGTAGAGGTCACAATTTTAATTCGATTTTGATGAAACTTGAAATGCATGGTTATAACCCAAAGATCTTGGTTCCTTTCGATATTTGGGCATATCGGATTGTAACTTCCTAAATTATGGCCCCTGATTATACGCATAATCGTATTTGTTTAGCTTGTGGTCCCTCTGGAGGTCACAATTATTATCCGATTTAAAAAATCGTTTGATTATATCACCGTTACTCCCTAAGGATGGTTGAGTTTGAATTTCGGAAAAATTCGGAACAAAATTGCCATACAAAATGGCCGCCGCATGTACGCGAATACTGTTATAAAAAGGTATATCTAGGTTGTGGACTCAGTATAGGTCACAATTTTGATTCAATTTTGATAAAACTTAAAATGCATGGTTATAACCCAAAGATCTTGGTCCCTTTCGTTGTTTGCGCATATCATATCGTAGCTTTCTGAATTATGGCCTCTGATTGCCCGAAAAATCGCCTATGGTCCCTCTGGAGGTTATGATTATTATCCGATAGAAAAAAAGCTTGACTCTATCACCGTTACACCATACCGAAGGTTGAGTTTGAATTTCAGGGAAATCGGACCATAATTGCCAGACAAAATGGCTGCCGTTTGTACTCTAATAGTGTTAAAATATGGTATATCAAGGTTGTGGACCCAGTATAGGTCACAATTTTGATTCGATTTTGATGAAACTTGAAATGCATGTTTATAACCTAAAGATCTTGATTCTTTTCGATATTTGCGCATATCAAATTGTAATTTAATGAATTATAGCCTTTGATTGTAAGAAAAATCACTTTCGGTTTTGCTTGTTCTCTAACCATCTCTCGAAAATGTGGGCGTATCCTGCCTGGCAGTGCCAGCTTACTATCTTTAAAATATGAGTATTGTTATTTCGAATGCAATTATTCATTTCATTGGCTTGTGGTCTCGGACATCCAAAACTACGGAAGCAGGGTAGGGACACTCCAACTTCAAAGTCCCGACTGAATGAATGAATGAAATGGGGTTTAACGTCCTTCTAATATTATGCTCCTAGCCTGAGCTAATGGAAGACGGGCATACGCCAACAGTGTGCTATGAGGGAAATTTTGACCGGGCAGCGGCGCTACGGCCTACTCTTATATCGAATTCCAACTGCCAGGGGATCTTTTACGTGCACTCCAATGTGTAGGCCTACACGGGACCTCGGATTTTCGTCCTATCCTTGTCAGGTCCTCCTTCTGCATCACTGACAAGGGGAAATGAACTTTCTCGGCCAATACAGGGATCGATCTGAACACCAGACCTCCAGGCTAGCGAACCAGCGCCTTGTCGTTTTAGCCACCGTGATCCGAACTTCAAGTTCCATGTTACGACTTAGCCTACAGGCTATATTCCCCATTTTATCAGTACCCATGTACCTATGTGTAATAATGTGATAATAGCTTAAGCAAGTTTTTTTTTATCAATATTTATAGTTTATTATAAATAGGTAAGGGTTAAAACGTACGTTTGGCTCATAAAATTCGAAGGCAAACGGTAAATTCGTAGCCTACGTATCTGGATACAAAATAAAATAAATTCGGATTATAACTCTTAAAATCTCTAGATAAGGTGTGTTGATTAACAAGGGTGAAAAATGGACTGAAAGGCGAGTTAATAATCGCTAGGGGTGGAAAACTCTGGGACGGTGCCTTTTCTGTACTAAGTGTGTAAATTAACCGACGGGTTAAAAACGAATGATACGGTGTGTAGGCTAAATGTTTAATAAGTGTGTTATTTCGATAGTTGTCAGGCCCGCATTTGGCCGCAAGTACACTTTTCTTCAGGTTATTGCAGCCCCTGGACCCTCGCCTGTAAGGACCTATAATGGAAGCCCCCCCCCCCCCAATCAAGAATTGCTTCCGCCGGCCCTGGTTGTTATAACTGCGCCAAAAGTGTATAAGAAAGGACCAACATGTTTTATCTGATGCGTGAGTGTGGAATGGGTCCTTGGGACGGAAAATTATTTAAGTCTTTGTATAAGGACATGTCTTTATGTGGAAGTTGTAGGCCCACGGGGTTGTTTCTTATATGCGTCTTTAGTATTTAATGATGACACAGTACTAAAGTCAAATTGCATAATAAAATTTAATATGGACCGTAATCTGTTCTGACAATTTATTGTGTTGCGTGTTGAAATGAGTACCACGTAAACGGTAACTTATTGCCAGTTTATTGTTTTGCGTGTTGAAATGAGTACCACGTAAACGGTAACTCATTGCCAGTTTATTGTTTTGCGTGTTGAAATGATCGACTTCCACGCAACCCGTAAATCATAGCCATTTTATTGTTTCGCTTGTTGACATTAGTACAACGTACGAACCCCGTACTTGTTTCATTGCAACTTTTAATAGATAAAGACAAAAGTTCAACGAGTTTGCAATTTTATTTAAATTATAAACAAACAAAAGATATACAAAAATAATAGAAATGTGAGCTGTTTAATAATTATTATATAGCAAGCGTAGGACGAACATGCTATATAATATTATTGACCTAAGATTCCTGCACTGAATCCAGAATTTGTGCTGAACTCTTCTATATATATATATATTTTCAAAAGAAACTTTACTGTATTATTGGTGTTTGATAAGCATGGTGTTGGCACGTCATTTCAGTTCTGGTACCCTTGAAAAATAAAATAGAAGATGTTGTAGGCCTATTAGTAACGATAAATTGTAATCCTTGTCTTTTACTCGAAGCAACAATTTGTCGGTCAAAACACGCAGGCTTTGCGGTGGTGTTAGTTTAAGGTTTGTCCATACATTCAATTTGTGTATACGGTTTTCGAGGCCTACATTTGGAAACCTAGATCAATGTTTGATCATGGATTATCGACAAATATGTTAGGGGACTTCGAAATCAGGCTGCTGTCAAAGGAAATCATTCGAATACTTACGTCATCTTCTCGATCAAAATTATGCAGGCAAAGCGGGTGTAGAATAAAATTTCCGCGTGCTCACGGTTGGCAATGCCTGAAACAGAATATACGAAACATTAATCGGCGATTCCTAGACGATAGTTCGGCAAGATATTCATAATTCTGATATCCATTTCATAATATTCATATTATATTTCTGTTAACCTGTATTTATTTAATTTCAGATCATTTTGCACCCCTCCTAATCAATTAGGCTTAAATATGCCCACGGACAAGGAACTGTTCGGTATCTTTGTTTAATATCCCTGCATTAACTATTCCTGGCCCCAAATAATAAAGCATTCTCAAACTTAAGTTGAGAATTTACTCAACTTTCAATCATTCTTTATGAGAAATATCTTTGACCCAGAAACACAATACATTGCAGATAGCACCTATTTAGTGTATTTAATAGATTAAACAAAAAAGTTTAATAAAGAGATATATTTTTGTTAAAATAAGGGGAACAGTTCTGAGTACATTCTCAACTCATGTCTGAGAATGATTTGTGAATTCGGAGTCCGGATTGTCACTCAATTGTTTTTTTAGGTAGATGGATCAAATAGATTAACAAATGTTTACCTGTCCTTTCCGCACAGCATCTGAAACCTGTCTCTTTCCCTCCTCTGGGTTGGTCACAGTATCTGATACCTAATGATGAAAGAACCATATTATATGCCAATATTAATTTCAATAAAAATGAAATGGAGTTTAACGTCCTACTGGGCTAATGAAGACCGGTAAATTCAATAATGTTTTATTGCATTTTCTATACGTGTTAAAGCCCATCTTCATTTTGAGTAATTATATTTCTTATAATAGCAGTTATACTATTTTAAATAGTCATATAGGCTCAGGCCTCCTTTTGGTTGAACCCTTGAAAATAAACAGGTAGATAGATATTTAATAGCGTTTATAAAGTTTGATTCACTCGCTACACTGTAAAAAAAATCCAATTTTTAAGTGGCCGAATTCCGTAGTTTAACACCTTTTTTTTACTAATTGATGGATTTTTTTGAGAAATGTTAAATGGGTGAATTTTTCCTTCAAATTATGTATTATGTATTTCTGTGGTTTAATAAGTATTAAAAAAGAAAGTGTGTCTATAGCAGTTTCACAACAGGCGTCAATATAAAGAAAATACTGATTCGGTGGTCGTAATCCGTAAAAGTGAGTTGCCCGTATTACTGAGTTGGTCGTTAAGTGGGATTTCACTGTACATACCTTTCCATTGACTTTTTTCCGGGACACACAACAGGTCCTTAGAACAGGCCAGTGGATATAGGAACTGCACTGAAATTAGCGTGTATATATATTAATATATATTAAAGTAGATAAAGTACAAGTACTTCTTTGTTTACGGTAGATAAACGTCATTCCGACATACATTAAGTCATATAAGCTATTAATAATGTATACAAAATATTTAAATACGATACATATATATAAATTTTTATTAGAATAATAGATTTCCATGACAATGGATTATAGATGAGTATATATAACCATATAACACATTTGAACTATGAGGTTGGTTATTTCTTCAGTCAGATTGAGAAAGGGGAATTCTAGTCATCAACATAGCATTGCTGATACCTCGGTTATAACTATATGGTATAATACATACAATAGATAGAAATTTGCTAAAAACTCACACCAGAGAGAAAGAGAGAGAGATGGGGTTTAACGTCCACTCAACACAACTAGGTCATTTCGGGACTAACATATGGTTTAATTTCATCTCAATAATTCACTTGCGCGTAGGGGTCTTTAGCAGTGGGAGGAAACCGGAGTGCCCGGAGGAAACCAACGAGGTTGAGAAGGCGCCCCTATCTCCATGCCACATACGCTCATACTAGGGCTCGAAACCACAGCCGCAAGCCAGGGGTGGCCCGCCAGCTAGAGATCGAAGCGCGGCACTCTAGACCACTAGCCCCCCCCCCCCCCCCCCCAAAAAAAAACCCAAATAAACTCACACCAATATCCGCCCATGTCTCATTCGGTCTTCCTGGGATATTTGCCACTTTTGACCTGGGGTGTTTCCGGGATAAATATACGAGGTAACAGTCCGTGCCTTGAAAAAAACACACAAACAATTACAATGAAAGAATGAAAGAATGAAATGTGGTTTAACGTCCTACGCTTCTGCACCTAACCTGGGCTAATTGAAGACGGGCATACGCCATACAGTGTGCTATTACGGAAATTTTTGCCCGGGCAGCAACTGAAACAGTTTAGTGATCTTTAACGTGCACGCCAATGTGTACACGGGACCTCGGTTTTCCGTCCCATTCGAACGACTAGGCAACTGTCCTTGTCAGGCCCCCCATCTGCATCACTGACACCACGCCGGAAAATCGAGATGAACTTTCTAGGCCAATGCAGGCATCGAACACCCGAATCTAGGAAAAAAAGACACAGGAAAAAAAGTCAAAGTCACAGAAAAAAGTCACAGGAAAAAAAGTCACAGGTAAAAAAGTCACAGGTAAAAGAGTCACAATTTATATTGTTGATAAGTGTAAAGAACTTAGCTATGAGATGTTTGTAGAAACGATCGTGACTGATTTCAAAGACAGTATTTTGCACTCTCTGCTTGTCGTGTTTGGTAGAGACGTGGCAGCCAAAGGATGCTTCTACCACCTGGCACAGTCAACCTGGCGACATGTCCAGACAATAGGACTAGTACCCCACTACAAGGCCTAACCCTTTCCATGAGAAGCCCCCCCCCCCCCCAATGTTCCCTCCTGAAGTTTGGAACGTACATGACGCAACCATGAACAACATCTGCGGGGATGGAACAACAAGTTCTACAATCTTGTCGGCCAACACCATTAGACCAGGAGCCCAGAGGGTCGAACCTAGACGAACGAGGTACCAATATCTGACCATATAGGCATCTACATACTAACCTGGGATATACAGAAATGGGCGTCTGCCGGGGTCCCGTTCATGGGTGTGGCCTTGGCGTCCCCTAGAATGACCCCCAAAATGGGTTTAACTCATACATTCGAGGTACCGATCGAAACCAATTTTAAATGATAGAGTACATCTCACGGAGTACTAAATTGCTCATAACAGACGATTTTGGCCCTGGGATGGCCCAAACTGACACCCTAAGTATGGACCCAGGGGCCTTAAAAGAGGGCTGTATTCATACATTCGAGGTACCAGTTGAAAATAATTTTCAATAAAAGTGTATATCCCATTGAGTACGAAATTGTCCATAACAGACGATTAGGCCCCTGGGATGGCCCGGACTGACACCCCAAAGCCGAGGTTAGGTGGGGTGGGGAAAAATGAGTTATACTCATACATTCGAGGTACCGGTCAAAACTAATTTTAAATGAAAGAGTACATCTTACTGAGTACGAAAATGTCCATAACAGACGATTAGGCCCCTGGGATGGCCCAGACTGACACCCCAAAGCCGAGGTTGGGTGGGGTGGAGGAAATGGGTTATACTCATACATTCGAGGTACCGGTCAAAACCAATTTTAAATGAAAGAGTACATCTCACTGAGTACGAAAATGCCCATAACAGACGATTTCGGCCCTGGGTCAGCTCAGACTGACACCCTAAATATGAACTTCGGGGCTTAAAAAAGAGTTATATTCATACATTCGAGGTACCAGTTGAAATTAATTTTAAATGAAAGAGTATATCCCACTGAGTACGAAATTGTCCAAAACAGACGATTAGGTCCCTGGAATGGCTCAAACTGACACCCCAAAGCCAAGGGGCCAAACATGGGTTGAACACATATATTCTAGGTAACGGTCAAAACAAATTTTAAATGAAAGACTACGCCTCACTGAGTGAGAAATTGCCCATAGGCTTGAAAAAAGGTTATATTCATACTTCCAAGGTACCAGTTGATATTAATTTTAAATGAAAGAGTACACCCCACTTAGTACGAAATGGTCCGTAACAGATGATTCTGGTCCCTCTCATTAGGTTTTCAAAAAGGTTCAAATGGCAAGTTTTGAAACAATTGCCCGCCTTGAATATGAATGTAGGTGCAGTATATATCGTATTTGGCTTGATTAACCATTGTAAGACTATTGGTATAATTTTTGCTCTTTAAATTATTAATAGCATTATATCCTATCTTTGACTAATTTTGGATTCACACATTCTATCGAAGTCAGATCTCATGCACTCAAAAAATGAGTGACGAGTTATAATTTTGTAAACATTTAATTCTGGGTTAATAACAAAATAACACGCGTGACACTTCTGGTGTTAAAGTTTCCACTGCCTACATAAGGGTGGTTTTCGACCCCATTAAGATAATTAACCAACCATTAAAAGGTCATATTTGACCAATTAGATAATTGAGGGTCCAAACCCAAAGCTACAAAGCTATCATATCTCTGGGTATAAGTCAGACAGCCGCTGGATTCCGAAGGAAGAAGATGTAGCAATGTCTATCAGCAGACTCGCTGGAATGGAATTGAAAGAATGACTTTATTGTAATCTATGCTTGTATTTTAATATGTAACCAGTGCTTGATATATAAAATGTAAAAACGAACTGATGCTTTGTTATTCCTGGTAAGACAAATGTCTTAACTAATGAGAAGATAACCGTCCTAACCACTGAGATAGTAGTAAGAACAAAATACACAGCATGGAAAGAGAGCTAGGCGATCGAAAGGCTGTTAAAATAGTTAAAATATGTAGTAAGAAGAGAGTGCATGGGCCATACGTAGGATGCGGCGATCGGACTTGATGACCGACTTTCCACGTCTGACAAATGACCCATGGTGCTACACCATCTCCATTTGTGGAAGTATTTCCAAAGTAGGCTAAAGTAAAAACCCAGTACGAACAATCCAAACCAAAAGACATAATTCAAGTCATTAAAAACGTCATAGGCAAAATAGCGTAATCAGCAAATGGACTGCCCCTCGTGTACAAAATACACGACAAACAGTGGCAACAGGTGTCCGGAAGAGTAAGCTTACCCTGCCTTGTGCCACACCCGCAATTGCTGCATTCAAACTATTAGGCGAAATGTCGGTAAAATAGCGAGATTGGCCAATGAAATTCCGGTATGCAAAAGGCCTCACAATACCATTTGTGCTCTCGGTTCATAAATACACTGACTGCATCATGTTGCCACCAACATGTACAATCATTAAATGAATCATAGCCATAAGAACTGCAACTGTAGTGTCTTGTGAACCCACTCACTAAAATCACCAAAAAAGAACAAAACTGTCTATAGGGCAGTCATCAAGTACCTGCAACTGAAAGGACTAACTCCAACACAGATACAGTATACAGGCTGACATGGTCTTCAAGTTAGGGAATGATGCCCACATTCTTTTTAGCTTGTTCTCTATCCAACTCTTATATGTGGGCATCATCCTCCAAATTGAAGACCATGTCGGCCTGTTTACTGTATTTGTAAATCCGTCACTCATTATTTGAGTGCATGAGACATGATTTCGATAGAATGTGTGAATCCAATAATTAGTCAAAGGTACAATATAATGCTATTAATAATTTAAAGAGTAAAAAGTATACCAATAGTCTTACAATGGTTATTCTAGCCAAATACGATATACACTGCACCTACATTCACATTCAAGGCGAATGACAGGAAAAAAATTGTTTCAAAACTTGCCAGTTTAACCTTTTTCAAACCTAGGGAGAGGAGGGGGCATATTAGGGTGTCAGTTTGCGCCGTCCCATGGACAAAACCGTCTGCTATGGGCAATTTCGTACTCCGTGGGGTGTAGTCTTTCATTTAAAAATTGTTTTGACCAGTACCTAGAATATATGAGTTTAACCCATGTTTGCCCCCCTCGGCTTCGATGTATCAGTTTGAGCTATTCCAAGGCATAATCGTCTGTTTTGGACAATTTCGTACTCAGCGGGATATACTCTTTCATTTAAAATTAATAATGTATGAATATAACCCTTTTTTAAGCCCCGGGGTTCATATTTAGGGGGTCAGTTTGGGCAATTTCGTACTCTATGGGGTATATACTTTCATTTAAAATTATTTTCAACTGGTACCTCGAATGTATGAATATAGCCCTTTTTTAAAGCCCCTGGGTCTATACTTAGGGTGTCAGTCTGAGCTGACCCAGGGCCGAAATCGTCTGTTATGGGCAATTTCGTACTCAGTAAGATGTACTCTTTCATTTCAAATTAGTTTTGACCGGTACCTCGAATGTTTGAGTATAACTCATTTTCCTCCCACCCCATCCAACCCCGACTTTGGGGTGTCAGTCTGGGCCATCCCAGGGGCCTAATCGTCTGTTGCTGGCATTTTCGTACTCAGTGAGATGTACTCTTAAGCCCCGAGGTTCATATTTAGGGTGTCAGTCTGAGCCGACCCAGGGCCGAAATCGTCTGTTATGGGCATTTTCGTACTCAGTGAGATGTACACTTTCATTTAAAATTGGTTTTGACCGGTACCTCGAATGTATGAGTATAACTCATTTATCCCCACCCCACCCAACCTCGGCTTTGGGGTGTCAGTCTGGGCCATCCCAGGGGCCTAATCGTCTGTTATGGGCATTTTCGTACTCAGTAAGATGTACTCTTTCATTTAAAATTGGTTTTGACCGGTACCTCGAATGTATGAGTATAACTCATTTTCCCCCACCCCACCCAACCTCGGCTTTGGGGTGTCAGTCTGGGCCATCCCAGGGGCCCAATCGTCTGTTATGGACAATTTCGTACTCTATGGGGTATATACTTTCATTTAAAAGTGAGATGTACTCTTAAGCCCCGAGGTTCATATTTAGGGTGTCAGTCTGAGCCGACCCAGGGCCGAAATCGTCTGTTATGGGCATTTTCGTACTCAGTGAGATGTACACTTTCATTTAAAATTGGTTTTGACCGGTACCTCGAATGTATGAGTATAACTCATTTATCCCCACCCCACCCAACCTCGGCTTTGGGGTGTCAGTCTGGGCCATCCCAGGGGCCTAATCGTCTGTTATGGGCATTTTCGTACTCAGTAAGATGTACTCTTTCATTTAAAATTGGTTTTGACCGGTACCTCGAATGTATGAGTATAACTCATTTTCCCCCACCCCACCCAACCTCGGCTTTGGGGTGTCAGTCTGGGCCATCCCAGGGGCCCAATCGTCTGTTATGGACAATTTCGTACTCTATGGGGTATATACTTTCATTTAAAATTATTTTCAACTGGTACCTCGAATGTATGAATACAGCCCTTTTTTAAAGCCCCTGGGTCCATACTTAGGGTGTCAGTCTGAGCTGACCCAGGGCCGAAATCGTCTGTTATGGGCATTTTCGTACTCCGTAAGATGTACTCTTTCATTTAAAATTGGTTTCGACCGGTACCTCGAATGTATGAGTTTAACCCATTTTGGGGGTCATTCTAGGGGACGCCAAGGCCACACCCATGAACTGGACCCCGGCAGACGCCCATTTCTGTATATCCCAGGTTAGTATATAGATGACTTTATGGTTAGATATTGGTACCTCGTTCGTCTAGGTTCGGCCCTCTGGGCTCCCGGTCTACATCCATCCATCTGGAGAGTGGTGGAGTGGTTCCAGAAGGAATCAGCCACAGTCCAGACTGTCGTCGCCCAGGATGCCATCGGCAATCGACCCGTCAGAAAGGTCAAAAAGAAATTTGTAAAGATGCAGACACAGCTACGAAATCTGTGCAGGGATCGTGTCAGCGGTGCCAAATCCATTCCATTTTTCCTGTGTTTTTTTTACCTAAGCAAATTTGTGACTTTTTACTGTGACTTTTTTTCCTGTGACTTTTTTTTCCTGTGACTTTTTTTCCTGTGACTTTTTTACCTAGGCAAATTTGTGACTTTTTTACTGTGACTTTTTTTCCTGTGACTTTTATTCCGCGCACCGAACACCCGACCTCCAGGCTAGAGAGACAGCACCTTACCCACTTAGCCACGTGATCCCCCAAAAACAATTACAAATCCCACACTGGGGTCTTATATTTATTTATTATTAAACATCCAAACTACTTTTCTTTGTGTCATGCCATAAAAATAAAAACTACCGTAGGCCTACTTACCGTCTACCTTTTCCGTCACTGCCGACTGTATTGTCCCAGTGGCCACGAACTTATCACCTTCAATTAATTTCACTCCCGACCTGTAAAGATGTAACATGGTTGTATGCGGTTTACTTAAATTTGATGTTTTGATTATTTGTACCGCTTACTTTTCTTACTGTATATCTCATCGTTTACCGCAATAACACACCAGGCAAACCCTGGTTTCCTCCCACTGCTAAAGACCCCTACGCGCAAGCGAATTATTGAAATAAAATTGGAACCAGTGGACGTTAAACCTCATTGTGTGTCGAGTGGACGTTAAACCTCATTTTGATCCTCTAAAAGAATGACATACCCTTTATCCAACACTTCCGCTTCTTCTTCGTCATTATCTGTTACGGTTTGTAACTGTGGGTTGTGTTGCCTGGAAGAAATGTCAGTTTATTAGAAAAAAAACCCCAAAGAGTCTATCGTTTATCATATCCGCGTGGCAAGGGTTAGGGACGCCTGTCCAGCCTCGTGGGTTTTCTCCGGTCCTCCGGTCCTCCGGTTTCCTCCCACTGCTAAAGACCTCTACGAAATAAAATTGAACCATGTGCTAGTCCCGAAATGACCTAGTTTGTGTCGAGTGGACGTTAAACTTCATTTCTCTCTCTCTCTACCATATCCGAGCTGTCAATTTACAAGATAGATTTGATCACAACTTTCCTTATGTAAAAATAAAATTAGTTAAGTTTAAAATATAATGGGGATCACGTGGCTAAGTGGGTAAGGCGCTGGCTCGCTAGCCAGGTCGGGTTCTATGTACACATTGGAAGTTTGAATTTGATATATGAGTAGTCCATAGCGCCGCTGCCCGGGCAAAATTTCCCCATAGCACAATGTATGGCGTATGCCTGCCTAGGTAAGGTGCATAACAGTAGGACGTTAAACCCGATTTCATTTCATTTTTCTATAAATATAATTAATTAGTTTAGAATATAATAATAATACCTGATTGATCGTCTTCTATATGTCAGATGTTTCTGCACCATAGTCTTTATGAATTTTAAGTCGACCTTCTCATTTAGAGTTGGGTTGTAAAACAGAATCTAAAACAGATTTTTAAAATAATCTTTATTATATATATATATAAGTGAATACTATCTAAATCAAATAAGATGGATTATATATATAAAAGTGAATACTATCTAAATCAAATAAGATGGATTATATATATAAAAGTGAATACTATCTAAATAAAAAAAACCCAGACATTTCAAATAAAATAAAACCAAGTACGAACAATCCAAACCATAAGACAAAATTCTAAGTCCTAAAAAATGTTATAGGCAAAATAGTGTGTTCAAGCAAAATAGTGTAATCAGCCTATGATACTGCTACAGACTGCTCCTCTTGTACAAAATACACGACAAACAGTGGTAACAGGTGTCCGTAAGGGTAAGCTTACCCTGCCTGGCGCCGCACCCGCCATAGCTGCATCCAAACTATTAGCCGAATAAAATGTATTATACGGTATATATAAATGTAAATGATATCTAAAACAGGCATTTCAAATAAAGTGTATTATATGTAACAAATGAATTTTTAAAAATACTGTCAAGTAACCGTGCTCGTTCATGCCACAAAGAGGGAATCCAGCTGCACATAGGAAAAGTGTCGAATTATGGAAAGACGATATCAGTTTCCATCGAAAACCATTTATATATGTTTAAATACTAGCTCGGTAACCTAACCTGGTTTATGATAACGTTTCTGTGGGATTGGTGTAACCAATTCGACCCGATGTTTTTTGAGAAAAAAACAAACAAAATCTAACCTTTTCTTCTACTTTCCTGTAGGTCTGTTTGTCTTTGACAAACGTCAGGCGCTCTAAATCTACCGCCTGTCTGACGGAAGCCTGTAAACAGTTATGGTACAATTATATTTAATTCATATCACATATAAGATATTTCAGTTAATAGGAAAATCCATTTGTGTAGTCCGAATTATCTGACCCCTCGGAGCCTCAGAGAGTACTGATCAACGTGCCATAAGAAAGAGAGAGAGAGAGATAGATAGATAGATAGATAGATAGAGAGAGAAGAAAGAGTGGGGGTCTTTAGCAGTGGGGGGAAACCTATGAGGTTGGACAGGCTCCCAAATCCTTGCCACGTACAGCCGGTGATTCGAAACCACCCCAGTTGACTCAATGACAGGCTTTATGATACAGCACGCACGTGCTAACCATTCGGCCATCCACCACCCCCCTCCCACGTGTCATAAAGTCTTATCAGAAGCCCGGGTAAAGGCATTATTTCGGACTAGTCTATGTTCATAAGGCCGTGCATCCATCTTAAAACTTTTAAAACAAATTTAAATATTCTGTTGATACATTTGTAATATTGGCGTTGCATTTATCTGTAGCCGCCAGTATGTAAACAAAAAACATTACCGCTAAAAAGTTCTTAGCCTTGACTTCTATTTCTGTCATTTCTTTTTTCTTTTTGGTTTGACATACCACCAACAGGTCTCTTGAATAGCTAGTTGGTTGTACTTTTAGCGGCAACGCGTTCGCTGGCCGGGCCTTAGATCTGGTTTCTAGGAAGAGGTTTCTCGGGGCAGCGGGTCTTTCTGGCGAAGCTGGGGGCTCTTTAACCTGAAACCAGACTCATCTAATAAACTGTAGTTAAATCCACTGCAATTTCTGTCTATCGGCGCTAATGCATTACATACAGAGAGAGAGAGGGTGAGAGAGAGAGGGAGAGAGAGAGAGAGAGATAATGGGTTTAAAGCCCACTCGACACACAGGTCATTTAGGGACTAACACATGGTTTTAATTTTATTTCAATAATTCGCTTGCACGTAGGGATCTTTAGCAGTGGGAGGAAACCGGAGGACCGAGAGAAAACCCACGAGACTCGACAGGCGACCTTACTCCTTGTCACGTACAACCGGGGATTCGAAACCACGCCAGTTGACTCAATGACAGGCTTTTATGATACAGCGCACACACGCTAACCATTCAGCCATCCAACCCCTATTATGAACAATAAATGCATAAATACTATACGGCTGATGGAAGTCAGCACACACAATCTTTTACCTCGACATCATCAGTTTTGACTTAAGTCAAATACATTGTCATAGAATCAAAAGAAAAGAGTGTGAATAAACATTTTTAAAAAAAATCCCGTTTTGCTCATCGACATTTTTACACCAACTGCAATAATTTCTTCAAATATGTCACACCCAAATGTGTCCCGTTACTGTGGAGTTCTAAATATCATATCTGGAATATTTCAATTGTTGTTTGTTTCGAGTGGACATTAAACCCCATCTCTCTCTCCCTCTCTCTCAATTGTTTCTAATGTATTTTAGATATTGGGTACACACGAGTAAAATAAGAACAGTTATTTTTACCTGAGGAGAAAGGGGAGAAATATAATCTGACATCCAATCATTGTATTGCATCTGGTAGGGTGAATCGTTCCGTGGGCTAGCCATTCTGCAAATGACAGTCGGTGCCGGATTTTGGTTTTTTATACGCTCCTGGGTTCAATGTGTATTGTGCGGCGTTTCAGATGTCTGTCGATGGGAAAACAGCAATGAAATTTACTGTAATCACATGTAAGACATTACACCTCATATTGTACAATACACACGGTATACAATGCCAGTTTGGTTCGGATTAGTAACTTCCATTGTATGAAGTATCCGGGTATTGTGATTGATGAGTATATACTCGACCGTGCAATTAAAACAATTATGTATTTTGTAAAAGAGAAGCAGTCCATTTGCTGACTACACTATTTTGCTTGAATACACTATTTGGCCTATAACGCTTTTTAGGACTTTGAATTCTGTCTTATGGTTTGGATTGTTCGTACTTGTTTTTTTATTGTATTTATATAACCATATTACACGATAATTATAAGTTTCATTGACTGTAATTGATTAGGCTATTGGAAAAAGAAATCCGTGCATAAATTTGCATTATATTTATTATAATATTGATATGCGGATAGTTGTAAATAAACCAATCAAATAAAAACAAAATGCTTTGCACGTTAAGTTAAAAATTAGAAATAAGGACAAGAACATTTAACATAACTGTTCATTATTTACTAAAAGCGAGAATTTATTATGTATTGTAAATGTCATTATATGTTAAATAAATACTGTTTAAACCAAAGCGAGAATTTCATATTTTCTAAGAAGGTCAAAACATAATTATTTCTTTTGTTCAATAGGTTGTCACTATTATACGACCATAGGCATTATTTTCCACATTTAAAAATCATTGACACCGGAAATAAAAAAAACCCAATTACCTTCCTTGTTTTAAAATTCCCCCATGGAATAGCTATCTTCAAACGTTTGAATTTGAAGTTAAAAATAATATTTTTGTCAATTTCTCAACTGGCAATAGTGAATTATAGGATTAATAGGATTATTCTTTTACAAAGTAGGACTGTTCACAGATACCATCTATATTAAGGCTTTATTTTAATACATTTTAAAAATAAAACTTAAAAATATGAAATTGTAGCTTGGATGTATTTTTGTAGCTAGCTAATTATGTTATTGCCCCACGGCTGTGGGTATGTTAGACTTCTGCACGTCGCTGGTCTTTAATTGGCACATTTGTGGTAATACAGACATTGTAATATAAATCCGGGTGTCTCCAGGTGATTTAATTTGGGTATAATATACACGCACTGATGTCGCAGAATGGGGTGTGGAGAAATCTCTGAGTCTCATCAGAACTTAATGATTATTTACACATGAGGGATGCATAAAAAAAAGTAAAAACATGTTTTATATGTAAAAATGTCACGGTGTTAAAATTCAAATCCTAGGTGGGTCGCAATGCATATTATACTGTAATATGAATGTGTATAAACTGATTTACATTCAATGGTTTACGTTTGTACTCAAAAATCGAATGCAAATTTCTAGCATCTGGTTATCCCAGTGCCAGTCCCTGTCTGAACAATGTTTCATTAATAAATCCTAACAAAACATTTTTAACAAACATCACACATAGATGGTTTCCATAGCGGTTAGATTAAAGTACATATTTGAGTATTGGTGAGAGGACATGAAATGGCTTCCTATTAAAATTACATATAAATCCCATGTAATTTCGTTGTCTACATTCAATCTGGGAATTAAATCTCGTTGAACTTGACACATACAGATTTCGGCTGGATTACAAGATCTACACAAAGACAGCACTCAATCACCCTAGAAGAGATATTTGTAGACTTATATCGAAACTAAGGGTGAAAGAGCGGCTGCGAGACTACAAACACCAAGTGACCTTCGGCTCTCCTAAATAATTAAACTTCATTAAAATATAAATAAACAAACGAATCTCCATACATAGTAGAGTGGTTGAGTAAAAACGTCCTCACGAAGGAAGCCCAACCATCCTACACCCGTATAACAATCACACCATGTAATTTGACGTAATATCCCTACTAGCTCGACTAAATAAGCATTGATTGTAGATCTTACTTAACCTCTTATATGAAAAATTGTAAATTTTATCAACTATGAATAAAAGATTTTCTTTATTTTAAAGCATTGATTGTAGATCATATATAAGTAACTAAATATGAATTATTGTATTTAAATTATTACTGTATAAAAATAAAAAGATCACTATAACTATTATATATGCCATAAACACTTCTTTCTCTATAACTACTATTATTATTCTTATTATTATGATTATCATTATTATTATTCTTTTTTACTTGACCCCCCCCCCCCTCCCCCCCCCCGAAGCCTAAATAGACGAAATAAAAACCGAATCTATAAGACCAGATACTCTCTTTTCTCTCTCTCTCTTTTCAGGTACTGGATTCTTCCTTCAGAGAACCAACAACAAAGGAATGAACTACAAGAAACAAAGATGAACCAACACCACCATACCGGACAACAAACCCAAATGGAAGGAAGAATGGACCAGGACTAATACTCACCAACAAGCCCCAAGGAAGAGTTGCACCGCCCTGCCATTCAACCGGACAGAACGACCAGACCAACCAAATCGACCAAATATATATATATATGTACATAATATGTCTATGTCTGTTTTGTCAAATGTCTATGTCTATGTTCGTATAAATGTTTGTCCTCGTCCATGTCTTTCTTATCACATGATAAACTTAACTAACTTTCTGTTTGTACATATTATATATATATAAAAATATTTTCTTTTATCCAATCAATCCACTATGTAATCTTATCACTTTGTATATATAACATGTAATTGTCTGCGATATCACCTCGGTGGAAGCGGACGTAAAATAAAGCTATTTCAACAACAACGGCTCTCCTATGTCTTGTCTGTGATATCACTTAAGTGGAAGCAGACGTTAAACACCAAAAGAAGAAGTCTGCGAGTGCGGAGACGAGTGTACCACCAACCATGTCCTGGTAGACTGCGAGGTTTACAAAGAGGAGAGAAGGAAACTAGTGAGAATAATGGAGACCAACAACATACCATTCACTACTAAGAACCTACTCTTCCCTAGACCAGATCTGAAACTGCAAATCTTCGAAGAAATCCACACCCTAATGGACACAGTTGAACTAAGTAGAATAGTAAAATAAGAGAGGGTCATGGCTAGACAAATTTTCAATACAACGTATAATGGCTGAGTAAAAACGTTCTCTCGAAGGAAGCCCAGCCATCCTACAAACCTATTTTTATCTTTTTTTTCTTTCTTTATTTTTTACTTATTTTTATTTTCTTAACTTATTTTTACAACGTAGGTTGGCTGAGTAAAAACGTCCTCTAGAAGGAAGCCCAGCCATCCTACAAATTTCTTTTTATTTTACTTTTAATTTACCTATTTCTATTTATTATTAATAATATCCCTAATTTAATTTATTTTCATCTATTTATTTTAATTTACTTATTTTAATTTATTTACTCTAGATTATTTATTTTAATTTACTTATTTTAATTTATTTACTCTAGATTATTTATTTTAACGTATGGTGGCTGAGTAAAAACGTTCTCTCGAAGGAAGCCCAACCATCCTACAAATTTATTTTATTCCTTTTATTTTAAATTATTTCCATTTTATTTATTTTTTTCAATAATAACAATATAAATAACTGGCGGGATAGTGGAGTAAGAGGGAGTCATGATCAGACGGGCTCGGCATCTAAACACGATTTTGCCAAAAATCTACAGAGTGGGATAGTGGAGTAAGGGGATGTCACGAGAAGACAGGCCTGACACCTAAACACAAATCCCACAAAGATGACATCTACCAAGCAGAATAGAAGAGATCATCCACCAAACGATATGCTTTTATTAAATAAAGGGAATAACTTCCCACTAAAACCTAATCCAATCTAAGGCCTTAATGGAAAGATTTCAAAATCATATTCTATGTCTTGTCTGCGATATCACTTCAGTGGAAGCAGACGTTAAACACCAACTAGATAGATCGTTGTCTACGATATTACCTTAGGTGGAAGTGGACGTTAAAGGGGGGGGGGTCACGATAAGGCGGGCCTGACACCTAAACACTAATCCCACAACGATGACATCTACCAATACAGCAGAAGAAATCTACCAAGCGATATGTTGTGGAAGAACTTCCCACAAAACCCAATCCATGGCCTGAGGCCGAAAACGGAAAGATTGCAAAATCAAGAAGCAGCTTCGGCTCTACTATTTCTTGTCTGTGATAATACTTATACGTTAAACACCCAATCCATGGCCTGAGGCCGAAAACGGAAAGATTGCAAAATCATATTCTAAAATCAAGAAGCAGCTTCGGCTCTACTATTTCTTGTCTGTGATAATACTTATACGTTAAACACCAGGATACTACCCCTACTTCGTCAAATCACTTCAATGTGGAAGCGGACGCTACATTAAGTTATTTGACACACACTCTGATGATCTTGTATAATTAAACTAATTTTCTTTACTATGTCGGTTCGATATCAGTGTTGGTGTACGCGTTGTGATGGAAGGGAAGAATATAATCAATGACTGGCAGAAATCGTACGTTCCATTTCACGTCGAGATTGACCCCTCTTTTTATGAGATAAAGTTATTATTTACATATTTAGATGTCGACGTTTGGAATTATTCACTTTGATATATTTTATTCACGGTGTATATTAAAATATGTATTGCATAAAAGTGTATATTTTGCCATCCAACCTGGAGGTCGAGTGTTCGATCCCTGCATTGGCCGAGAAAGTTTATCTCGATTTACCGGCGTGGTTCCCCCTTGCCAGTGATGCAGAACGGAGGGCCTGACCAGGACAGCTGTCTAATCGTTCGGACGGGACGGAAAACCGAGGTCCCGTATACACATTGGCGTGCACGTAAAAAATCCCTTGGCAGATGGAATTTTTATGTAGGCCGTAGCGCCGCTGTCCGGGCAAAATTTACCTCATAGCACACTGTATGGCGTATGCCCGTCTTCCATTAGCCCAGGTTAGGTGCATAGGAGGTTAAACCCCCATTTCATTTCATGTTATTTTACAGTTCGCCGGATAATGAAACGTCCTTAACCCTTTCATTTAGTGAATACAATGTTACAATGCATATGTGTATTTTGGTCATAATTTCTTATAGGTCAGTTTTAGGTAGGTCTAAAGTAAGTGCAGGTGGATCGCACTACACGCAAAACAAAAATCTACAATTTAAATCTGCGGACAAGACAGACAATAAATACATGTATAGCAAAAAAGAAACAAATATCAAAGGTTGAGCTGAAGTAGTGCAGCCTTAGTGCAAAAATGTAGAGTAAAAAAAATGTAGAGTGGCATTGCAATGTCTAACACAAAATGAGGAGGATGCTTTTTTTAAGAAAATCTTTGTGCATGTTTGAAGGCACAGAACAAGTTCAAAGTAAATAAAATAATTGTGATTTTTTTCATGAAACTCTATATATCCAAAGCAAAACCCTTTAATAAAGTTTATATAAAAAAACCCGGGATATTTGCATAATAATATACTGTCATATTTGATTTTATTTCGGTGGGATGTACCAGTCCCGTCAGGCAGGTTGTATGTCCCGGGACTCTGAAGTACCAATGCAGTTTTTTTCCAAATTTATGTAACTTTTTTTGCCAATTGATTGATTTGACTGAATTTTTCCTTTAAATAGATGACAAAGAGATTTTTTAATTACAACTTGTTTTCAGAAAATCCTGGTCGATGTGAGGTTTGTTCTAAGATAAACATCGAATCTGTTCCTCCGAGTAAATATGTTACGTGTAATGTATTCTTATCACGTGCGTGGTTAGCCTGGAGATCGGGTGTTCGATCCCTGCCTTGGCCGAGAAAGTTGATCTCGATTTTCCGGCGTGATTTTCCCTTGTCAGTGATGCAGACGGAGGTTCTGACAAAGTCAGCTGCCTAGTCGTTCGGATAGGACGAAAACCGATGTCCTGTGTACACATTGCCATGTACTTAAAAAACATCCCTTGACAGGTGGTATTCGATATAAGAGTAGGCCGTAGCGCCTCTGTCCGGTCAAAAAACTCCCCATGTCCGCCTGCATTAGCCTAGTTCGGAACAGAACAGTAGGACGTTAAACTCTATTTCATTTTATTTCATTTGATCATAAACTGGTTGCTATTATATACTAAGTAACATTCACATAACTTAGCTGTTATTTAATATAACAATCTGATTAAAATACAGATCTATATTTCGTTTCGTTTTTTTATACCTTCGATGGCCTACACTACATGTAGATCTAACAAGTTACAGTGGAAGTTCACATCAGGTGGTAAGTAAGCGGCAGTCATTCGATTAACCAATCAGAATCGATGTTGCAAGTGGCTGCTAATGTCTACCCATAGTTCCGCGGAAAAATAGGTTCAAACACTTGATTCGACAGACCATTTGATTGGCCGACCCTTTATTTCAAGCAGAACACGGGTTAAATAACAACTCTTCCAGATTTTAGAGTAGTAAAGACAAGTAAAACGAAATTTTGAACTATAAAAATGAAACGAAATAGGATCTGTGTTCTAATCAGATTGTTAGCATAATGAATTACGCGATGCTCTTACACAAGATGTAGTCCAATTTTAAATCTAAATGGCTATTATTAAATATATAATACTTGCATGGCATGATATTCTTACACATGACGTAAACCAATTTTAAATCTAACCATTTCAATACATATTACTATGGAACACAAAAGAAGACACGCGGTAATTAAGATGAATATGCTATAAATATCCGACAGGTGGAGCTGTTTTACATGTAACTGTTTGTTACAGAACTCGGGTTGCCGTCCTTTCCACCATATTTTTCTCCGTCGGTCAAGAAATCCATTGCTCTGTAAGGTTATCATTCTGTAAAGTAAATTATATTATAAGATGACGTCAGAAGTTGATACAAGTCTCTCCAGTTGCAAAGAATTTTTTTTTTTACATCTAACATAGTATGGGTAGGTGGGGTGAGGGTAGGTATAATGCGTACGTTTCCGATCACAGGTTTGTCATTGAACCAAGTGGTGTGGTTTCGATACCTAGCGTATACCCATTGGCGTCACACTTTGGGGGGGGGGGGCACAATTGTTTTTAGGGTGTGTGCGTGTTGTCGGGGGGGGGGGGGGTCTGGATATAATTACATAGTAGGCCCTAATTCCTGTTTATTTACAACAATTATTAGAATTAGTTAAGATTATATATCTGTATAAAACCTGGGTGAACAAATGGACCCCGCGGACTAGTGAGCACCCCTCCCCCAATATATTAATACCTACATTGCTTCCAGTTCGTGCTTCAAGGGCGAATCTTTCTGTATTCCAAAGGCAAACAGATAATCCTGTATACCATTCTGATATCTCACGATGTCACAGTTGTTGCCATAAATAAACTCTGACGACACACTCTCCGATAGATATACGTAATTTCCGGCCAGAACCTTGTTCAAATGAACATCGTTATTCATGTGAGCCACCTGTTCATCACGTGATAGTCTCGCGGCAAGCCGTCTGTACATAGGGATTGGATGAGTCTGGAATGATGAAAATTAAAATTAAATGAAATGGATTTTAACGTCTTACATTCCTACTTACATGCGTTGACATATATTACATTCCTACTTACATGCGTTGACATATATTACATCCTATTTCCATGCGTTTACATCCCATTTCCATGCTTAAATTATATATCCCATTTTCATGCTTAAATAATATATCCCATTTTCATGCTTTAACATAATGTCATATTTACATGCGTTTACACATATCCTATTGTCATGCGTTTACATATATCCTATTTACATGCGTTTACACATATATATCCTATTGACATGCGTTTACATATAGTATATATCCTATTTTCATGCTGATATCATAATATATCCTATTTTCATGCGTTTACATAAATATATCCTATTTACAAGAGTTAACATATATCCTATTTACATGCGTTTACACACATATATCCTATTTACATGCGTTTACATATAGTATATATCCTATTTTCATGCTGATATCATAATATATCCTATTTTCATGCGTTTACATAAATATATCCTATTTACAAGAGTTTACATATATCCTATTTACATGCGTTTACATATATCCTATTTACATGCTTTTATAAATCCTATTTCCATTCGTTTATATATATCCTATTTACATGCTTTTATATATATTCTATTTCCATGCGTTTACATATATCATATTTTCATGCTTATATAATATATCATATTTTCATGCTTATATAATATATCATATTTTCATGCGTTTACATAATAAGTCCTATTTACAAGCGTTTACAAAAACACTATAATCATGCATTAACATATTTACATGCTTTTGGGGGTTGGGTGGCCGAATGGTTAGCACTTGCGCACTGTGTCATAAGGTCTGTCATCGATTTTCCTGTTGTACGAAACAAGGAGTAAAGCACCCCCCCCTCCCAAAGGCTAAAGATTCCTACGCACAAGCGAATTAATGAAATAAAATTGAACCATATGTTAGTCCCGGAATTACTAAGTTTGTGTCGAGTGGACGTTAAACCCCATTTTTCTCTCCCTCTTACATGCTTTTACATAAACCCCATTTACAGTGTAACACATCTCATTACAATGCATCCTGAATTTTCTTTTTCATGGACTACGAATTGTATGACGTGTCCTATTCCAAAATGGTGGTAGAAATAGTATAGCATCACTACCTGCCAATTTGTTATAGAGCTATTAGAAAACACGCCTCCTATTTCGTAATTACTGTCCAAGATGTCATCTAAACTTTTAAACTCATCTGTCCCCGTGTAGGTGAAAAACGCCACCAAGTTGCCTTTATACACAGACCCAATGATAATACAGAAAAACCAGAAAGATACCAGACAGACTCGACCGGATACTGACAGATTGTCGATTCTTCCAGTTCCACCTGTTAAATAAAATTAAATTAAATAAATATTGTTAAATTATTATACTGTCTGGATAACCAGCTTCAAGACGCCGGCACCCGGGTCCACTCACTCTTATTGATATTTATTTTGTAGTTTTTTTTCTTATTCGCAGGTTTGAAAAATGAATGAAATGGGGTTTAACGTCCTACTATTATGCACCTAACCTGGGCTAATGTTGTATGACGGAAATTTTGCCCGTGCAGCGGCGCTACGGACTACTCTTATATCGAATTCCAACTGCCAAGGTATCTTTTACGTGCACTCCAATGTGTACTTGGGACCTCGGTTTTTCGTACCATCCGAACGAATAGGCAGCTGTCCTTGTTAGGCCCTGTTTGAAAAATGAAATGAAATGGGGTTTAACGGTATTTTTGTTCTCCTCCTAAACTTGGCTAATGAAGGCGGGCATACGCCATACAGCTTGCTATGGGGAAAATTTTGCCCGGACCGCGGCGATACGGCCTACTCTTATATAGAATTCCAACTGTCTGGGGATCTTTTACGTGCACGCCAATGTATATGCGGCCTATGCTTATATCCTATTCCAACTGAAAAGGAATTTTTTACGTGCACGCCAATGTGTACTCGGGACCTCGGATTTTCATACCATTCGAACGGCTAGACAGCTGTCCTTGTCAGACCCTTCGTCCTGCATCACTGACAAGAGGAAACACTGTATGGAATTCCAATTGACCAGTGATCTCTTACGCCGTGCACGCCAAAGTGTACACGGGACCTCGGTTTATCGTCCCATCCAAACAACCAGACAGATGTCATTTTCAGGCCCTCCTTTCGGCACCACTGACAAGGTAACAGTGGAGCTTTTAACCTAATTTCATTTCAAACTTTGTTGTTGTACTTGCTCGGTAACAATGTACATACCCTGATTTAGAATTATTCCAATGACATGAAACACCCTTTCTTTAAAGGACGCTGTTTCTTTGCCGTGGTTATGTGGGTTTATGGTTTCTATCGTCCAGAAAATACAGCAGAAACAGACAGAGCAGGCGACGATAATCATTAAAACTATAGACTGAAACGGTTGGGCGTAAAGAAACCTGGCCGACTGTTGTCTCTTCTTATACGTAGCTATTAGTTTATCTGTGATATAAGCAGGGAGTATAAAATCCATATACTGGAGCCTCTTTTCGGTTATAATGGTTGGGGCACAAAATATATCAAATTGCTAGAAAAAAAAGAAAAGAAGAGTTTAAATTAGTTCTAGTAGCCTGGTGGGAGAATTACATTTTCCCCCAACCTAGGGAAAAAATTAGGGAAGAAATTATTCTTCTTTTTTCTGAAAAGTATATGACTAGGACATCATCCAAAAAAAAGGCCCACGTTTTCCCGCTTGGGGATTTTTTTTTACAGCACTTTGAATATCTGACCGCCAGCAATCATGAAAAATGGGGTAAAGTTACAAGTATTGTCAATATCTCAGTAAGTACTAGAGATAAGGTCATCAAACTTGGTAGGAGCCTTCGCCAGTTGATGCTTGATGACTTTCTATAAGTTTCACTTGCTATCCGTGACGTCACCATCCGAAAAAACAAGATGGCGAACCGTTTTTCCGCGAAATGAAAATTTCCTTCGGAGAATGAGTCAGTGCAAGGAAATTGATTTTTTTCGCTTGATTGGTCCGGTACCGAGTTTCTGTGACTATTCTAAATTGAAACGGGGAAATTTTCCACTTCCAGTGTCACGTCATCTGACAAAAATCTTTATTTGCGGGGATTTTTTAAAAATTTGGGCGGGAATTTTTTTTCAGTTTTGCAAGGATTTTATATATCGAGTGATGGGTTTGAATGCATGTTTCCATAGTGGGACAAAGCGAGAACGACCTGATTACGGTGTTTCGGGTAAAGTATTGGTTCTTCAGACGCAGCAACACTACAATTTTCTGGAGTGGAATCAAGAAATAAAATAGATTCATAATATAATTATTTAATTAAACAGCATCAGGAAGTATTTAAACAACAACAGCAGTTCTAAACATCGTCATCCTCAACATCATCAAAACTATAAACTTCACAATTATCGCAATCACGACCACCGCACCCACCGCAAACCTGGGCACATTTAATGCCGTTTTTCCGACAGGAACATGACTGAGTGGAACACATTGTTTGGCAATTTCATCTGATCACCTTTAGTAATTCATCAGGAGCCGGATCCAAATCTGTCATAATTGGCATGAATTTGTCCTTGTGGATTTTCCATCCCCATTCTTCGGCGTTCACAACTCTATCGTCCATCGAAATTCATCGAACAATTTGTAGATGCACCCGCAATGAGTGCTTGTTTGAAGCACCTTCGGTAGGGGGAAGTCTTTGTGGCTCAAGTTTTTTTTGACTTGGATATCATTGACTGGAATTTTCTGTATCGTAGAGCACATATATTGTCACTAGAGTTCCCGCCATACAGCTGAATGAATATTACCAGTCCAGCTGCTTGTATCTCTTCCGCGCTTGCGTCCAACGACATCATCACATCGGCCGCTCTTTGAAGCTCTATGGATTTCTGGAGCATTTTCAACACATGCAGTTTGCCATGTTGAAACGTTGATGAAGTTGTGTCACAGCCCGACCATGAATGAATAAATAGTAGGTAGCCTACTTGATGACCATCGGATCCAGAGTCTTATGTATGTCAGAGATTTTGAACAATTGTTTTATTGTTTGTCGTTCGCGTTTCCTAGTGTCTTTCCTGATATAAACATCCCCCATGTCATTCTTCCAATGATAGATCAAGCATACAATTCTATCAGTGTCATTACAAACGACACATACAACCTGGTTTTCTTTACTATACTTCACGGCAGTTTGTACAACCGTATTGTCCGCGTCTGCTTCACACAGCACAGTGTTGTGTCTATGGGCAAGCCAACATGAGAGGAATCTAATCAAGTTTGATTTTTTGCTCAGTTTCCTTAAGAAGGCTTCCCTATCAGGATATATTTCATTACGACCCACAATTTTAACATTGGGTGCCATTTTGTATGCTCTACGTATATGTTCGTGGTCTTTTATTGATTTAGAGTCTTACCCATCAAAAATGATAACGGAGGAGCCAAAGTTGGCATGAACGAAATTATCATAATTCTCTGCCAGTTCGTTATAGGTCTTTCCGGCAGTCCATCGTATTTGGTATAATAACCACCCTCCATCTATGATGTACAACATATCATCCGTGCGATAATCATCTTTAAAGACATTAGACCACTGTTTTTCTATATACTGAGTTAACTCAGATTTGACCGCTTTTCGCATGAGTCCATCTTTGAACAATGACGTGGGTACTGGAGTCATTTCATATGCGAAATACTGTACCTCGTCCGTGTTTTCTCTGGCCGCTAAGGTTGTACATCTTATGAAAAGTACAGATGAGTCTATTTGGATGTTCTCTTTCTCCAATTTCAGACCTGTCTGGAGATCTTTCAAGGTGCGCACTGTGTCACATTTGCGGATTTTTGCGGACGTTATCGAGACGCTGTCAAGTTTGACGTGTATTTTACGGCCAATTTCTTCTGCGCGGTCACATGTTATATTGTCATTTTCTGTTGCCACTATGCCGGACGTTATTGAACTAAGTTCATAGTTTTCATCTGCGTGATAAGGGTCCTTAACTTCAAACCATCGCGCTCAGATCGGGCGGCTCCCATTTCAACATGTTGGTTGCTAGTAGACAATTTGCACCCCGTTACCGTCGTCATCGCATCATGTACGGCTGCAAATGTATGCAAGGTGTATACCCACTGAGTTGTGACGCTTTCGGTCAGTCCGCGACCATGGGTGAGACCGCCGCGACACTTTATTGCACGCACCATACTTTGTTCTATCACTAGATCAGTCGACAATCCGGCCCAATACCGTTGACTCCGTCTCACGGCATGTAGTCCTTCAGAGGAAAATTTCTCGTACAGCCATGGGTGCGTCACTTCAAGTTCGCTGTAAATACAGTCGAGATCTTTTCGCGTAATGGTGATGATTGGATGCCGCAAAAACATTTAGAAGACTTTTCACAGCATCCAAATGCATTTTCCAGTTGGACAACAACTCCGCAGTGATGAAATCCTTCAGACAAGATACATAGTACTGAAATTGGCCCCAAAGTTTTGCAGTTCTTGATTTATTTTCTAGATCTAGTCTTTTCCCCCGGATCAGACAATCCAATTTTCTCAAGAGTAGAATTTTCTCAGAAGCACGCACTTCATCGACCAATGACGGGTCATCTAATGATTTCCTGAACATTACATCCAACTCATTGAATTTGTCTTCTGCCATTCCATTCTCAGGATCGTTCTTGACTTTAGTTAGCAGGATAGCCGTCAATGTCGCAACTAATAGAGTCATTGCCCGCATTGCCCGTTCATATGATATCCCACTCATTATATGTTTAACGACATTCTCACCGTAGATCAATTCCAGGGCCTCCTCGATTCCACTTCCGGTCATTGTGTGAAAAATTGCACCGATGGCGCTCATAAGCAAGTGGAAACCTCCAAGTCTGAGGATGATTTTTTTCAGTCCTTTTGCCTCCACTATTTCTGATGCTTTAATATAAAGCGGCTGATCAAAAGTTATGGCACAAGACGGTAGATCGAGTTGTATATCAATGTAGTATATATGCCGGTATCATCACTGGGGCTGAGGTTTATGATAGGCAGTATCATTACGTCCCACTTTTGAGCTTCGTCATCTCTATTTTTGTGAATGTGTTGCATATATACCCACTCCAGTTTGGTACTGCGCCCTTCCCGCGATGGGCACCTTGCCACAAAATGTTCGTGTAGTATGCCGGGGGCGGAATTAGAAGAGGGGTGAGATGCTTGACGATAGGCTTAAATTTCACTTGTGACATAGCTCTCATCGCCGGGGCTATGTATGTTATTTCTTGGATTTTCTTACCGTTAATCAAGTCATCGACACTGATCCGAGCTCGCCTTTTGATTCTATAATCCGACGGCTTTGGTAATGACTTTGCTGTCATGGCGATTATGCCGATAGCATGAAACTGACCACCGCCGTCAATGGTGGCAATTGTAGAATCTGCATTGTCCGCCGACCACTGCGTGAACGCAGGGTACGCCTCTGGTATAACAGTTCCCCGATTTTCATCTTGTATGATAGATGACTTGAACATTCGAATCTCATCATATGACACCGACATGCCTAAACTGAACCATTTATCCGTCAACCACTTTGAGCCAAAAATATGGTCTACCTCCACACCTAATCCAAACAAGAGAGGCGATACCACTGTTCTTGGACGGACAGCTTGGCAAATCATTTGTCCGATAACGTTTCGTTTCAATTCATTAGGAATAAGAAATTTCAGTAGCATTCCTAAACATGGTGTGATGAATTCACTCGATATGGCGTTGTCTCGAATTTCATCAAGTGTTGGGAATTGACGCTCATAGTTGCGTTCTCTGATTTCTTCTTTATTCACGCGTGCACATGTTCTCATCAATCTGTCTAATTCACTCTGTTCATCCTCCTGCTTCTGTTGGTGCCACTGCTTATGGACTATGAAATTTTCCATATTTCTAAAACACACTATGTCTTGTCTCCCACCACCCACGCTGGCAAAAAACACATGATCTCCGTATTGCTCATATAATTTCTCCTTCAGAATTTTCTTAGAACAAATCTCATCTCCACATGCCAATGTTCTCATACTGTCCATCAGCTCATCAAGCGTGTATAGTTCTGCCTCCGAGTAATGCTCAAGCCAGCCGCACATCGCCAGGAACCAAGAATGCATACTATTGTCTATTGGCCGGCCGGACTCACTATAAGTTGAAATTGCACGCGCAAATTGCTTGTAGCAGCTATGATGGTAACGACCTTCAGCCGCCACCAAGCAAGAACATCCTGTGATTCTCAATTCAACATTACGTGCCCATCTGTCGTTCTGCTGTCTACAATAATATAGGAGAGTTTCTCTTAGCGAAAACGTGCGAATTTCATACACATTTGTTCGATCCGGGTGTCGCTCGTCAAAGTGCTGTAAAAAAAAATTCCCCAAGCGGGAAAAGGTGGGACTTTTTTTGGATGATGTCCTAGTCATATACTTTCAGAAAAAAGAAGAATAATTTCTTCCCTAATTTTTTCCTCAGTTCACAGTCCATCCATCAGGCTATAGTTAAACATACGTTATGCAATTCCCGGATTGTCCGATGAGAGTTCTTTCCTTTGCTAACTTCCTTTTAAAATAACAATTTATGGGATTGGTCGATAAAAATAGCACAATCATCAAAGGCGGATAATTTGAAAACGTGGCTCCCCCCTTAGATTAACCCAGGGTATAGTGGTGTAGAACGGAATGAGTACACTGGGTAACCGAGGATGACATTATACTAATCTACATATTAGATGTCTTTCTGTAGGTTTAAAATGTTATATATTATATAGGGAGGTTCCGCCGTGCCACCTGGAGAGGAAGGAATTCTTATGGGGGTTTTCTAGACCAGGGGCCAGTTGCTCAAAGCTCCGTTATCTTTAACGATTCGATAACTTTAACGGAGAGAAAGAAAGTTGCTGGAAATAAAGGCCCCGAACATTGAGTGGTGCAAATTTTTACTACAGATTTATGTTAATATAAAGAATAAAGTATTTTTCAGTGTCTGCTGTAGTAAATTTAACGGAAAGTTAACAAACAACAGTCACCGAGATATGTCCGTTAAAGTTAACGGATCGTTAAAAGATAACGGAGCTTTGAGCAACTGGTCCCTGATGTTTATTCTGAACAAGAATATATGAGGTAAAAAGGCCATATCCTGAAAATTTTTCCGTTAGGGCGTTTTTTCAAAATGATGCATGTTTTTACACTTTTCGCATTAGTTATTATTAGAATTATTCCCCAACATGCTGCGATTGTATTCCAGACTCTTGAAAGGGATACAAATTGAGGGCGCTCTTTACATGACCACCAAAAAAGTAGATGAACTGTCTATATTTTTAATAAGCATTTATTAGGCCAAGCAATGGTCATATTTTGCATTAATTGTGATTAGAGTTATTCACAATGCATCTTCATTATTATGTACCACACATTTTATGAAGACAAAAAATGATACTTGCGCGTAGGGGTCTTTACCAGTGGGGGAAAACCGGATGACCCGGACGAAACCCATGAGGTTGGACAATCGACCAATCTCATTGTTATGTACAACCGGTTATTCGAAACCATACCAGTTGACTCAATGACATGCTTTATGATACAGCGCACACATGCTAACCATTCGGCTATCGCCCCCTTCTTTAAACGAACACATATACTTACACCGGATATTAATTTTTTATACATTCCATTTTCTTCTTCTATATCATAACTCCATGAACTCGCTCTATCGTCGTATAGCTTATATCTGTAAACAGATGGAAATGAAATGGGGTTTAACGTCCTACACTTCTGCATCTAACCATGGCTAATTGAAGACGGACATACGCCATACAGGGCAGCGGCGCTACGGCCTACTCTTATATCGAATTCCAACTGCCAAGGGATCTTTTACGTACACACTAATGTGTACACGGACCTCGGTTTTTCGTACCATCCGAACGACTAGACAGCTGCACTTGTCAGGCCCTCCTTCCTGCATCAAAGGGGAAACCACGCCTGAAAATCTGGATGTTTTATGTACCCATTTTTTTTTTGGGGGGGGGGGTGTAATTTGACCCAGTCAGCGGCGCTAGGGTAAAGTCTTTTGTCGACTTCTTTCTGCACGCCAATGTGTACCCAGGACCTCGGTTTTTGTCCGACCCGAACGACTAGACGGCTGCCTTTGTCAGACCTCCTCCCCGAACCACTTAAAAGGGACCCGGTTTGAACCAGTCCAAATCAAGCAACGTAAACGTGTTGAAGAGAATGGTAGTAATCAAAAGAATGTTTCGTTCTATTTGTCGTTTTTTTAATCGAAATCATCTAAAACTTAAATAATACACGGATTGGTTGACGTTCAATTTATTGATCAATCAAAACTGTGGATACATATAGTTTTAATTAGATCTACTAAAAGTTAATTTGGCGTGTTTAGGATTTGTCTGCAATATCACTTTCGATGGAAGGGGACGTTAATCACCAGCTTCTCGTACCAGTATGGTAACCAAATAGGTTTTCAGCAATTTTATTTTGATATCACGCCGATGTGTTGGGCGCAATTAATGAAATGGGGTTTAACGTCCTACGCTTCTGCACCTAACCTTGGCTAATGACGACGAACATACGTCATACAGTGTGCTTTGAGGGAAATTTTGCCCGGACAGCAACTGAATTGCTACTGCCAAGGGATCTTTTACGGGTACGCCAATGTGTATACGGAACCTCGGTTTTCGTCCTATCCGAACGACTATATACTTACGTAAAATTCAGTTCCAGGGCGATCGTGTCCAATATATCTACCACATAACCTTCGTATTGTAATGATCCATTTAAAACCTTTTCTTCAATAAACGAGACCCACTGATGAAATAAAAAAAATTTATGAATTGGGATTTTATGTAATACTGTTCTGCCCCGACTGGGTCAATAATGACGGGAATACAGTGTGCTGTGGGGGACATTTCGCCCGGGCAGTGGCACCCACTAATGAAGAAAATCCACCATTATCATACTAATCCACGTCGACTGTTTGTCGGGTCATAGCTACAATAGGGTTCGACCCGGGGCTTAAATTTTAAGTATTCCAGATGGCGTTGATCTATCGCTTACGGTTTTGTGGTTAGATCTATTTGATAAGGACAACTTCAAGTTTGGTTAAAGGTCAAAACATGTCAACAGAATTAGACTGGTGGCCAGTCTTCTCCACACACCAAAAATTGGCCAGTCCTCACCAAAAAAAACCCCGAAAAAACCCCCGTAATCTCTAGAGACTGGGCAAATAGAGCTTCAATCTCATCTAGTAGGTCAATCTGCATTATGTAGGTCGTGTGACGTCGTGCACGTGATCACGACATATCTAACAACAACGTGACATCAACCCTCAGACAGTCTCAGCATGACTGCTTTGCACTCCAGTCGAGACGCATGACTCGGGGCGTGCTTGATAACTGTCAATCATTCCAAATAAGGTAGGACGAAAAACATGGCAAGAACGCCCATTTTATTGTGAATTTCGCAAATTATCCAGTCATTAGTGCTGGTTACAGGTTTACTCAAAGTTTTTTATACAAATTGAAACGAAAGTGTTGGTTTACTAAAAATTAATAGTTTTATATAAATCGAAATGTAAAATAAATAGAAGAGACCGGGCCAGTCTACAACAGGACCAGCGCTAATCCCAATCCGAATCCCAATCCCAATCCCAATCACAATCTCAACCCTAAAGCTAATGCTTACCCCAACCTAGTAACTATATTTGTTACCTTAAACTGTGTTTAAGGTAACAATTGGTACAGTCTAAGACCCCTTACGCAAGTTGAAATAGGTTCAAACGCACAATTGTCAACACATATCATTACAGTTTGTATTAAAATAAGTAATTCCATCACATTTGTATTTGTATGCTCTACGTATATGTTCGTGGTCTTTTATTGATTTAGAGTCTTACCCATCAAAAATGATAACGGAGGAGCCAAAGTTGGCATGAACGAAATTATCATAATTCTCTGCCAGTTCGTTATAGGTCTTTCCGGCAGTCCATCGTATTTGGTATAATAACCACCCTCCATCTATGATGTACAACATATCATCCGTGCGATAATCATCTTTAAAGACATTAGACCACTGTTTTTCTATATACTGAGTTAACTCAGATTTGACCGCTTTTCGCATGAGTCCATCTTTGAACAATGACGTGGGTACTGGAGTCATTTCATATGCGAAATACTGTACCTCGTCCGTGTTTTCTCTGGCCGCTAAGGTTGTACATCTTATGAAAAGTACAGATGAGTCTATTTGGATGTTCTCTTTCTCCAATTTCAGACCTGTCTGGAGATCTTTCAAGGTGCGCACTGTGTCACATTTGCGGATTTTTGCGGACGTTATCGAGACGCTGTCAAGTTTGACGTGTATTTTACGGCCAATTTCTTCTGCGCGGTCACATGTTATATTGTCATTTTCTGTTGCCACTATGCCGGACGTTATTGAACTAAGTTCATAGTTTTCATCTGCGTGATAAGGGTCCTTAAAATTCAAACCATCGCGCTCAGATCGGGCGGCTCCCATTTCAACATGTTGGTTGCTAGTAGACAATTTGCACCCCGTTACCGTCGTCATCGCATCATGTACGGCTGCAAATGTATGCAAGGTGTATACCCACTGAGTTGTGACGCTTTCGGTCAGTCCGCGACCATGGGTGAGACCGCCGCGACACTTTATTGCACGCACCATACTTTGTTCTATCACTAGATCAGTCGACAATCCGGCCCAATACCGTTGACTCCGTCTCACGGCATGTAGTCCTTCAGAGGAAAATTTCTCGTACAGCCATGGGTGCGTCACTTCAAGTTCGCTGTAAATACAGTCGAGATCTTTTCGCGTAATGGTGATGATTGGATGCCGCAAAAACATTTAGAAGACTTTTCACAGCATCCAAATGCATTTTCCAGTTGGACAACAACTCCGCAGTGATGAAATCCTTCAGACAAGATACATAGTACTGAAATTGGCCCCAAAGTTTTGCAGTTCTTGATTTATTTTCTAGATCTAGTCTTTTCCCCCGGATCAGACAATCCAATTTTCTCAAGAGTAGAATTTTCTCAGAAGCACGCACTTCATCGACCAATGACGGGTCATCTAATGATTTCCTGAACATTACATCCAACTCATTGAATTTGTCTTCTGCCATTCCATTCTCAGGATCGTTCTTGACTTTAGTTAGCAGGATAGCCGTCAATGTCGCAACTAATAGAGTCATTGCCCGCATTGCCCGTTCATATGATATCCCACTCATTATATGTTTAACGACATTCTCACCGTAGATCAATTCCAGGGCCTCCTCGATTCCACTTCCGGTCATTGTGTGAAAAATTGCACCGATGGCGCTCATAAGCAAGTGGAAACCTCCAAGTCTGAGGATGATTTTTTTCAGTCCTTTTGCCTCCACTATTTCTGATGCTTTGATATAAAGCGGCTGATCAAAAGTTATGGCACAAGACGGTAGATCGAGTTGTATATCAATGTAGTATATATGCCGGTATCATCACTGGGGCTGAGGTTTATGATAGGCAGTATCATTACGTCCCACTTTTGAGCTTCGTCATCTCTATTTTTGTGAATGTGTTGCATATATACCCACTCCAGTTTGGTACTGCGCCCTTCCCGCGATGGGCACCTTGCCACAAAATGTTCGTGTAGTATGCCGGGGGCGGAATTAGAAGAGGGGTGAGATGCTTGACGATAGGCTTAAATTTCACTTGTGACATAGCTCTCATCGCCGGGGCTATGTATGTTATTTCTTGGATTTTCTTACCGTTAATCAAGTCATCGACACTGATCCGAGCTCGCCTTTTGATTCTATAATCCGACGGCTTTGGTAATGACTTTGCTGTCATGGCGATTATGCCGATAGCATGAAACTGACCACCGCCGTCAATGGTGGCAATTGTAGAATCTGCATTGTCCGCCGACCACTGCGTGAACGCAGGGTACGCCTCTGGTATAACAGTTCCCCGATTTTCATCTTGTATGATAGATGACTTGAACATTCGAATCTCATCATATGACACCGACATGCCTAAACTGAACCATTTATCCGTCAACCACTTTGAGCCAAAAATATGGTCTACCTCCACACCTAATCCAAACAAGAGAGGCGATACCACTGTTCTTGGACGGACAGCTTGGCAAATCATTTGTCCGATAACGTTTCGTTTCAATTCATTAGGAATAAGAAATTTCAGTAGCATTCCTAAACATGGTGTGATGAATTCACTCGATATGGCGTTGTCTCGAATTTCATCAAGTGTTGGGAATTGACGCTCATAGTTGCGTTCTCTGATTTCTTCTTTATTCACGCGTGCACATGTTCTCATCAATCTGTCTAATTCACTCTGTTCATCCTCCTGCTTCTGTTGGTGCCACTGCTTATGGACTATGAAATTTTCCATATTTCTAAAACACACTATGTCTTGTCTCCCACCACCCACGCTGGCAAAAAACACATGATCTCCGTATTGCTCATATAATTTCTCCTTCAGAATTTTCTTAGAACAAATCTCATCTCCACATGCCAATGTTCTCATACTGTCCATCAGCTCATCAAGCGTGTATAGTTCTGCCTCCGAGTAATGCTCAAGCCAGCCGCACATCGCCAGGAACCAAGAATGCATACTATTGTCTATTGGCCGGCCGGACTCACTATAAGTTGAAATTGCACGCGCAAATTGCTTGTAGCAGCTATGATGGTAACGACCTTCAGCCGCCACCAAGCAAGAACATCCTGTGATTCTCAATTCAACATTACGTGCCCATCTGTCGTTCTGCTGTCTACAATAATATAGGAGAGTTTCTCTTAGCGAAAACGTGCGAATTTCATACACATTTGTTCGATCCGGGTGTCGCTCGTCAAAGTGCTGTAAAAAAAAATTCCCCAAGCGGGAAAAGGTGGGACTTTTTTTGGATGATGTCCTAGTCATATACTTTCAGAAAAAAGAAGAATAATTTCTTCCCTAATTTTTTCCTCAGTTCACAGTCCATCCATCAGGCTATAGTTAAACATACGTTATGCAATTCCCGGATTGTCCGATGAGAGTTCTTTCCTTTGCTAACTTCCTTTTAAAATAACAATTTATGGGATTGGTCGATAAAAATAGCACAATCATCAAAGGCGGATAATTTGAAAACGTGGCTCCCCCCTTAGATTAACCCAGGGTATAGTGGTGTAGAACGGAATGAGTACACTGGGTAACCGAGGATGACATTATACTAATCTACATATTAGATGTCTTTCTGTAGGTTTAAAATGTTATATATTATATAGGGAGGTTCCGCCGTGCCACCTGGAGAGGAAGGAATTCTTATGGGGGTTTTCTAGACCAGGGGCCAGTTGCTCAAAGCTCCGTTATCTTTAACGATTCGATAACTTTAACGGAGAGAAAGAAAGTTGCTGGAAATAAAGGCCCCGAACATTGAGTGGTGCAAATTTTTACTACAGATTTATGTTAATATAAAGAATAAAGTATTTTTCAGTGTCTGCTGTAGTAAATTTAACGGAAAGTTAACAAACAACAGTCACCGAGATATGTCCGTTAAAGTTAACGGATCGTTAAAAGATAACGGAGCTTTGAGCAACTGGTCCCTGATGTTTATTCTGAACAAGAATATATGAGGTAAAAAGGCCATATCCTGAAAATTTTTCCGTTAGGGCGTTTTTTCAAAATGATGCATGTTTTTACACTTTTCGCATTAGTTATTATTAGAATTATTCCCCAACATGCTGCGATTGTATTCCAGACTCTTGAAAGGGATACAAATTGAGGGCGCTCTTTACATGACCACCAAAAAAGTAGATGAACTGTCTATATTTTTAATAAGCATTTATTAGGCCAAGCAATGGTCATATTTTGCATTAATTGTGATTAGAGTTATTCACAATGCATCTTCATTATTATGTACCACACATTTTATGAAGACAAAAAATGATACTTGCGCGTAGGGGTCTTTACCAGTGGGGGAAAACCGGATGACCCGGACGAAACCCATGAGGTTGGACAATCGACCAATCTCATTGTTATGTACAACCGGTTATTCGAAACCATACCAGTTGACTCAATGACATGCTTTATGATACAGCGCACACATGCTAACCATTCGGCTATCGCCCCCTTCTTTAAACGAACACATATACTTACACCGGATATTAATTTTTTATACATTCCATTTTCTTCTTCTATATCATAACTCCATGAACTCGCTCTATCGTCGTATAGCTTATATCTGTAAACAGATGGAAATGAAATGGGGTTTAACGTCCTACACTTCTGCATCTAACCATGGCTAATTGAAGACGGACATACGCCATACAGGGCAGCGGCGCTACGGCCTACTCTTATATCGAATTCCAACTGCCAAGGGATCTTTTACGTACACACTAATGTGTACACGGACCTCGGTTTTTCGTACCATCCGAACGACTAGACAGCTGCACTTGTCAGGCCCTCCTTCCTGCATCAAAGGGGAAACCACGCCTGAAAATCTGGATGTTTTATGTACCCATTTTTTTTTTGGGGGGGGGGTGTAATTTGACCCAGTCAGCGGCGCTAGGGTAAAGTCTTTTGTCGACTTCTTTCTGCACGCCAATGTGTACCCAGGACCTCGGTTTTTGTCCGACCCGAACGACTAGACGGCTGCCTTTGTCAGACCTCCTCCCCGAACCACTTAAAAGGGACCCGGTTTGAACCAGTCCAAATCAAGCAACGTAAACGTGTTGAAGAGAATGGTAGTAATCAAAAGAATGTTTCGTTCTATTTGTCGTTTTTTTAATCGAAATCATCTAAAACTTAAATAATACACGGATTGGTTGACGTTCAATTTATTGATCAATCAAAACTGTGGATACATATAGTTTTAATTAGATCTACTAAAAGTTAATTTGGCGTGTTTAGGATTTGTCTGCAATATCACTTTCGATGGAAGGGGACGTTAATCACCAGCTTCTCGTACCAGTATGGTAACCAAATAGGTTTTCAGCAATTTTATTTTGATATCACGCCGATGTGTTGGGCGCAATTAATGAAATGGGGTTTAACGTCCTACGCTTCTGCACCTAACCTTGGCTAATGACGACGAACATACGTCATACAGTGTGCTTTGAGGGAAATTTTGCCCGGACAGCAACTGAATTGCTACTGCCAAGGGATCTTTTACGGGTACGCCAATGTGTATACGGAACCTCGGTTTTCGTCCTATCCGAACGACTATATACTTACGTAAAATTCAGTTCCAGGGCGATCGTGTCCAATATATCTACCACATAACCTTCGTATTGTAATGATCCATTTAAAACCTTTTCTTCAATAAACGAGACCCACTGATGAAATAAAAAAAATTTATGAATTGGGATTTTATGTAATACTGTTCTGCCCCGACTGGGTCAATAATGACGGGAATACAGTGTGCTGTGGGGGACATTTCGCCCGGGCAGTGGCACCCACTAATGAAGAAAATCCACCATTATCATACTAATCCACGTCGACTGTTTGTCGGGTCATAGCTACAATAGGGTTCGACCCGGGGCTTAAATTTTAAGTATTCCAGATGGCGTTGATCTATCGCTTACGGTTTTGTGGTTAGATCTATTTGATAAGGACAACTTCAAGTTTGGTTAAAGGTCAAAACATGTCAACAGAATTAGACTGGTGGCCAGTCTTCTCCACACACCAAAAATTGGCCAGTCCTCACCAAAAAAAACCCCGAAAAAACCCCCGTAATCTCTAGAGACTGGGCAAATAGAGCTTCAATCTCATCTAGTAGGTCAATCTGCATTATGTAGGTCGTGTGACGTCGTGCACGTGATCACGACATATCTAACAACAACGTGACATCAACCCTCAGACAGTCTCAGCATGACTGCTTTGCACTCCAGTCGAGACGCATGACTCGGGGCGTGCTTGATAACTGTCAATCATTCCAAATAAGGTAGGACGAAAAACATGGCAAGAACGCCCATTTTATTGTGAATTTCGCAAATTATCCAGTCATTAGTGCTGGTTACAGGTTTACTCAAAGTTTTTTATACAAATTGAAACGAAAGTGTTGGTTTACTAAAAATTAATAGTTTTATATAAATCGAAATGTAAAATAAATAGAAGAGACCGGGCCAGTCTACAACAGGACCAGCGCTAATCCCAATCCGAATCCCAATCCCAATCCCAATCCCAATCTCAACCCTAAAGCTAATGCTTACCCCAACCTAGTAACTATATTTGTTACCTTAAACTGTGTTTAAGGTAACAATTGGTACAGTCTAAGACCCCTTACGCAAGTTGAAATAGGTTCAAACGCACAATTGTCAACACATATCATTACAGTTTGTATTAAAATAAGTAATTCCATCACAAATAGTGAAGACTGCACCATTAAAAGAGTTACCGAACAGTTTTTCTCTTCATAGCGCTGTTTATGTTGTAGGCCTAATGACGTATTACGCAACTTTAGGCCATGACGGTCGGCCAGTTGAAATTTCGCATAGGAGATGGGTTTCATCAAATCATATAATTATGCGGTAAGGCCTCACCTTTATTTCAAGAAGAATTGATTTATTATATGTTAAGCTGCGTGCAGTAGTGCTTTGGGTCAGTTTATTTGTAAATTAAGCGAGCTATAGGCTAGTAAACTTTTTGTAGTCATTTGACTAAAAAACTTGCGGAAAGGAACTCTGTAGGAAAAACCACTACTGCGACTGGAGTAAGACGGAAGACAGCAGTAGTGGAACCATTTCTAACCCCAACCTTAACCTACCATCTCACCCACAATCACGTGCCCTAACCTCATAATTTACCTCTAAGTCTATAAGCGACCTTGGCGAGAATTGACCTGGTCTTAACAAAAAGAAGCCACTTATGGCGTCTTGGTTATGCTACTTCCAGGTCAGGCCTCCACCTTTGTTGGGTTGGATGGCCGGACGGTTAGCACGTGTGAGCTCTATCATAAAGCCTGTGATTGAGTCGACATGACAATATTAAGAAACTATTGAACGATTAATAATAAAAGAAATTCTTACAGTTTTGAAAATTATCTTCAATTGTCTTCCATTATATCCATAATTCATATTGGGAAACACTTCAAATACATCACGTGATATATCCACAGGTGTAAACACAGACCCATGTTGTGACATCACAAGTGTCATTACGTCACCATGACATGCGTAATGATCTTCCTGTAATGAATCAAATTAAGCAATATTCCTTTTTCAACTTTAAATTTGGGATGAGAATTATATATACAGTGAACTCTGTCTAATCCGGCATAATATTTCGCAGTGTCCGAATACTCAGTTTTCTCAAAACCGGAAATTTTAATATCATTATAATGTGGCTTCGAATCCCCAGAATGTTATTCCCTTATGATAAACCTCTCTGTACATTAAAAATTGTATAACATTAAAATATCTAACAATAACAATGCCTATTTACAATTTAAAGTTGTTTGTTTTTGGTTTTCGGATGCGTACCATAACGCAGAGTCCTGGATGCAATCCCCTAGCACTCGAATCATGTCTACCATCGCTTCGTGCTTAATCTGGGCGAATGTTTTTATTTTATTTAGCAAGTCTGTTGTTAATTTATCTTCTTCGTCGCCCCCGTCTTCAATTGATTGCACACCTGTCTTTGCTGTCACGTGTGTAATCATAGTATTCAGATGTCGAATGTGACAGCCAATTCTATTTTTGAATTGTCAGATATCCTCCTACCGTCTCATATAACACCGTTTCATCTTCAATGGAATTATCAGTGAAATGAAATACGACGATCGTGTGTCTGTTATCTCTCGTTACTTCCGACAGTTATATAGAAGGATAATTCGAGTTTGTCATGTTTGTCGTCACTTCCCGTTTATTCAAGTGTTTGTTACGCAATGATCTCTCCGTTCAAATTATATTTGGAATGTATTTAACCAATTCTATCACATATGTAATAAAAATAATATGTTCACACTATTCTTACTATGGACCGGCAATTTCTATTGAAGTTGTCAAACATGAACATTGCCTTTCTCCACGCAAGTCCCGCTATCCAGCATTCGATCGTTAGTGTGGACTGCGGGGGAAGACAACTCTGTTTGGGAGATTGGAATATTGTACGATATGTTAACGTGAACGATATAGGTACAACACTTATTGAATTATTCCACTTTAAATAGTGTACTCGTTTCGTTTCTGAGCCATCGATATAATACCAAACAATAATTAGGTAATGTGAAGAAATACCAGATGTATAATACCAATCTCCCAAACAGAGTTGTCTTCCCTTGCACCTACGAATGCTGGATAACGAGGCTCGTGTGGAGAATGGTATAATACAGGACAGAGAGAGAGAGAGTAATGGGTCTTACACATGGTTTAATTTTATTTCAATAATTCGCTTGCACGTAGGGGCCTTTAGAGGTGGGAGGGAAACGGAGTGCCCGGAGGAAACACACGAGGTTGAGAAGGCGCCCCTATCTTCATGCCACATACGCTCACACCTAGGCTCGAAACCACAGCCGCAAGCCAGAGGTGGTCAGCCAGCTAGAGGTCGACACTCTAGACCAATAGGCCACCCCCCCCCCCTAATACAGGACAATATATATTTACCCTTTCACGAAGATATACCAGCGCCACATTGTCAAATTTATGAACCAAATGTTCTAGTTTTTCATATTGATGTAAATGATGAAATATAATCCATGTTGACCAATGTCTTATGTTTGTAGATTTCTTAGAATTCTCGTCAATACCGTTTATCTGGAAGAGATGAGATGAAATACAATAGGGTTTAACGTCCTAACTTATTTTGGTCACTTTTTGAAAATTGTTCTTGGACAACGGCGCTACGGCCTACTCTCATTTCGAAATCCAACTGTACAGGTTTCTTTTACCAACGCGTACATGGGCCTTGGTATTGCGTTAAACGCGAACGGCTAAACCCTGTCTTTAGTCAGGCACGACGCCTGAGAGAGAGAGGGAGGGAGAGAGAGAGAAAATGAGAGGGAGAGAAGAGAGAGAGAGAGAGGGAGAGAGAGAAATGGAGTAAAACCAAGGGTTATTTTCTTTAGTCTTTATTTACCCTGCATAACCCCAGTCTCGTGCTTTATGTCACACCTAGTCACTTAACTATGATACAGCACACGCACTCTAACAATTCACCCCCCCCCCCCCGCTTGATTATGACAAAGTTTGCAACGCCCGTTTGATTTTGTTACTTCCTCTCTCATTAAGTTTGTCGCTAAACATAACTCAATAATATAAAGGGCGGATAATTTCAATATGTGCCTCTTCCGTCAATGGACCCAGGGGTCACTTCACAGCCATTTGATTCCCTGGCCCCAAGTTCACAAGGTGCTCTCAGACTTGGGTGAAGAATTTACTCAACTTTCAATCACTGTTTATGAGAAATATCTTTGTTTCAGAAATACAAAACTTTGCACATAGTTTATTATTGATTTATTTGATACATTAAAACAACAAAAGTTTTATAACGGGCTATATTTTAGTTTAAATTAGGCGAACAATTTTGAGTAAATTCTTAACTTAAGTCTGAAAATGCTTTGTGAACTCGGGGCCTGGTTCCTTATTTACGGTACCACTGGCGATACCGATTCCAACGTCTTATGAGAGAGAGAGAGCCAATGTCTTATGAGAGAGAGAGAGAAAGAGATAGAGAGAGATGGAGTTTAACGTCCTTTCGACACAAACTAGGTCATTTCGGGACTAACATGGTTTAATTTTATTTCAATAATTCGTTTGCGCGTAGGAGTCTTTTAGCAGTGGGAAGACACCGGACGACCCGGAGAAAACCCACGAGGTTGGACGTACAACCGGGGATTAGCAACCAGTACGCCAGTTGACCCAATGACAGGCTTTATGATACAGCGTGCAAGTGCTAACCATTCGGCCATCCAACCCACCTATTCGGTAGTAGTAATAATAAAATAAAAACAAGAACGAACAATCCAAACCATTAGACGAAATTTGAAGTCCTAAAAAAAAAAACGGTATAGGTAAAATAGTATAATCTGGCAAAATAGTGTAATCAGCATATGGACTGTTCACCGTGTACAAAATACAAAACAAACAGTGGTAACAGGTGTCCGGGAGAGTAAGGTTACCCTGCCTGGCGCCACATCTGTCATAGCTGCATCCAAACTATTAGGCGAAATGTCGGTAAAAGAGCGTTGAAAACTGGAATATCGATTCAGAGCCAACTGAGCCCCTGATTCCCAAATAAGGAATAGAATTATAACAAACTATCACAGTAGTAAGGGTGCCTGTTCCGCCACGCTCGTGCGTGCATGCGCAGACGCATGCACGTGCATGCACATGACCTTGCACGTGTTTGACCTTGATGACCCCTTGCACGTGTGTGACCCCTTGCACGTGTTTGACCCCTTGCACGTGTTTGACCCCTTGCACGTGACCTTGCACGTGACCTTGCACGTGCATGACCCAGAAAGAGAGGGCGCGCGCGCGGAAGAAAGAGAGAGAGAGAGAGAGAGAGAGAGAGAGAGAGGAGGGAGAAGGGGGAAGAAGAGGGGAGAAGGGGGAAGAACTCTTTTCCATTGATTAAGTTGGCCCTGAAAAGGGCCGTTTGGTCAGACTAGAATGCGAGGGTTAGCAGGAGCATTTCGGCTTTTCTGCCAAATACCTTGGCCGCTTCTGGCATTTGAGATGATGTTTAGATCTCCTATGGTAGGTGTTAGATACATCTACCCCACACCAGAAGCAGACAAGGTAATCGGCATCTGGCCGATTACCCTTAAACAAAGGGTGATATCCCCCGCAAGTTGTACAGACTCTCTTATCGTTAGAATCCATTTTGTTTTTGACTTCTTTTGGCTTCGACACTCCTATTTATAGCTCGGGACGGGACGAGTCTAATGTGTTGGGGCGATACCATTTTCCACCAATCAGAATAGCATGACGTCACATGACGTCACAAAAAAAACAGACACGTAATATGTTGTCGACATTTTATTGAACTTGAACACATTTACAAAGCATATTATTGAACACAAAATTGAACTTGAACACAAAGGCATTGAACACAAAAAACATATTTACAGAGCAAAAAAGCATCGACACCGTTGTCCCTTCTTCTGGTCTGGTTGCAAATCGGGGAAATGATCCCTGGCCCATTGTTCGACTAGTATATCGTTTACACGATACACGCGACCGAAAACGGAGAGGGCGTGTGTGGAGGGCACGTGAAATCGATGACATAGATAATACAAACAATAATGTCCGCACACAACACTGTCGAGTCCTTGAATCCATCGGGGTTGGTAGTGGAGTTGTAGATCTCGGACGAAACGTCGAAAGGCTTCTCCGTAGACATCAGGGTGACAACCGTACGAATCGAAGAAGGTAACGTGATCTGGTCCTTCGCATACAAACACGGTCCAGTGTTTGCCGGGTTGGTCTTCGTCGTCCGTGTTGATGACGTAGGCTTTAGGGTACGAGGTCGGGCGTAGTATATCCAGATGATTACGAGCCCATACACCCCCGAAAACGTTACCAGGGAGATGTTTTTCTAAAGTCTGTGTCAATTGTTGATTGGAGAGAGCCTCACCAATCTGTGATGACTTGTCGGTTAGCGTCGATTTCCAAGACATTGTCGTATTCGGCAAACACAACAAGACTGAGGTGATTGGTCGGGGCCGCAGCGAACTTGAGTTCCAAAGACAGGTTACCCGCCGCTTTGGGATGAAAGTAGTTACCATCGGCTCCGTGGTCGTTGGTCAAATCGAAACAATACAAGGTGTACCCATTGATATAGTCGTGGAAAGGGAGGTCCAGGTCTTCTCGGGTGTTTAAGACGGCTACCCTTTTCATCAAATCCAGGTAGGGAGTGATGGCTTGTCGCTGGGGAAAGTTGACGTCGTATTCGTCTACAATTTCACCGTTCTTGGTCAATTTGATGTTTTCCAATTGATTGTGTTGGAATTCGAAGGGATTTCTGTTTTTTCTTCCATCGTAGGCCGTGTTACGTACCATACCCACGATTAATCTCTTTGGTAGGCTTTCGTTGACAAACAGATTATCTAAGACGTGACTGGTGCGATTGTCGGGAATGACCATGTCGCGGACCACCACGCGCTTCAGGGGATACTTGGCGTTGGACGATTGAAGTTGCGCAGCCACCCGTGTGTAGGTACTGGGAGCCAGAGTGACGAACGGGATATCCAGGTAGGCTTTGGTGAACTCGACTTTGTAGTCTTCTGCATCGTTGCCTTCACCGTACATCAGAAAGAATTTCGTGGATTGCTTTTCCAATTTCAACCGCAGGTCCACACCGTCAATCAAATACCGATCTTGTAAACACATGTCCAAGTGTAGACGTGACTGCAATTCAAAGGTGCGACTGGCAGCGATGGTTTTCTGGCGTTCTTCCAATCCTTTGTTAGTCGGTGCCTGTCGTCCACCATCCCCATTGGTGGCGACGGATTTCGTGGAATTGAACTGTCCGGCGGTATCTTTTTCCCACAGGACTTGTTTCGACAGGTGGTCGTTCTTGGCTCCCTTACCGAAACTCAACAAATTCTCCAAGTAAGCCCGATAGGGATAGGTGGGCAGAGAGTTGGTGACCAAAGTTTCGGCATCCTTTCCCAGGCGTAATTTGACGTCTTTAAACAACGAATGAAACAAGTTGTTAATGGGTGCGACTTGACTATCCGCATCCAGGTCTCCCCCGTCGTTCTTGGTCACCTTCAGGGCCACGTGTAGTGTCATGTTGGTCAGATCGATGAAATCGGTGGTGGCATTGGAAATATAAAATTCGATGGGACCATCGTGGTTCAGGTCGGGTGTCAGTGGATACTTTCTAATGTGGGTCACCTTGTTTATGGCCGTCTGCGTGTCGGGTACACTGAACAAATTCTGCAATTCGTCTCGCGCGCAGGGACAGGAATCATTGCGCATTACCTGCGTAGCCATGGTCGAAGATATCTAGTTTACGTCGTTTGTGAGAGGTGACCTGTGGCTTCTTCTTCCTCTTCGGACGATGTGAAGTGGACGGGGTTCGTGAGGGGTCTTTTATAGGTTCCAGGTGGGCGACCACGTTCTTGAGTGTGTCGGACATCGTGTTTGACAACGCGGGGCGAAGCGTGTCCTGTGCGACTTTCTTCCAGTTCCATTTTTCACGACCACTGACGGCGTCGAGCACGCTTTGCCCCACTTTGGGTAACATTTGGACCACATTCTTTTTCACGGCCTCTTTGCCCGCCGACCACAAGGTCTTCCCGACCGATTTGACGGCATTCAATAACCCCGACCATCGACCGGCACCCTGTTGTCTCAGAATTCCCCCCTTGTACACTACCAGACCATTGCCAGCCCCTCGCTGTCTGAGCACTCCACCTTTGTACACTCGAATCATCATCGGCGGCGAAAATGAAGTTGGACCACCACCTTACCGTCGAGAAATGGCACGGCTTTCCCCATTCCGTTCCTTATATAGAGACCAATGGAGTTTAGTCGACTGTACTTCAGAGGTAAGTAGTGAATCCTGGCGGGGCGGTGATACAATCGTCGACTGGGAATCACGTCCAACAAAGTAGCCTTCACGTCGCCTACGATCTGGGGTTCGATAATGTCCGTATAGATGTAAAACAGATCGAACTGGATTTGAAGATTCGCGATGTGGTGGGCGTAGAAATACCGTAGACTTTGGCCATCTTCGCCGGTCATTTCGATTGACTGCAGGGAAATCATCATTTCGTTTCCAGTCCATCCCAACATGGACACGATGGGACCACACAGACGAAGTTCGATTTTCGGCAACACGTCCAACCAGAAAAGCGTCTGCACGTGATTGATCTTCAGATACACTTTATCGTTGGTGTTGTCTTTCTTGAAAGACACGAAGGAACCTCTTGATACGGCCCCTTGACGCATTATCTCTCGAGTTTCGTAGTCGTTTTGCTGTTGCTTCTCTTCGTCGGTCATTTCCTTGTTATTGGGATCCAAACGTTTGGGTTGATGGGCCAAATGATCGTAGATGGGAGTCAGGTTCCACAAATCATCCAGTCTAGTGTTCAGGACATCCAGGATGTGTCTCAGCGACTCGTAGTCGTCACTCTTGATGTGCGTTTCCATTTCGATCGATCCCTTGATCTCACCACCCTTTACACCTTTGAAACAATTCGACGGGTCAATCCTGTGGCGGTCCCGACATATCTTTACTTCGGACGCCGTGCTCGGGGGCGACCAAGGATGAATGCGTAAGCCGAGTGTGTTGTCTCGTTGATCGATGTTTTGCCAATGGTCAGGTAACGTGATCATGGACAGACCCACTTCCCAATCCCGATGATCGACAAGAAGTGGCGGTTCCAGGTGGGTGTGATACGTGGAGACTTTGTTGTCGGGATACCACGACATGGAACTGTCACTAGGAAGCGTGAGGTAAAAGGGTCGGTCGTTGTTCATTATGTTTGGTTTTCAAGGTCGGTGAAGGTAACAGGTAACCCAAGGTACTGGAGAGCAAAGCCGTCCACAAGGTAGCCTGCGATCCGTCGGGTTTGAAGGCCAACTGGGACAAAGAAACTCCCGCCACGACGTACACTAAAATCACTTGACAGAAAAAGACAATTTCCGCTTGTGGCACACGTTTTCCCAAGAGCGACCAATTGTGGGCACTCGCGGACGTAGACGTGATTTCGTCTTGCATGTTGACTGAGGTTGACGTCTCTCACTCCTATTTATACGTTTTGGAGACTGGTCCTGTCGATCCACGAATTAAAACTCGCCGGATAGCCCAACCATTTCACCAAAACTTTGTCTTTTTTTCTTTCGAGTACTCTTTCGATGGGAAAGATCTCATCGTCGTTGACTTGGACCGCTTGCAATTCTTCGGGATAGAAGGTGCCCTGTATGGGTTCACCTCTTTCGTCCAAAAGTTTGTAACCGGGACCGATGTTGGGTGTAACGTTGAATGTTTCCAGAGTCCAGTTTGGCCAGTAACCTTTATCAAAAGCCCCATGTTTCGGTAAAGCCAAACGTACGGTCGTGCCGGTGTCCATGGTTTTCTTTTTCTTTTTGGTGGGACGTGGAGGTGTTGTCAACATCCATTCGTGTTCGGGACGAACGTCTTTGGGTGCCATGCCAATGGTACGATGTCGTCTAGCATTATAAGCCCGAACCAATTCGTCTAGCACATCGATGTACCGTTGTGTTTGTCGATGAGTAAAGTATCGCCACATACGCTCTTTCAATGTCCGTTGAAATCGTTCCACCACACTGGCCTTGGTTTCGACGTTGTGTGTCACGAAGAAATGAATATTTTTCTTTTTCAGATACGTTTGCATTTTTCGATTGAGGAATTCGGTACCTTTATCCGTTTGAAGTCGTAGAGGTTGTCGACTTTGAAAGATTCGACGAAAAGCGTCCACCAGACTGTCCCCCGTCTTGTTTTTGAGAGGCAACACCCATGCGTACTTGGAAAATACATCGATGACGCACAGCAAAAACCTGTATCCCTCATTCTGTTGGGCCAAGGCCGACATATCGCTCAAATCTGCTTGCCATTGGTGATCTACCACGGCCACCACCGTGGGGGACCGAGAGAATTTCTTTTTCAGTGGTTTGTGCAAGGTGTACGCCCTTTGTTGTTTCAACCATGTCTTGACTTGGTCCAAAGCCACACCAGTAGCTTTGTGAAGGCCCAGGGCTCCACCGAAAGCGGCCGGGTGTTTCGGGTCGTAATATACTTTCTTCAGCTTTCGTTCCATGTTTCAATCGATTGGCATATGATCAGGCTATTTATAGGTTTTGCAAAGACAGCCATCTTCTGGTAGATGTACTAGGGGTATCCGTGCTGGAGATTTTCTTCTTTCTCGGACGTCGCGGCGGAGGCCGTGTGGGTGGCGTGGACAATACGTTCCATCGTTCTTGATTACCAATGGCTTCGCGCGGTACGTTCGTGGCCTTTAAACTTTGCATCACGCCAAACCATCCCATGGGGGCCTGGGTATTCTTTCGCCGACGAACCAAATCGTTCACAATGTCAATGGCATTGGTACCTGGTACGGGTACGCCATTCCGAATCAATTCCAAGTTCTCATTCCACGACCAAGGTGTCTTTTCTTTCATGTGTTTCAACAAAAGGCGAGCTCGATGTTGATAGGCTCGGGGAACCGACTCCAGAATGGGTATCTCCGACACCACGGCTGCTTCTTCTTTGTGCTCGGGTATGTTTTCGTCCGACAAGGGAATGACATGTTTTCTTTTCTTTTGCATCGTTTGATAACGCTGTAACAACTGTCCGTACCGTTGCATTTTATTTTCGTCGCCCAGTGTTGGGTCGTTTAGCACGCGTTGCATGTCTTGGTGAACATTTTCGACGGCCTGCTGCAGTGGATCTCGATCGTACACGGGTTCGACTTGCATGACTTTGACGGGTTTGACGTCGGTGGGTCCGTCGAAGGGTACCAGTTTCATTTTCTTGGCGAATTTCATCTTTTGGAAAAGACCGAAACAATCGGGTGAAGAATCCTCCTTTTTGTTGTTTCAGAAGTCGCCGACGGGTCTTCCAAGGTGTTTTAGACGTGCCCAAACGTCGTAACAAGGGGGCGTCCTTTTTCAAACGTTTGATTTCTTTGTCGGCCACAGGAACGTTGCCACGAATCAGGTTTCCAATACACTCACACACACCGTCGACGATGGGCTGGGTCTCGAGTAAAAGAGGACGGTCTTTCGGTGCAGTGTTCAATAGATACCGCAGTGTCTCCATGACTGAGCTCGGGGTCGTGCACCGGTTCCCTTTTTATACCTTTCTGTCCCACGGGTTATCCACCAAATAGTTTCTTGAACTCGGCAAACCCAGCGTTCGCTCTCTCGCTCCTTCGTGTCCAGGGATGTTTACCACCCTGTTGTCCTCCCAATAGTTTAGATACCAAGGGGGCTAATGCTGGAATGGCCATAGCGAGCAAGGCACCGATAGCACCGCCTTGTTGTTTGAGAAGCTTTTTTTTGACGTTGGGTGATGTTTGTGGATTAGCCAATTTGCGAAGCAATGCTCGATGTTGATTCAACTCTTTGGCACTCAGACCCTTTCCACGCTGAGCGGTTCGTCGAACGAATTTATTTCGTTTCTTGTTTCTTTCCTCTTGCAGCCTTTCCTTCCATCGCAGCAAGATACGAATCAACACGCCCCCGAAAAATCCACGTCCTCCGGGTTTCATGATCAGAGAGAGTTTTTCAGCCGTCGGCATGTTTTTCTCCGTCAATTGGGTCAACACCTGGCGATTTCGTTCCACCCATTTCTTGTGTTGTGCATGCAGGGGTTGGATGTTATCATTCAGCAAATGGTTGGCCGCCAACTTGAACCACTGCAACAATCCAATACGCGCCCTGCCCGTATTCTTGGCCAGCTGTCCATAAGCCATATCGGGAGTCAGTTGTTGTAACTTGCGAATGAACGCCTTCAATCCTTTTATAGAACTCTTCTTTTCTCTTCGTGGTCTTCGAAAGATCGGCGAGGGAGACCGAGAAGGGGAACGTGGTGACATGGGTCGTGGGGGTGTGACTGGGGAGAAAAAGCGTGGTGGTGTGAGCGGTAAGGGAGACATAGGACTCGTGGGTGGTGTCAACGAGGGGGGTAACCATTGGGTTCTGGGGGCCCTCATGTTCGGACGAGTGCGCCTTCGTACCGTGGGACCACGAAGGTCCGGTGCCAGGGTCGGGAACGTCGCCCGGGGAAGGGTCGGAGGTGGGTGTTTCCGCTGCGTATTCTTCGTGCGAGCCATCGTGACAAACAGATTCAATTCGAGGTACAGGTCCCCCTTTTATACTTTTTGGACGTAGACGATGGGTGGTTCCTCTTCGGGTAAAATGTTGCTTCTCAACCGCAGAGTCTCGGGTGTGTCGGGCTTCAAATCAATGAGTAAGTAACTGCGAGGGGTACTCGTCGCATCCTTGAAAGCTTCCTCCATATACTTGGTATGAGAAGGGTACATCTGACGGGACAACACACTAATTTGCGAGGCGTCTCGAGGATTTTTGAACAAAACCAAGTAATGGGCATTCAGACTGATGGTACGCTGTCGCTTGTCAAACAAATTTTGCACAATGTAAATGACACTCGTGTCGTGGTGATGACTTTTTTTCGTAAACCACTGTTGCAATATCTCCGTGTCTTCCCCCATCAAATCATCCACGATTAAACATTGGGGCCCTTTGACTTGCCCCATCACGTCGTCAATATCCGTCAATCCTTTGACATAAGTGTATGGAAAGTGTTCGTAACTCTCTTGCCATTCCCCGTAGGCCCACACGGTGCGTTGGGGAGGGATGTCGAACAGAGACGCTTGGAGAAATTTCTGTACAAAGACCGTCTTGCCAACCCCTGTTGGACCGCTGACTAACATGGTAAAGGGGTGTTTGAACGCCACATCCATCTTGCATTGTCCCCCGATCCCTTCTCCCCTGCCTTTTATACCTTCGCGCCCACCACAGAACAACAGACATGGAGTGAAATAAGAACAGATTTTATTTTACAAAAAATACAAAAAAGAGCATTCAAAAATACATTCAATACAACATATAGTACAAAGGAAAAGAAAAAATGTTAGTTAACGCGTTCTCTCTTCAGGATCTCTTGTCTCAACCAGGGTACGTTTCTCAGGACACGAGGAATCCAATACACTTTTCCCAACAGCTTCTGCATCGTATCGTGTGGGTGCCAGTCTTCCACTTCAGCAAACGTGACGACAACGGGTACCCATTCGCTCATATCGAAACAGGGGGGATACGCCAAGACTTCGGTCATATCTCTCGGACCCGCATACTGGATGAATGCTCGGGCAAAACTTTCTGCTTCCTTCTCCGCCAACAAAATAACAGCCGGCTTCGGGGTTTCGTCAGTTTCACTCGTAGTTGGGGTAATAACTGGAGGACTGACAGGCTTCTGTTTTCTGTTTTTCTTTGTAGCGCCTGTAGAATTCGAACGCTTCTCCTGACCAGTACCAGTATCGCTGACTGCGGGTGTTGTCTCTGGGCATATCGACGTTGTTGTCGAACATGCGACTGGCAACGGCTTCAAAGTTGTTTTCTGTTTGGATTTCTTTTTCGCACTCGAGCAGGCCGTGACCAAGCTGTCCACAGTTGAGACATTTGTGGTTGTCGTCGGTGGGTCTCTTGATTCCGTAACACTTTCTTTTGACGTCTTCTTTTCTTTCTTCGTCACTTTTCGCTTTTTGGGCTTCGGCTCGTTGTCCACACTGGGGCGCCCAGTGTCCTGGTTCTCCACAGCGGTAACATTTTCCATAGGAACCATAGGCTGATCTGTCTTGTCTTGGTTGTGGATTTCGTTGCTGCTGCTGTTGGGAACGAGCAGGGCAGTCTCTATACCAGTGTCCGACATTGTTACAGGAGAAACAAACTTGACTAGCCATTGAGAGTAGAATGAAATTTTATTCTGAGACTTGGCTTCTTATACCCTTGGTTGTGACGTCACTCTCTTTTGATTGGTTCTTTCTTTTCCTCCGTTTCTATTGGTCCGTGTCTAGTCTATGATTTCCAGGCTTTCCACGTACTTTTGCACTTCTTCCCAATCAATGACAGCTTCACTCACGTGACAGGCCTCCAACAATGTCATCAGGCTGGCTCGATTACCATGTCTTTGTCGCCACTGGTTGAACACGGTGAAAATTTGCATGCGCGCGTTGTTAGGATGACTCATCTTGGCTTGACTGATCCGTGCTTCTCTGATTCCCAGATGTCTGCCAATACATTCCCAGCCTTCGCCCAGTTTACCGGACATGACGTTGATATCCATTTGATCCAGGAACCATCGTTTCTTTTTCTCTGGTAGCTCGTCCATCCACCGACGTATGGGATTCTCTTTGGGTTCGATGAACTCGTCTTTGCGTTTGATCAACACCGTCTTAAATCCCGGAACCACACTCCAAAACTTTTTCAAGGCTTCGTCCACGTCTTCCCGCCATTGTTGCTCGTCCTCCCACGTCTTGACTCGGTCGCGTGGGTTGTCCACCATACTGCCTAACACGCTATCGACGTCTTCTGGTTTCGGCTCGTCCAACCAGAGGTAGTGATTGTAATCGTCGACAGGGTGTGAGGCTCGGCCCGTTATGGAACACACGCCCAATCCCAGACACGAATGGTATCTCTGACTGGGGTGATCGTACTTGCATCCAATACACTCCTCGTGTTGCTTTTCCTCTATGATGGGTAGGTAACACTTGCAGACCCGAAAATTGAGCCATCGTCGTCTTAGTTTCTCGATCAAATCTGTATTTTCTGTCGGTTCGTCTCCATCTCTGTTCGGTCGCCATCCTCCCGAGACACGAAAGTCAGTATCCATGGGGGTAAGTGTTGATCGGTTGGCCATTGTCATTGAATTGAACTAAACGCTTGTCGTACACGATTTTATACTTTTTTGTTCTCGGGGCGTGTCCAGAGATCACGTGATCTAAAAATCTTAAACGGTTCTTCCTATTTCTGCTCATGTTGCATACGGTATTGTACAATAAAAAAACAGACATAAAACTAACAACACTGATTCGAGTCTATTTCTTCCCGTGTATCAATTGGTACATCAGGTTGCCCATATACGGTAGCAGGTCGTCCCAAGCGATGACGGCTCCACTCGCGAGACAGGCTTCCATCAACGTCACTAGATTGGCTCGCTTAATGTTTCCCTGCATTTCTTGTACCAATAGCCTATAGCCAGCTTCCTTGTCGTACATTCTTCGCCATTGGTTGAACATGTTAATGATTTGTTTCCGTGTGTCGTTTGGGTAAATCTTCTTGGCGTGACTAATATACTCTTCACTGACCCCCAGCTGTCTGCCGAGAGATTCCCAACCTTCTATCACCATGTCAGAGATCTTTTCGGTATCCATTTCATTCAGTTCCCAATATAACATTCTCTCCGATGACTGCTCCATCCATACGCGTATGGGGCACACTCCATTTTTGCGTTTGATCACCGCCATCTTAAACCCAGGAACGATCTCCCAGTACTTTCTCAAGGCTTGCACGACATCTTCCTGCCATCGTCGTTCGTCTTCCCAGATCTTGACTCGTTTCCATGGGTCGTCCACCAGACTGTCTAATACTTTATCGACGTCTTCTGATTTCGGCTCGTCCAACCAGAGGTAGTGACTGTAATCGTCAACAGGGTGCGAGGCTTGGCCCGTTATGGAAGACACACCTAGTCCTTGACACGCATGGTATCTCACACTGGGGTGAGCCATACTGCAGCCGAAACACTCCTGGCGCTGACTTGTTTCTATTATTGGCAAATAACATTTGCTGACACGAAAGTTGAGCCATCGTTCTCTGAGTTTTTCGACCATATCCGTATTCGTTGCTGCTGATTCACCATCTTCTCTGTTTGGTCGCCACGTTCCTGACAAATGAAAGTCAGTATCCATAGGGGTAAGTGTTGATCGGTTGGCCATTGTCATTGAATTGAACTAAACGCTTGTCGTACACGATTTTATATTTTTTGTTCTCGGGGCGTGTCCAGAGACGTCGATCACGTGATCTCGAAATCTTAAACGGATTGGAGATGACAAGTGGTTCGTTTTGATTGACGTGCCGTACGTTCTCCTTCATGATGACGTAATTCAGTTGTTGGGAGGCACGATAATTCAAGGTGAATCCCCGGACTTTGCATACCGTTTTTCCATCGCTTTGCCTGTACGCATAATTCTTTGGTCCTCCGCTCACAAATTCCTTAATGGTGACGTTCTCGGGCAACTCGTTCTTCCACTGGCCTAAACTCGAACCTTCCGGGGGATTCCATGATTGAGGATTATATTGGTAGATGACGCTGTCCGTGTCAAAATAGCATACGCGCTCTCCCAACTTTTCCAAGACGGAATAGAGTTTCAAACGGGCCTGGGCCGTGACGAAGGCGGCGATAACCACATTGGTGATGGGACAGGGTGCGACATGTCCTTCTTTTTTCAACGTTTCCATCAAGACCATGTTGTCGTTGACTAACTGTACATCTCGCACGGTCTGGGTCACGTCCAACATTTTTTCAAAGAAGACGCTGGGCTCTGTGATATATTCTGTCTTGGGAAAATTGTCTCGCTGTCCGAATTTCCCCCAAGCCGTGTTGAGCTGAAGTTTACTAAACGCCCGCATCCCTTTGTTTGGTTTTATCGATGCGGGATCCAGACGAATACCTTCGGTGTCGTACACGTCGTTCACGAAGCGGATCTTGTCTTCTTCGGTGTGACAGGTGTCGGGATAGCCGCTACTTTCCATCTTCTTCTTTAGGTAGTGATTAATGTACCCCGTAAACAGACCACCCGTTTTGGCCTCGGGATCGTAGGTGCTGAATTCTTTCCAGTGCCAGACTTCGTATACTTTTAATACGCGGTATCCCAGGCTCACCGCTTTCTTCAGTTCCAGAGTGACAAATGTACCCACCCAGGCTCGCTGTTCGTCGGTGTGATCACACGGTTGGTATTCTGCAATCTCCCCTTGTTGCATGTGTTCGTCGACGCAGCTTCGACACAGGGCAAACACCAGTTTCTGTTTTCGTCGAAACGGGAGCACCGGGTGGTACAGGCCACGAGGTGGTAACACGGAACACTGGATCAACCCTTCGTACTGCTGCCACTGGTCTTGATCGGGCTGTGTGACGATCGTGGGTTCCTTGATGGGAAAGGTACCGTACTTGCAGATGTAAGGGTACAGGGACACCACGTCGATGTAGCGCATCTCTTCGGCCGACTCGTTGACTAACAGTTGAATGGCATTCGTTCTTCCGCCAAAGAAAGCGTTGCGGGGCATCAGAGGTTCGGGAGCGGGCCATTGCTGATCTTCCAATCCAATCAGAAATTCGTCCATCTCGGGATCATGGCGTCGTTCTTCTTCCATCTCACACTCCCACATGACGCGAATGGTCTGCATACCGTACTGTTCCTGGAGTTGACGGTGACGTTCCTGGGTCTTCTGGTACAAGTCTCGCATACTGCGCGAGGGATCGTAGGGATGTTTATGTTGAACGTCTTGGACGGGACCCGGAAAACATTTGGGACAACCGTGAAAGACACAGCCGTGAAACTCGTACACTGTACCCGTGGTCGTGTCCATACCATCTAAACTGTAAGGGCCGACTCGACATTCACTACCGTTGCGAGCGTGTCGAATGTTTGGTAGAGGGGTCTGGTTCCGGAAAGCGGCCATGGTCTGTCGATGCTGTTCCCATTCCAACCAACGAAGTGCTTTGTTGGACTGTTGTCGAGGCTGGAAGCGATGCCAGTCTTGACCCGATGTCGGCTCTTGCATCAGGGCTCGAGGAATGACGACGAGTGTGTCTTTCTCCAGGTAGTGTGTGCGTAGTACGCGACTGCAGGCGGAGGCCAGGGTCAGGCTCTTCTCAAAGGGGTCGATGCCCGTGTCCATCAGGAATATCTCGCGAAACACACCACAACACCGGCGCAAGACATCCACATCGCTCTTACAGTAGGTCAAAATTTCCTGGCGAAAATCAAAGACGTCGTGACTGTGTTGTTGGTACCACGCGTGAAACTTCTCTCGTTCCGACACGCTCATGCCATCCGGATCGTAATCGGTGTTGGGAGGATAAGCGCCCACGTAATCTTCATTCTCCGGTCTGTTAAAGTGGTGAGGGAAATAACCTTTCTTCAATTCTTTCAGGTCGAAGGTTTTGGGCATGTCCCGTAAAGCCATTGGTAAAAAGTTGAGGGAATCGATGAATTTGACCGTACCGACAGTGATAGTCATCGCTTTCCCACCACTCATTATAACTTCAGGTTGCGCCACGGAATGTTTGTGCAGCGTCTGTAAAATCAGCAGTCCATCGTAACCTTTAAAGTTGTGAGCCACGGCGATCACGGGACTCGATTCGTGACTGTCATTTTTCCGACCATCTACCACCGTACCGTGAGCAGCGAGTTGTAAAAACCATTTGCCCACATCGTCCAGTGTGTCTGGTCCTTTAAACACAATTTCCCGTTGGTGATTCCAGTACGTGTCACAGTGCTCGCAGGGTTCTTGGTTATCGATACAAAAGTGACAGCACACTTGCAGAACACATAAGTTGGGAATGTGTTCACCTGTATCTTGCTGGCATTCAAAGTCAAAGAAGACGAAACGGGTCAACGTTGTTCTCTGTTGTTTGTCGATTTGTGTCTTTCTGTCTCTGTCCATGTCGATGGGTGATTTTAGCGGTTGAATGTAGCAAAACTGTTTTGCGGCCGTGTGCCACTCACGACAGATGGAGCACTTGTATTCTCCGCATCGATGTTCTTCTAAATTTCGCTTGGCTCCGATGACGTCCCATTCCTTCTGACATTTTACGCATTTCTTCCACCGATGACATATACTGCCATTGGCTCTGGAACGGGTAGCGAGATGGTTATCGAAACACTGCCGGCTCACAAACACTCGATGACAACAGTAACACGTCTTTGTGTTGGGGTCGGGTAGACAGGGTGGACCCACTTTCTTGCAGCCTTGACACATGACGTGACACGAATGTTTCTCGGCACGATTGTATCCCACTTGACAGGTCTCACAAAAATACGACCTTTCCACAAAGGCGGGCATGGAAGTAATAACGTCATAATGTCTGCTGTGTAAATACAGGTTCAACTGTTTTGGTGTTCCGGTGACGTGTTTTGTTCCTCGATAAATGGCCTTACCAAAGATGGCTTGAGAAAAAATGTTGAGTTGGTATCCTTGTCCTCCCAAATACTTGGCGTACAGTTCCCATGTTTCCATCCCCGTACAAGCTTCCTTGGTTCCACCGGCGGCATCGATGAGTGCTTCTGTTTTCTTCGTCTGCCACGAATGGGGTCCTGTCCTGAGTAATCTCTTCCTCTCCCTTTCCCATTCAGGGGTGTCCTGTTTGTTCGCATAGTGACGAGCGACGACAATGGCTCGCTGGAAACACAAGTCATCGGTATTCTTTATGGTGACGAGGCATTTCTTTTTCTTTAAGTACTCGTCGAAATTGGCACTGTGTCTCTTCTTGACGTTTGTTCCGCTACCTCTACCATCGGGAGGGGACACGTGACAAATATTCATGGACATACGTTGATCGAGTCGAAATTCCTCATTGCTCTGTAAGACGGCAGCCACTTTCTGTAAAATATCTTCGGCTTTTAACAGACGATACTCTCGAAACGGTAACCAAATAGGTGTTTTGAGTCCCGGGTGACTGATGGCAATTCGTACGTAGTCACTTTCGCTGGCGTTCAAAGTTCGGCGAATTTCCTCAATGATGGCCTCAACGGTATTGTGTAGTTGCTGAGGCACATCAGCGGCTGGAACGTGGGACCAATCTTCCAAAAAGTCTATGTCTACACATAGCGACTCGGTTCTAAATAAGCGACTGTATCTTCTATCGACGGGGCGTAATGTAAAACTCATCTTTCTTCGTTCGGTGATAGCGTGAAAATGCCAGAACCGCTCCCGTCGCTCGCTTTTATCCCTGTCCGACACCCCACGTGATATAACGTTGCACATACGTTGTATAACGTTGCATTACATCTCTATTTAGTCTCCAACGTACACCCTACGATGCATAACGTTGCATCGCATCTATATTTAGCCTTCAACGTACACCCTACGATGCATAACGTTGCATAACGTTATCCTAAGCGCTCTAACGCCACGCTATGAATGGACTCGTCCGTGTGACGTCATATCAAATGGATTCGTCCTAACGGTTATAAAACGACACAACATTCATCTCTCTTTGTCACAATGGCAAACGGTGCTCCGATCATTCGCCTCGGTGAAAACCCCAATGCGGACACCTTGATGTATCTCAGGGGTGATACTCTTGCCATCATCACCCCAGACGATATCTTTGTCTTACCTGACGAGGTATTAAAAACACCTCCCAGGAAAAGACCTCCTCCCGAATTAGTGGAGGCCATTAGACGAAACCGACATAAAGTGCGGCGTACTCTGGCATTCTAGTCTGACCAAACGGCCCTTTTCAGGGCCAACTTAATCAATGGAAAAGAGTTCTTCCCCCTTCTCCTTCTTCCCTCTCTCTCTCTTCTCTCTCTCTCTCTCTCTCTCTCTCTCTTTCTCTCTCTTTCTCTTTCTGCATGTGCACGGGGTCATGTACGTGCAAGGTCACGTGCAAGGGGTCATCAAGGGGTCACACACGTGCAAGGGGTCATCAAGGTCAAACACGTGCAAGGTCATGTGCATGCACGTGCATGCGTCTGCGCATGCACGCACGAGCGTGGCGGAACAGGCACCCTTACTACTATCACGAATCAAAAGACTTTGACACGGGTTTAAATAGTTATCGTCCATTAAAGATCAACTGCGCCAAAAGGATAACAAACAGAGATATGGACAATTACAGATTGTTGGCGGGAATCAAACACAATTAAAAAACTCTATCGATAAAATATTGATCGCACCTAACATGCCATTATTTTCCTTTGTCTTCCAATTTCCTATTGACTTTTACTTTACTATTTCCCATTGATTTTTACCCCACCATTCAAATAGTAAGTGCAGGGGGACTGCACCACATATGATTTACACAAAAGACAAACATAACGACAAGACACCATACTCAAAAAAACAACAAACAAACAATTCAAAAAGAGCTGTACAGTCCCGGGCCTGTGGTGACACAGACTTCACTCATATTTGAAAACAACTGGAAATGCAACCCAAAGCAATAATTATATAGTGTCAGCATGAGTCATGATCTATTATATGTTGTAAGAATTACGAATGCAAGCATATTGTTGTATAATTCCGCTACACAAGTAACCACATAGTTAAATGTATCAGAAGTAGGCCTAGTTCAAAACTAAATCAATAAAAGGATTGAAGTATATTAAATGCAGTTAAGGACACACATTACAACCGTCACAGAAACAAAAACAAAACTGAATACAAAGAAGCAAAGGAATATAGACTATCTAGGGAGACAGCCGAGACGTCTGCTGACTGAGTGGCGTGACGTGAATCTGCCGTAATAGTTGTTATGACGTCGTGGTTTAAAAGGTGCAATTTCCCGATAAAAGGGCGATAATCTAGATAAAATGACGTTGAAATATAAAAACTATTAGTTTTTAAGACCATGCAATTGTACAAACCATAGTATAATTATTATATAATGTCCGAAGTAAGAAATGCAAAACAGGAATGTTATTAGTGTATTCATAAAGGCATAAACATAAGGGCGATAATCCAGATAGGTCTAGACATCTAGAAGCAATTTATATAGAATCATTATCCAATATGTAGCCAGTAATATCGTTGTAAGAAATGTCAAACTTATTATGTTGAAGAAATGGAAGTTTTGAAATTTCTTTCAAAATGCGCAATTGTGTACCACCTGTGGCCGTGCACTTAAAATTAAGAGTTTTTATTCGGGAAAGAAATAGTTCTTTATTGTTGCATATTTTTAAAAAACGTAATGCCTGTGAATATAAAACATTGTATAGTGTCGTATCTGGTATGTTACTATGAGCTGACGGGTATTTTACTACTTCAAAACCAAATTTGTCCGTTTTATCGAATATACCGACATTAAATTTGTTATTAATTATATTGATGTCCAAGTCAAGGACAGATGCGTTTATAGTGCCCTTCAATTTGCTATTGACTTTTGGGGGGTGGGGATGGCTTAGTGGTCTAGTGAGCCGCGCTTCGACCTCTAGCTGGTCGGCCACCTCAGGCTTGCGGCTGTGGTTTCGAGCCCTGTGTGAGCGTATGTGGCATGGAGATAGGGGCGCCTTCTCAACCTCGTGGGTTTCCTCCGAGCACTCCGGTTTTCTCCCACTGCTAAAGACCCATAATTACTGAAATAAATGTTAAACCATATGTTAGTCCCAAAATGACCTAGTTGTGTTGAGTGGACGTTAAATCCCATCTCTCTGTCTCTGTCTCTGTCTCTCTCTCTCTCTCTCTCTCTCTCTCTCTCTCTCTCTTCTGGATTCTGGTTAAATTTTAAATCAATAATTCGCTTGTGCTTATAGTAAATAGTTGCTTGTAGTTGTCTACAACTGTGGGAGAAAACAGGTTGACCCGGAGAAAACCAACGAGGTTGGACAGGCGACCATACCCTTTGTCACGTATAGTCTTGGGATCGAAACCACGACACTTACCCCAATGACATATCTTTTAATCTAAGCTGTACGGGTTTAGATTACAAGGTGTACCATTTTTTAAATCCAAAGTTTACACGTAAGGAGTAGCGTCGTCAAATCACACGAATCTGACCTTCTATCCATATATGCATACACCATATAGTACCAGACAATATATTATTTGTTTTATTATGTACGACATGATGTATGCATAAATATACGGATAGAAGGTCAGATTCCCTAGGTCAAATTAACCTCTGGAGTTTTCTCCATGTCTACTGGTTGCCTTCCAAGTTTGTGCCTAATGAGTAGCACCCCCTATCTAACCCCATGGCTCCTCTGTGGAGACCCCGTTTCCCCTACACGACTAGGAACATGGTCAACTCTTTGACCTCGCTGATTTTATCTGGGTCATCCAGATACCTACTTAATCAAATGTACCATTTTGTTAGTCTTAAAATGACCTAATGTGTGTTGAGTGGACACTACAAGTGAGAGAGAGAGAGGTGGGGGTAACGTCCACTCGACACAAACTAGGTCATTTCGGGACTAACATATGATTTAATTTTATTTCAGTAAATTGGCTGACGCGTAGGGGTCGTTAGCAGTGGGAGGAAACCAGAGGACCCGGAGAAAAGCCGAGAGGTTTGAAAGGCGACCCTACATCTTGCCACGTACAACGGGGGATTCGAAACCACACCAGTTGACTCATGACACAGCGCGCCCATGCTAACCATTCAGCCACCCATCTGAGACACGCTACCTGTAGAGCCAGCTAGTATTTAATTTTCGCCACGTTAGATACGTACGCCAACCCCCTGAGAACTGAAAAAGTCCGAGTTTATTTATTAAAGGGACACTACCACTCTTGCTGGCTTGACAGTTCCAGTAAAAACAAAATAGCCTTATTCTAACTAGATTGTTTAAGTGTCCTACCTGTTGTGTAAATTATCCATTACAACCTATCTTACTTGTCCAGAGGGTTCGAAAATATGTTTAAATCCAAGTTGCATTTGAAAGTATTTACGTAAAGCGTTTAAACCATGTTGTTACCATGTAGTTGAATTTTTCCAATTTTTTAAATTCGGTGTGTTAAGATGAAATTAGTATCATCAATTAATTGGAATATTGTAAAAACGTACAATTTGTTGACCAGAATAATGATTAGGGCATATTATTGAGTTACAACAAGAGTGGTATTGGGGCTTGAATACAGGAATAATATACGAACATGACGGATTACTCTGAATATATTCTCCTCCTCTAAAATGGCTATAAACTGGAGATATCTTTCAGCTGATTCTTCTATTAACTGTCGGATGTAATCTCTAAAACTGTTTCCAACCAATCCATCAACCATGATCGGTAAATATCTGATAGAATTCTCATCTTCAACCGATTCCCAAATATCTGTTACTAGCATGTCTGATTAATAAAATAAAATAAAAACCAAGTAAGAACAATCCAAACCATAAGACAGAATTCGAAGTCCTAAAAACGTTATAGGCAAAATAGTGTTTTCAAGCAAAATAGTGTAATCAGCAAATGGACTGCTCCTCGTGTACAAAATATGATAATTATTTAAGCCATCCTTATACTGGGTGTGGGGTTTTGTTATGTGAGCGATCACGTGGCTGAGTGGGTAAGACCCCTGGCTCGTTAGCCTGGAGTTCGGGGCTCGCTAGCCTGGAGTTTGGGTGTTCGTTTCCTGCATTGGCCGAGATAGTTCATTCAGATTTTCCGGTGTGGTTTCCCTTTGTCAGTTAAGCATGGCGGAGGGCCTGATAAGGACAGTCGTCTAGTCGTTCGAAGGGTTCGAAAAACCGAGGTCCCGTGTTCACATTTACAAGCACGTAAACATTCAATTGACAGTTTAGCACCGTATAGCCGCTGCCCAGGCAAAATTTCCCTCATAGCCCATTGTATGACGTCAGACATTTGATTAACCATAGTTCCGTGCAAAACACGTTTAAAGCTCGCCGTAACAGAGCGTTTCATTGGTTAAGACCGTAACCATTCAGAACACGTAAATGATACCCATTCGACAAACCTCGACATATTCCGATACCCTCCGTAACCCTACATCTAGACTCGGATGTATGACAGTAAGTGATATCTACCTACGGGCACGGCCATACAGTAGGTCGACTATCGATTTACTTTAAAACGTGCCGCTTTAAAGCTCGCCGTAACAGAGCGTTTCATTGGTTAAGACGTAACCATTCAGAACACGTAAATGATACCCATTCGGCAAACCGCGACATATTCCGGTACCCTCCGTAACCCTACATCTAGACTCGGATGTATGACAGTAAGTGATATGTACCTACGGGCACGGCCATACAGTAAGTCGACTATCGATTTACTTTAAAACGTGCCGCTTTTACAAAAAAGTCCCAAAATGGCAGCCATTTTTTAGTCTGTTGATATAATCTCCATGGGGGCAGCCATTTTGTATCCGGGTCCTTTAAAATAGTTCCAAAATGGTGGAATTCGTCATACATCCGAGCCTAGATGTAGGGTACCTAAATCTGTCGAGATTGGCTGAGTGAAATGATACCAACTCTTCTAGATCCCCGTGTAGTAAAGACAAGTAAAACGGAGTTTTGAACTTTAAAAACGAAAGTAAAATAGGACCTATAATGATTCGTTTTAAGTACAAGAAAATCATTGTGGAAACGTGACCTCTATTAAAACTAAACAATTATCCAGACACGTGTAAGAGAGAGAGAGAGAGAATGGGGTTTAACGTCCACTCGACATAAACAAGGTCATTTTGGGACTATTCGACATATCGCAGGCTAGCATTGACATCAAGAGTTGATTATGGCCTGGATAAGTTAATTAATGTCTAATTAATAATTTAGATAACCAGTCAGGCCTATAAAGAAAGACCTGCAAAAGGCAGATTTAGCTTTGAGCAGTACATAATAATTTCATTATATCAAATTTGTACAATTTTATGATAATCATTCAATCCCTGTAGTATTAATTTTGCAGGGTTATTAATTAATTTATTTTTTAAAAATTTCAATGAGGTTCAATGTCCTTCTATTCGGCATTGACTGTGTTAATAAAGACGGTGGTTTTCATTACATATACAGTGTGATAAATGAATGAAATGGAATGGGGTTTAACGTCCTACTATTATGCATCTAACCTCGGCTAATAGAAGACGGGCATACGCCATACAGTGTGCTATGAGGGAAAGTTTGCCCGGGCAGCGCGGCGCTATGGTCTTCTCTTATATCGAACTCCAACAGCAAAGGGATCTTTTACGTTCACTCCAATGTGTACACGGGACCTCGGTTTTTCGTCCTATCCGAACGACTAGTCAGCTGTCCTTGCCAGGCCCTCCTTCTGCATCACCGATAAGGGGAAATATGAGGGAATTTTGCCCGGACAGCGGCTCTACGGCCTACTCTTTTATCAAGGCTTCATTTATTTGCATACCAAAGTATAGCTAAGTTTTTCATCCCAGGTCCTAATTTTCTAGACCAACATCGGGATAGGACCGCGGACCTCCTGTTTAGTTAGTCATCGCCTTAACAATAGAGAAATAACACAAAATAACATTAAATCTACCTTTACCCACAAAGATGATATTTATAGTTTGTAGAGTGACGTCACATATATTTTTTTTGTTTTAAAAATGTAGAAAAACTCACCCGTATTGTTGTCAAACAGAAGAACGATGGTATTGCTATGAAGGGACCCCCGTCTAATGACGTCATAAATGACGTGTCGCTGTGAATGCAACCATCCATGGCCGGTAACTTCTAATATAATTGAGTCAAGAAAATAGTATTAATAAATATCCAGACTAGAATTAGTAGTAGCATATTATTATTTTAGAATGAACTATTGCTACGATGGGGGGGGGGGTTGGATGGCCAAATAAATGAATGAATGAAATCGGGTTTAACGTCCTACTATGACGCACCTAACCTGGGCTAATTGAAGACGGGCATACGCCATACAGCAGCGCTACGGCCTACTCTTATATCAAATTCCAACTGCCAAGGAATCTTTTACGTGCACTCCAATTTGTACACGGGACCTCGGGTTTTCGTACCATCCGAACGACTAGACAGCTGTCCTTGTCAGGCCCTCCTTCTGCATCACTGACAAGGGGAAATCACGCCGGAAAATCGAGATGAACTTTCTCGGCCAACGCAGGGGATCGAACACCCGACCTTCAGGCTAGCGAACCAGCGCCTTATCCACTTAGCCACCGTGATCCCCTGGATAGCCAAATGGTTAGCACCTGCGCTTATAATAAAGCTACTATAAATATGGGTATCAATAAAGCTAACCCCAACCCAACCCAGACCCTAATAATAGATATCGGTGGACTAATGAACCCGCAGACTAGTGGATTAGAGCAACCGCGGACTGGTGAGCACTCCCCCAAGAGATACTAAACCTTTACGATATCTCGAGACAGTTTCAGAGACACCATTACCTGAAGATGCTCCAAGATGCTGATGAACTCCGATGAATATGAAGAAAACTAATTCTTGTATCATTACTAAACTTTCAAGATTATCTCTAGACAGTTTCAGAGACACAGTTGCCTGAAGATTCTCCAAGATGCTGATGAACTCCGATGGATATGAAGAAAACTAATTCTCGTATCATTACGGCTAGATAGCTAGTTGTACCATATCTTCCTATCACCTTTATAAAGTCATACAATGAATGATTTTGATCAATACTTGTAATGTATAGTTTAGATTATTTGCTTAGTGGTTTGTTGCATTAACCATCAGGGCAATATTTGATCAAAGTAAATAATAGCGTTACTCTAGAAGTCTAGAATATCGAATGAGTACGTAGGTGCATGTGAGTAACTGAAGCTTAGTGGTTCCCAGAATTAATATTTACACCAGCCGACATAATAGAATTGAGTATAAATGATACGTTTTCTTCTGCTGAATTATGCATTCTAGTGTAAGTGGAGTATATTAATTGATTTCTAAACAATATTAACAATATTCTTTGGCACGGAATTTTATATATTTGCAATCAATAATCTGATATCCGCATTTGATTATAGTTGGTTTACAATTATTTATAGACATAAGATTTACGGTATGTTTTGGATATGAAAACAACGCCGCATCCAAGATTTACGGTATGTTTTGGAAATGAAAACAACGTCGCATCCAAGACAAAGATTATATGGAATTGATCTACCTATCATGTCTATTTCATATCTACCGAATAGCAGAATAAGCGAAATTATATGATATAAATCGGATTAGTTTTGTTTTTATTAATGCTGTAATGGACAAACAATGTTATCTTGTAGACAGTTATTCGTCTCTGACAAACATAATAACGTATTCATACGTTACTCTCTATAAATTGGTCCTGTTAATTTGCCAAGTTTGTCAATATTTGTTCTATAGCCGACTTGGAATCATAATAATTCCAAAAACTGAGAAAATCAGTTCCAATTAATTACTGCGTCCACGTCACATTTATTATAAAATTTATGCAACTCGAGGATATATCCTTGAAAGGGCTACAATTAGGCACAGTCACGTTATTATTGTAGAATGCGCCCGTCGTAGTACTAACATTGTAAATTAGTTGAAAGCAATGACTCGTTATTTATTTTAAACACCTTCGAAAAGCACGACTTAATCACTGGCTAATTATATAGCCAAAAGACATTCACAAACGGTTCTTGAGAAATGTGAGCTATACGTCGTCCATCTATCACGTATCAATCATCCAAAATGCATAATTATATCAAATAAATATTACCATATAAACCCAAAACACAGTAGAGAACTTACGTGCATGTACCATCACAGACACAACGTCGTCGCTATAATACCGTCCACATAGAGAATTTCATGGGTGGACAGTATAATGGACAATTAATATTAGGACACTCGTCTTCGAATTACAAAGCCATGTTTATTGCCACCATGAACAGGGTTGGAACCAAGAAACCATTGATGATTTGTCATATTGAATTCGGCTATAATTTGTTATCAGCGATATATTGAAGGGGAGGTAACTTATTATCTTTGATTCGGAGTAGAGCCACTACATTAGTATGGAATGGGGAGAGGGTGAGAAATGGGATTTAACGTCCACTCCACTCGATACAAACTAGGTATTTTCGGGACTAAGATATGGTTTAATCTTATTTCAATAATTTGCTTGCGCGTATACATGTGTCTTTAGCAGTGGAAGAAAATTGGGAGGACCCGAAGAAAACCCGCAAGGTTGGACAGGCGACCCCAATCCTTGTCACGTACAGCCGGGGAACCGAAACCAGACAAGTTGACTAAATGACATACCTTACGATGCAGCGCGCACACACTAATCAGTACGAAATGAAAAGGGGTTAACGTCCTACTGTTCTGCTCCGAACTGGGATAATGAAGACTGGCATACGCCATACAGTGTGCTATGAGTTTTGCCCGAACAGCGGTGCTATGGCCTACTCTTACCAAATTCTAACGGCCAGAGGATCTTTAAAGTGCACGCCAATGAGTACACGAGATCCCATCCGAGATGGGGTTTAACGCCCAGTTATAACAAGCTAACGTATATGAGAAACGAAAATAAATCAAATGGGGGTTAGCGTCCTATTGTTCTTCCCCGACTAGATTAATGAAGATAGGCATACGCCATACAGTATGAGATAATTTTTTGCCCCGGACAGTGGCCCTATGGCTCACCCTTATAATAAATTTCAAGGGTTATTTTGCGTGCACGCAAAAATGTACACTGCACCTCGGGTTTTGTCCCATCCGAACGACTATACTTATTTCCTTGTTAGGCCCTCCACCCTGCACCACTGACAAGGTTGAACCACGTCGGAGATATTGATGAACTTTCGTGGGATCGAACACTTCATGATTAAACTACAAAACTGTTCTGCTTTTCAGTATGTGTACTAGCCATGTCCTTTTTTCTATTTGTTGGCCATCTAAGCTAAAAAACCCAGAATGTTTGTGAAAATTAGCTGATGGTCAAAAATTACAACAAAGATATAAATCCAATAATCCACAAACTATAAACAGATGTATGAATTTGGATCAAAAGTTATATAGTGGATTTGTCTCCCTTGAAACACACGTGAAATTATTGTAAAACGTCATCTACATGGTTTAACGAGGTGATTTCATCTAGTTTCTGCTATCAGTCAATGTCGAATCTTCCTCACAATCAACACCATAAACCATAAAAAAACTTACTTGTACTATGAAGTTAAATTCCCTGGCAGAAGAATTTTGGAGGTTTGCCACCAGTTGAAGAATTATTGCTCGTTAATAGGACGGAACAAGACAAGCCATCATAGTCATGTTAATAATATATGTATATAGATCGAGATGAGAAGATTTGTAGTATATTATTATATATGTGTTTTACATATTATGTAAGTTGTACATCACCTTGGGTGCTATATTATACATGGCATATCAAGAATTAAATGCTGGGACATTGGGTAGTCCACAATAATCGGTACATTATTTCCCACTGCTAAATCCCCCTACGCGCAAACTTACTCGCATGCGAATAAATGAAATAAAATAAAGCCATATGTTAGTTCCGAAATGACCTAGTTTTTGTCGATTGGACGTTAAACCCCATTTCTCTCTCTCCCTCTCTTTCTCTCTCTCTCTCTCTCTCTCTCACACACACACACACATAACAAAGACTTGTACCTTTCATACTCGGAGAGTCCCAAAAAAAATCATTTTCCGTATACTTTTATATTTTGCTCAAAGGAATGTTTGCTTTGATAAATTCAATTATTAACATTCACGGAATATACTGGTATATTCGGGTTTTTTTTACAAAAAAGCGAAGATATCTATAACTGACTGAAAACTGGATCGTAAAGCTTTGTTTATTTGTTTGCTGTTATTTTAGTTCTATTGCCATCATAGCCCGAATTCTCACCGTTTGATATTCTCTGGTAGAATATCTACCTTAAAGACAAGGTAATTGAGTTATGAGAATATTCTTCTTTATGCTTTTACCAGTTATAAAACATATCTATCATTTCTGTCATTGGTCAAATCATCAAGGTACCATTGGGTGTTTTGCAAACATTTCTGACATTCTTCATATTTCTAGACATGAGAAAACAATGGTGTCGAAATCTCTACAAGACAGTTTACAAACCATCTTTCTGTGTATTTGTGTTTTGCTAATAACTGGGTATATCTGTTGAAAGTTAAATGTAAATACATGTATGCCAACAGTGAGAACATTTCGAGGTGTTGAACTGTATATTGTTTTATTGTGTTGATTCTCCGAATGTACTAGAAGAGATGTTCAATTATGCAGGTGTAATTTAAGGGGTTATAAAATCTGTGTTAAATAATTTAAACTGCATGTACATTCAAATTTGAATTTATGATTGAATCAAATATTTTGGAGAATCTAACGCTTATATCAATCAAGATTCAGGCAGAAAACACTGATTTAAGGGGTTATAAAATCTGTGTTAAATAATTTAAACTGCATGTACATTCAAATTTGAATTTATGATTGAATCAAATATTTTGGAGAATCTAACGCTTATATCAATCAAGATTCAGGCAGGAAACACTGACAAGGCTGGAATCAAGCAAGAGCCACTGACTAGGCATATATATTACCAAGCAAAAGATACTGACTAGATACTATATCAAGCTAGCTAGATATAGCAACTAGATACTATCAAGCAGTAGATTCTGGCAAGATACTACATGTACTAAGCAAGAGATACCAACTAGATATCTGTATATCAAGCAAGAGATACCAACTAGATATTAACACACAAGAGCTACCAACCAGATACTACCAAACAGTAGATAGTGATTAGATTCTACCAAGCAAGATATACTACCTGAGATTAATCAGTCAAATCAGGAGATGCTGCCAACGACCAAGCAAAAATATACCAACATCAAGCAAGACATAATACCACAGATTGAACAATAGAAGTCAAACCATAAGATAGGATACAGAAGATGAAACAAGGAGTACTGCTAGGTGTTTAATTGTATTTTTTTAAAAAAAATATTTATATGACAATAAATGAAGCATATTATACATGTACACGACAAAAACATTGGAAACAACGAAATATCAAAATATAATTAATAAGGCTCGATTAATTTTTCCTCCTGAAAATCATAAAATACGGTACAACTTGTCAGTATAAGAAATCCATACGCTAACTAGTTAACAATTTATTTTATGCTTAGTATTACTAATCAGAGGTATTAAATTTGATCAAGGTGTGTTCAGATTAGATTGCTTTTCCATCACAGCATAGTTGTTTTATATACATGAACTCTTATCAACACAGTACACAATATATGTTTTTACATTTTTGCTGTTCCAAACAATCTCGTGTTTGAAACATACCAAAGTCCCTTTTTTGTCAATAAACTATCTCTCTAGGTATTTTGGATTAGTGGGTTATAAATAGCCCAGCTCGTAAAGCGGTAAATGGGGCTATTTTTAATGGTTAAAGAATTATGATGTGTTAAAAGAGTTAATGAGTTGTGAATTTGAGCAATGCTATTTGGCTTCTATCACATCATATCTGCCAAAATATCTGACAGCAAAACAGATATTTCATGTTAATTGCCTCAAAATATTCATTGATGAAGCATCAGTATGTACTCTTTTACAATATGGAATACTATTAAATTCCATAGCTGCAATAATAGTCTTGATCCCGGATTATGTTAATTGTTCCGAACGGCCGAATCCATTTCTAACATTTCTTTGTTTTTAAGTGATGGATAATGACCGAAGTCTGCCCATTATGTAAATAGAAAGAACACCTTAAAACATAGCACCACAGCTATACAAATAATGGATCGTTTTCTAAAAGAACAAGCCACAAAATAATGGATATATTCTTAAAGCCCCGATACCACTCTTGTTGTACTATTTTACAATAAATGATACAAATTTCATCTTAACACACGTAATTTTAAAAATTGGAAAAATTCAACTACATGGTTTGAAAAGCTTTAGGTAAACATTTTCGAATGCAACCTGGATTTAGACATATTTTCGAACCCTCTGGACAAGAAAAATAGGATGTAATTGATAATTTACACAACAGGCAGGACACTTAAACATCTAGAAGTTAGAATAAGGCTATTTTTTTCTGGACCTGTCAAGCCAGCAAGAGTGTTATTGTCCCTTCAAAACAACATGTACATGCCCATGAATACATGTGACAAAACACTCCAGTCATACAATGCAAGCATAAACAGACAGACCAAAATATTCGACACGGAGACGACATGTTTATAATACAGTCGAAAATATTTATTATAAATGAGTATATAATATAATGTGATACCGGCACGCATTTGGATACTGTACTCGGTCGATATTGAAGATAATATCCGTAACAATTGTGATGTTCTTGATATTGGGGATACTAGCTGTCAAAGTTGTAATGGAAACGATGCTCACTAAATATAATTTAGATATTGATAATATTTTAAGTACTAGCCGTCCAAATTTAGATTTGAATTTTAATATATACTCTTGATATTAGTGGAGGGACACAGGAGATATATTCAAACGGTTTTTAAATCGGATAAAAAAGTGACCTGTATAGGTTTTTTGTTCAATCAGTGGCCATAATCCAGGGAGTTACGGTCATATATGCGCCAATATTGCACGGAGAAAGAGAGAGAGAGAGAGAGAGAGAGAGAGAGAAAGAGAGAGAGAGAAACTATGTCATTTCGTGACTAACATATGGTTTAATTGTATTTCAATAATTCTCTTGTGCGTAGGGGTCAGTGAGAGGACCCTGAGAAAACCCACAAGGTTGGACAGGCGACCCTACTCCTTGTCACGTACAACCGAGGATTCGAAACCACAACAGTTGACTCAATGACAGGCTTTATGATAACTATTCGGCCATCCATCCCCCATATCGCAAGGAATCCAGATCTTTGTGTTATAAACACACATGTTCAGTTTCATCAAAATGGGCTAAAATGTGGCCTCTAGTGTGTACAATCAGGGGCCGTAATCCATAAAGTATAGTGTCCAGTGACATATCACAGACGGATTTTAGTGGATTTCTTTATGTAGACAAACACGTGATATCAACATTCGGACATGTGACATTTCGGTAACTATGAGGTGTTAAAGTAATTTCATGCACTGTAATTTAATTAGTTCAGAGAATAAATTATCCCAAAATACATGGTTTTTTTTTCAGATAAGTGTCTATTATTGGTAAACCTGTCAATTATTTTCAATAAATAATGGACAGTTTTATAAATGATAGAAAAGTGTGCATTCTCCTATATACTGGTTAAAACATCAAAGGGTGACGTCATATCTATGTTTTAAATTATAAATAAGTGATTAAAATTCAGCAAAACTTTAAATAAAATTATATAAATACAAAATATTAATTAAAAATAATCATTTAAAATCATTATCACATTATCCCATCTACGTACAATGTGGTACATATTATTTAAAATTATTATCACATTATCTACAATTTGTCAGGTGTGAAATTAGAGCACATATTCAGGTATAAATTTAAAATTATCACTCTTGGCAATTCTGGCAATGGGGAATGCAATATTAGATGTCGAATCTGTGGAGCATCAATGCATTATTCAAGAGCCAAATCTGCCTATAGTGCAGGTCTTTATTTGGGCATGAAATGTTTCTAAAGTATTAATTAGACATTAATTAACTGATCCAGGCCTTAATCAACTTTGGATGGCATCAGATTGTTCCGATATTAAACAGATAAAAACGTTTCAGTGATAAATCAAATATGGTGGCCCCAGACGCTTCGAGTCTTAGCTTTGATCAACCAGGACCATGGTTGAAATTATTGCACATGTCGGCCAAATCTTCAAATGCCAATATCTTCGCTTACAATCGAGTAATTTGATTGAAATTTTCAAATTATTCATTTTATATCACCTACTTTTGAACTATTATAGCAAGAATGGCTAGATCTTATCAACATCTTGATTAATGTAACTTTAACCGAATTACACTACTATCTCAAACCGGAAAACGCTACCTTAAGAAAAGTGTATCTTAGGGTTATATTGAATGTTGTAATATTTTGTTTATTTTTTTTACTTCTAAATTTAGGTACTGGCTTTAGGGTCGGATGATTTTGTACTTAAACAGTCAATGTTACATCACATCGGGTAGGTATTATAAACTCTTACTTTTCCTGAGAATCAAAGTCTACTAATATCTAAAGTAGCCTCGTCTCTCAATTCGTTCCGTTTTGTTTTATTTTTTCAGCTGACGGCTGGTTATTTTCTGCGTAGCTTACATTTGGATTAACGATATCGGTGCTTCTTGTACACATGTGTTTATTGTATGTCAGGGCGGGTGGTCAAATTCATCAACAAAAATATCCGAGTATTCGAAATATATCCCTAACATTCTTGATTGAATTCTATGCAATATAAATATATAACATAGTTATCTTCGTGTACTTGAATATTAATTGGTAGTGAAAAATGATTCAACGTAATAAAGTAAGGTACTATTTTTATAAGTGAAAGTCGGTAGGCACATGCAATGAAACAATATCCTTTAATTGGGAGTATATTTAAAGAAGAAATATGCCAGGAAGTGTCTCCTGTATCACAGACACTACACAATTTAACCAGCTCAGTCCAAGGTAAGGTTCTATTGGTCTCTCACCCCTGTCTTTTACAATAATAAAATACCCATCGTCATTAGCCCAGTCGGAGTTGAACAGTAGTACGTTAACCCCCATTCCATTTCATTTTTAATAATAATACAAATTCTGAAATCATCAACAAACAAGCACGCATTTTCGTGTTTAATTACATGGGAGTAACAGTCTTTTATATAATTTATTTTACAATGACCATAGAACCTCTGGTGTACGGCTCCTTTAAGCGCCAGTAACGAATTCACTTAAACATAAAAACGAATCCAATAATAGACGGAGATACAATTTTGTCCTCCAAGTCTAAACATGACATGGAATAAAGTTATATAAATGAATGAAATATTATGGAGTTTAACGTCCTACTTTACTTATCCGACTTGATTAATGAAGATGGATAAAGTTATTTAAACTCGTCCTATTTGACAAACATATGTTTTAAATTATGATATGCCAGTACGATTACAAAATATGTTAGTGTATTAGAAATTTGAGAAGCTTATGGATGAAATAAACTCAAAACATTTTAGTAAACAGGCAAATAAATATATCTAAATTTCCAAGATTGCCATTTTCGATTTATTACAGTATATCGAATATCATTACGGTTAATCTGTTTAGCTCGAGGGAAGACTGATGTTAATAGCTTATAAACATGGTAAAATACTTGCTTATTTCCGGTCGCAGAGCTGAGAATGGTTAAAACAGTTGATGAAGTAGGAAGGATTCAAGGGGATTCCCCCACCACGTGGTCGACCAACTTAATGAGATGTTCCTCTTTGACCTCCATAATTAGATTTGCTCCACAAGTTGAACCCAGATACGGTTGCACTTAACATTTTTTTTTATTTTAAATGTATTTTGAAAACACCTGTTTCCACGTCTACATAGTAATGAGTTTTAAACCGATAATTTAGAACCATATCTGAAAGTGATTGACACTTAAACATAAAAGAGAAGGGCCCAAAAGCACATATCAATGCAATATGAGTGTATATATATAGTTATTTATATTCAACTTCAAAACTAAAATTATTCTTATTTCTAATCAATTATGTCGATGAAATGGGTTTATGTCTTATATTTTATATGTACATTAAATAAGGCTCCGGGGATATAAGAGAACACGAATCGTGCATTGATTTTGCAGGCATTTCTTTATGATTGAAATGTTATCTAAGTTTTTAATTAGCTTATCCAGACCATAATTAACTTTCGGTGTCATCGCCAACCTGCGATATTTACTGGATTAGAATCCGATATGTTGCTCAAGGTTCAGTGATGATTAAATCCAGACTATGTTTTTATCGTATCGACTTTAGTAATGATGATCGAGGGTAGGCCTACAATTTAATAGCTAAATTCTCGGTGACTAAAATGTTCAGCAAAGTCTCTTTAAATTATCTAGGTTTTAACTAGTGAAAACTGTCAGCTCGTTATCTAATCGCCCATAATGTATCTTTAATATTAAATATTAGGATACCATATGTTCACGGCATGATAACATAGCATTAAGTTATAGTACTCTTAGTTCTAATAAACTATAAATATATTTTGTTTTAAAAAATGGCGAGAACATCTTCCCACGACCCATATCAATACACACACATGCCATTGATCAATTCCCGATTTTATTTAGTAGGTACACTTTGGAGTTTCTTAAATACTGTCAATTTCCAATATCTTTAAATGAAATTAACGAAGTAAAAAATACATTATATTGGTGAGGCTATTTGCACATAATCACAATTATATCTATTTTTCTTTAAATCTTTTTTTTAAAACCTGTACTAAATAGATATGTGCCACAACAATGTATTAAGACGACTGGAGCGATATTCAGAAATAGAAATGTTTCATTGAAATAAATTTATTCATGAAGTAATTTAAAATAGATCCATATTGGGTTTTTTTTCTTTGGGTTATTTTACAGCCCATTGGGCATTACTCAGTCGAATTCATTTTAAAAAACATGTTGATGTTTAAAACCTGTCGATCTGTATTACAATATATCGAACGTATATAATGATAGCTAAGGAAGACAAACTAATAATTAACAGATCATAATTAGCTCAAATTAATATTCTGTGGATGACTAGACGACACATCAACATAGAAATGGTACGCCTGGGCTATGACACACGAATCTATTAAGAACTCGGGGCCTTCATTTTAAATTATCTTTTTGTAATGGCACGCGATGACAGATACGAATCATTGTTATTTTGTAAATTAATCATATTTTGGAATCGTGTTTCCTTTCCGCCTCATTCAGAATCAAAATACAAGTGTAATCATGCATTAAGTGATAGCTGATATCAGATTTGACCCAAATACATATAATTATGATATGACAGCGCGTGGATTACACGCTACATGTGTTTCAATGGTTGATGTAGAATATGTTTTTCATATGAAGATTGGTTGGGATATATTTCTTGCTGGTTATGATAGCTTTTGGTAATTAATGTTTACTAACGACGTGCTGTAGGGTATCAATGGTACCTAGCCTATTAGTGTACCAATATTTTAAATTACCAGGAAGCTCTTTTGTGATAGATATTCAGAGAACTTTTAACATCGATGGAATTAAAATTTACCGATGACGAACTGATTTAATAGAACGCGTTTTACAAGAAGTTACCTTAGGGCAATTGGTCTAAAATTAAGACATTCGTCCACTTGTGAGTGACATGTTGCTTTCATTTTGCACAATGTAATATTTGCGATAACAATGGTATGCATTAGATAGGGAAACAATACCTGTTCATAGTCAATAATATATACACATTGTTAACATCAGTGTCTGACATAAAAAATACAGTAATTACGAAAGCAAGTGGAACGCATTCACAGTTTGAGTGCAATAAACATGTCGACAATATGTCAGTGCTTTCAAGAAAATTCTAAGAATAGACTATATAATATAATTGGTTAAAGGACAGAAGTTCTAGAGGACAACAGTTTCAGAACCAAGTTTTGTCGGTGTTTATAATTATCTATGAACTATATTTATATAATAATCAGAGTGTATGTGCTGGATTTTAATTTCTAACAATAATATCATAAATACTTTGGACAATATTGTACAGGTAGTCATTAAAGTCACACACACCGTAGATCCGCAGCCAATAAGGTAGGTGGATTATATATAACACTTATTATATTAGGTTTTGAAAATTGGGTCAATGGAGTTCTTGGGTTTCATTAACGATTTTAACGTAGTGCACATTATATTAAACTTGTGTTAACCACAACCGAATAATGAATGGCACCAGAAATCATGACAGAAAACAGTCAATATAATAATGAAAGGCCCTGTTGCAATTACATGTAACTTGAATTTAATATCACGTGCCTTAGGCATTGGTTAGTATGATTCTTTTGAAGATTCTGATAACAATCTGATTTATTTTTTCCGTCCACTCTTGAAATGAACCCGAACGTTATGATTTATTAATATCGTTAATACAAAAACCAGAAATCAAAGACTCCCGTTTCATAATAAATCGTTGAATTCAATACTTAATTAACTTTTGCTTCATGACAGGGTTCTCCATGTAACAATGTACATGCATTGGCTTTTTTAATGCGTGTAACCGAGTGTTTGGGCCTTGCAAATATGTATGATTTGTATAGCTAAGTTCTCTTATTCAAAGCTGTAATTTTAGTACCGTGTCAAAGGGACGTTGATGGGTAAATATATACAGCTTGGTGCACAAGGGTAGTTTTAAGTTACAAATTAATGACAAACAATACTATATTGATAATGATCAACCGTTCAATGTAATGAATCATATCGTAATTGCTGCGTTGTAACTGCACAAGCAAAGAGGTAAATCGGCGAGCAGTTGGAGAGAGAGAAATGGGGTTTGACGTTCACTCAACACAACTTAGGTCATTTGGGACTAACATGGTTAAATTTATTTCAATAATTCGCTTGCACGTAGGGGTCTTTAGCAGTGGAGGGGGGAGTACCCAGAGAAACCCCACGAGGTTGGACAGGCGACCCTACTCCTTGTCACGTACAACCGAAAAATCGAAACCAGCCCAGTTGACTCAATGACAGACCATGGGACACAACACGCATGTGCTAACCATTCGGCCAACCAAACCCGTACCAAAAGATAGGATAAATGAGTAAAACCATGATGACATATAGTACACATATAAAACGCGAAACAATTACTCATATGGGCTGGTGCACTAACCTAGATGTCCAAGGTTCGATCCCAATTTTTTTGTTGAGACAATTCAGCCTGGGTTCCCTTGTCAGTGTATATTGCGAAGGGTCTGGTAATGAAATGAACGCAGTCAATCGGATGTTAAACCCCATCCCGTTTCATTTGTTATCTTTTTTTGTTAGTTCATAATATATATGCACAATAGTTTTAATATGTCGATAATAATTGTACAGCGGTTGGGTATGTACAATTGTGTGGTTTTATGATTAAACTCCTTTCGGGAATATATTACTGGTAGCCTACAGTACATTGTATACGAGCAATTGTTTTCTGCAACATCATACCGTTGAATGTCTAAAGATACGCCCAACATCTTTGTTTCAGCTCGACAACTTCATGAAATGTAGTTTTCTACAAGAAATACACAATGTCTAAATATAAGTATTGAGTAGTCAACTTAAATCAATTTACTGCACTATATACCCGAAACAATGCTTACAAAGTCAACGATTCCAAAAAAGATAGAATTTATAATCGATTATTGGCGTTTGTTTTATTTTAGTTCTACTAATACATGTATGTTCGATTGCCAATCAAACACCTTTCGATTAGTTCTCAAACAAACAAGTAAGCACAATTGACATCTTAAATAGTAATAGTTATTATAATGACCTGTTGATGCACGTATCCGCTGCAGCAATAATATGCCATGGGACACATACTTTTAAGACGCGTAGACTAATGGTTACGAAATCTTCATTACAGTTGTACACAACACTCCACGCATTGACTTCTAATAGTTCCTTGTCATTTGAAAGGACCCAAACACTATAAGACAAACTCAAGCAACATCAAAATGTTTTGAGAAATATAAATATACCTCGAATTTCTGTAATTAAGCGACTGGTTTTTACTGTGCGTGTTATATATCTGTTTAACGCTCTCTTGTCGTTTTAGGTACATTTATTATCGTCTTTTAGAACAGTATGTTTCTGTGGGGTTTATTTTTTTCCTCTATGTCGAGCTATTCTTGTAATATGTTATTTACTACTGCATGTCTACAACTATTACTTAACAATAATATGGTATTATATATACGTTGTGTCTGGGTTGGTTAAAAGAATAACTATGTTATAGTAACAACTACTGCCTGGTATAATGCCCAGAATAAAATATAGCTATACAAAGAAAGAGAGAAAAATGGGGTTAACCTCCACCTCATAAAAACAGGTCATATGGTGCAGTATTATTTCCATAATTCTCTTACGCTTATGGGTCTTGAGCACTGGGAGGACCCAAAAAATCCTACTTATAGGTTAGATAAGCAGCCCACTCCTTGTCACCAACAACTGTGAGATCGAAACCACGCCAGTTAAATCATTGACATACCTCATGATCTGAACCTCCTCCACACTCCTATACAAAATAAAGTCACTATTGCGTTGTTTTATATTAAGTGCATTTCAGAATACCACGCATGCCAGGCCAGAAAACAGTTTTGGTGCTACTTTCATGGGCCTACGGTGATTTTTTAAGGAACAATTGTTCTACAAAGTTGTCGATTTCAGAAAAAAACACCTATTGCACATTCTCCTAAAATGTCTTGTATCACTGTTCTCCATTTCAGTATAGCTTTAAAATCCTGGAAGTGATGGGACCTGTTTTGTAAAAGTTGAATTTCGAACATCTAATATGAGTCCAAACATGGTTCCCTCCCGTTCAGTATTTACAAAGGTATGACAAAGCGATATATCATCGCTTTATGTGAATGGTACACTTTCTAATTTCTCTCTTCTCGATAGTTTTTCTTGGCTAAAAAAGCTGTTCGACTTTTCTTCAAAGTTGAACCTTCTTACTACATTTTGCAATATACGGTAGGATGATCGCCAATAACAAGTTTGTGTACGTCACGATATTTGTGAATTTCAATTCATGGACCTGATTAAATCCGTTTGACTCAATCTGGGAGCCTCCGTTCAGTATTTACACATATATGTGGAATTGAAATTACATCGATCTATACTGTTTTACTTTATGTAACAACCCCCCACCCACATTTTGTTGTCCGACATTTTTTGGGGTAGGCCAGAACATTCGTATTTTTGTATTGATTAAGCCATGATAAATTTACGATTTTCTCAAAAATGCAAATCACGCACTGTTACTTATAAAAAAACATTTCGTCCGAAAAGTTTTTATGATTCAAGTATATAGTCATGACTATACGTTAATTCAATATGTCCACGTAGTTTTACGGACACTCGATTCCGTACGTATTAGCATCGCCTTTTCAATTAAATTATCCATTGCAGGTTTGAACATTATTTTTTTTCAGACACTTATACCTTCATGACCATGTAAAAATGGATTTTCGGCATCATTTATTAAAAAAAGACATCAATCATGCTTCTTACGCGATAAAGAGCCTGTAAGAAGTTCTACAAGTGCTCTTCTTGATGTCATTGTAACTGGATATAGAGAATAATTTACAGGACTTCTCTCATGTATCAGCAATAACATATGGCTTCTTGTCTCTCCTCGCATTACACCATCTGTTCCCATAAGACTTACAGTCTACGACAGCTTTATAAATATTGTATTGCAGAATTTCCCTTTTTTTAATCTTTTAATAACCTTTAATAACAACTGAGAAGTACTCATGTCATCATCCGAATATCATTAAAAAGACATTTTAACGAGATATTCGAGTCCCAATTAATCTTAAAGGGCGTATTTCTCTGTTCTTTGGAGCCATAAATGGATCTGAAAGCACATATTAATGTAGTATGAGGGCATATACAGTGATTTATATCCAATGGTTAAAACAATTATTGTAATGTTTAACAATCTGATAGCGAAATACGCCAACAGTCTAAATTGAATGACGATAACGCCTATTAGTCAATTCTACACGTTTAATCTTACAATTATTTTATCATTTGTGATCAGGCATTACTATAATGTATTTCTTTGTTCATACTATTTGCGCCCAAATCGACAGAGTTCATTGTGTCTTCATTTTCACAGCAACACAGCATTATTAATATAGATTCAAATTGACCAATACTGAATTCTAATTTGTGATTTTTATTTCGAATATCTATGGTAAACTTGGACAGATTATTTCTTAAGTATTTCTCATCATATGTATGCCGATGATACTCAGTTTAACCGCAACAAATCAATCCAATAATCTTCTTATGAACATTGAAACATGTATCTCAAGTATAAAATCATGGATATCTTTTAACAAGTTGAAACTAAAAGACGATAAAACGGAAGTTATTCTTATTCGACCACCATCAAGAATATCAAAAATAAAAAAAGATAACATTCAAGTAGGGAAATTCTTTGATCAAACTCTCCAGTAAAGTAAAAAATCTTGGAGTTAATTTAGATAGTAACAACAGCATGATTAGTCGTGTGAACCATCTTACTAAAACATACTACTATCATATTATCCAAGAATTATTACAAAGACTGCAAAAAATCCAAAATTCAGCGGCTGGTCTAGTCACAAAAACTCCCGTATAACCAACCCCTGAATTAAAATGACTTCATTGGTTCAGTATCGCTGAAAGAATTGACTTTAAAATTTTATTTATTGTGTACCGTTGTTTAAACGGTATTGGGTCCGCATACTTGAATGATATTTTCAGACTTTACCAACCACCAAGAAATCTTAGATCTCAGTCTCAAATTAACTTAGTTGTGCACACATGGACATTGAAATCATTTGGATTCAAGTCCTTGGAAGCTGCAGCTGCCATTGTGGAAATAACGTTTAAAGACATACCTGTTTGACACTTGGTTTTATTAGGGCTTTGAGCACACACTTTGTTCTGGACCTTTTATTATCATTTATCATTAAATAGTGAAGTTAGAGGTCTACCTCCTTTACATGTAAATGCACACAAGCTGATCCATAGATTGGAACCTTTGGGGGTCAAATCTGATTTATAACAAATTCGAGCACCCCCTTACTAACAAGAAGCAAGTGACATATTCAATGAGATTGTATGAAGGACTGGCAGAAATTGTCGAAGTATGAGGAATTTAATGACAAGCAGCCATAAACAGATATTCGTGATTATTTGTAAATATTAACATTTCAGAATTTACATATCCGACATACTATAGTAAGTTACCCATTAGGTAGTAGTTTTCAAGTGTCCTCTCAACTTAGGAAGACGGTTGCTCGGGGAGTTAGACGGTTGTTCACTAAACTGGGCGTACATGTTGTATCCCTGTGTTGACCAAGAAAGTTAATAGGCATTTTCCGGTGTGGTTCCATCTTGGCTTGCATGTAAATTTCGATATATGAGTAGACATAGTACACAATACGGTTGCCTGGCCAGATACGCCCACCTTTTGTCTAAAGTTTGCTAGCGAAAAAAACGCCACAAGCTAGGAAGTTACGCACAGGTATTGAAAGGAACCAAGATCTTTTGGATATAAACATATATTTGAAGTTTCATCAAAATCTGATAACAATTGTGACCTGTAGAGAGTCACAACTTTGCTATAGCATACTTTTACACTATATGCGTACAGGGACGGCTTTTTGAAAATCCGATAGTATGTGTGACCCCTAGAGGGTCCACAAGCTAAAACGAGATTATCCGTACAGTCAAGGGAGATATTCCAGTGTCCACAAAGAAAATGTGTACGAACGGACGGACAGCAGCGACTATAATTATAATATACGTGACTTGACAATGTGGGCGTACAACAACCCTAATCTGACAATGTCTATAAGAACAATAGGCAATTTTAACATTTTATAGCTTTCAGTCTAGTCAACAATTGGCTTATGAAGTCATTGTAATGTTCTTGTAATTAATCGAAGTAGTTGCTTAAACCCGTAGTAATCTGGCAGTCTTAAAATAATTTGAGATATTAAGTTACCGTCTCATTCTCTTGTAATAAAAGACTGTTGTAGACCACAAGCAAACAGTTAAATCCTTCTAAGTTTTACGGACACCAATTAACACTTTCTCAGTTTTACGGATGGCAATTAACAACTTAATAGAACTATTTTGATAAAACACCTGATACTCTTCAAAACTCTTAATTTTATGTCTACGAAAAATAGCAGTTTACCACGCAAGTAATTTGCAGTTTATCCCGTTGTGTCTGGAAATACGATCTATATTGCTAGTCAATTAATGTCGTTTAATAGAAGACAGCGCTTATACACCTTGAGGCAACCAAATTGAACAGTATCCATTACTTCATTTCTTAAATCCAACTGCCTTTGTTATTAAGCCATATTGTATAATTTTATAGCACATATAGAACATAGAAAAATTTCTCGTAAATGGAAAAGCGTCATGCTCTCTACTTCCCGGTTATAAGAATAGTCATATTTCTTATTCGGAGTATTAAGATACAATTATAACTATGAGAAGAATAAACCATTCCATCGAAAAAAGGGTCTAGAAACACTTATCCTGGATCCCAAGAAAAATCGGCCTTGTGTTGAATTATGATCGATTAACGTTACAGCATTACAGAGTTTTAATGGTAATACATATGGTGAATCCAAAGGGGGAGACGCAGATGTTTTTAATAACCTACTTTTAATGAACTTTTATATATGAATAACAGTTATTACTTATAAAAACAACACTTTTCTGTTTCATAGACAATTATCGGGATAACGAGTCTCAAGAAAACGAACATAATGCTATATTTAATGCACACTTTTTCTGTTGTTAAAGCCCCAATACCACTCTTGTTGTAACTGAATAATATGCCCTTATCATTATTCTGGCCAACAAATAAGTACAAATTCAACTACATGGTGACAAGATGATTTGAAAAGCTTAACGTATTTAAACATATTTTCGAACCCTCTGGACAAGTAAAATAGGATAAAATGGTATTGTCCCTTTAAACAAAAGGTCAGGACTAAAGGTTAGGCAAACATCACCAGCGTAACGTTGTTACAGTGATAATGAACAAACTTCTATAACAAGATGACATCGTTGAAACATAAAATCTGTAATTTAAAGCTGGAAGCGATTTTATTCAACGGTAAATTATTTATTAAGAATTCTGCAAGACATTAGCCAACATCTCAACAAATGTGAATATATTTTTTTACATTTTAATTATTCAATCCTTCATCTATGATCTATCATACATTTAGTTTGCTTCTCTAATAAATGAAAATGGTGTATTTAAAGGAGCTAAATCGCTAACATCTGGGACCTAGAAATTCACAAAAGTGGGTCGCAACGCATATAATACTGTAATATGAATGTATATAAACTGATTTACATTTTATGGTTTCCGTTTTTACTCCAATTTCGAATCAGTTATGTTCGACAAAATACGCCAGCAGCACATTTATAGCGTCTAGTTATTCCAGTCTACATTACTACGTTTGGTTTGATGCAGTGTGTTTAGCCTCGTCCCCCAAGTCTCTCAATACAACTGGGGCTGAAGCGCATTATGGTACACGACTCGTGTACCAATGTTAAAAAAAATATGTTATCTTAAATATCGGATTTTAGAAGCTCATCTTTTCCCGGTAAGTTTAAATCGTCAATGTTGATTTAAATTGACCAATAATTCGTTCTCTTCGATGTCGAAAATTTGGAGGATTTTGAGTTATGGACTTCGGTCCTTTAATGCCAGATGTCCAAGGTACCAAATGATACACGAGACAAAACAATAAGCAGCATCAAACAATTGGATGGAACCAGAAAGGTCAAACGGTAGGAGTGTAGGTCATTGTATGTGCATGTATGTAGTTATTTAATCCATATCTGACATAATTATTGAGACATATGATCGTATAGATTTTCTGCTAGACTCACTGTTACTGTATCAATATGGTGAGTTTATTCGCTATTGATTCTAGTGGCATCTGGTGTCAAAATATGTTGCGGCAGTTAATAGGAAACTAGTGACTTTATAGCGTATTGTTTGTTTTAACCTAACAAAGGATTATCTGAAAACCCCGGTTAAAATTTGTCATTGATGGTTAGGTGGTGTTAATATTTTATTCCATTAGCTGCACTGCTCCAACGTTATTAGTTTCTCTGGAATACCGGATTCCGAATGTAATCGCCAAAATAAATAACTATTATGCACGAGCGTGAAAACCCTTTTAAATTTGTCGAAATTATTTTATCTTACGGTTCCTTACATTATAGGCCTGGGGAGCCACTGTGGCTTAGTGAGTAGAACCGTTATCCAAATTTTAGTCCGCTTGTCAATGGTACTGGACGGAGGGTGTGGCATTGAACAGCATCTCTTGGTTCTAATGGTACGAAAATCCGATTTCCCGTGTACCCATTGGCGGGAATGTAAAATAATCCTTATACGTGTAGTTAGAATTCGATATAAGGAGAGACCTTAGCACCGTTGTCCGACATCGGCCCGAATAGTTCAGAATAATAGGACATTAACTTCGATTTCACTGCATCTGTATCTGGGCCTATTATTATTAGAAAACAAGAATGTATAAAAATATAAATAACAGATTGCTTTGCGAACTAATATCTACATGTAGATCAAAATGATAACTATCAACCATGTTTATTTCATCAATTAAAATACACATATAATGTGATAGCATCAAATTGCTTAAACCTGTGATTCGTTACACTTTTACTGTTAAAATTATTCCCATATTTATTAAATTATTTTAATTTAATTACATTACTGGGAATACAAGTTAAATTACTTAACTAGATAACAGCTACAGAAAAACAAACCAGTTATCTGAAACATTCAATTACGGTAAAGTACAGCAGAAAATCGACATGGACGTTTAGAGTTTTGAAGACTGACGTGTACTGTTGATGTTATTTTCAATTAATCATTATAAAAACGATGGAAAAATAAACGAATACAAAACTGCTGGAGTATAATTGAATTATGAGAATGAATTAATCTGATAGCAAACTACTGAAACCTAAAAAGCGTAAATATCAATTTTCGTAATATGATCTGGTATCTGTGATTACTCTATTGTGTTTGTATTAAGTAAACGATTTGTCTTCCATTTGTTGTAATTCCCTTGTTTACGCAAAGGTAAAAATCAGGTTTTCAAATTTCTTGTAAAGCATTGTTGTCATGAGCGGATTTATCCAGTCGACGTTCAGCATTCTGTGAATTTAAGTGCCAAAGTTATCACCCCTTCGCCAAAATATCTAGCATATACATTGTTGAAAAACCGAGCTCTCAAAATTGACCATGAATTATGTCTATTAGGTGTACGATTTAGTAAACTGAAATATTATTAGGAAAGTTCAATAGGTACTAAAACGAAACAGTGTGACTCCAACTGAATGTATTTACGATTTCAAGTGGTGGTCTTTAAGACTCGTATGTATCTACACCTAAGTGGTTAAGACAGTGACTGGTTAGCCTGGAGGTCGGCTCTTCGATCCCTGGCATTGGCCGAGGAAGTTCATTCAGATTTAAGGGCGTGTTCCCCCCCCCCCTTATCAGTCATGCAAGACGGAGGACCTGACAAGAAAAGCTGTCAAGTTCTTTCGATGGGACAAAAAACTGAGGTCCCCTGTGTACATAAAAGATTCATTGGCAGTTGGAATTTGGCAGTCTTCATTACCTCAGTTCGGAGCAAAACACATTTCATATAATTATCTGCACTTAGTTCATGATCAAATTCTAAAACAATTCAATCCGCATTATGCCCCCTTGGTTATATCATGTATCGGTCAACCTTTCTTCTAAAGTCCGTGTTCCATTCATCATATCACAAAGTGACAATATATTTAGCTTTAAGTCGAAATCAAGCTTTGAGTCGAAAGATGTGCGGGCAAACAAGGTCATTGCAGACAAGCTGACACTATTCATCAAAATAATTGTCTCAGAAAGATCTCTTGGTAAATAAGTAAGATTGATTCGCAAACCAGGAACTAAAAAATAGGAAAAGCATATCATGGATAAATCCGACAAAGAACTCACCATTAGTTACTAGGACGATCTAATTGAAATATACCGTTAAAGTAACATTTAAACAGATACCATGGACAAAACATTAGTAAAGGACTGCAAAATCGAGTTATAATGATACAGCATACTATTGGATAACACATCAGTCGTCAGTTAAGCCCCCTCAGACTGGTGAGAAGATTTCGGGGGCGGGGGTGGGGGCTACTGACAATAACTCACGCAATGTGGCCTGCCCCCACTAAGCACCCCCCATACCCCCCCCCCCCCCTCTAACCTTTTTTCGCCTTTTGGAGCTTTTGGCGACATTTTATTTTTCACTATTTAAAATTGTTGCCAGAGCTTTTCAGATCAGATCGTAGAACATAGGCGTTTGTTTGGACATGCTCAAAAAAAAAACGCCGCGACTCGGCGATCATTGGCCACAACCTAAGTACGATATCCGGCGTATCCTGTACACATTCACCACACTTATGGCGATCTTGACGCGCTCTGAGACCATTTTCGTCGCCGTAGCCGCGCAGTAGGACGCCGCCCCGGTCCGACGGGGGTATTATATGTATACTGCAGAAAAGTCTATGACTATTCTGCTAATACCTCCTGCATACTGGGGTGGCTTCCTTACGACCGCAGAGCCCGTCAAGATCGCCATAAGCGCGGTGGAAACGCCAGATAGCGTGCTGTGGTCTCCATGGTCGTGAATGATCGCCTAGTCACCGCGTATGTTGTAAGCATGTCCAAAACATACGCCAAGGCTCTGCGACTTAACCTGGAAAGATGTAATGTCCCCGTCGTGATTCGGCGATAATTTGCGACCATCGAGACCACAGCGCTATATCTACCGTTTCCACCGCGCTTTTACAACGCTTATGGCGATCTTGGCGCACTCTGGGGCTATATTCCTTCGCCGCAGCAGCGCAGGAAAGGCGTCACCCCAGTCTGACGGGGTAAATAGTGCGACTTCTTTCAAGTATGTAATTCTTTTAGAACATTTTCTCGCGTTGTGTTTACGTTTACCAGCGACGTTGTAAATTTTCTAGTCGATGTACGGTTGTAGCAGCGCTGTAAGGACGCCACCCGGTGTGACGGGGGCATAGGGGGACATTACATTCAAGTTTTATTCAAATATACTTTCTGTAAACTGATAACTAGAAGACAGGGTTAATAGTTAATATTAGTGGGTATATTGTAGACAATAAATGATGCTCTATAGTCTCATGCTGAGGGGAAAATAATATAGTGACTTTAATAAAAAAAAGAACACAGCAAAGGTGATCTAACTAGGTTAAAAAATAATAGATGCGTTGTAATACCAGGCAATAACTGATAGCCTTAACTCCTACCGAGATGGTCTCGCGATAAGGTATTATTTCAATTCGTTTCGACTGTCACAAAAAGGCAATAAAAAAACTATATTTATATCGTTGGGACATCTTTAAATATCTATTTCATTTAAAGGGGTATATTAACAGCTGTGGCTAATGGGTGCTATTCGTTGCAGACACAAAGGCTAACGTCGAATAATAATACTGATATATGACCATGTCTCTAGCGTGTAGAGAGAGAGGGAGGGAGATAGGGAGGGAGAGAGAGGGGGGGGGGGAGGGATGGATAGAGAGGGGGGGGGAGAAAGAGGGTGGGTGTTAACATCCACTCAACGCAAGCTTTGTCTAATCTTTGTTCAATAAACTTTGTAAGAGTAATATTTGGAAATGGCAAAGATATCATACCTTGTTAATTTTAATGTACCACATCGCCCTACATCTATAGCGTAATATCTCAACCCAATCATTTTGGGTAATATTTACGGTAACGTGGTCACACACTCTGTAATTTCCCTTCATTAAAACAAATCAAACGAACGTGTTCTTTATTTATTTCAGCATAACAGCGAACCTATTAAAAGTATTGTCGCTAGAATGGATTTTAAGGGATATAATTTGCATTTTTGTCGCAATAATCATATTGGAATCTGATACTGAATCTGTAATTTTCTCTCGTAGATCAAATTTTAAGGAGATTATTACATTTTATATAAAGCTTGCCAGTATACCTTTTTATAACTTTATAATCTGTCATTTTCAAGAATTCATTTATAATATTAGACGATGTTTTCGATTTTATTTAAGTACTCATATGTTTCAATGAAATGAAATGGGGTTTAACGCCCTACTGTTCTGCTCCAAACTGGACTAATGAAGACGGGCATACGCCATACAGTGCGCTATGAGTGAAATTTTGCGGACAGCGGCACTACAGTCTAGTCTTATATATAATTCCAACGTCAAGAGATCTTTTACGTGCACGCCAATATGTAGATGGGGCCGCGGATTTGTCGTACCATTCTACTGACTAGATAGCTTTACTTGTCAGGCCATTCGTCACTGGAATAAAATTTCTCGACCAATGCAGAGATCTAACACCCAACCTCCAGGAAAGCGAGCCAGCGTCTTACCCAGTGTATCTAAGAATGCTTTGTAGGGTAGTTTTGTTTACAGCTTTTCATATTATTTCAAAAGTTAAACAATGCCACACTACAGAACATTATTCTAACTCCTCCAAAAATAATTCGAAATGGGTGCCATTGCGCGAAAAATATATCGCAATAACACTTAGATAATTAGATTTAGGACATACATCACTACAGAATATCTTTCATTCTATTTTTTTGCATTACATCAAATTATTTTTCATAAAATATTACACCTTAGGGTTTTGGAATTGATCATAAATAAATCGAACTTTAGCTCGTGGAAAATTATTCTCTAGTGCATGTGCGTTGTTTTTTTTAATATGGCATGCTGTTCATTAGATTCGTCCAAAGATTTTATTGTTTTAGGCAATAAAGTCATACAATAAATTTTACAAACCAATTGCTGCATTAGTTTTTAAAATAACCACTAAAAACAGTGTCGGTTGATGCTATAAATTTGCACAGTGCATTATAGTGGATTTCATCAATTCCGTAAGAATAAATATTCGGGATAAACTGCACATTATTTTAAATTTCTATTTTTTCTTGGGTTCTTAAAATGTCTAGATCTAAGCAATCTGCAATATGAATTGGCTTTATGTCTTGAAAACATGATTAACTGACATGATTTGAAGCCGTTTCCTTATTAAACTCTAAATCTCAATTTTTATCGGATTGGGGAACATACGAACAGGTTAAAATCGGAAATCAAAATATAAAGTTTAGTTAGTTAATTTATTATTTTTAATGGTTTATTAGAATAAGTTGGGTGACAGTAGTACCAATAAAGTTGTAAAAAATAGGATAGGTAATACAGTCCTGATTTACTTCTGTATACATGTTAGTTATAATAATAATAAAATAAAAACAAGTACGAACAATCAACCCTTCAATCGGACTGATGGAATCGCACAATACTGGATCTTCAAAATCGTAACTAATATTTTAATATAAGGATTGTGGGTTAGGGTTAAGGTCTAGAACCATGGCTTTAGGCACGAAGTGATCTCTAGTTCAGCAATCCCACAATGTCATTTTGTTTAAAAGTTGATGCCAAAGCAGAAGCTGCATCTAAAATATTTTGGACCATTGAAAAACATAACGAGCTGCACTGTTTAGTTTCACTGGTGCAGCAAGCATACTTGCACACAATCATCATTTATATATATTTTGCTGAAGCTAGCAAATTTCGATGGACTTATATACACAATGATGATAGTTTGACACAATACAACACGATGACCGTTGGAATATATCAATAAAGAACCGTTAAGTACATTAATTCAATTGAGTCTGTCTATAATAATCTACGAGCTAGTTGTTGAGTTTTCTTTATAACTATTCCAGTTCTTTCAGTCAATAATTCAACCTTATTATGACTCCCGAAAGACAAATATAGACGTTTTGTTTAAGTCGTTATTCCAACCCCTTTAAGTCTTTGACAAGCGAAAACACGCACTAGACTTTCTTCTAATGAGTTAATTCCCAAGTTGCTTATATCGTTGATCAGATACACCCCATCTGACGTATGGATATGAAAAGTGCCAATTGCAACATAACTGAAATATCTTTAAAATTCAATTGCAAAACGAATAGATTGACAAAGTGATGCGAATAAAACCTGTCACTCAAATGTATTGCTCACCCGTTTTTTAAAATACAGATGTTACGTCATCCTTTGATGTTGGCGTACCATTATTTCCAATAATGTACGGGCATCTTGCCAATAGTACATTATCTGAAATAGTGAACTCTTGTGACGTATTTCATTGAAATGCACGTGCGAAATAGTGTCTGTATTTTAAGTAGTTTAATGCTCTCCAGCTTAAGACATTGCGTAATATATTGAAACAACACTCGGCTATCGCCTCGTGCAATATCAATATATTACTTAATGTCTCGCTGTCGACAATTAAACCACACATAATGTTTTACGCGAGTGTTTGTTAATTTAGTTTCTAGTTTGTTGTCAGGTTGCAGTCCAATCTGGAGTGTACGATTAGAGATCTGTTTCACTAAATTTTAACTAATGCCCCTGTTAGACCTTACTGCGCTGCTGCGACTAGAAAATTTTCAAGTCAGCCCAAAACACAACGCGAGAATATGAAAAATTTACAAAAAGTCGCGTTCTTTGTCCCGCCAGACCAGGGTGGCGCCTTTATTGCGCTGCTACAGCGACGGAATATGGCCCTAGAGCCCGTCAAGATCGCCATAAGCGTGGTAAACCATGGTAAAGGGTGGTAAACCATGGTAATTAAAGCGTGGTGGAAACGCCAGATATCGCGCTGTGGTTTCGATGGTCGCAAATGATCGCCGATTCGCGGCGTTTGTTTTGAGCATGTTCAAAACAAACGCCAAAGTTCTGCGATCTGCCCTGAAAAGATGTGAAAACACAAATCTTTTTGTTCAAGTTTGTGATATTCTTGGACATTTTCGTACGTTGTGTTCATGTTTGTGCATTTCTGATCGCCGTTCGGTCGCTACAGCGCAGTTAGGACGCCACCCGATCTGACGGTGACTAGGCGAACATTCACGACCATGGAGATCACAGCACGGTTTCTGGCGTTTCCCTCAAGATTGTACCGCGCTTATGGCGATCTTGACGGTCTCTGTGGCCATTTTCTGTCGCCGTAGCGTCGCAGTGAGGACGCCACTACAGTCTGACGATAAAAACCAAAATTTTGGTAATTTTATTGGGGAATATGAGATTGATTTTAGTGCCTAAACAATCAAAATCGAAGTATCTACTAAAATTTGGATTTTTATCTTAAGTTAAGATTTAGAGAAACAGGGCCCTGGTACGCGCAGATACGTTTCGATGGGATCCACACGATTTCTACTACTGACCTCAATATATGATAAGATCTAATATAGGAGCACCACGATTACTTAACGATTTCAATCGTAGCGGTAATCCTGATAGTGGGGGAACCTGGCATAAACAAAGCTTGTTATAGAAAACTACAAGTAATTTATAAACTGGTTTAATGCGCATAAAATATTACTATAGCTTAGCCCCAAAACAAATAATGAAAATATTGACGATTGGATATTCATTTTTGGTTACATTACGTGAAACGAACAAAACTATCTATAATTATATATATAGGTTGATGGGCAACGAAACATAACTCCCAGGATCCCAGGAGCGAGAAATGGGGTTAACGTCCGCCCAACACAAGCCAGACCATTTCCACACTAACATGGTACATTTTTAATCTAGCGCGTAGATAATTTTAACAAAGTGGGAAGGCAAGGGGCCCCAGGTTAAGGCAAACGACCCCACCCCTCGACCAGTATAAGGCTCTAAATATCGACCTTGTGATCTGAAGGACGCGCGTTACTCCATTCGGTCACCCGACCCCATTCTTTCATAAACATATAGATAATAAAAAAGCGATCAAGGGCAACAATCCGAGGATTCGTTACAATTTGGCAGTGAGATGATAACTTTAGCTGCTGTTCGTGCATTATTCCACAACACTCAATATGACCAAACTATAGCGCTGATGAGCGGTTAAACGTCCATCTTTCTTACAAAGGGTAAAAGTTGTCGTACTGATTATTTTCATTCTGTATTACTTTGTTAGATGTAAAGTACACAAGTTTAGCAGCGTCATGACCAATATCTCCTCGTGTTTAACACTACAACAATAATTGATTCCTTTAGTTTCTTCAGTTCCTTTTAACACATCTAAAATTGATCTTAAAAGGTTTGTCTCTTAAAACATTATTTAGTAAAGTGAGAGAGCGTGTTTGGGTACAGTTTAAAAGTGTGATTTTTTAAAAAAAGATAACAAAAAGATGTGTGTTGGTTAAATACGTTAGCGAGTCTTGGTTGAATATCGAAAGATGTACAAATGAGCCATGAAATTTTATTTGACACGTCCATGTATCCATTTTATTTTCTACATCCTAGTGTCTACTGATGCTTTTTGAACAAAATTGTTAATGCTTTAAAACATATTGTTCTTTCACGCGTCATTTTGGCGCACGCAATAATTACATCCTACATAGTTAAACGAAATAAAGGAACCAAGTCTTTAAGGGGACAATGACACTCTTGCTGGCTTGACAGGTCAAGAAAAAATAGCCTTCTGTTTAAGTGTCCTACCTACGGTGTAAATTATCCATTACATCCTATTTTACTTGTCCAGAGGGTTCGAAAATATTTTTAAATCTAAGTTACATTTGAAAAGGTTTACGTAACGTTTTTCAAACCATGTACTTGAATTTTTCATTTTTTTTCAAATTCAGTGTGTTAAGATGACATTTTTATCATCAATTAATTGGATTATTGTAAAATAGTACAATTTGTTGTACAGCATAATGGTTGGGACATATTATTCAGTTACAACAAGAGTGGTACTTTAACTCAAATCATCCACAGTTATCGATATTGTAAATTTGAATTATTAGTAATTAATCGTGTTTACCGTGATTATTGGGCTTCTGATATCCAATGTCTCAGACAAAATGAACATTTTAAAATTGACACGCGAATCGTGTGCGAGGATGCTTTCAAGTTTCAGTTGTATGAAGTGACTCGATGAATGAGGCTAAATATATCCACTGAAGGTGAATACTACCGGTGTAAACTGGAATAACCAGACGCCAAAAACTGACGTTCAATTTCAAATACTCCGGGTACGTCGCGAAGCTCAATCAGAAACGATTGCATGAAAATCAGTTTATATACATTCGTATTATCTTATTATATACGTTGCGACCCATGTTTGTCAATTTCCAAGTCCCAAAGAATAGGGGCGGGGGGAGGAGAATGGTTAGCACGTGAGTGCTGTATCATAAAGCCTGTCATTGAGTTAACTGACGTGGTTTCGAATCCCATGTTGTACGTGTCAAGGAGTAGGGTCGCCTGTCCAAACTCGTTGATACCCCCGAAATATAAGTCTATGATTTGGCAACGTGTCGATTGTAAGCTTTGCAAACCAAACAAATAACTGGGAAGCGGTATCACATGTTCCAGGTAGAAATACGTCTCATAATATTTGTGTGGGAAGTAAGATTATTTCAGAATAGGTTAAAAACACTGTTATACAATGTGTTTCCATTGTCTGTAGATCCCCTCTTAAGCACGACAATCCGTTTCCTTTACACGAATAGGTATCCCATTACTTGAAGTTCGACATCCACTTAAATAACGCCAAACAACTGTTTTTAAATGGTCACAATATGATGGTTTGATAGTGGTCGGCTAATGTTCCTGTGTGATGCGTTATAATTATCAGAGAACAGACATCACGTATAGTGCGTCCCCCCCCCCTTTGTCATATATTATGCCTATTAACTATTTAGTTGAATTAATAATGTAACAAATTTTCTAATGGCAAGGCTGAAACTCCAGACCAATATGATATTGTTCAACGATTTTCTTTTCTTTTTTTTATTTCTTTTGATGTTTTCTTTTAATTGTTAAGATTCAGTCATACGTTGTGTATATTTATTAAGATTATGTCATGTGTTGGATATATTTATTATGAGTTCAATGCTAAAGGGGTATCACGGTGGCTAAGTGGACAGGGCGCTGGTTCCCTAGCCTGGAGGTCGGGTGTTCGATCCCTGCATTGGCCGAGAAAGTTCATCTCGATTTTCCGACGTGATTCCCCTTGTCAGTGATGCAGACGGAGGGCTGAGAAGGACAGCTGCATAGTCGTTCGGATGGGACGAAAAACCGAGGTCCCGTGTACACAATATTCAATGCTAAAGTACAACAAATTTGGTCCTGTGCATTGTTCTCGCTTTAATGCAGCGCAGTTCAATATTCTGAAGATTTTACTGGCAATCTATGGTGCACAGTCCTCAAGAGTTAAATGCAAGTGCTTTAAAAATGGTCTTGTGGATTATTTTCACCCTTGCATTGTCCGCTTTTAATGAGCGCAATTAAATTATCTGCAGATTCAACTGTGAATCTATGGTTCACAACCCACAGGAACTTAATGCAAAATTCAAAAATTGGTCATGTGCATTATTTTCACCTTTGAATAGCCCGCTTTAATGCAACGCACTTAAATATCCTGCAGATCCAACTGTGAATCTATACTGCAAAATAGTCGATAAATTACTTAAGCGGTTTTATTTTTTTAATCGTATTCAAATAGGATATAGTTCAACACTGTGTTACAACTATGGACATGTATTTTATTATTCACAATAATAGATTGTAATCAAATACTTACACTATTATTTGCATTTGCTTGTTTGACATTTACAAGACCGTCTACTTCATTAGATCAATTATAGTGGTGCTTGCTCGGATGTAACAAACTAAAAGTGTTCTCTGTTTGACATATGTTTTAGACAATTTGTTGCGGAATGGTTAAACGTTTAAAATCCAACCTTTTCATCTAAATATATCGATCGGACTTCGACCTGTTCAATGCTATTTTATTCTAAGACAAATGAATTGATATTGTGTTTAACTTTCGACTTTTCTGCAGCGCGATACAGTGTGGTATAAGGTAACTTTTACTTAGAATTCTAATTCTTCTTTTACGCCAACGTGTATCTACACTGTTCTTGTTACGTACTCTGTACTGCACCTCTGCCAAGGGAAAATAACGTTGGCTAGGGGAACATACGCGGCCAACAATGGGCTAGCAAGCCAGCGCCTTACCCGCTGAACCATCCGCGGCTATGAGTGTCAGATAAAAGGGGAACGCATCTATCTTGCCTGCATGAATGACACATGTGAAATAGTTTGCCTTTAAAATAATTGATATCAGAGATAATGCTATACCAAGAAAAAAGAATAAACACTATTTGAATATGAAAAGAAATCCGACAATTTGTGTTATGTAAATTAATAATTTGTTGTGCACTTAATATCATGCAATGGACTGTTTTTAAAAACGTTTTTGCAAAAGTTTAAATTTTCGTTTTATGTTTTTATAAGTTGATAACGCCCATTAATGCCACGGTTCATAAATACCAGTTAAAAGCAAAACATACTTTAAAATCATGTGTGGAATTAAAGTGTTTTTTTGATGATCTGTTAGCTATTAGAATTTTCATCAAAGGAGGCACCTCGTGATTTTCAAGATATTAATTTGTGATGTTTTTCTACTTAACGCTGTGTGTTCCACTAATTGTTCTGAGGGGGTTTATCTACAGCAATCTCAACCATTAATGTTTTGCTTTAAACGACCTGTACATTTTTTTTCATTTCTTTAAATTTAACGTTATTCAAAAACCGGCATAAATATGTTGATATAGGGTCATCTGAAATTTAAATATTTATATTGAAAAAATTGCTCATATCCATACTTACGAAGTTCTTACAATATGGACTCCGCGCCCGAAATAACTTTAAATTTCCTTTGCCACTGGTACATATCCGAGCAAGTAGAGGTTTTAACTGGCCAAGTCATGCCCGCTGCACCACTGACCAGTAGAAACCAGGTTGGCAAATGGCGGGAAACTTTAACGGCCAAGACTGTGATCCCGAGACCTATGTGAGCCATCGCCATACATATCTAGCCGCCGTGGCTTTCCATAGTTTTAGTACAATCGCACTTATTAATATTGTAGTAGGGATTGTAGTGGCTTTCCATAGTTTTAGTGCAATCGTACTTATTAATATTGTATTAGGGATTGTAATTCAGTGATTTATTTCTTCTCAGCATATAAGAAAGCGCCATGACATTTGCAAATATACTGCCCCCACGCTTTCAGACACCAGTTCATATGTTACTGACCTTATTCATCGACGTTAAGTTTAAATTAAATTTAAATGCCATCTGGTTCAAGTTGTATTTCTTGATTTAAAACCAATCCTCCTGATAATTTGATTAAACTATTAATAACAATAACCCCTAGCGTGCATTACTGAACAGGTCAATTGTTTATACTCTCTCAATATCCATTATTTACTTCTTAATGTAAAATCAATTTGATACTCCCCTGTACAATCTGTTAGAAGTGTTTCTTTAGACACAGTTGACCTGAAGCGACGAGTTTCAATGATTGGTAAAACGATGACCCCTTTGAAGAAAACAGATTTAGTCACACACTTGGGATGAGAAACAAACAACTATGCCAGCTTATTTTAGATACTGGTTTTAACACGAAATGCAGACTTACGGCTCTTTACTAGTTCTGCTCTTACACAACCACCAGACTTCTTTCGTGTTGGTTCGATAAATCTTTACTGCAAACTGAAGCATTTCGAACATAGTTTTAAATCATTAATTAATAGCCGTCTTCATCTGGCCAAACTTCCATATTGATGACTCATTATTTATAATTTTGTGACATCTCCATAGGTTTAAAGGACCTAAGTCCGTAACTCAAAATCCTCCAAAATCTTTAACATCGAAAACACGAATTATTGGCCAATTTAAATCAATATTGATGATGTAAACTTACCGGGAAAAGATGAGCTTCTGATATCCGATATTTTAGATAAAAAATTTTTTTAACATTGGTACACGGGTACACGAATCGTGTACCATAATGTGCTTCAACCCGAGTTTTAACAAGAGACTTGGGAAGCGAGGCTAGACATTTCGCACCATACCATACGGCGTATGTTGACTTGAATAACCAGACGCTATAGAAATTTGCACCAGATTGAGACTGTATGGCTTTTTTCGCCGAACATAACTTATTTTTAATTGGGGAAAAAACGGAAACCATTGAATGTAAATCAGTTTATACACTTTCATATTACAGTATTATATGCGTTGCGACCCACTTTTGTCAATTTCTAGGTCCCAAATGTTAGCGATTTAGCTCCTTTAACCATTGCTTTAAAATCTTCGTTCTGATTCTCTTCTCACATAACCACGGTTCTCATTTGTAGAGATGAAGTTAAAATATTGCTGAGTCTTATTGTATTATTGTATAACCACAAGGGGTGTCTTCTGTTATACATTGTTATACATTGGTATGGTCGACGGCAATTTAGCTATGGAATATAATTTTTGATTCAAAATTACAGGAATTTATATATGTTTATAAACCTATGTCTATATAGTTTGCCAATCGTCTAAATGCAAGATTTCGTTAGAATTTTCATTCTAAGTGTTTTGAGTTTGATAGTAATCGTCTGTTCTGTTAATGTGTTCTGTGTAGTAAATTCTTTTTTGTAGACCAATATGTTCTAAAAAATGCAATTACATGAGTTAAAACGAATAGAAGACCTTCATATAACACATGAAATGGGGGTAAACATCCCATTATTCCGATTCATGAAGACGGCCCTACGTTATGCAGTGTTCAATGAATTACATTTTGTACGGTCTACTCTTATAACTGCCGAATAAGGGGGGGGGGGGGTGCGGGTCCAAACCCGACCATGCTCATCTACAAAAAAGTGGATGCCTTGCATGAATGAAATTAAATCACAATGTAATCCTTCATCATTATACAGACACCGACCACATACTGTATAATTCATAACATTTATGAAATCTTATAGTGAAAGTATGTCATAAGAACAATTACATTATCAACTATGAAAGCATCACTACATGTAAACGAATGACTGTTTATCCTGCCTTTGGTATAACTTGCTTTTTGATTTGTTGAGAGATAACTCGGGCTCATCCGGTGATGAAATGTCAGTATACTGATGCAGATTATGATAAATTTAAAATCTCGACGAAAGTTTAATTTTACAACTAGCGTTAGTTTGTTGTTGCTATAAACAAAACAATGCATACCACCCACCACTGTAATTCTTTTCAGAAATGTTATTTATTGGTGTTGGGATTCGAAATAGCAAATAAGATGTTTCCTTGAAAATGTATAACGAAAGTATGTAGAAAATAAACTGATGCATTAGGTTTTACAGAGTATTCAGTTGTTAGAAAGTTTCACAGACTTGTTCGTTGTATGGACTTCGATAAGCCATTTAGTCGCTTATTCTTTCAATACTCTTGAAAACTACTATTTAAATATACATGACAGGTCACGTAACGTCACGTAAGGAACAATAGGCACAATTTAAAAACATATCTGATGATTGACAACAATTATGAGTATATGATGCTTACTGTAACGAGTGTCGATCAGGTGGTAATTATGTACGGATGTTGGAAGGCGATTTGTCAAAGAAACATTATCCCATCTTGTCTAACAAGAAAACATTACACGTCGTTTACGTATGTTATTAACAGACGCTAACATGAAACGTAGCTAAATAAAGGATTTAATCGATCAATTTTAAAGTACATACTTTCTTAAAGGAAGTTTAAAACGAGACATGTCAGTGGAGAAATAATTGGGTCTGGTACTGTAGTAGTAAGTGCAGGGGGACTGCGCCACATATGATTTACACATAAGACAAATATAACGAAAAGACATCATACTCAAAAACAACAAACACACAAACAATTAAAAAAAGAGTGAATGGATCCGGGGGCTAGCCGTAAGCGTCCACTGCGCTGTACAGTCCCGGGCTTGAAGTAACACAGACTTCACTCAAAATTGAAAATGATCGGAAATACAATCCGAAGAAGTAAAACATTATGTGATGTCAGCAGGAGTCATACGAATACAAGCATACAGTAGTAAAAATTTCAACTATACAAGCACCACATCGGTGAACTGTATAAAAAGGTTGTCTAAAAACACTCAAGAAGTGTTTAAATATAAATTAAATATATGTATAGTGAATGTATTGAGGGAACATATTTCACCCATCACAAGAAAACGCACAAACAAAACCGAACACGAAGAAGAAAAGGAAATGTAGACTGCCTCAGAAGGTAGTCGTCTGCTGACTGAAATGTATGACGTAAATACTGTTATCAATGACGTCAACGTTAGGGATTTCTATCGTAACAAAAAGGGCGATAATTAAGGTTATATATTGAGTTTCATCACAAGCACATTTAAAAACAAAAACATCAATTTGTCCCGATCATTTTCGGGCAATATCGAGTTTTTTAGGATATAATCCACGCTAAAATGTAATTAAATTGATTATTCGAAATAAGGAAGACAACACCAAAATACCAACAGCAGTTAATCTTCTGGAAGAAGACCATCAACAGATTTGGCCATGTCCTGTTATACGCCGTGGATGCCAAATGTTGACATATCTAATCATACTAAATAGAATTGAACCAGTTTTTAACTGATATTTTATTTAACGTTAGCAATATTGTAGTTTTTAAGCATTGACAATAAGCCAGATGACTACCATAGATTTTAAAGTTGATACGGATACTGAATGGTTTCTATTGACCTAACAGTAACACACCCATCTTTTTATGTCGTGGATCAATTAGATGATATTTATTTTGTCAGCTTCCCATAACAGTACCTTGCTCATTATTTTATACTCGAGTGTGTTTATTGCATAAAACTTTAACTTTGATTAATTGGTCGTGTATGTGAATCAATGTCAAACTCCTTACCTACAAAAATAAGAATAGCGCAATATAACATCGCGTTTACCAAAGCGAAAATGTCCGGTATTCCACAAACAAAGCAGACTTAACAGTTTCAAAAGCGCTCGCCTGATCTTAATATATAAGTAACACATAAATACACATTAAAGAAAGACACAAGCAGAATAAAATATCAATAATTGTATGGTGACGACCATATAATTGTTTCAAGCAGCTTTTGGTTAGTATTTTAAATCTGGCCGTCAGATACATGCTATACATATCACTATGGTGTTAAAGCCGCCGTAACCACTCCTGTTGTAACTGAAAAATGTGTCCCAAATATTTATATGGTCATTAAATTGTACTATTTTACAATTATTCCAATTGATAAGTGGTATAAATTTTATCTTAACACACAAAAAATACTTTCAAATGTAACTTGGATTTAAACATATTTTCGAACCCTCTGGACAAGTAAAATACAATGTAATGGATAATTTACACATCAGGTAGGATATTTAAACATCTAGTACATGTAGTTAGAATAAGGCTAATTTTTTCTGGACCTGTCAAGCCAGCAAGAGTGTTTTTGTCCCTTTAAAACGTGTCCATAAACTGGGTACATCCTAGCTTATCGGTTTTTTTACTGAGATATACAAAAAATAAATACAAGGTTGGTTTTTTTTTTGTTAATTTGGATATCATTAACGGATGAGGATAAACTATATAAATATTTTTTCTAGGATAGTTTTTTTTTTAATTGAAATTGAACTATGAATAAAGAAAGAGTTCAAAAACTGAAGAAACTATACCCATAATATAGCATGTTTATCTTGCCTTCCCTGTACACACAAGCATAAAACCATTTTCATTTTGTAGTTTTTATTTTATTTAATTACAATATTATAAAAGCGAGATTAAAGAATTCTGTTCAGATTCTTTTTTATTTCATTTAATTACAATATTATAATAGAGATTAAAGAAGTCTGTTCAGAATTTTTTTCCAAACTCTAATTAATTACAATATTATAAGAGATTAAAGAAGTATGTTAAGATTTTTTGTTATTTCATTTAATTACTATAATAGAGATTAAACGAATATGTTCAGAACTTTTTCCAAACTCTAATTAATAACCGCTATGAAAATGACGAATATTTACACATCATCATGAACGCACGGTTATTAGAATATATTTAGTTATAGACGGAATAGCCTGGAGTATTTTAGGATTCGTGGTATTCTAATGGAGTTAATAAAACAGGCAGAGATTATCAAGAAGGCTAATAAAGATGGCAAAATCGCGTCAGATAGAGTTTATGTGGAATTTTGATAGAATAATGATCATTTATTCACCTGGCGGTAAAGATCAAACAGTCATGACTTAAGGTAATATTTCACACGAAATATCGACACTTTCAAGTAAAATTGGTTTATAATGTTGTTCATATAGTTATTTCCCTTGGTGTTTGCTACAACAAAAACCATTACAGGCCCATGAGGCAATGGCGGTACTAAGTTTATTCCACTTAAAATAAGTTTGTGGACCCCTCTGAATTAATGGCAGCGGTAGAGAAAAATTTCGTACTGTTAATGGTAATTCCGTTATAACGGAATCTGTGGTATACAAGGTTTATCCAGTAGACGTGGTACAAGGGTTAATCAGCGAAATGGATGTGTTGTTGACGTTTGGGAAAGTAGACGAGGGGAAATGTGTAGGGAGTGATAGTTAGATGTATTATGAATGGTTAGAGTGGCTGTGGTGTTACGGTGAAATACTATGCCGCCACTGTAACACCACAGCTTTATGATTTGTTAGACAGGAGTGATGTAATAAGTCCGACAATAATAAATAACATACTGTATTTCTGATTTTATTGTCGTCTTTTCCCACTTGCACTGATTGTACGCCATTTTGAAACTAGCTGACGAAGACAGCTCGGGCGGCGATTGTTCGACTCCGGACTGCTCTGTCAGTATCTAACAAACGCATTTAGTTCGCGTACAGCTTTTAAAAACCGAATGCCAGCAGGGTATTTCTCACATAATTGGTTATCGCAAAAACAGAGTAAACTGAAAGCGAGTAATCTCGACTTAAAAATATAGTCTATAGCCTACTTACTACTCTCGTCACTAGGCTTCCTATACATATTATAATATCTCATTTACATGCCATTATCGTGCAGATTTGTTTGAATAACAGAAATGTCCCGTGAATCAAAGATCAAAGAATAAAACCGCACGTGTTGTTTTTAGTGGTTCAGACTACATGGCGCCAGAAACCATGCAGTGTTCACCTTACACCAGGTCCATTGAATTATGGTTAACTTTGCAATACCGTTTAGACCACAATAGATCCACGACGATATTCCTGTTATTTGGAGTTGTTTAGTTCCATTTCGTGTACGGGGGGGGGGGGGGGGTTGGTGCAACGGTTAGAGAGTAGGATTTGTGACCTAACGGTTGCAGGTTCGAGACCCGAATTGTTCGCCAAGTTCTTGTTTCCTTGAATAAGACACTTCATCCCTCCATTCCAGTCTACCCAGCTGTAAATGGGTACCGGCAGGATGGTGTATGTGTTACACAAAAAACTGTTGCGCTCCTTGAAACTTCCAAGTTGTAGCTGCATATGTTGGGGGCTCTTTCAAAGAGTTGTAAAGGGAGGTAATCAGGCTTACCTGTATCCTATAGACCAGGATAGTAATTCTGTCGCGCTATGAGGACACTTTGTGGATTTGGCGCTATATAAATGGACATATTATTATTATTTATATCCACAAATATTATTTTTTTTCTTTTTATCCATAAACACACATAATGAACAACCAGATCTTTAATAGTTATAACAATAATGAATCTATAAAGCTCATCAAAAAGTGTCGAATAAACTGTCTTAACAGAAAGATCAAGTATTGTAAGTTGTTAAAGGGTCGTGGGACTATTTAAAGGAGCTAAATCGCTAACATTTGAGACCTAGAAATTGTCAAAAATGGGTCGCAACGCATATAATACTGTAATATGAATGTATATAAACTGATTTCATTCAATGGTTTCCGTTTTTTCCCAACTTTAAAATCAGTTACGTTCGACGAAGTAAGCCATGCAGTCTCAATCTAGCATTATGTCTAGCCTCGCTCCTAAAGTCTCTTATTTAAACTGGGGCTGAAGCGCATTATGGTACACGACTCGCGTACCAATGTTAAACAAATTTGTTTATCTAAAATATCGGACATCAGAAGCTTATCTTTTCCCGGTAAGTTTACAACATCAATGTTGATTAAAATGGCCAATAATTCGTGTTTTCGATGTTAAAGATTTTGGAGGATTTTGAGTTACGGACTTAGGTCCTTTAAAGGGACAATAACTCTCTTGCTGGCTTGACAGGTCCATAAAAAAAAATTAGCCTTATTCTAACTACTAGATGTTTAAGTGTCCTACCTGTTGTGTAAATTATCCATTACAACCTATATTACCTGTCCAGAGGGTTCGAAAATATGTTTAAATCCAAGTTGCATTTGAAAGTGCTTACGTAAGGCTTTTCAAACCATGTTACGGCATGTAGTTGAATTTTTCCAATTTTTAAAATTAGATGGGTTAGGATGAAATTGGTATCATTTATTAATTGGAATATTGTAAAATAGTACAATTTGTTGACCAGAATAAAGATTGGGACAAAGTATTCAGTTAAACAAGAGTGGTATTTGGGCTTTAAGGAACGAGTTTGTGCACAGTGTAATGAAATGTAACTTTGTTTTCTTTATTTTGACATTTTGCTAATTGAGAAACCATTTGAATTATAAATACAGGTTATTAAATGAATTGGAGCTGCATGTAAAATACACCTACATCTCTGACAATTAACAAAAAAGGTCCTATCGTCTACACGACTATTACATGGTATTAGTTGCCTTTGATGTCACGTGTCACTTCTCATTATGGAACCTTTAGCAGGTTATTATGGACTGGTACATGCATTCAGCAAGTTCTATTAACGTGATTTTGTGTGATTACACCAGGAGACAAATTATTTTAATTCATTTGTGATTTAAACCAGAAAAACATATTAATTGAGGTGTGATTTACCGATATTAGATGTCAAGTGTGACTTATTTGTCATTATGTGAATTCATTTGTGATTTAAACCAGAAAAGATATATCAGTATGTGAATTACTATTTAGATGGATAAAACTACGCCCCCCGGTAAGACTTGTACGCATTAATTTATCGATGGGTATTGTCAAGCTTGTCGAGACATGCATGTCAACGTGCATCTCACAATTTCTATGAGCTTGTAAAACGATTGCGTGTCGTGTAAATATTTATTTTGTTTTTGTCTAGGTCATTTTCAAATAAATTCATCAGCATATTATTAGTTTTCATAAATATATAACTTTTATGAGAAAGGATGATTTTCAAAGAGCCGTAGGCGTAAGTGCAACTAATGATTTATCGTTTGGTTGAGCCTTTTACTAACCACGTGTTTCATGTTAATAAATATTTTCTTCCGAGTCTTGAATTGACCTATTTCTAATAAATAACCCCATTCTGATCGTTGCCATTTCTTATATTTTCCGCCAACAAAACTTTGCCTTGTACGCACTAATTTATCGCTAGACATGTACTAACGGCAAATAAGCGATCAGAGTATCAGAGGCATGGATTAATATAAACACCGAGTCACACTGTGTTTCCAACTCCGAGGGAGTACTATCATGTCACTCGATATTCACTCGGTTATTTACGGAATTCCACGATAAAAAACACGGTAATATCGTGTTTCGTCAAATCTCCGCGTTGAGCGTACTGTTTGTTTTAATCTTGACCTATTACTCAGTGATAAGCCTCCGCCACAAAAAGAGTTCTCGCCTTTTATTATTAGTATAATGACTTCCTCATGTGCGGCAGGTTAGTTTGCTTCTAAAAACACTGTTTTATGTTCCAAAAAATACAAAAGTAATTTTCTACCAGACAACCATGGTTCTATTCACCGAGACTAGATAATTTTTCTCGGTGTAAGGATATTATCGCTATGGATAAGTTCATACACTGTTGAGAAAATAATCCCATTGGTTTGCTTAGCAACAAATCGAGCGTGAATCAACTCTGTACTGAAAATTTTGTGCGTGATAAATATCAACTGTCTTCACACATTCGGTTTATAATAAGCGATACACAAGTACAGTGGCAAGTGTTCTACTTCACAGGCTAATACCTCAAAAGTACCTCCGCGCGAAATCCCAGATTTTAGTACATGTAAAAGAAAAAGAAATAGTGCCCGTGCGCGTGCCAGTAATAGAAAAACTTAGAGTTCGCGCGTAAAAATGCACGAACGTACCAGGCGCGAGGTCATCAAGATCTATTAAGAATCGACGTACCTTGCGCTATATAGATACTATTTGTTAATACCCATTGCTGAATGCAGGTTTGTCGGAAACAAATAATACGCACACACAGTGTGTAATGAGTAATGCGTATAAACCAACACTAACCGAAAAATACGGATCATTGTTAGGTTAAACGCGACCCTGACAAATGTTTTCAATGTATTCATAAAACCAATTCCGTGCATTGTAATATAACCACTACAGGTACTACACCAAAATATTAAATGCCTGGTGGAAGAGCTTGTAAGCTGAGTTCTTTACATATAGGTGAATAGTGGTTGGGATGGCCTAGTGCCGCGCTTCGACCTCTATCTGGCCTTAGTCCCGAAATGACCTAGTTGTGTTGAGTGGACGTTAAACCCCATTTCTCTCTCTCTCTGTAGCTGGCCGGCCACCACTGGCTTGTGGCTGTGGTTTCGAGCCCATGAGGTGTGAGCGTATGTGGCATGGAGATAGGGGCGCCTTCTCAACCTCGTGGGTTTCCTCCGGGCACTCGTGTTTCCTCCCATTGCTAAAGACCCCTACGCGCAAGCGAATTATTGAAATAAAATTAAACCATATGTTAGTCCTGAAATGACCTAGTTGTGTTGAGTGGACGTTAAATCCCATTTCTCTCTCTTTCTCTATAGGTGAATAATTATTAGATCACGGTCGATCAGAATCTCGAATATAGTTAATTCTCTATTCGGATGTTTGTACTTAAAATCATTCATTGTTTTGGAATTCTTAACTATATGATACTTTTGAAGATTACAAGCTCTTAATTAGAAATACATAGTAACGGCATTAACTTTAATAAATAATGTTTTTATATGCTCACGGGGATAACTCAATCATAGAGAACATTCGAAGTTGGTTATATAAAGTACTAAAAACAGACATTTGCTATTGTTTGTCTTCTCTGGTTTTGTTAGTTTGAAATCAAATACAACAGAAATATGCTGGAGGTAAAACACAACCAAAACATCAAAGAGATGAACAGCATAAATGACAAGATCAACATCGTTGAAATTTATTTGTTTTGGAGGCAGTTGCTTTGAGGACAGTCTGTAATAAATCTGCCAGTCCCCAAGCAACATTGATTTAATTGGTACTCTAGAACACATAGTACATGAAAACATTGGTTAAGTTGGGTACATATTCCGATGTAAATATATATCTTCTGTAAGTCATCGCATCTTATTAGCCACTTTATTGCTGTGTGTGTTTTTGTTATTATATTTTGGTTTATTCGCATAGATTAAAGATGGATTCGGGTACATGATATTGCACGGATGACTTTTATACAATTGATTCATCAGTTTCTAACTCATTTTGATTAATATAAACTTTATAGAACGGTTTACTAATCTTCATTCGGGAGTAACAATTTATACCGGGGTATGGTAAAGTATGTCAGCAAAATACTTTGTGTTACCAAGAAGTCTATAATCATGTATTGTCTGACTATCATTGTATTTAGTACACACTGTATACTATATATCAAATAAAACGCATTAATGTATATAATATTTTTTTATAAAGATCTATCAAAGATCCGATTTCCTATAAATCTGTGATGTTCTTATGTCAATATAAACCATAATTAATTTTTAAAACAGAAATTTAATAGCCGGTCATGCCAACAACTTAACTAACCACATACACCAACAACTAAAGTTAAGTACCATTTCAAATCTGCATTAAACGCCTGACTGGACGTGGCTTTTAGTCTTAATGTGAAAATGGCAATTTCTTCCGCCGTGAATACAGCATATTCTATTTTGCAGCCAGTCAATATGGTCAACTGGGGAACCCCAGCTCGGCAGATCATCATTCCAGCAATTAGATAATTTGCTATCACCAGTATTAAGTGCTTCTTTCTGTTATAGATCAAGTCTCTGGTGATCTTTAATTCGACAATGAGCACGCGAGAAGCTTGGCTTTAGATTTCTTTTAGAAACAGAAGTTAGAAAACTGTGTTCTGTCTTGTGGAGTTTCTTTGGTTAATTTACTAGAAGACATTTTATGGAATTTGTTAACTTGGTCCACATTATCTGACTGTGGTCACCTCCACATAATATTATAGGTGAAACTACATAGAATTGGTAAAACTGTGTTCTGTATCAATCATATCGATTAATTGGGCTCTGCTACTCATTGAACAAATGTCAATTATCCATAATTTTGCATGGCATCTTTTAAATTTCTGATCTGATGTGTAGAATATAACATGCAGATCTTTCTATATAATTGACAATTGCCCTAAATCTAATAGTCTTCGCCTCTTAACATTGACCGTGCAGTCAATTTATGAAAATATGGAGGCCAATCACAAAACAATTTCAAGAACAGGTGTTATGGTGATTTCTTGTAAAGTTAGGCGTACTGAATGCCATCTTAAAAGTTTACCTAAATGGAAGTTAAGGGAAATTGTGGAAATGGAATGAAGCAATATATGCAAATGTGTAAGGATTAATTTAGCAATTTGATCTATAAAGACTAAAGCGCCGTGTGATGTCTAAGACGGGTGCAGTTGCTTTTCATTAACTAAGCAACATTTGCGAAAATAAGCGTCAATATCAGTTTGCTGGGGATATTGCGTTGTAGTGTGCTTCAGATGTACTATACATTTGTAGAACTAATAGGAAAGGCCAAAGTTCAATACATCTGGCTGCGGCTTTATGCAATGGTGTACACACATCTGAAGGTGCAGATTTCGTCGGTAGAATTGAAATCCACAGCAATGATTTGTGTGAATACAGTTTTCAAAAGCAAACATTCGTGCAAAAAAACATGTTTTCCTTCCGATAAACAGAGCTCGACGTTTATGTATGATATAGTCTGCCCCAAGAAATTTCTGTCAGCTATATATGTTCCCAAATCTCTTGTCTTAAACCGTTCAGCGCCTTTGATATAGAATCGGTAAAATAGTGTTGTTCCAAAAGACATGGCGGATGTTGTACTGTGTAGAACAATGGACACGCCGTCTTTATTTCGGAAATATACATAATATAGTCGCTTACCAATTTTCCAACTGTATTTTTTGCCACAATAAATTAATACCATCAAGCGTGACAATAAATCTTAATGTGTCTGGTGTTATGCATTACTCATTCAATATGAACAACTATTAGCAGTTTATTAGTAAATTTGCAGCACAGTTGCTAACGCAATACAGATTGCTGCTGTTTGATTTGCTTAAATTTGTTTTAATATTTTTTTGGAAGGATCTGCATTCGCGGGCAAGGTGATTGGTTGTAATTGACAAACAATGTATTCCCCACACGCGATATTTCTTCTTGTAAAAAATCATGCACGATTCTTCGCTTCTAAAATGAATAAAATTCGATTATAATTACCGTAATTTCCGACACAATGACCACCAAATCATAACCATCTTTGAAAAGCTTTAAATTGCATTATCTTATTTCTATTACTTCCGCGAAAATTTGTAATCGTTAAAATGAATCACATTTAGGTCCGCGGTTATTGTATTTTTTTAATAGTTGAACGACAGTTTGAAAGCTATATTTAAAATGAAAGAAGTACTATGCATACATCCCGTAGCTAAAATGGCTGAATTGTCAATGTTTCCAACACTTCCATTACTGACACATGACAAGTCACCTTTATAAGAATTACTTCTGCAACTTTGAAAATTGTTTTTTTAGGGGAGGATCAAGTTATTTGTTAGTTTTAGCTACACGAATGCTGGGTCAAATGCCCAAAAGACTTTACGTCCCTAGATAACGATACGATTTTGCGTTCAACAGTCGACCTAATAAACGAGAATGGGTCCCTTTAACTTTAATGTGTATTATGTCATTCAAAAGTAGGATTTTGCAATACTATAATAATACAAATATGTAATGTATTACAAATGCTTTCTAGTTAGATACTGATCGATCGGCACTTTTTATTTGGTCCACGTACGAAACTAAGTGTGCTGGAGAGATGGAGATGAACTCATTATATGAAATCTGACTCCATATGTCTTGGTAGAACTTTTGAATAGGTCAATTAGTGAATCGGCATGTGACTATTCATGTTTAATATATAGATATATAATCGCTTCACATGACTTGCTATTAATTGATAATACCGATATATACCACTTGGAGGTCATAGAGAAGGCATCCACAGATTCAAATCCATAAACATCAAAAATTCATCTCAGTAGCTTCATATGATTTGTATTACATGTCATGTCATGAACTTTTTAATTTCTTGTTTCAAATCTACTTGATATTGATACCAAGCTGAAATATAATCTGTAAAATTTCGTATCCTCCCTTTATTAATTAACCATACTAGGTGGCGACTACATCAAAATCGCAACCACCAGAGAAGAATTTAATTGCATCAGAAATATTTCGCATTTAAAAACACTTATAGTCTTTGGCATACACATCGATTAGGAGATGGTTGAGTCGGTTTTACCCTCTCAATTTGAAGGGCAACTGGGCTAGTCAGACAAATTTCAATATAAGTCTGATAATTAAAATGTGCACCATGTTTTAATATATTTACTTCCTTTCCACCGTCACTCGGACTACAGACCCAAACATTGTTTTTCAATGACACACACTACTTTCATGAACAGATACAAACCAGAACGAGATTAACCAGAACAGAACGTGTGAAGTATGCTGATATTATAGTCTGTAGAGAGAGGTACATGTATATGAGAGATTCTGTCCATTACAGTTGATGTAGTAACTGTATAAAAGACGTATTTATGTTTCATCAATAGCTCCTGCCTCATTCTTTCATCTCCAATCTCTGTGTTTATTTAGTAGAGATCTAGAATGGCCACCCTTGGGTTTTCTCCTATAATCAGATCACAATAAAGACCCCGTGTTCAATCCATTGCCTTTTATATAATTATGATTTTCCAGTTGTCTAACGTTGCATTCCTAACTCTGAGATCTTGTGACCTGGAAAATGTTAGCAATTCAGAGTTTGACAATAGATTGCATGTAATGTTTACCCAAGAATGATAAATTAATGACTTCGGGAATGTAGGCCTCGAGATTAATTTATAGCAACAATTTTTAGTTGTCGCCCGTTTACAATTGTACCTGTAGAGTCTATTATTTGGTAATCTAAAATTTTCTTTTTTTGGCATGTTTTGGATACCCTTTCGGAAACATCTGTCGGTTTGACCGGTCGATCACCTGATACACGATCCTGTTGACTGGAGGGCAACCAAAAAATACAATCGTTATCCATCATTGGAACAACAAAAGGTAATATTTTGAAAGCTTTAAACAATAGGAATTTTTCCACGTAATGCACTTATGCGTTCACTAATTATACGTCTGTTTTAAAGAAGCAAATGGGTAGCAACGCATATAATAATGAAATAAGAATGTGTATACCTGATTTGCATTCAATTGTTTCCGTTTTTACTCTTAATTCAAAAATGTTATGTTCGGCTAAATACGCGAGGTATCCAAATCGATGGGCGATTAATAGCCGTCGTCATCTGTCCACAACGTCCACATTGATGACTCATCATTTATTATTGTGTGACATCTCGATAGGTTTAATCATTGCTTTAAAATCTTCGTTCTGATTCCCTCTTCACATAACCACGGTTCTCATTTGTAGAGATGAGGCTAAAATATTATCGAATCTAATTGTATTATTGTATAACCACAAGGGGCCTTCATATTGCACACGACACACCTTGGTATGCATTGGTGTGGTCGACGGCATTTCAGCTATGAATTATAATTTGTGATTACAGGAATTAATTTTTATTTATTAACTTATGTCTCAATCTCGAAACCAGAAATATTTTGGAGAAAGAAATTTCTCTAGTGACACTGGGGAGCCATTTTTCAAGGAAGGGGCGAATCACACGACTGTCACGTGACATGTATTGATTTACGTGTCTGGTTGACCGAATCACTTAGGATCTAATTTTGTTATGTCAGCGAGTTGACTTTGACTTCAGAATCATTTAACAACAAACGAAACGACGATCCGACTTAAGAGTTTTCGAGAAATCAACCCAAAAGAGATTGACCAATCAGAGGTCAGAATGGGCGGGGCTTAGGTCTGAACAAATTTGGATAAAATGGACGGTATATGGCCCCAAAGGCCTGCGGCCCCGCGGCTGACCCTGGGAACGAGATTGCTTAGTTTGTTACCTGTGCGAATCGTCTAAATGCAAGATATCAATAAAATTTTCATTCCAACTAAGAGGCAACAAGTGTTTTGAGTTTGATAGTAATCGTCTGTTCTGTTAATGTGTTCTGTGTAGTACATTCCTGTTTGTAGACCAATATGTTCTAAATAATGCAATTACATTGGGTAAAACGAATAGAAGACCTTCATATAACACATGCAATGGGGTTAAACATCCTATTATTCCGATCCATGAAGACGGCCCTACGTTATGCAGTGTTTTAAATGAATTACATTTTAGTACGGCCTACTCTTATATCGAATTTCAACTGCCGAATACAGATGGGATGAGGGTGCGGATCCAAACCTCACCATACTCAGCTACAAAACACAATGGATGCCTTGCATGAATGAAATTAAATCACAATGTGATCCAACATTATTATTCAGACACCGACCACATACTGTATAATTCATAACATTGATGAAATCTTGTATGAAAGTATGTAATAAGAACAATTACATTATCAGCTATGAATCATCACTACGAATGACTGTTTATCCTGCCTTAAACATGAAACGATTTGGTATAACTTGCTTTTTGATATGTTGAGAGATAACTCGGGCTCATCCGGTGATGAAATGTCAGTATACTGATGCAGATTATGATAATTTTAAAATCTCGACGAAAGTTTAATTTTACAACTAGTGTTAGTTTGTTGTTGCTATAAACAAAATAATGCATACCACCCACCACTGTAATTCTTTTCAGAAACGTTATTTATTGGTGTTGGGATTAGAAATAGCAAAGAAGATGTTTCCTTGCAAATGTATAACGAAAGTATGTAGAAACTAAACTGATGCAGTAGGTTTTACAGAGTATTCAGTTGCTACAAAGTTTCACAGACTTGTTCGTTGTATGGACTTCGATAAGCCATTAAGTCGCTTATTCTGTCAATACCCTTGGAAAATACTATTTTTAAAAATATACATGCCCTGTCAAGTAAGGCACAATTTAAAAACAAATCTAATTGACAGCAATAAGGGGTATATTATGCTTACTGTAACGAGTGTCGATCAGGTGGTAATTTTGTACGGATGTTGGAAGGCGATTTGTCAAAGAAACATTATCCCATCTTGTCTAACAAGAAAACATTACACGTCGTTTACGTATGTTATTAACAGACGCTAACATGAAACGTAGCTAAATAAAGGATTAAATTGATCAATTTTGAAATAATACTTTCTTAAAGGAAGCTTAAAACGAGACATGTCAGTGGAGAAATAATTGGGTCTGGTACTGTAGTAGTAAGTGCAGGGGGACTGCGTCACATATGATTTACACATAAGACAAATATAACGAAAAGACATCATACTCAAAAACAACAAACAAACAAACAATTCAAAAAAGAGTGAATGGATCCGGGGGCTAGCCGTAAGCGTCCACTGCGCTGTACAGTCCCGGATCTGAAGTAACACAGACTTCACTCAAAATTGAAAATGATCGGAAATACAATCCGAAGAAGTAAAACATTATGTGATGTTAGCAGGAGTCATACGAATGCAAGCATACAGTAGTAAAAATTTCAACTATACAAGCACCACATCGGTGAACTGTATAAAAAGGTTGTCTAAAACACTCAAGAAGTGTTTAAATATAAATTAAATATATGTATAGTGAATGTATTGAGGGAACATATTTCACCCGTCACAAGAAAACGCACAAACAAAACCGAACACAAAGAAGCAAAGGAAATGTAGACTGCCTCAGAAGGTAGCCGTCTGCTGACTGAAATGTATGACGTACATACGTCGTACTGTTATCAATGACGTCAGCGTTAGAGGTTTCTAGAATATCGTAACAAAAAGGGCGATAATCAAGATAAAATAATGCTAAAAACTATAAGTTTAATCAACCAACCATAAAAATCACGGTGGATAAGGCGCGGGTTCGCTAGCCTGGAGGTTGAGTGTTCGATCCCTGCATTGGCCGAGAAAGTTCATCTCGATTTTCCGGCGTGATTTCCCCTTGTCAGTGATGCAGAAGGAGGGCCTGACAAGGACAGCTGTCTAGTCGTTCGGATGGGACGAAAAACCGAGGTCCTGTGTACAAATTGGAGTGCACGTAAAAGGTCCCTTGGCAGTTGGAATTCGATATAAGAGTAGGCCGTAGCGCCTCTGCCCGGGCAAAAAATTCCCTCATAGCACACTGTACGGCGTATGCCCGTCTTCAATTAGCCCAGGTAAGGTGCTTAAGCGTAGGACGTTAAACCTCATTTCATTCATTCATTCATAAAAAACAAATCCCTAAAGTATCAAAATAAAGGTTATATATTAATTGAGTTTCATCACAAGCACATTTAAAAACAAAAACATCAATTTGTCCCGATCATTTTCGGGCAATATCGAGATTTTTAGGATATAATCCACGCTAAAATGTAATTAAATTGATTATTCGACATTAGGAAGACAACACCAAAATACCAACAGCAGTTAGTCTTCTGGAAGAAAACCATCGAAATATTTAAACGCTGTGGATGCCAAATGTTAAAATATTTAATCATACTATACAAAAATAGAATTGAACCAATTTGTTTACTGATATTTTATTTAATGTTGACAATATTGTGGTTTTTAAAGCATTGACAATAAGCCAGATGACTACCATAGATTTTAAAGTTGATACGGATATTAAATGGTTTCTATTGACCTAACAGTAACACACCCATCTTTTTCTGCGTGGATCAATTAGATGATATTTATTTTATCAGCTTCCCATAACGGTACCTTGCTCATTCTTTTATACTCGAGTGTGTTTATTGCATAAAACTTTAACTTTGATTAATTGGTCGTGTATGTGAATCAATGTCAAACTCCTTACCTACAAAAATAAGAATAGCGCAATATAACCTCGCGCTTACCAAAGCGAAAATGTCCGGTATTCCACTAACAAAGCAGACTGAACAGTTTCAAAAGCGCTCGCCTGATCTTAATATATAAGTAACACAAAAATACACATTAGAGAAAGACACAAGCAGAAGAAAATATTAATAATTGCATGGTGACAACCATATAATTGTTTCAAGCAGCTTTTGGTTAGTATTTTAAATCTCGCTGTCCGATACATGCTATACATATCACTATGGTGTTAAAGCCCCGTAACCACTCTTGTCGTAACTGAAAAATGTGTCCCAATTATTATTATGGTCATCAAATTGTACTATTTTACAAAAGTCTAATTAATTAATGGTATAAATTTCAACTGTATGTTAAAAAAGAATTGGAAAAATTTAACTGTATGATTTGAAAGACCTTACGTAAACACTTTCGAATGTTACATGTACTTGAATTTAAACATATTTTCGAACCCTCTGGACAAATAAAATACGATGTAATGGATAATTTACACCACAGGTAGGATATTTAAATATCTAGTAGTTATAATAAGGCTAATTTTTTTTCTGGACCTGTCAAGCCAGCAAGAGGGTTATTGTCCTTTTAAAACGTGTCCATAAACTAGGTACATCCTAGCTTATCGGTTTTACTGAGATATACAAAAAATAAATACAAGGGTTTTTTTTGTTGTTAATTTGGATTTCATTAACGGAGGAGGATAAACTATATAAATACTGATTCTAGGATTTGTTTTTTTTAGTGAAATTGGACTATGAATAAAGAAAGAGATCAGAAACTGAAGAATTACTAACGATACCCATAATAAAGTATCTTTATCTTGCCTTGCCTGTACACACAATCATAACATAATTTTCATTTTGTAGTTTTTATTTTATTTAATTACAATATTATAAGAGATTAAAGAAGTATGTTCAGATTTTTTGTTATTTCATTTAATTACTATAATAGAGATTAAACGAATATGTTCAGAACTTTTTCCAAACTCTAATTAATAACCGCTATGAAAATGACGAATATTTACACATCATCATGAACGCACGGTTATTAGAATATATTTAGTTATAGGCGGAATAGCCTGAAGTATTTTAGGATTCGTGGTATTCTAATGGAGTTAATAATACAGGCAGAGATTATCAAGAAGGCTAATAAAGATGGCGTAATCGCGTCAGATAGAGTTTATGTGGAATTTTGATAGAATAATGATCATTTGTTCACCTGGCGGTAAAGATCAAATAGTCATGACTTGAGGTAATATTTCACACGCAATATCGACACTTTCAAGTAAAATTGGTTTATAATGTTGTTCAGATAGTTATTTCACTTGGTGTTTGCTACAACAAAAAGACATTACAGGCCCAGGCAATGGCGGTACTAAGTTTATTCCACTTAAAATAAGTTTGTGGACCCCTCTGAATTAATGGCAGCGGTAGAGAATAGCGTGTCTGGAAATGATGTCGATACACCTTTTTATAGTGGCACTAGGTTCAATTTAAACATTAAGTGTCGTATTTGTTAATGGTAATTTCGTTATAACGGAATCTGTGGTATACAAGGTTTATCAAGATCTATTAAGAATGGACGTACCTTGCGCTATATAGAAACTATTCGTTAATACCCATTGCTGAATGCAGTTTTGTCGGAAGCAAAAAATACGCACGCACGGTATGCAATGAGTAATGCGTATAGACCAACATTAAATACGGATCATTGTTAGGTTAGACGCGACCCTAACAAATGTTTCCAAGAATCCGCGGGGCGAAAATTTCAACAGCCTATATTTTAAATGTATTCATGAAACCAATTCCGTGGATTGTAATATAACCACAGCAAATACTACACCAATATATTAAATGCCTGGTGGAAGAGCTTGTAAGCTGAGTACTTTACTTATAGGTTAATAATTATTAGATCACGGTCGATCATAATCTTGAATAAAGTTAATTCTCTTTTCGAATGTTTGTACTTAAACCATTCATTGTTTTGGAATTCTTAACTATAAGATACTTTTGAAGATTACAAGCTCTTAATTAGAAACATAGTCACGGCATTAACTTTAATAAATAATGTTTTTATAAGCTCACGGGGATAACTCAATCACAGAAAACATTCGAAGTTGGTTATATAAAGTACTAAAAACAGACATTTGCTATTGTTTGTCTTCTCTAGTTTTGTTAGTTTGAAATCAAATACAACAGAAATATGCTGGAGGTAAAACACGACCAAAACATCAAAGAGATGAACAGCATAAATGACAAGATCAACATCATTGAAATTTATTTGTTTTGGAGGCAGTTGCTTTGAGAACAGTCTGTAATAAATCTGCCAGTCCCCAGGCAACATTGATTTAATTGGTACTCTAGAACACATAGTACATGAAAACATTGGTTAAGTTGGGTACACATTCCGATGTAAATATATATTTTCTGTAAGCCATCGCATCTTTAAGCCATCCACTTCATTTCTGTGTGTGTTTTGGTTATTATATTTTTGGTTTATTCGATTAATTAATTAAAGATGAATTCGGGTACATGGTATTGTTCGGATGACTTATATACAATTGATTCATCGGTTTCTAACTCATTTTGATTAATATAAACTTTATAGAACGGTTTACTAATCTTCATTCGGGAGTAACAATTTATACCGGGGTATGGTAAAGTATGTAAGCAAAATACTTTGTGTTACCAAGAAGTCTATAAATCATGTATTGGCTGACAATCATTGTATTTAGTACACACTGTATACTATATATCAACTAAAACGCATGAATGTATATAATATTATTTTATAAAGATCTACCAAAGATCCGATTTCCTAAAAATCCGTGATGTTCTAATGTCAATATAAACCATAATTAATTTTTAAAACAGAAATTTAATAGCCGGTCATGCCAACAATTTAACTAACCACATACATACAACTAAAGTTAAGTACCATTTCTAATCTGCATTAAACGCCTGACTGGACGTGGCTTTTAGTCTTAATGTGAAAATGGCAATTTCTTCCGCCGTGAATACAGCATATTCTATTTTGCAGCCAGTCAATATGGTCAACTGGGGAACCCCAGCTCGTCAGATCATCATTCCAGCAATTAGATAATTTGCTATCACCAGTATTAAGTGCTTCTTTGTGTTATAGATCAAGTCTCTGGTGATCTTTAATTCGACAATGAGCACGCGAGAAGCTTGGCTTTAGATTTCTTTTAGAAACAGAAATTAGAAAACTGTGTTCTGCCTTGTGGAGTTTCTTTGGTTAATTTACTAGAAGACATTTTATGGAATTTGTTAACTTGGTCCACATTAACTGACTGTGGTCAACTCCACATAATATTATAGGTGAAACTACATAGAATTGGTAAAACTGTGTTCTGTATCAATCATATCGATTAATTGGGCTCTGCTACTCATTGACCAAATGTCAATTATCCATAATTTTGCATGGCATCTTTTAAATTTCTGATCTGTTGTGCAGAATATAATACGCATATCTTTCTATATAATTGACAATTGCCCTAAATCAAATAGTCCTCGCCTCTTAACATTGACCGTGCAGTCAATTTATGAACATATGGAGGCCAATCACAAAACAATTTCAAGAACAGCTGTTATGGTGGTTTCTTGTAAAGTTAGGCGTACTGAATGCCATCTTAAAAGTTTACCTAAATGGAAGTTAATGGAAATTGTGGAAATGGAATGAAGCAAGATATGCAAATGTGTAAGGATTCATTTAGCAATTTGATCTATTAAGACTAAAGCGATGTCTAAGACGGGTGCAGTTGCTTTTCACTAACTAAGCAACATTTGCTAAAAAAAAAGCGTCAATATCAGTTTGCTGGGGATACTGCGTTGGAGTGTGCTTCAAATGTACTATACATTTGTAGAACTAATAGGAAAGGCCAGTTTTCAAAAGCAAACATTCGTGCAAAAATACATGTTTTCCTTCCGATAAACAGAGCTCGACGTTTATGTATGATATAGTCTGCCCCAAGAAATTTCTGTCAGCTATATATGTTCCCAAATCTCTTGTCTTAAAGCGTTCAGCGCCTTTGATATAGAATCGGTAAAATAGTGTTGTTCCAAAAGACATGGCGGATGTTGTACACGACGTCTTTATTTCGGAAATATACATAATATAGTCGCTTACCAATTTTCCAACTGTATTTTTCGCCACAACAAATTAAGACCATCAAGCGTGACATTAAATCTTAATGTGTCTGGTGTTATGCATTACTCATTCAATATGAACAACTATTAGCGGTTTATTAGTAAATTTGCAGCACAGTTGGCTAACGCAATACAGATTGCTGCTGTTTGATTTGTTTTAATATTTTTTTTAGAAGGATCTGCATTCGCGGGCAAGGTAATTGGTTGTAATTGACAAACAAGGTTTTCCCCACACGCGATATTTCTTCTTGTACAAATCATGCACGATTCTTCGCTTCTAAAATGAATATAATTCGATTATAATTACCTTAATTTCCGACACAATGACCACCAAATCATAACCAACTTTGAAAAGCTTTAAATTGCATTATCTTATTTCTATTACTTCCGCGAAAATTTGTAATCGTTAAAATGAATCACATTTAGGTCCGAGGTTATTGTATTTTATTAATAGTTGAATGACAGTATGAAAGCTATATTTAAAATGAAAGAAGTACTATGCATACATCCTGTAGCTGAAATGGCTGAATTGTCAATGTTTCCAACACTTTCATTACTGATACATGACAAGTCACCATTATAAGAATTACTTCTGCAACTTTGAAAATTGTTTTTTTAGGGGAGGATCAAGTTATTTGTTAGTTTTAGCTACACGAATGCTGGGTCAAATGCCCAAAAGACTGCACGTCCCTAGATAACGATACGATTTTTCGTTCAACAGTCGACCTAATAAACGAGAATGGGTCCCTTTAACTTTAATGTGGATTATGTCATTCAAAAGTAGGATTTTGTATTACTATAATAATACAAATATGTAATGTATTACAAATGCTTTCTAGTTAGATACTGATCGATCGGCACTTTTTATTTGGTCCAAGTACGAAACTAAGTGTGCTGGAGAGATGGAGATGAACTCATTATATGAAATCTGACCCCATATGTCTTGGTAGAACTTTTGAAAAGGTCAATTAGTGAATAGGCATGTGACTATTCATGTTTAATATATAGATATATCATCGCTTCACATGACTTGCTATTAATTGATAATACCGATATATACCACTTGGAGGTCATAGAGAAGGCATCCGCAGATTCTAATCCATAAACATCAAAAATACATCTCAGTAGCTTCATATGATTTGTATTACATGTCATGTCATGAACTTTTTAATTTCTTGTTTCAAATCTATTGGATATTGATACCAAGCTGAAATATAATCTGTAAAATTTTGTATCCTCCCTTTATTAATTAACCATACTGGTTGGCGACTACATCAAAATCGCAACCACCAGAGAAGAATTTAATTGCACCAGAAATATTTCGCATTTAAAAACACTTATAGTCTTTGGCATACACATCGATTAGGAGATGGTTGAGTCGGTTTTACCCTCTCAATTTGAAGGGCAACTGGGCTAGTCAGACAAATTTCAATATAGGTCTGATAATTAAAATGTCACCATGTTTTAATATATTTACTTCCTTTCCACTGTCACTCGGACTCCAGACCCAAACATTGTTTTTCAATGACACACACTACAATGACTTCGGAATTGTAGGCCTCGAGATTAATTTATAGCAACAATTTTCCGTTTACAATTCTGTAGAGTCTATTAGTTGGTATTCTTATATAATTATCTTTTTTGGCATGTTTTGGCTACTCTTTCGGAAACATCTGTCGGTTTGACCGGTCGATCACCTGATACACGATCCTGTTAACTGGAGGGCAACCAAAAAATACAATCGTTATCCATCATTGGAACAACAAAGGGTAATATTTTGAAAGCTTTAAACAATAGGAATTTTTCCACGCAATGCACTTATGCGTTCACTAATTATACGTCTGTTTTAAAGGAGCAAATGGGTAGCAACGCATATAATAATGTAATAAGAATGTGTATATCTGATTTGCATTCAATTGTTTCTGTTTTTACTCTAATTTCAAAATGTATGTTCGGCGAAATACGCGAGGTATCCAAATCGATGGACGATTAATAGCTGTCGTCATCTGTCCACAACTTCCACATTGATGACTCATCATTTATAATTGTGTGACATCTCGATAGGTGTAATCATCATCATTTATAATTGTGTGACATCTCCATAGGTGTATAATCATTGCTTTAAAATCTTCGTTCTGATTCTCTTCTCACATAACCACGGTTCTGATTTGTAGAAATGAGGCTAAAATATTATTGAATCTAATTGTATTATTGTATAACCATAAGGGGCCTTCATATTGCACACGACATACCTTGGTATGCATTGGTGTTGTCAACGACAATTTAGCTATGAGTTATAAATTGTGATTACAGGAATTAATTTTTATTTATCAACTTATGTCTCAATCTCGAAACCAGAAATATTTTGGAGAAAGAAATTTCTCTGGTGACACTGGGGAGCCATTTTTCCCCGGAAGGGGCGAATCACACGACTATCACGTGACATGTATTTATTTTACGTGTCTGGATGACCGAATCACTTAGGTTCCAATTTTTTTATGTCAGCGAGTTGACTTTGACTCCAGAATCATTTTACAACAAACGAAACGACGATCCGACCTAGAGTTTTCGAGAAATCGACCCAAAAGAGATTGACCAATCAGAGGTCAGAATGGGCGGGGCTTAGGTCTGAACAAATTTGGATAAAATGGACGGTATATGGCCCCAGAGGCCTGCAGCCCCGCGGCTGACCCTGGGAACGAAATTGCTTATTTCTATATAGTTTGTTACCTGTGCGAATCGTCTAAATGCAAGATTTCAATAAAATGTTCATTCCAACTAAAAGGCAGCAACAAGTGTTTTGAGTTTGATAGTAATTGTCTGTTCTGTTAATGTGTTCTGTGTAGTACATTCCTGTTTGTAGACCAATATGTTCTAAATAATGCAATTACATTGGTTAAAACGAATAGAAGACCTTTTACATAACACATGAAATGGGGTTAAACATCCCATTAATCCGATCCATGAAGACGGCCCTACGTTATGCAGTGTTCTAAATGAATAACATTTTGGTACGGCCTACTCTTATATCGAATTCCAACTGCCGAAAACAGATGGGGTGAGGGTACAGATCCAAACCTCACCATACTCAGCTACAAAACATTATGGATGCCTTGCCTGAACGAAATGAAATCACAATGTGATCCAACATCATTAATCAGACACCGACCACATACTGTATAATTCATAACATTTATGAAATCTTGTATGAAAGTATGTAATAAGAACAATTACATTATCAGCTATGAAAGCATCACTACATGTAAACGAATGACTGTTTATCCTACCTTAAACATGAAACGATTCGGTATAACTCGCTTTTTGATATGTTGAGAGATAACTCGGGCTCATCCGGTGATGAAATGTCAGTATACTGATGCAGATTATGATAAATTTAAAATTTCGACGAAAGTTTAATTTTACAACTAGCGTTAGTTTGTTGTTGCTATAAACAAAATAATGCATACCACCCACCACTGTAATTCTTTTCAGAAATGTTATTTATTGGGGTTGGGATTAGAAATAGCAAAGAAGATGTTTCCTTGCAAATGTATAACTGTTTAAATATACATGTCAGGTCACGTAACGTCAGGCTAGGAACAGTACATGTAGGCACAATTTTGAAAACATATCTGATTGACAGCAAAAAGGGGTATATTATGCTTACTGTAACGAGTGTCGATTATGTACGGATGTCGGAAGGCGATTTGTCAAAGAAACATTATCCCATCTTGTCTAACAAGAACACAGTACACGTCTTTACGTATGTTATTAACAGACGCTAACGTGAAACGTAGCTAAATAAAGAATTAAATTGATAAATTTTGAAATACATACTTTCTTAAAGGAAGCTTAACACCAGACATGTCGGTGGAGAAATAATTGAGAGTCTGGTACTGTAATAGTAAGTGCAGGGGGACTGCGCCACATATAATTTACACAAAAGACAAATATGACGACAAGACATCATACTCAGAAACAACAAACAAACAAATCAAAAAAGAGTGAATGGATCCGGGGGCTAGCCGTAAGCGTCCACTGCGCTGTACAGTCCAGGATCTGAAGTAACATAGACTTCACTCAAAATTGAAAATGATCGGAAATACAACCCGAAGAAGTAAAACATTATGTGATGTCAGCAGGAGTCATACGAATGCAAGCATACTGTAGTAGAATTTCAACTATACAAGCACCACATCGGTGAACTGTATAAAAAGGTTGTCTAAAAACACTCAAGAAGTGTTTAAATATAAATTAAATATATGTATAGTGAATGTAATAAGGGAACATATTTCACCCGTCACAAGAAAACGCACAAACAAAACCGAACACAAAGAAGCAAAGGAAATGTAGACTGCCTCAGAAGGTAGCAGTCTGCTGACTGAAAGGTATGACGTAAATACGTCGTACTGTTATCAATGACGTCAGAGTTAGAGGTTTCTAGAATCTCGTAACAAAAAGGGCGATAATCAAGATAGAATAATGCTAAAAACTATAAGTTTAATCAACCAACCATAAAAACGAACCCCTAAAATATCAAAATAAAGGTTATATATTGACTTTCATCACATTTAGAAACAAAAACATGAATTTGGTCCAATCATTTTCGGGCAATAACGATATTTTTAGGACATAATCCACGCTAAAATGTAATCAAATTGATTATTCGACATTAGGAAGACAACACCAAAATACCAACAGCAGTTAATCCTCTGGAAGAAGACCATCGAAATATTTGGCCATGTCCTGTTATACGGTTTGGATGTCAAATGTTGACATATCTAATCATACTATACAAAAATAGAATTGAACCAATTTTTAACTGATGTTTTATTTAATGTTGACAATATTGTAGTTTTTAAAGCATTGACAATAAGCCAGATGACTACCATAGATTTTAAAGTTGATATGGATATTGAATGGTTTCTATTGACCTAACATTAACACACCCATCTTTTTATGTCGTGGATCAATTAGATGATATTTATTTTGTCAGCTTCCCATAACGGTACCTTGCTCATTCTTTTATACTCGAGTGTGTTTATTGCATAAAACTTCAACTTTGATTAATTGGTCGTGTATGTGAATCAATGTCAAACTCTTAACCTACAAAAATAAGAATAGCGCAATACAACATCGCGTTTACCAAAGCGAAAATATCCGGTATTCCACTAACAAAGCAGACTTAACAGTTTCAAAAGCGCTCGCCTGATCTTAATATATAAGTAACACATAAATACACATTAGAGAAAAACACAAGCAGAAGAAAATATTAATAATTGCATGGTGACGACCATATAATTGTTTCAAGCAGCTTTTGGTTAGTATTTTAAATCTCGCTGTCAGATACATGCTATACATATCACTATGGTGTTAAAGCCCCGTAACCACTCTTGTTGTAACTGAAAAATATGTCCCAATTATTTTTATGGTCATCAAATTGTACTATTTTACAATATTCCAATTGATTAGTGGTATAAATTTTATCTTAACACACCTAAGTTAAAAAATATTGGAAAAATTCAACTGTATGATTTGAAAGACCTTACGTAAACACTTTCAAATGTAACTTGGATTTAAACATATTTTCGAACCCTCTGGACAAGTAAAATACGATGTAATGGATAATTTACACAACAGGTAGGATATTTAAACATCTAGTACATGTAGTTGGAATAAGGCTATTTTTATTCTGGACCTGTCAAGCCAGCAAGAGTGTTATTGTCCCTTTAAAACGTGTCCATAAACTTGGCTTATCGGTTTTACTGAGAAATACAAAAAATAAATACAAGTTATTTTTTTGTTAATTTGGATATCATTAACGGAGGAGGATAAACTACATAAATATTGTTTCTACTAGATAGTTTTTTTTATTGAAATTGGACTATGAATAAAGAAAGAGTTCAAAAACTGAAGAAACGATACTTATAATATAGCATGTTTATCTTGCTTTTCCTGTACACAATCATAACACCATTTTCATTTTGTAGTTTTTATTTTATTTCATTACAATATTATAATAGAGATTAAAGAAATCTTTAAAGATTTTTTTTATTTCATTTAAATACAATATTATAAAAGAGATTAAAGGAGTAAGTTCAGAATTGTTTTCCAAACTCTAATTAATAACCGCTATGAAAATGACGAATATTTACACATCATCATGAACGCATGGGTATTAGAGTATATTTAGTTACAGTGGGAATAGCCTGGAGTATTTTAGGATTCGTGGTGTTCTAATGAAGTTAATAAAACAGGCAGAGATTATCAAGAACGCTAATAAAGATGGCGAAATCGCGTCAGATAGAGTTTATGTGGAATTTTGATAGAATAATGATCATTTGTTCACCTGGCGGTAAAGATCAAACAGTCATGACTTGAGGTAATATTTCACACGAAATGTCGACACTTTCAAGTAAAATTGGTTTATAATGTTGTTCATATAGTTATTTCACTTGGTGTTTGCTACAACAAAAAACATTACAGACCCAGGCAATGGCGGTACTAAGTTTATTCCACTTAAAATAAGTTTGTGGACCCCTCTGAATTAATGGCAGCGGTACAGAATAGCCTGTCTGGAAATGATGTCGATACACCTATTTAAAGTGGCACTGGGTGCAATTTAAACATTGAGTGTCGTATTTGTTAATGGTAATTTCGTTATAACGGAATCTGTGGTATACACGGTTTATCAAGATCTATTAAGAATGGACGTACCTTGCGCTATATAGAAACTATTCGTTAATACCCATTGCTGAATACAGTTTTGTCGAAAACAAATAATACGCACGCACGGTGTGCAATGAGTAATGCGTATAGACCAACATTAACCGAAAAATTCGGATCATTGTTAGGTTAAACGCGACCCTTACAAATGTTTCAAAGAATCCGCGGGGCAAAAATTTCAACAGCCTATATTTTTAATGTATTCATAAAACCAATTCCGTGATAAAACCACAGCAAATACTACACCAAAATATTAAATGCCTGGTGGAAGAGCTTGTAAGCTGAGTACTTTACTTATAGGTTCATAATTATTAGATCACGGTCGATCATAATCTTGAATAAAGTTAATTCTCTATTCGGATGTTTGTACTTAAAACCATTCATTGTTTTGGAATTCTTAACTATAAGATACTTTTGAAGATTACAAGCTCTTAATTAGAAATACATAGTCACGGCATTAACTTTAATAAATAATGTTTTTATACGCTCACGGGGATAAAAACAGACATTTGCTATTGTTTGTCTTCTCTGGTTTTGTTAGTTTGAAATCAAATACAACAGAAATATGCTGGAGGTAAAACACGACCAAAACATCAAAGAGATGAACAGCATAAATGACAAGATCAACATCATTGAAATTTATTTGTTTTGGAGGCAGTTGCTTTGAGAACAGTCTGTAATAAATCTGCCAGTCCCCAGGCAACATTGATTTAATTGGTACTCTAGAACACATAGTACATGAAAACATTGGTTAAGTTGGGTACACATATTCCAATGTAAATATATATCTTCTGTAAGTCATCGCATCTTATTAGCCACTCCATTGCCCTGTGTGTTTTTGTTATTATATTTTGGTTTATTCGCATAGATTAAAGATGAATTCGGGTACATGATATTGCACGGATGACTTCTATACAATTGATTCTTCGATTTCTAACACCTCTTGATTAAGTAGAAACTTTATGGAACGGTTTACTAATATTCATTCAGGAGTAACAGTTTATACCGGGATATGGTCAAGTATGTAAGCAAAATACTTTGTGTTACCAAGAAGTCTATTATGCATTATAGACTAACAATCATTGTATTAAGTACACACTTTATATACTATAGATAAACTAAAACGCATGAATGTATATACTATTATTTCACAAAAATCTACCAAAGATCCGATTTCCTAGAAATCCGTGATGTTCTACATGTAATGTCAAAATAAACCATAATTAAGTTTTAAAACATAAATTTAATAGCCGGTCATGCCAACAATTTAACTAACCACATACATCAACAACTAAAGTTAAGTACCATTTCTAATCTGCATTAAACGCCTGACTGGACGTGGCTTTTAGTCTTAATGTGAAAATGGCAATTCATTCCGCCGTGAATACAGCATATTCTATTTTGCAGCCAGTCAATATGGTCAACTGGGGAACCCCAGCTCGGCAGATCATCATTCCAGCAATTAGATAATTTGCTATCACCAGTATTAAGTGCTTCTTTCTGTTATAGATCAAGTCTCTGGTGATCTTTAATTCGACAATGAGCACGCGAGAAGCTTGGCTTTAGATTTCTTTCAGAAACAGAAATTAGAAAACTGTGCTCTGTCTTGTGGAGTTTCTTTGGTTAATTTACTAGAAGAAATTTTATGGAATTTGTTAACTTGGTCCACATTATCTGACTGTGGTCACCTCCACATAATATTATAGGTGAAACTACATAGAATTGGTAAAACTGTGTTCTGTATCAATCATATCGATTAATTGGGCTCTGCTACTCATTGACCAAATGTCAATTATCCATAATTTTGCATGGCATCTTTTAAATTTCCGATCTGCTGTGTAGAATATAATACGCATATATTTCTATATAATTGACAATTGCCCTAAATCAAATAGTCCTCGCCTCTTAACATTGACCGTGCAGTCAATTTATGAAAATATGGAGGCCAATCACAAAACAATTTTAAGAACAGGTGTTATGGTGGTTTCTTGTAAAGTTAGGCGTACTGAATGCCATCTTAAAAGTTTACCTAAATGGAAGTTAAGGGAAGTTGTGGAAATGGAATGAAGCAAGATATGTAAGGATTAATTTAGCAATTTGATCTATAAAGACTAAGGGAACGTGCGATGTCTAAGACGGGTGCAGTTGCTTTTCATTAACTAAGCAACATTTGCTAAAATAAGCATCAATATCAGTTTGCTGGGGATACTGCGTTGTAGTGTGCTTCAGATGTACTATACATTTGTAGAACTAATAGGAAAGGCCAAAGTTCAAAACATGTGGCTGCGGCTTTATGCGATGGTGTACACGCATCTGAAGATGCAGATTTCGTCGGTAGAATTGAAATCCACAGCAATGATTTGTGTGAATACAGTTTTCAAAAGCAAACATTCGTGCAAAAAAACATGTTTTCCTTCCGATAAACAGAGCTCGACGTTTATGTATGATATAGTCTGCCCCAAGAAATTTCTGTCAGCTATATAAGTTCCTAAATCTCTTGTCTTAAAGCGTTCAGTGCCTTTGATATAGAATCGGTAAAATAGTGTTGTTCCAAAAGACATGGCGGATGTTGTACAGTGTCGATTGTACAGTGTCGAACAATGAACACGACGTCTTTATTTCGGAAATATACATAATATAGTCGCTTACCAATTTTCCAACTGTATTTTTCGCCACAACAAATTAAGACCATCAAGCGTGACATTAAATCTTAATGTGTCTGGTGTTATGCATTACTCATTCAATATGAACAACTATTAGCGGTTTATTAGTAAATTTGCAGCACAGTTGGCTAACGCAATACAGATTGCTGCTGTTTGATTTGTTTTAATATTTTTTTTAGAAGGATCTGCATTCGCGGGCAAGGTAATTGGTTGTAATTGACAAACAAGGTTTTCCCCACACGCGATATTTCTTCTTGTACAAATCATGCACGATTCTTCGCTTCTAAAATGAATATAATTCGATTATAATTACCTTAATTTCCGACACAATGACCACCAAATCATAACCAACTTTGAAAAGCTTTAAATTGCATTATCTTATTTCTATTACTTCCGCGAAAATTTGTAATCGTTAAAATGAATCACATTTAGGTCCGCGGTTATTGTATTTTTTTAATAGTTGAATGACAGTTTGAAAGCTATATTTAAAATGAAAGAAGTACTATGCATACATCCTGTAGCTGAAATGGCTGAATTGTAAATGTTTCCAACACGTCCATTACTGACACATGACAAGACACCATTATAATAATTGCTTCTGCAACTTTGAAAATTGTTTTTTAGGGGAGGGTCAGGTTATTTGTGCGTTTTAGCTACACGAATGCTGGGTCAAATGCCCAAAAGACTTTACGTCCCTAGATAACGATACGATTTTGCGTTCAACAGTCGACCTAATAAACGAGAATGGGTCCCTTTAACTTTAATGTGGATTATGTCATTCAAAAGTAGGATTTTGCATTACTATAATAATACAAATATGTAATATATTACAAATGCTTTCTAGTTAGATACTGATCGATCGGCACTTTTTATTTGGTCCACGTACGAAACTAAGTGTGCTGAAGAGATGGAGATGAACTCATTATATGAAATCTGACCCCATATGTCTTGGTAGAACTTTTGAAAAGGTCAATTAGTGAATAGGCATGTGACTATTCATGTTTAATATATAGATATATCATCGCTTCACATGACTTGCTATTAGTTGATAATACCGATATATACCACTTGGAGGTCATAGAGAAGGCATCCGCAGATTCTAATCCATAAACATCAAAAATTCATCTAAGTAGCTTCACATGATTTGTATTACATGTCATGTCATCAACCTTTTAATTTTTTGTTTCAAATCTACTGGATATTGATATATAATCTGTAAAATTTCGTATCCTCCCTTTATTAATTAACGATACTGGGTGGCGACTACATTAAAATCGCAACCGCCAGAGTAGAATTTAATTGCACCAGAAAGAGTTTGCATTAAAAAATACTTTTAGTAATTGACATATACATCGATTATAGCTGAGTCGGTTTTACCCTGTCAATTTGTAGGGCAACTTGGCTAGTCAGACAAGTTTCAATATATATCTGATACATACAATGTGCACCATGTTTTAATATGTGCTTCCTTTCCACTGTCGGTAGGACTACAGACCCAAACAGTGTTTTTCAATGACACACACTACTTTCATGAACAGATACAAACCAGAACGAGATTAACCAGAACAGAACGTGTGAAGTATGCTGATATTATAGTCTGTAGAGAGGGGTATATGACAAATTCTGTCCATTACAGTTGATGGTGTAACTGTATAAAAGACGTATTTATGTTTCATCAATAGCTCCTGCCTCATTCTTTCATCTCCAATCTCTGTGTTTATTTAGTAGAGATCTAGAATGGCCGCCCTTGGGTTTTCTCCTATAATCAGATCACAATAAAGACCCCGTGTTCGATCCATTGCCTTTTATATAATTATGATTTTCCAGTTGTCTAACACTACATTCCCAACTCTGAGATCTTGTGACATGGAAAATGTTAGCAATTCAGAGTTTGACAATAGATTGCATGTAATGTTTACCCAAGAGTGATAAATTAATGACTTCGGGAATGTAGGCCTCGGGATTAATTTATAGCAACAATTTTTAGTTGTTGCTCGTTTACAATTTTTTCTGTAGAGTCTATTAGTTGGTAATCTCATAATTATCTTTTTGGCTTGTTTTGGCTACTATTTCGGAAACATCTGTCGGTTTGACCGGTCGATCACCTGATACACGATCCTGTTAACTGGAGGGCAAGCAGACAAATACAATCGTTACCCATCATTGGAACAAAAAGGGGTAATATTTTGAAAGCTTTAAACAATAGGAATTTTTCAACGTAATGTATTCATGCGTTCTCTTATTATACGCCTGTTTTAAAGGAGCTAATGGGTAGCAACGCTTATACTAATGTAATATGAATGTGTATACCTGATTTGCATTTGTTTCCGTTTTTACTCTAATTTCAAAAATGTTATGTTCGGCGAAATACGCGAGACATCCCAATCGATGGGCGATTGCTACCGTCTGGTTATTCCAGTCTATATCAGAAGTGTTTGTTGCGCATGCTCCCCAGTTTAGATAATGATATCATGTCTGGCAAGGGACCATGCACAATACTTCTTTACTACAAAATTTGTGTAGAATCCGCCTCCAGGATATTTTAGCCTCGTTCTCCCAATACCTTGTTACAATTGATGCTAAGACGCACTATGGTACACGATTCGAGTACCAATTAAAAAAAAAACATTCTTTAACAACCTTGCTGCTTACTTACGACCACCTGATGATAATCAAATTGGTGTTGGATATGCCTTATAAATGTTATATCTTTCCTACTACATCCTGTCGTCTGTCATATTTCCTGCAACAGCCCAAATTGGAATTTTTGGAACTCCTATGGTAAAGAAAACAGAATACGAAATTCATTGTGTCTTAATCATGACTTACGCATTGCATAAAAATATCCCCGTCTTTGAGTCATGCATGTATACACATTTCGACACTCTACGGGTTAATTCGTGATTGCTGTTAATGCAAATCTGAACCGCTGAAACTTGACACTAATTCCACCTTTTATTAGCTCTTTATTCTAATATATTTATGTTTGTCATTAAATATAATTCAATGCTATTCGTGATGGGTTGAAAAGTAATGCACTTATTTCTACTTTTCTCTACCGTACTAGCCACGTTAGTCTTTGAAAATCATATTCCAATGTTTCTGTATACCGTAATATTATACTCTGCCGGCCTTTTACCAAATTGTACTCGTAGTCTAGCAGAATTACTATATTAATCACGGTCTGTATGCCTCATCACATATTTGAGTTGTGGATGCGATTTTGTTGCAATCAGTCTACTGATAGTGTTAATAGACTACATCCAATCTATTGTCGTGTCCACACAAGCTGGACAAATAGACGAAATAGAATTAATTCCTGTCTATAGGTTTAATACCTTGGCTTTTACAGAGATTGTTGTATCATATTCCGAAGGTATATTATGACCCATCTACACAAGAATGGTCCATCTACACGACGTACTGGATGCGGTTTAAAACTGATAAATGTGATCATTTTATCATGTGAACCAAGCAGATGTTTCACGTTATTGACTTCGTCGTGGACCTCTATATGGTCCTCCTGTACAACACCATATTAACTCACATTATGCTGACCATATTTTAGTCATGTGTTAACGTGTCTTTGGTAGCTTCTATAAAGCTTTGAGGAGAACTGCGGTATCATATTATAATTGTTTTAAATTGGGAATCATCGGTGATTGAATTCGCACGTTTCTCTGATATATTCCAGAGGGTTTGATATACATAGTGGGCATCGTCAATGAACTCAGCGATATTAATCCGTCTAGGTATAAATGGTTTATTCACTCACGGTGTTGCTAATAGACATAAGGAAGGGTTCATGACGTGAAAGTCTAGACTTTATTTGTCATTTATGATTGTTCATTGGACTTCAACACTGTCAATAATAATATATAAATAATGCAAACAACATGTATATGAAGTATGAGCCTTCGAAAAATAGCTGACAAAACATATCATGATTTTTATGCAACCATGTTTTGATATCAAAGATGCGTTGGTACTCTGTGTGGTCTTTGCATTGTTGCTAAAAAAAAAAATTTTGGATTTAACGCGAATACATCTATCAGGTTTCAATTTCATACAAAGCTACATAGTGTTTTATAGAGTTTTTGAAATATGTACCCCTATTTAACAAACCAACATTTACATTACTGATTGTACAGTACACTGTCTATGCATAGTATGTTTTGATCCTCAATAGAATACACTTGCCAAATGTGACCAATTTATCATCTGTGAACTAACGAACAATAGGACGTTAAACGCCATTACATTTTATTTCTATGAACTAACTTGCTGGGTAAGAAATTTCAGCTTATGCATGTCTTGACCGTTTATATTAAGGGCATGCAGCCTGATTACCATTTCTAATATATCTAACTTAATTTATTTTACTTTTGTAACTGAGGTAGGATGTGGTTGAAATAAATTTCAATTTCTTGGCTGTGAAATACTAGAAAATAGAGCTCCCAGAAAGTTCGGTCTTTTTAAAGTACAAAAATAAATAACATAATCCTGCAACGGAATATTAAATCTGTAAAAGTAAATAGACAGACGTACTTTAATCGAAGAGGGGTATTAAAGAAAGAAAGAAAGTAATATTTATAGGAACCAATTGTAATTGTTTTGTCTGGATATTGTGTAAGATGGCGTTAGATAACCTTTTAGATTAGTTCCTTAATATACCACATGTTCTTCTCCCACGAGATTGTTTTCGATCGAGATAATCGCAAACAATACTACAGAGACCGACAATCTGTGACACTAAATAACCACAAGGGAATATTGCCCAACGATACTCTTGTGGTAATTTGGATATTTATGACTTTAGTTTAAATTACTATATTGATGTCGGCCATTATTATATATGTGACAGAACTGGTAAAAAACACATTCCAAATATAATTTTAACACAGCTCTGTGCTTAATTTATATTTTGAATATGTTTAAATTATATTTGGAACGTGCATCGTTAACCAGGTCAATCACAGGTGTAATGACGACGGACACCAATATATTGTCCTTTACGTTTAATCTCAAAAGTCCTATTTGTTACAAAATGACAGATGCTATATGCTCCCTGCCATCTTGACATGTGAAAGTAATTTTAATATCAAATCAACCTGTCCTACCCACGGACATCTTGGTAGTATTCCTTATGTCATTATATGTAATTTTAAAATGTTGATGACATGTCTTATCCTACTTCTTTGTCTGATAAACTATACAGAGCGTTAAACCTGACATGGTGCATGATACGTTATAGCAAGACGCGCAATGAGATTCCTTTGTCTGTGGAAAGGTTTAAAAACCCAAAATGGAAACGGCGCTTTGACACGAGACTAGACGGAACGAGGGAGAACGTCTCCTAGCTTAGCGAGGACATGGCTCCCTCAATACATGTTAGTTATGGAGTATTTAAGTGTTGTACATAATATGTTTAGAAGAAGAATAAATGTATTAACTGGTATTTAACTACTTTTGTAATCAAGAACCTGATTTAAAGCAATACTGTCACATATTGTCGATAGGTAACAATACCTTTGTGATTGATATCGGTATCAGTATAATATTGTCGCTTGTATTTCAAAAGTTCTATTGCCGATCGGTAACGGCAATTCTGTGCTTGCTATCGTTACTTGTATATTGTTTGGTGTATTTCAAAAGTTAGATAGTCGGTAGGATTACGATTGCTAACGTTACCTGGCTATTGCATAGTTTATTTTCAAAAGTTATATTGTCGATAGGTAACGATAATTAATTGCTGTCGTTATCTGTTTATTGCCTATAGCTGTATTGTCGATAGGTTAGGTAGTTTCGTGCTTGCTTTTATATTATCGGTATTGTCTAACATATAGTTTCATTATTGTCGCCTATTACGTCTTAGACCGATCGTTACAGATTAGGTAAATGTTTCATGATTCATATTGTTTATTAACAGCGTGTTTGTGTGTGCGCCGGTGGTTTGGGATTCTTTCTGTGGGTCTCGCAACCTGTCTTTATCTTTTGAACAAGATACACGAAGCCAAATAACGCTTAAACTCATAAAGACAATGTATTTATAAAGCACGCTATTTAGAAATGTCATTTTCATTGAACTAAACTCTTGTAGTAGTAGTAGATCATGGTTTATCGTCTGCTTCCAAAGTACGTAGATAACTAAATCCTCGGTTTGGCTTTGTTAAGGTATGTATAGCAAGTCGACAGATTAACATGTAATCCTTATGTTTATGTATTGGCATTTATCAATATATATCGGTTCTAAATTCAGAAATAAATTGTTATGTCTCCCGTTTGACTAATATATGGAGATAATTTGTTTGTAAGTCGTAGAAGATAAATGGCATGTGTCGAGCATGCCCACACATTATAATGAGGCAATGTATATTTATTTTCTTCCCCAGTTGATTTCGTGCCATTTTCTGATTGAGACGAATAGTACATACTAATAAATAAGGCCGGGAATGAAGATTTACTAAGAGACTGTCATACTCACTGACAGTGACAGGAAGCACTCAAACAATGATTTAATAATAAACCATAGTTGAGCATCCGGGGATCCATATACATGTGGAAGCTCTTCGATTTGGATCATACACCATAATCATTTGATGTGCTTTTTGTGAATACAACTAAAAGCATCTTAAGAAAAAAATAATGCTGGCGTGACTGTCCCGTCTACATTAAACATATATACTAAGTCCGAACAACTCGAAACTTACCATGCACGTTTCTTGGACAATATTTTTTTTTATTTTTGACATTATGTAACTAATGATGGCGGCGATAATGCCATGTTCTGTCCCTTGTCCATAAATGACCTTTCTTCACATGCCTATTGTAATTTTCAATTATACATATTGATATGCCAGCACTTAAATCATCGTATATCAATGATCTTTGATTTCACTTTGACTGACTTTTAACGTACCCAAATTTACGACAGGGAACTAAACCAAGACGAAACCTGACATAATGTTATGGGATGTTAAGGATATACGAGTTGATATTAATGCATCAGATCGAATTAAAACTGTTAACACAATAAAATCAAGGTACGCAAATTAATCCGAAGGAAGTTGGATCACAAACTGGCACGATTTTATTTTGGGATTGATGTTTTAGAGCAGGCATTATGACTACAACTTTACTTCAAAAATTTGGGGTTTTGGGAGCTATTTTTGTTTTATCTGGTACGTATTTAAGCCTATATTAGTATGTACAAGCAGAGAGCATGGCCATATAATCGTTATCATGCAGGAAGTCATGAAGTAACACGATCAAGATAAACCTTTAATCAAAACACCAACTGTCGACTGTAACTGTTGTTGCCATTTGTTGGGATTGTGTGGTATTTGTTCTTTATACTAATGAGTTAATATCTATGGCTTTAAAGAGTAGCAGAAATAGTGAGTAGAAAGTGCAGAATTCGTACAAGATAGCCTCGGGATAAACAAAACAAATATCAACTATTCCACTTAGTAGTTTAATCATACGGTTCAAAACGCCATTGTGATTATATACACAAAGAAAACTCACCCGTTTCATCAATGGATAATTGCAAATACAATTTGAGAGAGAGGAAAAGAAAGAGAGATAGAGAAACTAGGTCATTTCGGGACTAACACATGATGTTTTTTTATTTTAATTATTTAGCAGTTTGAGGAAACCTACGAGGTTTGAAGGCGACCTCACTCCTTGTCACGTTCAACCGTGGAATTGAAACCACGCTAGTTAACTCAATGACATACCATATAATACAGCGCCACGTGCTAACTATTCGCCCCCCCCCCCCTACCCTTTGAGATATACGCTTTAATTTTAATTTTACAATTCTGAATGTACCAATATCGTATCGATTACGGCGCATCATGCTTGTCTTCAATAAATTTTAACACTGGTGAACATCTGATTTCCATCCCATTCTAAAAAAGAATAGCACACTTTCTATTTTACCCAGCAGTCACTACCCCTGACAAAAGGATTCTCGGCTTACAGTGTATTCAAGTAATGCACGATTGGCAGTCTAATTAAATATTATATAGTATCGGATTAACAGATTATTATGACTGGCATGTTCTGTATGGTATTACGTAATCAAATATCATCTAACAGAAATAGTTGCTAATTGGGAGCCAGTAATTACGAGAGTTAATGCTAATTACATGATTAGATAAGCTAACATAATGATACAAATTTGGGTGTTATGTTGCGAATTTTTATAATATTATACATCATTAATAACATTATCAATATTGTCAATGTGGAGTAGGGTTATATGTACAGTCATTTGAAGAGTATTAATGTGTATATTTATAATTAATAACTCTAAATTTTAATATTGGTGTACTTGAGAGTGGGAAAAGCCACGTCGGTGCACATTATTTTTTTTAATTTAAAATTAATCACACAACTCAACCTTAAAGGACAATATTGTTGTCAGTCATTATCACATATGTAATAGAACTTGTTAAAACAGAAAAGTCCGTGCATTACCATGTTTTTATAAGGCATAGAAGGAATAAAAACAAGGGAATTTGCTTTTATCTAATGACATTCAATTACTTTATTGATTTGTCAGATATCCCCTTACAGTCCCATATAACAACTTTTGGTCTTCCAAGTAGTTATTAGTCAGCAGAAATTCGGCCGGGTATCTGTTATCACTCGTCAATTCAGACAGTTATATAGAGGAAAAACGGGTGTTTTCCTTTCGCGTTAGTCACTTCCGATTCATGACACCTGTATTACTCATCTATAGTAGCAATGATCTCTGTATTAAAATTATATTTGGAATACATGAATGTGATAATGACTGTAACCAATATTGTCCTTTAAGTGGGTGTCGAGCGAGTACAATAAATGCACGATCAGTTGCATAAATATGTAACTCACAGTGCACATTTGTATTTTGTATTGGGGATTTACGGTGATCCAGTGAATAAAACCCTAGCTAATTAACCAGGTGGCCCGGGGTTCCATCCCGAGGTAGGTCGAGAAATTTACCAGGAATTTGTCCATTGTGATTATTACTGCCAGTGGTACGTACGGATGAAATGAAAGAACAAGGCCCCGTTCACTATAACACACAGTATGGCGTACGCCCATTATAGCAGTACGAAGTACGAACTACAAACACAGCTTCGTACTTCGTTTTAGACAGATTTCCGTTTCCGCCAAAATTCGAAGTGTGCGAAGTACGATATTTAGCTCCACGGTTGTTCACCCGAAACAAGGAATAACAGTTTAGTTTAGTTAAATAACAGGTATCAAATCAAATCAAATTTTAGTCCTCAAGAAATTAATTGCAATGTGTTTCTTATCGCCGACTGCTGAAAACAGTTTTCACAACCCCAGAAACTCATTGCAATGTGTTTCTTATCGCCGACTGCCGAAAAAAAAATTCACAACCTGAAAATTTGCCCAAAATGAGAACGCTTACCGACCACTTTGACGCTGATCAATCTTCTTCTGAATTCAAAATTGTAAATGTTCAAACTTTCTATAAAATCGCAAAAATATACGAATATTTCATCCACAAATCAGCAATAAATTCACGATGTCGTACTTCGTTTTTAACCACGAACTTTTCCCAATTTCTTCGTAGAAAATTGACGAAACGGACGTCGCTTATTCCAAAAACATTACATGAAGTGATGATGTCAGCACATAAATACTCCGTAGTTCGTACTGTCTCGGGAACCTTACTATTAGCTTAGTCGGTGCCGAAAAGTAGGAAATGAAATGGGGTTTAATGTACTACTGTTTGCTCCGAACTAGGTTAATGTAAACAGGCATTCGCCATACAATGTGCTATGAGGGAAAGTTTACTCAGGCAATGGCACTGCGATCTATCGCTTATTTCAAATTCCAACTGCCAAAGGATCATTTACGTGCACGCCGATGTGTACAGGGGACGTCAGTTTTTCGTCCCATCCGAACGACTAGACAGGCATTTGTCCTGCATCTGGATGTACTTTCTCGGCCAATAAAGGGATTGAACTAGCGAGCCGGCGTCCTATCAAAAGTAGGGCGTTAAAACCAATTTCATTTATTTCCTTTGATATTTTGTAATATTCAATCTTAACATGCGTACATATAATTATGTTTGCATTCACTGGGTTGCAGTGACTAAATGTTAGGGGACTGTTGCCCTAATTATATTTGTATGAATGATTTCGGACACCACGTCACCCCACCCCTGGTTTTGCCCCCACCCGTCCGGAAGTAATTTATTAGTTAACCAGACCCTGAAGAATATCGACTAAAAGCTATGGCACCTACATGGCGACCATCGTATCACATACAGTTTGCTCCGTATTGCACAAACAGCGAAGCATAAATCTTGTTATAAGACTTAGGTAGCTTGACTAATTTTATTTAAAACAATAAATTTTACTTCACTGCGCAATTTTCTATCCCGTTGCCACAACCTGGCCAGTGGAAATGTATTGTGGTTTATTAGATTATCCATAAGATTCCCGTTTACATGACGGAAATATAGATTGATTTTCAATTGCCTACTATTTTATAAACAAAACGAGTGTTATTGTCAATACTCCTAAAACATCACATCTAGAGAAATAGTTTTTAGTTGATTTTAGAATAAATACCAATTTAAACCACCAGTAGCAGTGCCATGTTTTGACTTCGTTAGTCATACAAACCTTTTTTATAGTAACAAAAGCGATTGCTCGCCACATAAGCTTTGTGGTCTGGTTTGCTGTGACTACTGCGGTTTTACCATAGCTTTAATCCAGTTACTAATGGTAGCTTTCAATACCCACGAGAAGTATTTGCGATAATCCTGACCATTACGCATGTGGGTTGGGTTTTTTTAAACTTAGAGAGCGATGAGTTTTAAACAAGATCAGATAGATCAAACATCTTTTAGTTGCCTCATCTGTTGCAGTATAATAATCTGGATTTCAAGTAGCTAAGTCTCTAACTCAATATCATCAAAAGAATTCTCAACTTTGAAACCACGAATTATTTGTCAATTCAAATCAACATTGATGCTGTGATCTTACCGGGAAAGATGGTCTTCTGATATCCAATATTTAAGACAAAATAAACATTTTACCATTGGTACACGAATCGTGTACCATAATGCGTTTCAGTCCAAGTTCTAGCAAGAGACCCGTGGAACGAGCTAAACACATTGCACCAACTTAAACAGTGTCTGTTGGCTGGAATAACCTGACGTTAACAATTTGAATTCGATTGAGACTGCTGATATTTCGTGGAACATAACTGGTTTGAAATTAGAGTAAAAACGGAAACTATTGAATGTAAATCCTTCCGACATTCGCGCATTTCAGTCCACGACTTCAAGGATTATGGCCCCTGATTGTACGAAAAATCACGTTTTCTGTTTAGCTTGTTCATTGTCTATTATCTCTTGCAAAAATTGCGCGCATCTGGCATGGTAACCGCTGGCAATCTTCATCACAACTTTATCTGATACTATTTCTCATTTGAGTTTACATAACTAACAATTGTACTCAATATTTATTAGTGAGATTTGGTGCTGAGTTCGCAAACATATACTTTTGCTCGTTGAAATCTGGTCTTGTGGTAACCTATTACCCAAAGGCTACGGCGATTCGCTCTTTTTTAATATGCTGCACGGTAAATGGTATTGTTACTATTTCTAGAACACCCGATTTAACTTCATTTTCTCTTTTTTAACGCAATACTTAAAAAGGTGGAAAATTAATAAAATGGTAAACAGATTTTAATAACATAATTATTCACATTTATTTGCATAAATATTTAATAGGAAATATCTTTTTTTTTACCTTAGAAATTTGAAACTTTTGATTAAATGACAACCCATAATGCTACGTTCGCCAATATTAAGTTATTTGCATTTGTTTTCCACGCATGCTGTTTATTTAATTTATATCAAAATCAAATCATTTTTGACACAATAATTTAACACGAAAATAGATTCACATATAATGTACAAATATTTGCATAAGTTTATTTCAATTAGAAAGAAGAAACCGATAAATTTGTATTTGATTAGATACAAGGTTTTGATTGCTGGATTTGTTAATGGGTTGTTAAAAACATTGATTTGTAGATTTATTTCAAGTGCGATCATGTTATTGTGACAAATGATACAAACGATGTGTTTTTTCCCGGGAATTATCAGGTCGATCGATACTCTAACTGGTTGCACAATTAGAAGTAAAAATAGAATGAATGATTGTTAATGCCCCAATAAACCGTGGGTATTTGAAATTAACTTGATAGTTTAATGATGAGAGGGACCACAGCGAAATCGGACGTCAATCGATCACGGCCTGGAACGACGTTACGACTTTCACAGTTCTTCCATAGCTTGTAAAATATACAGAAAATGGTTTTGCTTAATACCCCTTATCAAAGGTAAAATAACTGAAATTGGGTTTAAGGTTCCATTTTTCTACTCCAACAGGCTTTGCTGCCCGTGCTTTTCATTGAATTTAAAGGGTTCCGGCAAAAAAGAACTTCCCCGGCCAACACTGGAATCGAACCCGTGACATTTTGTTTAGTGAGTGTGAGAGTCATGGCCACACTGTCTCCTTCTAATGAACAGCACCATGACACCAGCTGTTGCAGAACTACGCCTGAACGAAATTTGTTGTATGTACATGTATTAACATATTGGAATGTGTTGGTTTTTTTTTTAAATTACTAGCATGGCGTATAATAATTAGAATAACTGAAATGTGTTTTATGAATACGTTATTGACATATCCAATTATCAGCTACTCGTGAAATACTTAGTTCACTTACATTTAAATTAATGTAAAGTAACTTGCTAATGGCTTCTAGTGACATTTTGAAGAGAAATGAAATAAAAATGGGGTTTAACGTCCTACTGTTAATCTGTTATGCACCTAACCTGGGCTAATGGAAGACGGGCATACGTCATACAGTGTGCTATAAGGGAAATTTTGCCCGGGCAGTGGTGCTACGGCCTTCTCTTATATCGAATTCCAGCTGTAGAGGGATCGTTTACTTGCACGCCAATGTGTACACGGTACCTCGGTTTTTCGTCCCATCCGAACGACTAGACAGCTGTCCTTCTCGGCCCTTCGTTCTGCATCACTGACAAGGGGAAACCACGCCGAAAAAATCGAGATAAACTTTTTCAGTCAATGCAGGGATCAGACACTCGACCTCCAGGCTAGCGAGCCAGCGCCTTACCCACTTAGAGATGTATAAGAGATGTGACGAGAGATGTATACAATACGGTTTATGAAAACTTCAAACTTAAATGTGAATTTTATTAGTATGTGCAAAGTAGTATCTTCTCTTAAAAGACATGATTATTCTGCCTCGCGCATGACCCGCATCAGTACATAATAAGCTTAAGCTAAATTGTTTGGAGCACAGTCGTAGTATGTGGTGGAATCATTCTTGATAAAAATGCACAACGATCTTAGAGAACAGGCCAAGCAAGTTTTGGTCGCAGTTTTGGAGTTGCTTTTGGAGAAAATAAACGATAGGGATGCGGTATCAAATACATTTCAATAGTTCTGCCGATATAGATCTGTCCAGCCTCGTGTGTTTTCTCCGGGTCCTCCCACTGCTAAAAATACGAATTATTGATATAGACATTTATTTGTCTATGAATTTGTTTATTTCACTTATATGCATACAAACGAATATACGTCAGGTTCAAAACGTATTAACCCCATCTTTATAAGTTTTTTGACAGACATGTTCGATGTTATGTGCTAGGATTTCAAAAGTCGTAGCGGTATGCAAGAAACTAACGAACTAGAATCAAACTGCTACCAAATAAGTCCTCCCGACATTAAATCTGCCAACGTGCTTGGTATCTAATACTATATATTTGTGAAACAATGGTCATCACGTATTGTTGTACCTTTGATATGGCTACGAGTAATATTGATATCCAAATGGCTATTTTCGATCCCTTCTCAACTGGACGGACATCATGTGGTGTCCATGTGATTTTCATTGGTCAAGCAATCGTTGAACAGTTAATATACGGTTATATAGAGAATCTCCTATGAGTGTTTTTTGATATCAAAAAATATCAACACAAGTTGATAAAGGAAAAAAAAAACGAGGCTCTGCCGAGTTTTTTTACTTTATCAACGAGTGTTGATATTTTTTGGTATCAAAAAACACGAGTTGGAGATTTTATTTATCACCCAATCCTTTCTTACATGCACAAATAAATAAATATAATTCTTTGGTATAGATTTCACATTTATAGAACCTAATTTAATTACAGCGTAGTGATACATTATTTTTTGAAAGCAGTTTAGCTATTGTATAGTCCTATATGCTGACCCAGTTTTTTCCTTCAAGGTCAATTAAATAAAAGCAGTTTCCTTTTTTTTTATAAAAAAGTCACTCTTTACTTAAACAAAGTGGTTTCTTTAAAATAAAAGAAAGTAGTTCCTTTTTGATTGACCAATCAAATTTATGTAAAGCGATATCACCACTGTGTATATATCACAGTAGATTATGTAATTTATCACACAAGCAATATCTACTGTCAAATGTATTATTGGGTGATAAAATTGGTTCAACCTAGACTTTCTAGACAGTCTCAACACACTTTCGATACCCTTTCTGTCTGTTGGCAGTACCATACATCATAACCAGTGAAGCGTATACCGTGGTTTGGAATACCATATACATGTAGGCTGAAATGTCTGGAAGCCGGGAGGAGACCACTCACCCTCCCCAAATTCATAAGTACATGTATTTGATGTTTTGACGTCCAACCGGGCTTTGTTCAAAATCGGTGGTCACCATGTCCCTGAACTGTCTGTGTGTTTTGGTCAAGCGAATGGCGAATTGCTTGTCATATTAATTGTCTACTTCTATATTTCTGTCTGTATATCTGGTAAAATCTTTACAGCTCTATCTGATATCCAAACGTTTCCTATAGTGTAGTTTTCATATAATTTACTGTTTTCGAAAACAAACCTAAATACGTTTAACACAACTCTCAATATTTGTAACAATACTTTAATGATTCAGCTAACTGTTGATTCCGTTATTTATAGGCTTTTTGCATGCAAAATTGATATATTATTTACCCCTGCTTGCATGTTAAGAAGTTCAGTTCTTCATGATACGTATGTTTCACTTACCGTGAAAATTGAAATATTGTTTTACTTTGTGTTGTACTGCATGTCTTGTGTAAGATAAATAGGACTAGGTGTGGGGGAGAATCTAAAACTAATCTCTAAGACTCTAATTCACATACCCCTGTGATATATGATTTACTAAATAAGACATGAACTATTGGAATTTCTTAATTAACTGTCGGTTGTTAACGCGTACAGTAAACATGTTCTGTCTATAACCTGGATGGTTACAAACCAGGTTTTTATGAGTAATATATGATGATAGGTAAATCTCAACAGAATACTCCAAGCCGTAAGGTCAGAGTTTTGAGATTCGGTTGTGGCTTTCGACTAGATCTTTCGCAAGGTGAAAATTAAAACGGTTATTTCTTCATTATCGGGAAAAGCAAAGCAATTTTATTTCAGGGTTTCTTGGTCTAGACCCTGTACTAAAAATGTTGTTAGTTCCCCAACCGAGACAGAACCTTATTATTATGATGGCCCCACTTTTCCGGAAAATGCAGATAGACCCCTTTTAAGTTCATGTCGTGACTCCACATTGAAGATATAAGCTCGTGACGAAATTCGATAATGTGGAGGGTTAGTCACAAAGTTGTCGATTTGGTGAATTTCACCATTTTCGTTAGTGACATAGGTGAAAAAATGTCGGACATTATATGTGCGCCCTTCACAGTTGGTGCTGTGCTGTATTATGGATAACACAATATTAAATAAATACAAAGAAACACAATAAAGCACTTTCGGGTGTCAAAAATCTATAATATTTGTCATCCAAAATGTACATTTACATCGATATAATGTGTTATACCGGAAGCTTTCAACACATTTCCGGCAGTGTCAAGAAATATTCTAGTGTTGTAAAATATCTTCAGGTCTTTCTGACAATATAAATATTTACATAACACTTGTTTATAGGTGTCGATAGATATACACCAAATAAGCTTTTATTTATTTCGCTTCTTTAAAAACAGATTTTCTAAAACACACATTAACTTGCAATGTTGAACTACAAACCGGGTACATATCATTTGTCTGGAATAATTTACTGTTTTACGTATTGGGTGTTTTGGGAACCTTTATATTTTGTCAATATTATTATTATTTCGCTTCTTACGGAATGCACAAGAACCTAGACATAATTTCTAGAACATACATTATATTAGAATGTTCGTTCAACTACAAACGTGAAAATATCAATTACCTTGAATTATTTACGAGTTTACGGATGGGGTGTCTTTTGGGAACATTTATATTTTGGCATTAAATAAGCTTCGTGTCTTGCCATAATGCATAAAATTAGTATTGTAGATGCAAATTAAAAAACTTGAAAAACCTTAGCACTTTGCAGTGTTGCTTGCGTTTCATATCTGTTTTGTACATTTTATACTGTTCACCAACTATACGATTTAATTTCTTTTCTCCATAATAGTTTTAAACGTTCTGTTTCTATTTAATAGAGATTGGCATTAATACGATATATCGTGATGTATGGGATGTTTAAATGTTGAATTAACTGCAGGCAGCATGGTACAGATTGCTGTAAATGATCAGGCTTTCGTTTAATGATGAATAGATTGGCTCAAAATACGGTTAATTCTAATATATGATTTAACTAATTGTATTATATCTTAATAATTGGACATAAAGTAGAAAACTAGGGATTTAACTACAGAGGAGAATTCTAAATAAATTTAAATTAATGTTTAATAACAAGTTTACATGAATATGTGACCACAGTTATTTTTGTATTCACAAATTAAAACAAAAAGTGTTTTGTTTTTTTGAAAAGATGAGTAATAAACTTCAAGCCAGGGAAATTGTTCGACATCAGGAATTACAGCTTTCGATAAATCAAGATGTGCCCGCGCTTTCTAGACCCCACTTCTCAAAATTTAAATGATTCGGTTAGTAGCAACTGCTGTTTAACAATAACCAATACCAGATGTATACATTTAAATCTGTATTTAGATTTAGTTAATTGTTCCTGATTAGGGGTGTTTAAATAGTTCATAAATATTAAAGTTTTAAAATAAACCTACACCCCATCATGTTACGGTTACCGTTATCCACAAGTTATCTTGCTCAGATACCACCAAGTGATTTAGTTGTCAAATATATTCTAAATTTTACATGGGTTTTTCTTTTAAAACTTGTTTCAAAGTGCATAGATCAATTATGCAATTATAATGAAGTGCAATTTTCCTGTTTGTGGGGGATCATTCTAATTTATTTTGGAAAGCGGTGGACATTAAATGTTATGTGTTAAGCGATAGAAATGCAGAATCTCGCTGACTTTTATTATCTTAACGATGGAACCCATTTTTTACCTTTCTCTCTTTAAGACATTATTTTCCAAGTTTTTATCTCTTTTTGTAAATACCACAAGATAACCCAGCTATAATAAACCCATAATAAACACACCTTACAGGAAGCATAAGTCAGCCAGTGTGCTGTGCGCATTTATTACAAGGAGCAAAAAAGTGAATTGAAAATGTTTGTAAATTTTACGACGCAAAACGAATTGTTAACTCCGGAAAAGAAATAAGGGGTTAGTAAAATATTCACAAAAAATGTAGATGTCTGAACAGTTTTTCTCAAATATTTTGCCCCATTGGCATGTTGGGCTATCCAAATTTAAAGTAGCTTAAGAAAAAACATTTAATTTCTCGCCGTACTTATCATTGTACAATCTGTATCTCTAATGTTTATTCTCTATTCTCCAATTAAAACCCATAGACTTCAGTCTAAACGATCAACATAAATGGCTATAAGTTCATAAGAGAGAGAGTGGGAGAGAGAGAGAGAGAGAGAGAGAGAGAGAGAGATGCGGTATAACTATTAAACACAACCGACAAAAGGGGAATAATTGGTGGTATGTCGTATTTTTAATATTGTCTTTTGATATTTACGGACTTCCCTTTAAGATAGCTAGAAGTATTAGTCTGTCCGTGCACAATTTCCACTTCTTCGCATTGCACATACCCTTCAAAATAAATAAAGGAACTCCATTGTTTCTAAACTATGTACCTAAAAGGAGATATATATTTTGTAAGTGATAAATCAAATAATTTCCTATCCATTTTTTACGCCTACACCTTTTGCAGTAGTATATAAATAAAATCGTCGCGCCTGTTCGTCCATCCTCAATTATTGTATACGCTGTGTTACTCAATAAGTCCCAAGAAGAAACCTTTTTGAAATTCGGGGTTTCGTAACAAACCATATTTTACATTTACAGAATTATAACCTCGGTACCAAAAATTAAACGAGTCATCGATGTGATATTTTTATAACAGATTTGTTTCGAACTTGCTCGAATAAAAGTAAGTCAATAAAATGTATTCTACAAGTTTGAGCTGAGATTATTTTGTTTTCAAACATGTCAGAATTATATCGAACTGTAGAGCTGTCCCACAATTTCATGCGCCTGTATCTACAAACTTAGCGACAGTTTGGATTTTCAATTATAACAATGTTGTCTGATAATAATAAATTATGATTTAGAGCAGTATTCGATAATTTTACGTGTAACAGTTCAATTATCTGCGTATTTACTGTAGCTTATGACTGGATATCTTGTACAGGCAATAGTGATAAAGTAAGACTAATTGCTTCAATGTGTTTTTACAGGGAGATTATACGATACCTATGCTGGTTGCATGTTGTAATTGTTGTCTTGAGTTTCTGAACAGATGTAACACGTTACACCTCATTACATTTACAGACATGTTATCTGCGAATCTGTTATTGTTTCGCATTTAACTCATAAACCCAGTTACATCTGAATAGCGATTGGAATCTTTTTTCTAACGATGGCGTAATGAACACAACACCACTGTTGGGGCCAGGTATGTTTATATCTGAGAACTTTGTTTTGGGTGGACGTGGGGAATAGTTTATGTCTGAATAGATATAAACATAGATATTAAAAGCTTTTGAACTTGACTACATACCAGTTGTGACCAATGTCAAACTGTGGCAGTCTACGGCACAAGTCTTTATATCAATCAACTACGAGTAGGTTGGGGACCAGGATCTGTTCTTCACTAGGATCTGACTTTTAGTGGACATAAAATCAACGATGCACTTACTATACAAGACACATGTAAATCCACGAACGACAATAGAGAGACCCATTAAAATATTGATATAATTTGTTGTTTTTTATAATTCTAAAACCATTTAAAGCATCTTATCCTTTTTTTAAAGAGATTATCCTGATTTTAACAGAGTCTCACAAATAAAAGTCCGAGTACGTACGAAATTTAAGCGCCAAACTATTGAGAAATTGTGTATTTACTTCGTCTCAATTATCGCCTTATAATATTGAGTTGTTTGGACGTGGACGTCACAAATACTGATCCGGACACGTTACCCTTTAAAGATTTCGGGTCAATTATTTCGTTGGGTGACCTGATAAACGATTCCCGTTCCTTTAGATATCTATCGAGTGAATGACCCATGACCTGTACTTGATAATGGAAGTTTATTTTCACCTGGGTTTGTCAAGACACCTCATAATACAGCCTGGGACACTGGTCTCCATTTCCAGATGAAGACTGGCGGGTTTAAGTTGTTTGAAAACGTATCACAAGCGGTTTTAGTCTCCAACATGTTATCGGAATTGGCCCTTTATGGGAACATATCATCGTGTGAACTATAATTTTATGGAATACCAGTCCATAAGAGGTTTAACTCCATTCAGTAGGCCTTTGCACAAACATAATACCCCTAACTAAAAGTTCCAAGCATGCCAATGACAGTTATTGCAAACGACGACCAGTGACTTTAACATAGAACATTTTAGTGAAGCATTCACATCCATGTATATAATAGTGTTACGGATTTGTATGTCGATGTTAACATGAGTGAATAATTGAAAACATGTCTGACATTACCTTTGGCGGTTCAAACAGCTGACTATGTTAGATATATGACACAAATTAGATTGTAAAACAGTTCACTGTTACATTTACACATACGAGCATTATATAGCGTCAAACAACTTCTGTTTATAGTTATTGGAATAAATTAAGCTACTCGATGACCATTAAACATACATGGGATTATTGAAGGAGCCACAGAAGATGTCATTGTAAAAATCAAGGGGCAGCTAGCATTTAAATTAGTTTTTTCCTTTACTACTGCTTATCCACAAGATGATAATCAAAACACAGAATAATGTTTCTGGTGTAAAATGTATTTTATCGTTCGGTTTGGGTTGATATATTTTCTACAAAACAAGATTTGTAGGCCGAAGGTATCTGATGAAAATCTGAATGCCTATTTCTTAATATTGATTCGTCTATTCATTTCAATTATTTTCTAGTCCTTGGCGATCATACATACACCAAAATGATTTTAAGAGATCAAAAAAGAAAACCGGCGACTTGGAATAATCTAGGCAATCAGCCATATTCAAGTAAAGAGCTAAAGTCTGAAAGAATTCGGTTCCAGAATTTCTAATTCTTGATAACTTTAAATACCTCGGGTTTAGAATGGCATGTGCATAGGATCAGAATGGAATTCACGAAATTCTAATATAAAGGGTCTTACAAATAAATTCCGAAATAGGGAGACGTTGGTCTTCCAACATACATATTTATCAAACGCATTCCTCTAGGAATCTCTTGTATAGTAAAGAACATGAAGACGACAGGCGATCAACACAACTAGTTTCAATGAGGTCGGTTTTGACAGTTAAGTACTGATTGCCGTCATCGCATCAACTGTTCATAATTTTTCTGTCATTTTGAATGTGATGGGGTTGAATTAAGATTTAGAATCAGGAATGAGATTAAGGTTGTTCATTAATGCAATCGCTTAGCGATTCAGGATATTTGCACTGCGGGACTTTTAATGGAATGACGTGCAAGTACATCTTGAGAAAAATAATATCTATAAAGGATGAATGACACGACAGGGAACTTGAACTGTATGACACTCAATCGATTTCTAAGAAGATAAATTTAACTAAAAACATCTGTGCTTCCAATTTATACTACTAACATGACGTATTGCAACTTCCTAATGCGCGTAGTTCCCCAAGGAAGGGTCTGTTCTTCCCTATTAGTATTTATAAGCTGTAATATGAAAATACCACCCTATTGCCAACGGGGGGAGCCGCAACAAAAAAAAATCGAATTCGCAATCCCAAATATTTCGCCAATAATAATTATTTCTTAGGAGTGTTCTTAGCTGGCCACATCCTCAGCCCCTCCAAAAAATATGTAGCCACCCCCACCCTAATTTTATAACCTGGCTACGGGCCCGATCGACACCTGCTCTAAGGCTATTTTGGAATCCGCGTCTTCTGTTTTCACGTCGATTCTGTTTACACGCCCACGTGGAAATATGGTCGCATATTTGTATTGCCGTCGCGCCCGCCCGTCTGTCGTCCACAATTTATCGTGTATACCCTAAAGACTACATTTAACATCTGATTGTTTTGAAATTGATATAATGTTGTTTAACTTTTTGAGGTGATAAATTCTATTTAAAATATATAATTGCATTAATTTCTCCTTGAGACATACATAGCCCTTGTTTCATTTTATTGAACCTTGTGAACGCTCTAACGACCATGAGATCTGTATGAAATTTATGTGCATCCTATAAATAAGTGAAACGAAGAAGGCTATTAAATTTACGTTCATTATGTCTGAAGTTATGGCTTTTGTTTCACTTTGTCAAACCCCGTGAACGCTCTAACTTAATTTATTATCCGACCTATGTGATATTTATGTGCATGATTTAAATTAGTAAAACGAAAAAGCCTATTTAATTTCAGCAATTCCCATTAGAGTTATGGTCCTTGTTTCCTCGTTGAACCCCAGGAACGCTCTAACGACAAAAGTTCCAACTTGTACAATATAGATCCGTTTTGATATTTGATATTTCCAAATCTCGTCATTTAAAATGATTTAAGGTGTGTTTAGCCTAATGTTGTCGTATCTGTGACATTGAAAATGTCGGCTATAATTTCGAAAATAATATTCTTGACCAATGATGAATGGGTGAAATTTTCCCAGGAAAGGGGCGCTACGACTTACTCTTTCTTCGAATTCCAACCGTCAAAGGTATATTTTCGTGCATGCCACTGTGTAAACGGGACCTCGGTTTTTCGCCTTGTCCGACCATACTTTTGAATCTGAGTCTTTCGATGACAAATTATTGTGGTATTGACCCCATTGTTGAATTCGACATATCAGTGTTTTTAAAACTGTTTTACATTAAGCAGGATATGCTTACTCATTGAAAAACGTCAGGTGCATGGTTAGCAACATCTGTATTACCACCCGTGATGTAGGTCATAATATACTACTAAGTTGGATTACTCTAATACTTTATTTCGACTTCGGTTTTGGGAATAGTATCAGAAACAAGACGTTGTACAACAACAACCATCAATAACCACGTGACCTGTGTCAGTTGAGCAAACGTTAAATCTGATTTCGATCCAGTTCCAGTTATAATTGACACGTACAATTAATTTACATGTAGATTTAAATTTAGCCTGTCTATTTTGTTTCCTTAGTTTCGGTTTGTTATTTAATTATACAAACACTGTGTAAATATATCTGCTAATTTAGAAAATAAGCCTATATATTACCATAATATAAGAATACTAAAGGAATAAATAGCCAAACATTAGATTTAAAATCTATACATGATCCATAAGGATTTTATTCAGACTATGAATAAAGTTACGATTCCTGCTGTTTGGCTTTAAAATTGGTTTTGCGACACGTCACATCTGAAAAAATTGACAAAAAATACATGTTCTGTGAATGGAAACGTTAACAGGGTAAAATAAAATCTCAGAATTACTCACGGTTAGCTCTTGAAGTTGACAAATGATGCCAACCAAAGCCCCCCCCCCTCCTCCAGCCAAACACATATCATATTCCCACCCCACGGAGTCCATGTAGTACATGTCGCTCTTCATATATAGCATCTGCCATTAATTTGATCAATGGTAGAATATTTGAAGTATTATAAGTGCCCTGAACTCTTCAATGGGTAGAACTAACAGGGAAAATGTGATAAAGTTTGATCGAGACATATGAGAACAGATGTAGATTCATGTTAACGTCATGTTAAGTAGTTGTTTTTTTTATTACCGTGTAGGTGGTTATCTTAAACATCATCACGTTCTACCAAAAGGTAACAAGTCGAGGGAAAACTAATGCTAATAGCTTTCAATCAAGATGGACTTCCAGCAGTTTTACCATATCTTATCTACATGTACCTCTATTATTGGCAAACAGTAGGTTAAAGTTATATTGGAGATTCCGATTTCCCCCATACTAATGGTCAGTGTACTTTCATTTTTGAACGTTTTATCTTCTTGGAACTCAGAAATTATCTAAGATTGCTCTGTAATTGGTTGGCGGTTGTCGTATTTGATATAGATTTGATCAACGGTTAATTGAAGTTAATCAGTGGATATTAAATTTAACTAATATCGACCATGATGTTATTATGCCTTATCTAAGAATGTAGGTCATGGTAATATTGTGTACGATTTGACTATATAAAGCTGATGTTGTCGAGCTGCCATCAGTTTTTAAATCCACGCCACTAAATCGTATTTAAGTGGGTTGGGAAAGGGGTAAAGGTGTGAGTGTGGAGGTGTGGTGTGGTGTGGTGGGTGGTAATCATATGAGAGTATATAAAGAGCTATTTTAGGCAACTCGGTGTTAAACAATTCAATTGTCCTTTACTTACCTTACTACACGGTACAACGTCTCACTGTGCTATGGTTCTCTTATTGTTGACTGTATTTTAGTAATATGCCAATTTAAAAATGGCCAAAGTAGTGTGCTTACACGTTTAATCATATCCCGTTTTATGTATGCAACCTACGTTAATTTATCACATTCCTGTAATAAAAAATACACATTACAACAAAGGCCTCACTTATCAGTTGTCATAATGTGGATAAAAGTATGCTTCCAGCTTACACAATAAATAAAAAATTTACTTAAAGTTCAATCCCTAATTCTAGTAGACGCTCAACATATTTCGCCGAAATCTAATTATCACTTAGTTTCGGCCGATGGTTTTCTTATTCCAACAATAATTATTTGTTTCTAGTAATCTGTTCAAGTGAGAGAAGGATAATAAGGAATTTGTGTGCTGAATAATGTTTTGAACTCCCCAAAATAATCTTCTATGATAAATAACAAAGAAAGCTGTTCATGATAAGTAATAAAGTCTAATAAAAGCACTTAGCATTCCTCTCTATTCTCCTAATCTCTCTATTCAAACTCAGCTGTGTGTAGCAGGACCTCCCTTTTTAACTTCATAATAACGTTGGTTTTTACTTTAGTGAGCTAAGCGGTTAGATGATGTCTCGTAAAGTGTCTTTTTACCTACTTAAAAAGCTGTTTTAAAGACCTAGCAAAGAAAATAAATTATGAAAGAATCGGGTTACATGTGGAGGGGCACAAAATGAGTTTGACCTCCATACCCTTTTTTCATACATCACGTCTGTGCTTGGTATATCATATTTATTTTTAAACAAAAAAACCCTGATCTAATTATTATACCCACTTCAATTCAGCTTGTCATATATACATAGAGCTAATTTATTTATTTAGTTATTAATTACTAAGATAAAATAAGAAAACCCATTTCGTCAACAAGCGACTGCCAGCCACTCAAAGGCGACAGCGTAATATTAAATATATACAGAGAGGGGGGGGGAGAGGGAGAGAGATAGAGGGAGTTTAACTTCCACTCAACACAAAATAGGTTATTGGGGGGGGGGGACTAACGCATGCTACAATCTTTTTTCAATAATTGGCGTTAGCTTTTGGGGCTGTAGTAGTGGGATGAAACATAAGGACCTGGAGGAAACCCACAAGGTTATGAAAGCGCCCCCATACGTCTTTTCATGTTCAGACATGGGATAGGAATTGCAAAACTTGACTCAATGGCAGACCTTGTGATATAAAGTCCACACGTTAGACTATTCGCAACCTTCCATTAATTTGTGGGGGCAACATTAGGCAATGCGTTTATCAGAATATGTAATGCCAATTACTGTAGATATATACGATTAATTTTCTTTGCACATGTATCTTAGACACATTCTTGAACAACCTGTAGCAACTATACTGGGTCGTGGATAAAAAATGTGACTGTAGCTGTTGCTGTTTAGTCAACCAAAGGATTAATAAGTGACTTTTCTGTGTATACTCATACATTTTGTTGCATCAGCGTGAAGGAATTTAATTGTATATTTTATAACAATGTTTGGAAGAATGTTAAGAGTTAGGTAAGGTCTGAGCTTGTGTAAATAATAAACAAGGTTTCAGACTTACCTTTCTTTCGTCTTATTGTTGCCCAACTATTGAAGGTTGTCATTGCTGGGCGGTGAATGATCGGAGTGTTTCTTTATAAAGTGTCACTCGGTTTTATTTACTTATCTCTGGTTTGTGTAAAGATTATACATACAGCACTAAAATTATAGAATTAAGACTACCGACAGGTGTCGCCATTGTACAGGAAGAAATAGATCTTGTAAGTTGTAAATGATCGTGTTTGGATTAAATATATGAAGTACATTGATTGTAGTTCAGTTTTCAGCAGTGTTGTGATGATGATCAAAGCTATTGATATAGAGAGACGCTAATCTGCCCCAAATGTGCATTACGGGACGTACAAGTTTTTTATATTGTGTTTGTGTGTTCTGAGAATCATTCAGATTTAAAAGGTATTGATATAATTTAAGTATTTACCAGACTTGACATCATCATCTATAACTTGCATTTATATTATAAATAATTACGGTATGTATATTTTCTATTACCATATTGTTACAATATCCTGTAGTATGCATAAATGGGATATCAAACCAAGCATAAGCTTTTGTGCAATATTTATCTTTTCTGGAACATCTGATTATACTTTCATTGAACATTGAACGGTTAATAGTATACATGCTGTGTCTTTTTTTTTTGGCGGACCTATACCTTAAATACATGTATGTGCAGGTTATTTTGTCTTTTTCGAGAATAACTTATAGCACTTCTCAATTTAGGAGTTCAGTATATAAGCTCACCGATATTTGTGTTGTACTTTTGTATATCTAATAATAGTTTACCTTTGTCGCTTCACATCGCCCCTGTAAATTGAAAGTCATCATTCCTATATTGACATGTTAAATACTCAATACTAACATGAATTACCACATTGAATGACATTTACTGCGATCATCTAAATTTAACCGTTGTACGAAAATCGTGATATGGTGTCATTACAGGTGGACAGTCGAAAGTTTATCCGCCCTTCTGCACCCTTCGATTACTTTAATGTTTATATCCAGATTGCATGCGATAAAATAACATCATTGTAAATTAACTTTACACGATAACAACACACAAGGTTAGCGATTATGATGGTTTCCAAAATAATAGGAAGTATTATCAGATCAGTGGTTATTCAATAAGAACTGTCAATCGAAATGTGACAGTTTAAAGTAGCGTACGTACACTCATAAATTATTTTCCTTCTTAATTTTATTTGGTATTCGGATTCTTATCTAAGTAAACTTTTAATTTTATTTTATTTCATCCGTTGTTGTACTGACACTGTACCCATACTAAAACATCCATAGGTTGTTCGCTTTACGATCTGTGATTGGTTAAAATCACACATGCCCGGAATAAGAAAAATCTTTTTTTTTATTTGATGAAAGGTTGAGTCAGACATGATGAATATAATATATATACAAAATTATTAGACTGTTTAGCGTAAAGGGGTTAACAAAAAAATGTAAAGGAAACGAAAATGCAATTTTAATTAGTTTAGGTGTTATATGCATGCACATATAGTATATAAGTGTTAAGTTGCATTTGAATATAACGAGATCCAACAAAACAGCCCGTACCATTACTTTACTTGGTGGAGGCGTACAGCAAATAATCCCTGCTCGTAAATCACATTGTATCGAAAATTAAAAGGTGTGTCTTTATCATAGGATTTATAGCGGGCGTGATAAAAGTAGCTCGTTAACAAATCAAATCAGAAGTTTATTTATGAGTAAAGACTGTCGAGACCCGAGGTGATTATATTTTATATTAAATTAGATTAAGGTTCATAATTCTTTTTCTGGGTAAATATTGTCTGGAAAAATCTTGAAAAGCGTTTAAGTCACGTATTATGATACATGTTATTTTTATATAGACATATAGTCCAGATTAACAATAGTCTGTCTCGTTTTATTTGATGGGTCAAAAACCTAAAACAAGGACGGTCTTACTTGTAAAATTAAAATCGCCGTTGGCCAAACACCAAGGAATTTTATAATTACTAATAAACTTACTCATAAGATTAGAATACCCTGCTAGAACATATGGTACCACTTTGATTGTGGATATTTTCCAATCTAGATAGTCCACATGCAGCCCCATGATTGTTTGTGTCTACTTCAGATCATCTTCATTGGGGAGGGAGAGAGGGCGGTGGTGGGGGTTGTTTTTTGTTAGGTATTCTTTGTCTTAAAAGCATTCTCAGATTCTGAGTAAATTCTTTTATTTGTTCGTTTTATTTTATATAAATATAGCCTTTTTTTTAATTAGACACGCTGAGTAAAATTAATTTCGTAAAGAAAAGATGATCCTGTATAATATGTTATCATAAGTCAGGTATTCGTTATACAGGTATATTAACGAATTAGTATTCAGGCTTTGTAAACGTCAACAATTCCAACACATATTTCACAGCAATAATTAGATATTTCAATCCACGTCAGCAGCAAATACTTTTGTGACATGCTTCACGATAAGGTGAAAAGAACAATATTTACCCACGCGAAACGTTTTTTAAATCCACAATTACTTTGAAAAACCTGGGTGGTTTTTAATTAAAGGAACACTTCAGAATATTAGACGTATTTACTTTAATGTATCTTTTTTTAAAAGTGTATAGAAGTGTTCCCTGTCTTTTCATATTATTGCCCCTACCTTAGGGATTGGATTTTTAAAAGGTGATAGGTGTAACGGCTGATACATAATGACGGAGTTGACGAACTTCTAGGTTACTGTCAATTTGTGTGGGGGGTCTACATATATTTCCTTTTTTGCTTTCTTCATTGTGTTTTGTCTGATGCGTGAGGTCCATAATGCTTTTTATTTTGAAAGGACACTATTTGCAGCAAAGAGTCATATATCACAGTCGCGAATCGAACAAATTGGGGTTTACACTCGTAAAACAAACCGTTACATGACTTGGAATGAAATGGGGCTTATTAACGTCCTACTGTTCTGCTTCGATTGTTCTGTGTGCTATGAGAGAAAAGTTACCCGGAAAACGGCACTACTACCTACCCTACTTATATCGAATTCCAATTGACAATGGACCTTTTACGTAAACGCCAACGTGTACACGGGACATCTGTTTCTGTCCCATCCGAACGACTAGACTGTTGTTATTATCGTCCCCCCATCCTATACGACTTACAAGAGGAACAACGCCGGAAAATCCCGATGAACTTTCTCGGAGAACGACCTCCAGACTAACAAGTCAGCATTTAAGCCATACACGTAAACTGTTACCCAAAACCTTCAGCACTGTTAATGCGTAAACATATTATGTTTCGATTCTCCGATTGTACGTGCCAAAGAGTAGGGTGGCCTTTCCACACCCGTTGGCTATTTCCGGGTAGTCAGATTTCCTCCCACTGTTAGAAACGTTAAACTATTTTTCACTTTCTTACCGTGAATCAGTTTTCTCTACTGAAGAGGATTGAAATAAATAAAAGATGTCACATTCATATTGGATACTTGAGTTTATATACCTACAATGTAACCATTTTGTTGATTGGCGATGACCTTTTTGGCCCCCGGTTTATTGTTAACATATTATTGCGTTTAATATTTCATTTCATTGCATAGTTTCTGCATACATTTAAAACGTTCGAATAAAAGCATGCGCCTACTCATAAAGCCGTGTCCCCACTTCTTGTAAAAATGTTAAGTATTAACGGTTGTTAAAAACAAGTGAAGTCAATATACGCCTACTTATTAAGCCGTGTCCCCACTTCTTGTAAACATGTTAAGTAGTAACGGGTGTTAAAAACAAGTGAAGTCAATATACGCCTACTCACAAAGCCGTGTCCCCACTTCTTGTAAAAATGTTAAGTAATAACGGGTGTTAAAAGCAAGTGAAGTCAGTATTCAGAAGTTATTTTTGACATTCTGATGTTGTTTTGAGTAATCAGATTATCTAAGTAAACCACGTGAATGTTGTTGTTTTATGAGTAACCATAGCCAGAAAATAACAAATACCATTCCTGGGTTCTATTAAAGAAATATACATGAACTCTTGGTACAAGTACTATAACCATTCCACTAAGGTGTACAGTTTCTTTATCTATTAGTCATTTTTTGTATTTCTTTTACTGCTGATATATATTTCAAATCTATCGAATTATTTAATATCTTTGTTGAAAGGTATCCACGGAAATATTTTTTTTCCAATTCCAAACACATTAACCACTGTCTTACTGGTATCTATATGTACAATATTTCATTTTAGCTAATGTAACATACTTTGGTTTATCTTTTAAAAATTCTTGATACAAACCTTGTGGCTGCACATGTGAAAGTGCTCTAAGTTTTTGGATTTACATTCTTAATTTTTGGAGAGAGAGAGAGAAAATAGGGTTTAACGTCCACTCGACACAAACTAGGTCATTTGGGGACTAAAATGGTTTTCATTTTTTTATTTTAATAATTCGCTTGCGCGTAGGGGCTTTTAGCAGTGGGAGGAAACCAGAGTGCCCGGAGGAAAACTCCAAGGTAGAGAAGGCGCCCCTATCTTAGTCAAATACACTCATACTAGGGCTCGAAACCACAGCCGCTAGCCAGAGGTGGCCGGCCAGCTAGCGGTCGAAGCGCGGCACTCTAGACCACTAGGCCATCACCCTCTTAAATTTTGAATCTGTGTCTAACTTTAACTTTCTAGATCAGCAAAGTAACATCTCATGGCCCGACCCCACACCCCCACACCCCCCAAAAAGGAACGAAAGCACGTTTCCATAGATATATATTTTTCTCGTTAATCCTGACATTACTAATGAGATATATTTTGTTTGAAATAATATATTTGAGATGTAGATAAACACTAACCCTTTGAGTAGACATTGGGTGTTTGTGAGGTACATAAAACTATCTAATTATAGACAGTGCATGACAAGACTATGTCATTTAATCATAGTTCATTAATAATACTTGACAGGGTTGTCTTTCGTTCACTGTAAAGATCAGTGATATACAAATATTGATTATAATCTTTAATAAAACCGTTCTTGTTATCTTGTTCGTTTATGTCACTGTAAATTAGAATTATTATGACATGCTTATTTAAGCTATGACAATTTGTATGATATTAAATAATTTATTACAGGTTGATCATGAACATGTTGTCTACTGCATATTATATCAATATTAAAATAGTTGTATGTCTAAGATATCGTAACTACATAGTACGATTTATCAAAACTATCATTCCCGGCTGTTGCCGTTCAAGCAATTTTGTTTAGCAGAGAGCTGGAAAAACAGTTAAAGAGAATACGTTAAGAAATACAGCTTTCAATTTGACGGAAAGTGTTAAGATGCACTCTACCATCAACGGTCTCGGAGAATAGTTTGCCCTGATTGTTCTGTTAATGGTTACTGCTATGTATTGTCCGTTCAAGAAATTTTGTTTTAGCAAAGAGCTAGAAAACAGTTAAAAATAATACGTATTTGTTGAGATACTCTCTCCCACCAGCGATCTCGGGGACATAGTTTGATCTTATTGTTCTGTTTATGGTTATTGCTAAGTATTGTCCTAAGCGTCGTTTAATTTACCGTTGTCAGTGAAACTTTGATATGCATTGTTGTTTCTCTCCAAAGATTTCCAGACATACAGTTTCCCGCCCACCCATGGCAGCATCAAAATAATACAGAAAAACGGATTGATACAGTCATGGGTAGCTTTAGGTTGGTTTTCTTTCCACGAGTTTGTCGAATGGCAACATTGTATTCGACACAGTCCTTTTATCAATTACGTCCTAAACAATTCATGCTGATAGGAATGATTAGTGGCAGACAGTCTGGGTTTTAAGTAACATTACAATGATTGATGTTACTATAAATTCATTCCTCAAATTCACCACCATTCATCTTTTCTTACAGGAATCATTGAAAACTTCCGAATGCTTTATTCTGTCCATTACATCGTTATCAATATTGTATCGTAGCATGTACAGTTCTCTTAATCTGAACATTGACCCAACAAAACGGGTAGGTCAACAATAAAATTCTCCAATGATTACCAGAGGATTCGAGTTAATCTCCTCAACACTGACGTGCAGCCAAACAGTCTGGTGTGAGTCTTGTGGGGAAATCAGACTTATTTACCGCTAACGCTAATCTAACTTGGTGATCTGAAAACTTTCTATGAATTACCAATAATTCAATAATAGAATTTTATCTCAGATCCAAAGAGTCTGATTGCATTAATCATTCGATTCTCTGCTAGTTTAACTTTGAAGTTCATCCGTCAATTATACCATTTCTAATTTAACAATTAAACCCCAATCATTCCAAAGTCTGCTAAATTTAAATATAAAATGGTAGAGATTCCATGAATCTTAAACGAATACAAATTCAATTAAATCGTTTTAATGCGAAAAAGACATCTATATATGGTGATGTACAATTCCTTCATTACCTACCAATCCAAACTAAATCACATCAGACCTACATCATAATCCAATTTTATTTGTTAAATTAACATGGACATGTTGGGTCTCGACAGGATTACACAGTGATTTGCTCGGATCAAACGGAGCAATTTGGGTGTCATCTTTTAAATTAGGCTAATTGGCAGAGACAGGGAAATGGGTGTCTAGCGTAATTTACGCAAATCGTGTTTAGGCTTGATTTATTTAATAGGCTGTCTGGTTTCTGACTTACAAGAGTTATGTGATGTCGTCTTTCTGAAATAAGAAATTAACATTTTTTTGGAAGAATGAAATGAATGTCTAAAACATTTAAGGTGGTTTAAAAGTCAGAACTGTCTTAATTTAATCGCCCTTGTGAACAATTGGTTCTGGTTAAGAGTAATCGCCTATGTCACCACCGTATTACCATTGATAATAACACGATCAGCTAAGCAAAAGAAGACGGTCCATGATCATTGATGTCGTCACGATTACCATTTGGCCGTTCTTGACAACACATCGGTTTGAGCTGACAAAATATTCAAACTTAGAAGTCATGTTTTGTACTTGAGTAGTAATAATTACATAATTTATAACCTCTAATTGACAGCAGTCACCATCCTCATATTTATTTAGTAAATTGAAATTACAGGTAATACGTTCTGAATCGAATACAGTTTTTTTTAAAATTCGGGATGGGGGAGTACAAATCTAATTTTTTGCGAACAGATGTGTGACAGAATCGTTTTTGGGAAAAAACAGCAAAGGCGACCAAAATATGTCATTTGTTACGTGTTACATAAAACAGTTTGTGGCATTCCATATGTTCACGTAATATAGTCGGATTCGTGTCACTTACGCATGGGTGGTATATAATATATCCGAAAACGGCATGAACATATTCATTTTGCGTGCACATATCATAAAGGATATAGTGATTGTGTCTTCTGGATTTTCTAACCATTTTGTTTGACATTGACGAGAAAAATGTGCATATTCCACTGTTCTGACAGTCACAAAACTCTAGAGAAACGTAGTATTACGGGAACCCTAAAGAAGAGTGAATAAATGAAGCATTACGGTAATGCAAATTCATAAAGAATTGACAAACAAGATGACGAGGGCAGCTTTATAATACATGCATTGCAATCATTGCCAGTCTGGGGAGAAATTCCTATTGAAGTGAAGGTATATCTAAAAACAATATTGCTACGAGAAAGCGTAGGTGTACACTTGCCCCCATCCCCTGTATCCGCGACTGGTACTTCTAAAGCCATAGCTCATGTTTAGTGTCAGTTAGCTAAAATAAACAGATTCTTATTATGTTTTAAAAACTGTAATGGAAATTTGTTTATATTTAGTCTGGGTGAGTTAAACCGTAGAGAAAACGCTTGCTCATGCCAATCATATTGATCTAGTATTGAACAAAAATTGTCTGGTAGAATTATTTTGTTGAATCCCAGGAGATGCCGTCAACTTTGACTTATTCTTATCTTAAAAACATATCGTGTTTAAATAGACTTGATTTCATCTTTATAGCGTTTATCATCTATTTGGTCTATTTATATAATATTTATTATCTTTAAAACGATAGGAATTGAAAGAAATGGATCTTTAAAGCCCAAATCGTTAATCTGAGATGTAGAGATGTGATTGTGTTGAGGTGTGGGGTGTATACACGTGTTGGGTTTGTTTGTCTTTTTGTGTGATTGCCGGTATTTACGCAAATTAGCCTTTGAATTGCATCTGTCCTTGCAACTTTAACCTTCAGCATCCTGGGTGTGTTCAGTCCGAGCGACTGACTACCTCAGGCTGCTTCTTCTTGCAATTGGTACCAAGGACATGTGCGTAATTTGGTATTGAACCTCATAATCACTGTGACCACCGTTTGTACACTGATTTTGACTGATTCACATTTATTTGCACATTATATGCACATTTTTACTTACACATCAAGAATCCCACTTGTTCATCGAGTTCGATTAATTTTGTACTTTATTGTGCCATTTTTTGAAAGAGAATATTATATAGTCAGAACCATGTATATAAGAATCATTCTTGTCAAGGTTTCTTTTTTAAAGATGTTTACGTTTGTTAATGAATATGTGTAACCAGCAATACATAATACTGGAACTATTACTACGTCGGGAACTAGTCATCTACAGGAACACCTATAACAATATTACATTTACTATTCTACCCCTCTGCCAAGGCAGCGGCAGGACTCGAGTAAGTCCATACACTCGTCTCTCCATGCCCTGTATCTGTCTGTCTCCTTAACTATCAAGTAAAGCGGAGCGTGTGCAAGGATCATAATAGTTTGTAACTGGCATATTAATTAGATTTCATAAGATCGTACCTAAATGATATCACTTTGTGTTTTGTTACATATGTTAGTTTATGCTTTTCACAATGGAGATCCTGTATTGATATCCACGTTCCTTGATAATTTCGAATTCGTCCTTTGACTTGTTCTATACCATTTACGTCTGACTGTACTTATCTTTTGTTTGCATTGAACGATGTTGACGTTTTGAATAGAACATGATTACACCCTAGTGTGTATTCCCGATTTTCTTGACTTTCAATCAGCAAGTCAGTAAATGAAAGGTAATCAGGATTCTCCGTAAGGTTATGATGTCCATATTATGTAAAATGTCAAAATTGTTGATTTTTCTTCACTATTGACTCATCGTCTTATTCCAGACCCTAATTCATCAGTAAATACCATATTTGATGTTTGACAAGTTTAATTTGTCTGGCTCGCTAGTTGTTATAGATGTTCTTTGAATCGTAAATTATATGACATATGAAATATTGTGTAAATATACTACATTTAGTTTTAAATGATTTGTCTGAGAGCACGGACCTGGGAGAAGGCACACGCGGTAAATCATGGCTGACAAGAAAAAATTATATATGGTTAAATGTAGATTAAATAAAATAGAATGCTGCTGTCTTCCTTTGAATCGATATGTAATTTATCTTCGATAACCCGCCTCGAGTGTTCCTTCTTACATCATTAATTATCAATTCAGCACAACAAGTGAAAGCCAAAAGACTCGCCGGAAATGGTCATCTTGAATATCGGATTTTATTATGGCCACTTTCCAAAGCGTATACCTCGCATATTTCTTCTAGCAAACTCAGTTTATAATGCGCATGGTATTGTAGCATTATTTCCTAAAGTACAGTTCTGCATAATTTATCCTAAAGGGAGACCGAAATAGATATGTGTATGCACATAGACAAAATTTATATTATGCTATTTATAAAATAAAATAAAATATGATGTTCACTTTAATTTTTGATCATTAAAATGTAAATGGTCAGGCAAACTAGTCATTGAGTATTACCATGTTTTCCTTTGTCAAGGGAATGTATTCATGTCACCAACTGCTTAATGTATGATGACTAACAAACTGTTTCCTATTCCGACGGTGTGTCACTCGCGAGATTCTTCCTGTTCAAATCCCAGCTTGGGCCCGATTTCAACGAGTCAGACGATACCAAACCTACTTTCTGCATAGTAAATAACAATGAAAAGTTATATTTCCCTTTGAAGTAAGAATAGCTGTCATAGTACTGTAATACTAGTGTGTTTAAACGAAATGGATCGGTCAAGACAACTGGTCATATAACCATATAACGGTTTGATATGTGATACCTATTTGACATCTCGACATTACACCATAGAAACACGAACATATAAATTGGGTAAAATCATTCATCGTGATTCTACATAATCTCATAGCCAAGGTCTGTCATTATGGGGATTACTTTGTGTCTGTCGTCCAGAGATGGCATCGGATGCTCTATAAAAGGTTATTAGTTTTATTGCAGAATTGTATATCGAATAATTTGATACTTATGTTTACTAAGCATCAAAAAGTCTATTCCTGTGGCACTTGTGTTTGTAGAAGCCATTTGTTCATGAATAAGACAAATAGGTCCATTCGGAATTGACTATTCCTTCAAAACGCTAACCACGAATTACTCAGATAAAATAGTCACTCGGGTACAAGATCTATTTCAGCCAAATTAGGAATATTTGTAAGTGTTTGTAGAAGGGATGTAGACGTTAGCTAGTTTGTTCTGGTATAATATGAAAGATAATTGATTCTGTGGCTAATAGCCCAGACAATGATAGAAGAGTTTACACTGTGAAATGAGATGTTTGTTTAAAAGATGACGAGGAGGAGGATAAAAAAAGCTCCAGGAATTTGAGTCCGTCTCGGGAATCAGCTCTTTACCAAATAGCACTTACTTTCTCTCGTCTGAATGTTTCTCAATTCAGTTTGTCGAAGTGTTTTTTAACTAGAGAATGGAGACTGGGCAATTATTCATGTATGTTTATCACGGCACCAACTCTTTCTTTGCAAATTTAATACGAGTCTTCTTTTTAAGTGAATGGAAATGTCACGTCGAGTATATATGTTTGTCTATGTGGCGTTTCCTTTTCCCTTATTGCTTCCAATTTGAGTTCTTTTGAAGATAAGAATAGATTCAAATCATTGTAGACGGTTAGAGACTTTTAGACAATAAGATGACATCCTGTAACAGAAATTACATTACGTATATGTTCTTGTTATAAATATTTATTACTCCCAATAACGGTTAAGATATTCTGAGATGTTTATGACACTTGGTATTCAAATGAGCCCGAGTTGGCCAAAAGGTTGAACACATTTTGATCCAATTAAGCAGCTAGACCTGTTTTCTTTGTTGTCACTCTGAAACCACAAATAAGAGAGAGAGAGAGAGAAAGAGAAATAGGGTTTAACATCCACTCAACACAACTAGGTCATTTCGGGACAAACATATGGCTTAATTTTATTTCAATTATTCGCTTGCGTGTAGGGGTCTTTAGCAGTGGGAGGAAACCGGAGTGCCCGGAGGAAACCCACGAGGTTGAGAAGGCCCCCTTATCTCCTTGCCACATACGCTCACACCAGAGCTCCAAACCACAGCCGGCCAGCTAGAGGTCGAAGCGCGGCACTCGAGACCACTAGGCCACCCCCCCCCCCAACACACACAAATTAGACGTATCTGGTGTAGTGATCGAGTGTTAGTATTGTGAATCACTCATTTAACAATATTTGTATAACATTTGTAGAACGGTTCTTGATTCCCCACAACGCCTGTCCCATTCCGCATTTTTGTTTATTTATAAATCGACGGACCCTAAATATATAGAGAGTGATAATGGAAAATACATCAGGGCCCGATTCCTAGAAAATTCTTAAAGTAAGCACACTGTTATGCTTCACTTTTTATTATGTAAGAAACTTTATAAAATACCGTCTCCAGAAAATTCTCGAGTCCGCTCTTACGTAAGCACATGTCAAGTATGAGTCTCAGCACATTGTTACTGGTATACTGCGACTATGGTGCTCTCTAACGTCATAAAAACAGTTTTGGTATGCGAATTACGTCATAAATTTGTCGACTGCTTCCCGGAAAATGGTCGATTAAGATTTATTTGACATGTCCCCTATACACATAAAATGTGGCACAAACTAAAAAAGAAACGCAAGCACATGAATAATTGTGAGAGCACCTGACCTTAAAGTAGCCCGTGTGTTTGTGTTGTTTACTATTGGTAAATAAGTAAAATGGTTTCAGTGATAATTTAGTAGAAGCGAATTTTTTCTATAGCAATAGCATACTTTCCGACAATATGAGAATATGTTTCTAAATGATTTTTCCTGTCTTTCAAATAAATAACTGTCAGCCATGTTGTTTTAAGCAGAAATAGAGTTAAGTTTGGTAAGCAAGCCGTATTCCTTGCTTGGGACGTGTACATAGATTGACAATGTTTAAGAACGAAGTTGTGCTTACACTGACGTCTACTTAAAGTCTAATCTCAAGGACATTCTTTAAATCTACTTTAAATCTAAGCACAAGAACGTGCTTACGAATTTTCTAGGAATCGGGCCCAGGATTGGTGTTTACTTGTATACACTTTCGTGATGGAACACGTAATTGTTGACTTCGCTTCTTCTTTTACTTTTAAACTTGGATGAACCGATTTCATGGCACCTGCCTAACTCCTTAAAGATATATAAAATCTTACTTGGTTCACATATCTTAAAGTAGCTAAGTCCGTAACTCAATATCATCCAAAATCTTTGACGTTGTCATCTTACCTGGAAAAGATGGTCTTCAGATATCCAATATTGAAGACAAAAAAAAACATTTTACCATTGGTACACGAATTGTGTACCATAATGCGTTTCATTGCCATTTGTAACAAGGCGCTCACAGAATGAGGCTAGAAATATTCAACATGTCGTGTCAAACGTAAATGCCATATTCTTATTTGGAGAGCATGCGCAATAAATACTATCGATTTTGTCTGGAATAACCAGACACTATAAACTAACATTCGCTTGAGACTTCTGGCGTATTTCGCCGAACATAACTGATGATAATTCACAGTAAAACGGACATGATTGATTGCAAAACATTATAATAATGTGTTACGACCCATTTATGCCAATTTTTAGGTCCAAAATATAAGCGATTTAGCCCCTTTAATGAAATCAGAGACATGCTACCGTTCATTGATACATAAAATCGCATCAGTGAAAGAAGAAGGCATCGATACTTTATTCTTTCAATAACTTTATTTGATTTTTAAGTACACCCAAAGAAGGAAAGGCAGACACTGCAGCTAAGCTTTCTGGATAACAATACACCAGCATATTTTTCATCTTATTTTCAACAGGTCACTAAGCGACCACTTACAGTAAATCGCTAACTCATTATACCATTTTAGACACTTTATGGTCGTGTGTTTGGCGTCGTTGAAAATAATTGTCTGGATTCCGCGATTTACAAGCGAAATTCAAAGCCGTGAAGAATTTTACAATAAACCAACTAGCCAAAAAGCCAATCGAAAGCGATTTTATGTGTAGCAATGACGTTGTGGGAAATCGAATCTTATTCGCGTTCTTTCTGTGTAATAATTAAATCAATATGCGTATAAATTAAGAAGTAATTCGCATGTTTTTCCCTGTCGAGTTATTCATGTTGACATAATATAACCTCGTTTACTTGGCATTTTCAAGCCTCATATATTGTTCCTTTTCTTCTCAAAGAAAAGTAATTTTTATCTACTTTAACGGATAAACGGGTTTTAAATATTTTTAGGACGTGCAGTATTATTAAGGAAGAGTTGTAAAAACAGAATTGTTATGATGATTCACGGAGATAATAGTATGAAAGTTGCCATGGTATCAACTTTAGATTAATGATACTTGTAAACATTATAATTGTAAGACATATTAATGGTCAGGAAATGATGTGTAGAACGAAATGGCTTTCTTGCTAAAAAAAAGGGATATTGCAAAGAATATTCACCCCTGACCGGGTTTGAGACACAAGAACAACAACGGAAAAAGCTTAACGTGATTTGTGTCTGATTTTTTAATTTGTCCATTAGACAAACTCGCAATGGGTTCGGTAGGTACGGTGAACTTTAAGGAAAAGATTTATACATGAAATTTTGCTAAATATTATACAGTATATATTATGACAGTTGCCTAAAATTGCTCTTAGCTAGCCTAAACTTTCCTTAAACTTTCCATTCAAAGACAAACGTTTCCTTTGGTTAAGAATGATACAGACAGATCCTTTAATCTCCAAGTCTGATTTTCACAGCTAAGACTGAGTGGAAATGTGTGTCTTCATAATCTCTCTTCTTTAAAGCTAACCTCAGAACGTCCTCAATAAACCCTTTCTATCTTTATTCACTTTTAATTGGAGAATTGCCAGTCTTGTTACAGAATAAGACATATAACGTATTAATCCCTATCATGAATATTATTTCTTTGACATTGACTGTTCTTCTTTTATTCTCCAATTCAATGTTTCATCTGAGGTTTGACACTTGGCTTGTAATAGAGAAGCCACAGAAAATTGCTTTCTCGACAATAAAAAGAACAAAAACAAATACAATGTAAGAGAATCGATCAATTATAGAATTGATATTGATTAATATTGATCTGGCGCTTGCATTGTTCGCTCGGCCAATCTAATAATAAAATAAGTTTACTTTAGACACGGTGATAAAACGACCAGATGATCGATAAGTTATCGTTGGGCACGGTACGAGGTGTCGTCGCGGTGGCCGTCAAACTACTCTTTGATTTCTTACACTACGTAAATCAACAATTAATACGATAGACTGGATTGTCCAGTAATCTACAAACAACAAAGCCACAGTAAAGTTACAATTTTTCATAAAGTTACTGTAGATAATATATCGATCTATACACACTATAGCATCTTGTAAGCCTAATTAATTTTGGTTTACTGTTATTGCAGAGATATTATTTTGTTTCTATTTTGTATCGCCATTACATGATTCTAGCATCTTGTAAGGCTAATTATTTTTGGTTTACCGTTATTTCAGAGATATTATTTTGTTTCTATATTTTATCGCCATTACATGACCCTTACATAGGGCCTGATAAGGACAATTGTCTAGTTGCCGGATGGAACAGAAATTGACGTGCACGTAAAAGATCCCCCTACAGTTGAAATTCGATATAAGAGTAGCTCGTACTGCTGATGTCCGGACAAAATGTCACCCATAGTACAGTGTATGACATATACCCGTCTTCATTAGCCCAGTTCGGAGCAGAACAGTATGCCATTAAACCCCATTACAATTCATTTTATTTATCATGTAAAAATCAAGCTGGGAATGTATAAAAGCATATTGTCAAGTGGATAGGATGTTAATGTTTGTATCTTTTATTAGTCATTGGTCAGGTTCAGTCACGGGGGTTTAAATTTTCTTAATTCATTCGGTTAGCCGAGTAGCTCAATATTTATGATCTTATGTCTTGGTCCAGAATACGCTGTTCTCAACCTACCGGTACCGTTTAAAACCTTCCCGTACAGACGGGCAAAACTCATTTGGTGGATTTATCAATTCAGTGCTAATTAACCTACTAGAGAATTGACTATTTGAATAGCTGTGGATGAATTGTTATAATATATAGAGGAGACATCTCGTCTACCTAATGCAGTTAGACATGTATAAAATTATATTTATTGGCAATTTATCTTGTATAATACAGGCATACCACTGAACAATGGAGTCAGTCCTATGTTAATGTCAGGCTATTAAGCCATTCTCGAAATTGTTTTCAAATCGTACATATTATATATATCAAATAATACTGTGAAGTTAAATGAATTATTTTGTTTCATATTTCTTAAATTGCTCTAACACTTTCAATTGTTTGTACGAGCCGCGGTGGCTCAAAGAGTAAGACACTGGCTCTTTAGCCAGGAGGTTTCGGGGTTCGCTTCCGGTGTAGACCGAGAAAGTACCTCGAGAGATATCCCAATGAGGTTTCCCCTTTTCGGTTTCTAGTCATTCGGGTGGTAAAAAAAAAACATGATCCCGTGCACCTAAAAGACCCCATGACAGTTGGAATACAAGAGTAGGTTGTGGTGCCACTGTATGACGTTTGTCCATCTTCATTAGCACAGTCAGAACAGAAAAGTATGACGTTAAACCCCATTTGCGTTAATGCAACTTTTAATTCTAATTTTCAGTCTTTTCTCAGCCTTTAAATGACGTTAAATAAAATGGGGGTTAACGTCCGATCCTTTCTGTACCAATTAGCCTACTGCAGATGGTTACCCTTTTTTTTTAATAAATTGGATTATCCATTACTTCGGTAACTTTTTTTCCAAACAAGACAGCTACTGTTTCTTTCAGCTACAGATGACACGTTAGATAGGTTATATCACTTCATTCACAATACCGATAAACAGTTTGGTAACATACCCCTGTATAATCATTCTGTGCATGATTGCTTTAAAATCTCTGATACATAACGCTAGTTCACCGGACTATTAAACTAGATACAGACTGATACTCCCACATGTGACATTTACCCTGCTATTATTCTATTGAAATCATATTTAACTAAATAAGATAACCTGTGAATACATTATTCATATACGTACATTTATTACACACAGAAAAAAAAATCAACAAAAGAATGATGCATTCGAAAGCTATGATAACAAAATCGCATTTGTTGCTTTTTTGAAGTCGCCAAGTCCTTTCATAGTCCCTGCAACGGTATGCAATATCGTATACGAGTATTCAAATATTCAATGAAATATGCATTGTATTGTATAGTGTTAAATAAGCTTAAGACTATTATATTTGGTATATTTACACGGGTTGCAAAGCTTCTTGTACTTTGAACCTGTTAAATGAGGTACAATGCAGAGAATGAAATTCTGAATTAAAAGTTAAGAAACATATTATAATATGCTAATACACAACTAGATGAAAATGGGTCGGGGCATCCTATAGACCAAATGACTTTTAAAATGGCAGACGATCTGGAAAGCTAAATTGTTCATTACGTTTATCGTTCAAAATATCTACAGCCGGGAAGCCGCAACTGTTTTAAAGAGCTAGCAGGACCATTTCCTGATATTTACGCAGGTTGATATTATCATTGACCAATGAGCAGGTGCCTTAATTCCTAACTACTAAGTTGTTCCTTTCATTGGGTAATATAATTCGTGATTGATTATACGAACATGTCATCGGTGTACTGACCTACTGTAATTGTACACAGGTCTATTCATATTCAGAGCTATATTTATCACACAAGAAACGTACATCAGAAACTACTTTGTCTAGAAGTCTCAGAACTGAGACAATTTACTGCCTACTATAGTCGATGATCACGTTTAATATTCCTTACGTAGATGTCATTCCTTAATCGTTTTGCTACCAAGAATGGGGCACTCTTGAAGACAACCAAAAGACCTTACATGTACTGAAAAGTGACGGCCAGAAACGGGTTAAGGACAATGATTTTCAGTGTTTTTGTACTGAAAATTTTACGTGTAAATTCAATTTGTCCCTTTTTTTACACCTACAAGCTACATTGCGCTCTTGTATCCCCTGGGAGATGCTGAGTTAATTTAAGATCTAGAACAGTCAATAAACACAATATGTCATAAGAGGGAAACGTATAATCTATAGCCTTCATATCGATTCTTTTTGACTTTCGGCGTTACAACTTATTCAATATCATTTCATAAACTTCACCTGAATAATAGTTTACTTTAAATCTATAAATGGGGTATTTATTAAAAGGTAGGAAAGGCAATGAATCATGTACCTTAAAGGGACATTTTGTTTTATTAATAAGATATTTATGAAAAGATAAGTTCAAATTACACATTGAAGACATAGCTTACTGTGTAATACCTAAAATAATGCGCGCTTTGTATTTTTGTTACGCGGTATATCCTTTTATCTTGTATTAGTTAAGTTATTTAAGTGTCGCTTTCAGTGTAAGTAACTATATATTACTATATATGTGCCGTTGTTCTATAAAGGCCCAATATCGTGTTTTATTGAACACGTTTATTACTATGTGTGTGTGATACAATGTAATGTGATTGAGTTTAAGTATCTTATCTTATTATATATTTAATACAAGTACGTCTGAGATCCGGTATATTTACGGTTGTTTATTGTAATTGAGATTTGTTATTGAACATGAGACTGTACATTGAATAACTCGTGTGTCTAGATACTATATGAGCTACAGTTGCTAGTGTGGAGTGGTGACTTGAGAAGCGTTTTACGATTGGGGTCATAAAAATCTATATCTTTACATTAAAGAGGTCGGCAAGATTAGCGTTTGAGATTTCAGCAAATAAAATACTTTATTTATATACTTGCATTAAAGCCCGATCATGGTAAAGGGATCCATTAGGTTAATAACTAAGTCCTTTTGTGTCAACTCCATACCTCCAGACAGAGGGACTTTATCTCAAAGACTATAAAAGATTTACAAGTAACAGTTATAAAGTGTTAAAATGCTAAACATTTCATTGTAACAATATATTATTACACATGATCGATTGTATCTTAAGTTTAAACTCGGGTGATTTATTAACATTGTATTTTATGCACAATACGGTTAACGGTATTTTCCTTTGCAGTACACGTCATGGGTTATTAAAACTTAATCTATTTCGCGCCATCATCTTTGTCATCATCCGCAGAACAGTCCCCAGTGTTTTCACATTTTCAATAATAATCTTTTTCATTTTTTTATCACACAATCAATCTATCCAAACCATTTATTATTATTAATTTAATTACTTTCTAATTTGTATTCCAGGAAACGTTTACTGCTAAATTGATGTTTAGCGGAATGTAATTAACTTTGGAATACTAAAACAGAAGACCGGTGTTTAACCACAAGAACGCTTTAAGAACTAGTGAATGAAATATCAGTAGTGTGAAACCGACACGCGTATAACCGGCCCATATGTGAATTAACGGTATATTGATATCGAAGCGTAACAGTAGTGTTTGTCGCTGTTCGTGTTGAACTACTACTGTTGGTGTCTTGTTTAGCTATGGCGTGTTAGTACAGCCAGAGAGTAACGTGGTTTAACAGTCTATATTGTAGGTTATTTTATAACTTATTATAAGGGTGATAATAACTAAAAGGACATGTGCATAGAATTTATAACGTGACGCTTTATGCACCCATTATGTTCAGGTCCAACATAATTACACTCGTACAGTTACACGAACTACAAAAAAGTTGTTACAGACATTGGATTACGGATTAGTGTACATCGTATATTATGGACTAGTTTATTTTTTGCTTGTTCAACAATGTGCATCGGTTATCTTAGAACTTTACGCTTCGTGCATTCGTTACTTTGTTAGAAAGGGGTTGTATGAAAGAAGTGGTATTTGTAAATGCGAGACGTAAGCCGTGTTTTTTTTTTAGACTATCGATACTCCTCTGATATTTAATAGTGCAGAACATACTTTTAGAAACGGAATGCCACACGCAGCAAACTTAGCAATTATTTCATTGTAAATTCTCAATAACATTATCATCGGAAGTTTAAAAGCAGCGTGATTTGTGATCCACTGATTATACATCAAGATTTAAAAGTGAGCGGAAATTTGTAGTCATAACTGGGATATTTCTTCATGAGGAATTAGTGTACAATAATGACGTTAATGTGTTGCAGGCTTGGTTAAATACTACCATTATCAACCAACTGATAATCACGTCATTTCAGATAGGAATTTAACCAAACAATGAAGAAAAGGAAATAAACTCGCAGCAAGCCTTTTAACGAACGCGAATATGAAGAAAAGTTGATGGAAAAAATGAATCGATAATCATGCACGGATATAAATGTTGTTAAAGAAGTTAAATTCCATAGAATGTAATATGTTTTATTAACGTGAAGTTTTTTATGTGTCGGTGATAAAATCTGATAAATCACAGTGATAAATAGAAATTGTGTGATTTCATTTTAAGTGAAACGAATAGTGTGTGCTATTTTTGTGTAATTATTATATGAAATGGATGAACAGCACATAAAGAACACTATGTGATGGATTATTGGATTTGTACGGATTAAGAGGATCAACATGATTAGGATAATTTTTCTGATTTTACACGTACTTCTCATGTTTAAAACGTGGCCAGGTCAGTTTAATTTTCTTTCTTTTTTAAAATGAATCCAATTAACCCAACTTTGTTAATTTGTCAACTTTTATGTTATGCATTTTCCCGCAATGTATAACCTCATGTGTAATCACTATCTGCATCTTCGTCTTCCCCAATATCATCGTCATCACCATCATAAACATCATCATCGTGTAGACAAACAGTTTAGGCTACAATCACGTTAGTAATATATACTGTCGTCCAATTTGTATACCCTCCTAAAACTAGGGTATATAAAATTTAAAGTATTGGTATTTTACAATTTAACGTACGTGATATTTCTCAGCCTAGTTTAGAATGTCAAAGCCCTGTACACTGTGAATCCAGTAAATAATATCCATATACAAGTCTAATACAACGCTGAAAGATGGAATAACCATTGACTATTTTTTTTCCTTGGTTTTTCTGTTAGTTTCATTAAATTTTGAACGAACTCATTCAAATATGAATGTTCCCAAAGCGAGTTAGCATGTCTTAATTAACTGGGAGAAACTATCATAGCTCTAGGGAGATTGTATTTCATCTTCAAATAATGATAAGATAGATTTAGATTATTCATTAAAGTAGCTTTCACTACTTTAGTAATCATCATGAGATTAACGGCACGTCGGTATATCGGAGTTAGAATCCCACAGGTGGTTATGGAAATATGTTTTCAACTCCTGAGTGATGTAGACGCGACTGTTTTGGTGTACGGAAATGAAGTGAAATAAGGCTTAACGTCTTGGTTTTCTGCACCTATCTAGATAATAAAAACGATCATACGCCACAATGTGTGATATGCGGGACAATTCGCCCTGACAGCTGCGTTATGGTCAACATAAATTGCGATTTCCAACTGTCGGGGACCTTGAACGCGTTTGCTGGTACATAGGATCTCTGTAACTCTACACATCCGAAGGACTAGATTCATTTCCTTGTCCGCCCTAACAAATGAGTCTGGATTTCCTCGGTTGATGGTTTGTTATAGACCTGGCTTGAATAGTCTATAATTGGTTCTGGAACGATACCTTCTGCGGAAACGCAAATCGTTCCACAATGAAACACGTATAACAACGGGTTCGACACAACATTATTAATGGTCTAGCTTCGATATGTTGTAAGTCAGCCAATATAATCATAATTAGTATTAATAATTTATTTCGTATATACCTTTACCTATGTGTTTATCCGGGGATTTTAGTTTTAATTATAATATATAATATCGACTCCGTTTGTTGCCCGATAAAAAATATTGTGACACCCTTACGTGCTAACTCTTTCTGGGACATCTAATTATACCTCTAATGTTTGAAGATTTCACAAAGCCATCAAAATGTCGTCAATGCATTGTTGTATTAAAGGGACAATCCCGATAAGAACAGAGTCTCAAAAATTAAAGTCTGAATATTTGTGAAATTTATGGACCAAAATATGAGCATTGTCTAAAAATTTCAGCTGAAAATATTGAGTCGTTTGGACGTGAATGTCAACACTGCTTATCCCGACACGTAATCCTTTTAAGATTTCGGGTCCTTTTTTTCATTGGGTGACATGATAATCGATTTACGTTTCTTGAGAGGTCTATACAGTGAATGACCCATGTACTGGCTTGATAACAAAAGTAAATTTCACCTACATATTATTTTTATAGAAAAAAATCTGGTTTTATCCAGATACTGTATAATACAAAGGTCTCCATTTCCAGATGCAGACTGTCAAGTTAAAGTTATTTACAAGCGTATCTCAAATATAGGGTTAGTTGATCGGCCTTAGATAATGGGTTTTAAATGATTTTAACACACAATTAAGCAGTTTTATTCCCCAAAAAGATATCGGGATTGGCCCTTTAATGCAACTAGTGTCTTGGCATTTTGCTGGTATGCACTGTGAACCTATTTTGATAAATTCTTTTGGAACTAGAAAAAGTTAATAATTTGATTGGTGTAATGTATTATTTCGATTAGTGATTGAGAAAGCTCTATAAGATAATATATTTGTATCGTGAATTTAAGTCCGTTTGTTTACTAATATTAGCTTTATTTTCCTCATATATGTTGATAGGGCAACACAAAATCGCCGTTGATTTACGATTGGTAAAGCTGGGCTAGGGTGGTTTTGTGAAGAGGCGAAATACTACACGTTATTTTAAAAAAGTATAATGCCAACCCCTTGTTTTCAGATTTATATTTCTAGTCAAAAAAATATGCTTATGATAACATTTATTCGTACATTTTATTGCTTCTGGCTTCCTTAATTTTGAATTTAGGAACATTTAGCATTAAAAGGCCGAACCAGTGACCGTCGGTGTTTGAGTGCCCAAAACCGCCGCGAATCTTTGCTTCCCCAAAGTAAAGAGTTCTATTCGTTTTTAATTTGATCTTAATGCGTAAGGTATATTGTGTATCGCCCCAACGAATTATTACAAAATACATTCTTGCTAGTTTTCTAGACATTTCTCACAGGTTAATGCTTAAACAATTAACATTACGAGTAAGGTCAGACAAAACCTCGGCTTGACTTATAAGAGAGAGAGGAAGTAGGCATGTTTATTCTCTAATATTAGATGGGTTTTTAGTCTGGAATTCAGCTCATTTTGCCAACAGTTCGCGTCTACCAAGAACCAGGTCCCCAATTCCATTACGCAATAGAAAAAACAAATCTGCGTTAATGATTAAATAAATCAATGTACTAAAAACCAATGAATCATTAGCCAAATTTCAGCTATCGCCAGTGTGGACTATGTCGAAGTATGTCAATAAAAACAATGGGTATTAGCGTATTGTTGTTTAGTACTAACGAAGTGTGCTTTTGGGGAATACTGCACGGGCAGCGTTTCTGTGGTTTACAATTATTTTGATATCCAGCTGTCGAGAAATCTTTAATATGTCGCCACGAGTCCTTGGTTTCAAGGCCTAGACTCTCCGTACTGCTGGAAAATCGGCGAACACTGCGGTCGACGTGGCCAGGCGTCGAATCCTTTCCCACCGATCACAATAGTGAACACAAGTTATGAAGTACACGTCTTAACAAGCAAATACAAACCAGAATGTCGTATGTTACAATGCTGCCTGGCCTAATATATGTCAGACCAATATCCCTAATAGATCAAAACTATTCAAATTAAGTACAGAATACATCATAAGCCATACAATTTAAGAGGGAGAAAAGTAAAATTTTAAAATATCAAAGTGAATTAAGCTTTTATCCCAAGAAGATACCCCTATCCCTCTCCCCCTCTCTCTCCTCCTGTCGCTCTCCATATTTCCTGTAAATTGTATCTGACGATCCGGAAAGAACCCATATGATGTATGGTACACTTGCTGATAGCAAAGTATGCATTTCAAGAACAAACACAGTCAGGCGAAAGTCATCAACGATATAGCTACACAGTACGATGACTCAGATACAAGAATTCCATTCACTGAGCAATCTATAATTTAAAACAAACGCCCGAAAAAGAAGATTGTTTAACAATGTTGAAGGTAAACATTAAAATGTAATGTATCAGGACATTCGATTCAATTAATCTCAACTAATTTTCAGTTTATTTTGATTATTGATGCATTCTAGTGGGACAGTTACCAGGAACTATTGATGTTTCATTGCTTTTTGTCTATTTGTATGACGTTTGAAATATGGATAATTGGGCCTAACAGTGGCTTTTAAAAACAAAGTTACTCGCTGTGATCTCATGTTTTGCACATAAGGGTTATACAACTGGGCCATGTTCATGTAGCTTTAAATATATATTTACCAGATCGGCATGTTAGCAAGTTCCTCACAAGTCTGCATGCTGCCAAACCAAACTTAATTAAATCATTCCCGCTAAGTGAAGAAAAACTACCACTATTTGTTTTTTCATACAGTTAAGTTTCTTGTAATTGTCTTAATCTAGGTATAGACGATATAATAGGTGCATCCATTGAAGTAATATACACAAAACTAATAATATGACTTTAAAAGTGTTCTGTTTTGGGGTCTCTAAATTTTTGGTGTCGCGGCGTGAATGATCGACGCGGGTTCATTACCAAGAAGATTCCAGGTTCGATCCCAGTGTTGACCTAATAAGTTCCTCGCTTGAGATTTGCAAGATTTCACCTGGTCAGCGGTGTAGGAAAAGCTTTTTTCCTTCGAACGGGAAGAAAAAACATATTGCCTTGTACATCATTGACAACGCATTAAGGTTTTAAGAGGAATATAAAGTATGGTAGCGCTGCTATCGAGACAAATGTCTCTTATAGCACAATTAATAGCCATCTTTATTAGCACTGTTGGTGCAGAAAATAAGAAGCTAAACCCTATTTAACGTCCAACTGTTCTGCTCCGACTTTACTAGTGTTCTATGAGGGAAACTTGCCCGGGTAGTGGCGAAGGTGTACACGGGACCCCGTTTCTCGTCCTAATTCAAATAGATTAATACGATAGACCTGCAACACAAAACAGTTTTAAAAAATCAGCCTACTTGGTCAATTAGTTAAGTTCTCACAATGTAGTCATAACAAGCATCTTCATTTATTATGAACCATATCCACTTTAAGAGTGTGACAAGTCCAGATATCGAAAAATGTAGTTTTTTTCAATACCCCAAAGTGTGGGAACTTTTATAAATCAGATAATTTGTGGGATTTAAATGATATTTTCTACTAATTGTCTGTTAGCGTGGGTGATTTGGAGATGAGCTTTTATCAGATATAGTGCCCCTTCGAATTGTCATCCAGTAATCGACTTTTAAATGCCTTTAAGTCAAATGGTTGACCGCGTGCGTTTAACAGGAAATGTAAGCTTTTTGGTTTCTTAATTTGTCGCCGATTTTACTTAAATGTTATTTAAAGTCTGGCGGTAATAGCTGTAAATGTTTAGTGTCAACTGCAATGGGTTTTTGTATCCAAATAAACAATATAGTAGGATCCCAGACAATTCTGAAATCGATCTGAAAAAAAAGTGACATTACAAGCATCAATTAAATTATTTATTAAAATAAGCATGCAATGTCTGGACGAAAAAATCATTATGTCATGTTTAAGTAACTAAAATCCATGGTATTTAATACAATGCCATTACTTTAAGCGCGGAGCACAGAAGGTGAGTCCAGCTCCACTGGAATACATAATAAATAATCAAAACCCCGCAAAAATCAGAAATTCAAAAAGCCAGTAAAAATTATGAAAGATGTATGCTGAACTTGTGTTTTGGTCAGTGCGAAAATAACATTGTGCAGAGGGCATAATGTAAAGCATATGTAAACACTTCATAAAGTTACTGTTGGTTGAAATAAATCAAGGCAAATTTTGATTTTTTGCAGAATTACTTATCAAGACAAATACAGTTAAATTTTCAAACAAAATGTATTGAATTGCACGTCAATAAGTCACGGCTGCATGGTTATTGTATTGGTAGGAAATGAGTCCCTGAGCAAAATTTGTCATTTTATATCTTCCGCAGAAGTTTCAGCGCAAAAACACAAACAGTGAACCCATAATGACTCTTCCTTCTTCGTGCAGGAGAATGTCTGCTTCTTGTCGATATTTTCAGTATTGAAGCCAAGGTTTCTGATCCTATGGAATTTGTCAGTTTTAACCACAAGTTCATTCAATGGTTATGGCTCCTTTGGATTTTCTAGCATGGCGCATGTCCGTCTAAAGCAAAACGATGATCCCCATTTTATTTCATTTCCGTATACCCCTACATTTTAATGATTCAGCTTTAGTAATTACGACACATGTCCCTAAAAATAAAGACACTTCTAGACGAAATCGTATAACAACATAATTTGTTTCCTATGACGTGGAGAATATGGTATTTACAAGAGCTCTCTTCAACTAGAGCATTATACAAATTGACGCTCCGCATGTAAACTAGCAGTTCAAAACAGATGAGCAGCCTCAAATGATTTTAAGCACAACCCTTAATTGGTTAGTTTCTTCTGGAGGTAGCCATTACAACAATACCTGCCAGTAACATGTCAGATAAAACTGCATAGTATAGCATACAATTATTTTGTACTTTTATTTGACGCACAATATTCATATAGCAATGTTGTAACTGGAAAAGGTGTCTATTTCTATTGTTTATGTCTTAAACATCCTACCAAATCCTTAATCGAATTTAGCACAAATTTTACGAAAAAATGTAGAACTGTTTTTCTAAAAATTACTAGGGTGTATATATGTAAATCTATGCCGCATCATGTCTAAAATTACTATTGGTATTAAAATTAAATCGCTATAATTTAATCGAATATAGAACGTATTTTTCTTTAAAACATAAATAATGCTATAAAAATAATAACTTGGGCATATAATAATATATGCCGCATTTAAAATAAAAAGGTTGCATATGTCCACATTAAGAACACGGAACACATATAAACATCTATAAAGATTTTGGTTTTATTTGTTATCTGGAGAGCTTTATTAGCAAACATTACTCGTTGATGCAAAACATGACCTCACGTGGAACTTCTTTGAAACTGGAAACTTCAGCGAAATCAGAATACATAGAACAGTATAAGAGCGAACTATAGGTTGTCATAGTTTACTTTTTATGTCATTTAAAGTTTATAAAGATTTGAGGAACATATGGCTGAAAGTGGAGTAACGTAGGACTGGTATTTGGAAATGTTAATTGGAGCGTCCATGTTTAACATTATTAAATCAAAGCTCGCCATTTTACAATACATCCTTTGATGTAAAATGAGTAATTATAGTTTTTGGGAACCCACAAGAAAACAGAAACATAATTTAGATATTGAAATGTTTTTGATATTTTCAGAGCATATTAAATATTCTGCTTTGAAACAACAGTTAATGTTACATTGTCATAATGCCCTTTAATAGGTGATTCGTATTTGTTTTCTTTTTACTGGAACAAAAAAGGATTTTATTGTGATCAAATTAAAAATCGTGAACAATTTCAAGAACTTTAAAGTTCTTAAAAAGGTATCAACATATTTATAGTTTTAAAACGGAGACTATCAGATTGTCGGTTACATACGTTCACACTAAATTCATTTCATGTTATTGGTTCCCCTTGGGAAGGAAGCTAGACAATTACATATGGCGGAGCTCATATAACATACCTAGAGACATCCTGTATGTACGTTATTGAAATCATAACTTAGTTAAGTTGTGCCTGGGATTTTGGTCAACCACACTTCCAGATTTGATCGACGAAAAAACGGCCCCAAAGGACGATGCTTCGCTCATGAACTTTTTTAATATAAATGGCTAAAAAAAAGAGACATTATGTAATATTAAGATAAAGTGCTGACTAGACAAAACCATACGAATATATTGTTATTTCAGTCAAAATAGGTTTATTCGGAGCGAAGTTATGACTGTTTTGTGTTTGACATGACGTTGTAGCCTATGAAACCGGGTTTATATTCCCGATTGTCAAGTATCACTGCAACGGTATTATTAAAAGTCGCGATTTTATGTCATTAAATGGGTTGTCGCCTAGAGTTCCACTATATAATCGCTTAACTTAGATATGGTGGTCATTGCCAAATGTCTCAGCCACCCGATGGTGTAGAGAGAGAGATTGGTTTAGCGTCCTATTTCAATAATTCGATTGCGCGTAGGGGTATTTAGCAGTGGGGGAGCGGTGGACCCCGTGAAAACCCAGCGGGTTGGACAGGCGATCCTACCCCTTGTTACGTACAACCGGGGTTTCGAAACCACGCCTGTTGACTCAATGGCAGGCTTTATGATACAGCGCGCATGTGCGAACCATTCGACCATCCAACAACAGCCGGATAGTGTAGAGAGTTGATTATAGGTTTGTCATGTGAATAAATGTCTAAATAATAATTAATAACATTTGAAGCTAGATTATAGACAGTAGTTTGATTTAGCTCTTACCTACCCTATCTTTAAGGAGAATAGTGTACAAAACTATAAGTTTTTTTTTTCTATATTTGGTCAAACGCAAATAACTAGCTTGGCAATGAACACAGTGACCGGATAAACGAAAACACATGGTTTGTCAAAGTTTAAAAACCAGTGACACAGTTCAATGACAAAAGGAGACAATAAATTAAACGGCAACCGTTCTACTCAAAGTGAATAGATCTGTAGAGCAGTCTATAAAATGAAAAGATGCCTCAGTTTACGATATGCATGAGCAACCGCCCTTTTTATTTCCTAATTACTTTATTATAAACGAATTCAATGTGACATTAGAGACTTTTGGCAAGTGGAATTTTTCCCATCCGTATCGCGTATCGTCACAGTTTTAGAGTTCCATATTTTCGCGCCGCGTACGTATGTGTGGATGAGCTGAGCTTAGTATATTTTACAACATATTACAGCATGATGGCAGTTAGCAGCCAAGATCAACACTATAATACTAGTCAAATACCTAGCCCACAAATTGCGGAAGGGAGTAGAGTCGGTGTCGAATCTTCGAATTCGACTTGACAGCAATTTTGGGTTTCACTAATGTATCATTGCAGAAAGTATATACCCGCTTTACAGATTTGCAAGGTTCCACTCTCCTAAATTTGGCACGTAGATCAACCAGCATGCAGACAGATAAAAAGGAAAAGTATGGACATTCCGGGAAAAGCTCATTAAAAGTAATGCTTTAATTCCAGTCTTTATCTTGGTGAAAATCACATCAAGGATACACATAGATTCGTATAAAACGCTACGTCACAACATTTCGGCGTCTAAAATTAGCAACAAACACTGTAAAAAGACACTGATCTTATACTGAAGTTTTCCATATGGATGCTGTTCGATACGTGCTGTCGTATCCGTGTATCGTATCACGCATTAATGACGTGACACGCAAAATCGATACGGATACGGAACAGGAATTTAAGCGCATCTGAACACTTCGGTGAAAGATGCGCTATATAAATGTATTTAAAAAAAAATAATAATAATAATTTACGCTTGCCAAAAGTCTCTATTTAATGCATTCTAAGTACGTGCGCCCAACTATCTTGTATGGTTTTAATATTGGAACCTCAAGCTGCCGAACATATGGTTTTACGATTCCTCCTTATCCTGTTTATTAAAAAGATATGAAATATCACGCATTATTTGATATTATTATATAATTTATTATGTAGGGAATGTTATATCTTTGGGTACAATACATGTACATTTGTAATTAAGTCATCGTAATTAATAGGCACGGACGACCCCTCCCCCTCGACACCAATTCTTAAAGGTCAGCTAAAATTATTTATTAATCACAAAAGAACATGTAAATTTTGTATATAATCTCTGTTAATGCAGGGCCATTACGAATAAAGGTTTTTAAACAGGACAATGTGCAATATTGGAAAAGGTTACCTCGAAATGTTCAAATCGTAGTTACTGACATTATTACTGCTGGAAAGACGCGATTAAATTAGATGAAATCTGAGATGCATTATACTTCTACACTGATATTAGGGTTTGGACAACAATGCACTTTCCCTATGGCTATTTGCACAGTAATGCCGGACATATTACTCCCAACAGAAAGATTAAAAGAAATGTAATAATAGACCATTTATCTATTTTGATTCATACCAAGGGACCATTTGATGAATTCCTATATTGGGATAGCTTAGCGGGTTTGCTCCTTCATATGAGTGTTTACGTAACAGTACCCAGAGGTAGCAAAAACGAACCCCAGCTATTGCATGATAAATAATACCCATTAGAGTATTAGAAAGTGACTTTTATCAGCAAAAGCCTATAAAATGGCATACTACATGACATAATTATTGTTACACAATAAATATCCGGCAATCCCTGCAATACATGGCCGCCGTCTTGATTTTATAGTGAAGGGTCTGTTGGAAAGTAAAAAAAAAGTGACTTACATGTATATCGTAAAATCATCAGTAAAATCTTTTAAAATGACATGTTTACCGTAATTCTGTAAATATCCGATAATCCCTGAAATATATGACCGCCATCTTGGATTTTGGCCGCCACATTGGATTCCAGGAGCTAGAGAAATGCTTTGTGTGACGTCTTACCAGATTAAAAACGTTGAAAATCCCATTAATTATCTATACTTATGAAAAAAAATTGCATTAATTAGAAGTAATCGCTTAAAATCAGGATTATTGCATTATTTTTGAACCATTTTCAAATGTGCCCCATTTTGACCGAAAAAAATTTATTGGACACCAAAAATTCTCCTACTTTCGTTTTTTCATGCAATTAGGCATAGCAAACACCCCTGTAGATTTTTTGGGATATTGTCCCAGCCCTACTGATATATTGACGATAAGTTGTCGAGACCCCTGCTGTTTGAGTTTCAAATAACCCCCCGCATAAGCAACTTGGCAACGCCAGAATGATAACTATATATATTATACGACACATGGTAATACATATATCCAAATATAACTTTAACTGTTGGAGTGAGTCAATGGGTAAAAACCTCATGTTGTGCACATCTCAAACTAATATTGTGTTAAAGACAATTATTATAAATGAAATGAGATTGGGTTTAACGTCATACTGTTCTGCTCCGACTAGGCTAATGAAGAGGAGCATACGCAATACGATGTGCTATGAGGGACATTTTGTCAGAACAGCGGCGCTACGGCATATTATTATATCGAAATCATCTGCCAAGGGATATTTTGTTTGCACGCGAACATAGATAACTGTCCTTGTCAGACCCTTCGTCCGGAACCACGCCACAAAAAAACATGAATTTTCTCGACCAACACCGGGAGTTTCTTACTCAATTAGCCCCCGTGGCTCCAACAATTATAAGACACCGAGCAGGGCTACATGTACGTATACAATAATAACTGATGAACCAGATTATTTTTCACCGCTTCCGTAGAGCATATAGGTATTGTGAACAGGACATGCTGTGCTAACTGTAGAATCGCAGAGTTAAAGAATAATGGCGCCGCGATGGTCGAGCAATATGTGCTTAACCTCTGGACTAAAATGTCCCGATGTCCTCCTGAATTTAGTCCAAGAACACAATTTCAATAAACGCTTACGTGTAGAACGTGTATAAGCTTTCGATGAAAGGGCTGGTCACAATATCACAGTAAATTTGATACAAAATATTTCTCGTTTACAAGAATTCTGAGCGGACAGACGGGCGGAAAGGAGCGATGTTAAAGACCCATTAACAGATGAAATTCGATATAAAAGTATGGCCATTGTGCCACTGTCGGAGCAGAACAGTAGGGCGTTAAACAGCAGTTTCATTTTATTTTCGTCTCGTACTATGTTAATTTTTTAAATCAAAAATGTAAATGTTATCTAAAAGCTCATCGATTAATCGAAATTGTGAGGTATCCATTTTAGCTCCGGGGACACAATTAGGTGCACTATATCTAAAAGTCAGATTATTAACTTTCCTGTATTTTTAATCTTTCAGATATTCAAAACATTCTCTAACTCTCCTGACGCCGATTTCGATCTTTTTCAATCCCCAGCGAAGATCATGGGATTCTTACCTTAAGCCCTGTACTACCATTGAAGACATAACAATGCCTAGAGGAATTTATGAGTTAATAAGCACGAGGATTTGAATGCTTATTTCCAGCAAAAAATATAAGCCTCTTAAACGAAAACGGTTTTTCTAATAGAAAATTAGAAAATACCCTTCCATCATTTAGCTATTTACCACACCGCAGCTCGCGATAGCTATTACGTATATTAATGTGTTTTTTTCTTGGAGATTAAAGGATTTCCAGATAGTTATTAGGAAATAATTTAAGGTTTCTACTAATCCCCTAAGCGAATCAGTAAAAAGGTCATTGAAAAAATGGATGAATAAATACCAATGAATTGTGACACTGATAATTTTAAAAACAATTCCGGTTTAAATTTCCGAGTGGACTGATCAAGTATTTGTAATAATGTCTCGAGTAACGCGTGCCTGCCTGGGAATGTGTTGTTCTGAATAGAGAAAAATATGCATCTGTAGAAGGTCGTGTTAAAAAGAAGTCAATTAAGTTACAACCATGCTATGGTACAAAATTTACGTGTTGTGCTATACCGCCACACACAGTTTTTTATTTCAAAATGGCCGCAAAGATCAGACAAAAGACTGATATTGTAACATCAAATGTTTTGGAGGTAAAAGGGAAGAATGATATCCACAGCCCAATATGTATCCTATGAACAGCTTGGTTAGTTTTGTAATAGTTTGTGGTTTTCAATAAAGGTATAGCAGTGACACACTACAAATTACCATACTATACGCTGATATGTTCGCGTAAAAAATACCCGTTTAGAAATTGATGAGGCAGAAAATTCCAATTCATTTCCAATGAGTCTAATTATACAACAAGACATCAGATATCAGTTGGCCAATGAATAATGTCTGTGGCACGGTCATATATTACTAGTCTTACCAGGTTCGGTAGAACAGGTTTCCAATCACCACTACGAGTAATAGAGAGACTTGGCCGATGTTATCAGCCGCCAGAACGATCAATTGACGAAAATATCGCTTGATCTGGACCAAAAGTTTAATTTGGTATGTCAAAGAGAATGGAGAAACTAGCCGAATCAATTACCATCATTCTAATAACTAATATACTACATTAATCATACATATTTGACGTTTTATTTTGTAGTAGCTTTCATGTTGTAAATTATTGTATATTCACAGCCTCTTAGATGTTTAGTTTGTTCTCATTAATTGAGGCAGTTATGGAAATTATACTGAATACCAATTGTCAGATCGGATATTAGTATTTGATTTAAATTGTGTGTCTGGTTTGAAAAAACCCATCTTAATATTGTATATTCTGCAATGTCTGATTCATACATGGTGTTCTTGAAGAAAAACCTTTGATATTTTTGGTCCATCTTGGCAGGGGTATGAATTCGAATATCTGAGTGCAAAGTAGAAACTTTTGGCCCTTATCGAGCATTTTACAATTCTGTACACATATAACCATCTACTTCCAGAAAAGTTCTTTGCCCTGAAAGGCCGTCATATCCAAAAATTAGTATACCATTTTGTAATCGGTTCTACTCTGTTTCACACATGTCATACAAACAAAGATTAAAGATTAAAATAACCTTTTTAATTTTATTAAATGGAAGCGAAATGAATACTTCCCAAATTCTGGAATGAATCAAAGACAAATGTTTTAGGTGGGCTTGATCGTTGTAAATAAATTAATAAGTTAGTCTTACAATGATGCAGTAATTGTGATGTAGGATCCGGAAACCTCCAAGTTCCTTCATGATGGTATAGTGTTTTAGCAACAGTTCTGTAGGTCATTTATTGCTGGTCTATTTTTTACGAGAACTTCCCGTTCTATAAGTTTACACACGATGCCAGTATATGCTATTTCCTTATTAGGATATCTTTTTTCATATAATATCACCATTTAGGAAGCCTATTGATATTGTCTACACTTAATTATCATACTATTACGTAAAGTATTTTAATTCAAATCCATGTTTTATCACGCTAAAAAAACTGCAGGTGCATAACTTCACGGTTTTTAAAATTCAGAACTTGTGTTTAGGCTTTGTAGAAATAAATGATCGACCTGTACAGAAACATTTGTCGTTTAATAATCACATGGCATGGAAAGATAACCTTAGTAAGAAGGTGCTAGAATTGTGTTTACTTACCTTGAGTTATGTGCCATAGTCGTGTCAATCCTAGAAAGACTAAATATTTGTGTACAATGTTTAGTGTCATTCATGATGAGCATCAATAAACACTTTGGGTATACAAGTACGTATTATATACTTTGTTGGGGTGCATGTACTGTTATTACTACATATTTCTGAATACATTTGCCAACGCATTTTCTTGATTGTGTATTTTCTGTGTTTTGTATGCTACTTTCGGACTGGTGTGTTGTATATTTTAATCTTAAAAAGGCCCCAAATTTCCTTCTTTGCACCCAAATATCTTGAACTCAGATGGGTCCATTGCCCCGTCCACCAGATTGTGGCGTGGCCGTATGGATCAAAACTGGTAGCCGAAAAATATTGCAGGAATCAGCTACAAACGTACATTATTGTCATGTTTTTTTAAAAACCAGATACATAAGTTGGGAAACGTAGGTCGCATATTGATAACCAAGCTGATGATAAATGATATTCTGTAGTTTCTTGTTATGTCTATCAATTAATAAGTTTGTTTACGGTATATTAGGGGTCCACGTCCGCGTAAACCATGTAGTTAGACATTATTTGATTGCAAACTGACTACCTATAGTGCAGTTATACCTAGTATATTACTACCTTAATGACCAGAGACTATTTATATAACTGTACACGTTGTTGATTGACAGTAATCATCGCCATTAATTGAGAGCTCTGTTTAGTCTCTCTTTATAAGAGAATCTAGAGTCTGTATAGCCTAGAGAAAGAATGGAGATCTATAGACGTTCTTTAAGTAATATTTGATATTGTTAAGTCTAGCCAATATACATTTTTATAAGATTTAAGTCATAAATATTGATGATAAAATCTACGTAACAGTAAAAGATCAAAACATAATCTAATATAAAACTTCACTTTACGATTGTATTATATTAACCGTGTTTTTATAATGTTCTGGAATTGATTAAGTACGTTTTTGTGACCAAAATGGTCAGTTTCTGATGTGTAACAAGGGTCTTATATAAGAGTTAGTGTTACAGCTAGATCTGATATTTTGAGATATATATTCTTATTTTAAATTTTGCATTTCGCTAGTTATGATGAAGTTGATAACAAATGAAACTTGGCTAATTCAACATGTAATTCAGATAATTGTATTCAAAACAATACTCGACACATAATGGTTAGTCATGGGACTCCGTCAAAATGGTTTTTCGGGTACGTCTGGATATTTTATAAGTTTAGAATTCCTCTGTTTGACCTGTAGACGTGTTATCACTGTTTCCAGTATTTATAATTATATTAATTTAGTTTATAGTGGTCCGATCCTCCCCTTGTCATAACACCAACCCCATTGCCATATGGCTAAGTTCTAAATGGTTTTTCTCGCGAAAGTCTTTGTACTTACCAAAGATATATATTATTATAGGAAGTTATATAGACCGGGAGCCCAGGGGGTAAACCCAGCTGAAAAGTGTACCAATTTTCTCCTATATGTTATCAACGCATGTATATTTGGTATCATTAAAATGTAAGTCTGCCGAGTTTTTGATGGTGGTTGTGGTATTCCACACTCAAAATGCCATGCCCCAACTAGTCTAGATTAGCCCAAGAGTTTACCACGTGAAATTCAGTGTACAATACATCTTCAGGTATCACAAAAACACTCCGACAGACATTTCCAGTGGTGGGTTACACCTGACAGAGCTATGTAATTACCAGAAATTGTACTGGTTGAGTGTAAATCTTACAAGACTTACCTAATTTCCAGTCAATCTGTACCACCTAAAACAGCTTTTAAATTGTTCAGTATCACCACGGGAATCAGGAATGACCACTGCCAGACAGTTTGTGCGGTGGGTTACTCCTAACAGACACACCCAAAGTGTCGGGGAACCCCAACTAGAATAGATTAGCCGAAATTGTTACCATGTTCAAGACAATTAACAATTGTGCAAGGGTGCGTAGATTACTAATACCTAGCACGTTTGGAAAAGGCGATAAAGTGCGGTTTCAGAAGCAATTTTTTTGTTCAAAAACGCATTTTTAGCCTCAAAGACTTTTTTTGACCCAAAAATCAATTTCTTGTTACCACAGTTTACCACCTCTTCCATACGTGCTAGGTATTAGTATTCTACGCATACTGGCTAAAAACTTTTTTTTTTAGAACATGTCTGGCAGTAGTCATTCCTGATTCCCGTGGTGGTACTGAACAACTCAAAATCTGTTTTAGGTGGTACAGATTTTAGCTAATCTAGCCTAGCTGTTGACTGGAAATTAGGTAACTCTTGCCAGAGATACTCAACCGCTACAAATGTCTGGTAATTACATAGCTCTGTCAGGGTAACCCACCACTTGAAATGTCTGTCAGGGTGTTTTTGGGATACCTGAAGATGTATGGTACACTGCTGTGAAAAATTCATGTGGCACACTTTTGAGCTTATCTAGACTTGTTAGGGGGCATGGCATTTTGGGCGTGGAATACCACACCCCAAAAGAAAGTAGGCAGAAATACATTGTGATGTAACCAAATATACATGCTTTGATACTATAACAGAGAAAATTGGTACACTTTTCAGCTAGGTTAACCATCTGGGCTCCGGTTCTAATAGGGTCGCATGGATTTTTACGCATTCCTTTCACTGTTAAAGTGGCAATTGAACAGAAAATTGCTCTTAAATATGCATATTAAATTCGAAATTCTAACAATTTTCGCTACGGTACCTGTACAAGTCCCCAATAACAATTATTGTTTATCTCTATATCATGTCGTTGATTGTAATCAAATATTATCTTGTTAGGCGATCGAATATAAAAAAAAGTTTTCAAACAATGAAATGAAATGGGGTGTAATGTCCTATCATTCTGATCCGACTAGGCTAATGATTACAGTGTGCTGTCAGGACAGAGGTGCTATGACTCTTATTTCAAACTCCAAATGCCAAGGGTTTTTTTACGTGCACGCCAAAGAATACACTGGACAGTGGTTTTTCAAACCATTCGAACGACTAGACAGCTGTCCTTATCAGGTCCCCGGTCCTACACCACTGACAAGGGGAAACTACGTCAGAAAAGCGTTGTAGATGAAGATTACCATATCACAGGTTGATTTAACGTTGTGCAGTGACTGGACGTGGTTAGTTTTTAAAAATCAATTTCCATATTGCCAATTTAAAGACCACCACGCAAACGAATTATTGGAGTAAAGATGTTAGTCAAAATATTTATAGCTCTCTAATGGCTTCTAACCGTTAATCTATTTATATTATCAGTAAATAAATGATGTGATGATTCAAATCGTTCTGAGAGATTGCCCACCAGGTAGTTTTATTTCCACCTGGTGAAATATTTTTCTGAAAATGTCAATGATAGACGGACAAGGATACACTGAAGATGAAAAACTAATAATGGGCATCTTTATGGCTTGGTATGTTGAACACGCTTGGTAACTGCATCCCATATTATTACATCACCATGGAAAACCTATTTGTTGTTAATCATTCACTAAGGCCAGGCCTTAACCCCTAATCATATACGAAGTGTTAAGTATCGTGTACGATGTAGTAGGTTAACCCTTTCGATAACATATTTGAATGACCATAGTACGAATTCAGCGAATCGTTAAAGCCTAATACATGTACATGTAGTTGTTCGGATACAATGAAAAACTAAGGTTTATCCGTGTACACGTATAGAACCCTTAGCAGTTGGAAATAGAAAGGGTTGGGTAAAAGCTTACTCAACAAAATGAAATTTTGTTTTATAATAACCGAACTATTTTTAACTCCAGTCCATCATCAGTCTATTGAATCTAAAGTTAAATATCTGTATTATAAGCTACATTACACCTGACTATTATTATATCATAAATCATTATAACGAAACTACAGACATGTATATTGAAACAAATTATAATATACTCAATCATCAAGATAAAGTGGTATTATAAGATATTCAATTTTGATGTAATCAAAGATAGGTTCACCCAGACGACTACTGTCTGCATTATAGATTATTATACATTTATAAAACAATGACATATCCCAGATAGTAAAGAAATGATTACTTTCAGTAATACGTCCGTGGTCTCCCCTGGCAAGACACTTCATTTGAAATGGAATGGGGTTTAAACGTTTTATTCTTCTTGGACAAATAAAAGAAGGTGGGATGCCAAGGGCTATTTTATACTCAGGACTATGTCGGCAGGAGACATTTGCTTTTCGTACCACCTCAATGACTAGACGGTGTTCCTTCTAAGGCCCTCCATGGCTCCATCTGACATACTGACAAAGTGAAACCAAACGCCACAACCATCTTCCGGATAATTTGAGACTTGCTCGAGGCGACCATATTCTCGTTTAAACCCCTGATGACAACAATTGCGTAGTCCATATATTTTTCTTTCGTATTACATCTCTCTTTACAATATTAATATTAAACGCTGTTGGTTCTTAATAAGTCTATGATTCAATATTAGCTTGTACATAGAATTGTAAGGAAATCGATTCCAAATTATTGCAATGGAATGTGGTATAATCACATTCCGAAGTTACGTGAAATGACCGTTACATATATAGCCAATCACAAATATTATACCGAGACAGTAGTGTGTAAACAACCGCGTGTTGTAATGCAAAATACGAGGAAGTGTTCAATACAAATATGATTGCAGTTCGAAAAGATGGCAAGATCCTTAAAACATTACCCACATTTTTTTATCCCAATGATTAGACAAAATATAGGTTAGACATAATAAGTAATTCTAATATCTCCTTTCTGACACACTGGCATTAACTATTATAGAACCGTTGAACTAGATTAGATCTTATCTACTCTTATAATATCAAACACACGGATGGAATTTAAACTCTGGTATAGTGATATTTTAGAGGTCAACGTTTAACAATATTTATGGTTAGTGCATTATGCGCAAGAATCGGGAATCGTACAAAACAGTGCAAGTTCCGTTTGTGTTTTGAAAGGGACAGGTTATGTTTGTCAAATTTATTTAAGTTCTCATTTATTTGTGATTTTCAATGGCGAACAATTTAGGTTGTTTACTTCGATAAGGTAGAAACTTATTTTACCACCTTGAAGAGTACCTGGTGCAAATAAATGAAGTAATTTGCAGGTTGGTAATAAAAAGCACTGAACGCTCTAGCAACTGAAAACAAAATTGAATCAGTTCTGGAAGTGGGAAAAAAATGATGCCTTAGGTGTACACACAAATTCCAGCTCAAAATTGACTGAATATTACAATATAATTGATCTAACGCAATTATAACCAGATATGAAATATTCCTGCTATAAACCAACTTTTTTTGCACGTGAATGGAAAAAAAGCATGTGAAGAAAAACGAGTTAATTTCATTGAGCAATAAGCGTGAAATGCCTTAAACGACATTGACAGATGTGGGGATAATTTCATGTCGATATAATCAAATACCGGCACCGGGAGATAAATGAAAAGTCGAGGGTCTCGGCGGCAACATTTGTTTTTTAATTCCTCACGAAGAAGAAAGAGTGCTATAAACTTTATAATTTAACATTTTCATCTGTCTTTTATCTGGATTCACGTCAGTTCTAGAGAAATAAATAATTTATACAACACGACTTGAGGGAAAACTGGCGCACAGATGCAAACATTTGAAAGGCCATCACTAGAAGGATTAGATGGGCTATGTCGAGAGATTTTTCTAGTTATTGGCTTTTTGTAGTAGAAACCGCGGTTTAACAAAACCGTCCAAATATTATTCATGAAAGCCAATCACTGTTTTCCATCGAGGGAACAGTATTGGTAATAAGTAGAACTCCTGATACTAATAGTCCTACAAGACAACACAAACCAATATTCACGTGAAATCCACCTAGGGGAATTTGTTGTGCTACAGCTTGCTTATAAATCTCATGTAACTACATGCATCTTTGTGTAAATTATCTAAATGATACCTTTGAAACCGTTGGTTTTTCTGCCTGATTACGTGTATCGAATGCTGAAGGATTATGTGATCATACAAATGGATTTGTCGTTTTTTTCAATATTCACAAATTTAAGAGTTTTTATATATTTTGCAGTTTTCTTTCTATCTCGCTATTTGACTTTCCACGCGTCAAATGATTTTTGACGATCATTTATCTTGATACGATTATTCAAATTATATTCTCACGACGGACAGTTTGAAATTAACTATAAATCAGTGTTTGCAAAATGAAAGTCAGTTGCTTAATATCAAAATTAGATTAATTAATCGATGAGCCTCGGTGGCTTAGTGAGTAAGATCGTATCTTGCTAACCTGGAGGTCCCGTGTTCGACCCTGCGTTGGACGAGAAAGTTCATTGAAAGATTCCTAGGCAGATGGAATTCGATAAAAGAGTAGGCCGTAGCGCGGATGTCCGGGTAACATTTCCCTTATTAGCTAAGTCGGAACAGAGGAATAGTACATTAAACCAAATTCCATTTAATTTATTTCCTTTGAGGTCTAAATCATCAGCACCAACTGGGAAAGTGAAGACTTGAGTACGCGGTGTAGTGTGCTACCTACTATTCATCGAATCTCAACTCTCATGAGTTCTTTAAATTGCACATCAACGAATAGATGGATGCGTCGCGAGTTTTCTACCCGCATCTTCAGCCCCGTCTTGCACCGACAAGGGAAGTCAGACTGGAAAATCGTGACGCTCTTTCTCGGTGAATAACGGGGGCGAACCATGTACCTTATATTAGAAAAACAGATCAGGCTAATATAATAGTCGTGGATGCTGTTAATTTCTCTACGAGTTCCTACGATTCTAGTCCGACTATTGGCTAATGAAGATGGGAATATGCAACAGAGTACGAAGAGAGTGTTATCCAGACAGCTTACTACGACCTGCTCTTATTTCGAATTCCAGCTGTCAAGGGTACTGGAGACCTAGCTTTTTACGTTGTCCCTTTAATCGATACCCCGGAAATCCCCATGACCTTTTTAGCCAACACCTTGATCGAACAGGAGACCACCAAGTTATCGAGTCGATGTTTTACTGACTGCGTCAAGGCGGCTCCCAAAAGTTCATGGAAGCGAAGGTGTTTATAATACCTAGCTTATACTGTCTATTACGTTAAAATAACATGTTCTAATGATCCTATATAATTAGATTGTCTATACTGGTACCGTAAGAAAATTGTATAAAATTCGAGCTTAATAAACTTAAGACAAAAATCAATACGTTGATCATCAAAATTATGTTAGACTTAATATCACAGTTTGGCCTTTATTTTTACTGATGTTCTGATATTCAACAAGCCTTTTAACCTTTTGGCTATATTAGCGTAAATTAAGTTAATAATTGAATAGGAATTGTTAGTTAACAATGGTTCGTTAATTTGCTTTTAGTGTCAAAATTCAATATTCTGGAAATAAAAATGTCAAGTCAAGCTGTTAAAGTTTGATAGGATATCGATCTGGCTGATTGAACAGCCATCAATGATGAAGAATCAGTAGTAGCCATGTTAACGTCAGCTTAAGTGACACTCGATCTACTTTAAGCAGAAATCAATTCACTCTTTCGGTCGCTTCAGGTTTAATTTTCACCCCCTTCACGCCACGAACGGGAATTTTAATCTTCATCAATATTGTCACAACAAGTTTCCAAGTCGTGGGTAAATTTACTCACACTGTCAAGAATATAAATGAAGTTATACTGAACGGATGAAAGCCTTTTGTCAATATAAACTTCTGTTATAGTCCGCATAGTTTAATATATATCTATGTTATGCCCTCGAACTATCTATTCACGTAGCGGTACTTAAGTAGTGAAAAAAATATCATACAAAAGATGGTAGGATTCCTCTTTTCTATTAAACTTCAAACTATCTATCGATATAGTGGTACTTAAGTAGTGAAACAAATCTTGCAAAAGATGGTAGGCTTCCTCTTTAACCTCCTAAATTTTCAATTATTGAGCAATGACATGTATATCAGGCATCGAAGACATCACCCGTTCTTCTCCACTATACAATGGGTTCACCCATGGGGTATTTACGTATTTAGATTATCTGGCATTGATCGTAGTTTGATTCTACGAACAGTTTACAAATCAGACTTAACCTCATTGTTTACGTTCACAACGATATGGCCGCATGTTCGCTCGATTATATATATTAAGTGGCATGCACACAAAATGATGCCATAAAACATCATTTTGGTGGAAAATATGTTTTTGTGTCAGTTTTTCTGTATTTAACAATTGCCTTTGATTGGTCGATAAAAATAGCCCAACCAATCACCAAGGGCAGATAAAATGAGCACGTGTCTCTGCCATGGATGTACCCATGAGTTAATGGAGGCAGACCACCATTAAATTTCACACTCTCGGTACCCACAAATTGTAATTCGTCTATTTATAGCAATTCTCTCCCCTTCTCTTTTCTCCCCCTTTGCATCGACATTTTTGTTGATTCGTTGGTCTAGAATGGAAGAAGAGGGTTTGAACTAATATTTTCTGCCAGGTTTTGGTAAATATTCATGATTTTGAGGCGGAAGGATAACTGAGTTATCAGGTTGGCTACGGTGATAAGTACGGCAACTAGTTACATGTTTTGGGTATGCTTCTTCAAGTTGGTGTATCTCAAAATTTTGGTGGTCAACCTCATACAAATTTTAGTGCAAAGATATGGTCATTTGTTCCTCTGTCTATAGTGAAAAGCATTCAACCCAACGAAAATTTGGGGAAAAGTTGGAGGTGGGAAAAGAGGCTAGAATTAACATTGAAGTCAATAGGGAAATTAATGGTGGTCTGCCTCCTAATGGAGTGGGACGGAATAAGACATTATTAGATACCGAGAATGCGAAGACATTGGATAGTATCAGTACGGTCAAGTTTTATTTGTAACACCATTTCTATGGCGATATAATATTAATTTATTCTGTAATCACATTTAACACTAACATCCTATGATGCTATTAACGGAAAGACTGTCCAGTATATACAATATTAATTAAATCATCACACCCAAGAGCCAAATATAGAAGTCATGGCGCTAAACATTAGAATGTCATCTATATTATATGAAACGAAGACAAATATAGATATACAAATAATATGATAATACCGTCGTTTCTTTTTGTGTTGAATTTCGATGCCTATTCCACTTTTGTAATATATAGTCATGTAATAGTCATGTCATGATACTAAATAAAGTAAATAAACCAAATAGGACAATTATAAGACATGAATGCTCCAGTTTTTGTACTGAATTTTGACTCCTTACTTAACTACAAGATGATATACAAATGGAAGTACGGTTAAACGCCGTAAATCATCGATTTGAAGTCAAACGAACATATAAGGGAAATAAGGCTAGAATATACCGGCGTCCAACGTATACAGACACCTAAGCCCACTATACAGATTTCAAATATAAAAGTTATAGCGTTAAACGTCAGAATGTCATTGATACTAACCAAAAGCATACGGCAATTAAAGCAAAAATATAAAAACACCAACGCCCATTTCTGTGACGAATTGTAAGGATTAGCCTGAATACATAAAAATATACAAACAACAAATACATTAAGCCAGATGGAAATTTTGTGACCAACATCTTTGAAATCGTTTGAAGAATTTGATTCATCTCACAATTAGAAATAGTTAGGGATTTTTTTCTTGACCCGTAGGTTCGCTAGCCTTTGTGTCTAACCACCACCCCGTTCTGTATGTTGATTCTAAGTCACGGGTTTAAATGCAAAGTTATTTGTGAAGGCGTTTGACCGTAGAATAATGAATACTTACTGCAGACTTAAACATGTGTAAGAAAAGGTCACCTGGGTTTGAATGAGTAAAAACAAATAAACGTCGAGAAGAAATTCGCTACTCTTGTGTTTGGTGAGGAAATAAACCCAGCCATCTTTCACTACTGGCCTCATTTTTAGCCGACGCATGGAATATATTTATAATGACAAAACCAAACCAGAACTCTACAAACAAGAGCATTTTCTTTTTTTTTCACAAAATGCTAGACTTGCTATCATCGTCGAGACTTCCGCTGTGAGGCATTTATTTTAAATCTTGCAAGACACCCAAGCACTGCCACCGTAGTAACACGCGATGGACCATAAAGAAAATATAACTTTACGTAAGAATACAGATCAGATGGAATATACTGCAATATTTACATATGTTTGTATTTATGTCTGGCAGGGGATCACGTGGTTAAGTAGGTAAGACGCTGGCTCGCTATCCTTAAAGTCGTGTGGTCGATCCCTGCATTGACCGAAAAAGTTCATCCAGTTAATGCGGCGTGGTTTCCCCTTGTCAGTGATGCAGGGTGGAGGGCCTAACATAGGCAGCTGTCTAGTTGTTCGGATTGGACAACAAAACGAAGTTCCGTGTACACATTGGCGTGCACGTAAAATATCCCTTGGCAGTTGTATTTGGATATTCGAGTAGGCCGTAGCGCCGCTGCCCGGGCAAAATATCCCCCATAGCACGCGGTATGCCGTATGCCCGTCTTCCTTAGCCCAGTTTAGAAGCAAAACAGTAGGACATTAAACCCCATTGCATTTCATCTAAGTCTGGCGGGTTAAGAATAATATGACGGAAGTGTATCGTGCATTTATGCCAGGGTATTATTGCTTTTGTGCGAATATTTATATTGCTTTGTCAGACTTAGGAGACTTAAAAGGATTTTTCATAGGCATCAGTAAATGAAAAGAGACTTAAATTTACGATACATGTATAGCCGAACTAATTTGAGAACAAATTTTAAATCAAAATAGTTTTTTGATTACCGATAATTACACAAATAATTTAAGGAATTTGCATTGAATTTTGTAAATAAATGGATAATAATGATCATTACTAGGGTATGTATACAGACATGGTCATAGATATGGGGTATGGTCAACCCAACATGGACACGGAGCTTCCGATAGTTGTACAAGACTAAGATAAAGGGTTGCAATGGTATTTAATCCCGAACTGATTTTTAAAACTGATTAGCTGATATATATTAATGAATGAAATGGGGTTTAACGTCCTACGCTTAAGCACCTTACCTGGGCTAATTGAAGACGGGAGCTGATATATATAATACACTCTTTGCACATTACTCTCAGAGATAAACTTCTTTTTTATTTAGAATTAAAACTTAATAAGATAAGAGTGTATATGTTTGTAAATTATTTCATAATAAAAGCTTATCTGTCTACACTTAAGACATCTATCAGTTATCAGTTATTTTACAGCTCATGAAAACCTCGTGTTCTTTAGAATGAAAATAGAGCCAGCAAACGGTAAATCTATATAGTCCTGTTGATAATTACTAGTAAACTGACAAAGCGAGAAAAAAACAAGAACGATACAGTTGAACAAGACAGCGTGATAGAGTAAAAATGGTATTAATGAGGAAATGGGGTGGGGGATAATGGATTTTACACATCTTGGACTTCATTAGGTGTAACTTAATTTCTACTCAACCAAAATGAAACACACGTCTACGCGGTAAAATGAGTTATGTTGCAGAAACCTATCGACAAATCTTGTTAACGGCTTCATCATAAAGTGACTTTCTTGTTTGAAAACACTCCAGGAATAAAGGTGTATCATAGAGTCATACTCTAGATTACAAAGACCGTTACAAAGGTTTATTATTGTTTCAACAAAGGTGTTCATCTATTAAGACGCTGTGTACTCATCATCACGGATGGCGGCCCTAAAACTGGAAAGACGAGACGGGTAATTCATCTATTGAAATTCATCTGTGATCACCCATCACGGATCACACCTTGAGACCAGAAGGATGTCTGTGGTTGTTCTTTTATTTAAAGATACATCTATATATATATATATATATATTAAAGTAGATAAAGTACAAGTACTTCTTTGTTTACGGTAGATAAATGCATATAAAAATAAAAAAATACGTCCAGGTAAAAAATTCTCCACTTTACTTCATTCCGACATACATTAAGTCATATAAGCTAGCTATCTGCCCTCTATAGGCGTCTTCAGATATTAATAATGCATATAGAATATTCAAATACGATACATATATATATACATTCTTAGAACAATAGATTTCCATGACAATGGATTATAAATAATATTAAGTAACATACAACAAAGGATTAAAAGTATATAGTACATAACGTGACATTAATCTACATAGTCTTCCTGGTATAGTCAATATAAGAATAATTAGATCAATCAATGTTCATAGACCAATTAAGTAATCTGGCTATAATAATTAACATATTCTTTCAGGCGTAATTAGACAATAGAACCATACAGAAGTGAAGAGATGAATTAGATGTCAATAGATCAATTATGTAATTTGGTTGTAAATTAGTTTATAACCACTCCATTCTCTAATAAACCGATTATAGAGAAATAAAGTAATATAGGGTTTAAAATACCCTTAAATGGTGTTAGAAGTAAACAGTGTAAAATTATAGTTTAAGATTCTATTTAAAATTTAGAATATTAATACGGTAGGAAGGGGACAAATAAAATTATGCATTTAACTCCGGTTTGAACCGGTCAATAAAGTGTGATTCCATATTCCTTCTCTTAATAGTATTGTCAATATTGACTTTATAAAAAGGAAAAATACTGAATTTAATATTTAAATTCTTAGCACACGTATTTAAATGTTTAGAGACTTTCAAGACAGGATTAGTTTGTAAACTCTGTTGCCTATGAACTCGGATGCGTGCACGTAATTCAGTTGAACATTCCCCTATATACTTATTCGAACACATATTACAGATAAGAACATAAATTACATTTTTAGTATTACAATTCACTCAGCTGCACGGATGGCGGCTCTGAAACTGGACTGGTCAGGACCGGCTGCTTGTCTGCGATATCACTTAAGTGAAAGCAGACGTTAAACACCCCACTGCTGCACAGGACCGGCTGCCTATCTATTGAAATAGCTCTCTATTCGCTACTATGGTGACGCCCTGAAACCGGAAAGATTTTTCCTGGTTATTCATTTCTTTAAGAAGCCATGTACCTACCATGACGGATGACGGTCGAGGCTGGTAAGAGGTGTCCGGTTGCTAATCCATTCAAAGAACTATGTACGCACACAATCACGGATAATGACCCTGATACCGAAAATATACCCGGTGGTAAAATACTATTTCTAATTTCAGATGACTAAGATTTTTTGTATTTCCAAGTTTCGTATGATTTGCTCCATGCTTTAATTCGACATAACGAGATAACCAGGTCTCTGTGTTTAAAACTTTATAATTTACATTGCGGTATTATTGTACTCTGTATGGCCATCCCTATAATCAGTTCATATACATAATAAAATGGGCATCTGTTTTTTTATCTAAAAATCTCATCCACCCACCGCTGTGGCGTTCTTTTGGCAGATATCGTTCCGGAAATCTTTGGTTACTGTAAACGAGCCTATATGTACAAAATAAATACACGTCGTGTATCAACCCCGAAAGTACATGTTCTTAGACCATCCGGCTTCACTTCCAAGTCTAAACCTTTAAAATAATTATATTATAAATATCGCTACTTGATTACATTGTGTATCGATCGAAATACAATTGCAGTCGTTTGTAAAGATTACAGATCTTAAAATAGGTTACGGTGCCAGTTGTCCATTAGGTTACTGTTCTGTTTACTTGCGATTAAGCGCCAGATAAACGGTTTCTTCCTAGGACAATATTGGTGTCAATCATTATCACATATGGGATAGAACTGGTGAAACACGTTCCAAATATAATTTTTAACACAGAGATCATTGCTCCTATTGGTGCTTAATGCAGATTTGAAGAAACGGAAATGACGAAACCAAAAGGACAACAGGAGTTCCCTTTTTTACGAATTTTTTAAAAAAATTGCCACATATACTTATCCCTCAATGACTTACTTTGTGTTGCGTTATTAAAATGAAATAGAGACATATGTTACTCGCGAAATGACCTAGTTTGTGTCGAGTGGACGTTAAACCCCATAAGATAATCACAAATCTGAAATTTAACCGATTGCTGAAGTGTAAAATCAACATTTATGTCGCATAGAAAAGAATAGGACATTATATATGTATTATTAACCGAAATAGATTTATACATTACAATTGCCTGAAAAACTATTCATACCTTTTAGCAAAACTTACTTTTGCTCTTTGAGAGATAAAGAAGATTGTTTATAATACATTTGTATTTAAACGTCTTTAATATTGTAAAACAATGTACGCTATCTGTTTGTGTTAGTACAAAACCTGCAATGAAAGATGCATTGTCAGAAATTCTACTGTAGTTGATCTGTTTCATCATGTTTCTTTCTGTTGATACTTAGCTATATCATACATGTACAATATTTGAACATGAATGTTCAATGTACATACAAGTACCAGGGTAATTTGAGGAACATTAACAACAACTAAGGGGAATATGAAAGAGAAAATGCATTCAAAGTCTTTCAAGTTTTCTAGTTTTGTTACACTTCTTTAATTATCTATTACGTTATTGTGGACGCTCTAGAGGCTAAAGTTAATATCCGATTGACTTTAAATTTATACAGATGAAGAATCCTATTGATTTTCAGCGATTTCCGATAATTATTGTCAGAGTTTTGGCCCTTGATGACGTCAAAAAATCTTGTGGACGCTCTAGAGGCTAAAGTTAATATCCGATTGACTTTAAATTTATACACAGTTTTTAAGGTCATGAAACGAAAAAGCCTATTTTAGCGATTCCCGATAATTACTGTCAGAGTTATGTCCCCTGATCACTTCAAAAAATCTTGTGGACACTCTCGAGGCTAAAGTTTATATCCGATTGATTTAAATTTATACACAGTGTTGAAGATCATAAGACGAACAAGTATATTGAGTTTTAATGAATTTTGATAACTTAATGAACAGCTAAATCCAGAATATTAAATGTTTAAAGCCAAACAAATTCGAATGATTTTCTGATAATTACATATTGAGTTGTTACTTTTAATCAGAATTTAGTATATAAAGGTTTCATTACCGAAAAAAAGACTATTTAGCTGCTGTGGGCGAATGTTTCGTTGCCTGGCAACCTATTTTTATTTTTTTCAAAAAAATGTTCAATACAAAAAAATATATTTGACAGGTGATACATTGTATGTAATATTGCATTAACAAAACAGAAATATAAAAGGGAAAACAAATTTAGAGAAATTTAAGTTAAATAAGATATACATCATGGATGCAAGTATCTGCTGCTATTAATGCTCTCTAAAATCCCTTACATGTCTTGATCCACATTCACCCCTCTATTAGCGATACTGACGTATTTATCGGGTGGTTATTACCAATAAACGTTTTGCAATTTGGTATAGTACATGGAAAACAGAGACACTAGGCTTACTAGAAAACGAGAGCGTGTCGCTAACTGACAGCCTGCCGATTAAGGCCTGTCGGGTTCGAGTGGCGTAAAAAGTTTTACGCGTAGATTATCTAAACCCTTGGCGTTAGGAAGCGCTTGATGTATATGTTGATAAACTTGCGGATGAGCTGACGTGGAAAAGGTTAGATTTAAAACGGATTAGGAGAAGAATGTTGATAAATTAATTAGTTTTTAGTCAAAATATATCATCAAATCACCCAGTTTGTACCGTGGAAGGCAATTTAACCATACACAGTGTCATTGTCTTTTTTTTTTAAAGTTTGATAATAGGGTTTGTTTATAATATTATGTCGAACAATTACGGGTTGTTTTTTTTTCGTCTATGTCCCATCTCCAATTTAGGGTAAGATAATTCATTCTGCGTTTTACTAGAGATTCGATCAAGAGAAAAATAACCACAAGAGAAACCCCCTTATAAACCGATAGAATCTTACTATAAGATCGACTACATATTGTTAACATAAAATACAACATGGATGTGTACACTGGGGGATATTATCTCTGTAATTAACCACGTGTTTATACACAAGAGTCTTAAAGATGTTTGACATTCCATGTTAAAGAAAGGGTGTTTTAATATGATCAGAATAATTTGTCATCGATATGAAAGAATGGTCTAGTCAATGTAATCAAATAAGGAGTATACTAGAAACACATAACATTTTATTAACTAAATAAGAGAATATTAAGTTATTTTGAAACGATAAAGTGACAATCGTTAAAACTGAATTTAATACATTTGTACTTCAGAATGGGGTTTACTGTCTTACTTATTGATACGAAACGGACTAATGAAGACTTGCATACGCCATGTTTCAATTTCCAACTGTAATATACACGGGGTCTTGAGATACTTTACAAACCCACGTAGTGTTACGCTCTGCAACGAGAATTACAAGTATTTTTTTTAGTTCGGTTCATTTTCAATTTTTAAAAATACTCAATGTTAACGATTCATGTTCTTTGTGAAAGGTATTTCTTATATCTTCTGATATTTGATGATGATACAGGAGAATTCTGGAAGTCATTGCTCCAGGCAAAGTTTTAGGTTTCTTTCAGTTAGCATAAAGAAATATGTCGAAAATGTCGACACCCATTTTCTGTGTTGTAGCGAAAATTCTAAGTACGTATGGTATTATTTCTTCTGGCAAACAACGACGTGGGTTTACAATTACCTACAATACTTCTCTATAAATATAAAACATGGCAGAAAAAGCAGGAAAATAAATCATGGAATTTCAGATTGTATGAGGAAGCTTTAGACGGTTGCTGTATTCTTGTTTCAAGAACTACCCACCAACTGTCATCGAGTAGAGAAAACGAGTTAGACAAAGATATTCTGATCAGTTTAAAGCAGATGAGTTACATATTATGGCAAATGTCTAATCTCAGTATATTTGACTTGCAGGTTATAACATTATTTTTATTCTTTAAAGTTGCAAAATTACATAGTATAAAAATCGACACGGATACAAAAAGCAAGCCATTGGCTTCGATACAATTTCTTCTACATGTATATATATATTTTTATGAAGCATGTCGGTTCTCAGCCAGATTGAATAACAATAACAATACTCAAAAAACATGATAGCAAACAAGATCACTATTTTCGGTAAAGTGGGCATGGGGGTGTAGCTAGTAAAACGAAAGTAAAGTCGTCTATTTGATTTTAGTTCCAGGAACAGCTTGCGACTGTTGTCATTTGAGTGAATATTAAGAAGTGTATCAATTTCGTCGTAATTAGACGTATTAGGTATCTAAATCTCACAGCTAAACCATGGCTCTTAGTTTGTTCGTTGAGATACACATAAAAGAATTTCCGATGAAAACGCTCATTACAAAAACGCCCAATAAAACCACTATTGTCCATTTTATTTTGATTATTGCTATTTTATGTTTAAAAAATATAATTCAGAAATAAACCGTCGTGTATACAGTAATATAGCTAAAAAGAGCTTCTATAATTCGAAATGTCGTGCAAGGGATATCGCCATGGGCTGTGATGCATTACGTCTTGTGAACCTGTCTTGCTATTTTTAACATTTTTGTCTCGGTTTTTACCAGACACGCAATCCTCCCTCATGCAATAAAAAAACAATTTAAAAATATTGGTTTTGTTCCAGTGAGACATTGACACAATCTATTTACTTAGTTTCATAGAATTGGAATCCTTGGTTTTAAAATAACTGTTCAATAAATTTTACCTAGTGTCTGTTTTATCATTGCGTCTTTCGCCCATTGAACCAATATTCTAAAGGGGTATGTCGTCACTACTGTCCTCCGTTGGTCTAGAGTAAGTGTTTTATTTTTTTGCTTCTTTTCCAAATCCACGTTTAGGATGTCGACCACATTTGATATATGGTATATGTGATAGTTTATCTTTGAAGATATTTCAATTATTATTTAAGTTTAGTTAAAATAAACGTTGCAATTGACCAATCTCCATATTTATATTCCACTAATCTTCCAGTCTTTGAAAATGGGCAATTCTAAACCCGAGAAGATATCGGGCCCATTAAAATTATGGTAATTTAAAAAGCAATATGTTATTGTATGCGTTAGGTCAGTCACATAAACAGACTTTTTAAAAATATATTTGAGAAGTTGTTAACATTGTCAACACGAAGCCTACAACACGACACAGCACTTTATTATGGAAATCTGACATTACCCACGGTAGTGGGTGTTCCTCAAATAGAGCGATAATTCTATTTGGAATACCGATAACAATTCCTATTTAACTGTAAGAAATATTTTGACATATTAATTTATTCATATTGGCTCTGTGGTACTAAATGTGGACTAATTGTGCATGAATAAATGAAATGGGATTCAACGTTCCGCCCTTCTGGACCTTTTGTGTCGAAGTTAAAGAATTAAGGATGTTATCCAACGTTTCCTCACAATTACCACCCTATAAAAACCTTTTCTTGTGATTCACTATCAATATGAGTATGTTTCTAGAAATATACATTTTAAAAACTGTTACACATCAATCCATTTCTCAATCATTTGTAAACGACTTTAAAAGGATAAACTTGTCCAGCCATTTGCGTATAACACCATACATGGTCAGGCATAATTTGTTCATACACTTATATCCTCAACTTGGTTAAATATTCCCAATAAAGTTGATTTATCACTCAAGAATGTTTACAATTTCTATCGCTAGATTAGGTTTCTGTGTATGCTGCCCGAAGACTCCCGTGGCCATATGTTGGGAAAATAGACATTTATTTGGTAAATAACTCCTTTTATAATATGTATATAAAACTTGACCGTCATTAGGTGTTACCGGCTAACCTTAAAGCGTAATATTCAATCTGATTAAAGCCAGATGCCAATTTCGTTTGGTTTATTTTTTATATATTCATTAGTGTGCAAATCGTAACAAAATAAGCGAAACAAATTTGTAATCAAATTTTGATTAGAAAGAGAAATGTAATGGTTTGGATAAAAAGTAAGAATTTACATTAAAGCTTTGTAGTTATAAGGTGAAATGCAAAATCTTATTCGTTGTGATATTTGTGATAATGTAGTTGCAGTAAAATGAATAGCCATGTGTTTTTAGTGTGCTGTTGTTCTGCTATGTGAAGTTTTTTTTGATAACGAGCGCATGTGAAGATACTATTTAAACAAAAAGTCAGGTGAATTCCAGATTTGACGACATTCCTCGAGGCTTCTGCAACAATGGGTGCAAACCTCTACGACTGGATCACTCAATTCTTGAACAACAAATCTGGGAGCGATTTTGTAATCTGTTCGCCAAATTGTATTAACAGCTACACCTAACCCTAACCACTGTGATGTAGCCTATAACACATATGAATACCCTTGAATCTATATTCCAAAGCTGTAACGCACACGGGCATGTCCATGCACGACCATTTACACGATAAATCTGTGTTATATGATCTGACATTAGAAGCTCAAGGGTTTATTTCTACAGACTTCTTCATTTAAATACAATATGACTGGTGTATTTCATGCATCGCTTTGTTCTAAACAATTCTGACATATACGTATAATATGTACCATGCACGTGCAGGTGGTTGTTAATAACGGTAAAGAGTTACCGAGCAGATTTACATAACATACTTATAAACATCAGATGTACGATCAAAAAAACCCACCCTTCACATTGTATTAAAAAGTAGATCAAAAACTTTTGGATATCGAATGTTGGAGAAATATGTAAACTCATTGATGATGTTGTTTCTACGTTTATCATTGTTGTTACTTTATTTCGTATTGAAATACTTTTTTTCTGGAAATGTTTTGTTGAATGTTCGAATAGATTCCATGAAAAAGGTCAATATTTATACATTTTTACACTCTGAAATAATTATGTTTCTTGTACATTTATATTCTATATATCCAGAATGTATGTGTATTAAGGACAACTGTCTAGTTGTTCAGTTTAATACCATTCACCTTATTCGATATGTTAGTTTGTTTCGTGATTTCTGTGAATTTTATCTTGACCGTAGATTCGTTTTTGTGTAAATTATGAGTGTACAGTTCCCCTGAACTAATTACTATTAAAAGGACAGTGAACTAATTTGATAATGTAATTTTATTGTGAACAGAGAACCACAAAAGGCTGAACTGTTACATTAGTATAGACCTAATACACTCTACATCATTGGAGTTTTCATTTGTCCTGGGTCGAGCAACTGATCCTTCACAGGTGTAAATATCTAGGAGGTTGAAGTCGTACCGTTCAAACTACTGTTTTTACGATTAAGGTGTGGCAACATTAGGAAGAGTTTAAGTGAATAAATAGTTTAAACAGCAACAACTTAAAGGGTGGGTCTAAGTTTTTCCACATGTGTAAGCTAAATACCAGCATACCTACTATTCCAGAGATGTTTGTAGTATATACAAGACTTACTAGATTCATCTATAAGAAAAACTTACTAACTTTTATATAAATCTACATCTGAACTGAATCTCATTTTACCCGCATTAGGGAGATCCGATGAACATGATATGAAATTAACTTATGTCATCTAAAAATAAAGGCATCAATTTGTTTAATCCATTTAAAATCTCGTGTCTTAGAATATGAAAGTGTAGCCGCAACGGTGTCAATCTTAATATGAAAATAGAATCAACGGTACCAATCAAAATATGAAGTAAAATCAGAATCAGTGGCATTAATCGATATTTCGACAAAATATTTTCTACATCGTGTACCCAATCTGTTTCCAGGTTACATTTTCTTTCTTGAAATCTTAATAACAAAGGTATTCGCGGTGTTTCTTGAAAGCCCGAATGAAGTAAGGAATTGCAACTGTTGTCACATACGTATAAGAAATCGGATGCTTTGTTCTGATTGACAAATGAAGCACATGTATAAGAATTTTGAATACAGAATGGAATGCTGTAGAACGATTTTTTTTCTGCCACAATCATCATACACGAGACCTATATTCTGAACATTATCAATTTAATCGCGAACTCCTGCTATGTAGCATATTAATTAATAATGAGCATATCGAGATAAGACCCGTTATATATACACATGGGGTATATAGAAGTCATTATATGTCTTAATAGTAAATTAATTACCTACATGATATACCATGTATGTCATGGGTTGTAAATTAAAGAAACTCCAGTATAACGAAGATCCGATTATTGGAATATACAAGATTTTAAAACTTATTTGAGGACGAGAGTTTTGAATTCCAACTTTACATGTATTTATATTGTGTTAATACGCGGCTTGAAAACAGACGATGGGTAATTACGATGCTACAACTATGTGTGTCCTGAAGTACGAATGTGACCACAGATATTTGATATAAAACGTAAACATGTCGTGCTCGAGCAAAACACTTGTAACTGTGAATTAAATTTTAGACGAGGAACTATAATAATAGGAGACGAAGATAAATACAATGACAAATACAAAGGACCCGAAGTCAAGATTTTCCCGATTTGTAGATAAATCGTAGAGGGTGTTTGAAGGATCTTTGACCTAAAACTATTTGTGGCAAGCAATCATATGTGATACGAATACCAATAATCGCTCCGAATCCATATTTTGTCCGATTCATAGATAAATCATAAAAAGTCGGGTCAAATTATTCTGGCAGTGTTTAGTGTACTTTATAAAATACTTAAAGTTTACTAAAGTAGCCCCCCACCCCCGGAAAAGTGGGCGTCAAATATGGCCACCGAAACGTCTTAATGGTCATAATTATCTAAATATCAACTCAAAATTTGATGATCTTATTGTCTATTCCTAGGTTTTTGGAGGCAAAGAACTCATTAAGATCATTACAAATAATGTTGACCTATTATGTCAAAAATGGCCACCAACACCCACAAATGACCAAAAGTCAATAACTATTGACTCAAATTTGATGATCTTGATGTTTATTCGAAGGTTTTCGGGGGGCAGGGAACATATTTAAAAGACAACTTTAGATTTTACCGAGCTGTTAAATTTTTACGAGATTGAATTCATGACCATCAGCTGTACACTATCCTAGAATAAGTTTTAGAGCGTTTAGTTTTGAGTGGCATCCTCCTCCTCAGTATTGACTAAAACGGTTCTTGAAGTTCGTGAGTGATTCTTTTTATTTGTTTAATGTACACTAATTTTATGTTAGACATTATATGCACTAGAATTAATCAAGATTTTATTTCAATCTGGAAATGTATTATACAATGATAAGCATGTATAGTCCTTGACTCTAGGTTAAGTTTATATGACACTGTACGTGAAGTAGATATTATACTGATTGTATACTGCGGATCAAAGACTTTTAAACAAGTTAAGCCCGTACTCGAACATTAATAACAGAGGTATAATACTACTTAGTGATTTAATGACATCGTAAATAAACAACCCCTATCTATTCTTTATTGTATTCAAGAATTAGTGACACCCCTATACAAGAAATAATGTGGGCTACACCTTATATTTTTGATACATAAAATGACTCTAAGAAGTACACTCCTGTTTTTTTGTGAGTAATCCGGTTCCCTTCAATACTAAAGACCCCTACACGCAATTATTTAAATATAATCGATAGCCCCCCCCCCATCTCTACATACACCTCAGTTTAAATTTAACAAAAAAAATACTTACTTACTTACTAGAACTAATTGGGATCGCTTTATATAAAAATTCATTACGATTGACATGTATAAACGTCATGTCGTCTGAAGCACAATACTATACAAGTTAAATATTAGTCTGCATGTGCGTATTCTGTGGTTGATGAAGCCAAGTGCGTGATGGATTTATGTTTTTCTTTTTCTGTTATGATTTTTATTTTCATCCATGTCCGTAACAATCTGTCAAACCTCAGTTAAGAATTTGCTAATTTGTTAAAATGCTGTCACTTTGGTTATACATGTAATTTAAACTAAATAGATTTGAATATTTTTAGAATAATATATGTTTGAAGTAGGTTTGTTAGTGGCTTGTGTTCCATGCAATAAATGTCATTGTTCCATTACGGTCTAATTCTGCTTTGTAATGTGTGAATCCGAAATAAGATAATAAGAACATATTTGAGTAGTTGCGTGTATTAATTCTATAATGTTAATTTATGTAAATGTAAATCGTAGCTTAATGTTAAATGTAATGACAGTTAGTGAGGGGATGGGGAATGATAATGTATTTTGTTATGGCAAATTTGAAATGTGAGCCGGTAATATTGACCGTTTAATGTTACGTAAATTAACATTTACGTGTCGGGGTTAAAACTAAGTGTGTGAAACCGTAGCACTACTGTTCAATATATATATATATATAAATTAAAATAAACTTTCATTTTGCATTTTTCTATGGAATCGTTTATTTGGTCCTATTTTATTATAAAGCCTATTTTTTTATTATTATTATATTACAATTTGCTTTCGTATTTGTTCCTGGTTTTTTGTTGTACAACTTCGTAGTCTAGCCTTATATCTGTCAGTATTCTGCTATTAGGGTTCATATTCACAAACTCTAATCTTACTAATCTATCAGTTTGCAATTTGATTGGAAAATAAGTTCGTGTAATCAGCAACTGTGAGTTGGCAATGGAGAAAAATCGCCATCAAATCTAATTTTAATCAAATTTTATTTAATATTACTAGAAGTCTTAATTCAAATTGTAGCCACATGGAATGCCATTAATATCAGTATTTCTAAAATCAGGTTTTACAATCTAAAACAGTTCAACGTATATGTTTTCAACAAAGCTTGTACATGTAGGTCATTAAATTTCTATGAGAGAAATTAAGGTTATATGCTTATTAGACGCAGTCTTTCTTTTTTCGATAATGTCCCTCTATGTATTATTATTTAAAATGCTTCATTCCACACATACTAAATATTATACTCGTTTTCCGGGTTTTTTTTTTTGTTTTTTCTTTACTATTACTCAGAAAGTACTGTTCGTGGAAACAGGTGGGACGACAATAAAAACGTTCTCACAGCTGTTTCATTCTTGGGTCGAATCAATGAATATATAATTATTTGTGCTATATGCTTCATTATGTTTTTATGGTATCGATTCATTCACGCGTGAATAACATTTTTGTAATTTATGATTGATAGAATCCTAGTATTAAAACGAAATAAGAAAAGTCTTTATTCATTGTGTATAGTTAGTGTAATACTACATAATCTAGTATGCAATCGATTTTGTAATATAAGAACATTGGTAATAGTGAGAATTTAATATTTCGCACACCGTGCGTACAATACCTTGATTTTTAAACTTGAGTTAAATATAACGATTATATACGCGTTGATTAGTTAATTAAATGCTAATATACCACTGATTACTACTAGAAGTAATATTTACGTGTAATACATATTTCATAATATAGAAATGGAATGAAATGAGGTTTAACGTCCTACTTTTCTGCATAGACTGGGCTAATTAGCTTCTGGTTAGCAAGGCATCGCCTTATTCGATATTGACTATTAGGCACATACTATATTTAGGAAACACATTCCTACTAGTATACGCTTGAGTATAAGTATATACATGCTACTTTATTTATTACCAACAGATTCATAATCCAACAACCCTTACTCATTTCTTGGAAGATTAAGCTGCTGTAGACAACATGTCTTTTTAAAGTTGCATGATATGGTGGTATATGTACACTTTGAAAACTTTGACCTATTAATATCAAATTAAGAAGGGCCACCAAAACAGGTGAAAGGGGTCAACCCAAACTAAAAATAAGTAATTAATCTGGAAATTTATCACAAGAAACAGGGAGTGCTTTTTTTCTGTTAGAGGTAACATTTTTGACTAATATAAGAGACCCCAGGGCACAATCTACATCACGTATAATGGCAATTAGATAAATTACTGTTCAAGTATTTTATTACGTACAGCTTTACAAAATCGAAATAAGCTATTTAATACCCCTCATGCTCTCGTCTTATTAATAACACATTGCCATTTACCTAACACTACCAAAATGCAACATTGACTTGATTGCGTATATGTAACCGAGAGAGAGAAGTGGCAATTAACGTCCACTCGACACAAACTAGGTCCTTTCGAAAGTAACATATGGTTTAATTTTATTTCAATAATTCGCTTGCGCGTAGGGGTCTTTAGCAGTGGGAGGAAACCGGAGGACCCGGAGAAAACCCACGAAGTTGGACAGGCGACCATATTCGTTGTCAGATTCAACCGGGGATCCGAAACCACGCCAGTTGACTCAATAGCAAATGGAGCAACATATATATGTTTGTTACCTTTATATGTCTAGGTTAACTGATAGCTTCAGTTTTGGAATTATCTTTGTACTCATTTCCCCCTAAAGTGGCGAAGGATGGGTGTGTGGGTTGGGGGTATATTATGAATGTCAAAATAAACTTAAACCAATAATCCACAATAAAAATGCATTTTCCGTGTCGTAGCATCTAAAAAGTCTCTGTCTGCTCCTTTAAATAAAGATTCTGATTATGACGTTTGTCCTTTCGTGTCAGCCAGGAACGCGAACCAATTAAAGTAGATGTTGTATGCTTCGCCGAATCTTACATTTCTCAACGAGTAGTATTTGACAGTTATGACAGGTTTGTCTGCTCAAAGTCCAAAAAACGAACATCTTTTTCGATTAGTGCTTTTAAGATAGAATTGGTTTACAGGAAGCAATTCTATTTCCGGTAATCATGTCAGACAAAGGGTCGAGTCAGAGTGTAATTTGTTAAAAGCATGGACTTTATATTGATTAAGACAGTTTATATATTTAAGAGTACGGGATAGCGAGCAACCGGGAGATACATGTAGTAGTACACATGCTTCGCTACTGTTCAAATATTGTTACTGTTAATGGGATCAAAACCGCCGTGAAGATTTGTTTAATTTTTCCAAAACACCCGGAAGACAAGAATGTAATCTATAATGATTGCTACCCGGTGAAACGCTTAATGGAGGAGCAAATTTATTTTGTGGAGAAGCTCAGCGGAACAAACCATTTAACTCTGTACAGCCAAATGCCTTATCTGTAGACACCTTTTGGACATTGAGACCTTCTTCTACCCACGCCAAGAATGCACCTTAAAACAACCATGCATGCTGTAAAATATTCCAAGCATAAGAGAGATGTTCCTCCCAACGCAATACCTGACCCTAGCCAATCTGGTGGAAATAAAGATCTATATTACGTTTCGTATATACTTTTGATGGCCTCCACTATATGGAGAACTGACTAGTTGTGGTGAGAGGTCGTGTCCTGGTTCATACGAGCGGTTTTTGACCCAATGACGCCAGACATTTGTTTAACAAATCAGCATTCGTGTTTCAAGCGGGTATTTGGAAATACAACTTTGTGAATGTCTACCTACACTTTCGTGCACCGCGTGCAAATAACTGGCCACAACACACAATTAAAATCAAACAAAACGTGGGTTTTATAACAACTCTTCCAGAACCTAGTGTAGTACAGTCGGGTAAAATGAAATTTTGAAATATAAAAAAAGAAACAAATTAGGATCTGTGTTTTAATCAGATTGGACCCTGCCCTCCAATAAACGATATGTATATTATATTTGTCAAAACTAAAGTATAGTGTCTAAATGTCAGTTTCTGGATTGCCTAATTATTCACGAGACAACCCGTTTTCCAGATTCTCATTGTATTCTATTTTACGTGTCCTCTATATGTCGTGTCCCCTCACTTTCAATTCCCTTCCGCAACTTTTTTTTACACACACACACACACATACACACACACACACACATACGAAACGATAGAAAACGGCTCTCATACAAATACTGTAAGCATAAAAAGCCAAAGTTAATTTATAGGATTAAGAGTATTTGATATTAACCCCAGTAAATTGGGAAAGCTGTCCCTTCTAGCTATACAGATATACTCACGAGATTAAGTTCGTCCAAATAACCCAACGAAATAAGGAACTAATAAAATTATTGATGTTGAACAAATGTGTGCAGACCTAAGCTGTGGACGGTATTAGACTTCGATACATAGATCCCTATTTGTTTTTCCAGGATCAACCGCACTGATGATTTGTAGAGCCAAAGAGACGTTTCCCGGGGCTACCTGTATTCAATAAATCTCGAAAGCAAATTTTGGTATTGATAAACGTCCGTGAAAGTTAAATCAAAGATTATTGACACAAGATGATTTAAGTGCTGGCATATCAATATGTATAATTGAAAATTACAATAGTATAAGAGTAAGTTAAACAAAGAATAGAACCTCAACATAACATATCAACAGTATAGATTGATTATTACCACAAATTAACGAACCACGGGTTTTTATTGAATTTTAGTTGAGAATAAAGTGAACGGGGATTTACTTAAACAATCTAGTTATTTGCTGTGCTAATGCTGTAAAGATGCTTATTTCCTTTTGTAGTAACCGGAAGTGTTTTGTTGGTTTCAAAGGCCCGAAAGGACTTTGTCTCTTTTTGTATGATGCAAAGTGTAAAATATACTGAACACATTTATTTGATGGCTATATATTACGATACTATTCTGAAGTAATCGGAAAATACAGCTGTAGAAAGTATATCATGTAAACAACTTCGTGTTGTTCTTAATATACTAAACCGTTTTCTAGACCTTTCCCTCTTGACAAGTGGACTCCGATCAAAATAAAGCCAAATAAAAAGGTTTATTGTTTAAGTCTTGATATTTTCAACGACATTCGCTGCTTAGAGCAATTTCACAAACGAACACCTCGTAGCTCCCGCAAACATTGTCCAGTATAATTATGCCAAACAGTGGCGGAGCCACGGGGGGGTATGGGGGGGGGGGGTAGGTACCCCCCACTTTTGAAAATCATGGCCATCACACCCCATAGCCCCCACACCCCAATAGCGAAGCCCCCAGACCCCCATAGCTTTTACCCCCCCCCCCCCCGCCCAGCACCGGCTGGCGCCGCCGCTGATGCCAAACCTCTAAGCTATTGGGAAGTTTGCGAAATGCCACAAACTACAACTACTTCAGCGAAATTGGTTGTTGTTGTACTGTTTTTGTTGTGGAATCCTTTATGTAAGATGGTAAGCATTGTGGAAAATATGCAATTTTCTTTATGGAATAATACATACCATATTAAGTATGAAATTCCAGGAGCTGTCCCTTCTCTATTCCCATTTATTGAAGTCGTTCAACCCTGTTGAAAGAAATCATATCGCATATTATGTTCGTCTTTCATTCGTGATTCTATTATCTTTTATTATATCTCTCCTGTGAATAAAGGCCTGGTGGTAGTCAAGTCGATATTTGCCAGTGCTGTAATTATGTTAGAAAGATGAGATAGTGTTCATCTGTCAGGGACTCAATACAGACTCACCATAACGCATCCCAACCTTTTAGTTTGATAGAGACACTAATTACATCCAGAGTTATGACATTCATTTTAAAAAGTCACTCACTCTTCTCGGTACTTGACATGATTCGTCTGTTCTGAGCAGTCATCACCTCTTTTAAAAATACAATCTTGTCTGGCCTAGGGTTATTCGCTTTTTATGAGCATTAAAGGGCGATCGGTGATTGTAATGAACTGTGTGTTCGGGAAATACATCAATATAGAGACGTTTTTTGGGAAGAGTGCTCATTGAGCATGTATAATTTGTATTTAATATTAAACAAATACATGGACATTATATTTTCGCCCTCTCGGTTCATGCACAAGTTGACATTAATTTGTGTCCATTGTTGTCCACAATTATTCGGCCAGAAACAAAAATACTCTCAAGCCACATGAGATAACCTTCTCTAAATGACATGTCGTTAGGACTAGCCTACGCAAAATATAGCTTTATAATATTGAATTTTTATTAAGTAAGGGAAAAATAATTTGATTGTATCGAGTCATTTATTGTAGCTTCCCTATATATATCATTACCATTACATCGGGGATAGTTATAACTGCTTGATGTTTTGTTTCCAAAGAGTTTGGTTAAAAGGATATTTCTTGAATTATAATAATATGAAGGTCTAGACGAAATGTTGCGGTAATTTCATGTTTATATTGTTATTTGTAAGCCAAGATCATTGGTATGGATGTCCTACGTTAGTCTTCTAGTGGGAATCAAGCCAGTTCTCCTAGGAACTGGACACAGTAACATAGTACTTAGTAGAGTTACATATTAATATCAACAAAGAACCAGATAACTGACAATTAGCTTATTAACACAAGACGTCATTGTCACCATAGAAGATCTTCGATGAACTTAAGACAAAATTATTTTAATGATAAAAGTCTCTAACTTAAGAAAATGTTTTAAACACCTTTTGGAAAAAAAATGAGTTTTAATTGTTAATAACCAGGGCCTTGGTATTGCGTTTAATTAAAGGAACTTATTCACAGTCTGGTATACAGTGCACGTCTCAAAACATAAATACTATTAAGTGTTTCAAGAGTATTGTTCAACCATGAGTTGGGTTTTCTTCCGATCTTACGGCGGAGTACATTTTTAATATTCACTACGGTTAGGGATGGGGGTGTTCAATAATTGATATATATTATATTTACAGTGACAGGGTCTTTATATACTGCCTTTCGCAATTTACAATGTAACTAGGGCAACATTACTTGAGGTATCTTATGATTCGATTAGTAAATTAAATTACTTACATTAGGAAATTTATTTATTAAATTATATTGTGTAGGCCTAATTATAGATAAATTATTGACTGTGAAGAATATATCATAATTACACTTTTAACAGGCCATCAATTCTGTGTATATATGAAATGAAATTGGGTTTAACGTCCTACTTTTCATTACTGGATGGGATAATGAAAACAGGCATACGCCATGCAGTGTGCCAAGAGGCGTATTGTCCAGAGAGCGGCGCTACAGTCCACTCTCATTTCGATTTATGTCAAGGGTTGCACGCCTATGTTTTCTTGGAACGTGGGTTTTTCGTCCCATTCGAACGATACACTCACCTTGACAATCCCAGAAACGATAATTTCGAGATGATACCATTTATTTTTTTAAAAAAGCCCATAAATTAACACGTATTTGACCCCTTGTGATGGTGCTAACATAATGAAAAGTTAGTGCAATACTACTATTGTTTCTCAATTCATTGTTGATAGTTTGACGTTGACGGTCAGCAGGAACCGAATGACTGGTGGATCTTTACAATAAATGATCTTCAAAACGTAAAGCATTGGATTACCGGCAAATGAGTAGCCAAAGATAGATTGTATGAATTATAACTGGTGTTTAGCAATCACTTTGACGCTAATATAAAAAAACTCATTCAAAACTAATTATTACAAAGACTTGTCTGAAATAGGTGTACGAGTAATTTTCATCACGGTTGAAATAAACCACGTCTAATTACAATGATTGTTACGTCACGTCACCATTAAAATATTAATAATAGTCATCATTACACGCTACATCAAACTATACCCAAACACGAAGGTTCATTGATTACTTGGTAGCCGATATAAATATACTATACACAGTCAAGTTCAATTTTGTTAAGACTGCAGAGAATGGGTTGAAACCTTGAGACGTTTCTGCTATCTTTCGTGGAAATATTCCAAACCACAGAGAGTATCAACAATTTTTATCTTTAACTTTTGGGGGAATAAAACTGCTTAATTTTGTGTTAAATCATTTAAAACACATTATCTAAGGCCAATCAACTAACCCGATATATGTGATACGCTTGTAAATAATTTAAACCTGACAGTCTGCATCTGGAAATGGAGACCTTTGTATTATACAGTATCTGGATAAAAACAGATTTTTTCTATAAAAATAATATGTAGGTGAAATTTACCTTTTGTTATCAAGTACAGTACATGGGTCATTAACTTTATAGACCTCTAAAGAAACGTAAATCGATTATCAGGTCACCCGATGAAAAAAATGACCCGAAATCTTAAAAGGGTTACGTGTCTGGATAAGCAGTGTTGACGTTCACATTCAAACGACTCAATATTTTCAGCTGAAATTTTCAGACAATGTGAATACACCATGCTTTTATATTTTGGTCCATAAATTTCACAAATACTCGGTTGAGACTCTGTTCTTATCGGGATTGTCCCCTTAAACATGATAGCATGATCCATGTTAAAGCGGCAACATGGTCAATACCCTGTTTGTCGTTAGGGTCTTACTTTCTTTAATATTATGGGTATAATGAAATTGAGGCAATGAAGATGGACTGGTCCACGAGGGAAATGTTCTGCATGCACGCCAACCTATACGCGGCACCTCGGGTATTGATAACAAGCTGAACAACTAGACGCCGTTTCTAGCAATGTCTTCCGAGATGCACGAGACTGGAAATTTTCTTGGCCAAACCGGGACTGGAACAAGGTACGTCCTGGTTAGTTCGCCGGTGCCTTACTAATTGCTCCGCCATTTATCCCTGAACATTTTGTTTAATGGACTATGGTACACCGCTAAACCACTTATTTTATAATACTAATAATAATGTCATTTATATAGCGCTAGTCCACATAGCGCCTGTGATTCAGTTATCTACAATGAAAGCTTAATACCAAGGCACGACTAAACATAACGGTTAAATAAATATGTATTTAATAAGGTTTTGGATGTCCATAAAAGAAACGCATAGTGATATTTCGTCGTCGGTATACCCACGCTCTTCCATCGCTTCTGGAACCCTGACTCGTCGTTGAACCAAACTGTTCCCCAGTGGTGTCTGAACCCATTGACGTTAGACTTGACGGTTGCGGAGTATTTCAAACATCTGCTCTAAGTGTCCTGGGACGTTTGACTCGTAACCCGGTTTCACGTAGGAGATCACGGACTGTCTGGTCTGATATTCTACGTCGTCCAGGAATTGCTGTTGCAGTAGAGGTCACTGTTGTGAACTGTTTCGGCAAATGACGTAATCGGATGTGACAATCCAGGGCGAGCGTTATCACCCTTCTTTGGCCGGGGTTTGGGCTTGGGCGGTCAGTTGTTAAACTTCGATGTCGGTACCTATCCGAAAGGCCAGAGATAGTACTCGGGGAAACTTTCAACAGTCTGGCTACAGCTGTCTGGGATTCACCAGTTTGTAACCGCCTATTAGCGTTGTTGCGTTGGTTTGCATGTACAATTCATTTTGAAACCGATGACCCCGGAATTGTAAAGGCTTTAGATTTGGGTTTAATGCGAAAAGCTTGCGAAATTGTTCAACCCATGTGTCTTAGCGCAATCAAGCTAAGACAAATTTCGGCAAAAAGTATAACCAGGCACAATAAGTGCCCCTTCATTTAAAACCAATCATGAACTACATAATGACATTAAACACAAGTAAGATCTAACAGAGCACAGTTTTTATGAGGTACAATCACTAGTTTATTCAAACAGCACGACGTTTCGACAAGTACCTTCTTATCGTTATCAAGCACATACAAATTGTGTTCTGTTAATGTGTTTCCGATCGCTAAATACCACTTAAAGATTAAGTAAGATCTACAGAAACAACGGTCACGTTCAAACCCTAAATGATGAAATATGGGCTATGTATTTATTTTTATGGAGAGTATATATTAATTAACATTACTAAATACTAACATCGTTTAAAATAACTACTATTGTTTTGTATTTGATGTAGTTAACAAATCATGAAATCGTTTAAATAGATAATTACTAATTTCCCAAGGAACCGCATGTTCCGTTCTGTGTTTATTTATATTGTTGATATAGTAGCTATCGTTTTATAGCAATTAACTAATGAATTAAATTACATCGCTTGTATATTGACAAAAACCTGTGAATCATTGCATGATGTTTTAATCTAATCGATGGGGAAGTAATAATAGACGATATAATATCCTCTAGAACTAACATTATTTGAACAAAAAATTAGAGCACAATCGCGAATTATTTTTATTTAAAAAAAAATCCTTTTCCTTCCTATATTCTGAATGATTCGTGTAGATTCTTGTAGAAACTAAACAGTTGTTATAAGCACCTTATTTACGACATCATGGCCTATGTCATTTTTCTCCATTATCATCGTCGTAATCATTAATCATCCTCCATCATTATTCTAATTCACATCTTCATCATTATTATTTTCTTATCACCATACCATAATGGTTATTATCACGTATCGACTTCATTCATATACATCGTTATTGTATTCTTCATAATCCCGTAGGGCAATAGAAGACATGTTTTCCCTGTGTGTCTTTCGGTTTTGGATTCGATTATTCGTGTACGTGTATATTCACAAAAATATAATACAGTAGTCTCAATGACCGTGCTTAAATTGTGGTGGGACGTCGGTGATTTAAGGCGCTGCAGCATGGATTTTCTTGGTATTTTAAGAGGGACCCAGATGAACCACGTTAGCATTCAAATGACTGAGTAATGAGAATAAGGTTTAACATTAGCGTTTAACATTAGCATTAGGGTTTAATATGTTGGTGTAAACCATCATTGACGGTGTATTTAATCAATTATATCTTCAAAACTCTCAGCATGTAGCGACGGGTGTGGTGCCTCACAAGGCAGTACACTCCTATTCTTTCGGGAACCCCTGACACAACTGCGCCAACATTTCGTCCGTATGTCGGATGTTTTCCGGTGGTGAAACCATTCAGATTTTACTCTAAATTATAATTTCGGGTTTTTATTAATTATGATTAGTTTTGGGGAAGATGGAACATTATTTTGTCTTGATTATATGGCTAGTTCAAAATCAATTTACTAATTTTTTTTACAGAAGTTGAAGGTGGCAAATCCAGAAAGCGACAGTTAAAACCTAGTTTTGTGTCTGAAGTAACCAATATCACTGTGCATGTTGGCGAGGAGGCTGTTTTACCCTGTACAATACATTACGTGGGAACCAGACAGGTAATAATATCACTTGTCAGATTGAAATCAAATGGTTTAATTCCCTACCTGCAAAAACTGGTAGAATACGGGCATATGATGAAATTTTCCCCAGACAGTGGCACTGAACCTCGATTTTCCATGTATACGTTGCCCCTTGCTAGACCGTCCGTCCTACTCAACTGACAATCCGCCGGAAAATCCTGACGTTTCTCGGCCAACACTCTGATCAGTCACGGGACCTCCTGGTTAGCTATCCCAGGACCCCATGTCAATTTTATCATCAGCAATACAAAATCATATAAAATGGCGAAACATCTTACATGTCTGCACTAACTGGGGTAATGGAAATGGACACACGTCATAAGGGAAACATTGCCCTGTCAGTGGTACAACTGCCTACTCTTATTTCCAGCTTTCAATGGATCTTTAATGTTGCATCTATGATTTGTATGTATGCATGGAATCTGGTATTTTTCGTCCAATCATACGCCAATACGCTTGTCCTTGCCTGGTCAATCATCACAGGCTGTGGGTTAGGGTTTTTGGTCTAGATGACATTGCGCCTGGTACGTTCGTGCATTTTTATGCGCGAACTCCTAGTTTTTCTATTACTGGCACGCGCACGGGCACTATTTTTGTTTGTTTTACATGTACCAAAATCTTGGATTTCGCGCGTAGGTACTTTTGAGGTATTAGGTCTGTTAAGCATAACACTTGCCACTGCACCTGTGTATCGCTAATTATAAACCGAATGTTTGAAGACCGTTCATATTTATTACGCACAGAATTTTCAGTACAGTGTTGATTCATACTCAAATTGTTGCTAAGCAAACCAACGGAATTATTTTCTCAACAGTGTACGAACTTATTCATAGCGATAATATCCTTACACCGAGAGAAAGTATCTAGTCTCGGTTAATAGAACCATGGTTGTCTGGTAGAAAATTACTTTTGTATGTTTTGGAACGGTGAACAGTGTTTTTAGAAGCAAACTAACCTGCCGCACATGACGAAGTCATTATACTAAAAATAAGAAGGCGAGAACTCTTTTTGCAGCGGAGGCTTATCACTAAGTAATAGGTCAAGGTTAAAACATACAGTACGCGCATCGCGGGGGTTTGATGAAACACGATATTACCGTGTTTTTTATCGTGGAATTCCGTGAATTACCGAGTGAATATCGAGTAACATGATACGACTGACAGAGCAGCCCGGAGTCGAACAATCGCCCCCCGAGCTGTCTTCGTCATCTAGTTTAAAAATGGCGTACAACCAGTGCAAGTGGGGAAAGACGACAATAAAATCAGAAATATGTTATTTATTATTGTCGGACTTATTACATCCTGTCTTACAAATCATAAAGCTGTGGTGTAACGGTGGCGGCATAGTATTTCACCGTAACACCACAGCCACTCTAACCATTCATAATACATCTAACTATCACTCCCTACACATTTCCTCTTGTCTACTTTCCCAAACGTCAACAACACATCTCATACATCCATTTCGCTGATTAACCCCTGTACCATGTCTACTGGATAATCTTCAGTATCCCCACAGTAACACATGAATAACCATACTCGATGAGTCAACGTGGTTTCCTTGTAGTGGGATGATAGCAGCTTCTAGTAGTTGACCATTTAATTTCAGTTTGACAGTTTTGACATTCTGTTGTCACACACGGACTACTCCTTATAAATTATTTCCATTTTCTGGCCTACGCTATAATTGCCGCCAACTATTCGTATTGCGTCTACCCAAGTCTTAGTGTTTAGTATGGTAGGTGGTGTATGTCCTTTAATATACGCGATCGCATGTAATGGAGTATAGAAGTTGTATGGGAATAAAACTATCATCACTCGTTAAATGTAGATTTATTTACAAGCAATCTTAACAGAACTCTATTACTGCACTAAGAAAATGATTTAACAAAATATTAGAGCGGGGATTTATTGATAAAGAAAACATTTCGGTGGCGTCAAGTCGTTTTCTTTCTAAATATATAGACTGGTGTGATAAATCTTGAAATCGATATATTTAGATAGAGTATGCAGAGTTATCTTATCTTGTTGTTGTTGTTACACGTGATTACCTTGATGAGAAACCTTAAAAAAATAATGTTGGAGCAGATTGTGTTTATATTTAACAGATGCATAAATCAACGCACTTATTAATACATCAATATACAATATGTTGACTAGTAGTCTTGACAAATCAAAGCAAATTGCCTTTAAAATACTGAATTGTAAGAAATGATTCATAAAAAGATCATCGTTTATGAATTAATTGGTACTTGAATTTGCATAATTGCATAAAACAACAATATGTATGCCTGGCGTATGTAAATAATTTGAGATCATAATTTGGATTATTATGCCATTAAAATTAAAAAATAGAATTTACCAATTGCATACGAATAACATAATCGTTTGGATGCACCGTGCGGAAATGTTACTTTAACAGCGACAACTTGCTAAATTGTTAACACTCACGAATAACATTATGTAAGGCAGAAATGATAGCTGCTTGCTTTAAGATATGAACAACAGTTTAATTTATCTTTAGTGTGTAAATATTCAGATCCGCATCAAAGTCTGTTATGGAAAAGAAACGTAGCCAACAGGGATTTAGGGGCCTTATTTTACTCTAACAGTGGCGCTACGGTTTATTCTTAGGGTATACTGCTAATGGTAAAACTGGATTTATCCAAAGATCTAGACGCTTACCCATGCCAGGCAACACTGACAATTAAGAGACGACCAGTCTGGAGAATGTAGAGGAAATTTAAAGGCCAAAACCGAGATCGAACCTAGTGTCAACATAACTGCTATAAGTTTTGTGTGCTAAACTAAATTTAATCAAAGCCTTAGCTTTACATTCTCCGTTACAGGTATCATGGAAGAAGATGGGAGATGATTTTTTTCTGACAATTGGAGATATCACGTGGACCCGCACTGATGAGATTAGTGTAGAACATGAACAACATGCTGATGAAGTTAGCGATTGGCATCTCGTGATAAAATCTGTCAGTTTTAAAGACGCTGGTATATATGAATGTTCTATTATAGCCAAGATGAAACAAACACATCAGATCACGTTAAATGTGTTAGGTATGTATGAAATGAAATAATATGGAATTTAACCGTGTCAATGTGGCGTGACAGTGAGGTACATCTACTTCTATTCCGATTTGAAACTGACATAGGTTTACGTGTACGCCACCGTGTACGGGTTTCTTCGTCTCACCCCAACCACCAGACGATGTTCCTTTCCAGACCTTCCTGCAACACTGGCAAAGGATACCTACACTGAAAAACACAGTGGTACTTTGTCGGTCAACACCGGGGTAGAAACTGAATCCTCCTGGTTAGTGACCCCCCCCCCTCCTGCCCTGCATTTCCAAAATATCTTCAGATGATACAGTGTGAACAACAATGCAGCATGACATGCATGGTGACGTTTTTATATGACTGAATAGCTACAATACGAAGCGAACGCTGAATCTTTAGTGTCATAATATCAAGATTTGATGTTTCTAGCTCCGTAGAATTTAATGTCCCCCTGCAAGAATTGCTGGTATTATTGACTAAATTGTTGTCTGCTCGTTGATTTCTTTTGGCCCTCATATACTATTCAAAAAAAGTAGGGGATATTTGATTTTTAAGTGTTATTAAAGTCGCCTAATGAAACTGACGAAGAAACCGATGACAAAATGAAATGAAGTTCACATTCATCGATTTATTCCAAATGATCGTTAGACTAAGTAAGGCACAGACTGACCATTATAAGGGTAAAATGGTACCCGGGGTCAAACAGCAAAGTTACCACAGCATCACAACAACGTCAGTAACGGGTAAATCCTCCTTTGTTTGCCAAACAAGCATTGGTCCGACGTGGCATATTCGTAACGAGACGTCTAAGGTCATTTTGGTCCAGATTGTCCCATTCCTGTTGCAACGCAGCAGCATTTTCTTGGACATTGGCAGGACGTTGTTGACGTTGACGTAAGCTCTGTTCGAGCATGTCCCAGATAGGCTCGATGGGGGAGAGGTCGGGACTCAGTGCTGGCCAAGGTAATGTGGTAATGTTCTGTTGTTGGAGATAACCTGTAACGATCCTGGCCCTGTGACATCTTGCGTTGTCATCCTGGAAGATGAACGGGCAGCCATGATGTATTGCGAACGGCACAACATGGACTGCCAAGATGTTGTCCCGGTAGTACAGGCCTGTAACACGCCCTGCAACAACATCAAAGCCGTTCTTCCAACAACAGTGATGTCTCCCCACACCATAACAGAACCACCCCCAAATCGACCATGCCTGATGACGTTAATGTCTTTGAAGCGCCCCTTTCGATGACGCCACACCCTCCTACGTCTGTCCAAAAATTCAACAGTGAACCTTGACTCATCTGAAAACATCACATTGCTCCAGCGTCGATTATCCCAGTGTTGACGATCCCTACACCAACGACGTCTTGTCTGAATGTGATGATCTCTCAAACAAGGGATCACGCGAGGACGTCGGGCGCGAAGGTGACCCTTATGCAGTCGATTCCGAATGGTCTGGCCACTCACTTTCACACCAGTGTCTGTTTGAAGACGAGCGCTGATCTGATTTGCTTCGATGACACGATTTCCCAAGGCCAAGGTACGGATAAATCGATCATGTAACATTCAAAGTCAGAGTCGTGTAAATCTTGGGCTGGACCCCCATGATGATCCCAAGCATCACCCGCATTCCATGCGGTAGCTATTGGTGCGTTTGGGTGTCACATGTAACTGGAAACGTTTCTTCTGTTTGGTTCTATAGTGACTTTTTTCGTAGTCATTTGCATATTGCATATTCAAATTTCCCCTTCCTTTTTTGAATAGTATATAAACTATTCCGGGACATATGAATTGACTTAACTGAACATTTTGTAAATGCACTATCCTGATAAATATACTATACGGTACTTCTTTTATATTTACAGAACAAAGAGAGAAAAAAGAAGGCAAGTTTCATTCTATTATTTTATAGTTAGGCGATTTTGTATTATATTATTCAGACGAGGGAAGGCAGACAACTACATTTAGCTTTGAGAAAAATGTACATTAACAGTATGGACACAGGTCGCCAAACTCCATGGCTTATTTCCAGTCCCTCTCTCCATTCCCCTTTTCCCCCACTTTTGCATGGTGGTTTTTGTTCCCTTTTTGATGTAGAATCGAAGAAAAAGGGTTCAGAAAACATTTTCTGTCAGGTTTGGGTGAATATTCGTGATTTTGAGGCGGAAGGATACAAGAGTTGTGAGGTTGGTTACGTTGAAATGTAGGGCCAGAAATTGTATGTTTATTTATTTGTCTCTACTTCCAGCTTGTGTGTCTCAAGTTTTTCATGGTTTACCTCATAAATGCTTTTGGGCAAGAGTTTTCCACATGCTGCTCCATCGGTGGCAAAAAGCGTTCTACCCAAAATAAATTAGAGAAAAAGGTAGAGCCGGTCTAAGAGACGAGAATTAACATTAAAGTCAATGGGGAAAAAATTAGTGCCATGTGGCCGTATAATTTCACAGTTTTCAATGGACTCTTTCCACCAGGGCAGTTTTATTTATTCTGAGATTAAAGTCCTTTAATCAAAATACCAACGTCGCATTAAATTAGATTATTTATTTTATTTTGTTTAAATTTAGTATAATTTCATTTCATTTCATTTCATTTCATTTCAGTTCATTTCATTTCATTTTGTTTCATTTTGTTTCATTTTGTTTTATTTTATATTTGGCTTTTCAGGTATGAAGTTAACGGGTAATCGTTTCGTAAACCTCGGAGAACATGTTGTGCTGACGTGTAATGCAACAGGTGGACATCTTATACCCGAAGAAATAGACTGGTTCAAAGATGGAAATATCATTCATACTGAATACGATCAAAGTGTCCTAATAAATAAAAAAGTGGATTTAAAAGCAAGATCGTTGATAAGTGAACTCATTGTTGAGCGAAGTAAAGTTAGTGATTCGGGAACGTATATATGCCGAAGTTCTAATGAAGATATCAAAAGTCTAGATGTCACCGTTTTAGTAGGTAAGAATTAAACAAAACAAATGCCACTAATTAATAAATACAAAATGGAATTCCAAGATTGTAAGTTTTTTCTACATAACCACATAACGATCTGGTTCTGATCAGATAATTGTCGTTTTAGTATAGCTAATAGTAAGTGCAGGGGGACTGCACCACACATAATGTACACAAAACAAATCTACGGACAAGACAATCACAAACAGACGAACATATCAAATTAAGTGAAGATATCCAAAGGCCAGCCATAAGCGTCCACTGCGCTATACAGCCCTGGGTCTGTAGTCATATAGACTTCACTCAAAATTGAAAGCAATCAGGAATATATATCAATGTAAGCATATTGAAATAAAAATTAACCTATAATTGTGAAATATACGTAAAACAAAATATTTTTGATATCTTCAGTTGTATTATCATTAATCCATATTTACAATATAGACATAGGTTGGTCAAACCAAGGGAATACGAATCCTAATGAATTGTCACCAGGAAAAACACACCAATAAGACTATGGGCTGGTATCTCTGGGTAACGCACTATTATCTGACTTTAGAAACGCAATGGTAGCATTAATGAGTGACACTTCACTGTTCAGTCCTTATTGATAAGACAGTCATGGTGGCGTAGTGGTGAAGGCGCTGACTCACTAACAGGATTTGAGTTTTGAACCCGGTGTAGGTGGGGAATGTACCTCGGGGACTGTCAATCATCGTGTCCCCTTGTAAGGGATGCAGGATATGTGTGTAGTTGTTTGGATGGAACGAAATACCTATGTCCCGTGTACATGTTCGTGTAAACGTTAAGAACACTTCACAGTTAGTATTCAATTAGTTTCTGTCCGGGCAAAATATCCCACACAGCACACTGAACGGCATATACGCATCGTCATAAGCCGGGTTTGTTCAGATAATTCGGACGTTAAACCCCACTTTATTCATTTATTTATCCATTCCATGTTGACAATAACCAATATTGCAAACCAGTGTTTTAAATATATGTATTTTAATATTTTCAGCTGATTCATCAAACGTTAAAAGGGGCACAGATCCATTCGGTGGAGCGCAGACCGGAAATGGATCTAGAAGTTGTGGATCACGGAACTTTCCAGACTTTTCCGTGTTGGGTATCTATATTTTCGTGTTGATATACACTTTAAGGAGTGACATGGTAAAATTGTGAAAAATGTGAAAGTCGGGTTATTAATTATAAATTGTGCAATATAACTAAACCAAATGCTGGGAGATTCGAGTCTGATATTATGAGAGAAGCTGGCCAAGGGAGATAACACTTTTCCCAGTTTGTTTGGATCTTTTAGAAATATCAAGAGGGTTTGAAATATATACTATCAGGCGAATTTGAGTGTTGATTTCGAAAATAATGTTGTAAATAGGCCTTTGTAATATAATAAGTGTATTTATTTACATACAACGTATCAATTAAGTACCAACAGTTACAGCACGTGTTATCAAGGAATTAGTAGAGTCTTCATTGATAGTGTCACAAGGATTCAAATTGGAATGTATATTTCGTATGATGACAGACGTTCGGATATACGTTGTGTTATCTAATTGACAATCTGATCAAAAAGATCGTTTTGTATATGTGTTGTAAGTTTAGCACAAGATTAATATTTATTTTTCAATAAAATTACGTCAATAAACCTGGTGTGTGTTGTTCAGATTCACCCAATCTAACATTTTATCCCGAATTCAACTAAACATAATTTGGGCATTTTATTTTCATGCATTGTTAACTAAATTCAATACCGTTTTGAACAACTTATTTATTGGGTGTAACATGTGAACTCTGGTCAATCCACATTCATGACCGTTTATATACTATTTATGTTGCTGAAATAGTAAGGAACAAGATTTGCTGCACTGTGAAAAGTAAGGTTTTAAAATTAACATCTCGTAATTTAAATAAAAAGTTATATTGGCATGCATTGTTAACTAAATTCAATACCGTTTTTGAACTACTTATTTATTGTGTATGAAAAATGAACTCTTGTCAATAAACATTCATGGCCGTTTATATATTATTTATATTGCTGAAATAATGTAAGAGACAGGATTTGATGCACTGTGAAAAGTAGGGTTTTAAAATTAACATCTAATAGTTAAATAAAAATTATATTTCCGTCAGTAATGATAAACACAACATACCTCGGATCTGGACCATATTTTGTTAAATTGTTAAAACATGTTGGTATTCAACATTTAGATATGGAATTGAAAGTGTTAGAAAATAATCATTATATACGTCAACCTAGTTATTAAACAAGATTGACTAAATTTCGCTTATCTGTCAATCTAGCACCCACTGATTGTTGAATTTAACACTTTCTTTTTACAGTGCATCTTAATCAATGATATTACATCGGGTAAACTCGTGTGCTTTGTATAATTTAGAAACATTTGTGTATATGGTAATAGTTAACGTACTATTTGTGTAAGTTTAATTTGTATTTTATGTAGATAATTTAAAGGGAATGGTTACTGATTGTCATTTTGGGGGTTATATGATATATTATCAAGTTGCAATTTATTTTTCAGTGTACGAATCCAACAAAATGAGAACGAGTAACCTTGCCCTTTAAGAAATGAATTTATTATTAGTCTTTCTTATTTATGAATCATTTATATAATTTATATCATTTATTGGTAATTTCTAGAAACACAAGATCACTTTAGGACTCACATAAAAGTCATTTGTTTCAAGCGTTTTGTGTTTTGTCTATTTCACAATTATTTACCTGATTTCCAACTTATATAAAGTTATAGGTAAACTAATAAAGAAATGAATGTATAAAGGTAAGTTGTCATGGTAATTTTCGCTGCTTTAATATAGCCAATTGGGTGAGTAAGGCCAAATAAAAAATATCTGCGTTTACGCCTACTTGGTCACAAAGCATAGGATCGGTCGTTGGTGCGGTGGGTGGGTAAAGATTGGATAGTAATTAGTGAACTAATAAATGTATACTAGCAGTCTATTGTCTTTGCGATGTTATTTTAAGTACCGTAACGTATGTATTTTTTATTGCCTAGCATTTCTACTACGATTTGATACCGGTCCGGACTGTAATAATACCATAAGTTAAGTACCGTAACTTATGTATTATTTATTGCCTAGCATTTCTACTACGATTTGATACCGGTCCGGGCTGTAATAATACCATAAGTTCAGTGTCTGCACAAAATCCCGTCAAGACCGATGTATAGGTCTTGGTAATGGGAGAAAAAGTTCGACAACTTTGGCTAAAAAAGATAGGGTATGTCAGGTAACCGTAAACAAAGGTAATATTTAGGGCCTAAGTATGTTTAGCAGAATTTTTTTAAAAACTTGGCTAACAAATTAAATATTACCCTTGACCTCGATAAAGTGTTTGACCCCTTGTAGATAATGGTACTGTCCTATTAGGGGAAACCTGCACGAGCCAAACACAGGGACACACTTTGTATTCTCCCCATTTGAGTTATTGAAATCTTATAGATATGTAGGTGGGTAGAGATAAAATATAAAAGTCGGGACCTAGAACAAACTACAACTGAAATCATTTCTTTGGGAACTGTTCAGGTATGGCCTCTAGCTCTCCCATTACAAAAACAGCCATTATCGGTCATGGGGGGGGGGGAATTTGCATTAGTAACATAAATCCAAGATGGTCGCATGTGGACGTTATGGCGTCATACAGCTTTACTTAACATTACAAAATGTTTTAATTACTTCATGCAGTATTTACTATAAACAAATTGTAAAATAAACCAGTGTAGTTTAGATCAATGATAAATATGTCAGACAAAATCATACTAAAAATCGGCCGAATTCGCGAAGGCTAAAAAACATGACGGTCTTCAGGAATTTGAGGTGAGCGATATCTCTTAATTAGTGTGTTTTAGTGGTGGGAATATATTTTTATTTTATTTTCTTCAAACACAAATCGAATTTGACAAATATAAAATTTCTTTCAAAATGGCTGTCAAATTTGGTAATATAGTGATATTAAAAAAACCCACATGAATATGGGAATGAAGATATGACTTTTGCTATGTCTTTTATAGTTATTGATGTCTGAATTTATTTAAAGATGAATTTTCGAAAATGCAAAATGGCAGAAACACAAATCGAAACATGTTAATTTAATCGTCATTTTCCTGTTGGATATTACTTGTAATATGTCATTTACACGATTCTCGATGTAGTCGGGTTCAATACTTATCTCAAAAATGAAACCATGATGGCGTGAAATTCAAAATGGCCGGCAAAATTTAATCCAAAATTGCGGAATTTGGTAATATATTTTATAGATGGTAGAAAAATGGCCGGCAGAATGAAATCTAAATTGGTTGAATTTTATGTTACCGTCATGATCTACCCTGTGGTTCGTATGGATTCTCAAAACAATGAGGTATCCTGAAGTTCGGATAGAGATTCTCTAGACAATCATGTATCCTGCAGGTCGGATAAAGTGGCTAAACCACGAGGTACCCTGTAATTCGATGTACTTTATAGTTTATAATATAGTCTCTAAACCATGATGTACCCTGTAGTTCAGATAAAGTTTCTAAATCATGTTTCTGCTGTAATTCGTATAAATCATAATTTTGTAAACAGGAGATCGATCATCAAATAAATATGAATTGTACGATATGTTAATCCGATATGACATAGTTTCTCATTAATTAATATATTTTGAACACGCTTTAACTGTGGATAATCGGAACTTCAAATTTGTCAAGTTGTAGTATTTTTTAGTAACAGTTTTATTAAGCGTAAATACATAGATATACATATTCATCATATAGACATAAATATCCAGTACTGCCTTTGTAACGTACAAATAAATTGCTTAGATGTACTTATTTATGTTTAAATATTGAAATAAAGAAATTATTATTATGATAATTGTGTTTTAAATAAAAGTGGTTTGATGAAGTTAAATATATAAAACCACACAAATAAATTAAGTTTTAATTTACAAAATATTTAACAGGATATTTGGTGGGTTAATTTTTTTTAGCTGTGTGCGCAAATGCCGATGTTTGAAGAATTTTATGTACCACTGTAGCATAAATATAGTTAAAAACCTCGGAAACAGATCACAGCCTATATTATAGTATGTAATAACTGAACACTCATTTTCCTGTCACCAGCATCATACATAATAATCATAAATAAGATAATTTATCACAATAGAAAAATAAACTTTGAATCATCATCTTCATAATGGAAAGTTTACAAAATTTATTTTAAAAAATACAAAAAGACTAATTATAAGCGGTTAATCTGTGTCCTCCTCATAATCCCCACACAGTAATGATAAATTGATGTTTTCGTCAGATACAGCTTTCTTACTTATGTCTTTGTATCCGGTTTTATCATTATCCTCGGTGAGCATAAAATCTAACCCGTGCGAACGCCTGTATACAAACGCTAGGAAGAGATAGAACGTTAACAGTATAACGATATTCATGGCTATATGAGCACCGTAAGCTGCCATGGCGAAATGAACATTCCTCATATCCGTTTGATTCCATTGTGGAGCTGGTTCATATCCTGGAATGATAAATAGAACATAATATACTGAAATTGGGCGTTGTATACAGAGCGAAACAAATTTAATGCACATCGTCGACTTTGTTAAATAATTATTAAATACAAAAAATAACAGTTAACTGTACACCAGTAACATGTAAAGCGCCAAACGAGTTAGACATTTGAACGAAGAGTTACGAATGTAAGTGTTTAAGTGCATAGGTATATAACAAGTGTGTCGCAAAATAACTGGGAAAATTGGTATTACCTGGAAAACGACCATCATGTATGAAGAGTATGAATGCCATTTGAATAAACCAGGACCCAATTGTCATCACTCCTAACATGCGTATGAAGATGGTTGTAAATCCCTTTCTATAAACCATTTCAAACAACAAGGCAACACCAGTAGGCACCAACGATATGATTTGTAGTTGGTGGCATATTCGTTCTAAAGGCATTTTGTTCTTTGCATGAAGTTCATGAAGATAAAATGCTAAAGCAAACCAGAGGAAGGATATTGCGAATAATAAATAATTGAGGTCTTTAGGTACTGGAAATCGCATCCACGATATTAAATCCAAAACTCCCTGTATAAGGAATAATCCATACACAGTGCAATGTGTCATATTTAAGGTTTTTCGAAAATCTCCATTTTCATCCTCGAATCCGAAGCCTTGATCAAAAAATTCACCTAGAAATCCTGAAAATAGGAGTTAGCATGTATACATTACCTATGTGAGAGTTATAACTATTTTATTAATAGTCTACACCAGTGGTTCTTAACCAATGTGCCGCGGAACTTTGAACGGCACAGTCAGAAAATGCGAAAACCAATTGATCCCAATTGAGTATTCACTGGTTATGTACTGGTAAATTCATAGCAGTGTTTTCTTTATTTAGTTTGAGTCAACTGTGTGTCTATGACTAGCCAGTGTCTACGGCTGTATGCCGTATATGCCTCGCCATGTTTTTATTTTGCAAAATTCAAATGTATTTGAACTGCATTTTTCAGTTTCCAACTGCATTGTTCGCAGGATGTAGGTATACTTGTAGTAGAAAATCAAAATCCACCCGGTACATATGCACACAAAATAAATATAAATAGATTACAATTATAGTTAGGTTCTTGACCTTTAATTTGCAAATATGACTTTATAATTAACCCACCCAAATTACACAAAGTAAATTACAATATACCTATTAAAGGCATTAAAATACGACCACAAATTTCTAATGGTGGTATTCGGCTATTTCTCGTACAACATCTTGATGACCTGAAGTAGATTTGAGGAATAAATTCCTTTCCTTGACACACACACTACAAAATAAGAACACAACAATTTCATTATAAATGATAAGATTGTTATATTATAACAATCTTATCAATTCCAAACTTTTAGAATTCAAATACTGTGTGTGCTTATTTTATGCATGTTCATGTAGATTGTCGTCGCTCCTGTTCGTCCGTTCATATGTATTGTGTGGACACTCTACAGACCACAGTGTGTATCCGATTTTGACAAAATTGGCGCATATCGGACGGTAACTTGGATTGTAAGGATCACGTTTAAATACGTTTACATTTTCATGTGGACGTATATTGCGGTTATCCTTATCCGCCCGGACGCCTGTCTGTCCATCCACAATTTCTTTGTGGACACTGTACTGGCCATAATATTTATCCGAATTTGACGAAGCTTGACATATAGATTAATCTCCGAAAGATTCCGATTCGATATTGGCATACACCAGACTGTATCTGGATTATGATGCCCCCCCCCCCCCCCGGTAACAGTATGACTTTAAACCCCATTTCATCATTTCATTTGATCCCCCCTCCCCGATTTAATATCGTGCGTTTAAGTGTGGACACTCTAGAGGTCACGATTGTTATGGAACTTAAATATATATGTTTATATCCCTAAGATCTCCGCTTCCGTCGATATTCGGGCATATGGGACTGTAACTTCCTAAAATTAGATCATCTTAAAATCTAATTTTGTCCCAAAATTGTAAATAATAATAATTATTATTTAAACAGCGTATATTTTTTTAAAGCGATAAGCAAATATTTAATGAATTAGTGAATAAATGACATTTCGATAGACGCCTTCTCGTATTTCGTTTCGTTATAAATAGCGGAAAATAAAAAAATACCCGGGAAATAAAGTAAATCTCGAAGATCAAAAGGGAAAAAAAGCATGTACAAGAATGATAAATGCGATAGTCGTTCAGTTGACATCATAAGTGAGAACGTGAACAAAGGGCGATAATCTGGATATAATTTACTTGACTCTTACAGTGACTGCAGGAGAACCGGACTACACGAAAAAGAAAACCGATAAACTAAGAAAAACTACACAGGCGTTGCAGAAAATAAAGAACACATATCATATAAGGTGAACGGATTCGGGGACAAGTTGTAAGCGCCCATCCTAATTCTCTAAACGAATTCATTAAAATTGAACAACGGCGTGTATATAATCAAACGCACACAGATTGATTTTCTTGAACTAAAGTTTCCTTATATGCATGTGTACAGCATGAATAAAATTCCATTGATAAAGTCGAAATTAAAAGAAAATGAAAATGGTTCTGATCTCTTGACCTAAGAGATTACAATTAAAATCGATATCAAAATGTTTATAAGAAATTGAAACCAGTTCATCAAAATTTAAAACTGTAATTTAAATTGTTTGTTGATAACGAAATGTGTTGTTTTACCCGAATATGTTCTCTGAATCCGTGATAGGTCCACCATAGAGAAAGCATGATAAACATTAATCCTGCTTGAAGATGGGCCCAGAAAGCCCCCATGTTGAAAATCTTGCGATGTGTTACTGGCAGCGATTAAAAGGGACCTGATATCTAAATTAACGAAGCAAGGACTAAATCAGAGTTTGATCTATATTTTCGTCATGAGTCGTTGCTTTTATATATGAGTAATAAATGAATAGCAGCCAGCTGTGACCAGGGAAAATGGAATATCTATCAAATATAATTGAATTAATACATTAATATCTCTTACCACAAAAGCGTAGCTAACCGAATGAAACAGTATAATGAACTCGTTGGTTTGTGTCGGTTAACTTTATGGAACTTTTACCGCAGTCTTCTGAAGACATCAACATTTCCATTAAAACGATAAACAAGGAACTCCTTAAAAAATTGTCATCAATCCCAATGCAGTTTTGTTGATACTAGAGCTATCTTTGTGAACAGCAATAACACACTTAAAGATCAACTCTACCATGGTACAACACATCTTACTGCTCTGCTGTCCGCAAAGTTAGCGACTCAAATCCGTATTTTAACTTCCGCGATATGACCATATTAATATCATAAACAAAGCTAAAGACAACTTGAGTATTAGGCCGGCACAACAGCGTAACCCCTTCTTGTCTTTTCCACCGCATGTCTATCAGAATATGGGATTTGCCCTCCTATAGCGTATAAACTATAGGTGATTTCTCCCCACTGCCAAACTTCCTCTTTCCATTTTTTAATTGCTGTTACTATATGTGATATGTTCTACGCATGTACTCATAAATAACAAATATTATATTGCTACATGTGATTAATGTATAGGTAAACTCATCGATATAAACTGTGTATACTTGTGCAATTATATGTGTTAACATGTATTGAGTGGAATGTTAGAGACCTATGTTACATACAAATAGGCAATAGATTGTCCCGTGGGTTCTTAAAATTTGGTTTAGCAGGTAACGATCATTATTTTAATGTTATTTACGTAGTTGACCTCGTGTTGTGTATTTATATATATTTATTAATGATTTATGTTTTTTGACTAAAAAGGTCTTCATGTGGGACATCTTAGTGTGTGTCATTTTGCTAACAAACAGGTACTTCGTTTACAACTTTGATATATTTAGGTTCAAAGAAAACCCACTTTACAGCTTCTGCTCCTCTGGTACTATGTATGTTATATGGGATACCATCAATTGTAACAGAATAAATGATTTGGAACCAAATAATCTTGAAGCTATTTGGGTTGAAGTTACCTCGAAGAGAACAAAACCAATGTTAATCTGTTGTTTATACAGAAATCCACCATCATACTCGAAGTGGCAAGATGAGTTTAAATCAATGATGGACTATGTGGCTTAAAGACTCTTATATATTTTTATATTTGGCGTCATCAATATTGTTCTTTTACACATAAAAGAAATCCCTCATGGGCGGGCACATTAAATTTACTAGTATAAAATTTACCTCAAATCACCTCCTCCCCTACTCATGTAACTAATTCTTCTTCAACTTTAATTTATCATGTTATTATATATTCTCCAAATCATATAATAGAAACTGTTATTCAATCTGAGACCATTTCCCCACATGTATTGATTGCATGGTTAAAGAAAGGTGTAAAAATACCTAAAACTAACAATATTTATGGGTCCTATATATCGTTCAGAAATTACAGTGACGATGACGATAATTTAAAAGTTACTGATATAGTTTAAAAGACATGATTAGAAAAACTAAATCGAAATATCTTCAAACCAAAGCCGGTGATGGTGAAAATCCTAAACAAATATGGGATGCAATAAACTCCAGTGTAATCAAAACTAAAAATACTTCCACTATTTCAATCGATAGAAATACCCTTTACAACCTTTTCTCTGAAATCCTAGAAAATATATCAACTGACTTTCCCCCACATAATTGTAATGATAAAACGGTCATGTGTGGTTCCCTAACAGAATCTTGAGTAGAAGACATGCACCGAAGTTCATATAATATACAGAAGGGTGGTAACGCATCGACAACCAGTCGAAATAATCACTAGTTAAGACAAATGAGTATACGACGGGTATTAGATGGCGGCAGATTACCACATTGAACTTTGACTTGAGTGTCATTTCTCGTCTCTCAGATAGGCTCCAGATGGGGTCCAGGAGGTCCGGGCTCTCTCCTGCTCGTGCTGAGCATATTTTGGACACCTACTTTCATAGATAGAACAGCGAAAAAAAACATGTAAAACATTGTCGCCGTTTTGACCTCACTCGACTTTTATTTGATACAGGTGTGTACCTACATGAACAGAAATGTCTCCAAGCTACCGATTTTATATAATTCTCGGGAAATCCCACCGATGTCATGCCAAACTTAAACGGTGTGTCCACACCGGACCCCGTCCTGGAATTTGAGCAAGTTGGGGTCCGATGTTGACAGAACCATCAACCGTTTAATTAAGATAGTAAGTGTGTCTTTGTGTCAATTACTAAATGCGGCTCAAAAACAAGTATGACGTTTACCACTGAGAGTGATCCACCCACTGGAAGTAGCATACAAGTAACCAGGCAACTGCCCGCCCCTGAATTTCAACCTAACCAACCTTGTAAATCTTAACTCTTTTTTAGCTCCTCCTTAATATCATAAATGATCACCAAAACCTGACAGAAGATGTATTGTAAACCCCTTTTTTCTTAGATTCTACAACAACAAGTCAGCAAAGATCACCATGCCCGTTGGCCCTTATTTCGTAGGTAAGCTATATCTGCCACCAATACATTGCCCCTCTTTCATATAACGGTCGATTTCATTGAACTGAAGTGCTCATGGGCGCAGATCCCGGTGGGGACACCGGGACGCGTCCCCACCAATATTTTTAGTGGTGGGGACATGATATACTGTGTCCCCACCACTTATTTCCGATGTTTTGCTTACTGTTTATCTTTTTTAAATTGAAATGGCTTTTATTAACATTTCAGAAACTGTTGGTCCCAGGCACTTGAGGCCAGGCTCCACAAAGTTGTACAACTGCACTGGTGACCGATTTTCATTTAACAGGGAATATGTGATAATTCATATTATAACAGTAAATAATTAAAATATTCTGTAGGGGTTATATTAATATGTATATCATGTAGGTTTGCATATCTGATACGCTGGATACTTTATCTTTTAATATAAATAATAATAATAATAATTTATTTATAAACAATTGGTATATTATTTTACAGGTATACAAAATGTTTCTGTTTTATTCAATAAACAATTTATTGCCAATTCGCGTGAAGAGATGTGGTGTTAAATGTGTTACAAATGAACAATTGGTATATTTATCTAGCTTTTTACAGCTACAAGAACATTTATGTTTAATCGAAAATTCTAATAAACAATTTGAAAGGAGAGTGATACAGCTGGTAGGCCATAATTAAATGTTGTTGACATTGAAAACACGACTTATTGGTTAATTCAAATCATCAACATTGCAGTTGCTATATTACCGTGAAAAGATGGACTTTCGATATTCAATATTTAAGGCAATTGAACATTTTAAATTGGCACCCGATTCGTGTGCCAGAAATAAGTCAACCTTAAAAACTTATCTTTTCAAGGAGCATTTCTGTTAATATATTATGTATTCAATTTTATGTATTATTTATTATGTACTATGTATTCTTTTTATATATCATTGTATCATGTATCTATATATGGCCTTGTATAGCGCATCGAGATTGCCTCGGCGATGTGATACGCTTAACAAAAATATTATTATTATTACTCTGCTGCACCCCCACTTTTAAAGCCCCAATAACACTCTTGTTGTAACTAAATAATATGCCCCAATCTTTATTCTGGTCAACAAATTGTACTATTTTACAATATTCCAATTAATTGATGATGCAAATGTCATCTTAACACACCGAATTAAAAAAAATTGGAAAAATTCAACTACATGGTTTGAAAAGGTTTAAGTAACGTAACACTTTAAAATGCAACATGGATTTAAACATATTTTTGAACCCTCTGGACGATTAAAATAGGATGTAATGGATAATTTACACAAAAGGTGGGACACTTATTAACTATAGTAGTTAGACTAAGGCTTTTTCTGGCCCTGTCAAGCCAGGAAGAGTGGTATATAGCCCAGAATGCTTTTGTATGAATCCATTCGATGAACAAGGCTAAACATATCCTATGTAGGAGAATACTCAGTGCCCAGCTTAGGCATAGGTCTGGTGGGCCCAGGCCCAGGGTCCCGCGGTTCATGTCAAAAAGACGAAAGTGTCATGGTAATCGATCTAGCGGCGCGAGGGTGGAGCCTGGGCTATCCCGAAACCTTCTGTGTGAAGTTTCACTTGGTGATTGGTCTAGGCTTCTAGTGGAAACTGGCTAAGTCTGCATTGGTCATGGGCCCTTGCATCAACAGTGAAAAACGGACATATTTTGGCTAATGTCTGTCAGTATGATTGTTCGATTTAGTTGGTACAACAGAACTATAATGTTTAGGACCCTGTAACATTGACACCTTTTGTCGTTACCTTGGTAACACCCCGCTTAATCTACGACTGGTGAAAATGAATTGGATGTTGGCTCCTGAAATGAAATTTTAAAACTCTAGCTTGTGTTGACTTGGCGTCACCCCCTCCTCTCTCTCTCTCTCTCTCTCTCTCTCTCTCATTTTCTTATCAGTATTACACAGTATTTTAAACACAGTTTTATTTTAATGTATATTGCAACTTTTTGTATCATTTAAATCAATTTTAGTTTAATGTCATCGTTAAAGCAGTTTTCTTTTCACGATAAATTGAAACGGCTCTCGTTAATTTAATTGATTTTCTCTTCACGTTAAATTTAGTTTTTTTTTTATTGATATTTATGTTGATAGGCGAGGATGCATACATATTGTAGCGTTTTACAATAACTGCAACAAGTCGAATAAATTATAAAATGATAATATGACATATAAAATGAAATATAAAGTGACAGCCAATTAAACTATTAATTTACAAACAAATAAAATGACAAATAAAATAATAAAAATGAGCATGTAAATATATCACAGACTAATTAGCTAATTAATAGCTATTTTAAAAGATTGGTCTTAAGCAGAAGTTTAAAATGGGGTGGGGATCACCACAATTACTCGACTATTGCGATTGTAGCACGAATCGTTCCTTAACAAATCTTGATACTAATGATACTATCAGTGAGAGAGATAAAAACAACGAGGTATGGCGTCCACTCGACACAAAGTAGGTCATTTCATTTTGATAATTCGCTTGCACCTAGGGGTCTTTAACAGTGGGGGAAACCCGAAGGACCCGGATAAACCCAACGAGGTTGGATTCCCACAGCCGGGGAATAGAAATCACGCCATTTGTCTCAATGAAAGACAATACGATATAGCGCGTTTGCGCTAACAACCCGGCCATCAAACCCCCGGGCCAAATCACAAACAGGAAGGGAGGGAAATGGGTTTAACGTCGACTCGACACAAACTAGGTCATTTTGCGCGTAGGGGCCTTTAGCAGTGGGAGGAAACCTGAGTGCCCGGAGGAAACCCACGAGGTTGAGAAGGTGCCCCTATTTCCATGTCACATACGCTCAAACTAGGGCTCGAAACCACAGCAGCAAGCCAGAGGTGACCGGCCAATTAGAGGTCGAACCGCGGCACTCTAGACCACTAGGCTATCCCAACCCCCCAAATCACAAACAAGACCAACTTTTTTCACTAAAGGTAAATTGACTGTTACTATCTTTCTCTAACTGGTATAATGTTATAAGAATATAGAACCGTCACCACCCTTTTAGTGCTGTTTGTTTCTTCAATTAAATATTTAACCCTTCTGCGTATACAAGGGGTATTTTGGAACCCCACCACCATCCGGGCATATCCTTAACATTTGTGGGGAACTTGTTCATAATTGTCTAGCGAGAATTTTATACATTGTCAGCTACTTTATGTCGAATATAATGCTGCAAATAGAATGGGCGTGGACCATTGCAACATTCATCATTTGACAAGAGACTATGAGTATTACATTACCTGACAAAATAAACATTTTACGATTGGTACATGAATCGTGTAGCATAATGCGTTTCAGACCCATTTGTAACAAGGGACTCCAAGAAAGAGGCTAGACCTATTCCACAAATCATGTCAAATGATGATGTCATATTGCTGTGGATGGGTGGACCTTTTACAGTTTTTTGAATGTTTTTTACAAAATGGTGTCTAAATATGCATTCTCGGTGATTTTTGGGAGGTTTTACCAATAACAAAAAGAGCAATTTTTTAAAAATTAAACACTTTATTGGTTGGTTTTTGTCGATTGAAATATTTAAAACTAAAGAACAGAACACTCATATCCACTCTGCCCGTTTCCTTTCCCTTTGTCTTCTTTCTGGACGGCCCATGGACTGTCCCCACCACTATTTTTTGGCGATCTGCGCCCCTAGAAGTGCTCCATTTTCTTTTTACCGGTCCTTATACACACGTGGTTCGTCAATTAAACCACACATATTGTTAACGTTCTCAGTGCTCACACTTATTAGAATATATTATATAGGATAGAGTAACATATGGCATGTTACTAAGAATAGTTCTTTAATAGCTAAATCTGACTATTAATCGTATCTAAATTATTAATTAGACATTAATAACTTATCCAGACCATAATCAACTCTCGGTGTCATCGCTAGCCTGTGATATTTACTGGATTTGAATCCGATCTGCTGCCCAATGCTCATTGATGCTTACATCAAAAAATGAATAACCGAAACTATGATTTTATCGTACCGATTTTAGTAATGATGATCGAGGCTAGGACTAAATTTCAATTGCAAACTTCTCGGATCAGAGTGGATCTATTTGACTAAAATTTTCAAAAAGTTCACTTTAGATTATCTAATTTTTAACTATTATAGTGAGAACTACCAGCTCTTTATCTAACTAGAATATTTGGTTTTACACGAAAGCAGTTTTGTCGCTTTTGAAGGCTAAGACATTATACTTCGCTAAACTTTTTATAATGACAATACTTCTTTGTGCTGGGGTTTTAGTAAGTGCCGTAAATAATAGGCACATTCTAAGCTAAACTGATACCCGGATTCAATGTTGGGTACAATACAATTTGGACATAATCTCTCTTGGTAATTACTCCACCTCGTGGGTTTCGTCTGGGTACTCCGGTTTTCCCCCACTGCTAAAGACCCCTACGCGCAAGCGAATTATTGAAATAAAAATTGAAAACCATGCGTTAGTCCCAAAATGACCTGGTTTGTGTCGATTGGATGTTAAACCCCATTATCTCTCTTCCCCTCTCTCTCTCTTGGTAATTAAATTTGTTGACAGTATTCTATGATAAAGTTATGGTTATTAGAGCAGTGATTTTTACTGAGTTATAGTCCGATAAAAAGATATTGCTTGAAAACTAATATGAATGCTGAATATCTATATTAGTCTAAAATTAATCAGTAAGATTATACAAAGATACCGTGAATAAAAAACTACGCAAAAATTCGACATCCTCTTAAGACTGTAAGGTCAATACGAACGGAAATCAAATCGGACATAGATGTGATTAAAATTATTAATGGGAGCGTGAAATTAACCATTGATATTAATGGTAGCATTACTGCAACCTGTGTATTGCTCTGTGACATAATATAAAATACGGCAATAACCTATGTATCCGGTTAATGTGTTTGGCGACTTTAAAATTATCATTTAATTACGAGACAATTAATTCGTAATTACGAGTAATCAGAATATTCGTGTGATTTGGTTTCATTAATTTATTAGATAATTAGATCGTTTTTTTTAAAATTTGAGTCGAACGTCATGCCAAGAAATTTGGCCCCTGTTTTGAATTCAATTTTTGTGCCGTTTAGATTTATTCAATTTTGCTATTGCTATCGGTCGGATGGAACAACATTGCTACTGTCTTCCCTCTTATATTTGGAAGCCCCAGTCTTTTGCCCACTAGGAAATTTGTTCTAACCGGTTTTTGCAGCGAATTTTTGAATTTACCTATAATAGCCCTTGATGCTTTCTAGAAAGAGCCCACTGTCGTCTTTGAAAAGCGTCGATTATGTGGTGCAAGGTTAATAAAGATTTTGATTTAATACTTTTTTAAGACATTCCCCACTACTATATATAAGGGACATAACTCAATATTAATTAATAATTAACTAAAGAGAGATTAGATTCAGACTACTAATTCTACCTTAGGGATACTACATGCATTTTTTATTTGAAAAAAAAAATCTGCCTTCATACATATACTCGGAGAAGCATACGCAAACGAAATGAAATGAAATGAAATGGGGTCTAACGTCCTACTATTATGCACCTAACTTGATGGATAACGGGGGCATACGAAAACATTTAACTATTCGCCGTACTTATCATCGTAACCAACCTGATAACTCTGTTATCCTTCCGCCTCAAAGTCATGAATATTTACCAAAACCTGACAGAAAATGTTAATTCAAACCCTTTTCGCCCGTTCTAGACAAACAAACCAACGCAAATGGGCAAGCAAAATGGGAGAAAGAGACAGAGAAAATTGCTATAAATAGACAAACTAGAATTCACAGAGATGGTGAAATGTAATGGTGGTCTGCCTCCATGTACAAAACATGGTTATCTCCCCGTTAACGCCAAATGAAAGTATATCAATCGGGGACATGATTTTAGTCGCCTGGTTTGTCGCTCAATGAGGGATCGGTAAAAATAACTGACTTAAGCAATCAAAATGTGTGCCACAGTACTTTATTTTTACAAATCACAAATGTAAGGAAACTATTCGACTTTGCGTTTTAAAAAAAAAAAGATTTAAATATATTGAAATGGAGCATCAACTAAATTATTCAAGCGCAGACAAATTAAAGCTTGTATATAGCTTAAATCATTGCCAGGTTCAAGAGGTGCTCCATACTTCTAAATATCCGCTAAACATCCAAATTTCGCCTGTAATAGTAACAGCGGGGGGGGGGCACTCTTTAGATTATAATTAATGCTAAAGATTTGTGCTACGATTATTTCCAATCGTGCATGTCCCGACTGGCCTATGACATGAACTCCATCAAATTATGGTTAGTACTAAATAAGACACTCAATACGTTATTGTAAATCATTCGTGGATGATATATATTTTAAACATTTAAAATTGTTATTTTGATTCTTTTTTTTTGCCGAGAACATCGAGCGAATCATTGACTCTGTTGATTGATTCATAGATCTGTAGTAGATAATGTAATTTATTTTTACGTCATGCTAATGGCGCTTTTCAATATGTTTACCATCAATGCACTGCGCCACCAACAGTCCCTAAGTCGATAATAAATACACACGAGTTGATTTAATCGACTGGTGACGTTTGCACGCGATCAAGCAATTTTGGAGTGGAGGGATGACCCTAGTCTCCCTCCACTCGCCCTGTAAGTTCAGGTACAGGTCCCCCTCACCTCGCTAGAGTCAGTATTTGCGACACAACATGCTGTTAAAAATACGTTGTCTTGTAAATTTGCCTGGTTACCGCCACTGTTGTCTAAATATAAGATACTGCACACATTTAAGAACGTCGGCAAGACAAAAACTAATTTAGGTAACCTGGTGAATAGAAATTGAAATATTTGAAAAATTAGAATCTTCCGGCATTTATTGCTTTGCCTACCCCAGATAGATTCAGAGATTCCAATTGTTTTCCCCTTTGTTTTAAGGATGTACAATTAAGACCAAATTGGAAACAAAATCATAATGGTCGTGAATAAACCCTGGTCAATTTTTTTACACATGACCTTTTTAATATATGCCCTATTACTTTACAATTAATATATATAATATCCTTACCAAAGGTTTGACTGCACGCTTTCGATCTCACTTCTGGGAGCAATACAGAAGTATGTCGTTCACTTATTAAGGCAAATAATTATGATGAAGCAGATACATGTACTTAAAAGAAGGCAGTCAGAATTTTAATAGGACTCTTAATACAAATTGGAGCTTTATTAGTTTTGACGTATAGCCACGTAGCGGTTTTTAGCAACGAGTAAAAACCGCTACGTGGCTTTATGTCAAAACCAATAAAGCTCCTATTTGTATTAAGAGTCTTATTAAAAATCTGACTGCCTTTTTTTATGAAACAAGTTTACTTTTATCAATGACAATTTCACGATCACATTAACCGGTAAGAGTATAATACAAGAAATAAGACCTAGTTGTACCGAATCTTATATCAAATGTCCACAACAATTAAGTATCTGACATTATCTATGCATTTACATTTTACTGTCTGGGTGCAAAATAAGAATTTTGATTTTTTAAGATGGCAAATGAAGGTAATTTATCATTAAAGCTCTTTTTAAAACAGGATAAGCATTATAAAAGCTATGACCCTTTCCAAAATTCAAACCATATATGTATAGCAATCGAAGAAAGACAAAGCTTATATTTTAGCGGTATAGAGCCACTTTAAATTAATCATTTTCTTGATCCTGTTTTGATCAGTTTAGTTTTAATAGTGTGTGATCTCAGAATGATGCGTTACTTTAATTAAACTCTTCTATATCAGACTCGCATTGGTGCATGAAAGTAGACGTAGAAACAAACAGATATCTTCTAGGATGGTTGAAAGCATTTTGTGTAAATGACCTACTTGTTTTTGATGAAAGGTGTGATTTATAGTGTAAGTAATCAAACTACAAGTCGTATCTGGCAGAATCTTCGTTAAAAGGAGCCAAGTTGCTTACTCAAAATTACCCATTGTCTTAAACCCTTTAAAGGCGACTTATTGGTCAATTTAAAACTACATTGATATTGTTATCGTACCGTGAAAATATGGGCTTCTGCATGATATCCAATATTTGAGAAAAATGGAAATTTTAAAGTTTGCAGTCGAATCGTGTGCCGGACCAGAATGCTTTTTTTTGAATGCCAGTTGTATGAAGCGACTCGATGAACGAGGCTAAACATACCACAAGGGAGAATACCACCGATGTAGACATAGAATTAAAGGGACTGTCCCGAAAAGAACAGAGCCCAAAAAATAAAAGTCCGAGTACGTAATAGTTTAAACGCCAAATTATAGAAGACTGGTGTATATACCCTGACTCATAATTTCAGCTCAAAATATTGAATCGTTTGGACGTGAGCGTTAAAACAGCTTATCCGGACACGTAACCCTTTAAATATTTCGGGTCAATTCTTTTGTTTGGTGACCCGATAATCGATTCCCATTCCTTTAGAGGTCTACACGGTGAATGTGCCATGTGCTGTACTTGATAACAAAAGGTAAATTTCACCGACACATTATTTTTATAAAAATAAAACTCTGGTTTTATAAAATCACAGCATAATACAGTTTGGGACACCGGACTCCATTTCAAGATGAAGACTGTGGATTTAAGTTGTTTGAAAACGTATCACATATATTGAGTTAGTTGCTCGGCCCTACGGTAGGCGATCTTAATAGATTTTAACACAAAATTAAAGAGTTTTATTCTAAAAAACATTATCGGGATTAACCCTTTAACCAGATACCAAAGACTGCAATTGAATTCGGATTCTCCGGTTATTTCACCGAACATAACTGAATAGATCTTACAGTAAAAGCAGAAAGATTTGAATGTAAATCAGTTATATACATTCATAAAAATTAGTATATGCGTTGCGACCAATGTCTAGGTGCCAGAGAAAAGAGTACATTTTCCTGAAATGACATATCCTAGCCAAGCTTTTCTTTTTTTAATGTGACCAGGCTATTTTTTTAATATTTAGAAAATGGCACACATAACGTATCAGATATATTTCATGAGCTAGAACTGTATTTATTGATCGACGGATGTTTATTCTCTACCGGTGACTAGCGCAAAAATTCTTGTCATGAATCCAGTACCCTTATACTAAATCTTAGCACTAGACTGCTAAAATCATGACATGTTATTTTCATATTTCAAAACCATAAATCTTTCAGGCTGTCAAATCGATGGAAATACAAATAATGGTATGTCTAACTTGAATGAATGTCCTTAGCAATAAAGATAACAGAGATGAAATATAATTCCACAAAATAAAAGCGTGATGTAGTTGACGTGTTCATTAAAACTAGTCAATTGTACATAGTTACCTGTCGATACATCAGATAAAAAACGAGATAATCCATTCTCAATACAATTTTTTTTCGGAACAACCTATTATCGATAGATCGGGAAAATCCATTCACAATACAAATTTATTTTTGGAACAACCTATTGTCGATAGGTTATTTTTGGTAATTGCGAGTTTACGTCTAGAAACTAGCTACGTCTACACTAGCATCATTCACCGTCTACACGAGCCTTTTAAATGCCGTTTTTTTTCCTAAAAGCCGGCTTTTTCAATTTCTCAATCGTAAAAGCGGGCTTTTTAAAATCCGGCAATAATTGAGGGATTTTTCAAATCAAAAAGCCGGCTTTTTAAAAAAAAACGGCAATATTGTGTGTGTAGACGGTAAAAACCGGATTTTATCGGGTACCCGGATGTCATCCTTCCCGAACTTCCGTACATTGATAACATTGGCACAAATAACGAAGGTCGGTGTTCATCGTCTTTTACCGTTACAAAACGACGCTTCACTTGAAAAAGCCGGGTTTTGAAAAAGCCGGCTTTTACTAGCCTAGTGTAGACGAAGCTATATTTGCAAGAAGCGAACATCGCCAGTAACGTGTGACACAGGGCGTTCTAATTGTTTGTATACGTTCGTTGCCTCTGTTTGGGAACAGTCCACAAGTCAACATTTTAATTCGATTCTAACGAAACCTGAAATATAGTTTTATCTCCCAAAGATCTCGGTTTATTTCGATATGGAACTGTAGCTTTCTGAATTGCCATTATGGCCCGTGGTTGTTCGCAAATTTGCTTTTTAGCTTGTTTTATGCCTATCTCACGCATAATGTGGGCATATCTTGTGTAGCGATGTCAAGTCGACACGCCTTGCATAGTTTAGTTAAGGTTTACATTTATTGTTATGGTTCGTTCTCCTTTAAATACTAAGGCGGTATAATATATTGGTCTGATGACCTAAGCTTATTATTGGAGTAACCTCCCTTGTAGACGAGGTTATCCAGTCTCTTGTATTTTGGTAGCACATGGTTGTGCACGCTAATAAAGATGGAGATGAACTGCTACCATGCTTGTCATTATTATTTTGATCCCGGTTAACCTGTAACACCCCTACGGGTTACGACAGAGTGGGCCATGTGGACAGGAGCCCCATAGAGTCGTAACATATGGTGAAGATGCTGAAGGTTTTGTTAATTTGATACTTTTTCATGTGAAGCCACCGCTGGTTTTAGTTTGAAAATGGCTACCGAACCGGTGGAAATATAAAGATTGACAGGGTTTTTTTTCTCTTTGAACTTTGAACCAAGAATGAAGAGAAGCGAATGTGATTGAACCGATTCCAGGCATGGGCGTTTTACGAAGTATCCGATATGAGCGAATATGTACTGCAATAATGTTGTTAATGTTACTCCAGGATGGCGAAGCGCTGATATGCCGATATGGTTAAATTATTTGCCCGGGCCCGAACAGGTGAAATTAGGTTCTGATCGTCTCAATCATCATTTTATTGAACATTTTATTGACAGACAGCTAATTCGTGGCTGGTTGAACAACAGTTATGGTGTCGAGCCATGCGTGATCCAGAGAACTTAGAAACTTACATTTTTGACATAAATTTCATATACTCTCGTCGAACAAGAGACACTCTCTGCTTTTAATTAGAGCACATCTTGTATACGAGTTGTCATTTCGTATGTGTCGGTCTCAACCCAGCTCCGGTGCAGTCTCAGACTACAGGGAGTTAGTATCGCAAGTCAAGTGTCAACTAAAGTCTCAAGTGGAGGAAATGATGCAGATGTAGCTAGTTGTTTGTGTTTTTGTTGTCTCGAGGAGTTTGCGGGTCTCGGTTTAACAATATTGATGCTGTTTGATGTTCTGACAGGGGATGGGTCCTGTGTCAAATCTGTGACAGAGCCGGACATTTAGCTAATACGTGTTATAGACTCATAGACTAATACAGGAGCGGGGAAGAAATGAAGACCTCAGTAACAATGTACGGGAAGATGTCACGTGTCATGCATGTGGTGGACTTAATCATATTTCTCGTCACTGTCGATGTAATAGCCACTGCACTTGTCGATATTGGTGCAGAGTTTTGTGTTATAAATTCAGACATTGTTTATAAATTTAGTTTTAAAAGTCTGTCATCTGATATAAGAAAACATATTGTTACTGCAAATGATGTAAATGTAACAATTCCTATTACTGGAAAAGTTTTGTTACAATTAATTATTGATAATGTTCATGTTGATGTTGTATTTTATATTTATATAGTACCAAGATTGTCACCACATATTGATGATAATCTTTTACCTGAACCTGATTTTGCCCACCTGATAATGATTGTAATTTGTCACAAAATGATCACGATTCAAAAACCTTTGAAATCGAAAAGATTCTTAAAAAGAGATTTTGCAATAAGTCTTGGGAATATAGAGTTAAATGGCTTGGATATAATTCAAGAGCTAACTCTTGGGTTAAGTTTTCTGATTTAACTGATAAGTGTCGAAAGCTTGTAACAGAAACCCATGATAAAATCCCTAATTTGAAAAGACGATAGACGAAACTTGTTTTATATCCTTATATATGTATATTGTATTTTACTGTTAATTTAGAATATTTGTGAATGATGTTTTAGTGAGGCCTATGTTATTTGAAGAATGGTTTTGAGGTTACATGTGCTATTTATGATTATTCAAGTTAAGTATTTCACAGGCTTTGCCCAATAAGCTCTACTTGTTAATCTAATAATGTTTACAATGTTAGTTGTGATAATAACATTTAACATAGCACACTGTAAAAGTTGGTATTTGTGGAAATGTAGTATTATGATCGAGATATGAGATTTCAGTAAAGGGATGATGGTAGGCCTATAACTTGTGTACTCTGTATGATTCCTTGATAATGTAACCCATTATTCCACTGGTTTATAGTAAGTCACAATGTGTTATATAATGGTCACCCGCTGTAGATATATTGTAAAAAATGTTAATGGTTGATTTTGTATGTTATATTATTGAAAATGTTAAGAGTTTAACCCTTTATAGTTCTGATAGGTTAATATTAACCCTTTGAATCCTAAATTTATTGTGAATGTTATCACTTCCATTGTTTCTACTTCATACATTATTTTGTATCGATACTGATCACATCATATGAGATATTGTTAGACCTGTGATTTGCAATATGCCTGATCAACATGAATGCTATTTCTAGGCTTTGAAACGGACGACTGTTTTACAGCTTCGTCATTCGAGTGTAACTCATAATTTTGAGGCGGGGGTGATGTAGCGATGTCAAGTCGACACGCCTTGCATAGTTTAGTTAAGGTTTACATTTATTGTTATGGTTCGTTCTCCTTTAAATACTAAGGCGGTATAATATATTGGTCTGATGACCTAAGCTTATTATTGGAGTAACCTCCCTTGTAGACGAGGTTATCCAGTCTCTTGTATTTTGGTAGCACATGGTTGTGCACGCTAATAAAGATGGAGATGAACTGCTACCATGCTTGTCATTATTATTTTGATCCCGGTTAACCTGTAACACCCCTACGGGTTACGACAGAGTGGGCCATGTGGACAGGAGCCCCATAGAGTCGTAACACTTGCATGGCACCTTGTTCTTTTATGATTAAGTGCTTCTAGCTTTGGTACATCAATTTTGATGCATTTCTTTTATCATGAAGTAAATATTTATGCTGTATTCCTTGCTTAAGTGAAACGAAATTAAACATTGCGGAGGGTTTGGCTGATGCGACAAAAAATTATTAAAGGCAAACAGTCACTACATCACCAATTTCTAGTTCTCCTTTAAGAAGTGATATCCTGACAAAGCTACACAAAATTGTGGTAAACTTATCAGTTTGTATATTGAAGCGCAAATATATTTATTCTGTTGTAGCAATCCCACTTTAGTTATGTGACTATGGATTTATGACAGATACGGGAATAGATCATTCGACTGTCACCGATAAAACTAAAACTAAACCAATAATCAATGTTTATTATCAACATAAATCAAATCTACTGATGTTTACAGTTAATACAGATAGTAGTTAAACCAAATTAGCCATTTGATTAAATTATTGGTGCTAATACTGGTTTCATTCGTTCCAATTTATTGACACGAAGTACCGATGTGTTCATGAACAATAAACTTTAACATAGACAATTTACCACATTGAAAACGTGAACATTATAAATGATATCATAAATTGAAATGAGTTAATGAAGAAGGACATAGAGGCACTATGACCTACTCTAATATCAAATTCCAACTGCCAATATATACACAGACTTCGTTTTGTTTGTCCTACCCGATCGACTAGACAGCTGTCCTTGGTAGATTCCCCGTCCTGCACCAGTGACAGTGGTAAACCACGTTGAAAGTTTAAACGTGATTTTGTCCAAACTATTTGCTTTATGTATCAACAAGGTGGTGGGGATGGGGGTGAGCGCTGTATCATAAGGTCTATCATTGAGTCAACTGGTGGTTTCGATTTCTCAGTTGTACGTGACAAGGATTATGGTTGCCTGTCCAAACTCATTGGTTTTCCCCGGGTCCTCCGGTTTCCTCCTACTGCTAAATACCGCTACGCGCAAGCGAATTATTGACATAGTTTGTGTCGAGTTGATGTTAAACTCAATTCCCCTCTCTCTTATGTATCGACTTGTGTAACGTGTAGATTATTTACTGGTCCTAGAACAATGGGTGTTGCTTCAAGAAAATTAATTGAATAGCCTTTGAAAATCTACAATCAATGGACCGCTCAGTTAACGGCTATTGACTTGAATTAATTGTCTGTAGAGTAGATATAGAATATATTTAATGTTTTCCTAACAGATTAGCTCTTTTAACAATAATTGAAATAGCGATATATAAATTACAAAATGTAAGCTGTTCACCACCGTGGAACTAAATTAGAAGCAAGTTTAAAGGCATTGGTGAGTAACAAATTATGTATCCATAATATTATGTTGCTTTCTCTAGTGTGATATCAATATGATTGGACAATATATGTCCGTAAAATATGGCCGCCAAGGGGTTATTGCATGTCTGGATTTGCGCAATCATAATGTATTTTGGTCTGTTGTCTGTTTTTTGTTTTGAGTAATAAAACTGACATATTATCATGTATGTAATGTAATTAAATCACCAATGTGTGTCGTGGTTGCTCGATACGAATCGTTAAGAATCGCCACTAAGGGGGATGAATTAATGGAATTTTGGATAGTTTATTCCCTTGATTATGACCCATCTGCTAGATTTTATATTGAAATAATAACCTGTATACACCTGACACTTACGACAATGTTATATAGGCACAACGAGCGAGGTCGTTTTTTTCACTTTAAAACACCCGAGCTGGTCCAAATAATATAAATAGAAAACCGTGGCATTATGAAGTGTTATTTTACCAGCAATTGCGGTCACAAATTAACCAGAAATATAATTACCATTAACATTCCCAAATATTACCCAACGATGTCGATAATCATTAGTATTTCGCAAGCTCTGTTCAAATACAAATCGTCAGTATATTTGGCAGTGTGAAGTTGGGTCGTTTTTCGTTATTCGTTATTCACCAATAACGAATACGAATAACGAGGTGAATCACCTCGTTATTCGCCAATAACAAGATAAACTACCTCGTTTTTCGTTATTCACCAATATCGAATAACGAATAACGAGATGGATCACCTCGTTATTCGCCAATAACGAGACAAGCTACCTCGTTATTCGTTGGGGATCACGGTGGCTAAGTGGATAAGGCGCTGGTTCGCTAGCCTGGAGGTTGAGTGTTCGATCCCTGCATTGGCCGAGAAAGTTCATCTCGATTTTTCCGGCGTGATTTCCCCTTGTCAGTGATGCAGAAGGAGGGCCTGACAAGGACAGCTGCCTAGTCGTTCGGATGGGACGAAAAACCGAGGTCCCGTGTACAAATTGGAGTGCACGTAAAAGATCCCTTGGCAGTTGGAATTCGATATAAGAGTAGGCCGTAGCGCCGCTGCCCGGGCAAAATTTCCCTCATAGCACACTGTTGGCGTATGCCCGTCTTCAATTGGCCCAGGTTAGGTGCTTAAGCGTAGGACGTTAAACCCCATTTCATTCATTCATTCGTTATTCGTTATTCGTTATTCAACTTTTTATTCGGGATTCAGATATAAACCTTGCCATGACTAGAATAGTGGATGTCAGGTATCCCCAGTAGTATAAGATTTAATTCAAAACCACTACTATATAAGAATAGAATAATGGTTTGCAAAGTATTCCCTAGCAGTAGAAATCTCATAAAATGACGTATATTCGGTACATAAACCAGATTGTTATTCAAGCGGTGAATAACGAATAACGAATAACGAATAACGAGGTGGGTTACCTCGTTATTCGTTATTCGTTATTCAACTTTTTTTTGGGATTCAGTTATAAACCTAGCCATGACTAGAATGATGGATGTCAAGTATCCCCCAGTAGTATAAAGCACAGTAAAACAACTTTTAGACGAAAACAGTCCACATTATTATTCGCGATTCAGATATAAACGTGTTTATGCATCTTTAATGAGAATATTTCAAGATTTAATTCAAACCCATCACTAGATAAGAATAGAATAATGGCTTGCAAAGTATTCCCTAGCAGTAGAAAACTCATTAAATGACGTATAGTCGGTAAATATACCAGATTGTTATTCAAGCGGTGAATAACGAATAACGAATAACGAGGTGGATCACCTCGTTATTCGCCAATAAAGAGACAAGCTACCTCGTTATTCGTTATTCGTCATTCAACTTTTTATTCGGGATTCAGATATAAACCTAGCCGTGACTAGAATAATGGATGTCAGGTATCCCCAGTAGTATAAAGCACAGCAAAACGACTTTTAGGCGAAAACAGTCCACTTTGTTATTCAAGCAGCAAATAACGAGCAGTTTGTTATTCGTTTTTCACCTCGTTATTCGTGATTCAGATATAAACGTGTTTATGCATCTTTAATGAGAATATTTTCAGATTTAATTCAAAACCACTACTATATAAGAATAGAATAATGGTTTGCAAAGTAATCCCTAGCAGTAGAAATCTCATAAAATGACGTATATTCGGTACATAAACCAGATTGTTATTCAAGCGGTGAATAACGAATAACGAATAACGAGGTGGGTTACCTCGTTATTCGTTATTCGTTATTCAACTTTTGTTTTTGGATTCAGTTATAAACCTAGCCATGACTGAAATGATGGATGTCAAGTATCCCCCAGTAGTATAAAGCACAGTAAAACAACTTTTAGACGAAAACAGTCCACATTATTATTCGTGATTCAGATATAAACGTGTTTATGCATCTTTAATGAGAATATTTCAAGATTTAATTCAAAACCATCACTAGATAAGAATAGAATAATGGTTTGCAAAGTATTCCCTAGCAGTAGAAAACTCATTAAATGACGTATAGTCGGTAAATATACCAGATTGTTATTCAAGCGGTAAATAACGAATAACGAATAACGAGGTGGATTACCTCGTTATTCGCCAATAACGAGACAAACTACCTCGTTATTCGTTATTCGTTATTCAACTTTTTATTCGGGATTCAGATATAAACCTAGCCATGACTAGAATAATGGATGTCAAGTATCCCCCAGTAGTATAAAGCACAGCAAAACGACTTTTAGGCGAAAACAGTCCACATTGTTATTCAAGCAGCAAATAACGAGCAGTTTGTTTTTCGTTTTTCACCTCGTTATTCGTGATTCAGATATAAACGTGTTTATGCATCTTTAATGAGAATATTTTAAGATTTAATTCAAAACCACCACTATATAAGAATAGAATAATGGTTTGCAAAGTATTCCCTAGCAGTAGAAATCTCATAAAAGGACGTATAGTCGGTACATAAACCAGATTGTTATTCAAGCGGTGAATAACGAATAACGAATAACGAGGTGGGTTAATTCGTTATTCGTTATTCAATTTTTTTTTTGGATTCAGTTATAAACCTAGCCATGACTAGAATGATGGATGTCAAGTATCCCCCAGTAGTATAAAGCACAGTAAAACAACTTTTAGACGAAAACAGTCCACATTAGTATTCGTGATTCAGATATAAACGTGTTTATTCATCTTTAATGAGAATATTTTAAGATTTAATGTAGTATAAAACACAGTAAAACAACTTTTATGCGAAAACAGTCCACATTGTTATTCAAGCTGCGAATAACGAGCAGTTTGTTATTCGTGATTCAGATATGAACGTGTTTATGCATCTTTAATGAGAATATTTCAAGATTTAATTCAAAACCATCACTAGATAAGAATAGAATAATGGTTTGCAAAGTATTCCCTGGCAGTAGAAAACTCATTAAATGATGTATAGTCGGTAAATATACCAGATTGTTATTCAAGCGGTGAAAAACGAATAACGAATAACGAGGTGGATCACCTCGTTATTCGTTATTCGTTATTCAACTTTTTATTCGGGATTCAGATATAAACCTAGCCATGACTAGAATAATGGATGTCAAGTATCCCCCAGTAGTATAAAGCACAGCAAAAACGACTTTTAGGCGAAAACAGTCCACATTGTTTTTCAAGCAGCAAATAACGAGCAGTTTGTTATTCGTTTTTCACCTCGTTATTCGTGATTCAGATATAAACGACTTTTAGGCGAAAACAGTCCACATTGTCATTCAAGCAGCAAATAACGAGCAGTTTGTTATTCGTTTTTCACCTCGTTATTCATGATTCAGATATAAAAGTGTTTATGCATCTTTAATGAGAATATTTTAAGATTTAATTCAAAACCACCACTATATAAGAATAGAATAATGGTTTGAAAAGTATTCCTAGCAGTAGAAAACTCATTAAATGACGTATAGTCGGTAAATATACCAGATTGTTATTCAAGCGGTGAATAACGAATAACGAATAACGAGGTGGAACACCTCGTTATTCGTTATTCGTTATTTAACTTTTTATTTTTGATTCAGTTATAAACCTAGCCATGACTAGAATGATCGATGTCAAGTATCCCCCAGTAGTATAAAGCACAGCAAAACGACTTTTAGGCGAAAACAGTCCACATTGTTATTCAAGCAGCAAATAACGAGCAGTTTGTTATTCGTTTTTTCACCTGTTATTCGTGATTCAGATATAAACGTGTTTATGCATCTTAAATGAGAATATTTTAAGATTTAATTCAAAACCACCACTATATAAGAATAGAATAATGGTTTGCAAAGTATTCCCTAGCAGTAGAAATCTCATAAAATGACGTATAGTCGGTACATAAACCAGATTGTTATTCAAGCGGTGAATAACGAAAAACGAATAACGAGGTAGCTTGTCTCGTATTTGGCGAATAACGAGGTGATCCACCTCGTTATTCGTTATTTGTTATTCACCGCTTGAATAACAATCTGGTATATTTACCGACTATACGTCATTTAATGAGTTTTCTACTGCTAGGGAATACTTTGCAAACCATTATTCTTTTGTTATCTAGTGATGGTTTTGAAATAAATCTTGAAATATTTTCATTAAAGATGAATAAACACGTTCATATCAGAATCACGAATAACGAGGTGAAAAACAAATAACAAACTGCTCGTTATTCGCTGCTTAAATAACAATGTGTGACTGTTTTCGTCTAAAAGTTGTTTTACTGTGCTTTATACTACTGGGGGATACTTGACATCTATCATTCTAGTCATGGCTAGGTTTATAACTGAATAAAAAATAAAAAATGTTGAATAACGATCGAATAACGAATAACGAGGTAACCCACCTCGTTATTCGTTATTCGTTACTCACCGCTTGAATAACAATCTGGTTTATGTACCGACTATACGTCATTTTATGAGATTTCTACTGCTTGGAAATACTTTGCAAACCATTATTCTATTCTTATATAGTAGTGGTTTTGAATTAAGTCTTAAAATATTCTCATTAAAGATGCATAAACACGTTTATATCTGAATCACGAATAACGAGGTGAAAAACGAATAACAAACTGCTCGTTATTTGCTGCTTGAATAACAATGTGGACTGTTTTTGCCTAAAAGTCGTTTTGCTGTGCTTTATACTACTGGGGGATACTTGACATCCATTATTCTAGTCATGGCTAGGTTTATATCTGAATCCCTAAAAAAAAGTTGAATAACGAAAAACGAATAACGAGGTAGCTTGTCTCGTTATTGGCGAATAACGAGGTGATCTACCTCGTTATTCGTTATTCGTTATCCGTTATTCACCGCTTGAATAACAATCTGGAATAATTACCGACTATACGTCAATTAATGAGTTTTCTACTGCTAGGGAATACTTTGCAAACCATTATTCTATTCTTGTCTAGTGATGGTTTTGAATTAAATCTTGAAATATTCTCATTAAAAATGCATAAACACGTTCATATCTGAATCACGAATAACAAACTGCTCGTTATTCACTGCTTGAATAACAATGTGGACTGTTTTCGCCTAAAAGTTGTTTTACTGTGTTTTATACTACTAGGGGATACTTGACATCCATCATTCTAGTCATGGCTAGGTTTATAACTGAATCAAAAATAAAAAGTTGAATTACGAATAACGAATAACGAGGTGATCTACCTCGTTATTCGTTATTCGTTATTCACCGCTTTAATAACAATCTGGTTTATGTACCGACTATACGTCATTTTATGAGATTTCTACTGCTAGGGGATACTTTACAAACCATTATTCTATTCTTATCTAGTGGTGGTTTTGAATTAAATCTTAAAATATTCTCATTAAGGATGCATAAACACGTTTATATCTGAATCACGATTAATAATGTGGACTGTTTTCGTCTAAAAGTTGTTTTACTGTGCTTTATACTACTGGGGGATACTTGACATCTATCATTTTAGTCATGGCTAGGTTTATAACTAAATCCAAAAAAAAAGTTGAATAACGAATAACGAATAACGAGGTAACCCACCTCGCTATTCGTTATTCGTTATTCACCGCTTGAATAACAATCTGGTTTATGTACCGACTATACGTCATTTTATGAGATTTCTACTGCTAGGGAATACTTTGCAAACCATTATTCTATTCTTATATAGTGGTGGTTTTGAATTAAATCTTTAAATATTCTCATTAAAGATGCATTTACACGTTTATATCTGAATCACGAATAACGAGGTGAAAAACGAATAACAAACTGCTCGTTATTTGCTGCTTTAATAACAATGTGGACTGTTTTCGCCTAAAAGTCGTTTTGCTGTGCTTTATACTATTGGGGGATACTTGACATCCATTATTCTAGTCATGGCTAGGTTTATATCTGAATCCCGAATAAAAAGTTGAATAACGAATAACGAATAACGAGGTAGCTTGTCTCGTTATTGGCGAATAAAGAGGTGATCCATCTCGTTTTTCGTTATTCGTTATTCACCGCTTGAATAACAATCTGGTATATTTACCGACTATACGTCATTTAATGAGTTTTCTACTGCTAGGGAATACTTTTTAAACCATTATTCTATTCTTATATAGTGGTGGTTTTGAATTAAATCTTAAAATATTCTCATTAAAGATGCATAAACACGTTTATATCTGAATCATGAATAACGAGGTGAAAAACGAATAATAAACTGCTCGTTATTTGCTGCTTGAATGACAATGTGGACTGTTTTCGCCTAAAAGTCGTTTATATCTAAATCACGAATAACGAGGTGAAAAACGAATAACAAACTGCTCGTTATTTGCTGCTTGAAAAACAATGTGGACTGTTTTCGCCTAAAAGTCGTTTTTGCTGTGCTTTATACTACTGGGGGATACTTGACATCCATTATTCTAGTCATGGCTAGGTTTATATCTGAATCCCGAATAAAAAGTTGAATAACGAATAACGAGGTGATCCACCTCGTTATCCGTTATTCACCGCTTGAATAACAATCTGGTATATTTACCGACTATACGACATTTAATGAGTTTTCTACTGCTAGGGAATACTTTGCAAACCATTATTCTATTCTTATCTAGTGATGGTTTTAATTAAATCTTGAAATATTCTCATTAAAGATGCATAAACACGTTCATATCTGAATCACGAATAACAAACTGCTCGTTATTCGCAGCTTGAATAACAATGTGGACCGTTTCGCCAAAAAGTTGTTTTACTGTGTTTTATACTACATTAAATCTTAAAATATTCTCATTAAAGATGCATAAACACGTTTATATCTGAATCACGAATACTAATGTGGACTGTTTTCGTCTAAAAGTTGTTTTACTGTGCTTTATACTACTGGGGGATACTTGACATCCATCATTCTAGTCATGGCTAGGTTTATAACTGAATCCAAAAAAAAAATTGAATAACGAATAACGAATAACGAATTAACCCACCTCGTTATTCGTTATTCGTTATTCACCGCTTGAATAACAATCTGGTTTATGTACCGACTATACGTCCTTTTATGAGATTTCTACTGCTAGGGAATACTTTGCAAACCATTATTCTATTCTTATATAGTGGTGGTTTTGAATTAAATCTTAAAATATTCTCATTAAAGATGCATAAACACGTTTATATCTGAATCACGAATAACGAGGTGAAAAACGAATAACAAACTGCTCGTTATTTGCTGCTTGAATAACAATGTGGATTGTTTTCGCCTAAAAGTCGTTTTGCTGTGCTTTATACTACTGGGGGATACTTGACATCCATTATTCTAGTCATGGCTAGGTTTATATCTGAATCCCGAATAAAAAGTTGAATAACGAATAACGAATAACGAGGTAGCTTGTCTCGTTATTGGCGAATAACGAGGTGATCCACCTCGTTATTCGTTATTCGTTATTCACCGCTTGAATAACAATCTGGTATATTTACCGACTATACGTCATTTAAAGAGTTTTCTACTGCTAGGGAATACTTTGCAAACCATTATTCTATTCTTATCTAGTGATGGTTTTAAATTAAATCTTGAAATATTCTCATTAAAGATGCATAAATACGTTCATATCTGAATCACGAATAACAAACTGCTCGTTATTCGCTGCTTGAATAACAATGTGGACTGTTTTCGCCTAACAGTTGTTTTACTGTGTTTTATACTACTGGGGGATACTTGACATCCATCATTCTAGTCATGGCTAGGTTTATATCTGAATCCCGAATAAAAAGTTGAATAACGAATAACGAGGTGATCCACCTCGTTATCCGTTATTCACCGCTTGAATAACAATCTGGTATATTTACCGACTATACGACATTTAATGAGTTTTCTACTGCTAGGGAATACTTTGCAAACCATTATTCTATTCTTATCTAGTGATGGTTTTAATTAAATCTTGAAATATTCTCATTAAAGATGCATAAACACGTTCATATCTGAATCACGAATAACAAACTGCTCGTTATTCGCAGCTTGAATAACAATGTGGACCGTTTCGCCTAAAAGTTGTTTTACTGTGTTTTATACTACATTAAATCTTAAAATATTCTCATTAAAGATGCATAAACACGTTTATATCTGAATCACGAATACTAATGTGGACTGTTTTCGTCTAAAAGTTGTTTTACTGTGCTTTATACTACTGGGGGATACTTGACATCCATCATTCTAGTCATGGCTAGGTTTATAACTGAATCCAAAAAAAAAATTGAATAACGAATAACGAATAACGAATTAACCCACCTCGTTATTCGTTATTCGTTATTCACCGCTTGAATAACAATCTGGTTTATGTACCGACTATACGTCCTTTTATGAGATTTCTACTGCTAGGGAATACTTTGCAAACCATTATTCTATTCTTATATAGTGGTGGTTTTGAATTAAATCTTAAAATATTCTCATTAAAGATGCATAAACACGTTTATATCTGAATCACGAATAACGAGGTGAAAAACGAATAACAAACTGCTCGTTATTTGCTGCTTGAATAACAATGTGGATTGTTTTCGCCTAAAAGTCGTTTTGCTGTGCTTTATACTACTGGGGGATACTTGACATCCATTATTCTAGTCATGGCTAGGTTTATATCTGAATCCCGAATAAAAAGTTGAATAACGAATAACGAATAACGAGGTAGCTTGTCTCGTTATTGGCGAATAACGAGGTGATCCACCTCGTTATTCGTTATTCGTTATTCACCGCTTGAATAACAATCTGGTATATTTACCGACTATACGTCATTTAAAGAGTTTTCTACTGCTAGGGAATACTTTGCAAACCATTATTCTATTCTTATCTAGTGATGGTTTTAAATTAAATCTTGAAATATTCTCATTAAAGATGCATAAATACGTTCATATCTGAATCACGAATAACAAACTGCTCGTTATTCGCTGCTTGAATAACAATGTGGACTGTTTTCGCCTAACAGTTGTTTTACTGTGTTTTATACTACTGGGGGATACTTGACATCCATCATTCTAGTCATGGCTAGGTTTATAACTGAATCAAAAATAAAAAGTTGAATAACGAATAACGAATAACGAGGTGATCCACCTCGTTATTCGTTATCCGTTATTCACCACTTGAATATCTGGTGTATGTACCGACTATACGTCATTTTATGAGAATTCTACTGCTAGGGGATACTTTGCAAACCAATATTCTATTCTTATTTAGTGGTGGTTTTGAATTAAATCTTAAAATATTCTCATTAAAGATGCATAAACACGTTTATATCACGAATAATAATGTGGACTGTTTTCGTCTAAAAGTTGTTTTACTGTGCTTTATACTACTTGGGGATACTTGACATCCATCATTATAGTCATAGCTAGGTTTATAACTGAATCCAACAAAAAAAGTTGAATAACGAATAACGAATAACGAGGTAACCCACCTCGTTATTCGTTATTCGTTATTCACCGCTTGAATAACAATCTGGTTTATGTACCGACTATACGTCATTTTATGAGATTTCTACTGCTAGGGAATACTTTGCAAACCATTATTCTATTCTTATATAGTAGTGGTTTTGAATTAAATCTTAAAATATTCTCATTAAAGATGCATAAACACGTTTATATCTGAATCACGAATAACGTATACTACTGGGGGATACTTGACATCCATCATTCTAGTCATGGCTAGGTTTATAACTGAATCCAAAAAAAAGTTGAATAACGAATAACGAATAACGAGGTAACCCACCTCGTTATTTGTTATTCGTTATTCACCGCTTGAATAACAATCTGGTTTATGTACCGACTATACGTCATTTTATGAGATTTCTACTGCTAGGGAATACTTTGCAAACCATTATTCGATTCTTATATAGAAGTGGTTTTGAATTAAATCTTAAAATATTCTCATTAAAGATGCATAAACACGTTTATATCTGAATCACGAATAACGAGGTGAAAAACGAATAACAAACTGCTCGTTATTTGCTGCTTGAATAACAATGTGGACTGTTTTCGCCTAAAAGTCGTTTTGCTGTGCTTTATACTACTAGGGGATACTTGAAATCCATTATTCTAGTCATGGCTAGGTTTATATCTGAATCCCGAATAAAAAGTTGAATAACGAATAACGAATAACGAGATAGCTTGTCTCGTTATTGGCGAATAACGAGGGGATCCACCTCGTTATTCGTTATTGGGGAATAACGAATAACGAGGTAGTTTGTCTCGTTATTGGCGAATAACGAAAAACGACCCAACTTCACACTGCCGTATATTTTTCTCCATTATTGTTGCATTATGACGAAATTTACCTCACTGTAAAATGACCACACACAATGACATGTCTTACGTAGCTCTTAAAGATACTATCGCGCGTATAAATATCTCTCTCTAAACTTTGTATGCATTTACCTTACATATTGAGGCCTTATATTCTTGAATTATTTTCTATTTACTTCCATTTCTGCCGTTTAATTGCAGAGGCTGTTATACACATTTACACTCCTCAATTCTCCCAAAACGTCTTAACATTTAGATCAAGATATATCAAAGACCCCCTCAGTCAAACTAGCATACAATAAGCCGTCGGGTTTCCAGTTAGTTGTATCTGACATTATTGCCCTATGGGAGTTGTTCGGGTTATCCAGTTTTCTAATAAGTTTGGGCGTCGAGTCTATATTTTTCATATACAACGTATACCTGATTTGACATACGTTTATTGGAAATATCCATCCAGTAAATACTTTAGTGACAATGTATCTTTAAAAGTAATAGTTTGATCACCATCTCATCTTAGAAAGAGTAAAACGAAAATTCATTCTGATTAAAATACAGATCTATATTTCGTTTCATTTTTTAAACTTTCGGTGGATTATACTACATGAAGTTGGGATGTTGGGGTTTATGAGTAGAGACAAAGGTAATGATGTTATCCGAACTGTCTTTCACTTTAGTAGTCCAGAAGGGTTATGAGTAGATATATTAGCAACACTTAAGCGCATCTTCAACAATGACCTAACACTAAATTGAGCGAATCTGAAGAGCGTGGAAATCACCACTTACTCAACAGTAATTCATAACAAGTTAAAGATTTATAAGAATAACACTCGATCAAACACATACAATGTGCCCAGATAGGTTACTTATAATATCACTAAAGACCCATTATGGGAGATTAGATAGAGAGATGGCAGTTCTCGCTAAAACAGTTACAAAACGATAATGTAAAGGGAATTTGCTGAAAGTTGCAGTCACATTGATCAACTCTGAACCGAGGTGTTAACTTTTGAATTAAAGGCCTAGTCTCGATAATCATTTCTAACGTCAGTACGATAAAAAAAAAACATCTCGATTATCCATTATTGGATTAAATCATCAAATATCGTTGCGCAGCAAATCGTATTTAAATTGAGTAAATATCACAGGCTGGTGATAACATCGAGAGTTGATTATGGTCTGGGTATGATAATTAATGTCTAATTACATTGTAATAGTTTTATATAACATTCCAGGCCTACAAAAATACCTGCAATCTGATTTAGCCCTTGCATAATGTATGTTTAAGAATACATAATCAATAGTAGGTAATAGCCGTAATTGGATTCGTTCGGGTTAAAGCGCGCTTTTCAGTACAAATTACAGGAAGCACTAGTCTCGATTGTATATCACCTGAAATGGATGATGAAAGGAGATACAATTTGATTAAAATACAGATCTATGTTTCGTTTCGTTTTTGTCTACTTTCGATGACCTACACTACATGGAGATCTGACAAGGGTCGTCCAAGCGACTTTTGGGCTGTTGACTTCAGACATTGATTAATCAATCACTGTTAACGTTACTAGTAATTTACTCACAGCTCCATGCATGTCACGCCTAGGTTCACCGTAACATAGGTTTTATTGGCTAATCCCTCACTTCAACCAAATATAACAACTCTTCCAGATCCTAGTGTAGTAAAGACAAGTGAAACGAATTTAGAACTATAAAAAACGAAACGAAATAGGACCATTATTTTAATCTGATTGAGACTGCTATTCTTTTTAGAGATTCCACTTTCATGATATCGTAGTCTTAAAAATTCCCGAATAAAAGGTCAGACACTTTTTAAGCTATTCAAATTTTCAGATCTGTATGGAAGATCAAACAGCCCTTTGTCGTATTTCGACATTTGCACACTAAAATAAAAAATTTGTATCTTTAAGATCAATATTTTTTTTACAAATCATAATTCTGCATAATAATCACCGCTATCTACAAGGTCGTTTATGGGATATATGTAATACCCTTGTCTACAAAGTCATAAGGGATACATGTAATATCTTTATTTACCAAGCCATAGATGAGATACATGTATATATTTATCTACCCAGCCATTGATGGGATACATGTAATATTTTTATCTACCAAGCCATATATGGGATACATGTACTACATTTATCCCATATATGGGATACATGTACTACATTTATCTAAGTCTTATATGGGGTACATGTAATACCCTATTATCTACCAAGTCATATATTGGATACATGTAATACACTTATCTACCAAGTCATGTGAGATACATGTAATACCTTTATCTACCAAGCCATAGATGGGATACATGTAATACCAAGCCATTTATGTGAGCGTATCTTTAACTTAGATTGACTAGTACATCAGATAATTTCCGACTGAGACGTCTGTTTAACAGCGATTTAATAAATATATCCGGTTTCTATGAATGAAATACTAGGGTATATTGAATAATTATTTCGCGAATATAGTACGTAGACATGTTTCGTATGACGATCGTCTGATATAATCCTCCAAATTCGTGGAAATAAATGGACAATAGAACGAAATCAAACCGGTAATAATTTGTGTCTAGTTTGATGGTTTATCCACATGACTATACTTTCCGCACAATTGTTTGTTAATGTTATAAAATATTGTTAGTAAAATTTCGGTAGGTTAGTCAGTGGACCTAAACATCACAGGACTTTGAAATATCACACTTGAGAAGGAGTATATTGTTAAGTGTTCCTCATCCGCCATTAAAGCAGTCCGTTAACTTGGAAATCCAACTTATAGCTTTAACCTTATTGAACTTGGAGATTTTAAAACCATACCACCGGGAAAATCAATTGGATACTTAACGTCATTAACATAATGTGGATATTAACGCCATTTAACTTGGATATTTAACATTATTCAACTTGGATATTTAAATGGGATGTTATCTTCATTTAACTTGTATATTTAACGGCATTTAATCGGGATATTCAATGTTGATATTAACGCAATTTCACTTGGATGATTAACTCCGTTGAACTGAGATAGTTAACTTGGATATTTAATGTCATTTAGCTTGGCTATTTAGTGTCATTAACTTGGATATTTCACTACGTTGCACTTGGATATTTCATGGCATTTAACTTGGATATTTAAAACCATTAAATTTAACACCGTTTCACTTGGATATTGAACATCATGGAACTAGGACATGTAACACAATTTAACTTGGATATATAATGTGATTAACAATATTCCCTTTTTTTGGTTTCTATTAATTGAATCCATTCATTATCAAAGAACGTTAGATTTTGGTATGGGTGCCTTGACGTCATTGTATTAGGTTGACAACGGTATAGATAGTTCTGAAAATCGACCCGGTTAAGGTTCTAGACATCTGAGGAAGACTGCTATCATGAATTCGACATCAATGTCAAATATAAGCTACACTGAAGATGAAATTAACAACTATCTGGATCAATTGTGCCACGAAGGCAGACTTAGATTCATGCCTGCTATTTTATTTGTTAGTATTTTAGGACTTATTGGTATGGTGGGTAATACACTAGTTTTAATCGTGTATTATAAGTCGTTTAAACCCAAAGCATCTCGGTCTTTTATTCTTTGTGTAGCGGGTTTCGATTTGATCACCAATGTCATTGTTATTCCCAATGAAATAACAGAGTTGAGCTTCAGATACAGGTATCCTACAAATGGACTATGTGTGTTTAATAATTTTATGAGGTACACCATGGCATATGGTTCTACTTTATCACTCTCTTTGATATGTATTGAACGTTATAACAAAATCTGTCGACCCTTGAAACGACAAATAGCGGAAAGAACGGCTTGTAAATTGGTTATCGCATGTGTCGCCTTGTCCACCATCTTAGGCATTCCAACGTTATTTCAGTATAAAGTAAATGGGGTTGAAACGGATCGTGTCGGCATTCTGGGTCGAGTTTGTGAACCCAGTGACGTGTGGAAAGACTCGATATTACCCTTTATTCATTCATTTCTTCAATTAATCACGTGCATCTTGTTTGAAACCTTATTCGTTGTTTTATATAGTTTAATAGGTTTCGCTATCTACAAACAAAGGAAATTTAGGCAACAATTTCAAGTAACAGGTGCACTTGATAAACCGAAAGGCACGACTCCGGGAACAGGTACAAAGAGGCATAAAACGACGGTGATGCTGATGATCATAACTGCAACGTTTGTGTTGAGTTTTTTACCAGTTATAATTCTGAATACAGTGGATAGCGTTCTACAGTTTAGAAATACACTGAATGGTGCTAAGTTTATCTCATATATTATATTCGTTCGCTTATTTTATATCAATGCCGCGGTTAATCCAATCGTCTTTGGCTTCATGGACAAGCGATTCCGCGATGGCTTGATGGATTTGTTCAAGATAAAGCACAAATAATAGTGGATGTGCAAGGATTCGGAAATAAACTGGTTAGTTGTGGCACTGTCTCCCTTTCTACCGGGAATATGGATAATTAATGCAATCAAGGGAAATAACTGTGTCTTCTAGAATCAACCAGATGGTCTCAGACTAGTAATTATTTGCCCATTGACTTCAATGTTAAATGGCTGTAACATCACTGGCTGTAGCTTTTTGCTCAACATTCTGTTGGTTCCAATATTTTTAGGCACAATGGGGACAACATTTGGCAATCTCCCCATCATAAACTTGTAGGGTTAATATGGTTTAGATTTTTTGCTACAGGGATTTGAAGTTGACTCGGGTGAAAATCTCACTTCCGATACATTTCACTGCTCCGCAGAAAGACATTTTACTCCCCAATCCCTCCGCTGTAATATCACCAGTATTACCCAAAACTGCTATAAAATTGCAAATTTGATCCCTTTTCTCCTATTCTAGACCAAAGGTCAGCCCAAAAATGCAGGAAGAGGGGAGAAAAAAATTAAGGGAAAAATTGTCTATTAATAACTCGCACTACATTCGTCCATCATGAAAACTAGGAAAATAATTACTAGTCTTAGTCCAGATAATTATATCTAGCAACCGTAGACATTACGAAAATTACAATAACTGGAGTTAATAGTAATAGTTATTGCAGTATGATCATAGAGATACAGATACATGGGGTTTATAACGTCCATTCGACATAGATCCATAGGTCATTCCGGGATTTACATATTTCAGTAATTTGGTGGGCAGTGATAGGAAAGCGAAGGACGCAACGAAACCTAAAGGGGTTGGACAAGTGGCCATATACTTCCTTGCCGCGTGCAAGCGAGAATTGAAAACAACACCAATTGAATCAAACCACAGACCTTGTGAAAATTCCTTCTCGATTTAACGACTAAATGGATAACCGAAACCATGATTTTCGTACCGACTTTAGTAATGATGACCGAGGTTATGCGGAACGTTCGATCGCATATGTCTCGGTTCTAATCTCCCATAATGTATCTTATAGCTCACTCTTCGGACACCTGTTACCACTGTTTGTCGTGTATTTAGTACACAGTGAACAGTCATTTTGCTGATTACACTATGTTTTGATACTGTTTTATTTATTTGTCTAATGGCTTCGATTGTTCATACTAGTTTCATTGTATTTATATTATTCTGTTTAGAGATAGTATTATCTCAATAGTTTTTTATAATATCGAGATTAAGTTATATTTACCGGTTTGTTATGATCATTATCTTAATATTTTTTGATATTATCAATAAAAAAACGTCTTCACTAGTGAGTTAATCCCAATTTCATTTAATTGGATTTTCATATAAAGCCCTGTTTATGCAGAGTGCGAACTCGATCGCGTCCATCGCGAACCCGAACTCGACTTCTGAGAAGTTTCGCCGTTCAAATAGTGCGCGAACCCGAACGCGGAAAACCGTCGACGGCTTTCGTAATGGCTATAGATCTTTAGCCTTATTAGTACGTTCTAATACCATTGGTCTTATGAAGACAGAAGTACGTTATCCTTATTACAAACACGACGTTATCCTTGTTACACATAATAAGTTATTCTTATTACATACAGTACGTTAGCCATATTACATAAAGTACGTTAAAGTTATTACATAAAGTACGTTAACTTTATTACAAAAAACAATGTAATCATTGATATTCACACGATTCTTCAGAGCTAAGAATTCTAGCTTTTACATGTATATATGTATGTGTATGACGTTTAATATTATCTGCTATATGATCTATTCCAATAAATTTAGCGAAAACAGATTTGTGTTGATAATTTTTTTTAAATCCTTAGTTGTGATTCCAAATTAAATAATCAATACAGATATCAAAGTGCCGCCTGTCCCAAAATATGTGCCAATCCACATGTAACGAGAATGAACATAAATTGTAAATTAAAAAGCAAGCCCATTGCGCCGTATTCTGCATTGGAAACCCGTTGTAAAAGGGAGAGAGAGAGGGGGAGAGAGAGAGAGAGAAATGGTGTTTAACGTCCACTCAACACAACTAGGTCATTTCGGGACCAACATATGGTTTTAACTTTATTTCAATAATTCGCTTGCGCGAAGGGGTCTTAAGCAGTAGGAGGAGACCGGAGTGCCCGGAGGAAACCCACGAGGTTGAGTAGGCGCCCCTATTTCCGTACAACATACGCTCACACAAGGGCTCGACACCACAGCCACAAGCCAGAGGTGGCCGGTCAGCTAGAGGTCGAAGCGCGGCACTCTAGACTACTAGGCCACCCCAACCCCCCTTAAAAAGACAAGAAACTCACAAATATTGTATTTTTTTACTCTATATCATTTGGTATAACATGGCAGAAAAGGAATCTTATCTATTCATTTTGAAAGGCACATGTAATTCTAAGCTTTTACATTGGGTATTTAGACAATATGGGTGTAGAATCAAAGGTACATTTCTCCTCAAAGCACTAGATTCCCTATCACAAGATTGACATTCAACTTCATTAAATATTAAAACGATTTCTGTGATCTACGCATATATTAACTACTATGTACAAAGTAAACAGAACATTGTCAGCTATTGAATTAACGGACGGTTAACTGTGTGAATATAAAGTTGTCATTATTAAACTTCCATTCGATTTTCACATATAATATCCACAAATTACTATTGATATACATGTATACGATGGAGGAAATATGACAATCAAAACAACTAATAAATCAGGACTATATGCGTTTAATACTGGGTAGGTAATGAAATGAAATGGACTGGGGTTTAACGTCCTACTGTTCTGCTACTAACCTGGGCTAATGAAGACGGGCATACGCCTTACAGCGTGCTATAAGGGAAATTTTGCCCCTGCAGCGGTGCTATCACCTACTCTTATATCAAATTCCAACTGTCAAGGATCTTTTACGTACACGCAAATGTTTAACGGTACCTCGGTTTTTCGTCCCATCCGAACGAATAGACAACTGTCCTTGTCAGGACATCCGTCCTGCATCACTGACAAGGGGAAACCACGCCTGAAAATCTGGATGAACTTTCTCAGCCAAGTCTTAACCACCCGATTCCCTACCGGGAAAGTAATGAAATATAGCATATTTTACGTCCACGTTCGGGAAATGGCTGTAATATGGCAACCATGGAAGGTAAGGTATGCACGAAAGTCAATTGGTCCCACCCTCTATTTGTAATGAATAGCTAATTAAAAATTGCATCCCACAAAGTGCTTGGAGACATGCACAAAACTCAATATCTGAAGACAATCCCAAAAGAACTATCGTCTGTTTACAGACAAATTATTTACTTTTAGCGTAATGGTCAGACGCACTACATCCACAAGAACCTGACTTACCCTCACATACAAAGGTCCATGCTAATATTTAGAGAAACAGGTTGTCTTTATCTGAGATTTGACTGGACTCGAAGTCGAAGTGCACCTGGCTGAGAATGCCACACAGTTTTCTGTAATTACAAGATAAACAATGCAGTTGCCTCACTTATTGAAAGAACAGTTAGCACGTGTGTGCTGTATCATTAAACCTGTTATTGAGTCAACTGGCGTGGTTTCAGATCCCCTGATATAAGTGACAAGGAGTAGCATTGTCTGTCCAACCTCGTGGTTTTTCTCCGGTTTCCTCCCACAGCTAAAGACCCCTACGCGCAAGCGAATTATTGAACTACATTTTTAAAAACATGTTAGTCCCGAAATGACCTAGTTTGTGTCGATTGGACGTTAAACCCCATTTATCTATCTCTTTCGTGTCCATCTTTATATTGAATAAAATAATTATACAAGTTATAAGCGTAAAGCTTCAACTATTCCCTGCTTACTCTTTTAAGGGACACATGTAAAAGGTGCTCAATTGCTATTATTTGGCACATATAAATGTGCAAACTGATCCCGCAGTGAATATTCGCTTGGCCCCGCTAGTATCACTGATAAAGATGACATCTATGCGTCTTAATTCGGCAAAATATTAACTTTTTTCCTCCTTTTTGTTACATCTTTTTTGTAAATCATTTTAGAGAAGCCTGTACCAAAACAGGCCCGGGACTGTACAGCGCAGTGGGCGCTTACGACTGGCCCCCGGATCCATTCACCAGATTTGATAATTGTTTAGTTTTTGCAATGTCTGTTTTCTGTCTTGTCCGCGGGTTTATCTTGTAAAAAAATTTGTTTTTATTTTGCGTGTAGTGCAGTCCTCCTGCATTTACTATTAGAGTAGAGTTTTAGCCCTTCGTACTGCAGAATGTTTTCGTTGTCGGGCTTTGCTCCTGTTTGCTCACTACATATATTATTTGAGCGTTTTCCGAGTTTCTGTCCGGATTATCGACCTTATTGTTAAAATTATTTGACGATCTAAAACCTGACGTCAACTGGCTGACTGTCGCCATTGAAAAGGCGACCACTTACAAGATCGGTCGCATTTTTTTGTTACATCTTTTTTGTAAATCATTTTAGAGAAGCCTGTACCAAAAACAGGCCCGGGACTGTACAGCGCAGTGGACGCTTACGGCTGGCCCCCGGATCCATTCACTAGATTTGATAATTGTTTAGTTTGTGCAATGTCTGTTTTCTGTCTTGTCCGCAGGTTTAACTTGTAAAAAAAATGGCTTTTTTTGCGTGTAGTGCAGTCCTCCTGCATTAGTGTAAATGGGTATTAAAATGAGTAAAAGGCATCATTTTGCCCGAAGCAGTTAGGTGTTATGTAAACAACGCATGAGTCATTGAGCCAATGACAGACGCCACGTGAAGTCAATGCACGTGTTCAAGACTGTCATCTGTGACATAGATAATTCGTAAGTAATTCTCTGTAAAACTGATTGATAAATGTGTCGCAACGCATAAAACATTGTAGTATTAAACTGATTTACTTTTAATCGTTCCTGATTTTTTTTTAATGAGTTATGCTCAATTTTCAAGGATGGGGATCGAAATCGGACACGTCCACGATGCTGCGTCCTCAACTGGCTGAGAGTACGTGATCCCGTTCGTCATTTTCCCAAAATTGACTAGGCGGTATAACTAATCACCAAAATATGTATGTAAATGGATTCAGCTTTCCCGAAAGGAAGTATTGTTGATACCGAAATCGAACACGTCCACGACGCTATGTCCTCAATGGGCTGAGAGAGGTCCCGCTCGTCACTTTTTTCCAAAATAACTAATCACGAAACTGTGTATGGAAATGGATTCAGCTACCCCGAAAGGATGTATTGTTGATACCGAACTCGACCATATTATGGTAAGTGGGTATAATTTAGCATTTTGACCAATTTGATGGATTTCGGACTGGAACTTACAATTGACACGTGTTCCCATTGCTAAGGATGAATTCAACAAAACTCCGATATTTGTAACCTAAAACTTGAAACTAATTAAGCCACCAAATTAAGATAAAGGTTTTAATGTATATCTATTAAAGGTGCGTTCGATGCCACAGTCACACATATGCTCTAATGTAGCTGCATGTTTAAATGAAGCTGCTCAAGGTGGGGTAAGCAAACTAAACTTGCAGTGGTGACAGTTAATGCTGCTAACAACATGGTTGTGTTTTGCCCATACAATTTGCATGTGACAGAGCCCTTAAAATAAATCCAGTGTCATTGTTACTAGCAATAGACGTTTATGCAGCTCTCGAATCTAAAGAAGCGGTAAATGACTTTAGTAATAGATACAAGAATGTTAAATCAAAACTTTTAACTGCCACCGTTCGAGTACATAGATTTAAACCGCTTCCATTTTTATCTGAAGACGAAACAATATAGGTGTTTTAAATTTACCATTAAAGGTTGTGAATATAGCTCAAGAAAATAATGGCAGTGCATCTTTAAACACAGATAGCCTTTCACCTTCAAAAATATCCAAGCAGAATGGCAATGATAATGACAATAATAATGATTCCCGCCTTAGAAAACAGTGATGACCGCTATGTTCCCGTTAATATTGCAATGTCTTCCCTATTTGAGGCTAAATATAAAGAAAACACAAGTAGTTTCGCTTAAAAATCATGTGCAAATGGAATCTCTTCTAACATGAAAGGGCCTGCTATTCATGCAAATTCTAATCCTCTGCACTGGTGGAAATCTCTGGAGAAGAAATTCACATTACTGTATCTTGTTGCCAAAATGTATACTTAGAAATTCCTGCAACCTCATTGTCATCTGGAAGTTTTTTTCCACAGCAGGTGATATAATCACTGCACAGAGGTCTACACTTCAACCAAACATGTGGACAAATTAATTTTCTTGAAAAAAAAATAGAAACCTAAATGCTAGCTAATTTATATGTACTGATCTCATAGCCTAAAATATTATCATCCGTCTATATACCAGAGCCACTAGACAGGGCCGGGTCCATCCGAACAGGTGGCACACGATTGCATATGTGATTCTGGAACTCACTGGCAACCAGTGAAGTTATATCGTGACAGCTGACACTGTGTCTCAACATCTGAATAATTTTGTGAAATAAATTCGCAACGCGCTTTAATAGGCTTGGACATCTTGGCTAAATTTTCGAGGATAGTGATCTACTAGCGTCCTTAGTGTGCTGAGAGTGACCCATTCGTCATTTTCCCAAAATTGACTTTGCGGTAAATATAATCACGAAACTGTGTATGGAAATGAATTCAGCTACCTCGAAAGGATGTATTGTATTCAAAACTCTTTGCCGTTTTGGATATTGACCAATTTGATGGATTTCGGACTGGAACTTACAATTGACACGTCTTCCCATTGATAAGGCTGAATCCCACAAAACTAAAATATTTGCAACATTGGTATGTATCCAGTACCAGCTATTATATATCGTACTACCCTAACAAGACCATAATAAACCCTCGATCCAATCGGATACTCGATATTATCAACAGATTTAAATACGATTGACAGTTTTAACAATATTTTGATTTAAAAACTGAGGAATTGAGACTTTGATTATTACCGTAACAATAGTAGCAATGGCATTCGAGACTACACTGTTTTTTAACGCCGATAACTCTGCACAGTATGTATTAATTTGATTAAAATTTTTAATATACTTCTTTTTTATTTTCTATTTTTTTCAACCACTTTAACGAAAACAGTCGGCTAGCTATGTGTCTTAATTTTACAAAATGCCCCATTTAACAGTTAAGGTCTCTTTCGTGCCATTGCTTACACGACGGTTGATACTTATAGCAAACGGAACTGCGAACACGGCGATCGCTTTTGATTCAGTAACTACTATTTGAATGCAGTCACTTACACTATCTTGTAAGCAGGTGGTAAAACTTGCAGTGTCTCCAAATCCTTAAAATGCAGTGATGTGAAAAGTCCCTAGACGGTATCACTAATTCAACATGTCCTGTTTTGTCGCGCCGGTCGTCTTTTATTACATCATTGTGACTAATCACACATTCATTTACTGACGAACGTAATTAATGTCCCTTGGGGCACAGACGACCGTTTTTATTCTCCCAGCAGTATATTAAATTGTGGATGACAAACACTCAACTGAAAGTTGTTTAGAAAAAAAACTAATCTATTATTCTCGAAAACCAGGAAACAGATCAACTCCTAAGGTATTTTAGAGCTTCGAATACTTTTATTTTATTATGAACACTTGAAAAAATACAGCCGTTGTAACTGAACAATATGTCGCAATCTTTATTCTGGTCAACAAATTGTACTATTTTACAATATTCGAATGAATTGATGATACCAAATTTCATCTGAACACACCTAATTTCAAAAATCAGAAAAATTCAACTAAATGGTTTGAAAAGCCTGACGTAAACCTTTTCAAATGTAATTTGATTTTAAAAGTTTTCGAGACCCCTGGACATGTAAAATATGATAACAGAGAGGACACTTAACTTCTAGTACTTAGAATAAGGCTATCGTTTATTTTCTGGATCTGCCGAGCCAGCAAGCGTGATATTGTCCCTTTAAACCGTTATCGTGTGTCGTTCAATTAAAGTGTCTTCCTGTCTGCCCAAAGTCATTTCTTTACAATTTAATCATAGATTTTATTTCTTAGCTACTTCTTGACGTTTATGCCATCTTTAAAAAGACATATCGAGTTTTTGGTCACATAAATTCGGTGGCATGCACAGTAAAGGAAATGAGGGGAAATTGAGTTGAACGTCCTAATGTTCTTCTCTGGCTGGGGATCACGGTGGCTAAGTGAATAAGGCGCTGGTTCGCTAGCCTGGAGGTTGAGTGTTCGATCCCTGCATTGGCCGAGAAAGTTCATCTCGATTTTCCGGCGTGATTTCCCCTTGTCAGTGATGCAGAAGGAGGGCCTGACAAGGACAGCTGCCTAGTCGTTCGGATGGGACGAAAAACTGAGGTCCCGTGTACAAATTGGAGTGCACGTAAAAGATCCCTTGGCAGTTGGAATTCGATATAAGAGTAGGCGGTAGCGCCGCTGCCCGGGCAAAATTTCCCTCATTGCACACTGTGGCATATGCCCGTCTTCAATTAGCCCAGGTTAGGTGCTTAAGCGTAGGACGTTAAACCCCATTTCATTCATTCATTCATTCTTCTCTGGCTTGGCTAATGAAGACGAGCATACGTCATACAGTGTGCTATGTGGGGAATTTTGACCGGATATCAGCGTTAAGGCCTAGTCTTATATTTCGAATTACAACTGTCAAGGGTTCTTTTGCGTACACACCAATATGTTCGAGGTACTTTGTTTTGTCGTACCATACCAACTTTTAGTACAGCTCAAATTCAATATGATTTATAACGAGATAATGGTGGTTAATATCCACGCGATACAACCTAAGTCATTTCGGGATTGACACATAAATTTAATTTCAATAATTAGCAGTGGGGGCCCGGAGAAACCCACGTGGTTAGACAGACGACCCCACTTCTTGTCACGTATAACCGGAGAAACGAAACCAATGGCAGACCTTATGATACAGCGCGCATGTGCTTACCATTCGCCCATCCTTTTTCGATTATCGATGGGCTCTAGTTGGCTCTCGTGCAATTTGTTATAAAAAAGACAATATGAACCACATCAACGCGGGACTAATAACAAATAGTCGGTAGAAAATATGGGTCCTTAATATCCAATATTTATAACACCATGTACGTTCTAAAATTTCTCTCGTCTCCAGTACCATTTGTAATGACAAGACTAAACTAAGAAAGCAAAACAATGCGGAAGTAATTACAAATAGCTAAGTCACAAATGACAAATCAAGACAGATAAAGTTGAAGATTGACTAACCAGGAGCATTCCTTTAGTTGTGCAGACCAGGGTTCTCGGCGTCTAAACAGGCACTATGCAAGAGCTGAACCTGCCCACTGTAGACCCCTCTTTCGGCCTATTTAATATAAATTCAATTAGAAAGTAATTAACATGAAAAGGTCGTAATCAACTCTCGATGCTATCGGGTGGTTATGACTGTAAGTAGATCAGGACGGTTAGGTCCTATAATGATTTAATTTAAAAACGGATAATCGAGAATTTGTTTATTATCTTAACAACGGTAGCAATGACAATTGAGGGAACTGCGCTGTTCTTCACTGGACTAAGACTGAATTAACTTGACTGGAATTTTCAACATATTCATTTTCTTAACTATTATAGCGCGAACTGCCAGCTGTGTGTCTAATATTTCTTATTGCCACTTTAAGTGACCGTATCCGCCTCTCTGACAATTCCTACAACTAAACTCACTTGAGCACAGAAGCTTAACTTCTTCTAACGAAACTTGTTTTTTTATTTACACCTAGCCATTGCCTCTTTATTAAATATGGAAACGTTTAATACATTAAAAGATGATAGACCTGTAAGATCTACCTTCATTCACAAATGTAAGAGTTAATCCTGATCCATGTAGCATACCCATGATAAAAGTTGTTATGTGGTTTTCATTTTTTATTATAATAATTCGCTTGCGCGTAGGAGTCTCTAGCAGTGGGAGGAAACCGGAGTGCCCGGCAAAAACCCACGAGGTTGAGAAGGCGCCCCTATCTCAATGTCACATACGCTCACACTAGGGCTCGAAACCAGTGACCGGCCAGCTAGAGGTCGAAGCGCGGCACTCTAGACCGGCTTCAATACAACCGATAATAGGGAATCGAATTCAGCGTTGTTAGGACACCTTATACAAAAAAAAAGCCTGGGCAACGGTACGCCCGTCAGTCAGAAATACTATTACATGTAGTTTCTTAATCTAAAGAAGCAACCCCATTCCAATGACCCAGAATATTGATGTTTTAATTGCATTTCCCTTCCCATAGTTGAACTGAATGATTAATAATTGTCAAAAGATTATCAGTGATTAATTTTAGTTTGATATCGATTAAGGTTGTGCATTTTAAATAAGACGATACCGTCTAATAACTCATGAAAAACACATAACTTGTGGATTATAACGATGGACTACACAATCGGAATGAAATGAGTCATGTTCATAAAATGGGATATCAATTTTTTGGATTATATTAAAAAACGTTATATTAATCCTATTTCCTGAACATAATTAAATTGAAACTGCATCTTTAAGGCCGCAAAAAGACTTATTTCATACATAATTTGATTGGTGCATGATGCTGGTATTGTTTTGAAAACATGATCAGTATTGGCTTTCGATGGCTTTTTTTCTATTTCCCGATTTAAACCGAATGTGTTACTTTTGTCCAATTATTCAATTTTGTTATTATTATAATTATTTGTATGAAGCAGTAGTTAGACCAGTATCACCAAGGAGAACCTTGTTATAAAATTAATGAAACATTTCACTCAACAGTGTTTGCATGTTTAATAATGGGTCAAACATATTCCAAATTATATCTTTTAACCGCGGCTACAGTCTGAAAACAGGTCCATTGATTAATCGCGAGCTCCGCCTACTGTACAGTTATTCGCTATCGATACTTGAACTTTGGTTTTGATTAGTTGCATATTATATTTGACAGGTGGAATCTCATAGCACGTGTTGGTTTTCTAGTAATGGGTAGTGTACGATGCCGTCAACGTTAGGAAACGTTTCACTACACCAAATGTGGATTATAGCTGTCTCGAATTGATTTTAAAGATTGTTTCCGTTTATCTATGAAAGTGGATTAAGCACACCTTAGTTATTATCTAACCCGGATATCTGATTTAATGGATTTGTGGATCATATACTAGGTGAGTAAAAGGGGTCTAATAATGTATATAATTCAAGGGAAGACTGGTCAACACCATCATAGATATGTTTTTTTTATATTAGAGAATTGGGAAGCCAATGCCATTGGGTTAACGATGACCCAAGGGTCAATGTCCATCACATCCAGACGCCATGCGATGCGTACGCAAAAACACAAACCAGGGAACTCGTGTAATCATATACGAAATCAAGCTTCTTTTAGACACGGCATATGATAACATTATATACATTACGTGATTGGTATATTATAAAATCGTGAAATATGGAGATTCCGCGAATTCTTCGTCTGCGATTAAATATATTATCAATAATGCCCGTCATAGATTCTCATTGATGAAATAAAGACAAGACACTGTTTTTTGAAGAGGAGCGTACGAACACTAATTGTTATTTTGAAGTCATCAGACAATTGTAAATCGAAAAATAATATAGTTGCATGACAATGTTACGAGTTTGTCACGTTATCCGTTCAGCCTGACAATTACCTATTTCCTCTACTTGATTATAATAATGAAGTGAAACCAATGTATAATTCTGATTATCGAAATAAAATGAAATGGGGTTTAACGTCCTACTGTTTTGCTCCTAATCTGGGCTATTGAAGAAAGGATACTGATTATCACCGAGTGCAAGTTGGTAGTATTCGGTTGTGTAATCCTGAATTATTTAAGGAATAAGTGTGTATACGAAGTCTTGGATTAAAATAAATGTATATCAAGCGTGACCCTGGTTTATACTCTAAATCGCTGACATCGTGAAGTAACCGACATGACATGACATTCTTATCTAGTCCGTTATCCAGTCCAGCCGTTGTATCCAACGGGCAACTCGTATACATAATATGTGAGATCCATTGACTCGTAGATCTTGTGATATGTACTGCAAGAATCATGTTGTTCAGTCTGCCGTTTATTATTATGACCTGTTTTGTGGCATTTCTGACCTTCTAAACATCTGGTTACCAGTTAGTAGGTGTAAAATCCTATTGAAAGACTTGGATGTACCTTGGTTCACAATGTAATGTACCTAAACTGTACAGAGCGTATTTTGACAGTGGGTCTCGACAGAACTAACATTCATAATACAGAATGGAATCCCTCCACACGAACTGACATACACTCTGCCGGATTAAAGGAACATTCCAACGTTTAGAATATTGAGGGTGAACTTGCGGTTTAGGAGTTAACATCAATTCTCTACAATAATATGTCTTTATTGTTGTTTCAAGAATACTAAATGAACTTGTATACAACTAATGTACTCCGATTTCACTTCCTATGGTGATTTCCGCTTTCTATGGTGTTTACCATTGTGACGATACCCAGCTAAGAGGACCATGGCGTGCAACACGGGTTTCAGTAGCGATCAAATATGGGCCCGCGCGAGCTACTAGCTCCTATCCAGATGAAGCAATGAATTGTAATTCATTAGTTGTAATTATGTTTTCAACACCAACCGGGTAAATAAAGACGGACATACGTCATGCATTTTACTACGAGGAAAATTTCGCCCGGACATCTACATTACAAACTGCTCTTTGTCTTATCCCACTTGTTAAGGGTTCGCTTTCGTGTACACATTCACAAGGGAAACCACCCTGAAAACCCCTAATCGAACCCATAATCTTTTCATTCGTGAACCAAAGCCATCTAGGCTACATAAAGCAGCGAATCCGTCAATATGAAGTTTCTATAAAATGACAGCGAGGCGTTTTAAAGTGATAATTTAAAATGTGAAGTGTCTTGATCAGAAGATAACAAAACAATTTGGAAAACATATACTTACTTTTGAAAATTAAATGTTAGACAATTGAGCCAGTATGATAAAAGCAAGGCCCTTGATGAAAGAACATCTGGTTTATCTTCTGCACATTTGATTTACAGAATCTATTTTACATTTACTGTAGTTCAGGGGTCGGTTGCCCAAAGCTCCGTTATCTTGTAACGACGCATTAACTTTAACGGAAATAAAGGCCTAAAACATTCTGTGGTGCAAATTTTTTCTACATATATGCTAATATTTCTAAAGGACGAAATAAAGTATTCTATAGTGTTTTCTGTAGTAAATTTAGCGCAAACAACACATTACCAAGATATGTCCGTTAGAGTTTAACGGATCGTTAAAATAACTTAGTTTTGAGCAACCGACCCCAGATCTACATTTGGTAGGAACTACTGTCGGCTAGTTATACATCTTAACTTGATAGCAGGTTGTCTACATGTACATAATAATTGTTAAGTATTGTTGGTAAATGTCAAACAACTGCCAGTTAGCATCCACTAATAAGTGTGATCGCCACATTTATTCTTTGCTTGTCATACCTCACAAGATGCACCGATGTAATACTTACCTGTTCTTATATGGTGTACTCTTTATTCTATTAGAATGAATCAGAAATGACAAAAGTTGAAACATGGCCGGCAATGTGGTTCAGTCAATTAATCAAGTGTTGTCTCATTAGATTCAAAAAAATAAATTCTTAATATCGTTCTAATTTTTATTAGATTTTATATAATTTAATCTCTTATTTTTTTTTCTTTCGAATAAATGGAGCTTCTAATCTTGCAATTTCCATTGAAAGTTAGTTATGGGTTGGTGTGGGTGATATTTAGTTTACTGACTCGGCTGTCATTTATTACCTCAGTTTTACCTTTACTTTCAGATTTGACAGATAAAAAGCTTTTGAATTGCGCTGCCCGCAGGTCAGGACTGCTACTGTTATGCATGCACTGCTGTTGGATAATAGTATTACATTATATTATAAGAAATAAAATACAACTTATGTATTGTTTACAAAACAAGCAAAATCGCGCCGAACGAGGACATTAAATGCCAATAACAGGTTTCATTATGTTTATGGAGAGTTAGAGAAAAGACAAAATGGATAAACTGGTATACCCGATCACATCTGTATTTGTATTAGGAATAACATTTATGTTAACACAAGTTATAACAGGTAAGACACTTAATTAATTCGATGATGCCTTCTTTCGCACCACAATACTGAGAGGTGGCATAGATATTCTAGGGTGGGGGGGGGGGTACGTCCCGACTTTCTGACTGCCGAGCTTGCAGAGGAGAAAGGACAAATTTATGATAGGTGCCAAGTTTTCGATACACTTAGCATAACTTGTATGAGAGATACATGGGGTTTAACGTCCAATCGAGACAAACTGTGTAATTTAGGGACTAACACACTGTTTTATTTTATTTCAATAATTCGATTGCGTGTAGGGGTCTTTAGCGGAGGGACAAAACGGGGGGACCCTGAGAAAACCCACGAGGTTAGACAGAACTTCATAACCTGTCTCGTGCCCAGAAGGTATTTCGTATTAATTAGTAGCAACACCCACCAGCAGTACGTTTTACACCAAAAGGTTATTTGATTCCTAAAATAGGTATACATAGGCGACTCGGTGTTACACTCCAGGTGTTCAGTTATTTGTTGGTAATTTGCTAGTGTCCTAGAAATCAGTATGATGCCTCTACAAGAAAGTTGTTTTGAAATACGTATACATAGACTTGGAGTAGCACCCCAGGTCTCCGACACGACGGAAAGGTATTTCCTGAAATACCAATGCATGGACTTAGTGGTTGCACTTCAGGTTTCCAACTGTTACTAGTGTCCCACAATTTCGTATGATGCCTGCACAGGAAACTAATTAACATGATTAAGATATTTTAAGACAACACCCTTTGCAGAAAATAGGTAATTAGAAATCTATAATCATAAAATATGCTCTAAAGCGTTTCTTTATGTAGAAAAAAAACATGATAAGAAGTCCAGAATCAAGCCAAATTAATGGAGATCAGTGGTCTTTGGTTAAGCGTCATAACTACCTAGTTCAAAGCAATGTTTCGGGGTTTACTTGTGAAGGCAATTAACGAACGATCCGGCAGACTGGCTGAAAATCATACACAGTGTGTGTTAGAAGATTGGTCTAAAAGACTAATTTCAATTTTATTTCATGATTCTATACGGGAGACATAAATTTCTAGACATGCAGCACAAAAACTGGCGAGACCACCCAAAGATCATAAAGCCAATAATAACTCTAGATCTTATCAACGTATTGATCTACCCGTGATGTAATCATCTTAAATTCACCTTTCACTACCATCGTCATGGCTCCCGTCATCTTGTCGAAATGTGGTGAACCAAATTTAGTGAGTATTGATATAGTGGCCATTTATCTGTAGACATCTATCAGATGTCATTCGAGAATCTTCAGAAGACGATTTTGTGCATTTTTTGTTAATAACAATGTCCCGCATAATCATTTAAAGCCTGATCTGATAATACATTTGTATTTGTTATTAGCAAGCATATATATGTACCTAAAATGGGATGTTCGTACGATGTGTCAATCTTTTTGAATATATTTTATTCTGATCAGCACTCTGAGCATTTCTGGGGAGTAGGGCAACTTCACTGCAATAAAGTTGTTTTCGGCAAACATGCTTACATTATTCTGTTAGTAAATGTAAGTAAATGCAGGTCTGTCAATATCTATATAATTTGATCTTAATTTTAGTACCATTAATCGTTACCAACCACAAGTAAGAACTGGGAAAACTTCTGGTTTTAATTCCCGAATAAAGTATGTATTAGAGTAAAGAGGAATTACATAGGACCCTACACTTACAAATATAATGAGAACAATTATACCACCATAATTTAAAAACCCAGTGACAAAATCGGAGGTAATGAATTGAACATTCAAAGCGAAAACTAATAGTGAATCTGTTCATCATGTCGCAAGGTAATGAGTTGGATTCGTGGTTTTAATTATTACAAACAATAGTTTAATAAATTGTAAGTCTCGGTGAGTAAATAAAATAGTCGATTTCGATGGAGTTTCGTCTTGATAATTGGGTGGTAATTCGTTGTTCTTGAAGTTTATGGGTCCATAGATTAAATCGCAAGATATACACGATTGTCCATACAGTAAAATCAGTAAGCTGGCAACCTTGTTTATGGCTTATATGGACGACCGTATACGAGATAGTTTGGTAGTCGATTATAGGCGATAATTTCTTGATTATCTAAGAAGTTGTATTGATGTTATCATACATCTATACTGGAAACATTGGACAGAATAAACGATAAAGACTGACAGTTGGTTTCCCACTTTTACATCGAATAGAATAAAAACTTAAATCAATCAACTAACGTTTTCTTTAAATACATGTTTGATTATACAAATGGTGTATATCTAGTGGTAGATCTTTTAAACATTTATATAACAAACGTTACATATTTACTAATATTTATGTTAATAGATGGATATGGTAAATGATATAAAGTTATATGTCTGCTCTGTAACTTGTAGATTTAATGTAATTTATGTGTTTTCGCTGTATTTACGTGACTATAACAATCATTGTATAAGACTGTATCGAAACCTACATTCTTAGTGATATTGGTCATGGAAATAGATAATGGAGACAACAATCCAACGGCGAGGCTGATGTTCCCCGCCGAAATCACAAAGTAAGAGCAATCAAACTAATTATCAACCATGTCTTTAGAGACAAATGTGCATTCACCTAACAGGCATCTACACCAAGTTTGGACAATCATCAATCAGCTACAATATTGATGCATATTATAAGGTTTAATCTAGGTCTTACTTAAAAGTTGCTGTGTATGACCTTTGCCTTAAAATAGAAGTATACATAAATTGGAATCTTACTGTTATTGGCCCTTTTAATTAACTGTGTAGAATAATCATCAGTCAATAATCTGATTAAAATACAGATCTATATTTCGTTTCGTTTTTGTTTTACCTTTTCGATGATCAAAAACACGAAGATCTGACCAGTTGTAATGGAAGGTCGTCCCAGAGTTATACGAACGACTTTTTACCCTATGACGTCAGACATGTGATAAACCTATCGGCGTTGATGCTTCTTGTGGGATACCGACAGTTCCTTGCACCGCGCTGCAATAACTCACCATAAAAGATCGTTTCATTGGTTATTCCCTCACAGCAACCAGAACGCGGGGTATATAACAAATTGTCCTGATTCCTGGTGTAGATAAGACTAGTAAAACGAAATTAAGAACTATAAGAAACGAAATAAAATCTGTATTTTAATTTGATTACATCGATCAATGGTTTCGAAAGTACGGAATGTAAAATATCTCACAAACAGTATGCAGACCAACACGTGGATAGAAAACAAGTGTCAATATCGTTTAAATAGAACGAATATCAACACTCAATCAATCTGTACTTTAGACATGTGTAATGTTTAATACAAGCACCAAGTTCCTAACTGGTTTAAAGTGCTTTAGTTACTAAAAAAATCGCAATTACACCAAGTAAAAAAGAGAACGTAATCGATCTTATTATATTACAGAACAGAATCACTTTGTTAAAAATACATTTCCATTTCAGAACCAAATGTATTTTTCATATTCGACATGCAATGCGTGTACATTGATACAAATGAATTGGATTAGATATTTTTTGTACATCACTTGCATTATATCATTTGTATACAGTAATTGAATAATCGCCAAAAACGTTGAAACATAAAAGAAGAAAAGAAATTGCACTGAGAACCGGCGATACTAATTTGGTTTTCGACACTTTTTAGTCTTGAAAGAAAATTATATATCTGGCACATGTATCAAGCGAGAGAATCACTAGCCGAATCATTCGGCCAAATCGCCGCTGGCAAGCAGTTAATTTCGATATGACCAAATATCGAAAGGAACCAAGATCTTGGGTTATAATCATGCACTTCAAGTGTCATCAAAATCGGACTAAAACTGTGACCTCTACAGGGTCCACAACCTTAATATACCATATCCGAGTCCACCTGGCGGCCATTCCCTTTGACAGTTTTTTTTTGTTATTCAGGAAATTCGAACTCCACCTTCCTTGCGGTGTAACAGGGATATAATCAAAAGGGCGATTTTTCGTACAATCAGGGGACGTAATTCGGGAAATCACGATTCGATATGCGAAGGAACCCGACAAAGATATAGACACAATTATGTTTTGACGTTCTTAGAAAATATGAAATTATCGCTTTAAATGGCCTAATATCGTTTATATTACATAGCATATATAGAGACGATGCGCATAAAGTGATTTCCAGCTTGAATGGGTTAGAGTGTTAGAGGAAAGAAAACGATGTTCTAGTCCGCGCGTCAGTGGTTATTGAAGGCAATACATTGACTTCCAGTATGTTCAAGTAGTCTAATATCTTCGTTGCATCATGAGTAATCATACATTTGTCGAGTCAAGGAGATCACTACCCCTTCGGGCATATCTTTGGTCTGCCAATGAAACCACATTATACAGCGATTCATCTCTACTCATTTTGTTATTTTAACTCCAGCAAATGCATGTTGGTCCAAAAAAGATCCAAGTTCGTCTTTTGTCGTAGTAGCAAGGATCTTTATCTTAAGTATCAGTAATCGATTTTGCGAAATGAATAAAACGAAATTAAAATTATGGCAGGTGTAAAACCTGGGTAACGTTGTTTAGCGAACGTCTTATTAAACGGATCGGATGATTCATGGTAACTTGGGATATTAAACTTTTTATTTCTTTAAGACGAGAAATTTAATATAAAATGCTTTCCTTGGAGATATTAAAATCCCAAATTAATGTGAAATAGATTAAAGTGTAATAAGACAGCAGTTTAAAGACTTTCACATTTACAAACTAAAATAATCTGTATGGAAACAAAACCATTTTATTAATACGTTCTTATTCAGGCCTGTCTGTAAGTAATGTTTATACCATATCAGTATCCAACTCCGCATGTTCATAATATTTATCAAATGCGTCATGTTCAGAAGTATATGAAGCCCTATGTTGTGAAAGAAAATTATTGGGTTGATTTGTAACGCCCACTCAACACTAATATATCGCTTGCGGTGGGAGGGGGGGGCATTGACAAAGCACAATAAATAGGAAAAGAATACATGTTTTCCTGGCGTGGTTTCGTAACAAGGAGTAGATCGCCTGTCCATCCTCATGGGTGTTCTCCAAGTCCCCCGATTTCCTCCCACAGCCAAAGGCCCCTACGCGCGAAAGAAACTATTGAAATGAAATTGAACCATATGTTAGTCCCGAAGTCTCCTTGTTTGTGTAGAGTGAACATTAAACTATATACCCCTCTCCCCTCTCTCTCTCTCTCTCTCTCATAGTTGTATCCGGTATATAGAGGGGTTCGCTATCCTCTCCCAGGCTGCTAGCAAATTCAGTTATATTTCTACATGACGGTAATGATTGTACAAAAAAAGGTTAATCGAACCGACGTAACCTCACCCCCTATTAGGGTAACATCCACCCCTATCCACAAACTTTAGAAATATTGACGTGGGCAATGATATTAAATTGGTACTTGAGATGCAAATTTCCAATTGCTGGTAAACATTTTTTAAAGAAAGGCCAGCTGGTAAAGATTAATAGATAATCTATATATACGGATATATTTAATCATTCGTGTGTCTGGTACTGAGGGGGTCAATAAAAAAGACATTTGCATAGTTTAGTCTCGATTATACTGAATGATATATTTATTCTCAAGAATAAATTTGATTAGCATCATTGTTTGATGTCATATATTTGCCTCGTGTTCTAACATCGAGGGGGTTTGGTGGCCGAATGGTTAGCACGTGTGCACTAAATCATAAAGTCTGTCATTGACTCAACTGGCGGGATTTCGAATCCTTTGTTGTACGTTACAAGGAGTAGGGTCGCCTGCTCAACCTTGTGGGTTTCCCCGGGTCCCCTGGTTTCCTCCCGAAGCTAAAGACCCCTACGCGCAAGCGAATTATTGAAATAAAATCAATAACTATATGTTAGTCCCAAAATGACCTAGTGTCGTGTGGACGTTAAACTCAATTTCTCTATCTCTGTTGAGTTCGGCACTGCGTCAATATAAGGTTTTGTTTGTGGACACTATTCCTTCCCATTGCCCAATTCTTTGTTTCTGTACTGTTATTAAAGACACAAGGGACATGCACATGTTGTTAAAGAATAAGAATATGATTATTTATATTTCTTTCAGAAAGTGTAGAACAGTTAACAAATAAATCTTTTATCAACCCCGTATTTCTACCATCAGTAACTAATATAACTGTTAAAAGAGGGTCGTTGGCCGTTTTACCCTGTTCAATACAATACCTCCAAGATAAACAAGTAAGTTTTACCCTGTTCAATACAATACATACAATATGAACTAGTTTTACCCTGTTCAATACAATACCTCCAAGATAAACAAGTAAGTTTTACCCTGTTCAATACAATACCTCCAAGATAAACAAGTAAGTTTTACCCTGTTCATTACAATACATACAATATGAACTAGTTTTACCCTGTTCAATACAATACCTCCAAGTAATTTTTACCCTATTCATTACAATACCTCAAAGATAAACAAGTAAGTTTTACCCTGTTATACACAATACCTCCGAATGAAATGACGTTTAACGTCCTACTTTAATGCACCAAACCTGGGCAAATGGAAGACGGGACAGTGTGCTATGAGGGAAATTTTGCACGGGCAGCGGCACTACCACTTACTCTTATATCGAATTCCAACTGCCAAAGGTTCGTTTACGTGCACGCCAATGTGTACATAATACCTCGGTTTTTAATCCCATCCGAACGACTAGACAGCTGTACTTGTCAAGCCCCCCGTTTTGCATAACTGACAGGATAAACATTATCGGTCAATGCAGGGATCAAACACTCGACCTCCAGGCTAGCGAGCCAGCTCCTTACCCACGTGATCCCTACAATATCTACAATATAAACAAACAAGTTTTGCCCTGCTCTATAACAGGTTCAGCGATACCAAAATAATTTCAAAAATTTGCTAAAGCTTAATGAATATTTTCCATATGGGTAAATGCTTTACAATGCGTTACGTTTTATGCGAGTTCTTGTACAGTGAATTCATTTGAAGTGGTAGTATAATTATTAAAATACGCAAATGTAGTTATTAATATGATGTTATAGACATTTTCCTTATCTTGCATTTATCATATTTAACCAATTATCCGTTGCATATCATAGATGTACACAGTACATACTTTATTGTAGATATTCAAAAACGAGTTCAAGCAATGTTCTGAAAGTTGGGGTTTCCATATAGGCTACCATCAGACGAAAGTCTATTTTGTATCCCGAGGAACTTTGTTTCTGTAATCTATTATCATCCTATCGAGTTCCTTCATCACTTGACATAATAAATCGAATTTGTCAGTTGTGAAATCTACCAGATTAGTTATAATAGGTGTAAATTAAAGATGGCGGCATTATGTAATGTAAACACTCTTCACATTGAGAAGTCAATATTGCACTGACAACTTATGAAGGAGGTGGGTTTTGATGTGTAATCCTTGATTTGTGTTGATCTGTACATCAAATAAAAAGTACTTAGTTGTCCTCCCGATACCTCCCAAACTGTTAATTTCACTGTTTTATTATATTACTGTGAATATCCGCATCAATCAATCCTTTTGATTCGGGATTCTGACCATGACTTGTATTGACATAAGTGACATTATGTAACAGTTTTGTAATAAGAAAGCTTATTTTGCTGGATGAACTTGAGCAGCAGCGGATGCTCAACAAACAAAATGTCAATCTAATGTCATGACTATTACCCTGATCAATCATTCAACTATATTCACACCAGTTACATTCAATCTGATCAAAACGTATGTGCCGAAATGTCAGCACAACTTGTGAAAACTATAACCTCGATAGACACAAATACGTAGTTATTTGAATACCAACTTATAAACATCTATCTGCCAGTCATCGGTGTAACTGTAATGCCCCTGTTTGTAGAGACACCTTTTTGTAAGCGCCATTGATGGTGGTATAGGTTATAATCATGTTGCTATTATTATTAAGTGTTCATATTGTATTTCATTATTACCGAAACAGTGTTCCGTAATGTTGAATAGCATAAGCTTCAAGAGACAGCGTATAATGGGATGTATGAAAGGGAGAATATGGAACTGTCAGACTGGTCAAGTACAGACAGAAAAAATATGACAATAAATTTTCAATTATATTTTATGGTTTTCCCCTTCGCAACTTTTAGATTGGTGGATTGTCATTCTTGGAACCTCCAATAGGATACACAAAATCTTCAGGGGCAAGGGTGGCATGTGATCAAGGCATGGTATCTTGACTACACCAGCGTCCTCTGATAGAGGTTGTTCGACCGGGCCTCCCCCATATTTACAGACAGTACCAGATCTTGCCTATAACTATTTTAAAATTTAAATTTTAGGTTGCTTGGAGATCTGTTGATGAAGACAAATTTCTAACGATTGGTAAAAAGACTTGGTTTAAAAGTGATCAAATTATATTAGAACATTTATCACTATCTGATAATATTACTAATTGGGATTTATTAATTAAAAATACAGAATTTATAAATGGTGGCATGTACGAGTGTCAGATAACATCAACTGTTGATTTAACTAGAAGAGTTCAACTTAATGTTTTAGGTAAGTGTGTGTCGTGTTCAACTCCAATTGACAACTGTAAAGCCGGGATTCCATGTGTACGTACTGCGTAATGCGGAATGCGTAGTACGTAATGCGTATTTGACACTTTGCACTAAAATGGCATTCTCCACGCAAGTCTCACTATCCAGCATTCGACTCTGCCGTCGGCTCGCGTTCTTTAAAGGTTTTGACCCGGAGGTCATTGATCACGTGATTTACTACTTGGTCAAAAATGGCGCATGTCAGCGAAATGTTTGGCGTTGTAAACATTTTATAATTTTATGTTTTTTTTGGTGAATTCGAAATGTTGATCCCGCAAAGTGATTTTTCTATCATATTCCAATCATATATCGATAATTCTTTAATTTGGATTAACTAGTCATTTCTAAATTATTGTTGGGCCTGTCGATCGCGTAGTACTGATAAACAAACCCACGTGTATTAAATATTATTATATTCTAAAATTAGCACGGCGACATGCGCAGTTCGTATTTCCGACCATTTCACCCGTAATCTTACGCAAAAGAGTTCCCTGTAATATCTGTATATACATTGATATTTTGAAATTGTGACCCCATTTCTATTTCAATATGGTAATAGTATTAAATATATTATCATTTATTTGTTTTAAATCGTATTGTTTATCATTGTCCATCTTCACCAATAATCTTGGTGGCGTAGTCAATTGAGCCGTTAGCAGAGATTAGTGTGGACTGCAAGGGAAGACAACTCTATTTGGGAGATTGCTAAAAATGGTAGGAGTTGATTCCATGTACACGTAAAGCGTGCTGCGTAGTTATACTGTGGTTCTGCGTAGCAATACTGTGGTTCGGTTTCGCACGGTTTCGTTAACAAAGTGAACTGAATTATGGCCCTTTATTACAATAAAATCATTGCAATGTGTTCGATTGTAAATTGGTGCGTTGCTGCTCAGAGCCGGTTAACAGTTCTCGTTTCGGGAAGTTTTAACTGAATGGGACTGTTTGTAAATTATGAAAGTTGTGTTATCCGGAGTACCTGTAGGTTAAAGTTAGAGAATCTATTTATTGCCCACATATTCAGACATTTATTGGCAACAGTATGCTCTTATAATTAAATTTATTTTAATATTTGCAAGGACTGGTTAATATGGGGTTATTGTTATTATTTTGTAAAAACCATTGGGCATTCGACTCCACGTTAGGTAAATTTACATGTTGCCAGGAACATTGCCCAGACTTGGGGTCAGGCCACAAACGCCTCGTTAGAGTGACCCCCTTTTAATTCCCGTTCAGTTACCAGGATATGATCAATAATTATTGTCAGTTTATTATTAGTTGCGTTATCTAGAATGTATTACTTTTTTAAGTAGAGATTACGACTTATGTTGTAATAACGACTCCCGCCCGATAAATATATTATTGCCATTGGAATAGTTTCTAATAAATGGTCAATATTACCATCATCTATATCTTGGCCAGACATATTAATATGCCTGGATATTGTTTAAAAATATTTATGACATATTATGGTTTTATTTTCGGAAGATGATACTTATCCGTCTCGACTTTTACATCATTAAATAACTTAATATATTTATTTTTGAAGGGATGGCGGCGGGTCGTTATACATGTATCCCCAGAAGATACATTAATGTACATTAAAAAGTAAACGTGTATACACATAGTATGAATAAGATCATGGTTAGCAAATGGTTATGATCAATTGGTCGTTATTAGATGATGTAGACAGGCGATATTCGGCTCAAGTTAATCAAATAACACATCCTGGAATTTTAGAACCCCTGGTGGAAAATGGAGCGAAGTAATCTGCTTATATTTCTTAGCAACATATTTGTAATAATTAACATGAACGATTTATATATTTGAATATAGTTTCATTAGACCCAGGGCCATCACATTGAGGGCCTTGATGAGGGCATAAGTCTGGGCGACACTTTTTGGGGACCTGTAAAAAAATTTAAGTGCATTTCTAATATCTTTATTCAAATTGTATGTCTATAGTGTACTCTATATGAATGTTGTCTTTATTATTTCAGAAACTTCAATAAAAGGAGATAGAGCGATCGATCGTGGTGAAAGAATTTTTTTTGTTTGTAACGTGACGGGGGGTCCCCATATACCTACAGATATCACGTGGTATAAAGATGGACGTCCAATAACAAGTAGGGGATTTCCCCATGCTGTAATAACTAATTATAGATCTAATGTTAAAAATTCTAGTATAACAGAATTTATAGTAGATAGAAGTGTTTTCTCTGATACAGGTGTTTATACATGTAAAAGTAAAACAGTAAAAACAGTTAAAGCTAAAATAGCACTTCAAATAGGTTAGTATATCATGGTTTACAAACTGTTTGTAATGTTCAGGTTATGCTATGATCATTAATAAATCCAAATGCACGTGGCCTCTTGGATATAGATTGTTGTTACTTTTGATTTACTTAAATTGATGAGATGAACACTGCTGGACTTTATAATTAGGCCGAATGATTAAAGTCTTATTTGGAGATAATTTTATACTTTCTTGGCATAATCTAACAACAGCCCTTTACATATACTTTACAGTTTCAAATCCCCATTAAAACTCACCTGTTCAAATAATATTATGCAGAATAAGTTTAACTGACATACATATAGATTAAAACTTTACAATTTGGTGCTCAAGAAAGGGAAAGTATGTTATATTATTGTATAATTATGTCTAATATTTTGTAGGTGATACAGTCAATGTTAAAAGAGGTAAGTATTTATTTAAATATACAAGGAAATAAGCAAGTATCCTTTCACTTTCCATATAGGAATACTTTGTTTGTACCAGTATATGTACAAAGGCGTGGGTTGGTATATGTAACCTCAATTGTACACGGGAGCTAGGTTTTGGCGTACCATTCGAAGAACTACACGCTTTTCCCCAACCAGTTCCACAATCCTACACCACTGACACGGGAAAACCGGGGGGGGGGTGAAACCCCGAGAAATATTATCGGCCAACCGGGAGCGAGATTGGACCTATTGCCCTTGGTCAATTAGCCATGGTTATGTAATTTATGCTGAGTCATCGTGGCCTCATTTCACATGTATTTCATTTCTGGTGTGTACACCGGTTTTCATTTTTAGTATGTGTACTATTATCTAGTTAAATATACATTACTTTACAATACCTCTATAACTCGGGGTTATATTTTAACAAACTTGCTGCGATTGTTGAGTTAGTCATAAGGAGGAATCCCAAGTTTATGCAGACTATATCGTTTTAAAACTGCCATGATTGCAGTATCTTTAAATGTCATCGAATTATTCACTTTGTTTTATGTCTAAATTTTCTAAGTTCCAGTTTCTCAAGATTTAAAAGAGGAAAAAAGAGAACAATTCTCTCCCGTTTACAGTAAGTTGTGTATTATATATTGTCCCTACTCTATAATAGAGAGAGAGAGAGAGAGAGAGAGAGAGAGAGAGAGAAATTCAAAACCACGCTAGTTGACTGAATGACCATTCAGCCATCCACTCCCCTCCCTATTCTATAAAATAACTCAATATTAAATTCAATAAAAATACTATGTAAGTTCCGCGATATTTTAAATCATCGAATAGGCCTATCGATGGAAGCAACATAGCAGTTTTAATACAACAAAACCTAGAAGATGAGATTTTCAGTTATAAATATAAGTTTAGACCCCAAGTGTCTTCCATATCGAGTTATACGATTTTATAGTTTTAAATCGTTTTCCGTGTGTTTATATTGCAGCTTCTGGTTCCCTACAAACGTCAAATTCGTGCCAAGAACTTCCACTTTCTTTATTCATCAAATCTGTGTTCATAATAATAACCTTAATAAACGGATTAACAGTTTAAGACAACCATCGTCTACAGTGTACAAAACTCCAAAATCTGGGATATGACGCCGTTGTGTTGTGTCGAGGTAATCGAGTAAATATTTGGATGCCAAGGTGTGGATCGTTATTGTTTTCATTCGAATAAAATAAAACCAAGTACGAACAATCCAAACCATTAGACCATACTCATTATTGGCAAAATAGTGTAATCGGGCAAAATAGTGTAATCAGCATATGGACTGTTCACCGTGTACAAAATACACGACAAACAGTGGTAACATGTGTCCGGAAGAGTACATGTAAGGTTACACTGTTAAAAATGTGTGTAATTAAAAACTATCAGCAGTATTAAGTAAGTGTAAACTTTACACCACAGCGAGCGTTTTTTAAATGTAATACCTTTCCAAGGGTAACTAACTAAAATAACTACACCTAACAAGTGTAACCGATATTCATGACTACTGAACACCTGAATAGGTGTAATTGTGGGGTGTTTTGGATTAGTTACACCACTACCAGTGTTATATTGCATTTACACCAACGGGTGTAACTATTATTAGGGAATAAAACATAGAACAGCGGTTTTTTTACACCGTTTATTGGGTTACAAAAGTGTAATCGATATTCATGAGTACTGAACACAAGGATAGGTGTAATTGTAGCCACTAAAGGGTGTTTACAAATAGCAACACCTCTTCAAGCTTTTTATTGCAATTACACCAACAGGTGTTATTATTTTTGGGGAAACATTCCTTCGAATAAGGTGTCAATTTTACACTGTATCTTGCGATACAAAAGTTTGTATTTGTTAAATATAGCGTTGAATGCCCTAGTAACATAACTATAACTCATTTTAGAGTGTTTACTCATAACGAGTAACGTATAGATTGTTTTAGCTTGTATACACCTAAAGACGTGTAAATGCTCCAAAATATTACCAAGTACAATATCTTAATTAATTATTTTTAATTCAGGTGAGGTGCCCAAATGAATAAACCACATTATTAAGCTAAGTTGTAAGGATATGCGTATTGATTTTTCCATATGATTTATATTCATTATAAATTGATACAGATTGTTTAATTGCCCAAGAGCAGTTGAATTTAAATCAGTCTGGTGGGTATTGTAAAATGAAGCAAAATAGCCGACGGTCTATATGTAATTTGGGTCGGGCTAAACGCCGTATACTTATTACCATAGTGACCGCTAGCCTATTTCAAGTTTTCTGAACTTAGAAGTCGTTGGCATGAAATAATTATCCCAACCAAACAAATTACATCCGTTTTTGTGTAATAATTATAATTTACAAAACTTCTTGAGGTGTAATACTTAATCTACACCAATGGGTGTAACATTACACTGTCTGAGTGCATCAGGCAGGTTACACTACCGGAAGTGGCAACTAGTTTCCACCTGAATTGGTGTAATGTTCTACACTTGTTGGGTGTTATCGGTTTACACCACTAAAGGCTAGGAATTACCCCTATTTAGGTGGCAACTAGTTGCCACCCGAATTGGTGTAAACTTCCTTATTATTTTTAACTGTGTACCCTGGCACACTAACGACAAGGAAAATCAACGAGGTTGTCGGACATCAGAATTGTGACCATTTCAGTTAAAATGACCATAGTGGCTTGCTAGCCCAACGGCGCGAATGTGTTAACGTACAAATGAATATAAGGTTGACTAAGATATAGGCCAGCAATCGATTTTAAAGATTTAGTTTTGTGAAATATGATTGAACTGTATTTTGAGCACCAATAAACTAACCTATAATATAGAGTATTAGGTAATGGTTTACATTATCAAATCTGTGATATCCGATTCGGTAGTAAAAAATACATTTTTGATAAATTGTTTTTATCTTGATTTTTATGTGTTTGCTTTAAAGGTTTTTGTATTATCTCTCAGTGCAAATAAATTGAATGGAATGAATCTGAACAACCTATGCTATCATAATTTTAATCAACACTGCATCATGGCTGAAGAATTCGAAAGAGATTAATTACACTTGAAATCGTTGATATTGATAATCTGACATGCTGAAACGAAGACGGAAGCAAAGGAAAATGACAATATAAAATGTCTGATGAACATCCTAGATAGGCTTCTATAGATTATATTTAAGGGAAGCTAATTTCCTCCTGACACATGTAAGAACAACTTGACTAAATATATCTCTAGGGTATAGCAGTAGCACTCTTTACACAAGAGGTCAACCCATTCATTGGCCAGTTAACGTTGTTATTGGAAATCAATGAATGACACAAGTCAAAATAGTCTAACTTGACCCCCATTGAGATTAATCTATCGTCTGCTTACTTCAAACATGGTTCTATAATCAAAGTGTTCCCTGATCATTCAACTTCTGGTTTCATCAAATGGTAAAACGTTTACAGAGAATACAGCAGATATGTATCATTCACATTGCTCAAGCAAGAATAAATATAGGATCCAATTTATTTGTTGTTTATTGGTATAGATAGAGAGAAAGAGAGAGGGGGGAATCGGGGTTCAACGTCCGCTCGACACAAACTAGGGGTCTTAAGCAGTGGGGGTGGAAACCGGAGGACCCGGAGAAATCCCACGAGGTTGGACAGGCGACCCTATTCCTTGTCACGTACAACCGAGGATTCGAAACCACGCCAGTTGACTCAATGATAGGCTTTATGATACAGCACGCACGTGCTAACTTTTCTGCCACTCAACCCCCCGTTTATAGGAATAGTATGTTCGTCTAGTTACAAATCAAGTGCGAGTTTTTATATTCGATTCTAAATCAAATGAACGTGACATCATATTGTTTAGAAAGAGTAAGCTAATCCACCTCCGCGCGTGACACTATATTCACTACACATTATACAAAGAATCTTAGGTTTGCAGGGGCTCTAGAACATCGGATGCTACTTTCCACGCGATGACTAAGGTTCGATCTATATTATTATTGTAATACTCGATCTCATTTCATGTTTAGTTTAAATTGAACATACATTATGCAAGAGCTAAATCTGCCTATTGCTGCTCTTTTTTTAGGCCTAAAATCTTATCTAAATTATTAATTAGACATTTATGAACTTATCCAGACCATAATCAACCCTCGATGCCCATGCTAAATCTGCCTATTGCTGGTCTTTATTTAGGCCTAAAATCTTATCTAAATTATTAATTAGACATTAATGAACTTATCCAGACCATAATCAACCCTCGATGCTAAGCCTAGCCTTCGATATCGACTGGATTAGACTCCTATATGCCGCTAACGCTCATTGATAATTAAATCAATACAATGGATAATCGAGACTATGCTGTTTAACGTATCAATTTTAGTAATGATGAACGAGGCTAGGCGGAAATTTACAAAGCTGATATTTCGGTTCATAGAGGATCAATTTTGACTGAAATTTTGAACAAATTCCCTTTACATGATCCTGTTTTTAACTAGTATAGTGAGAACTGCCAATTCTTTGTCTAATCACTCATAATATATCTTTCAAAATATATTAATATGTGTTACCGCGATATTCTCAATACATTAACTCAACCGACAGAGTGTTGGTTCCCGCTAAATATTACTTTACGGGAATTAAGTACGTTACGAATCAGAGTTGGGTATATAGGGAAGGGGGGACATTAAATGCATTTGCGCAAATTATTTGCTATTTTGTTTTATCATCGAATATATTTAAAATAAAGGTTTATATCAATAGTTGATAATTTTGTGATAGCAAGCATACTCTTCTCAATAACAACAACCCAAGAGAAAAACAGAAACTGATTTCTAAAAACTAATCACTAGGGTGTGTTTCCGTTTCACATGTTTTGTGTATTTAGAAAAGTGGGGAAAAGGTGAATAAAATAGATATCTTGGTGACCAAAACAACACAAATATTAGGACCAGTTAAAGAAAACCTTAACAGCTAGGCTTAGTGATTATATTTGAATAAAGTGTTACTAAAGGTCTGTGTATACATGTACACTATTAACTCTACACGAGCTGAATAACAGATTATATCACCATTAACACAACCTTGAAATATCCCATTGTATTCAATTATTGTATCAAACTATACAACATACACTTCACAAGAATGCCCACATCTACAGGTATAGCCAACTTCTTAAACAAATAGGGCACTGTCCCTCGTAATTTTCAAAAATATATCACATGAAAGAGTATGATCAGCGAAGTCGCCACTCAACAACAGAACAAATTTGAAGGACGGCATTCTATTATTTTTATTCTGTAACCTGAAAAAAGAACGAAACCTATAGTGAGTTATTCCATATCTAGAATTATTCATTCGATTCCCGTCTTCATAATATAGATATCATTTAATGGCTTGGGGAAGTAAAACTGACACATCATGTATATAATTAAATTAAGTCGTCAATAGTTAATATCGGAAGATATATATACGAATCGTTAAGTAGGTTCACCAAGGGAGATAAATTAATGCGTTTTGGCATGTGTTAATTCCCTTGACTGTAAACTTTTTCCTAATACTTTTTATCATAAAATAACTTTATGGACATTTTGATCAGATGGGAATTCATCGACGTTGGCGTTGTCGTTATACTTCAGTTATGATATACGAGGGTTAGACTACAATAATGGCTTCCTGGAATTGGGAGCTGTTTCACAATTGACTTATTTTACAGATTTGTATAGTGTTTGTAATTCAATAACTGATGAGCTTCAATTATTCTATTACGGTTGGGATGCCATTTTGTTAATTACATGATTAAGCATTTATACCCCGGGGTTTTCGGAAAACCTTATATTGTATATCATAACCCGTGTAGTTCAACCACCACCCGAATGAATCGGGAAACAGCCATGGATATTAGTTACAAAGCCGGTGGAATACGAACAGGAATGAATGAATGAATGAAATGGGGTTTAACGTCCTACGCTTAAGCACCGTACCTGGGCTAATTGAAGACGGGCATACGCCACAGTGTGCAATGAGGGAAATTTTGCCCGGGCAGCGGCGCTACGGCCTACTCTTATATCGAATTCCAACTGCCAAGGGATCTTTTACGTGCACTCCAATTTGTACACGGGACCTCGGTTTTTCGTCCCATCCGAACGACTAGGCAGCTGTCCTTGTCAGGCCCTCCTTCTGCATCACTGACAAGGGGAAATCACGCCGGAAAATCGAGATGAACTTTCTCGGCCAATGCAGGGATCGAACACTCAACCTCCAGGCTAGCGAACCAGCGCCTTATCCACTTAGCCACCGTGATCCCCGAATACGAACAGGAACATTTAGTAATACACGGCATGGGAAAGAGATCCTATTATTATCGTGACTTAAAGGGACAATAACACTCTTGCTGGCTTGACAGATCAAGAAAAAATATAGCCTTATTCTAACTACTAGATTGTTTAAGTGTCCTACCTGTTGTGTAAATTTAGTCCCGAAATGACCTGGTTGTGTTGAGTGGTCGTTAAACCCCATTTCTCTCTCTCTCTCTCTCTCTCTCTCTGTTGTGTAAATTATCCATTACATCCTATTTTACTTGTCCAGAGGGTTCGAAAATATGTTTAAACCCAAGTTGAATTTGAAAGTGTTTACGTAAAGCTTTTCAAACCATGTAGTTGAATTTTTCCAATTCTTTAAATTAGGTGTGTTAAGATGAAATTTATATCATTTAATAATTGAAATATTGTGGAATAGTACAAATTGTTGACCAGAATAAAGATTGGGACATGTTATTTAGTTACACCAAGAGTGGTATTGGGGCTTTAAGAAACTAACGCCTTAGACGAAAACCTACCGCTTATTCCCAGTAGAGATATTTGAAGCTTGAATGAGTTTTATATTAGTTATAATGACTCCCGTGGTATTACTAGAATCAATATAAAACATAAAAAATCCTGAGACAAATTTTATTATACATATACATCAAAGATTCATAGATGTAGTCGTTTTTGTAAAAGAAAGGAATTGCGGGCCTTTGTGTTAGGTTGGGACGCGATGATATTGATATAATTATGATTAGTAAATATTTATATATATAACCTAGTTGGTATATATATATATATAATATGACTATTTACACGTATTAGATAGGATAGAGAGAGAAGGGAGGGAGAGTGAGAGAGTTTAACGTCCATTCGACACAAGCTAGGTCATATCGGAAAAAATATGATTTAATTGTATTTCAATAATTTGCTTGCGCGTAGGGGCCATTAGCAATGGGGGGAAACTGGAGAAAACCCACGAGATTGGAGAGGCGACCCTACTCCTTGTCCCGTACAACCGGGGATTCGAAACTTTATGACGATACAGCGCCTGCGTGCTAACCTATCTATTGTATAGATATCGTATATTACCCAGTGTGTCTTTATACGTAAAGCTCTCGCCTGATTTATAAAGAGATTGGGGGCCATGGTGGCTAAGTGGGAAAGACGCTGGCTCGCTAGCCTGGAGGTCGGGTGTTTGATCCCAGCATTGGCCGAAAAAGTACAACCCCCTTGTCAGTGATGCAGGACGGGGCCTGACAAGGACAGCTGTCTAGTTGTTCGGATGGGACGAAAAACCGAGGTCCCGTAAAAGATCCCTTTATATAAGAGTAGGCCGTAACGCCGCGGTCCGGACAAAATTCCCCTCATAGCAAACTGTATGGCGTTTGGCCGTCTTCACTAGCCCAGTTTGGGGCGTAACAGTAGTACGTTAAACCCCATATCATTTCATGTAGAGGAGTAAGTTACGCTGCCAGCATTAAAAGCGTTTCTGTGGATAGTATACGGAAGGTAGAGCTGGAGAAATCTTGGAAAGCACAGTGACTGTAGACTATGGCATCAAAAAACGCTGTTGGGTTAAATTATGTATGAAATATTGCTATACATTTCACTTATATCATGTAAATTAGAACTGTTTCGTTTTTGCTATGAATGTTGTGTTAATTAATCGCCTACTCCACTTTCTGAGATATGTAAAATAATGGCCCTGGCAGCGGCACTGCCGCCTACTCTGATTTAGAATTCAAAATGATGTGGTTTCGATTCCCCGCTCGTACATGGCAAGGAGTAGGGTCGGTTCATACAGTTTCGTCCCACAGATATTTAGTTCAACGCTGAAAAAATTATTGAAATCAACTTGAGCCATATCAGGTAAATAGTAACGACTTTGAAATTTACACCATGCATGCTCTTTTGATAAATTGGTTTAATGTTTTAATATTTAGTACACCTTTAAGGACAAAAAACATAACATAACATAACATCCAAATTTATACAGCGCAATAAATACTCGTATTAAGAGTTCCAAATGCGCTTGCAAAGTTCGACAAATTGGTTCCATTTCATCCATAGTGTTGTATGAACAGGTGCGTTTTCAGTCTTGTTTTAAAAATGCAGACGGACTTTGATTTTTTTATATAAAGGGGTAGTGAATTCCACAAATGAGCTGAAGAGTACTGGAATGAACGTTTGGTTATTTCTAAGCTCGTGGATGGTAATATTAAGAGATGTTTGGAACAAGATCGTAGACATTTTCCTGGAATATATGTGGGGATGAGATTTTTGATGCAGGATGGAGCAGAATTGTTAATAGCTTTGTAGGTCAGCAAGAGTATTTTAAATATTATTCTTTGATATACAGGAAGGCAGTGAAGGGTTTTCAGTATTCTGGTGATATGGGCCATTTTCCATATTCCAGTAAGTAAACGTGCAGCCGAATTCTGATTATGATGTAGACGTTGAATCTGTGATTTGTGAATTCCGTACAGTATAGCATTATGATAATCCAATTGGTTATTAAAGCATAAATCAGAAGTTCGAGGTTTTCAGAGCTTAATTAAGTTTTAATTTTTCCTAGTTTATAAAGTTGATAATGCATTACAATAATAATTGTCTGAGGAAATCTGTACAAGTTAAGTACTTTTAAGAACGACTAAAACATCACAAAATCAGGGGCCGTAATCCATGAATGTACGGTCCTATAAATGTCAATTTCGAAAGGAATGGGGATCTTTAAGCTAGAACGCTATATTTGTCCACAAACAAATTGTGGGCGGACGTCCAGACCTTCGGGCTCCATGGCGAAGACGACGACAATATATCCACATGAAAATGTGAGCGTATAAAAATGAAATAGACCGGGAAAATTTTACATACACACACTTCCAAAGAAGATATACAGCTTTGAAGAGAAAATAGAAAGTGGGTAATTGTTTAAGCTGTTTAAAAATTGTCGCCATTTTAAGCCAGCAGAGTGCATGCTCGTCGGCTATATTTCACCACGTATGAACATACGAGGTAAGTAGCTTAAACATGACAGCTACGTATACGAACGTATGCAATCAGACTACATAGTCTTAAATGTATCCGATATTTTTAAACCAGCTTTTATAGAACATACTATACATATTTTAACTCATTGAATTCATGTAGCGAATCAGGGGATTTGTCCATGTTGATAATTACAAGCCGATCCTAATTCGCTTCAAATGATAATTCACATTGCGTTATAATGGCTTTTAAACCCTAACAACGTGAGACCGGAAATAAAGACGTCTGTATTACTTCCCCTTGATGGATTCTTGTTAAAAGTCGCGATTAAAAATGTGTTCACAGCAGTTGAAAGGGAATAAAAAAAGCAATGCCCTAAGACACTTTCATCATGCATAATGCCATAGATTGATTTCTGAAAGGAACAAAGAGCCGGGTGTGAAGAGCTCTTAATTGAAATAACTGTGGAATTTAACGGTTTAAGGGCCATCACAATTTAGCACGACAGTTAACAAAGTCCTTTTCAAGATAAAACATGGCGCAATTACTTCAATTGTTCAAAGCGTGTAATATGAATCAAAATCGCAAGAGAAAAAAAACTGTCATTCCCGAATATAAAGATTTAAATTGTATTTCATGTTTTTCATCAAATAGAATCCCATTTAACTGCACGTATTTTTGTGTCGAAGTCTTAGCATAATTCCTGTTTTGTATTCTGTAAACCGTGTCAATTTATTCCAGTTCAATGTCATTTGAGTCCACGTTCAACTACGGTAGAAGCAATCCTTCGTCCAGACATAAAACTAGAATACTAATAGTTCTATGGCCCAAAGTATTGTAAGAATATCTGGTGCTTGTTAACGGGTGCTTGGGTTTCCTAACTTAATAAAAACGAGGTTATCTAAAATGATATTTAGATTTTAATAAGATCATTAAAGATTATTTATGTAAAATTGCGATAAAAAAATTTGTTGTTATTGATATACTATTTTAAAAAATAGTTAATGAACAATGAATATACCTCAAATTGCCTTTAATCGACTTAAACTCAGCAAAGTTATGAGTGTTCGAAGATATAGCGTAGCAACGGTACGTGGCAATTCAGACTAAGTCTCGATTATTCATTTTATATTTGAATCTCGCGCGTGTTCTCATCCATTTATATATTGTTATTGGTCGGCCGATGGTCTTGCAAGTATATATATTGTACACATCGCATGTGAATAAATGTCTAAATAATAGTTTATATCACATAAATAGGTTGCAAATTCAACGTTCTAGATCAAACGGGCCAAAGACATTGTCATACAAAGGTAAGGCGCGGATCTGGTTTCTCCCACGCTCGCGCTGTGAATATTTTGTATCTACTAAATTCACCTAAATAACGCTGAGAAAACGAATGTTCGAAGTACTGCAGCCAAACTCCAATATAATCCTATACATGTATGTACCCAAATGAACACAACTGTTGTCTCATACCTTCTGACTTGATCAAATTTGAGCGCCAGCCTACTGACCCAATACCAAACTTGACGTTTTGTCTACCTTGTCCCTCACATCCCCTACTTCTCAAATTCCTGGACACACCCTGGCTACTAGTCCATATGGATAGGAATGAACCACGCTCATTTCGTTGACTGAAGAATTTTATATGAATGGAAATGGTGGTGTGAAATCAGTAGAGTAATTTCGACCTCGGATATCGATAAATTTTCAACCAATTTTTTATTGTATATTCTGAATTCAAAATTTCTTTTTCATCTTAAATGTTTCCGGTTTTATATAAATAAGAACAAAGTTAGTGCGATAAACCAGAACAGTTATAACGTTTTAATCGGTAATGTCATGTTAACATTCAAACGTTTTGTTTTTTGCTCAGATAATATCGGCATAGAGGGAAGAGGCAACATCACCTCCTACCCCCATGGAAATGAATTAAATCGGCTGAACAATTTTAATGTTTGATAAACTATCTTTTAAATCCACGTGTAGAGAGAAATGTCTATGAGTACCGATGTTGAGGTCCAGAAGTATCATCATAAAACGTAGTAATTGTTGTTTAATGTTCTTATTTTATTGACCCAGCAGCTGATGCATAAAACTACTGGATATAAAACCTGAATTACAACTTCGTGTTGTCGTAAGTTTATTGCTAAACGTGGACTTGAGGTGATCAATGAAGTTTATTCCCGCGATTTATGTATGTATGCGCGAGCCTTAAAATTCTTACGTACATTATTTTATGCTATAGTCGTTTCATAGGATGGCCCTTCTACGCGAACAGTCCATAATGCTATAATTATCTACTGTCTTCCAAATTCAAAACACAAAGTTAGATGTCACAATACATCAGAAATTATATGATTAGAATAAACACTTTACATTTGTTAATATTTTAAATTTTGTTTACCAGATAATTCCTCATGGTCAATGTCCATATTTGGGTAATTCTGGACGTCATTGTACGTAAACAATCCAATAATGATTACGAGACATCTGGGATATATAAATGGCACGACTTGCCCTTAGAAAATCAGATATTTTAATTCTGAGAGAACCAATAATGCGTTGTTTCCATCAACTAACTTCCTCTGCGATGTGAGTGGGGTTGAGAGAATGAAGTGAATGTTATTTTTAAAATACGTAGACTGCTGCTTTAAACAGTGTAAGCTGCTTTGATATAAATGTGTATGCTGTGTAAACCGTTTTTTATATATATAAATACGTTTCTGAAGAAGGTATAGCGATCCCTGTGATAGAATATATACATCTGATTTGGGTTGCCATTTTTAAATTTTTTAAAAAGTCCAAGAATATCAGACCGGCGGTAATGCTACATTTGTAATTCAGTCGCGGGCGCAGAACCTCCTAAAAGCTCGAGTTGGGGGGGGGGGTGGAGGATTTCCAATGCATTTAATTTGGTATTAAAGTGGGTACGTATTGCGATAGCTCTAGGAGATTGGAAGAAATAACCCACGGTGCGTAAATATTGATATTTAATAATCATTGGTGTAAAAATGGGTGTTGCAAGTAATACAGTAAGCTTGTCTTTTATTATTTAAATAAACAGGCATCAAGGCCTTTAAACAACAGAATGTATAAAACAGCACTATCTTTATATGAAATTCATGATGCGGACGAGTTTGTTAATTTGGGATCTGGTATATCTACCGTCATTATAATCTTTATCGTCCATATTATCAATATCAATGGAACTCTGGAAATCTTTTAGATATGTCTGTAGGTTTTATTCAGCTGAAGAGCTGTAACCACCATAATAAACTTTATCGTTGATTCATCTGATAAACTAATATCAAATTTGATTGTATTGCAATTTTATCAGTTTCAACTTTGATTCGATATACAGATTGAGTTAGGGTTGGGAAATAGGTTCGTTTATAGGGAGAGGTGTGGACAATAAAACAGGTTTATGATATTCTGTGCAAAATATTTGCTCTGAATCCTACACGGAATGTTACCCGTTCAGATGCGTATAATGCTACCCATAACAGTTAAGTTTAGGTCCCTACAGTCATTATAAAGTCAACAATACACACCAGTGGCATAATCAATATTTTACATTTAATTTCATTACAAAACAGTTATGCTCATTTTCTATCGCCATATGCTACCAAGAAAGTGGGGGTCAAAAAGGAGATTCTTTGGGTAGTACCACCGATCTGACAATTTCAAATGTGATCTTAGACAAGTGATGAGTTCCGTTATCTCGGTACGATTTGGAATACCTCTAATTAAAGCAACCCCCCCCCCTTTCAATGGCAACTGCGCAAATGAGGGGAAGTAATTGTCATAGTCTTACTACCCTGTTCTTCGAAAGCGCCTTAGTTCGGCCAGTCACGCGCCATCTGCTATTGTGTAGTTTGTGTCTGGCAGGTTGATTCGCGTGAAGTCTTTATGTAGGCAGCTAGCCAACAGCTATTTTCTTAACCAAATACTGGCCAATTAAAGTCATTGGAACATGGCTCTAACTCCATCGTCCATCATTCTGGTCCTCTAGATGACATCGCGCCTGGTACGTTCGTGCATTTTTATGCGCGAACTCTTAGTTTTCCTATTACTGGCACGCGCACGGGCACTATTTCTTTTGCTTTAGCATGTACCAAAATCTGGGTTTTCGCGCGGAGGTACTTTTGAGGTATTAGCCCCAGGAGCATTAACACTTGCCACTGTACCTGTGTATCGCTAATTATAAATCGAGTGTTTGATGAAAGTTTATATAGATCCTGAGTGTTATTTTCAGTACAGAGGTTATCCCCGTTCTATTATTTACCGCTAAGCAAACCAATGGGACTATTTTCTCAACAGTGTATGAACGTGTCCTTAAGCGATAATATCCTTACACCGAGAGAAATTATCTAGTCTCGGTGAAAAACCATGATCATCTGGTAAAAAATTACTTTTCTATTTTTTGGAACGGAAAACAGTGTTTTTAAAAACAAACGAACCTGCCGCACATGAGGAAGTCATTATATTAATAATAACAGACGAGAACTCTTTTTGGGCACAGGCTTTCTTGCTGAGTAGTAAATCGTCCACAAACAATCATTTATGACTATAGGAAACCTAGCGACGACTGTAGACAGTAAGTAGCTTATAAACTATACCTTTGAGTCGTGATTAATCGCTTTGAGTCGAGAATACCAGCTTTCAGGTCATCGATAACCAATTATGTCAGAAATACTATACTGACATTCGCTTTTTTCAAGTTGTACGCGAACTAACTGTCCTAACTCAGTAACTATCTTCGTCAGCTACTTTCAGTTTCACAACGGCGTACGACATTCGGTTTTTCAAGTTGTACGCGAACTAACAATCGACGCCCTAGCTGTTTCGTCAGCTATTTTCAGTTGCTGCCGTACGGCCCGTTGCTGCCGTACGGCCAGTGCCGGTGGGAAAAGACAACATTAAAATCAGAAATAGTTTATTTATTATTGTCGGACTTGCGGTATTTATTGATAGGCTGCATCACTATGAATATTCGACATGGTATTGAGTATTGGAAGCGAAGTACAGAGTCAGCGTACAAACACTTTTCCATTTCAAAAGGTTAGTGGAAAGGAACTTTTTTCTTCAACAGCTCTGTACAAACATTCCTCCCTTTATAATATGGAATGACCCATTACCTCACCTTCCAATAAAAGATCCCTTGGTATAAGAGTAGACCATAGCGCCGCTGCCCGGGCTAAATTTCCCTCACAGCACACTGTATGGCTTATGCCCGTCTCCAATTAGCTCAGGTTAAATGCATAACAGTAGGACGTTAAACCCCATTTCATTCATTGTTTATGTTATGTCTGTGTTTTTCTACTCGTTTTAACAGTTTCCTTTGTTAGCATTTCTTTTCTCATCAGCCTTCCGAACACTTAATACCACTTTTTATGTCATATGCATGATATGGACCGTTCACATAACTACTTTTGTTTATGTTATGTCTGTCTTTGTCTTTTACTCGTCTTAACAGTTTACTTTTAAGGATTTCTTTTCTCATACAGATTGCCATGTTTGCTCGACTCCTGCGAGAAGATGTTCCTGCTGCAATGGCCATCATTAATGACCCCTGTGTAAAAACCCTGCATGTCAACAATCTGGAACTTGATGACACACCAGAGAATATACGCATCCTCGCACATGTACTGCGAATCAAGAAAGCATCCAAGTCCAGGTCTAAACTGGCTACCCGAGACACTGGCAGTAAATCCATGAAATTTGATCTGCCATATGATCGCCTTCTGTTGTGCAGGTAAGTACGCAGTCTGTTTCGCACCCTTCAACACTACAATCTACATTTCTCCAATCTCGCGGATGCTCCGTTCGCCAAACTGTAACGTGTCGGTCTGTACATCAGCCTACTTCCTATGATTAATGGGCGAAGAACCATTTTAGACTTCATACTAATGTCATATGGGAAAATGTCTTTAAGAATTACAATAATCCTACAAGTACAGATCTAGACTATAAAATATCACACAACATGATCTGCACAATGGAAAAATTATTTCATTTTCAATTCCAGATTGTCCCTTTCACAGTGAAAATTGGGGATTGTCACTTTAACAGTGAAAATTTGGTCACTGTACATCGATATACAGACTGCCTTAAACTAAGAAATCAAGTAAATATCACAAAAATTTAATGAAATACATAAAATAAGACCATTTTTTTCTTACATATATAAGTGAAAAAGTAGGAGCTATCCCAAAAAAATTTTCTTTGTCTTGATGTGTAATTCTTGCAAGAATCGCCCTACAGAATGTATATATAAGCGTAGAATGATCATGTTACATAATGAACATGCAATTGTGATTCATATAATCCTGTTCAAAAATATACTTACACATAATCATGTTACATAATGAACATGCAATTGTCATTCATATAATCCTGTCTAAAATATACTTACACATAATTCAGTAAATTTTTTGATAAGATTAAGTCTAAATTTGTTAAAACATTCATTACCCCCCCCCCCCCCGCTCAAAACATGTTATCAAGGCAACCCCTCCAGGATTATAGTTATTTTCCAGGCATATTTATGTTGCCTGCACTGTCTCGAACCTTTTATTTGTTAATAATATTTGATATCACAACATAAACTACTTAGTCAGTTAAGATTCAAACATTTTTTTATAAAACACTATGCAGTCAATTTACGACAAACTATAATTTAAACTTTAATCTTATATTTATGGTGAATTCAAACCTAATTCTAATTGAAAAAATATGTATCGCAGTAATAAACAGAGACAAAATGTATGTAACGCATAGACATAATAAATATTTTTAATAGTACTATACATTATTGACGGTCTCCTCCTGTAGGTGACGCAAGACAAAAGACCTGCCAAGACAGATATAGACATAATAAATATTTTTAATACTACCATACATTATTGTAGGTCTCCTCCTGTAAGTGACGCAAGACAAAAGACCTGCCAAGACAGATGCCTAGTCATTCGCATGTAATTTAAACTTTAATCTTATATATATGGTGAATTCAAACCTATTCTAATTGAAAAAATATGTATCGAAGTAATAAACAGAGAACAAATGTATGTAACGCATAGACATAATAAATATTTTTAATAGTACCATACATTATTGACGGTCTCCTCCTGTAAGTGACGCAAGACAAAAGACCTGCCAAAACAGATGCCCAGTCATTCGCATGGGAAGAGCAGCTTGAGTCCTGTGTACACCTTGCCATACACGTTACAGATTCCGTTTCAGTTGATACTCATTTTAAGAGTAGGCTGTAGTGCCGCTGTCCAGGCAAAACCTCCCCCATATCACATTTTATGAGAATATAAACCCCATTACCTTTATTTCATCCTAACCATACCAATTTGGTGACGATAAACTTACAGTGAAATAGTGTTACAAAAATCAAAATTAACATCATGATCGATAATAAGGTTACGACGAGTGTTTCATTATACTTTATTAACTTCTAAAACAAAAAAAAACATTAAACCATATACAGAAATAGCAATTTTTTGAAATAATTAATATATCATTACAATATGACCTGTCAGTGTCAAGGACAATAATTGCCTCAAACTTTAATATAAATCTTAAACATATAAATATAGTGCAATTTTTAATGACTTTAACCTCAAATATAATAGTGTACAATAAAAAGAACTTAATTAATATAATAAGTTATAGACAAAATGGAATCAAACACTTTCAATTCATAATCTTCTCTGAGTGACAATTCTTGGACATTGTCCACAAAAAAAGGTTTCAAATGTAATTCACAAACCCCTCCCATGTCCCCATATTTACTATATTTAGTGATTAACCAACAAAACAATACAGATGTAGGTATGACAGTTGTGTTAAATTAATTATCTGCAGAGAATTCTGCCTTTACAGGTTTACAATACACCTTTTCAATGTTAAAATTGTAAGAACACTGGAAGAACAAGACTAAAATAATGTTTCCTGTTAAAATATAACTGGACAGTAAAGGCTTGTATACATGTACATGTAGCTCACTGAGATTTTCACACCTGTTAATAGTTAAAGTCAATAACTGGGTAACAGGGTCACGCACACTAAGTAATACACATGATTTGAAACAGATAGTTACTAATACTTCTAGAAATGACATTTAGTAATTGAACTGTAACACACTATATGTTTGTGTGGGTGATAGGTGCTGCTTAGTTCATTGGCGTGAGGCGTTTTCAGGCATTGCATATAGTCATAGATGAACCTGTAGTTGTTATCCACAAATAGTGTTTCACTAATTTTAACTTTAAATCCATTCAGTATCGTAAAACACATCAAAACAAATCTAAAATCACTCGCAATTTTATTGTCTATATCATCAAGACTCTTTACCGTTACGTGCCTCTGGCAACGGATAAACACGTCGCTCAATATGAAGCAGCGATTGCAATTCTTACGTGACCATCTTCAGACTTTACATACTTATTCCTTATACCCTAATAATAATTCCTATTGCTTTTGGTCCATGCCCGACCCCCCAGGGGCAGAGCAACCCTCATAATTATCCACTATGACTATATAAAATCTAATCTATTTTTAGTGCTACGCCTTGTTGACAGGTGCTTTCACCCACGTCTGCGCGCTTATGCAATTTGCAGTGACTGCGTGTTAGCGAGGGACACCACGCGTATACATTCATAGGTATACAGTATTTTGATTGTGTGTTTCATGTGTTTTGTTCAGTTTGTGTATTTATAACAATCAAATGATATGAAAATATAATATTGCATACTAAAATGACTGTCAAGGAGTTCTTCATTCAAATTTTATCTTGGATATATTCTAGCTGTCAGAATTGAATTCAGTTACCGGTACTCAAGAAACAACATTCAAACAACATAATGCAATCTCTACTTTTAGGTGATCGATTGGTCATTTGGTTGAAACCTCAGTTTTTGCAATGTTTATGTGCAAAAGAATTTGTTCTTATTTTTGACAGTTTTGTTCTGACTTAAAATAAAAACATTCACATATTTTTTTTTTTTTATATTTAAATATAAACAACAGTTTGGTAATAAAATAACGTTTCAAAAATAGTGATTATCATTAATTACGGATTGGCGCAAATTGAACTGTTTCTTTCAGTGTCGACATGCCATTCAACACCATTCATTCATTCATTACTGACATTCCTTTCTTTTACAGGGACATCAACCAAGGAGATTTATTTTACATCTGTTCCAAAACCACTGCACAATCTATAGACCTACTCATGGTCAAATCCACTGCCTGGATTGGTCAAGTTGTTGCAGTGTTCGAGCCCAATTTCATCTGCAGCATTGCACACAACATTCGAGTACTTGAGACAGCACATCCACTGGTACCTTTGGATAACCACGACCTTGGCAGCATAAACCAGCCCTACACAGAATATTGGGCAGCAGGCATTGACATGCAGTCCCTTTTTATGACAAATGCTGATATTTCTATACAACGTGCCAACCTATTGCAGGCCTGTGGTTCCACTGCGTGTGATGGTCAGCACAGCAATGATGCCATCTGCTGTAGTTTGATGTCAGGCGCACCCCCACTCACTATCATGAGATGTCATGTGTCCTCCCTTGCTGCAGGTGTTCGAAATGTGGTTTTCCAATCTACAGCATTCACAAAATTGTTTGTTGAACCAACTGTTATGAAGGTTAGTACTGCAAAATTCCTTGCTTCCAACGTATCAACAGTTCCCCTACAGTGCCGCACTGTTGTCCACCACATTTTGCACTTCTTCCAATCATTAATGTGCACTGTACAGGTACAATCATTGCCCTTTTGTTAAGTCATCCACTGCCATCTTTCCCTCGTCTGACATGGCTAGTTCCCAGGGAGTATTTAACTTTTGAACAATCAATTACCATTTCACATACCATTTCCTAATAATGCTAATCCACTGTATAATTTATGCACTTTATCTACTAAAGAGATAAGTTGAATACATATGTAAGGAAGCTCTTTTGATTTTGTCAATTTTCGTGTGATTCGCGTAATTCTCATAACATTTACGGCCCTTGACAAAGAAATGCTTGTAAGCTCTTTTTTGACTATTTGATGAATTGTTTTTAAATTTTACTCACTACTTTTCCACACACTACTGAAGGCTCCCTTTCAATATTGGCATTATTTGCCTACATTTTCAATGAGTTATGGCCCCTGACTAAAAATAAAATCATGATTTCACCTCTTTCATTTCTATTTGTATACTGACGGTTTATCTTGTCTTACTTTGATTTCAAACTTATTTCAATTTGTCTTGTTTCAGTTGTGACCCTTGCTATTCTAATGAGCTGTTTTTGTGTGCTTTCACTTTCTTTGTGTCAAAACTGCTGTTAACCGTATTCCCATGCTTCAATGCCTATCTGTCCCCATAACAGTACTAACGTCTACTTACTGATTTTTCTTTACAGAATGAAGCTCGTCATGCAGTGAATATCTTCCAATTTCGACAAGTTGTGCAGGATGTGTTACACCACTATGCCATCAACGATGTAAAATGGATACTTACAGGCTGGTATAAGCCAGGCTTGCGTCCAGGATCGGAACTACCTAAAGAACCCCAGTTCCACATTGTCAATATCCAACCCCACCGTGTCCTTCCAGATGCACCTCGCCTCGCTCCACCTGCACACCAACCTGAACCTGAAGCTCCATTAGTGTTTGCAATGCCCCCACAACGTCTGCCAATGCCTTTGCCTCCACCAAACCGCCCTCCTCCTCCAGCCGGACAACGTTTACCAATGCACGCACCTGCACAGCGTCTTCCTACTGCTCCTACTCTGCCACAACACCGTGCATCTCCACAAACTGTACCAACTGCACAGCGTCAACCAACTGCACGTGTATCTGTACCTCCTCAGATCTCACTGCCGCTCCCACAGCAACAAACACATCCCCTGCGACACAGAGTTGTCACAACACAACTTAATGCTGATGTCTTGCAACCTTCAAACGCACAGCCAACACCACAACAGGACCTCCATCCACAAGCACAACCTTCATCCTCCAGTACAGATTCCTGTTTACCCCATGTAACCAAAAGCAAACGTGTCAAAACTAAACGTCAGTAATACCAAATCGTTTGTGGCCAGTTATCAATCTATGAGTGTAAATCTAGTCTTTACATATTCCTAAGTCACCCATTTATGCAGCTATGTGTTTTTTGTGAATGAACAATAATTATTTTGCGTTTTCCAGAACTTGACAGTGAGTTATCAATTTCCGATTTTTGTCACCATACTTCATACACATACAAAAACATATCTGTTTGTTACAGAACTATGGAAAAGCCACCATGTATTGTTTACACCATCAAGAATAATCCCTCCAAATTTCATTTCTTTATCTTTATTACTTTATGTCTTTTTTGTGAATGAACAATAATTTTTTTGCGTTTTACAGAACTTGACAGTGAGTTCATCAATTTCCGATTTTTGTCACCATACTTCATACACATACAAAAAAAAACCTTTCTTACAGAACTATGGAAAAGCCACCATGTATTGTTTACACCATCACAAATAATCACTCCAAATTTCAGTTCTTTATCTTTATTACTTTTAGAGGACATTTTTTTTGAATATCATTGAACGTAAAAAAAAATATGAAAATCAGAAATGCAGAGTTGAAGTTTTGCCATGGTTTTTTGGGGGTTCAAAATCGCTGGGAGAATATGTTTGACGGTTACATGCCTAGCTTCAACCTTCAATCATTATCTGGAATATGAGTAAGGTAATAAAAAAGGGAGAAAATCAAGAAAATCAGATTTAATATTTATATGTTATTTTGTTTGTTTACAATTGCCCAGAAGAATGTGTTATATAATATAATTCAATAAATGCATGTATAGCTGACAGTGACATCTTCAGGAATAATCCCTGCAATAGTTTTAGAGAACAATTTTTTATAATGTGTATAAAAAGCCGGGAAAACCACAAAATTGTTTTGTGGGTTCAAAAGTGCTCAAAGGAAAAGGGAAAAGTAGGTTGAAGCTTATTACATCTATATTGTACATGTACCCTATAGCTTACACCTTCCTATTATAGGGCCTACAAAGTAAGGTAAAAAAAAAAAAGCAACATTGAGAAATATTTTGCCTTTTCTTTTTAGGGAGACGGTATAAATCACCCAGTTCTCGGTTATGTTTGAATTTTTTAAGAACCATCTCATCTATTTATTTTTTTGAAAGTTAAACAACTAAAGTCACAAAATTGTCTGAAAGAGTATGGTAAATTGGTCTTTAGTAGGCTACCGTAGTCCATGTGCCTGCAATAATCCCTATCAAAAAATCGGATATTTTATAACAAATCGTTTTAGAGAAGTATTATTTTCAATATGATTGACCTAATCCCATCCCCCCTCTTTTCTTTTACCGAACAATTGCGTCAAGAATACGTCAATAGCTTATTTTTAGTACCAACCTGCGAAAATAACGGTCAATTGTCGTTGCAGTCTGTGAGTAGTCGAGATTATCGCAACACGGTTGCTTTCAGCCGAGGTATGCCGATTCTAACCGGAAGAATAACAATGAATTTATTTCCGTCTCGCAGTTGAGTGCATATGTACAAAATGGCCGTTAATTGAATAGTTCGCACGTTATTATGAGTAGAAAAAGCGTCTTTTTCCAAATATTCTGTCAAATATAATAGAAAAACAGCACCCACACGCCAAGTTATCATCTAATTCACAATAAAAATAAGTTATTTGACGAAAAAATATATATTTCCTAGGATAAAGGACACCATACAGAAGTGAAAAAAACTTAATTCTCAAAATCAATTTTCTTTTTTTTACATTATTTAATGATTCCGACCCGCACGTCCCCTTAATAATAAGTTATCATTTCATTCACTTGAAATGAATAAACAGTCTTTCCTTACTGATACAAAACTACTTCATCGATTTATTTTTGTGACTACCGCTTACTGCCATTCACTTCTTCTCACTACGTACCGGTATGTATTTCCAGTTTTGGTTATTCTTCACCCTCTGTATTACACTTTATTGCATGCATCCTGATGTTTGTACAGATAAACATATAGAGATAATGAATAAACAATAACTTTTAAAGTCCTTTGCTTCTTTTCTCTTGTACCTGCAAGCATTCCTGTCCCAGGTTTCCACCCAGTGCTCTACTGGCTACAACAATAATCCACAGCCAATGCGTTGCCTGCCACCACTTCTTTCTGAGGTTATCAGGCAGTGTTCTCGTCGCTGCACCAATACTCCTGACGCCAATGCTGTACGCACCTATAGCCCCTGCCCTCACTACCCTTGCACAAATTTCCCACATGCCACAAACTCCTGTGTCTGCAGTCTGTTACACTTGTCTATACAAACGCGACAACTGTACTTGAAAACCAACATAAGTGTCTGCCTTTTGGTGGCGAGTAAGCGCTCAAGGTTCTTTGCACATATTAAATGACCCCCCCCCCCTACAACTACCAATATACTTAGAGCTGAAAAGAAACCGGCAATTTCGCTATACTGAACGTTCCACAATACAATGTATCGCTGTGTTTTCACACTTTTTATATAAACCATTGGATAAAAGTAGGGGATATTTTATTTTTAAGTGTTATTAAAGTCACCTGACGAAGAAACAAATGACAAAATGAAATTAAGTTCACATTCATCGATTTATTCCAAATGATCGTTAGACTAAGTTTAATGAATGAATGAAATGGGGTTTAACGTCCTACGCTTAAGCACCTAACCTGGGCCAATTGAAGACGGGCATACGCCAACAGTGTGCTATGAGGGAAATTTTGCCCGGGCAGCGGCGCTACGGCCTACTCTTATATCGAATTCCAACTGCCAAGGGATCTTTTACGTGCACTCCAATTTGTACACGGGACCTCGGTTTTTCGTCCCATCCGAACGACTAGGCAGCTGTCCTTGTCAGGCCCTCCTTCTGCATCACTGACAAGGGGAAATCACGCCGGAAAATCGAGATGAACTTTCTCGGCCAATGCAGGGATCAAACACTCAACCTCCAGGCTAGGACTAAGTTTAAGGCGGAGGCTGACCATTATACGGGTAAAATGATACTCTGTGTCAAACAGCAAAGTTACCGCAGCATCACAACAACGTCAGTAACAGGTAAATCCTCCTCTGTTTGCCAAACAAGCATTGATCCGACGTGGCATACTCCTAATAAGACGTCGAAGACAGTATACTGCATTATTATTTCTGGTCGCAGTACACTGCCCTACCCATATTGCACCAGTACCTTGTAGCATCAATCACCTATCATTTCCACAACACCTTCTCCATCACCTCAATATAATTCAGTACCATTGCTACAACCTCCTCACCCAATCCCACCTTTCCATATAATTGCCTCTATGCCACTTCCTCTCCTCTTGTCATGCTCCATATTGTGCCCTTTACTCATTCTTCCTCACTCGTTTCAGGAAAACATTTCCAAGCAGCATGCCTTCGAAAAAGTACTACCAGTATTGTACTGTTTGCGGCAACAAAGGCCATAACTCCCGAACTCTGCATACAATGTGTGCCTCCTGTGCTTTAGTCCTACCTGAACAGCATTCCTGCACATCACACAGAACAAACAGCCCGCCAAAGAAGCATTGTGCTGTATGTGGACTCGTTGGGCATAATGCTCACAGACGGCACATCATCTGTGACTTGTGTGGTTTACTTCGTCCCGCGCAACATTCCTGCACGTCTCACACCACAATGGTAAGTTATTTCTTCTGTTATATTTCCAACGGCACACTACAGCTTGCAACCACAGCAACACGATTCACATGCATCTCTTACATTTCATATCATGTTCACCACATTTCCTAAATTTAGGCAACTGGCCTCCCCTATCATTGCAGAAAACATGTCGGAATTTCACATACAAGTCCGAATTATACTTGTGCTTGATTTTTGAATATGATGTTTCGTTTCATTACAATTTATACATCCCGTAATAATAGCACTCACATTAAAACTAAATCATCTTTTCGGCTCCACACGTTGAAATTTGTATCATTTTTTAATTAAAATATTGTAAAGTAGTACAAATTGGTGACCAGAATAAAGATTGGATCATATTATTCAGTTAAAACTAGAGTGGTATTCGGCCTTTCAGTACTCCTTCTGAACACTCGTTCAACCCAATTCAAAACATCCGTCTCATTGCACAGCACTCCCCAAAAAACAATAACCAGTACTCACTAACAGCAATACCCAACACTGCAGCACATCCTTCCTGTAATTAACACCTGATTACAGATCTGTCTGTACCCACACAATCGCCACATATCTACTAGACAATTACCTATAGCGTGCACAAAGTACACTGTCCATGACACTTTACTAGAACACTGTACCTTGTGTGCATGCACATGCTTTTTTAGTTTCAACTCCACCCCCTCCCAGTACTGCACATGTCCATGAACATTACAAAACCTTCTGCACCGTGCCGCTCATCCCCCTAAAGTGGGATACTAAGATGTCTTCCGTTGACAGTACTCACCTCTTACAAACACATTCCTGCATACCTCCAATCTACCCACACAATTTATTCTATTGCACTCTTTTCCTAATTTTTATGATTTATACTCTACTTTCAGAATCCACAACCACCACTTGAAACCACAGCCACTGCTCCAATACCACCACCTGAGGCCACAGTTGACGCTCCAATACCAGCACCAGGTGCAACAGTCGCCCCTCCAATACCACCAAGGGCTTCAGCCGCCGCTCCACTTCCAGCACCAGTGGCCACAGCCGCCGCTCCAATAATCTGTGCCATATGTCATCGAGTCTCAACCACTCAACACCAGCTCCAATTTGCTCCACTAGATCCGGATCTAGCTGCCAACGGACGCATTATAACTCGACAGTTCGGCGATATCACTGGAATGGTAGCCCAGGCGGTTGTTTGTATGTTATGTACTATATATGTTTGCCCCCCCCACCGCACCTACAACACCACTCTGGAAACATGCTTGGCCAGCAGTTATATGGTCCTGCCTTACAAAAGGTAACTATGCACCTGCAGAGACATTCATGCAGTTCCTTCCACATGAACTACGTGATTCTTGGCTATATGAAGTTGATACCTGGACACACATTATGCGCACCAATGTGGACATACCTCCATGCTTCACAGATTGCACTAATACTTTGCACAAGTTTACTACTGATATCAGCAGTGGTGAACTTGGAAGATTAATTACAGCATTGAATGTGACATGTTTTCCACAGGTTCGCTGCCCTATGGGATGCTATATGTATATTGATGATTTCAACTCTGGAAAGCTCTGCCTACTACCAGCTCATCATTACCTTGCTACAATCATTCCATCTTTCTCGCAATTTAATGCTCAGCCTCAATACTTCAATGGTGCCAGAGCTGATTGGACTCTGCCTCTTTCCGAGCTTGAATGGATAGTGTCACCCTCCCTTATTGTAGATACAGACCACGGCCTGTCTGTCCTCATGTGCTCCAGCAAACAACACTCTGATGGTCGCCGACAGTACATCCACGTGCCTACAAACCCTGTGACCGGCAATGTGGCCCCACTCACACCGGATTACCTTGCTCCAGCGGTTGTCACTGGGGAAATTCTACGTCAAGGCACCAGTAACCACTACAATACCTCATTTCCTGTCTTCAAACAGCATGGTAATACTGGTGGCCTATCCACGGTTCGACTGTCGTGTAGATCTCCTCCAATTAAAATGACGACAGAACTTGCAATAGCCAGTGGGCTAATCCTACAGTACAGACCAGATATTCTGGAATATGCATGGCAGTCTCAGCAATTTGAAGCAGAAACAATACCACACACTCTCAAACTGTATCATCTCAATCGTCCCACAGACCCTGTGATATCAAAACATGCACAGACTGCATCTTTTATGGACTACCATGACGCCTATGCTCTCGGGCAAATGTTCAAATGCAGCACTGAAGATCAACAAAAATCTTCCATTACCAACTTCCTTGTCATCATCCACGATAACTCCATTTATGGACATACTCCATTCCATGTTCCTGTAGGCGTGACCACCCCACGACGCCCACAACGCCCGATGGGATGGGTGGCATATGCTACAATACAGGCACTACTGCACAACCGCATCTTGCACCAATGCTTCCTTCACAAACTCGCTGCTGCACCACATGTTCGCCACCTCAAACACCTTGCAGATACCTGCAATAAATTGACATCCCACAACAACACCTTACCACCTGCTGCTATGATAGAAGTAACAACACAGCTACAAGCACTCACTGGTGACCGTTATTCCGAATTTGAAATTGCTGCTGTACTCGCTGCCAGTTGCAACAATGTCCGTGTCGATAGTAACGACGGCTTGTGGCTCTTTCCTAATTGTGATGATCCGGTCACCAAAGTCTTCATTGTCACCAGATCTCCACAAGCTGTACTGCCTGCTTTGCCCTTACATTCTGCAGATGCACAATGGATTTTACTATTTGCCTTGTCCATTGAAGGCCAAGAGCAGTATGATATCAAGGTTACATATCGCTGGTCACCAGATTTTGATTGGCAACATACCGGTACAACTTCAGACCTTCAACATGCGCAGCACATGCCTTTTGCTGTGTATGTGAAACAGACAATACTCACAGAAGCACGCACTGCAGTGTTAAAACGATGTGGTGGCCAAACACGCGTTTCGTGTTTACATCATCAGCAATACCTAATTCGCGAACAACTCGGGTGTCCTATAATATGCTGTACTCCACACTGCTCCACAAGTGTGCGCTGGAGATGTCCAAATGGCTTACCATCTTCACAATGTCAACTAGGATTATGTTTCAAGCACTTTAAAATGACCACCACTGATCTCTCACATACCATGATTGCATGTTATGGTCCTGCCCATCACAACGTATTCGCACCATCAGTAGTTCCTCATACCCATGACATTGTCCCTGACAGTGACGAGATCATTGCTACACCAGTAGAATTTTTACATCCCAGTGAATATGAAGACGATCTTCAGAACAATCCCCTGCACAGATATGCTATTGGCGCCAATGACTTTCCAACTCATGGCAGCATTACCACCGCTTCAGTAATTGACTATGCCTTCCTTGCTGATGATTGCGCATTTACTACTTCTGGCCATTACTTGTTAAATAACCACCTGCAAGTGTTAAATCGCAAAACTCTCTCTCACACCCCTCCAGTGACGACACAAAAGGTACTGCAACAAATATGTTCCAGAACTCCACATTGGACTGTGCCCTTACTGTTTCCAGAGGCTCAACTATTTCCCCGAATTTTCTGGACTTGCCATGGCACATCTGTTGTCGGTGCCTTGCCTGCCGTTCTCTTTTCAGCCTTTGGAACCATTAAAAAACAATCTACTTTGGCATCTTTGAAAGACCATATGCATTTGCGCCTCCTGGATGGCAGCCTTCTGACATCCCACGACCACAGCTACTTACAGTTCCTTTTTGATGTGCTGCTAAATGATACTCTTAACTATAATTCTGCCACAATCGCCTGCCGCAAAGGCTTGGAACACCTCACCACCTCACATTGCCATCAAAACATCAGTGGTAAGGAAACTATTTTGCAGTTGGATGAACTGGATGCCAGAAGACAAGTCAAGCAGCTCACTGGAATATTACGCTCAGAAGGTGCCTGACACTATTTCGTTACCTTCACCTGCAATGACAGTGGTACAGCCGGAGTGTGGCCAATCAAAGCAGCAATTGCGCGCAGCAGTCCCCATGAATTACATTTACATGCACTGTTGCAGAACTATTCCGTCATCATGTGTCGTGCATGGGAGAGGTCCAGCCGCTACATTTGGAACTACATCCAATACAGCCCTGAACGCCCATTAGGTCATGTGAAATGTGCTTGGATGCGCTACGAATTCCAAAGCAGTGGTGCCCTTGGAAATCGCCCACATGTCCATGGTGGCATAACCCTTCATGAAGAACCGGAACCACAGTCGTTGCAACGCATTTCCTGCTGCATGAAAGACATGTTTACTGTTTCCAAAGGGACTGATGAACAGACATTACTCAATAAGGGCATTATCACCACCCACAGAGATTTCTGCAACCTTTGGCTGCAAGCTTCCCTCCTGCAAAACCACAGTTGCCATAATGCCAAGCACAGATGCCAGAAGAAAAGGGCTGCTGATGATTCCTTTATTTGCAGAGTTCAGCGACATCCACCATCCATATCTTATCTGTTTGTTGAAAAGGAACAATTGTATGATGAGGCAACACTTGGACGTCTCCAATATTTAGATTTAGGCACACTCCATCCAACTACTGGTGAATGGCAGTGTCCCATGCAATTTCGCGCTGGCAAATGGCAGTATCCTGCGCAGCCTCAGGAGCACTTTGTGCCTACAGTTCCTCCTCTTTTTTTGGCCACACAGTCCTGCACTAATGTGCAATATTGCGACAGAAAATTTCAGGTCTCCTACTTGGCCAAATATGCAGCAGGCCTAGATGAAAAACCTAATGTTACCATGAAGTCTGATGCTAACAACACCATCACAACAGAAACGCACAGTCTCATCCATGAGAAGATCACTGGCCAGCGCTTCCAGCGCCAAAAGAAGGATGGCCCTGTGCTTGCCAGGGAGATTGCGTTGACTGAGATGATATGGTTCAGTTTGCGCTTGCCATACGTGTCCTGTGAACGTGACATCACCCATGTCTCTACAATGCCTCCTGAGTACCGTACAGCTGTTGTTAAAGCCAGACCGAACCGCAATCGAATTGAAGGTGGCAATGGTGATTTAAAGCCAGTTACTGCACGACGCGCATTACCTGCATGGCGCCAGTTTACACCGACACAGGTTTTACCCATACAACAGTTTGCCCAAGGTTCGTACTATTTAGATCCTACAACTGGTTTCTCCGTCAGACCACCAGAGCTCATCCTGTTTAATGGCCTTGAAATGTACGCCAAGTGGTTTACCTTCCAGTCATCACGCACTGATGTTTACTCGGTAGACATGGATCTCCAGTCTTGTTCTTGGATGGACGGTGCTATGCGAGAAGTTAAAATACGCCATGCACACGTACTCGATGTGGCGGCATACATCCAACAACAACTGCACAACGACGACGTTGAGGTATCAGCTCCTGCCCTGGCACTGCACACTGCTATTACTTTGCCTTTACGTGACGAATACCACCAACAGCACCACACTCTGCAGTTCTCACAGCTGTACCGACGTTTTGTTGACATCTCTAAACACCGCCGCAACATAGTTGTCTACACACAGGTGACTCCAAAACAGTTCTCACGGTTTCTCATCCATCTCCTTTTAACAATGGGAAGATTTGTCACTGAAATCGACCTTTACTCGACTAACAGTCTATTGCAATCTTTCCGCACTGCAGAAATTATTTCAGTCGATCCACCAACTGAAGCAAATGTGAAACATATAGCTCGATGGTACTTACTGGACCAAATGCAGTGGCTGTCTATTGGTACACGGCAGTTTGCAAATTTACTACAAGCCTTAATCGATGGCTTGCACAGGTTTCTACTCCTGGGTACGGTTGCCTACGACTCGATACCATTGGTGTTTGAAAGGGACATGGCTCAGCAAGCCACAGATGAGGTCCTTCAACTCGAGGCCTCCAGGCGCAGTACTGCTGTTGAAGCGCTCCAGCTTGAAAATATTTATAACTTCCCGGATGAAGAACTACTTCGGGCTGGTCGTCCGTTTCCATACCAGCTGCTAATACAACAAGCACCACATCAGACTGCCGAATCCTACAGACAACAGTGTGCTGCCCTACTGCAGTGTCAACGCACCATCGACACCATTTCAGAACCTCGCACAACATTTGCTCATTCCCCTCTTCTTGTCGGCCCTCCAGGGTCGGGTAAAACACACATACTGCTAGCTGTACAAGTTTATGCCATGTCCAGAGGCCTTTCAACACAACTGATTGCTGTGACATCTGAGCGTGCACGACGATTAGGCGGTGAACATATCCATTTGTTTTTTAGCTTACCAGTGCGTCATGACGCTCAGCATACCATCTCGGCCTTGGCGGAAATGACACTGTTCAAATTGATGCACCAACCAATTCGATTAGCTACCCTTCGACGCCTAAGTGTTCTCTTCATAGAGGAAATTGGTCTACTGTCAGCACAAATTTTTGCAGTGTTGGACATTGTTTTGCGCCACATACGTGACAACCCTGTACCAATGGGAGGCATTGTTATGGTCGCTTGTGGTGATCCACGACAACTGTCGCCAGTTCAAGGCACACCGATTTGGGCTAGTTTTCATTTAATAGCTACGTTCACTGTCATTCCTCTCACACATTACGTCCGTGCTGCGCAAGACAGAGATTTACAACTGGTTTTAGACATTCTGCGCAAACCTATAGCCACAACTGTGGATATAGACCAATTTGTATTCATCATGCACAACAGGTGTATTCCACGCAATTGTGTCAACTCCTGGAATGATGTTCCGCCACATGTCCTGCGAATTGTTGGAACTAAAGCCGCAAGTCAGAAGATCACAAATGAATTCTTGGCAACAAAGATTGATGATGACAACACCCCCTGCACCCATGTACAGGCCGTCGACCAGGTTGAAACCGTCGCTGGCCAATACGTGCCTGCTTCTCAACATATACAGACCAAGCTAGGTTACCTGTGCCGTGAACCAAGAACGTTAGTTCTCTTCATTGGAGCTGTTATGAGGCTAACATATAACAACACTCACTGTACACCAACATGTCCTACATTCTCTCAGGGACAATTGTGTGTCATTCAAGCGATTCCAGAGAACATTGCTTCTGCAAATGATGCTACCCTCTCCGTCACATTGATACCTCCAGGAAATCGCCAGTTTCATGTCTATAACTTGCCACAAGACTGGGCAACTATTACACTGAAGCGCCGTTGGACACCATCAGTCACTGTACACTCTGCTGGCCACACATTCGTCAAAGCCTTTCGTTTCCAGTTTCCACTTACCTACTTTGTCAGCTCTACTGTGCACAAAGCCATCGGAGAAACATGTGCACACATTGCAACACAGTTGAGTATATCAGCCAAGGAATACAGACTGCGGGAACGAGAACAACTTCTGGTATTACTTAGTCGTGTGCAAACCCTTGATGCTATCACATTTGTGACCAATGACCACGAAGACACTATTGAGGCAATGGTCAGTATGCTTCATCAGCGTTCCGAATGGGCAGCACATATAGATAACGTCCTGACTGCAATACAACTACTGCACCCAGCACCTCGGATTGTGCACCATATTCACAATCCACTACCGCCATGTCATCGTCCTATACCTGACATAAACATGGGCTTCGTGTACCTTATAATCAGCACGCAAGATCCACGACATGCCTATGTGGGTGAGACAGCCAGCATTCGAAGACGCCTACAGGAACACAACAATGGTCATGGAGCACTGATGACGAATGATCCGTACTTACGGCCATGGGCCCTTCTTGCACTTATTTCGGGGTTTCCATTCTCTGGTGAGCACCGAGATAATAGACAGGCCCGCAAAACCTTTGAAGCACAGTGGCACCAGTTAAATGCCCAACAACATGGGCAGTGCAATGTACACAGCGTTGTGCATAATGGCCGTCAAATATTTGCCGAGGCATCAGCACAAAACTGCTTCCTTATTTGGGAACAGTACGGTTCAGTGACTATTAAAGAACACATTTAAATTCAGTTGTACACTGTCTGTACTATGCCGTTCATCCCCATGTCTGCCATATGTACTTTCACAACACTTTTATGTATATATTTGCTAAAACATGCGGAGTTATATTTCACCAATCCGCATCAACTCCATCTGCTATCTTGCATACTCCCATGTGGTTCAAATAAAATTACGTTCCATTTACGACCACTGTCTAATAATAACATTCATCTTATGTTATGTACCTGATCTGGGTCAAAACTTCGACACATAACTCTTACAAAGTTCATCCAATGGCCAATTCCCCACTGTGAACATACTGTTTTTAATCGTATTTAATCCATAACCCGAAAATTACTGTCAAATTCTTCATTTGCATTTTGGCTGCTTTATATTTTTAATGCTTTGTTACTGTCTGTTGTACTTTTATACTATTGCCTGTATATCATACTCATATACCGCAATAAAAATTGTTTATGTTCATCTGGCTTCTTTTTCCCCCGCTCACTACTGAGCCCGTTTACACTATACCTTATAACTTCATACCGCCCTGTTTTCTCCAAACCATCCCCATTACCCCCTTCTTTATGCACGTGTTCCTATATTTACGCAGCGCAGTGTCCTCTCTGTGCTGTCCAGTATGCAAAAGTCATCATTTTCTACCTCATTCTCACCGTGTCTTACAAAGCGACTATTTCGGCAAGCCCCAGGCCTAATTTGTTACCCTTGTAAAATGATGCGATTATTATTATTATTATTACGCGGTCGCGTACCAAATGAGTTATAATTGACTTGTCATCCATGTGGTCGACGGTTTGCGGGATCTGTGGCATAATTGTATGCCTAGTGTCTAGTCTATCCAGTCAATCTGGACAGCTTTATCTTGCATCGCAAGTACCCCGCAAATTTAACTCAATCACAGTGTCGACTTGCACCAACATGAGGTTTGCCGAAAATTGATCCCATTACATCTGCAGCATGCCATACACCACCCACCCTTCATTCCCGGTACCGCACAACGCAATTTCCTTCCGGTAGCTCTTTGCATAAAATTAACAACTCCCATTGTCTACGTGACATAACATCTATTCCTCATCGCAATGCATTTATTGGGTTAGGGTGCAGTCATGCGCGTCACCCCCCCCCCCTATTTTCTAGATGTGGTGGGGGCGACATATACTTCATCTCCCCTTTTACTTATTTTAACAGATATTATGATTATTTAACATTCTATCTGTATACAACTTGTACTTATCCCAATATGTTAACCAGCACCAAGAATATTTCCATTTTGTGACAATTTCTGAAGAACCCATACAACTGACCCCCTCCCTTTGCAAATACAGTCACCTCCACAATAATAAACTTTAAAACGCCCCTGACTATCACAGGCATTACTACTGTTGTCCAAAATTTTTATATTAACATATCAAGGGTATAGAACATCATTGTGATAAATCAAAAATAACAACAAAAATTATTGTATTAAAATGAAGCGCTTGTAATGCATTTTCTAGTGGTATATAAATCAATACCATCGCTCATTTCAAAATGTCTGAAAATATCGATATAATAAATAAATAAATGAAATTTGGGTAGTGAATCAAAAATTTAAATTGCAATTTTCTCAAAATCAGGCATTTTGACTTATCACCAGTGTGTTCTAAACCCTCGATATGTAACAGTCATTAAAAAAACGTCTGAATACGGCACCACCTGACTTCAACATGATACACGTTGTACAGGCCTATTCATTGCACTTTCATGGCATGTCAAAGGTTATTCGGGGATAGATGATAAAAACACCAATGAAAGCGTCTATAAATCAAAACGCGGTTGATTCAACAACACGACTTCATTACTTATTGAATACGTCCTTAACCCCGTATAACCTTTCACACGTCCAACCACAATATCGTGCAATAGGTGTATTAATTTGATTTTTAGGTTTAACGCCGCAAACAATGCCAAACTAGTGTTCTCACTGCTCATGCCTGACACATACTGTCAACATTGTATATTTTTCCGTTTCCGCCCTTCACCCCACAATATATATTCCACGGCTACGTTGCGACGGTACCAGCACACCCAGTTGTTGACACCCATTAAATCACTCCTGTCTAACAAATCATAAAGCTGTGGTGTTACGGTAGCGGCATAGTATTTCACCGTAACACCACAGCTACTCTAACCATTCATAATACATCTAACTATCACTCCCTACACATTTCCCCTCGACCTACTTTCCCAAACGTCAACAACACATCTCATACATCCAGTTCACTGATTAACCCTTGTACCACGTCTACTGGATTTCTAATGTAATTAACGAGAACTCACAGAACTATCTATTTACATAATAACAACGTTTCAGTAATTGTCAGCATAATGTTTAGGTGGTAACACCAAAACTATATCTTTATCTGGAAGATTGATTCCAAATAACAAGAACATTTGGCATTGCATCTTTTAGGCTATCATTATCGATTGCCATTAAGCTGAGTTAACACAAACAACCATGTTTTGAACGTGCCGACAATTTCATTTTATAAAGTAGTTTATAGAACGATTTCTCAAATTCTAAAGACGTCATTAATTCTAAAGTATATATTCACAACAAGATAATCTTTTGGTTGCATACAGTTCCTCGCGATTTTCAAACCTGTTTATACCGTATTATGCATAATGTTAAACTGTTAAAGATCCTCTAGCAGTTAGTTGTAAATCGAAATATGAGCAGATATCGTTGCACCTCTGTCCAGCAAACATTTGAAATACGTATGTTTTATTTATCTTGGGTGCTGAAATGCAAGACGTTTAAGCCGATTTCATATATTATTATTCATTGTCTAATATTCTTGTAAAATACCAGTACTATACTGTGTACAATGAATTAAAGGACAATATTGGTATCAGTCATTTCACATATGTGATAGAACTGGTTAAATACATTCCAAATATAATTTTAACACGGAGATCATTGCTAAGATAGATTAGTAATGCAGGTCTCATGAATCGGAAGTGACGAACGTCAAATGGAAACACGAGTTATCATTCTATATAACTGACTGAAGTGACGCGTGATAACACGTAGACGTCAAAATTTATGCTCACTACATGTATATGTAAGAGGATATCTGACAATTCAATAAAGTAATTGAATGTCATCAGATAAGAGAAAATTTTAGCAACTATCTATGCCTTTAAATACTTTAGTACATTTGCGACGTAATATCAAATTGTTTTTTTCTTCTCGATAGGCATTGTTAGTTTCCAGATAAACAATTTCTTTAATTGGGCGAACCCAGTTATATAGTAAACAATCATAATAACAGTGGTGAAAACACAACTTTCATATTCAACAAAGGTAAACACCAAGAACATTCTGAGTATATCTATGCATCGGACGGGTCTCCATTCATTCTTTTGTGTCGGTCAACATGGAAAAGGCCGTTTCAAGACGATTTCGTTCCGTTATCTGTAACGGTATAATAACTACTTCTTTCATCTCGTGTAAGTGGGAAGCAAAAATAGCCATGTTGACTTAAATCAGTCACGAAAATCGTTCTTTTAATTCAACCATATCTTGATGGAATCACGCCACATTTAATTATACAGCCGAGCTTCTACTTGAGACATTGATATTACGTGTTACTGACATGTGAAAGCGGAATGTAGACATTTATTTTATTTGATGTGTTAACGCTATTCATAGTTTTTGTTATAACATTAGAATCTGGTTATGAATTAGAAACTGGTTATGAATTAATACACATTATTATATAATATAATACGCATGTACGAAATTTATACCCGTATGTCTATTATTTACGATTTTTTTTAAATCACAGCTGTACATATTTTATTTATCTTTTAACGATGGATCGCAAACCTAGTCATTGAAATAAAGTATGGATTGGTGGCAGTTCGAAAATGTGTGTTCATCGTAATACGTATTTCTAACTTTGCGTTAAAATCGCAACATATTTTAAAATAACTGTAAGATTTTTTAAAATTGAAACAATGGAATTAGCCCATATCAACCAATACTAACTATGGGATAAGGCAATGATGAATCCATAATAGCTATAACAAATGTTAACAAATGTAACTTTTGTTATATCTTAAATGTTATGACATAAGGTAAGCACCTGTGCACCTGCTTTAGGCGTTACCTTATCCAGATCAATGGCAAGCTGAGATTAAACAGATTTTTTCACTTTCCGTGTGTCTGTTTGTTTTCATTAACATATTTTTAAAATGAATTATGAAATAAGTAACATAATTTAGAAGAACACCTATCGAATGTTCAATACATATCAAGCTGCGAGCTATAATACGTTTACACATAATATGTACTAAATGAGTCAACGAGTCTATTACACTAGACAGACATTAGGACCAATGTACTTTCAGTTCACAATGTTTTCATATAAAAAATGGACTCTTACATATTCTACTAAGAAACCAAAAGATACGAATTTTAACAAAAAACAAAAAACATTACTCACTATTGAGTATGAGACAGCAATATTTTTGCCTAAAGGGACCTGGACGGGAAGAATGTTGGCGGGTTTTAAAGCCGGTTTCCCAATTATAAGGTGTGGTGCTTTTGCGGATCATACATAATCTGTTGCTTAGTCGTTCGCCTTCGGGTGGGACAAAAACCGAGGTTTACTGGTGGAAGAATTATTGACTGATGAAATTCGATGAAGAGTATATACGGAAACACCTATATCAGTGCAAAATTATCCCCCCAGGCATTGCATACTAGACCATAAAAACAAAAATATTTCTATGTTAGTCTCAACATGACTGCTGTATTGTGTTAATTAGATTCTAAGCTCCTCCCATTTCCTTTCTTTTCCCACAAGTATATTTGGAAACTCACGTGAGAGCTGTAATGAAAATGAAACTGCTCAAGTAATTGATTGGTTTATGATAAGTCTTGATTTCGATTGAGGTATTAATAATTGACTCTATGTGAGTGTGTTAAGTTCACAATCTTGTCAATAATTTATAATATTAGTATAGACGGTGTCAAGACGGCCTCCCATCGCCAGTTCTTCTATAGAACTTCTTGAAGTTTCAACAAGATGGCAGTATAACACCTATCATATAACACTAAATAATAAAAACATTGAATTGTATTCAATTTCCCTTAAAACGCTTTATACACAATCATATGCCGTATAAAATAATTCTTGGTATATAAAATTTAAAGATTCGGTGAAAACGCACGGGTAGGTTGTAAATGGCGAACTTTACATGGGACCATGTTCAGATCTAGTCTGTACTGTCACTATAATCAATCCGTTTAACCAATTCCAAACGGCCATTTACGTTCGTATTCAGAACTTCAAATGATTAATTAACGGTGGAATTTACCCAACAGTTCTGATTGGCATATAGGTAAGCCAAGCTTAAGCAATCCAACTGAAAGTACATGTCCGCAATAACAATCCTTCGTTTGCTGATTTATTGTAATCCTTGATAGATAACTACCCTAGATCCATTTCGCTGTCGATGTTTAGAACCTTACAACGCACAACAATATGCATACTTCCATACAAAGGACATAAGATCTATCTTGGTCGTATTTTTTTTCTGGAATAATATGCAAGCATCTTCACAGACTTCGATCCTGCATGGCAATTATAGTTAGCAGAAGCTTAAAGTTTATGTGATCGATGGGACATGTACATGAAAAGGATCTAGTGAGACTTTCATTTTTCTTATTTCAATGTTTAATTAATAATGATCAATAATATAGACACCGTGTGTAAACGGAAGAATATTTCATGTGTCTATAATATTCTGCTGATTGAAAAACTGTGTTCTTCACATCAAGATATCGATATACGTTATAATTCAAACTTGTATAAATCATAAAACATCCTTACTTAATCTCGATATTAAAATAAAGAATGGTGCATGCCAATTTTCTGATCGTTAATGTTTTTAACTCTCTGGATAGAAATTACATCTTTGCTAATCCGAAGAATGGTGTAATTTTGAATTTATTCTATATAACATAACATTGATTTTACTCAAAATAATGACATGACACGTACAACTTTGTTTGTTTCGTAATATACCTCGGCGTTTACAGGTCAAACCAGTTGGAGTTAACATCACTGTACCCAAATAAATGTGTACCGACAAAGCAAAGGACGCTCATTAAGGGCAGACAAGCAGTATATGCTTCGATGCATATCGTAATGAAGAAGTGACCACAACATATTTTACAAAATTCCGTCTGTTAGTCTCAAAATAACGAGATATTAAACTCAATACCTCTCCTTTTCTATCCCCCAAATGACCCTGGCGAGGTCTGAGAAGAGTCTTCGGGGTGTTTTAAGCACGGACGCTCTGATGTGGCGAAAACCACAGACCCGCTAGTGTAAATATTGTCGTGTAGGCCTACGTACGTGACGAAAGGCAGCGATCTACCAGTGTACAGATTGGCGTGTACGTAAGCGAACGGATTATAATTGAAATTCGAAGGATAGTTGCGAAGGCGTACCTCGCATAGCACACCTAACTATAAAAATAACATCACTATGTTAGTCTCAAAATCTCAATCCGTCAATTAAAGTAAATTAACTATAGAAGTAATAAGAATGCTAACATATGAGTGTCAATGTTTATAATAGATCCATCTGGTCGAGGTTGTCCATCTTGACCTTCAACTGTTCACTCTTAAGACCTCGATTTTATTGTCACGACAGTGCTAATTGGTATCGGGTTCAGGTTAAGAATCTCACACAATTACCAGGAAGCTTAGATTCCAATTAAAATATCAAGAACGACATTGTCACATTGTCACGTAGTTGTTATTAACCTTTTCCAATTGATGTTAATTCCGTGTACATAGGGTTAATAACAAAGATTATTATCTTGTCTAGCGACAACTACCAATTGGGGCAGTTTACTGGGACGTTAAACCCTATTTTTATCATTAGCGACTACAGACAATACGAAAATATGCAAATTTTTAAATAGACAAATACAAGCTAAAGCGTACTATATGTCTTGTCTTTAAATTGAAATGCAGTTGCCCTGCATAGTTTACTAGTTGTGTAAGGTCAGTCATGAAGTCGAGGTAGAAATTTAAAGTATTATCTAAAACGTTTCACGCCAGTGAAAATGATAAAGAATGTTGAGATGATTTGATTGGATCGATTTCAATATATTATATTTCTATAGATTTAAGCTGGATTTATTTTATCTATGTACTTATAAAGGGAGTGGGGGACTTTAATATGATATTTTAATATAATTTATCATCCACACTCCATGCTAAGTCTGGTGGCTATTGAAACAGATGTGATAATTAAATCTCGAGGATAGACAGTCTCACAGAAAATGGTATTATAACAAACAACATTTTTACATTTGAACAGTCAGCAAAAAGTATGGCGTCTCATCTGTGATATCATTATGCTATACTATACATTTTGCGTTTTCCTGTCAATTAATTGGGTTTATCTTCATCGAACTGGTCAGCTTCTATGCACTAATTGCAATAATCAGCTTTTCTCTATCTACTAAATCAACTAATCAGTGAAATGAGCCGTGATTGATGATAAGGTACGTTGACGTACGTGAGAAGCGTTTTATATATAATCAGCTCAGATTTATATATATATAAGCGTTTTATATATAATCAGCTCAGATTTACGTTTTGATTAATAGTACATAAATACGTGTTTGTTTTCCAGTGTTTCGAACAGGCTTATTTACAGACTTTAGTCAGAGTAATGTATGAAGTGCATACCTCTTAACATCGTGAACTTAATTTATCTGGTGAAGCACGTTTGAAATGATGCAAAAATTGCGAACATCATTTTCCTGATAAAGCTCCCTAAAAAAACAGCCCTAGACTTTGGAAATCAAGCGTTTATTTATTCGTATAGTAAGCATAAGAAAACATTGTCAACGCTCATCTTTAAAATTAATACAGGTTAAAGGGAAAGTAGTATTTCACGACCTGCCATTTACTTATAATATGTGACTTTTAATAACAGGAATGTATATTTCGCAGTTGTTAATTGTAAACGACACGCGCCTTATACATTATCTGGCATATTGACAGTTTATCTTCAAATAATCAGTGAATTTAATTCCATGCAAGTAACCATTCGAACAATTTTGTAATCGCCTGCCAGATCAAAATAACCCGCTCTCCATCGTACCTTCTTGGTATGCTATGTCGTCTTCGTGGCCTTGATTTCGGCACGACATTTTGAAACCTTGAAGGCTCTCGTGATAAGAATTTCGCGTGTGTACTTCCTCCGATAAGGATGTGTTCAACGGTAATATTAATTTGTTCAAAGATGCAATATGCAAGGATTGGATAAAGAAGCTGGTTATTCGTGCTATGATAGTTCAAAAATAGACAAATTAAAGGAGCTAAATCACTAACATTTGGAGCCTAGAAATGACGAAATTGGGTCGCAACGCATATAATACTGTAATGTTTATGTATATAAACTGATTTACATTCAATGGTTTCCGCTTTACTCCGATTTTAAATCAGTTATGTTCGACGTTATAAACCACGCAGTCTTAATATAGTGCACATTTTTAGCGTCTGGTTATTCAAGTCTACATGTGCCGTCTGGTTTGGTGTCATTCGGCAAACCAAGACAGATTCCGGTACCCTACGTAACCCTAAATTTAGACTCGGCTGTATGACAGTAATTGATATGTACCTACGACCATACATTTGCGATGCGGCCAGTCGACTACCCATTTACTTTAAAAGGAAAACGTGCCGCTTTTACAAAAAAGTCCCAAAACGGCGTCTTTTCTAGATATAATCTCTATGGGGGCAGCCATATTTTAGTTTGTTGATATAGTCTCCATGGGGGCAGCATTTTTTATCAGGGTCCTTTAAAATAGTTTCAAAATGGCGGAATTCGTCATACAACCGAGTCTAGATGTAGGGTACCGGAATCTGTCGATATTTGCTGAGTGGTTTGGTGAAATATGTCTTGCCTCGTCCCTTAAGCCTCTTATTACAACTGGGGCTGAAGCGCATTATGGTACACGATTCGTGTACCAATGTTAAAAAAAATATTTTATCTCAAATATCGGATATCAGAAGCTCATCTTCGGTAAGTTTACATTATCAATGTTGATTTAAATTGACCAATAATTCTTGTTTTCGATGTCGACGGTTTTGAAGGATTTTGTGTTACAGACTTAGGTCCTTTAAATACATGTATATTGGAAAGCCAAAGCCCAGGAAGTTGATTACGGCAACACATGACATAATATTAAAAGAACACAAGTTAATAATTACAGGCCCGGGACTGACCTGATATTTGATGTTTATTTCAATGTCTATGTAGTCGTTTTCTCAACAAGTTTGTCTTGTTGGTTTTGTTTTGAGTCTAGTGCGGTCCTCCTCCACTTACTAGAGGGGTCTCTCGTCTTTATCGGATAAGATAAAGCTAGTTACTATACAATGTCGCTCGCCAACAAACGTTTATGGAATTTTTTTTTTTTTATCCGATTCCTATTTGTCTGTTCAGTTCAATGATTTTTTCTATACAAATATTTCGTTTTTTATACATATTAATATTCGCTGGTAATATAATTGATATTAACTTTGAATGACCATTTGTACCGAAATGACAGGAAAAAGTAGCTTTAAATTGGAAACTGGATTGTATCTCGTGTTTATGCACGCTTCGCTGCTATTCTATTTAAATGCGAATAATTCAGGACAAATTCTTATGATGACCGGAACTCTTTTCTGAATGATTGTTACAATGAATCAAAGTAGTTCGGGTTAATGAATGGAAAGCTTCCTTTCATTAACAACATTGTGAAGTCTTGGTTTGTCAACATAATTTATAACATTATAACTAGTTCTTGAAATGACCGGAAATATGATGTGTATTTATTAATTTCGTACATTTGTATATTCTTGCTCAAAGTGAAGTTATAATAATATTATGATTGTCTCACAGTTCTTATTGATACACACCACCTGTGATGGTCTGGTGCTCTACAATAAATTATATATTTTATTTCTTAATTTGATGTTCTAAACTTCTCTTTCTTATGCGACATTGGTAAGAATAAAATATAATGGGTGTTATAGTTATAAACTGGGCAATTGGCTTAGATGGACAATATGATGATTTGATGTCTTACAATGATCTTTAAATTTTCCCAAATTGCACCATTAGGTTTTTGGCAAATTGATTGTTTTATTATCGTAGTTTTATGGCGACCACATAGATCATTTATTAAAGGGCAGTATCGGCTCGATAATACCCCAATGCTTCATATTAATTTATATAGTTTGCATTGTGTTACCAATAATAGTTTTTCACAAATGTATCAAATAACTTCATTGCATGGTGCGGTTAGACATCGATCATCTGTATCTTTAAGCTTGGCCGTATTAGTGTCACCACTGTTTCGTTCCGGTCTTCATAGGCTATCGCACTCACGGCATGGTTAATTAGTTAATTACCCTATGTAATTGGGTGCTAAACGAACCAAGGAAAACCACTGACACGGGGTTGCTCCCATTCCACTTTACGTGGTGTCGCTAAAATCGATTTTTAATATTATCAAGAATTAAAGTAGCGTATCCGAGACAACGTTATGTAGGTCTTCAACATTTTAATGATTGTTTAAAAGAATACGTAACAGATAGTATGTAATTATAGCAATTAGTGTACAATGGGTGTAACAGGGGGAAAATATGTTAGAAATAATTAGCTGTGTAGGCTATTGGTGTTGACACTGTATCGCTCACATAAAACAAAGAGATGCAAACATCGTCCCACATGGTCATCTCATTCACGTACCAGTATATTTCTGTTATTTTAACACATGGTACAATTTTATGGATACACAATTACTGAGTTTGATACTAAGCGACGTTTCAACGAGGATACTCTGTTAATTTAATTATTTACAATGAATGATCAACTTATACAAACCTATTTATTCCCCAATACCAATTTTTACAATTGTCCAACTACTTCAAGACCTTAAGATGGAAGACTACACATGCTATAAAATTAACTCTTGTGATAATTAATGGGTAAATAATAACCAGAACAGAATGTTAACCGGTTTATCAACGATTTATTGCATTTTAATTGGTTTTTACCTCCTACGCAGATAAATCCTTCATTGGTATTATTGATTTTTTTTTTTAAAAAAGGCATTGAATTGTTTTATTGGGTTGTGAATTGTGAATATATATTTTAGGTGGTAAAATATACCAATATAAAGTTACTTCCGTAATTAGGAAATAGCGGTTACAGAGCAGTCATAGCAATTATCTCTATGATGTTAATCTTTTATTTAGAATCTAATTATGCCAATTCTACTTCATGCAAAATAAATTGATGGGTCATATTACTGTCAATTTGTCCGTGTTCAAGAAAGTACAATTATGTTTTCGAATATCGATTCCCAAGAATGTGTAACACAACATCACTCCTCAAATAAAAAAAACAAGACTTGCGCTCCAGACTCTGTCTTGTTCCTACTTGTTTAATCAAATATATATCTTCAAAGAAAATTCCAGATTCATTAAATATTAAAACCCTCCCTTTGATGTACAAACAGAGAATTACAGATATTAATTTTTTATTTGTAAAAAAAAATGTCAGATGCTTGTTACCATAGCAAGCGACGACACAAAAACAGATAATAATAGATACTAATTTTTATATTAAAAAAAAAGTCAGATTCTTGTCACCAAAGCATAGACGACACAATTAATATTTACATACGCGCACACAAACACACCGGGTCACAAAAAGTTTGTTAACCCTGGGAATACTTATTTTCATACCTTATTGTTCCCAGGGGGGTTGGGACGGACTAGTGGTCTAGAGGGCCGCGCTTCGAGCTCTAGCTGGCCGGCCACCTCTAGCTAGCGGCTGTGGTTTCGAGCCCTGGTGTGAGCGTATGTGGCATATAAATAGGGGCGCCTTCTCAACCACGTGGGTTTTCTCCGGGCACTCCGGTTTTATCCCACTGCCAAAGACCCCTACTCGCAAGCGAATTGTTGAAATGAAATTAAAGCATATTATGTTAGTCCCAAAATGACCTAGTTGTGCTGAGTAGACGTTAAACCCAATTTCTCTCTCTCTCTCTTTATTGTTCTCACCCGTTCAGACATTATACTATTTGAAGTGTCATATTAATTAAAATATAAATTTAACACACACAATCCTGTGTGTCCGGGCTGATTAAACATTATACCAATAGTCTTTTAGAAGACATGTTACACCGCCAAAGCGTATATCCGTTGAAATGGGGTGAGCGGGGCAGGGTTTCAACGTTTTTCTACTAAAATGTCAAGAAGCATAGAAGCATCATACAAAAGCGCCATTTATGGTTGGCATTAGGCTCGTCTTAACTTTTGATAATTTGACATCGGTTCAGAACGCATATAATTTCTTTTCTTTAGGGTTATGAACATAATCGTATTCTGATACAAAGAAATATGTTTATTTCCAATATTGTCACTAACAGTGACCAACACCACCATTCGAAATGATTTCCGTATACATAAAAATAACCGTTAATACTCGGTGTGGTATAAATGGTGTTATGTTGCCTGGTAGGTATTAAATAAATCAAGTATATGTTTTCAGGTAAAAAGTAAGAACATATGTTAATCTAAACGAATCCTAGAGATATTTACATTATACCTACTTTGTTTTTACCTGTACGATCAGATTTTACAACTTCCATAGATAATGTGTTTTCTTTACTTTTCTATTATCTTAATCTCACCTTTTACCTGCCACCATATCTTATATTTACCTATATCGTATATCGCTCTTTACCATAACGTATATATCTATTACCACAGTTAAATACTGAACTGTTTTTATGCTAATTTTAAAGAGTGTGTGTGTTTTTGTTTTAAAAAAACCCCGATGTTATTTAAAGAGAAAGAATGAATTAGTTTGAACTGCCGTCTATTTCGAAATCATTCCAAAATTTGACCCCGTTTCGAATTCTTTTGGTTGTGTACTCCATTTCATTTTGGTATAAAGATACTTAAAGGATGCGGTCAGTACCACCAAAGCCCTGTATAGGGAAAGTTACGACAACTGATTTACAGGCGCCATTTTGGGTCCCAACTATGACGCTATGAATACTATGACGTCATGGCGTCATATAGCTTTACTATACAAATTTATTTCTAGTGGATTACATTCTTCACGACCAGGCTTTTCAGAGCAAAACAGTTATCTAACAAATTGATAATAATGTTTGCATGTGCAATTTATTTTAACTTTATTTTAGAGAAATATAAATCCCATGTCTGAGTTTTGTGAAGCGCCATTGAGCAGCCATCGGATGAGTTTTGTTGCGTTGTATCAATTAAAATTATGATTATTATTTAATATTCCATATTATGATTCAGAACTATTGATGTCCAAATTCCTAAACGGCTTTGAGTACCACAACTCTTTCTGTGTTTGATCGTTTCTAGATCCATCTACAAACCACTTCCCGGGAACAGGAATTTCCGTGAAAAGTTTTGATTATCGAGATACTTGACTGACTGTCTAATCTAGGCCACATGCATGTCCCTGAAGCAACGGCTGCGAGTTTTATAGCATCTACCGTTGCTTCAATACTGTGACGTTCCCGATAATATAACTGCATTGTCTGCAGACACGTCAACAGTAGCCTCCAATCAGTGGTTGTGACATCGCGACCTCCGCGGAAACCTTGACATTGGACGAACTTTGAACTTTGGAACTCGATTATCACAATCATGTATACATTTTAGCTTGAAAGCGCGAGACTTGGTATTCGCGACAATCAAGGAATCTGATTGGTCGTAGGCTGGGCCTATACCCAATCGAACTTAGTGCCGAAATATGAGTGTTACCGGAAGGGCTGAATAAGATGTAGCCATTAAGCTTCGTTAGATATCCAAAACGGACTTATTTAGATGCATGTTGATTACAATAGTATATATGAACGACCGAAAAACGGACAGAAAACAACATCTAAAAGAACATTTTTATAAATGTGTTGTTTTAATCTGTGAGTAGTTGACCCCCAATGGTTCTCGTGTCAATATACCCGAAGATCTAAGAGCTGAGAGAAAATATCCCGAGCTATATTTCACGTCCAATTAATTACTAATTAAAAGAAAGAGTAGTTTAAAATCGGTCAATCCCCAAAATATCGATGATGAATGGTAAATGTATAACTGTTTTAGCTATAGTCCTCTTCTTGTTCAGCTTCATTCACCGTTTATAACAACTCATCCATACTATACACTCACTCACTCTACATTCTCAATGACCCGAGAAGTGAAGAGATTTTGATTTATTTACCCGAATGTAGCTATGCACAACAAACGAGATGAGCCCCAGTAAATAATTTGTATTGATATTACAGCCCGTGAAGATAAATATACAAATATTAGACTTCCATATTTAACAGCCACTCTACCATTTACTACTAATATGCATCATCTATGACCCGAGATCCCCTGTCCAACCTGGGGGGGGGGGGTGGAATGGCCTAGTGGTCTAGAGTGCCTCGCTTCGGCCTCTACCTGGCCGGCCACCTATGGCTTGCGGATGTGTTTTCGAGCCCTCGTGTGAGCGTATGTGGCATGGAGATAGGGGCGCCTTCTCAACCTGTTTCCTCCGGGCACTCCGGTTTCCTCCCACTACTAAACACCCCTACGCGCAAGTGAATTATTAAATTAAAATTAAATCCATATGTCAGTCCCAAAATGACCTAGTTGTGTTGAGTGGACGTTAAATCCCATTTCTCTCCCCCATCCCCTGTCCAACCCCGTTGGTTCTCTCCAAGTCCTCCGGTGTTCCCCCACAGCTAAAGACCCCTACGCGCAAGCAAATTATGTAAATAAAATTGGTTTGTGTCGAGTGGACGTTAACCCCCTTTTCTCTCTCTCTTCAGATATTTAAATATTGTCATGTTAAAATATTTCTACCATAGGATTGATACTAATCCAAACGCAAGCACATTGTTTTTATCACATAACACGTGATATCACTTCTAATGAGTTAAACAATTGTTGTTGAACTGTTGTTATTAATAACTGAATAACGAAACGAATCAGCCAGGGAACTAAAACATACTAATCCAAATCGAAAGAGAGAGCGAGAGAGAGAGAGAGACAAACATAGAAATGGGGTTTAACGTCCACTCGACACAAACTAGATCCAAATCGAAAGGAAAACAAATTATATTTAACCATATAATCCCTAACACCGTTTCTCTTCCAGGAATGCATCATACCCTGGGGACAATTCTGTACATAATACATGAAGCGAGTGATTCATGAAGCAATTTGGGGTAATTAAAACGTCTCACCTGATATCTTGTACTTTTAATCTTTATGATGACTGATCGGATCTTTAGTAATAAATTGAATTATTAATGTCTGGTTTGTCTAGATATATATCAATAGATTTATATATTTCATACCTTTAATCAAGATATATCTACAGGTGCTGTGGCTTAAGACCTATATATGAAATCTGATCAGACATAATCTAACTCTGAAATTAGTTTGTACCAGTAGCTTTGAAGTCATTTGGTTTGTTTTCTTATATAATAAATTCATCAGGTAAAATTCCTTGAAATGTAAGTCGGCGTCTTTGATGTTTTTATGAACCCGCTGTACGTAAGACTTTATATTTACTTGACACAGTTTGGGTCTTAATCAATGTAGCATGTTTTCCCGACAAGATTATTCGGCTATAATTGTTAAAAGATGTCGGTAATAATAGAAGAAAACAAAGCTTGTTTTGACTATATCGTCTTAGCACCGGAATTACTTACGATACTAATATATGCTTGGAATGAAATAAAAGGAAAGAATGACGTAACATGTGTAAAACCTGTTACCTTTGAGAGTTAAAAATATAAATAAAGTCATCGTGATGAAAGACAAATTGTGTTTGGTTGGAACATAAAAATAGAAAATAGTATGTTTAATGTAACGAAAGGAAGGTACGCGATCTCTTTATTTAACTGAAAAAAACAATAGTTTAATGAAACAGGTTAATTCGGACTGGAAGACCTTTATAAACGTTTATAACGTATGAAACTTTCTGAAGCTCTTTGAAATTCAAACATTTAGTTTTCGTGAAGGGTTGACCATTAGACCGTCATTTCCGTAGGTACATGTTATTGAGGCCACTGCGATAAATAATTAGTCTCATGCAGTTAGAGAATCCGGTTCCTTTGCGATTATTTCCGATAAATGAATATTTTGATTTGAATTCTATACGCGGCTCTTCGTCTCTTTTAATACGTTACTTTGATAATTCGGGTTAATTTGCCCCGGTTTTGTCTGTAAGCGGCTTTTACGATCGGATCTAAACTCACTAAACCGAATTCTATTTGTGTATATGCAAACCTATTTATGCCTGTTTGTATATTGGCATTTTTCTTGTACATCTTTTCGAATTCAAGCTGTGTTTATGACATAGATTGCCATTTATGGCACATTGGTATCCAAAGGGCTAAATTACTGAAGAAACAAATTTTTTGATTTTTGTATCAAGTTGCCAATAATATAAAACTTTTTGACCTAAGACCCTTAGAAGGAGATGCGTCATAATTAAAAACAACAACCTGGGGCCTGTTTCACGAAATTTTAACTTAAGATAAAATCCAAATTTTAGTACATACTTAAATCTGATTGGCTAAGCGCTAAAATCAATCTAATACTATCCAATTGAATTACTAAAATCGGATTTTATCTTAGTTAAAATTTCGTGAAACAGGCCCCAGGGGACGTTAGCTATTTGATGCCACGTGTTGTGTTAAGAAGTTGATTTCCGTGACATGTGGTCTTGTAGTTATTAAAGGTGTTATTCACACTCTTATCGCTGGGTAAACATCCATGTGATGGACAGACATGAAGTTTATATATATATATATTAAATAAATATACAGTAACAATTAAAACAGACAATGAAATGGGGTTTAACGTTCTACTGTTCTGCTCCTAAACAGGGCTAATGACGACGGGCATACGCCATACAGTGTGCTATGAGGGAAATGTTTCCCGAGCAGCGGCGTTACGTCCTTATATCGAATTCCAACTGTCAATGGATCTTTTATGTGCACGCCAATGTGTACACGGATCCTCTGTTTTGTCCCACCCGAACGACTAGGCAGCAACCCTTGTCAGGCCTCCCTCCTGCGTCACTAATAAGGGGAAACCACACCGGAAAAACTGTATGAACTTTCTCGATTAATGCAGGAATCGAACACCCACTTAGCCACCGTGTTCCTCAATTAAAACAGTATATTTGGAATAATTTGTTTCTTTGTTTCCTCTACCAAATCCTGTCACAAATTGATCAAGTATACTACAGTATTATTACAGACTGAATCTTATGGCGTAAGCTCGCCATACTTTTGACTATATACATCAGTGTGTTAATTATATCATAACCCATGATTTAAAAGTTCGTTCAGTCAATTTAAAATTTATGTCCCACCCCTGCATCGTAGGAACACACCCTTACCAGGCCCTGGTCATGCAACTGAAATAAACAGGTTGGAATACCAAGGGTTTATGTAATTGTGTTAGAGATGATATAACAAGGGGTTTAACGTCCTACTGTTCTGTCCCGATTGGGCTAATGAAGATGGGCAAAGGATATTTCACGTGCACGCCAATGTTTACTCGGTACCTCGGTTTCCCGATATTAGAATACAACACTAGTCTATGTATATAAGTTTTCACACAAGTTTGTTTCCTCTGTGTTATAAAATGGCGCCATTCTCCCCGGGTCACCGCTGTTCCCGGTAGACAGTACCTCAACCAGTTGTTAAAAATAAAAGATATAACAATGCGTAGTTTTTTAAAAAAAATAAATATGAAAGAATGAATTAAATTGGCTTATGTCTTCTAGTACGAATCAAATGGAATGGTTATACGGAAATAAATCTAGCAGAGCTCATTATTTCGCGTCTAGGGAAACCTTAGGAAAAAAATATACGAAGCATTTCAATCGTGCTAAAGTAATGTGTCTGTTTTATGAACGTAAAAAAATGAGAGAAAAACTCGAGTAATTGGTGTAATATAAAAATGTCCTGTTAGCAGGTGGTGGTACAGGTATTGTCTTCATTCCATTAATTATTCCGGAGAAGTGGAACTCCCCAGTCAGTTATCTGAACACGACATGTCCTGTATCTCAAGTCTCTGTCTTCCTCCATTGCATCATTATGACTAATCACAACCTTTTTTGCGGAAGAACTTTAATTGACACCCGCCGGGATAAATCGACCACATTTTTTTTTCTTCAAGCATTCAGTTAGATTTGCAAACCATGGATGACAACGTATTGCCTGAGAATGCTTTTAAGAGACAGTCATCAATCGTGTCTGTAAACGGTGATGCAGATCAAACCGATAACTGGCGAATCTGAATTCATATTAAATACTACAACTATCATAAAACAATTGCCATAGTATAATAATAAACTAAATAGTAGATAGATAACCCCTAAAACCCCCTGTGTATCACTGAGACCGGAGTTTAGATGTCCTCGGATTACTAGCCTCCAGCTACATCGGACCTACTGTACGAGAGTTGTTGTCGTCTTCTTCGACTAAAAAAAATAAATTTTACTCTTTGTAAAATAATTTTACTTTTTGCATTTCCTCATTAAATGGCGTTTATACAAACTGTAAGGGTATTATAAAACTTGTCCAACAATTAAATTTGTGAAGCACATTGGGTCAGGGGCTGGGTTTTGGGTTCAATTCTGATGTTGGTTGGGAAAGTTCCTCATGATTTTTCAGCGCGACGTCCCCTTTTCTTTGGGTGTCGGGGTACAGGGGGGGGGGGGGGGGGGCAGAAGTCGCGTGTGTATACGTTGGCGTGTACGTAAAAGAACCCTTGGACATACACGCCAACGTGTACGCAAAAGAACCCAGTGGGGGTTGGGATGGCCTAATAATCTAGAGTGCCGCGCTTCGACATATAGCTGACCGGCCACTTTTGGCTGTGGTTTCGAGCCCTGGTGTGAGCGTATGAAGATAGGGGCGCCTTCTCAACCTCGTGGGTTTCCTCCGGGCACTCCGGTTTCCTCCCACTGCTAAAAACCCTACGCGCAAGCGAATTATTGAAATAAAATTAAACCATGTTAGTTCCGAAATGACCTAGTTGTGTTAAACCCCAATTTCTCTTTATCTCTCTCTCTCAAAGAACCCTTGGAAATTGGAATTCAATGAGGCACACTCGCAAACGCCACTGTATGGCTACCCGTCCGATCAGGGGGTTTCCCACGAGTTCTTCGGTTTCTTCCTGCAGTAATGATCGAAATCATTCGCACGATCTGTTCCAAGGGCCAAATTGAAAATGAGACTCAGGCTTAATTTGCTACCCTTGTAAAATGACGAGATGATTATTATTATTATAACACGTCCGTCATAGCACCCTACATGGTGTATGCATGTATTCAATATCAGCAAGATAGAACAATGAACCCAATTTCATTTCATTTTATATTTTTTGTTATGTCGTACCTTTTACGTTTTGTCAAGGATGTCATCATATTTACTTATTATCCTTTCATGCATAGATTCGGCTTGAAGGCTACATTCTAGGTTATGGCAAATATGTTGAAACATCACTAGGGCGGAATGCAATTGATATCTACGTCAACATTAAGAACTTAAAAACAGAATTATTTTTTACAGATGTTAGTTCTATGAATGCTTTACTTGCAATTCTTAAAGAAGATTCCATCAGATCACATTACATTAAGCAGGCGGTGAATTGGAATGAATTCATTTTTCACTTGTCATGAGATGGCCGTGAGTTCAACTTCGCCAACCAAGAACATGTTCAGTTCCCCGTGATGACCAACGTTTATCATGTCAGTTATACTGGTGTCTGCTAAACTTGTTATCTTTAGGCTATCAATGTATCTGGTCTAGATTTAAATATATTATAATAAAAACTACCAGACTCTTTTATATGACGGACTTCGGCCAAATGTTAAAGGAATTAAGAATCTAGTTCTGCAGATCCCCCGATTCATATAGGTAATTAATTTACATATTATCGTAAGAAAGTGTTTATTTCTTTTAAGATAGGAATGAATATCGGTAGATTGCCGACCATATTTTCAGTTAACTTGATGTTATTTTCGTTTTACGACCTTTATAACGTTTAATAATCTCGTCACCTGTTATTGTGTTGTGTTTTATCACTGATTTCTTATTTTTTTTAAATTTATAATTTGAAACCTATTGTACATACTGTAGTGCGACATGGCAGGGTAGCTTCGTTTAAATGACATACGTTTATCGTTAACATCTTGTTTATACTTACTTGTCGTAATGTTGTATTCGGAGGTAAAACTTCCTATGTCTGTATATGAAATTAATACAATGGATAATCATGCCTCTATATCTGTATACTATCCAACTACTTATAACAAGAGATTATTTATCTATACATCTACTTGATTATCATCTGTATTGATATTTGATGGAGTTATTTGAGAATATTAACAGATTGTCCATGGTGTGATCTTTCAACAACTACAGTTATCACTCATATTTCATCTTCTATCAACACTTCTTCAATTAATCATCAAGATCTACTGCAACGTGTTCTTATCAATATCTACCTGAAAGTGACAGTAGTCCTCAATCGATGAGGTACTGAGATATATCGACAGCTTGCTATCTATCATTAAATGTTAAGATATTGAATTTGACGAAATTATATTATTTCACTGTTATGTTCTATTCCAAGCATGGTTATGTTGTATTATTTCAACAACTGGGTGGCTTACCCATCGTGACCTCGTCTGTCCAGTGATCGCTCTTCCCCCCACATCTGTTCTAAGGCTATTTTGGAATCCGTAGGCCTATCTATTATTTTTCACATTGATTCCACTTTATTCGCCAAAGGAATCGTTTCTTGCCACAACTGGCAAACATTTATAATGATTCAAAACCATTTTCAAGTAGAATTCTGCGATTAATAAAAGATACACAAAATACTTTTGAACTGATGAGCCATTGTGGGTCTCAAACATGCGCAAACCACATGTCTATTTCAACGCTAAACTATACTTGAAAATGGTGTTGAATTATTATACATTCCTTTTGCTGGAAAATAAATAATTGTGGTGAAACATAGAAGGTAAGGGTTCTAAAACAGTCTGATAACCGAGGTGGGGAAGAGTGGTATTTTATCGTAGTTTCATATTGCAGCTATATAAGGCCGAATATGTGGTGTCAGTGGACATCGTCCGCCCAATGACAGTCCCAAAAGGAACTAGTGCAGGGCATGTTTACTCGCCGCCCTAGAATAATTTAGGTGGGAGCCTTAATTTTTGTATTGTGGTGAGGCCCTGTTCAATGGTAAGTACCAGAGCCTTATATAAGGCTCTGGTAAGTACTGTGAACTCGGTCTTTACACAGCGAGGGGATCACGGTGGCTAAGTGGATAAGGCGCTGGTTCGCTAGCCTGGAGGTTGAGTGTTCGATCCCTGCATTGGCCGAGAAAGTTCATCTCGATTTTCCGGCGTGATTTCTCCTTGTCAGTGATGCAGAAGGAGGGCCTGACAAGGACAGCTGCCTAGTCGTTCGGATGGGACGAAAAACCGAGGTCCCGTGTACAAATTGGAGTGCACGTAAAAGATCCCTTGGCAGTTGGAATTCGATATAAGAGTAGGCCGTAGCTCCGCTGCCCGGGCAAAATTACCCTCATTGCACACTGTGGCGTATGCCCGTCTTCAATTAGCCCAGGTACGGTGCTTAAGCGTAGGACGTTAAACCCCATTTCAATTCAATTCACTTTACACAGCGACTATGTTACGTATTAAATGACATGAATACATGGCCAGGCAAGCTAAAAACATATCAAACTACATGCTAGAACAGTTTTACAAATTTAAATTTTATATCATCAACATACCGTACAGGTTTAAATTATTGATTAATAATTGCTAACCGATTATCCACGATCAATTTCAGGATGCGATCGATTTGGATCGGGCTTTTTTCCGATGAAAGGTACGGCTAAAAACATGGGAAAGCCCATGAATTGTGAATTAAATGAAATGAGTCATGACAGAAACATGGAACGTGAATTCCTTGAATTTTATTAAACCCGTTAATTTAATCCTGTTTTCTAGAAAAATTGAATTAGGAATAGAAGTTTTGAAACCATTTGTGAACATGCTCTATACGTCGAATAATTGGTACATGCCAGAAATTCTGAACGGTTATCGATAATTTGCGTTTCGTTTTATTATTCATCGTTTTATAAAGACTGTTTATCTATTAAAGAATTAATCACTTAGTTGGTCTAATATCAAAGGTTACCCTTATTATTCTTCGTATAAATCAGTAAGTCGATCGGGTTATTATTACACACATCAAAGGCTAGATTGTTATAAATGACACTGATAAAAGCTAATAATGGAAGAATCAAATAGCTTTATAGATTGTTAGCTTAATAAGATACAAGAATGGTTTTTTCTCATCCTTTAATCTTGTCGTGATCTATCGATTAGATTGGAGAGTGTTGATGTGTTCTTTAAACAAGGACTTCGCTATTGATTCTCCTTCTTAGTTCCCGAGTTCATCTATATTACTTTTTATTAGATAACTAAGACCCCTTTGGCAAGTGCCATTGCTAAACCAGGTCTGTTCTAGTCCCTTGCAAATCCCCTACACAATGTTGGATGTTAAACTAAGCATACAAGTGGATCGGATACGCATTATTATATATATTTAATCGCCTCGGTTAATGTGCGAAACGTTTTTTAAAATCGCAAAAATCAGTTTAAAGTATCCATAAACATTTGTATTGTTTTTGTAGTGGGTATGGGGGGGGGGACATAAATAGGTCGTTATTAGTATTTCAGATGATCAAAACAAGAAACCTGGACGAATTCGCTAATGAACACGGACATACGCTTCTTCTTCGCCCCATTCAGATGTCGGCAGACAACAGCAGCAATAGAAATTAATATCGGGAAATAAATGGAATGCCCATTTTAGGATTGAAAGATAATTGTGTACGAAGTGGACACCGGGTGTGACTGACTCGATACCCGACTTGATTTTAGTTTTGAAATTTTTTCAAGTAAAATGGCAATACAGAATAGCAATACACCACCGAACAGACCCCTTTAAAAAATTTCTGGTATATAATATATGTGTGCTTCGAACAAGAAAAGACAATTGAGATCCAGACACATGTAGGTCTAGTAAGTATTATTATTGAAGTGTAATTGTAGTGCGCACTTTCATATAACATGTTCAGGGGCACTTTATTAAGTGACAATGTAATCGTAAATAAACAAAAAGATTATGGACATGTTAACGATTGCATAAGGAGTCAGTTAAAAGCCTGATTGAATACATGTGTTTAACTGAAGTTGTTTTTTTAAAGTAAATAGAGATGAACAACATCTTAAACTAAATGGTAGTATAGAATAGGCTGTAAGCTAGTTGTGTCCCATAAAAAATGGAAAAAAAAGTGATAAATTAATTTTTGACTGTTTTATATAAAATAGGTTCAGTATGTCATATAATAATATAAAACCAAACAGATACGTCATTAATCCGGCTTCACCTCTCTATGCACAAAAATCCGATTAATACCTTACATTGTTGAGCTGTTCTATATGTGTACGATTGTAAGTATTAGTCCTGCTGAAGTAGTAAAATGTATTCATTGATTAAATAGACGCTCCGCCTACCAAACTGTCATTGGTCAATGATATTTGGAGGTTGGTTTTGAATGGTTACCGATCATATTTGACAGGTGAAATCACACAGCACGTGTTTGGTTTCTTGTAGAGAGAATAGGGTGCCATGCTATCAATGTTTGGAATATTTTCATCTTGTCAGGTGCAGCGGAATCTACCTGTTGTGTTTCTTATTATGGAACGTCTATCGTTTATTAATATTAAAGGGCTGTTTGCATTTATAGTCTAACAGTGGATTAAGATAACCCGCGTTGTACTAAAAACTGGATATAAGTGTAATAGAATTCGTGGAAAGTAACTGTATAAAAACAAATTTGATAGAGTTTTGTTTTACTTGGGAAGTATAACATACTGACCAAACTGTTGAGGAATGCAAGAAACGGTATTGGGAATGTGTTAGTGGTAGTTAAGATACATTTATGTATAATCATTCTTTATATAAACTGAGTATATACATACACAACAATAAACACAGTAAGCACTGGACGATGCCATTAGTTCAGCAGGTAAGCTTATATTATAGATTAAAATATGAACTGAACATTATAAGCCAAATGCTACCCACCCAGACCCAGGTGACTCTCGTAACTTAACAAGGCATTACATGTATTTTAGAGGGTGTGATAACCTACCACCTCATCTTCTAAAGGTACATTATCTATCATTTCATCATAATATTTAGATATATGACGATTACTCAATTTAAAATTTTGATATTGAACCTAACACCAAAGCAATATTCAACAAGGAGAAGTCGATATTAAAGAATGATATCGACAAATATTTTAATCGAACAGTGGTCCAACATGTGTGCTTCCGATCAAAGGGCAGGGTATGAGCGTGAGTTTCTGTCCAGGGCTTGTCCGCGGCAAGACGCAGGGTTACCCCAAACCTCGGATAACCCGTACGGGTAATGACAAGGCCTGGATCAAGGATTTTGTCAAGGGATGGGGGGGGGCATACATCTGAGCAAAGGGTAATCATTGGAGTGCCTCCCAGTCTCACTGGATCTGCGCCTCCTAGTGCACAACTCTCGGTTTCTTTCTCCCCCTCTGTTCTACGATCTCATGGTATGACACAATAAAAAATATTGGTAACGCGTGGAGATAACTCTACCAACAGCTCCTAAACCTCTTGTTTTTATTTGTTCAACTGCTGTTTAGTACAGATGTTTTACCAGGTCCTAAATAGAAAGACATTGATGTAACGAAGACGGAGATCTCAGCGTGTGTCTGTTATCTGATCTTATTCTATCATCTGGTAATGTGTAGTGTTGTTAGGGATTCAAGTAGCTGAACTGTAAACGTCAATACTTTCTAATTCTTTGTGCTCTAATACAAACCTTGTCGAATCGTTCAATTACATAATAATAGAATCCTGTCGATTAGTTTGATCGATGCTATGATGTTGGAGTGGATTATTATCTCAGCGGGTTATCATTACGTGATATCATTAGCTGTAGTCATTAACAGTACAATATTGTAACAATAGATCGCCCTGTGCTCTATTGTTGTAATGACCGTTAGCTGTAAATCGATTGTTGAAGTCCTGCCGTAAGGTTTATTACTGTGTCAATGTTTATTCAGTCCCAGGTACATGTATATGCAGAATAATTTCTAGTATCAAACACCGCGATCATTTGCCCATGAGATCCTATACAATTTCTCACTTGCAGCTATTCAACCTCAGTTACAGGAGATCTTGTGTTCTTTAACTAACTTTAGTCCGAGTTCAACAAAGAATAAAATGAAATGGTGTTAACTGTTCTCCATGGCAATTCTTCTCCATACAGTGTGTTATGAGTGAACCTTTTCCCCGACAGTTGACCCAAGGCCCACTCTTATACGAATCCCAACGTCAAGGTTATTTTACGTGCACACCAATATTTTTCGTACCATCCGAACAACTATACGTTGACCCTAGCCCAGGGCCCCCACCAAGCACGAATGACATCGGATGGAGGGGCGGGCCGCACAATCACAATGAACACCGAGATCGAACACAGGATCTCTAGGTTATTGAGCCAATATCTTGATCACTGAGCTCTGAATTCAACATAAGCGAGCGTAACATACAGTTTAGGCTACTGTTTGTTAAAGAGAACGATGTATAGGGTGAAATTAAATGGAATGGGTTCTAACGTCCAACAATTCTGCATCAACAGGGCCAATAAACCCGACGTGTGTAATGAGGGGAAGTATTTACCGGGAAGCGACGTTTCTTCCTTTACGTGCACCGTTCGCGTTCTTTGGTTACCGATTCTTCGTCATAATCTAATCCAGAACGTGTCGAACCTTGGTTACCGAAAACAAATCTATCAAAATAAATATATGAATAGCGTAGTGCATACCCAATGCATCGGTGTCTGAGCGAGTAGGGCAGTAGTAACGTTGTCCGGGCAGAATGTTTCTCATAGCTCATTGCATGGTGTATGTCCGTCATCATTAGCTCAGTCGGTAAACTTTAAAACCCGTTTTATTTTCTAATTTGTATTGGGCTTGGAAACGGGTCACAAACGGATCTCATAAACATACCTGTTGTACATGTATACCACTTTAATGGACATTTCATTCTTGAACTTCTAGCTAAAATATTACAGTCGTTATAACCACTAACTGGTTCGACAAAATGGGATATTACGTTGTAAGATTTACGACGCTGTTTATAAATATCGATAAGTTCAATCATTTTGAACAATCATACACCGAGTTTGTCACGCAATCTGTTCATAAAATTCTATATAATCTATACTTGATTATAACAATACAAAACATGTTTCGTGATTATATAGAATAAAAGGGTATATTATTGTTGGTATAATAGAGCTTACAATTGGCCATTTGTATTTTTGTGAATAAAACAATATTTTATGGGGACCATTTCACGGCTATAGTACCGTATGGTGCCATTCCACTACACCATATGCATTGTAAAATTATATTACCTATTAAAGGGACGCGTGTCTCTCGAAATCATTCAAATTCTAAAAACATGTTACATTTTAGCTTAGGCAGCTAACGGATGTATTGGCCACACATACTATTTTGTCCAGTCTGTGTTTATTATTTCGATCTGTTCTGGTAAAATGGTAAAGTTTGTACCCTTTTTAACATCTGCTCATCTGGTTGTAGTTGTACTTAGTTTGTATAAAGAAAGACCCCAGATGTACTTATACCGCATTAAGGGACCTGGGTTTGTACGTAGATTGTATACAAAATGACCTTTGGTCGTACTTATTTGTTGGTCCCATTGGTACCTTGGCCGCACCAATGACATAAAGTTTAACATGTGTTGTAGTACCCCACACGAATCATGCACTGATGGAATGGGGCGGAAATGCCCATCATGTGATCGTGCATATATTTAAAACTATTGGTCTTTAGGCATTTTCACATATGCTTGCTTTCCTTTTGTATACACCTTGTATTCTACGAATGTGGTATATACCTGTACGTTCTATCTATTTCCTTGTATTCCACACACTGCGTCAGCCCCACACGATGAATGCAAAAATTCAAAATAAAATATGTAAATATACCCAACAAGGCCAATTTTCTATTGATACCAGCAGAAATTAGTCTTTGGATGATAATGTCCTATTATTACCCGTTGTAGACCACGTAGACATACTGCACTGGCATGTGACCTGTAAATACTAACACTAGTCTCATTAATACAACTGCACCACATAACCCTTATATTATCGGTAATAGCAATATTATCAGTACTGTTACATCATAAATGAGAAAGCTGTTCGGAGTCCGTTACAGGGAAAGGGTCACTGTTGATCGGCGAGTAGGTCCCCGTATGCATCCTCGGGATCATCCAGCGGCTTTGCCCCTCCTGCCGTCTTTATTCCATTTAAAAATTGAAGATTTGTTATGGACGAGGTAGACATGAACACTCATTAAATTTTTCATTTTGAACACGTTTCGGTTCAGTGTCATTCACACTTCATACGGATGGCGCCATCACTTCATTTTCAGTGGAGCTGGCTATATTGAGGTGTACTTTGAATTCGGAAAAGAATAGACGGAAGCATCACAACTGCGTGGTGTATGCTCGTCTTCATTAGCCCGGATAGTGCTTAAGATAGAGGTAGAGATTACATGTACTATGTTCTTGAAATGCGTGTGCTTATCGTGTTATTTCACCGTGCTTGTCGTTTCGTAGTTCACATGATTGTACAACCGGGCATCAAATCACCACAGTTCCCATAGTATAATCTTATCGCTAGCAGAAATTATTTGAATTGACAAAGACTGGAACCGATAAATCAATCTTAACAGAAATGTGGAACGGTAACACTCGTCAAATATCGCACATTCTTGGTATACGAAAACCCAATTTCCTTCTATGTTCGTTCTATAATTATTTGACTAAATATGGCTGGCGGCAAGAAATCTGGATGATCAAATCAATCAGACTAGTTTACTACAGTAAAGATTTTCTAGTAGAATTTACAATTAGTGACATACTTCAACGTATGAATGTTTAGCATCTTTCCATTCTGGTTTTCAGCTATTTTCCTAATCTGTCAAGACTATTTAAGCCACAATGAACATAATATAGCTCATCTGCCTCTGCTGAGTTTTCAGAATATAAAGAACGAGCAATTCTTTTTTCTTTTAATGAAATAGATATAGAAGCAGTCCAATGCTGAGAATCTGCTAATTGTTGCCGCGCTTTACTGTTACCGTAGACAATACAATTTTTGAAACGAATTTCCAGATGTCTTTAAAATATAGTTATTTGCCTTTTTGTCTCTTATGTATCCTAGCATCGTCGATTTTGTATTATAACCATTCTTGTTTCAGGTTCAAGAGCTCTTAAAAATGTGACATTGGCTGTGTTGTGCCTGTGGCAGTGGATATAAATCCTGGGTATTTGTAATTGAGTTAAATTAAATTCCCTCCCAGTATTTTTGCTGAAGAAAACATTGCATTCCAATCAACAAGTCTATTGCTAAGATGTTAAACATAAAATAAGTACAACCACAATGGATATATTGGTATTCCCGCTATCACGTGTGTCCATTTTAGGAATAATGTGTTTATTCACACAAGTTATAACAGGTAAGCCCTACCTATATTTTTTTTATTTATGTACTCTATTACAATCTCCTAAAATCCAACATAAAGTCTGTCATTGGGTCAACTGGTGTAGTTTTGATTCTCCGGTTGTACGTGGCAAGGAATAGGGGCGCCTGTCCAACCTCGTGGGTTTTCTCCGGTTCCTCTGGTTTCCTTCCACTGCTAAAGACCCCTACGCGCAAGTGAAATATTGGAATAAAATTAAACCATATGTTAATTCCGAAATGAATTTGTTTGTGTCGAGTGGACGTTAAACCCCATTTATCTCTCCTTAAAATCCATATCATTGTTTCATTACCCATAGTTATATATCGATACCATGGCTATGTCGATATTATTAAATCCACAAAGCTTGCACTGTTTCACATGTTCACTATTGTTCTAACATTTCTGTTGGGAGCTAAGTTTTTTTTACCTACTGTGAAAACAATACCAGGTAAAAATCAACAGAGACAAAGTGTCAGATATAATATACCAGTACACCAAGTCAGATGAACATTGTATTGTTACAAGGAGTAACAAATGATACCATCATAGAGATGTATAGAATACTAGACATGTTGGTGGTCTGTTCTTTCTGTACTTAAACAATATTAACACCCCATGGTGGTTGGTACATCGAGAGTCTACACTACAAAGTAACAGATAGGTAATGCTGCAGCAAATACGAAATGTATATATGTACAATGGATGGAATGTTATATTTCCTTTAAATCGTGATACGGGTAAAGTGGTCATTTATTACCACACCGAAATTTAATATGAAGTTTTACTATACTATGATAAATAAGTTGATTTCAAGTTTAACGGTGCCATGAAAAAAACAGGACAGTACATGCACGATGCCGAACATTCCAAGTATGGGGAAGCTTATGTAACAGTGTTTATTGTACCTTAAAGGATAAATTCGACGTGTCCTTCGATATGCTGTTTCTAAGACACGGTGCCTTAGTGTTATCTTCTAACCCGTTACCTCTCGAACCCCACCAATAAATCTCAACATGGTCTTTGTGTAACAACTTTTCCGCTTTGAATATTTGTTGCATGTTTGTACAGTAAGCAATTTAGATGCTGTTGTTTCTAGTTGGAATTCAGACTTAAGTGGAATATGGCACATCAATCGATGTCTTATTTACATGTATCATAAGGTTCAAATGACAAAAGACAAGTTAAAACAAGTTACCACATATGTTGGTGCTTTCATGTAGTTTTAATATCTGGTCTACGCTGTCTATGAAACACACGCCGTGTAAAGTTCAAGTGTATTTAAGTTACTTTGTTTGTATACGCCCACATGGAAATTCTGGTGAATACTCCACAGGATTACATTATTCATGTGATTGTTTTAAAATCGATATGTTATTTACATTAGTGAGATGAAGAAGCCTAATTAATACCAATAATTTCCGTTAATTTCTTATGGAGTTTTTTTAAATTGGTGAAACAGAGAATCATATAGTATTGCAGAAATTTCCGTTAATTAGGTCTATAGTTATTGCCCCTGTTAAGTCTATAGTTATTGCCCACCCAACGCTAAAAGATATCACCCGATCTGTATGTAATTTATATGCAATATTTAGATTAGTACAGCGACGAACTCTCTTAAATTTCACAACACATCTTACAGAATAAATATGCGACAACACTTTTCGATGGACCAGACGATTTAGACGTATGTTTCGTTGCCTAACAACCTATCTTTATTTAACATGTATCTTTATTTAGAGGCCCTCGTCATAACGTTATTAAACCAGGCGTATACTAAGATTAATCATATTTACAGAATTAGAATTATTTAGATTAATGAACATTCCTTCAAATGTGTCTTAATTGCCGTAACTAAATAAACATAACCATAAATATGGCACCCACTAAGTAAATACACGTTCAGGTGGTACTTGTTTGTAATTCCTTGGTAGTGTATTCTTTGAATATACAGTGCAATCACAGCCTTTAGATACAAGAATGAATCATTGCATAGCTTTTAGTTTAGATAATGACCACTTCTTTTGAAACATACTTATGTATACAAATTTACATTCTACAAGCTACACTGATTCAAGGATGATAACGTAGAGATATTTCTGTGATAACCGCTGTTTTGACATTATCAAACTTAAAATATTGACCTTAAACAGACTGACTGACAGCTTATTTTGGATCAAATTCAGATAATTTCTAATTTTACTCAAATAGTTTACACAATTACTAATAATGATTTCGCCTCTTGGCCGTCTAAAAAAACAAATTCAAAGATAGCTACCACATTTATCATAAAAAAAAGAAGTCTGCTTACAAAGTTTCAAAAATCGAACATTTGATCTATTAAATATTCTTACCCATGACTCTTTTTATCAGCCAGTATTTATAAAAAAAATAGAACAGACATTCACCAGGCGAGGTTGTTATCATGGTTCCAGTTCTGTAATTTTTAGATTCCTCATATCGTCTCTCCCATGACTGGCGCGGCGGATACAACCTGTCCGTTTAAAATTCATACGTTATTAATTCGGTTGATGTGATACTACTACCTCAATATTCAGAGTCTGGAGCTTGATAGGCGCATGTTCAATAATTGTAATAAAGAAATATTGTAACTTTGATTTATGCAATGCCCGAAGCTAGAGTTCACAAATCATCTTTACCAGACTATGAAAACATAAAACATAACTTTAGTACCAATGTCGTTAAATTGGAGGACTGAGCTATATAATATAATTAATTAAACCGAGGCAAGTCATAAACGTTGGATCAAGTCAAATAGGGAGCAGAATACATTGTAGCGAAGTAAAGAATTAATGATCATTATGAATTTGGTTATTCAACCCAAGATAAAACTCATCCGACATAGAATTTGTTGTGGAGATGAAAATATTTCATTTAAGTCAAGTGTCATTGGTGACTTTTGTTATTTTAAATAAAAGAAAGAGAAGTGATTTGTATTTCGAGGGTTATTATTTAATACTTAATCATGAGCACATCGGAAGTAATAAAACTGGTTAATCGGATTGGATTATTGGTATTAGAATATCAGCCTCATTAAAGATTCGATGAGACGCATCAGGGAATGAATTGAAATACAAACCTCTCTTGGCATTGATGACAAAACCAGCGCATGCATTGCTTGGCGACTGTCTAGTGAAATATAATCTCTAATCCAACATATTATCTATAAGAGGGATTTTCATTAATACAATGAGTCATGGGTATACATTAAATTCGATACCCTCTAGGTGGTGATCAGTATAGAGTGCTGTCTCATAAGTACCATGAAACGTAACATTTTAGATGTATGGCCTTCTTACCACCAGTCTCTAATGTTAATAGCCAAATAAAATGTTGTGGTAGGCGTGGGGTGCGTGTCCATCTACTCGACACAAATTTGGCTATGTCAGGACTAGCACATGGTACAACTTCATTTCTTTAGACGTGGGGGGAAACCGGTGAACCCGGAAACACAACAACGGAGGACGGACAAGCGGTCCTACTTTTTAGCACATACAAGCTTGGAATCAAAACAACGCTACTTGACTCAATGGCACCCGCCCCCAAATAATCGAAGAAATACAAGAAAATAGAAAGATGTTAAATAAATGAAGTCAATAAAAGGATAACGAGTCAATAACCATGCCGTATGTTCGTGATATGTTATAATCCCGTAGGTTATACAAGCTTTAACGCTATAACTGCATTATCACCAACATTATTAACTACTTACATATACCTGTATATACAAAGTACAGATCAATAAGTATATATCAGTAATTATGTGAAGTAATAACTGTCAGTGATAATCTAGTGTTTAGAACTGGTCAGTTGAAAGGGTTAATAAAAGTTATAGATGATTGTTTTTTCGTGTCATTGACTCTGGAACATAATTGCTTAAACTAGCTAGTGGTCACTCATAATAGATTATCGATAAACTGAAGTCGCTGAAGATAGATGTGTTTTGTGGGCTATGTCCATCTGAAAGAGACAAATCACCAAAGTCGTAAATACAAAATATACTATGTCTAGATGAGTTTGAAAAAAATATAACAAGATATAATTATGCTTTGTATTTTAATTTTGCACATTTCGATGCTTAACCAGAAGTCTTTATCTGGAACTACATGATTGTACATCTTGAAGATCTTTTTAAGTTAGTAGAGCAAATCAAATGTACTACAGTGATCGGCGTTCTAGAAACTACATGATTGGCAATATTTGTCAGCTTGTATTGAGATGTATCACTCTCGTATCCTGTAAACAACCATCCTGCAATCTGTTTCTTGAACCAACCCACCCGTCCCCAAAATTTACTTAATATATTGCCGTTGGCTTTATATCCCACCAAACCTCCATTAGAGCCGTGACTAGCTCCCGTTTATAGTACACACGCCGTACTAATTACATAATACATACATGTACTGTGTAATTAAATAAATACCCTTTTGTATGTATTTCTTTAAAATACAAGCGGTACGGAGGTCCGGGTGAAATGGACTCTTAAATATGTGGTAATCCTTTGTATACAAGTGAAAGTGATAAATATGTCGCATGTCTAAGTTTAGGTTAAATTTATTGTTGAATTAAATAAACATTGTAGGAGTAATAATTGGTTAGTGTCGTTAATTATAGAGTTGTGAGTTACTCGAGTTATAAATCTATCTGTATCGTGCTAACCTTGTGGCAGATTTAAGCTCCGTAACACAGAGAAATTGAATCCGCAATGAATCAAGTAAAGCATGTTTATTATATATGGACACCCTTTCAATCTGTATTTTCAATACCCATACTTAAACATGTAACAAGTTACATTTGGATGTCAATCTTCCTGGTTTTGTGGACACATGTTTATCTCCAATCTTATACTGAAACCAATATCACCGACTGGGGTTACACAAGGGAATTACCACAATATTGGTCGCCAAATTAAGAGTCATTAAGCTGGACATTTTCAGATCAAATGACCACTGTGGAACCAATGGTCAGTTTAACAGGAACAAAAGCCAAATGACCAAGACGGATGACCATTCGGTTCTAATCATATCTTAGATCACAAACATCTCAGTTTAGTAGTATGAATGTCGTTAAATTAAAGTAGTCCTGGTATCAGTAAACACAGGGGATATATTGACTACTATAAACAGACAAGCATTGCAAATCTTTTATCAACAGCTTAAAAGGATCCGTGCGAAGTTTATGACACTAGCTCACGAACCATAAAGATTCCAGTTTATAGCTTGGTTGTCAGTGGTGCAGGGTGAGCACCCTGACATGTTAATAGGTCTAGTCGTTTGGATGAGACGAAACCAATTTCCCGTATATACCATGTTGAGTTGATAGGCTTTATATTACTAAACAGAAACATATTTAAAAGGTGTAATTTATAATTTATGTGTTATCGTTTACATTCGTATCCAATTATCAACACGTAACTCGCTAACAGCAAATCATAATATTAATTTTCGTTTTATGCAAAATATTTGTTTAAATTAAAATTTTGGAATAGGCATAAGCTGGCAAATATACATTATGTCGTTACACCCTTAAATCTTGGCCGACAAAAAGGTCAGCGTCTGCTTCGATACTAGTGATATCGCAGACATTGCGTTGCCCACAGGGGTGTTAATAATACTCCCACTGCGATGTTACACATATTTGATGATTGTATGTACATATTCATCTTCTTTGATTATCTATATTCAATACTTAGTTGAAGAAAGTAAGTCTGGAAAATATAGTCTGATAATTTAGTGCTGCTGTTAAGATTGCCAATAGTGACTTGATGAATAGTCTTCGTGTTATTTTCTCTCCATTACAGGTGGATATTGAAATACAAAACAAGCTGGTGATTTATCTATGAGTTATATTATATATCATATTATTATAATATAATTATCAGGAGATCCCGGGTTCAATTCTGGCTCTATATATCATAAAATACCATGTGAATAATGGGAATAAAATGAGGCTGAACATCTTATTTTCCTAATGAAGACGGACGTACGCCATGTGGTGTGGCATGGAAGCAGCGCTACGACAAACTCTTAATACGTTTTCCATCTCTCAATGGAGCTGCTACCAATGGTATACGCGAACTTTGGTTTTCGGGGGTCACGATAGCTAATTGGGTATCACGCTGGCTCGCAGGCCTTGAGGTCGGGTGTTCGATCCCTGCATTGGCCGAGATAGTTTATCTAGATTTTCCGGCATGGTTCCTCTTGTCAGGGAGGAAGAACGTAGGAACAAGACTAGGACAACTGTCTAGTCGTACGGATGGGACGAAAAACCGCGATATCGTGTACACGTTGGCGGCCACGTAAAAGATCCTTTGACAGTTGGAATTCATATCACACTGTATGGTGTATGCCCTCTGTATTAGCCCAGTTCGGAGCAGAACAGTAGCACGTTAAACTTAAACCCCATTTCATTACATTTCAAACCTCAAGTTTCCGCCTCACATAGACGCCTTCGTCTTGACTGACCCTCCATCCTGCTTTACTGACTTATGAAAACATGGCTGGAAAATCCCGAGAACTTGTGAGTCAAAGCCATAGATACCGAGCCTCACTTTCTCTCGTGTGTATATCTTAACAAAAATGACCCCAATAATATTTTTATTTCACGATAATATTTAAAACGAACCAATAGCTGTGTTCAGTTACGAAAAAGAGTTAACTGTACCTATAACCTTCAACACCTAAAATATTTCTTAATGTAATTTAAGGCAACTTATATTGAACTGAAAGCCTTAGTATGTAAATGGGTATCTTAGTCTTGACATATTTCCCCGGAGAATATCAGTCTAAGCCACACATTAGGCTGGAGAAAACAAAAGTTGACTAATCAACCGTATACTGATCTACAATCAGAGTGAATGTGCCGAGAAGTGTAACTATATATCTTAAAATGTGTTGCTTTCTGAGAAAAAATCCCTTACGGCTGAGTACCTATCACTTTTCTTTGTGAAAATAGAAAAATAACGTCTTTGGGCCATGAAAGCATTTAGATAAACTAATTAAGTACGACAACGTTGTGATAAACTAATAAAGTAAGGTAGTGCAATGGTACCGCTGCGTTTCTTGAAAAGGTGAATATATATCATGTAACGTTGATGGCGATGTACACATGAGATTAGCCAGAGAGCAGAGGTATATGAAAAACAATAACCTCAGAACCCACGGCTCCAATTAATGTCACTTTTCGCGTTCTTTGGCAAATCCGCAGAACTTAATAGTTTTTATTGTAATTTTGTATTTAGGTTGGTGACTCTGTTGCTTCTATATCTCAATTTCAACCCCAAACCATCATTTCAAAGTGATTGATGTTTACGGCATACTTTTTTTTTGTAAACAATATTTTTATTCATTAAATCTGAATTCGGATTGGGGAACAGGCTATGCCTATGTGTAACCCGTTTCTCTAATATAGATACATGTACACATTATAAATATTTACATACATACATACATATTTACATAAATATAGAGCATATATTTTGATACATCATGAATAAAATAGAGACTTAGATAATTATACAGAGTTCAGGGCTTCGAATAACTTAATAGATGTTTATGAGGATTTAAATCTTTTTGAAAGGAAAATAAATTATTGTACCTCTTTGAAAATAAGTATGTTTATCTCAGGACTAAATTTTGTTGACCCGTACAGAAGACAACTGGTTGTTTTATGGTTGTGTTGGAGGTTGTCGATTGTCTGTTTTCTTGCATCTTAATGTAAGGGGCATATGAGTAAATAGTGTTCGGTATCTTCAAATTTGTGACCACAGAGGCAAACAGGGCTGTCATCGACGTGTCTGAGAAATTTGTGGCCTTGTAAGTTCGAGCAGCATAATCTTAGTTTACTGTGGATTATTTGTAATTTTCGTATTCCTTGATAGTAGTATGATGGGACGATGGTATCTAATTTATTAAGTGAGTTTCCAAAGATAGCAACGGATCGAGAGGTTCTAATTTCAACTTTAAGTTTGTTCCATTCTCGTATACCGGAAGGGATGAAGGACTCGGAGAAAATTTCTGTTCTGCATCTTGCTTCCTTTAGTTTATCTTTGTTTCTAAGGTTATAATTGATAGGGATAGGGGACAGTTCTAATAGGTCAGAAAGATATGATGGCACGAGGTTGTTTATAATTTTATACATTAGTTTTAATTTATGACGTCGACGTCTTTCCGAGAGTGGAACAAACCCAGTTTCTTTATAGAGTAAGGCATGGCTGGTACCTCTTACTGCCCCACAGATAGTGCGCAGTGCATCTAATTGTAGGGATTCTAGTTTGTTAGCTAAATAATCACTGCACCCATCCCAAATAATATCGGCATAATCAAAGTGTGGAAGGATAAAAGAACGATATATTGTATTTAAAGATTTTCTATTCAGTCTATATTTTAGAGATCGAAGGCAATTTACTAGTTTGGATACTTTGCTTATAATGCTATCTATATGGTTATTCCATTTACAGTTAGTTTGGAAGATTAGGCCTAGATGTTTGTGTTCACTTACTTCTTTGATTTGTACCTGGTTCATAAATAATGGTGGGTTAACTATGTGGGGTTTAGTAGTAATAGTCAGTGTCTCTGTTTTTAGGGGGTTAAAAGTTACCATGTCTCAGCCCAAGTTTTGATTCGGTTTAAGTCATCGTTAATGGTAGCCGCATTTGCCTCTGGGTCTTCAATTTTTAAGTATAAAGATGTATCGTCAGCAAATAATCTAATGTTTGAATTTATATTGTTCACAATATCATTTATGTATATTAAGAATAAGAGAGGGCCTAGTACAGATCCCTGTGGAACACCAGCAGGGATGCTTCTGGGGTCCGAAGAGGTGCCACTGATGGTTACACATTGTTGTCTATTATTTAAATAATCTACGAACCAGAGTAGTAGATCTCCTCGAATCCCCGCAGCATCCAGCTTGTGACAGAGTCCGGCATGCCAAACCCTGTCAAAAGCCTTGCTGATATCACAGAAGACTATTCTAGTATATTGATGTTGATCGATGGCTCGACAGAAGAAGTGTGATAAATCGATTAGTTGAAAAATGGTAGAATCACCAGGAAGAAAGCCACTCTGGAAAGGTGTTAGTATTGAGTTATCTCTAAGGAAGTTAAAGACATATTTGTGAATTATTTTTTCGAAAATTTTGACTATTATACTTAAAAGGGAGATAGGTCTATACTTACCCTTTCCAGAACATAAGATACCACTTCTTATTTGCTAAATTCTACCATTTTGATTTAATTTGGTATCGGATCGTTGTGTTTCGTTTATTCGCTATATGACTTTGCCTTCACCCCCCCCCCCTTTCCATTACCTATATATAACTGAATGCGTGCATTTAATCAAATAGTACCATACTTAATGAATCTTGTTGGGGTAAGGCGTTTCACAAATTTGATACGACAAGATAAGCTATATCAATGTGGTTTTAAGTTATTGTGGAAAGTGCCAAACAGGTATTTGGGCGTGCAAGGAACTTTTACAACCTTAGATAAGACGATAAGGGAAGGTATCAAGCGGATTGTATGTTATTGTAGATCATACCAACCAGGAAGAGCCTATCTCTACTATTTATATGTTATATAAGATATATTATACAGTGTTTGTTATGGCTTCCTGATTAATATACACCATGCTCTCTGTCTTATATTTTATTCTGTAATAATACCTTTATTTAAAACCTCCCCAGGTACTTTGACAACTCTTATATCACCAGATTAAACAATGGATGTATATACATTTAATTATATAAGGAAGCTCATAGATCGTGTCATGTCTTATCTCTGCAGGCATATATGCCACCCTAAGACACTTTTATACCATAGTCTGAGTTTACACTCTATGCATACCTACATTGTATGTGGAAGTATATTGTGGTCACCCCATATCTCCCAGCCTGTCTGTCCTTCAACAATCCTTAAGACGGTCATCAGGGTGTTCAAATTTGTTTTGTTCAAACTTGCAGGGTCTGTCATAAGGGGGAATTCAAGAGTCGTGCAAAGATTTTAACAGGGTTACTGTCTATTTTACCAAAGCTTAGAATGCGATTTCTGGGTCAAACGAATTTTTTTTTAAATTGAGAGTGGTTCCTCGATTTTTTGTGTATTTATTTGCCGGGAATCTTAAAAACTTCAACGCGAACCTTCAAAATCATGCTGGTGGACGTATGTTTGTTGTCTAGCAACGCGATATTTAGTAATATAGAATTATGTATTAGTTAACTAACAGGAACTAATTTGTCTCTGACAACATGGAATGTTAAATACGGCGGAATAACAGATTTTAACAGGGGTTTTATGTCGAGTTAAAAGACAGGTTTGTCCGGTTTAAGGGCAATGTAGGTCTCTAGACGGAAATTCATCTATTTCCTTTTACCGACAACCAGATTTAAGATATAAGGGGAAATCGACGTTTATCTCATCTGAAGATGTCTGGAAACGATAGATAGACTATAATCTATATCCGCTTTGATTTGATTCAATAGATTATTAAATGAAAGAAAGTCGTTTTTCAAGATTATGAAGTTTGTATTGTACTTGTATCTCCATGCATTCACGACATATCAATTCTCATATGGCCTAGTAATCGAATTATAAAGTATGTCGGAAACACAAAAGGCTTCCATTGTTACCAATCGATACCAGTACTTATTTAATAGTAAGCTGGCTGGTCGGTTTACTTTTAATACCTGTTTCGGTAATCCCTTACTTTAATTATAACGGGCATTTGTTTTATCCTTATTGAGCTGGAAATCACTTTATGTCTATAGTCTCAGTGGTTTTATGCGCATGTGTGAGTTCAGCATTTATTCACTCTTGAATTGAATGGGTAAGCCGTGGCGACTATGATTACCGCGATGGTATTGGCAATACAGGCTTTCCTCAAACAACACAATTCATTCCCTCACCTCCTACCCTACGTATTTTTCATCGATGGGCGTGTTGCTTCGCCGTGTCCGCTGTTTTCCCCCAAAACTCACAACTGCAGGCTTGGGGATAAATCACAAAGGATAGTAATAGATTTTTGTGAGGGAAATGAAATGAAATGAGGTTTAACGTCCTACATTTCTGCGCCAACTAGGCATACACCATACAGTGTGTCATGAGCCGGCTTTTGACCCTTTGACGTCAAACAATGATTAATCAATCACCGTTGACGTGACTTGTGGTTTACATACAGTTCCATGCACCAAAACACCAAAAACAAATTTTGAACTATAAAAAACGAAACGAAACAGAATCCGCAACAAATTACATCTTACAGTTGTACCTGTACGATAATTAATATCAATAGTTTATGTTGGCCAACGTAGATGATAAATCTCAACGAAAAGAGAAATATCATTCAAATACGCTTTCTTCTTATTTGCAAAATTTTCTTCGTCGTCTTCAATTTATAAATGTGAGTATAAAACACAGTGTTGATATTAAGCCGTGATACAACTCTATTTTCATTAGTTTTCTAAAATAATGAAAAGTGTAGAAACACCCACTCCTGTATCCAGTGTTACGCTCTACTAAATCCGTTAAAAACCGTAGAGTTCCCATAGAAAATAATAATTATGATTAACCAGATTGCAGATGATCTCTACCTTCAGGTAAAGACAGTTTTTGCCACTTTGCAATTGATAAATGTGAATAAGAGAAGAGATTTAGGAATCGACAAATTGCACCCATAATTCCATTACACTTGGGCTAGAAATTATTGAACGCGTTTATCGCAAATTAACGACATTTGCAGTTTTGGGCCTTTTTTTCACCGACTAGATAGAATCTGTCGAATTGTAACTGCTGTCTGAATAAAAACGAAAATAAGTTGATCCGTGATTAATTGAAAGGTTTTTCGAAAATGGTGAATAAAGAATGTGGACAAACACAAGGTAGACGTTGTATACTCATGGGGAAGTGGCGATTCAAATAAATCATGATGTTTCCCTTCTAACTGAAATTACTTCTAATCAGCCATGTTTTACCAGATTTCAAGAATGAACCTCTCGGTGATATTTTTCTAAAATGGTACACAATACACATAGCTTCTGATAGTGAAACGGGGGTGTTTTGTCATCAAGTCTAGCGATTGCCTTTACTAGCATATATTGCACTATTTGTCATTCTTTAGCGTGTCTTTAATATTAATCCGCGAGCTCCATACACTTCGAAACTCATAAATACAACCAGAATGATATCACCCTAGTATACCAACGTACATGTAGATCTAATAAAACACAAGGACATATAAATATATTAATGGACAAAAAATAAAACATAGCATCAAAATAAATATCACTATTACATATTTAGCTTGCTGAAAATCCCCCCAGCAATCAAATCGGTTCCATTATGAAAAGGCGTGCCAAACAGATACATAAGCTATACAGTCTTACTCGAGACCCATGCAAATGTAATCTAATCCAAGGCAGATACCGAGTGAACATCAGCTTAAAACAGAACACACGTCTTCATAATAATAGATTTTAAAACTGAAATGGAAACAGTAAATAGTGTCAATACAACTGTTTCTCCCATTGTTCAACTTGTCTGGAGAAATAGGGTTTAACGTCCACTCGACACAAACTAGGTTCAGTTGTATTTCAATAATTTACTTGGACAAGTCACCCTACTCCTTGTTACGTGCACTTTACTCAATGACAGATCTACACATGCTGTATTTTATTGTCCTGTTTTTGATCGACCCTATAGATTTTTTTTTTCATTTCAGACAATGAAGACCAATTCAGTAATAAATCATTTATCAACCCAGTCTTCCTACCATCAGTAACTAATATTACTGTTAAAAGAGGGTCGTTGGCTGTTTTACCCTGTTCAATACAATACCTACAAGATAAACAAGTAAGTTTTACCCTGTTCAATACAATACCTACAAGATAACCAAGTAAGTTTTACCCTGTTCAATACACACCGTACAAGATAAGCCAGATAGGTCACTAATTATGGTAATATATTATGTTTGCTTGTTCTGTACCTCGTATACGTTATTTGGAATGTGTTTTAGTTTAACCATGACACTGGACATCCTAATGTTTATAATACTTTATTTCAAGAGAGAATCCGGATAGAAATGGGGATTTATTGGAATACGTTATATTAATAGAAGGGTGATCTAAATAAATCCACAAACGTTACAACTTTGATTGACAAAGAGAACGTAAATACATTTAAAGTAGATATGTTATATTACACGCACATAAGTTTACAGTATGATATATACAAAGAAAGTATATTTGCACGTACATGTGAGTATAATTACCGGTAATGTGTTCTGTATGTTTACAATACAGTCATGTATATTATCTTACTATTGATGTAAAATCGTCATAAACTACAAGCATACAGATAAAAGGATGTCTGAACAATTATCGTGGTATGTTAGGCTAGAGGTTGGAATTTCTTATCTGTCACATATTGAATTCTCTTTAAACCTGAGATGCACCTGGCAAGCATATACATCTTAAAGGTTCAAATGAATATATTCTCTGGACAATCATGTAATTGGATTGCAATACAAGAAATGGCACCGACGAATCTTTCATCCAAGACCAAGGTGATGTTCTTAGAACGCTAAGGTACAGTTCTATGTACTTATAATGATATTAAATACAAACAAAGTTCAAACAGGTGAAAAACGTGTCCATCACTCGGTACGGAGAGTATGTTCCTCCCTAAACACAATTAGTACAAATGTCAGACACTCTTATATACAGCTTTGATCTTTTCAATACAAGGAAGTTAGTTCCCAAAAGATAAAAATAAAACAGATTTGTGCGGTATATATCTGTGTGATCTATTAATTCACCTTTCGTTTGCTGTAGTATAACAAAAAAACTATGAACGACACAGTCTACTTCTTTTGCCAATTAATTCTGGTTTATTTGCTACAAAATTGGATGGGGTTTTATGTCTTACTGTTCTGCATAAAACAAATGGGAAATTTGTAATCATGCGATCTCCCTTTTTTTGCCCCACTCGAGCGACTGATAATGAATGATAAACCAGACTGGGAATCACGTTTAACTTCCCCAGCCAACACCGCGATCGAACCCAAGACTATATTCCTGGCACCATTGTGACTCCATCTATAAATTATGGCAACAGCATTTATCATTGAGACATTACAATTGTATAAATGATACATGATTCAAGAGCTAAATCTGCATATTGCTGGTCTTTCTTTAGGCCAAAATTTAGAGATATATCAGCATGACGAAACCATAATCAACTCTGTAGGCCATCGGATGGCTCCAATTTCAAATAGATTAGATAGGTTCGGCCATATTATAATGATTTAATTCAGATATGGAGAAGTTGGGCCAAGTTTCGCAAACAATCAATGCACACATCTTGTCAAAACTAAAATCAGGGATAAATCCGCTCTGAATATATTCATTATGCAGTATCTATTTTTGAACTATTATAGCAAGAACACACATTTTTGTAATCTATAAAATAAAATAAAACCAAGTACGAACAATCCAAACCATTAGACAAAACTCGAAGTCCCAAAAACGGCATAGGCAAAAATGTGTAAAAACGCAAAATAGTGTAATCAGCATATGGACTGTTCACCGTGTACAAAATACACGACGAACAGTGGTAACAGGTGTCCTAGGAAGAGTAAGCTTACCCTGCCTGGCGCGCCACACCCACCATAGCTGCATCCAATCTATTAAGCGAAAACTCGGTAAAATAGCGTGATAGACCAATGAACTATCGGTATGCAAAATGCACGTGATGAACAGTGTTAACGATGTAGTACACATATATAATCAGGTAGATAGTATACCCGTCAATTAAATATGTCTAGAATAATAGTCGAGAGAGACATGTTATATTTACCGATCAAGTCATTATGACGACCATAAAACTTTTTAAAAGCTTTAATAAGTCTAGTTCGCAAGTATCCCTGTAGTTGAAGCTTAGATGACAAATGCCTCGATCTACTCAAAAAATCAAAATAAAATGAACAAGCTCTCGCGTAACGAATTAGCTGAGACACAAACACTCCATAAGCTGGTGATATTGGAATGTTACTACTAATAAATGGAAAGTTAACAATCGGAAAGTCAAAGTCATCACGTTTATCGTACAATTTAACACTTAGTTTATGGCAATTGTCAAAATCGAGACGCAGATCCAAGTAGGAAGCGCAATTTTCACTGTCAGTAGTATTTTTAATTTCGAGCTCATCAGGATATATGAATTCTATATAATCACTGAATTTTGGATTATTCAGTGATAGAACATCATCGATATATCGATAAGTGAAATTAAAATGTCTAACTAAACGTTTATTAGATTTTACGAGTGCCTGCATGTACTCGGCTTCGTAGGAATAGAGAAACAAATCAGCAAGCAAAGGTGCACAGTTGGTACCCATGGGGATACCTACCACTTGCTGATAAATTTCCCCTCCAAATTCAACAAAGATATTATCAATTAAAAAATCCAACATCTGAATTATCTTGATGGCTGTGTATTTGTTTTTAGAATCACTATGGTTCTTGACAAAATAAGTGGAATTATAATTAATAACTAAATATTTATATCTAGCATGTCCCGATTTAGTTGAAAAGACACTGTGAATAATGTCTTTCAACCGAGTTTTTAATTTACTGTGGGGAATTTTAGTGTACAAGGTACAAAAGTCAAACGTTTGTATAGATGAGACTGAAGCAAGTGATCTAGATTGCAAACCATCAAGTAATTCTTTGGAATTTTTTAAGATCCACATTTGATTAATACCACTACGAGAGTATATTTTGTCGCAGTATTTTTGAATACCCTCTTTCACTGCCGTTAGTATAGATGTCAATACTTTTGAAAGTGGTTTTGTGTGGGTTTAAGCTATAAGAAGTGTACACAAAAGCAATAAAAAGATCTCTGTACTAATGATTCCCCAGATCTCTGTGGTAATGATTCCCACTCCAAAATAGTCGCCATGTTGATGTCTCTGTATATCTCCAAACAGCTAGTACTGATGTGACAATGCATCTTGATAATAATTATTTACAAGAGTAATTAACTTTAATAAATATTGATTCACCTAAAGATTGTGTTAAATACGATTAACTTGAACTCGTGACTGAGCTATAATCTTGTAATCACTTCGATTGGTTTTCGGGAACTGACCTCTGCTTGATGGATATTTTAACAACTGATCCGAACTTTAACCTATAGAAGCCATTTTAAACATTGATGTCTTTGACCACAGATGTTTCAAGACATCTGTATGGGTTGGATACCAATGAGTCAATTACTGAGATACTAATGCGAATGCACCTTAACCGTAGATCTACTGCTTCGTCACCCAATCTGCTTTGAGTCTTCCAACCATCACAGCTGAGTCAACAAAACGCAATCAAGGATGAATTGAAGTATTGGCGTGTATAATTCAATCATTTTTTAGACTTTTCGTTATACTCTGATTAACTATTTCATTAATGCGATTGGCTGGATTTAAGTGGTCGCATTAGTATTCTACCGTCATCGGAAATCGCAGTGACGTTAACCCGATATTCGGTCCTTTTTAAAAGTGGTCTCCAGGTCTGATTAGTATGGCGAGTATCATAATAAACTCTGATTACCTTTCCTATTAAGACTAACTTGTCTCTTTATGCTATCTAAATATCATCGTTCTAACTGTATTAAGTGTAAATTCGTTAAGATATGTTAAGGTTTATGTGAGTGACTCGGGTTTATCTATAAGTCATCTAAGAGAAGTAATTATACCCCGCTAAGAAATGGTACTTATTTAATTATTCATGTTTATTTATGATGTTCTTATAAATCACATTGTTGAAGACGACATTATTATAATTAAATCGGGATTTGATTGTACTGTAGACCTAATGCGTTTTGTTTGGTCTTTTATTTTCCGCCAGAAAATCAACGTCTTTGTATAATTAAACAAGGTCCTTTCCGAAAAAGAGAAATTATGTATTAATATACTTTTCTCTTGGTATTTAAAGCTGACACGTAATTGAATCTGAGTTGTAGGCCACGCCATTAAAGTTGTCACGATAGAAAAAATCGGCTTTGTCAGTCACCTCATCAAATATGTTACATTATTAAATCGGATTTGCCAGTTGCGTCAAGCTGAATTAATTGATAGGATTATTTAGCTGTGACATCTATCAGTTTATTTGTAGAATAAATATGGCGGTGTTATAAAGTGTGGTTTCAAGTAGTACACTTGGTATATAACTGTTCTTCTCCACGCCAGTACATACATGTGGTCTTTTTCATTGTCATTGTCACGAATGGTTCACTGAAATCATTTTGTTTTGTTTTTTCTTAAACATACATTATGCGAGGAATAAATGTGCCTATTGCAGGGTTTTTTGGGGCCTGAAATGTAATCTAAATTATTAATTAGACATTAATTAACTGATCCAGATCATCGGTATTTACTGGATTTGAATACATTTTGTGATTGGTGATTTAACGTTAAAATGGATTATCGAGACTTTCTTATCTTACCCACTTCAGTAATGACGACCGGGTGAAGCAATTCGCCTAAAACTTTGACAAAATGTTGTTTTCATTATCTATTTCGTAACTATATAGCGAGAATTGCCAGCTCTTTATCTAATCATGTCCGTTTAATAGTGGCTAGCGGCATTTGTGTGTTTTGTTATTTTGACCAAGTTTCTTAAGAACCGCCTTCTTGCAAACATGTGTTGTGTAATCTCGATATAATTATTCATTGAATACTCAATTGGCATTGTCATGATGATACTCTTATGACCTTTAAATTCAAAAGTTCAAAATTAAACCACAGAGGTGTACTTACTTTCATAAACTTCATAAACAATGAGATAAAACCAAGTACGAACAATCCAAACCGTTAGACAAAATTCGAAGTCCTAAAAAACGGAATAGGCAAAATAGTGTAATGTGACAAAATAGTGTAATCAGCATATGGACTGTTCACCGTGTACAAAATACGAAATAACTTACAATGGTTGGTTTCTAGGACCAATTTTACGAAATAACTAACAATGGTTGATTTATATGACAAATTTTACGAAATAACTAACAATGGTTGATTTATAGGACACATTTTACGAAATAACTAACAATGGTTGATTTATAGGACACATTTTGCCACATAATTAAAAAGGGTTGCTATTCCCTTGTATTCTCAACAGATCTATATGTACGGATACAAATCGTCGGTATAATATGTTATTATGGAAAGTATGTTGAACATTTTTTTGAATGGGTTATGTTTAACCAGCCGACTGATCCATTCGCAGATTTTTTAACTTACCTATTTGAATCCCGTTCTGTATTATCTATAACAAATGTACACGCCCGCAATGTATCCATCATAGAAATTATCGGAAATTTATTTAAACTTTACCCACTGTAATATCATCAAGTTTTAGATCTGCACGAATAACGCATAGCTTCAAAGAGACGCTTAATCCTCACTAGGCAAACCTCGGCAGATTCCAGTTCCCTACATCTAGTCTCGGCTGTATGACAAAGTCCGCCAAGTTCCCGGATTACCAACGACGTTGCCAATGGCGACGCGTTTACAAATTAAAATTTGTCAAAGTTTGAAGCTGTTTTTCTTTCAAGTTTATCCGATTTTTTATAGAAAAGGACAAGTTTGCACTGAAAATTATATACACTCTTCGAACGACGCAATTTAGAAAATTTCTTTCTAGAAGCGGCAACTTTCCTTTTAGTTAACCGGTGCCGCACCGCAATTGTATAGGCGTAGGTATCACTTACTGCTATACAGCCGAGGCTAATGCATGGTACCCAGAATCTGCCGAGGTTTGCCGAGTGGTTTAATCCTAGCACTCCAGACCTTTAATCCTAGCACTCCAACTGAACAGCCGATAAGAACCCCGACAAGAAGTTAGAGAGGCTGTAATTTATTCTGGACCGAATTTTTATCACCCAGCAAGGATCGTTTGTACGTATTTCATATTCGTTTCGATGTCATTGTAGGTGTTAGACGATTCGTGTGCCAATTTTAAAATTTTCATTTTGTCTTAGATATTGGATATCAAAATCCCATTATTTCACGGTAAGATAACAACACCAATGTTCATTTAACCCTTGTCGGTGCACATGGGGTCTCCGTGGACCCCATGCACACGTTTTATAGTGTTTTGCAATAACTATTGGGTACTGCTTTCTAAAATTTAGTGACTTTGTCTCCTATACATTCTTACACGTAGCGAAGTGTTCAGTATCCATCTGCTTCCCACATGCAGAGTTCTGTTACATGCAAATCAGACCCAACGCTTAAAGGTAACAGGGGGTCCAATCGGACTCCGAACTTACAACGCACAGTAGGGATTTTGCTAATGTGTTTCCTGCCTGATACCATTATTGCGTATGTCAGAGTATTCTCTACTTTAACATCTGCATGTAACAAATACCAAAAATTAAATGATGAATTCCGAATATTGAATTGTTTGTGTATCAAGCGTGAATTGCCATTTAACCCCTTTATCACATAGTTCACAAAGTAGCAATTTCGTTAGTATTATTAAATCTTTTCCAAAATGTCACTGAAATGTTTTTGTCTAATAATTTAGTTGTTTTTCAGTTGTCAAATATGATTGCAAATAAATACCAAACTGCTGCCTTTTAATTCAAATATATCTGTACCTGAAAACTTTGAATTATGACTGGGGTCCATATGGACCCCTTGATACCTGTTGTGTGATTCTCACAACGTAAACCCACAAGGGTTAAATTGACTAATGGGTCGTGTTTGCAATGTCGAAGACAGTACATGATATTGAGTTAGCGACTTATTTCCTTCAAGAATTTTTTTAAATTTTATTTCCAGGTCGTGTGGAGGTCTGTAGATGAAGATAAGTTTTTAACGATTGGTAAAAAGACTTGGTTTAAAAGTGATAAAATTATATTAGAACATTTATCACAAGGTGATAATATTACTAATTGGGATTTATTAATTAAAAATACAGAATTTATAAATGGTGGCATGTACGAGTGTCAGATAACATCAACTGTTGATTTAACTAGAAGAGTTCAACTTAATATATTAGGTAAGTTTTAGCGGATAATTGAATTTATTTCTGAATATCTATTAATTTGACTTGTTTCATACCATATAAATAACATTTCCATGCAAAGTTAATGGAAAAAGAAGTGACGCTAATGCTCTCATTTATTATAGTTCATTGCTAAGGCTTAACGAATTCGTACCTACTCTTTTTCAACGCGATTTTTCTTTACTGATCAGCCATTATGAGACTCAAACATGCGCAGATCGCATTTTTATTTAATCGCTAAATTCTACTTGAACATAATGTCAAATTATTATAAATTGTGATCCGACATGGCGAGAAATGATTCATTTTGTGAAAATAAACTTTCACGGTGAAACAAAGAAGGTAAGTGTTCCAAAATAGCCTGAGCACAGAGGTGAAGGAAAGTTTTACAGTATTTTCATATTATAGCTATATAGCAGGCGATAGAAACTTTCGTTCGGTCAGGAACAGTTCCCGAAGGAACTAATTGTTGGTGAGGACTGCCTTCATAGACAAGACGGGTGCCGCGAGGGGGGGGGGGTAAATAATGTAGGGAACTTACATATTATTATATACAGTTTCCTTTTTGAAATTGGTGCTGAGTATAAATTCCGGGATATTTAAAGGCAACATGATTTAGCGATAGGATAGTTATCACAAAATGTGTCACAAATATTAAATTATATAGACAAATTATTTCTGGCCATATATCTCGCTCAGACGTATTAATCCTCGCGGTTAACGTTTAACTAGTTTTTGATGGTATATTACCCCGGATCTTGTACAAGATGATATTTTACTGTCTCGACCTATGCATCATTAAATAACTTAATAGCCCCTTATCCGGAAGACAATACGCCGAGCTAACTCAAACATGAAAATGAGGTGACATGGGGTTTAAGGTACTGTTCTCAACCAACACAGCGGAGAAAATGTTTTTCCGGGCAACGGTGTTTCTGCCTATTCTACCTGGACTTCCAACTGTCAAGGGTTCATTTTTTCCTTGCCAGGCAAACTCAGACATGTAAATCACAACTGTTTATAAGCAATCTGTTATAATCGAATGTAAATTGTATATTTGAATGTTTTGCTATAGCATTCAACGCTTCAGTCATATATTGACATTAATTCTAAACACGGATGACATTATCCACTCGATTACATTTTAATAATTTGGAAATTCCAACCGCATTGAGAAGTGTTATCTAATATATGGCATAATTTTCACGCCAGCTGAAAATAAATTTATAGTTTAAGGCGATTGGAGTGGAGGGCATGTATATATGCAAGCCATTACTGATGAGAGTTCATATTTCTTTTCGTCATTTGGTCTGGGGGTTTTATCTATTAATGTATCTTCCGGTTGACAGGCAATTCATTACACTTCGCCATACTTCGTCTAAATATAGATGTAATGACAAAATGTATTTTCCACAAGAATAGATCTCCAATCACAATGAACTGGTGTGTGTTTGGCATCGACAACAACATAACTAAAAAGGGATACTTTTATATTTTTTAGTTATATTTTTAAAATTTATTAAGATAAAGCCTTAAAATAGATGGTGTCCATAAACAGCCCTACCTTGTTGAGGAATAATCCTAGTAATCCTATAATTTACTATTGCCAGCTGAGAAATTGGCAAAAATATAATTTTCAACTTCAAATTCAAACGCTTGAACATATCTATTGCATGGAGTTAATAGGAAACAAGGGAGGTAATATGGTTTTTATTTCCTGTGTCAATAATTTTTAAGAGTGGGAAATAAAGCCCATGATCGTATAATAGTGAGTTGATAACCTATTGAGCAAAAGACATATAAATAATTATGTTTTGACTTTCTTAGAAAATATGAATTTCTCGCTTTAAAGTAGTGTTATGAATTAAAATGACTCGAATTATTGATCGATTTCTTATAATCACCATTCAAGTATTGCAATTGTCGTGCACCAAGCGAACATACTGAATTCTCTAAACATAGGTGTATTCGTATAGCTTAAATTAAAATGTGTATTTGTTTTTTTTTTCAGAAACTTCAATAAAAGGCGATAGAGCGATCGATCGTGGTGAAAGAATTTATTTTGTTTGTAACGTGACCGGGGGTCCCCATATACCTACAGATATCACGTGGTATAAAGATGGACGTCCAATAACAAGTAGGGGATTCCCCCATGCTGTAATAACTAAATATAGATCTAACGTTAATAATTCTAGTATAACAGAATTTATAGTAGATAGAAGTGTTTTCTCCGATACAGGTGTTTATACATGTAAAAGTAAAACGGTGGACACAGTCAAAGCGAAAATATTTCTTCAGATAGGTTAGTATATTCTATTTAAGAGCCCGTGCATATTTCTCTACAAAGATAATAACCGGGCATAGTAGCTTTGTTTTTTTTTTGTGAAAGATAACGACATATTGATAAAATCCTGTTATAGTTATGAATACGCCTTGTGCTATGGAAGGGCAGTTGCGTATCGAACTTATGAGAAGCGTTCGAGAATGCCTTAGTTTGTTGCAAAAATTGTTTTTCGACAGAACGGTTTTAAAACCACCATGACTATGGGTATACATGTATCGCAGAATATTCCTATTATATGTACAATTGAACTGTGTAGTCAAATCAATTGAAATCGAAAAACGGATATTCGACCTGTGTTGATCGTAAAAGTATGGATGATGGTAAATTTTTACTACGGTGTACTCTGTCACTGTTACAATATGTCGGATCACACAGAGTGTCGGAATACCCAGTTTTTTAAAAACCGGAAATATTGTAACTTCGAACACCGGAAGTATTATTAGAAATTAGCTTCGAATCAACAGATAAACCTTTCTGTGTATTGTTGTTTTTGTTGATATTCTTTATTTATTGTTGGTTTTTTTTCAGGTGATACAGTTCATGTTAAAAGAAGTGAGTATTCTTTCTTTTTAAATGTTATGCCTAAATCGTCAGGGTTACGAATTGAAAAAACGGTAGATATATCAATTCACTCGTTTAAACAGTAAATGGGAAAAAACAACAATGACCAAAATCACAAAAACATATATTATGTTCGTTCCACTTCGTTACTTTATTTCTAATTTTCTAAGTTCCAGTGTTTGAAGATTTAAAGGAAGAAAAAAGAGGAGAGTTTTCACCTGCTTATAGTAAGTCCCTTTAATGCCTTTCCATCTGCAGTGTGCATTCTCATCAGTAGCTATTCTGGAGTCCTTTAAGCCGGTTTGCTCTTATTCACAGTGGGCTATTAGACAGAGCTGTCCCTGGGTCTCGACAGTAGTAACATACGTGATAAACGTATAGTGTACATCATATTTGTTGGCTAACCTCTGGCTAAGTGGGTTAGACGCTGACTAACTAGCCTGGAGGTCGGGTTTCGATCCCTGCATTGGCGGAGAAGTTCATCCAGATTCTCCGGCGTGATTTCCCTTTGTCAGTGAGACAAGACGGGGGTCCTGACAAGGACAGTTGTCTAGTCGTTCGGATGGGACAAAAACCGAGGTCCCATGTACACATTTACGCGCACGTAAAAGATCCATTGGCAGTTGGAATTCCATATAAGAGTAGGCCGTTGTCCGGGCAACATTTCCCTCATAAAACACTGTATTGCGTATGCCCGGCTCCATTATCCTAGTATAGTAGCAGAACAGTAGGACGTTAAACCCCATGTCATTCCATCTAAAATATAGAGTGGCAGTATTAGGTGTTAGTACAGGGCACCCATCTCTGTATGAATCTAAACGTACTAATGGTTTGAATTTCAAAACACGTTTAGGAAACGAGAAGATTATAACCCCATTGATCGATGATCAACTTGATAAAGTTAATTAATGCACTGTCGTACAATTTATTGTATTCTTTAAATTACAGCTTCCGGTTCACTGCAAACACCAAATTCGTGCAATAAACTTTCAGGGTATGTTGTCATTAGACTGCTGTTAATAATAACTATTACAACAATACACAGATGACAGGTTTTAGGATTTAAGAATTCACAAGAAAACTGTCGACAGTTAGAAACTATGTAAACGTGTGGACTAACTGGTATAAATTTAACGTGTGCGTGTGGTGTCACTCTCAGGGATAGATTGACTTATGGTGGGCGTGAAATTAAGTCAATCAATTAGTGTAAATATTGAGATTTCCCGGATTGTGGAATGTCACAGTTTAAAGAATTTCTGAACAGAACCAAACTATGTGAATGTGTGATTAGGAATACCAAGTGACCGAGGGATGGGAATCAATTAGCAATACAGTTCAAAACTAGCCAGTTAGTCATTATAGTCTTTCAAATAGATACACACCTATATCTCAAACAGTGTAAACACGGGTGTATAAAGTTATAAACGTCGTGTGTTGGGTGGACCAGATATGAATATATTTTCCAAGTGTTGAACTTAATGAATAAAATAAAACCAAGTACGAACAATCCAAACCATTAGACAAAATTCGAAGTCCTAAAAAAAAAACGCAAAGGCAAAATAGTGTAATCAGGCAAAATAGTGTAATCAAGCAACATAGTGTAATCAAGCAACATAGTGTAATCAAGCAACATAGTGTAATCAGGCAAAATAGTGTAATCAGCATATGGACTGGACTGTTTAACGTGTACATAATACACGACAAACAGTGATATTATACTAAAATTAATATGGCCAGAAAGGGTTAAGAATCAGTATATGTATAGCTGAACCTTTCTTCCTTGTTGATCAAGATATCATTGTATCGTGAATGAGATCTAGTTTATTTTAAACATTACGTGGGATACATACATAATATCTTTGTTCTATGAAAACATCTACAGTCTGTGCTTTATAATAGATCAAGCTCACCCAGACGTCACGCTACTCTATAGTAGGAAGTGTTCGTGGGAATTGAATGGAAATTGAAAAGAGCCAGAAATGAACTTAAAATATTCCATTCACAGAACAATTCTATTCACGACTTAGACTATAATATAGAGAACTCCCGTAGCAAAATGTGAGAAGGGATAACTGGGGGATTCTCAATATGTTTTTATAATGCATGTATAAATCGTTTGTATCCTAGCCCACAGCGTTTCTCACCAGATAATACTCAAATACAGTGGACACGTTCCCACAAGGACACGTTCCCACGTCACGGTATTCGCAGATTAGGTGAAACAGACAACGATAATGGCGATTGAATTGTTTGTTTGTGTCCACATGGTAGACATGACTTTAAAAGCAATTGGAAGATGGGTTAATTTACGAATGAATCAAAGTGGGTTTGTCGTTTCGTCATCATAATAGTTGCGTCATTTTGAGACTAGCATTGTGTTATCACGTGTCCAGTGCTAGGGAAGTGATGTTTACTAGGACAGAAGAGAGTAGATGTCCATTACCCGTAGTGTCCTCATTTCCGGAATCAATAATTGTACTTAATCAGCTTTATCTTTAAGCATGATTGGCGGGAACAATAAATCAGACAATGATTCATAAATCAATTTATATCACAACATATACGACCGGAATTTATGGAGAAGCATCAAAAATAGTATAAGAAATGTAAAGACGAGGTTCATGAGCATTATTGTAAATAATATCCTATCACGAATATGTTTTTTGTTGACAATAATCTTGCTAAAAAAAAGAACCAAATATGCAATAATGATCTATACATTCAGTAAGCATGCATTAAAATAAAATCTCAATCATTTTTGTTACTAGTATCGTCAATGATAAATATAACATATCTGTAGTATCAACAGACCTATTATGTCGTCTTCGCTTTTGTTTGCAATTGTCTTCATCCAAGCTTGTTTTGTAGCATTAAGTGGTTAAATTGGAAGGCACGAGATATCATTCGATAAAATACATTACTGTTTTTACTAATGTGCAGCATTTCAACTAGGATTTCTCTAGTTTAATCAATCAATAATTCAGTTATAACAAATGAGTTGATACTATGTTTTACAATTTTATTTAGAGATTCCTTGTTGAAAAGTTGCTAATAATAATTGTATTCCATATAATTGGGTCCTGTACTCCTGTGTATGTATTAATTCACTCATAACTGCATTTGCCGTTAACGTTTTCTTTGCCTGTGAAATTAAATGGTTCTAGCAAAAATTCCCCGTATTTGATAGCACGTTTGTCTGTTCATTTTACATTAACACTATTTATATTTTTTATTCCAATAATTTGATGAATTATTGCACTTTTTTAAGCCATAGGCTAACCACCAGAAACATGATTGCTTTACAGACCAACCATCTATTTGCTATAATATAATATAATGCTATTTTGTCATATTTAATTGAACAATCTGTTATGCTTATTTATCAATGATATGAAAATAAACATTTATGATACAAAAAATCCAATAACTGGTAATATTCTTGTCTTAATACAGGACTTTGTTAAGCTAAATTGTAAAGCTGTGTTACGTTTACAGGCGGTCAAAACTGAGTTATCCGGAGACAATTCCAGGGGTTTCAGCGATGTATAAAATATTGTCTAGATGAAGCTCAATGATCAGTGTTTCAGTTCCAAGCGTTTTTGTTACAAAATTGACTTTGTACATATTATTGCCGTTAAATGAATCTTGAAGTCTGTTCTTATCTTCCTGGAGCCTCGAATTTTAACGCTTTGTTGAAACTATCGATGGATATGGATGTAGACTTTTATAACCTTCACTGGGCCAAGAAGTGGATCTACATGAAAAGACATGAGTGATGAATATATATGTCGGTTATCAGAAATTGAGAATTTGTTCCTGTAAAATATATATATATTTAAGAATAATGCAAGCAAATAAATGAATTGAGGATTAACGTCTTACATTTTCGCACCGACTATATATCTAACAAAGACGGTCTTAAGAAAGAAGAATATTTAAAGTGAATACAGACAAATTGTTTTATATAGATAAATACAACTTTTACCTATAATAGTCCATATTGTAACGGTTAGATATGATAATATTAGTCCAGACATTGTTCGTGATTGATAATTAAACCAGAGTAGCAAAGAGTGTTGTCTGGGTTAATACATTAAGTAACATCATAGTAGCCACAGGGATTAACTTTCACATGGTTAAGTCATTAAACACAAACTCCCTGTTAGCTTCTTGTATAAACGATTACATAGTGTCACATAATATTAACACAATTTGTCTCTTCAATGAGATAAATCTTATTGATATGATTATCAGACTGGGAAGAACAATAAAACGATGAACCTGGTGTGTTACTTACGTAAACCTGGAATTCCTAAAATGGTAATTTTAATTAAAAATAATCTATGATGATATAAAGTTATTATTGGTTACCGAGAATGTCCTTTATTAGATGCAAAAAATATAATTACATCGAAATATTAGGAATATTTAAAGGCAAGACCAACAGTAAACCAACAATACTTAACCCTTATCTAAATTAATCCCTGTTAAAGTAGCTAAGTCTCTAACTCAATATCATCCAAAATATTACACATTGAAAACACGAATTATTTGCCAATTTTAACAAACATTGATGTCGTCATCCTACCGGGAAAAGATGGTTTTCTGATATACAATATTTAAGACAAAAAAACATTTTACCATTGGTACACGAATCATGTTCCATAATGCGTTTTAGCATTATGGTACACGAATGACTCGAAGGGCGTGGTAAGACATATTCCACTAGTCTTGTTAAATGGCGAAGTCATATTCTTATCTGGGGAGCATGCTCAATAAATAATATCAGTGTAAAATGGAATAATCAGGCATAACTCATAAAACGAAAACGATTGAATGTAAATCAGTGTATATACATTCATATTAATATTATATGCGTGGATACCCATTTTTGTCAATTTCGAGGTCCCAAATATTAGCGATTTAGCTCCTTTAAGTTTAACTTTCATGCATCTCGACTTTCTGAAAGAACCAAATACTTACAATAAAGAATGGAAATTATGCATTGACTTGGCATAAAGCGGGTGAGAAACTGGGTGTAACGTGCACCTGATTAACATTATATGGTTCAATTTACTTTCAAAAATTCGCTTCAGCGTAGGGGTCTTGCCACGTAGAAGTGATGGATCGAAAGGATGCTACTTGACTCAATTACAGACAACATGATCAAAAGCGCACCCACACTAATCAGCAGTGAATATTCGCTAGGCCGCTACAATCATTGATAAATATGACCTCGATTCGACTTAATGAGTTACAAATTTTAACTTTTCTCCACTGACATTATTAAGTACTAAAAAAAAAATTATGTATTAGAAAAATAAATAAAAACGTTTGAAGTATTTGTAGGTAAAAATTATTTCCTATTTAGTGTGAGTAGGTATTAAAAAAAGTAACATCTTATGTAAACAATGCACGCGTCAATGAGCCAATGATTGACGCCGCGTGCTGTGACGTCGCGCGTTAAAGGCATTCATCGTTACCCCCCCCCCTCCTACTCGCCCACAACAGACATAATAGAACAAGAACACAAGGCGGCACCATTATCCGAGATATTATGTAACATAAAATAATAATTACTTAAAAGCCATGAATGATAATGAAGGTGCATCAAACCAGCCAACCAAAGATAGCAGTAAATTCATTTGTAAATTCTACTGTTATGATTGCTGTATTATACGTATATGGAAATAAGACGAACATTATTCTTAACTTAATAATTAAGTATCATTTCACAAATATATATAATTACTTCTTAAGATGATCTATTCCCATAACCCATGACAAATCCTACCGCATTTGCACTTAATACAGATGGAATGCTGATTTTATGATAACGTAAATAGACAAGTTAGTATTGATAGCAAAGTTAATCAGGTTTTAGTAGGAGGCTCGTTATATTAATCAACGTGGGAGACCACTTAATACAAGATTCAGGATTGACTAAGGAGGACAGGATATCGTCCTTAAGTCAATGCGACGTCTTGAGATGCCTACAGACTAATGCAACCCCTATCAAGTCTATCGTATTAATGAAATAGTTAATCAAAGTTATGAGACGACCAACTCCAGCAGCTGATTGGATTAAACACAGGGCTCCTTCAAATCATTCCTGATTGCTTTTTGTTGACTCAGCTGTGATGGTTAGAAGACTAAAAGCAGATTGGGACACACTCTGCTAGACCTGTGGTAAAGGTATAACGTGTTTATTAGTATATCTGTAATTGACTTGTAGGTATCCGATCCCCTCACTTGTCTGGAACATCTGTGATCGGTCATCGGGAGTGGTGCAAAAAGGTTTCCATAGGCTAAATGTCGAAACTGTTGTTAAAATATTAGTGACCACTGACCCAAATGGTCATCTAATGAAACACAATAGCTCAGTTGAGATTTCGTGACATTAAAAGCTACAATCACTTGATTAAATCAACATTTTTTTCTAAAAATGTTTTCTATAACTGAATAAAACTACGAATCAGTTCAGAAGGTAAGAAGGGGGTGGGGGTAGTGGTCTGACATGTTCTGAGTGGAGTGTTGATTTGATTAGGGTTTCTATCACAAGCTTGTGTGTGACAAGGAATAGGACAGGACCTTCTACCAACCTCTTGTGTTTTGGCAGGATTTTGGGCTTCCCCACGCTGCTAAACAACAACCCTACCATTGTTAATCCATCATCGCCGTACTTGGGCGCCCCCCCCCCTCCCTAACTCACATCAAATGAAAATTGTATTTATCATAGATGCCACACACCTGTTGGGTAATACATGTACAAAGCATCAAAGTAATAGATGTCTTCTTCAAAAGTACTGTTAGTGACGTTTTACGCTAACAGTTGCCTACTGTATGCCGAGATCATGGCTAACCTGTAATTAACTGGCATTTAACGTATTTTACCTGCAATCAAAGCCAAAAACTCATAGATCATGCAGATTAGAGCATATAGTTCAATCCGTTTTATGTTCACCTATTGGGAATTCTTTACTTTCTTGTAGCAAAGATCAAAGTTTTCTATGACATACACTGACATTTGATTTGATTGCTATAAGGGGAGAACACGCTTTATATACTGAGTGATGGACGCGTTCTACACCTGTTACTTTCAATGGCCGGTATTGATTGTCAATGGGAACATCAAATGGTACTTACTGACACCTCAAGCTGAACCAGATAACTTTAGAAAATGCTGTTGTGGTTATTCTTATAGTGTTTAACGTCCGCTTCCACCGAAGGTGAAATGTCAGACAAGTCTTTTTTTTCATTTTATTATCTAAGCGCACGCGTAGGGGTCTTTCTTGTGGGAAACCAGAGAACCACGGAGAAAACCCACGAGGTTGAGAAGGCGCCCCATGCCACAAACGCTCACACCAGGGATCGAAACCACAGCCGCAAGCCAGAGGTGACCGGTCAGTTAGAGGCCGGAGCGATGCACTCTAGACCGCTAGGCCACCTCAAAGCCTCTGTAAGTACTACACATTTAAATAGATCGACAATTTCAACGCTTGTACCGCCAATAGTTCAATTTGAAATAGCAGCTTCATCAACTTGGTGTTTCAATAGTTATACATTCGTGCTGCACATGAATTTTACAATGCTATTGCAACACTTTGTCAATCAGCATAAGTTGTAATTACAACAGGTGTGTTTACAGTCTGTATATACATTTACTAGTAGTGCACATTGGAAATACAATTCTTCTTCTTTTGACGATTCGGATCCCTCGCATTAATTGTCAATCAATTGGAAAATACAGCTTTGCAGACCATTCTTTTTGGCGATTCGAAACCAATGCATTAATTGCCAATCTATTGGAAAATATAGCTTTGCAGACCATTATGTTAAACACGTGGGAATCTGTGGTGTAATACTTAACATACCGGGAAATCTAAACAGCCAAATTTTAATTAAACACATAATATGTAGGTGTAAATTATATATTCCAGCCCATGCTAACTACATGTAGTTTATTTCTTATATTCTTAATATTTAAATCATGCCTTATATGTGAATCTATAAATTTATCATTTATGAATACAGTGTGTGTATAAAATCACTTATCTATATCGATCTTAATAAATCAATCATAATCAATAACTTAATGTAGCAAGTGATGAAACCCTAACATTTATCAACCAGTAATGGATCGATAAAATAATCTATCAAGTGATAGACATCATCAAGAAGCCCTCTGATGACAGAGAAACTTCAACAAACACTTACTATTCCATAGCTGCAAAATAACTTCTTTGGGCGCAATGAACATCCGTCAAGAGGTTGCTACATCGTTGGTGTAATCTACTTCAAATCGTGCAACCCAAATTTCGACATTTGAATAATCCTATAGCATTTCAAGTACATTTACTCTGGCAGAATTTACTTCGGAAGAAAATTGAGTTAAAATTGAAATAAGCCATGGGATATTTGACTTGCTAATTCATCGCGTTCGTCCAACTTACAGCCTCAAGATGTAAAATTGGATTTTGTTTGTTCGCCTTTTCAGCGATCAATTCCACAAAAAGCTTTCAATTAATCACAGATCACCTCGGCTTTAGTCTCCAATCGATGAACATTCAGACAGTGTTTCCCATCCGATAAATTTTAGTGTTAAAAAAATACAAAACCAGAAGTGCCAAAGACTACGAATGTCGTTCATTTACGATAGATGCCGCTCAATATCTTCTACTCCGAGTATAATGGAATACTGGTTACAATTTGTCGAGTCTTAAATTACGTCTTTAATACACATTTATCATTTTGTAAAGTGGCAAAAACTGTCCTCACCTGAAGGGAGAGATCGTGTACAATCTGATTACAGAGAATTAATATTTTCACTGGGAATGCAGTAGTCGGATGTAAAGCGAATTTTAACAGATTTAGTGGCATTAATGATTGCTTCACTTGGAGTCTGTCCGCACGCATTTAGCTCTTTGATAAAATTGTAACAGATGGATATTGATGGCATTACTAAATGATCAAATCTTACACCGCGATGTTTCTGGAAACATTTGCATGGAAATTGCACGACATGCTTTCAATACGGTATTTGTCATCTACTTATAAACTTGTTGACTTAGAGAAATAATCTGCTGAAAGTCTGATACTGTATATTCGATGTTGCATACATTGCGCATAAAGTGTCTTGTGGTATAATTGTCTGGTCCCTCGAGATTAATCTGCTGGTGGCAAATGTGGGGATTTGTTGATATAAACATATAAGTGGTCTCGGTGATCTCTAGAAAATGTCCTTAATTTGTTTCTATTCCTGACTGAGTATGATTTAATTATTTGCTAAAAGCGTGATTAGCGGACAATCGATGGATGACGAGGGTTTTATTCTCTTTGATGTTACCTACAACATGACAAAAGGATTGAGGCTAATAAATAGTCTCCATTTTACCAGACAGGTCGTGCTTCATAAGTAATGCGGTAATGTGCTATAATAGGATGAGGCAGAATCTGTACAAGTTTAATATTAATACTCAATATTTTCATACTTAATTGTGATCATCGTGACTTAGATATTATACTGGAAAAAAAATTAGAAGGATACAGCACACATCTAGATTTAAAACAAATGATAACATGAGTCACCATACCCTGCCTCGTACACGACATTTTTACGTGTAGAGACAGAGAGAGAAATGGGGTTTAACGTCCACTAGACACAAACTAGGTTATTTCGGGACTAACATATTGTTTAATTTTATTTCAGTAATTCGCTTGCGCGTAGGGGTCTTTAGCAGTGGGCGGAAACCGGAGGACCCGAGGAAAGCCACGAGGTTGGACAGGCGACCTCCTTGCCACGTACAACTGGGGATTCGAAACCATGCCATTTTAGTCAATGACGCGTAGAGAAATGAAGAGATAACTTATTATTAATAAACTAAAACATTGATATATTTTTAGCAAATTATTGACCTTGACAATCGAACTATCTGGACTTGGTTGGGACAAATTGTACAAGATACACGACTGAAAAGTTTAATAATGGCTACCAGACATCTTCAGACGGAATCAACGTGGGTATTGACTGTATCTTAAATTTGTTTGTCGGTGAAAGGAAATAGACGAATATCCGTCCAGAGACCTATAGTGCTCTTAAATCGGCCTTTTAACTCCACATAAACACATAGGTTAATAAGTACCACGCGAACAATAAAAATTCAGGGGAATTTATCGAAGCCAGATGGTATTTCAAGCTTAGTTAACTTGTTAATCTATTGTTTCGTGGTATTCCACCAAAGTCTGCAAGGTCATTGCTTGTGGGCACTGCAGGTAATTTCTCCGAGTACATTGATTAACATTTAATTAACTAATTATAACCAAGTTAATGAAAATCAGTGTAGGGGTATTTCCCACTGATGATGAACAAGCATGTGTAGTTTTCGAAGATGTGTGTATTAAAGTCAAGTGTTTTCTTCTCGAAAATTACTCAAGAGCTATACTATAGTTTTAAAAATGCAATAATCGATAAGGTTTGTCATAATTTAAAAATATTTCTTTAGTAACCGCGATCAATTAAAAAGTAGAAACAATTTTCAATTTTTATGTTTTAGTAATGTGTAACAACATTGTGTGTTTAAATGACTTAAACGGACATCTGGAATATGAACACACGTTTCGGTATGGGCAGTAATGATTTAGCCTATCGCGCTAGCTAATATTAGACATCAAAGATAACACTGACGTGGTTAGATCTTCGTGTATATTGAAAGTAAATCAAAATTGAAACTGGAATGAAATAAATATTTAACTGTGCTATAATTCTAGTAAATTAACCGTTACATTAACCTTCACATTACTTAAGATTCCTCCATTAAGATCCCAAGTCGTTAATTATATTTTTGAACATAATATGTGATGTAAACATTCTAATAAGAGAGATAGAAATTGGGTTTAACGTCCACTCGATACCATCTAGGTCATTTCGGGACTAACTTTCTAATAAGTGTATATAATTTAGCGACATGGACATTAATGAATCCCCTTTAATTTTCTAAGAATGTTTTATTAAGTGTCAGAAAGATGCCAGAAGAGATTTAAGTAGAGATGTTATTATAGAATGAAACATAATACAGAGAACATGGTGAATAATCATAAAGATAACCGGTCTAGCATAGTGGGTAAATTGAACGCATAACACACAATATATAATATATATATAACTTGTAAATATCAGATATAGCTACAACCTAGCTAGTTGGCATGAGCTTGATTTCCTCCTTGCAAATTACAAGAAAGAACGCAAACCAGGGTCCCGTGTACATATGGAGGAGTTATAACGCAAAAAAGTTGTTGAATGCAACGCATGCATAAGATAATAAACCCTATCTCTCGATCCTGCGTTTCTCGAGATACGAGATCATACTATATAGTTCTTTCTATGTCGATGTGAATAACGTCGGAATTCAATATAAGCAAAACTGACAATTTGTTCTTCTAAACAACGATTGATTATTATTACTTATTATATTTCTGCCACACCCAACGTAATAAAGTCGGGGCTAAATATATATGTCGTGTATAAGAAGAAATCGCAAATAGAAAAGTTGCAGGGGTCAGGACTTGGCATTGTCCACAATGTTCAAAATTAAAAACATGATATAGAATTCAATATTTGGCCATGTTAATCAATATTGATGCTGTTATCTTGCCGTGAAAATATGGACTCCTAATATCTAATATTTAAGACACAATGAACATTTTAAAATCAGTACATAAGTCCTGTCCCCCGTTATTGTTTTTTACATACATTTATATTTCATTAATATGTGCATTTAGACCCAATTTCGTCTATTTTAATGTTCAAGCGGCCTTAGAAAAGATTATAATATCGGCTGACAGTTCTTGCTTTAATTGTTAAAACTAGATAATGAACAGAAAATAGTCCAACTTTTAATGGTTATACAAAGGACCTCGGGTTTTTTCCCAATCACTATCATTGCCAGGTGCTGCACCAATGAAAAGGGGACACCACGTTGCACTCGCATTTTTTAGGGTTACATGGCCAACACCTCAATATTTGTAACTCTATACTTAAACCATAGAGACATGTTCCAATGCATTCATGTTTCCGCCTCATTACACTTTCACATTTATCATGGGATTTAATATCACCAAAGACAGGGTATTTAATTTCCTGTCTTAGAAAGTTTAATAATAAATATATAGACGACAACTAAAGACGAATCAATAATTCCATCTCGACTTTTCTGCACATTTCAGTTTTTATTGCATCCAATTACAAATACTCAGAATGAACATTAATCCATTCATTTCCTGAAACCAACTTTGATCTTATTTGTACCAAAAATCACTTACAGAGTTGAAATAACGACCTACGAGTGCAGCTGATTTGTTGTACGAAATAATTTCACTGACAGACCAAAGTGTAGCCTCAGGGGGTTAAGATTCTTTTGACTCTACAAAGGTGTGATTATTCGTGATGTAATGTTGATATTAGACTACTTCAAGGTACTTGAAGACAATTTGTGCCTTTCTCTCAACTTCGGCCCCAGGACTAACCTAACATTATTTCACTTCAACTTAATCTAGCTTCAAATCAAATCTAGTAATAAGTCAGCATACTTTGTTCTTGGAAGTTAACAATAAATATGTGCGGGGCGTCGATTGTGATCTTCCTAAGAGTTTAAAACTAAATTGTTTTTTGGAAACCAACTAGGCCCCGGGGGTATGGTTTCGTGCATGTCAGCCTTACATTATTGAATATGCAATCTCGTTATTCTATACATATGCATAACACATTATTACTATAAACTGGTTTATTAAGCATGTACGGGCTCTCGACAACGTGCAGAAGATGTAAATTGGATTCTTCAAGGGATATGTCCAAATAACAGGCTTGAAATTACAATTTAGAATTTGTCTAAGCTGTCATGTTTGACATCGAGCTTTAGATATACCCAATACCTACACTAGGACTTCGTATTAATTTTGAAAACAATAAAAAGTAACTGAAAGAGACAGGTTAAATTAAATGTCAGTATTGGACATTAGTTCAAGTAGTACGTGACTATACATATACTTGTTTGTTGATACACAAAGTTTACTTTCAAGAGTATTGATTATCTACAAACAAATATTTGATCAATAATCTGGTTGTCATTGATGACAAGGACACCATCTCGCACTCTATTATTAAAATGGGGTTGATTTTTCTACCTAGACCAGGCTCATGGATGCTTTTTATTCTCATTCTTTTATGGATATTACCAACATGTACACGGGGCCTTGAACCATCCACATAACTGAGAGGAAACAGGATGGCAAATCTGAAACTACTTGGCTCGCGGGTCAACTCAATAGTCATGGAACCACTGCGGCTCCCTGCAGCACTTACAACTGTTACCTTTACGAACTTAAAATCAGGATTTAATACCAATGGCGAGGACATTGGGGAAACTATAGGCTTTTCATAATTGATTTGCAATTGTATTAGTGATCGCAAATAGCCAGACAGATGAACGGCATCATTCTGACGGGTTAATTAAACAAGGTAATTAAAAAGCATCTGTCGTTGAAATAATTATAAGACGTCAAACGCTAGGCGGATATTTATAAGACTTCTAACCACTTTTGGTAATGATGACTGGCTATTGAATAATAGATCTATTCGTTCCTAGAAACAAACAGGAATAAGGGTTATCCTGAGGATGTCTCGTCCAGAGAGAAACCACCTTGGTTTGACTAGTTTTGCCCAACTGTCTAGTGTTTCTAAGATAATTGCAGGCGCAACAAGAGAGTTAAACCCAATTATTAAATAGTGCAAAATTGTACTAGAATGCCGATATTTGAAGTTGTATTAACTGCATGACGATAATAATTGTCGCCAAGCAGCAGTATAGCTCGTCTTCGCATGGCCATCGCTTGTGTGAATATCCCATCAACTACGTTCTTGTATACAGGAAATTTTGTTTGTGGGGATGAAGATAAATAATGGCCTCAATAATGGATAATATTATTGTTAAACACTTCTTCTAGTCATTGTTATTTAACGTCTACTACTACGTAAATAACTTAATCGTTTGTACTGATATCTGAAGGGGGATCATCTGAAGATCGGTTACAGACAGCGAACTGATCGAGGTGTTCCAGATTGAACGACAGTTGATATTAACCGAGTATTCGTTTTAGGCTATTGTTACTGTTAAGCTGACCAGCTATCATTTGATTACTACTGCCCAATGCATCTTAATTGAACTGTAAAATTGTAACTAGAGATTAGGTAATCCACAGCGTTGCTTATTATTGTCAACCGTGTTAATTTCAAGACACGATTAAAGATAAACAGTGGTCATAGACCGAGACGACTGGGGTTACACTTTAAATATTCCTTATAACTCTTTCCAAAAGGTTTTTTGCCCATTCTGTATCCACCTACTTCATTTGCTCGTAAAAATTACAATCTTTGAATAACTAAAAAGAACCCCGCTATAGTATACTATCTTCCTGCATCCAATCACGATTGCTTTAAATACTTTTCATTTTTCAATCAAAATAATGGGCTATAAATCAAATGGGATTAACGGGAAAACAAATCAAGATATTAATGCAATTCAAATAATATGTATTATTCTGACGACTTATGCATACTATTTTCCGTAGATTAGAATGGTCACACAAACTACAAGCGTACGTTAGTCTATAGTGAACACTTAGAGGGACAATACCACTCTTTGCTGGCTTGACAGGTCCAGAAAGAAATAGTCTTATTCTAACTACTAGATGTTTAAGTGTCCTACCTCTTGTGTAAATTATCCATTACATCCTATTTTAATCGTCCAGAGGGTTCGAAAATATGTTTATATCCAAGTTGCATTTGAAAGTGTTTACGTAAAGCTTTTACAAATCATGTAGTTGAATTTTTCCAATTTTTTAAATTCGGTGTTAAGATGAAATTTGTATCATCAATTTAATTGGAATATTGTAAATAGTACAATTTGTTGACCAGAATAATGATATGGGCATATTATTCAGTTACAACAAGAGTGGTATTGGGGCTTTAATGACCATGATAGATACTAATTGATGGATGTGAGGAATTAATTACATAGAATTGCATTATATAACCCGTAGTGGATTCAATTCGACGTTAACACGGTTAAGACAGATTTATAGCTGCTCTATAATTAACGACAACAACTAATCTTTACTCCTACACAATGTTTATTTAATTTAACAATAAATCTAACATAACCCTCGGACATTCGACAGATTTATCACTTTCAATTCTATATAAGGCAATGCCAGATAATTTAGGAGTTGATTTAAATCTGCAGAAACATTGCCCTGGGGAAAAACGATAATAACTGTTCTATATACAACTAAGAACTAGCAATTAAAAGATTATTAACACTGGGGTGTAATTGTTCTTTAACACTCTCATTGTTACATTACCCCCACCTATACCTGTCTGTTATGTTTAGGATATGAAAAGGGGAACGTGTTTCTCCGTGTTATAACTTTATGTTTCGTTAATTTTAAGGCACAACACGCTAGACATAATTTCATTTCCAATATATAGCCTTCTATTTTAATGTACAATTGTTGTGTTACCCCTTTAACTATGCCCATTTGATTAACAAAAAAAAAACACTTCGTGAACAATGGGTGTTGTTGTACCGTGGACATTATGGGTGCCTGTTTTTACGACAAACATAGCACAAAAGACATAAAAATGCCAACATGAAATTAATAGAAGCCAAAAAGTGGTCATAAAATTTGATATATTTTGATTAAGTTTGGGTGTGGTTTTATTTTTTTAGTGATTTTAAGTACGAGCTGATTTATTTTTTAACATTAAACAAATTTCAATCTCTACAAATTGCAGATTAACGCAATCGGTAAATAAAATGTTGATTTATATAAAGTGTTATATATTAGCAAAAAAGGTAAATAAGTGTTGCACATAAAAAAAAATCATGTTACTAGTATTACAGCTCCCGATTAACACTAAAATATGAGGGGGGAATGATTGATTATATATTACTTTACACCAGTTGATCAAACACCCTACAACCAATTGATTCCAACCAATGTAAACATTATTTCTCATTCCTGGGATTAGATTAACTATTTGGATGGTCATCCCTCATTTCATATCACCATAATGGAACTGATATAGTGTTGATAGTCAATAGTACCAAATACAAAACAATACCAAGGTTCATGGTCAGTCAATTATATAGAAAGTCTACAGTCGCTCTATGAAGTCACCTCAGAATAATTAGCATCCACGTCTATACAAACGTTCATGTTGGGATTAGTATCAGAGATCACCTTTGATAATCCAATTATGTATAGTTTGCTTCGAAGAGAGATTTAACACAATATGTCCATAATCTACTTTACAGGGTTCACTATTACTATAGATATGTTTTCCACACTTCTTCAAAGAAGAGACTAAATTCGGACTGAAATAGGGGATTTTTGGTGACTGTCTCCAGTTATAATTTGTTTGCTGTAAGTTTCGAAGTTTAAAAACGCTGACACAAATTTTTAAATGTATCAGCGTTTCTAAACTTCCAATTCCGAAACGGAGTGGCTAAACATACAGGAAAACCCCATTTCTACAAATCAATGTTCCTGAAGCAACGAATACGAGTTTTACGACATCTAGCTGTCGCTAGATTATAGCCTGAAATTTCCAAACCTGGAATCTGAGGTCCTCAGCTTGTCCAGTAACCAATCGAAACAAGGGTATAAAGTGAAGGGTTTAATAAGATGTACGGGATTAAAGCCAGATCGAGTATTCTATCGAAGATATATAGAATTACACGCCTCGAGGTATATTGCAGTCCAGGGAATTACCCTTCTGTTCAAAGGAGATAAGACTTATTTATTTTTAATAGTTGAATTGCTATATCATTAGACAAAAACCTATGTACGAATAAAACAACACTTGGGTATATAAAGCTAATTAGAAATGAATGACGGGGTGGAATGCTTTCAGGATACACGACACTTGCCTTTCGCGCGACATCATCCGCTGATAATCTGTCAAAGGAATGTTTATTCATCTTTTTAAAACCTAATAGCCATACCACTAGTGAATAATAGTAAATAATAATAATTTCTATACTGCATTACTCTCTAAAAGGAAACATAAAACAATTAGCGATATATATTTCTAATTCATTAATCTTGTAAATTAGAGTTTATAACGATACCATCGAACATGTAATGGATCTATACGTGATAATGGATTTACGTTTAATTAAGCTGGGCAAATATTGATATGTTATGTTATTGATGCCTGAATTTAAATTGTCATGGCAGATGTGCCCGCAGTCCCTGTGTAGATTAAAGCAGAGTTTAATTCATGGTTTCGCCGATGGCTATAATTATAATGTATGATGTGCAAATTAAGAAATGAAATGATACTGGGATTAATGTTTTATTTTCTGTACCTTATGCATACGCCTTGCAGTGTGCTTTGTTATAAATTTTACCAGGCCGGTGGAGTTTCTGCCTAAACTTTGTCGAATTATAACTGCCAATGATGCTTTCAAGTGCGCGGAAACGCTTACATGGAACCTCGGTTTTCGTTTCATGCGAATGATAAGACGCTGTTCCTCGCATGGCATGTGGAAACTACGCTGCAAAAAGCCAATAGAACTTTCTCTACCAACACCGAATCTTACTCACTGCTCCGCCGTGCAAATTAAAAATGCCATGTAATCCATATTGATTTGTTGTTCATGTTCCAAATGATATTTGCAATATGACACTAGAACAGAGAGGCGATTACAGACATTTTCGTAAAACCAAATTTTTTTTATGAAATTATGACTCATGATTTCATTAATGAAAATTCCTCTAGTTAATATGTTTGATTAGAGATTATATTTCACCAGCTAGTAGCCAATCAATGAATACACTCGAGTCGTCACCAATACCAGGGGATTGGGACGGAAGTTATGATCAATGGTGTCATGAGAGGTTTGCGTTTCATTTCATTTCATGCCCATGTTTGTTTTAACTAATCTTTAATGAAGCTGAAAATCTAACACCAATAATCTTCTAGAAGATTAACCGGATTTATGATTTCCTTTTCATCCGATTTTATGACCATACCAAACCCGGCGACGCTATTCCTCTTGTTACCCAGTTACGTGTTTTAGTCACAAAAAGCAAGACAAATTGTAGACATGCAAATAAAAATATAATAATCAAAAGACCCATGTAGGCATAGACATACTACTTGTAAGTAAGCCAAATAAAAAAAGAAATGCAAAACCGAATTAATGGAATTACACAATAAACTGCTGTTGAAGCTCTCGCATAGAGGGTTCTTAAAGATGAAAATTGGAAGAAGCAAATCTTATAATATATTAAATTTGCTCTACGGAATCAAACCGATACATATCTCATGCGTTTCCTCTAGAGCCCATTACCAGAGCACAAATCGTTAATTATTTTATTATTTATAATAAAATATCAGCAACAATAGCACTTGACTAGTCAATAGTTTACTATCCTTCAGTAGAAATATTTCGGGTGATTAATATGTTACATTCGCCAAGGCTTGTCATTTAGCCCAAATGTATCCATCTTATTTAGACACCAACGAGCACAATTGGTAGCCCTCAAATTATACGCTGTTCAAGATGATCTATGAACTGTCAGACATGATACATATCATGTAACTTGTTAATCGTATAAATCGCTTAGGCAACAATTTTTTTTCGATAACATCGTGCGTAGAAAGATATGGTTTCTGCAAATTTTCATTCATCCTCATCATACAGAAGATTAATGAGCCCTTACTCTAGGTTAGAGCTTCGAACTAAATGGTGTAACACAGTCATTGCAATTATGCTTCACTTTGGCCCCATTGTGTCAGCATTTCACTAATCGATAATGTTTTAGTAAATCACTTAAATTTCGGATATGATGTGTAGAACAAATATATCTATGTCATAAATATCATTCCTTCTCAGTCATAGTTGCAATACTCAAGGCGCTATTTAAAGACGGGGTGGATGTCCGAATGGTTAGTGCGTGTGCATCATTGAGTCAGCTGGCGGGGTTTCGATTCTCTGGTTGTACGTGACAATGAGTAGGGTTGTCATCCAACCTCGTAGGTTTTGACAAGGAGTAGAGTGGCTAGTCCAACCTCGTGGGTTTTGACAAGGAGTATGGCGGCTAGTCCAACCTCGTGAGTTTTCTCCAGGTTCTCTGGTTTTCCCCCACTTCTAATTAACTCTTAAACGACCCAGAGGTTTGACGTCATAACGTCATAAAAACCCACGTCATAATGGTCAATAGTATTAAAATATATATATCATTTTCAAGTCATATTATTAAAAAAACAACTGAAGATAGACCCTTTATGTAAATGAATGAAATAATTTAAATTTAAGGCCATTTTCATAAATATAAATTTTATACAAAAACTTTAATTAGATATTCCATGCAAACTTCATGTGTATAATGGTTATTTCTATTTTTCTGTTCAGCTGTTGTGAACTAAAAATCATTCATCATCGAATCTTTTAATTTAAGCTTATTTAATTACCGTTATTGAAATTTGTTGATTAACTTAGCCTAGCCTATTGCAAGTATTTGTATTTTAATTATCACGTTCTACTCTAGACTCTAGGCCTTACGCAAAACGATGAAAATCTACACCACAGATAAAATATGAATCACTGTCATTCAATAAGGATGGTAATCCGTCATTAGAACGTTGTCGTAGAGGTCTAGACATATCACCGTTTTATTATAATTTATGAAGGAGAAACCGTAAGATTTTTAACTGTCAAAATGTCAAACAGGAAGTAAACCAATGAGATAAAGACGTCTGTTAATAAGGGAAATAACTCTCATTACGCTAGGGACGTTGCATTCGGCTAACATGTTTTGTCGACAAAAGTCGCCTTGGGTACTAAACGGTAACGTTATAGTTGTCGACAAAAGTCGCCTTGGGTCAGTTAAGAGTTAAAGACCCCTACGCGCAAGCGAATTATTCAAATTGAACCATATGTAAGTACAGAAATGACCTTGTTAACCCCTCTTTCTCATCCTCTTTCTCTCCCTCTCTCTATGTATAAGTCTGTATGTCTGTCTCTCTCTCTCTCTCTCTCTCTCTCTCTCTTTCAACCTCACTTATCGGTGATTTATGGGAACTACTTGTGTTTTAAATACATTTTAAAGAATGCATGTCGCTTTGAAATTTGGATCTTCCATAAAACATGTTTAATAATTGAAATATCTAGATGACATGGCGCCTGGTACGTTCGTGCAATTTTTATGCGCGAACTCTTAGTTTTTCTATTACTGGCACGCGCACGGGAACTATTTTTTTTTGTTTTACATGTACCAAAATCTGGGATTTCGCGCGTAGGTACTTTTGAGGTATTAGGTCTGTTTAGCATAACACTTGCCACTGTTCCTGTGTATCGCTAATTATTAACCGAATGTTTGAAGACCGTTCATATTTATTACGCACAGAATTTTCAGTACAGTGTTGATTCATGCTCAAATTGTTACTAAGCAAACCAACGGGATTATTTTCTCAACAGTGTATGAACTCATTTCATAGCGATAATATCCTTACACCGAGAGAAAGTATCTAGTCTCGGTGAATAGAACCATGGTTGTCTGGTAGAAAATTACTTTTGTATTTTTGGGAACGGTAAACAGTGTTTTTAGAAGCAAACTAACCTGCCGCACATGACGAAGTCATTATACTAATAATAAAAAGGCAAGAACTCCTTTTGCAGCGGAGGCTTACCAGTGAGTAAAGGGTCAAGGTTAAAACATACAGTACGCGCATCGCGGTGGTTTGATGTTTTTTATCGTGTAATTCCGTGAATTACCGCGTGAATATCGAGTGACATGATACGACTGACAGAGCAGCCCGGAGTCGAACAATCGCCGCCCGAGCTGTCTTCGTCAGCTAGTTTCAAAATGGCGTACAACCAGTGCAAGTGGGAAAAGACGACAATAAAATCAGAAAAAATATGTTATTTATTATTGTCGGACTTATTACATCATTCCTGTCTAACAAATCATAAAGCTGTGGTGTTACGGTGGCGGCAAAGTATTTCACCGTAACGCCACAGCCACTCTAACCATTCATAATACATCTCACTATCACTCCCTACACATTTCCCCTCGTCTACTTTCCCAAACGTCAACAACACATCTCATGCATCCATTTCGCTGATTAACCCTTGTACCATGTCTACTGGATGTTAGTGTGGATGTATATGGTTATATAAAACTGTTTAATAAATGAAAGGATATTATGCAAACAATGATCTATGCATCAGGTTGCATGGGTTGTGTTTGATAAGGAACGAACTGTCAATGGATAGCCTTATCATATCTCTTGGTCAATATTTCAAGAGTGATAATGTCAAATAATTCACAAGTTATCTAAGAAATATCTGTTAAAATCCACCTCTAAATCACACGATCTTCCAGAATGTTATTGTTGACAGCTCTTATCTTGTCTCTATGCTTCAACATTGGTGGTCATTATCTAAAACCAGACCAAAATACCTAACAATTTGGTTAATTATGCCAAGAAAGTAATTTATGAGGTTGAAAGGTGTGCAAAACCGCGACTTGTTGATTATCGCTGTCTCTATGATCTCCGTGGTGTAAATATAGTAAACCAGCTGAAATTTGCATATTTTAATATATCAATTATTATAAGGTTTTTTTTGGCACCAACGCTTTATCTCGTAAGACGATGCCACCCACCTACGTGATCGCTGGAGGTTTGAATAAAAACACATCTCGGAATTTGGCAATTAATTGGTTGCTGAACAACTTTCAGTATATAAATTAAAAGAGATTACCAACATTTGTGTTTCTAAAATACCGAATGCATGTTTAGACACGATTTCCAGGAATAAAATAAAGTTAAAAGTGGTTCGTCCTTTCATTACCGTTCCTTTTATTCCTCAATGTTCTCATTTGTTCTTGGATTCGTAGAGCCAATGACTTACTTTAAAGTTGATCTCTTTTAAACACCAACTATACTTCTGATTTGCATTAAGATACACATCACCTTGTATGGATATCAGGGTTCGTTTCTCATTTATAAGAAAGTGAGTTTTAAACGAGATCAGCAGTATTTTTGACTATCGACCTTTATCTGGCGTCTATTTTATTTGCATGTATAGGATGTAAATCTTTGCCTCTACAATTCCGATTACGTTCCTATCGACGGTCTGTTGTACTTTAGACGATATCGGAAATTTGAAAAATTGGAGAATGCTTTAAATACCGACTTGTCATCAACACCTGTTTTCCTATAGAGACTAAATTATTGACGATACGACTCAACTAAATAGAAGGCAATTCTATATCAAACTCCAGTATGTCGATGACCTCTTGTCAGTGATGCAGAACGGTGGGCATCACATGAACAACTTTCTAGTCGTTGGGATGGGACGAAAAACCAAAGTCCCTTGTACACGTAAAAGATCCCTTGACAGTTTGAATTCGATATAAGAGTAGACCGTAGTACCGCTGTCCGGGCAAAATTTCCTTCATAGCACACTGTATAGCCCATGCCCGTCTTCATTAGCCCAGTTTGGGGTAGAACAGTAGGACGTTAAACCCCATTTTATTTCATTTCTATCATGATGGTATTGGGTATAGGATGCTTGACTGTTGTGTAGTTACTTTACATGATGTGATTTTAACACAGGATGCAATGCCCTAAGTAAACAGTAGTCAGTATGTTTCGTGATGTATCTAGAGAGGGACATAGAAAATAAAATAGATATACGATAATAACGAGAGGCTAATACTTACCAGATTCACAAATATACAATAAAGCTTCTTTCCTTATTTTCTGAATATCGATTTTTTTAAATCAAGAAAATGATTAAGACAAATTAACTTAGTGGGGAAAGGGGATCAGTGTCTAGACTTTTTTTTGTGTTTCTTTGGTGTAGAATAACATTATGGAATGCATACCCCAGTGGATTTTAAAAATGTATATTAAAGATGGTTTTAATATACACATGATATAACTAAAGAACTCTCAACACACTTCAGCACCTTTATAAATATAGTGTTAGATCTGTTCAGCTCGAGATGTATTATTTAGTACATTGTTTAGCTTCACCAAGCTTTACGGAAACCTCCGAAAACACGATGTAGCTTCAGCCAGATTTAGGAATGCAATGTGAGATAACGGAGCTTAAAAGGTCGATGCCGATGATATGTTGGAGATTAAAACTGCTTAATTTTGTGTTAAAATCTCTGGAAATGCCCTACCTAAGGGCTAAACAATATTTTGAGAAAAGGTAAATACACCACTCCTCTATATTTTGGCGCTTAGTTTTCATACGTACTCGGGATAGTCCTTTTAACCTGACTCGATGTTATCCAAAATATATCCGAAATTAAAAGCACGAATGTGTATTCAATATATGTCCATCTTGCCGTTAACTTGGCGTGAAAATATCGAATCATATATTTAAGACACCATGGGTATCTTAAAAACAGTGCACTACCTCGTGACACCTTAAAAAACCGTGCACACATAAAATAAAGAACAATGTCAATTAATAAAATTAGTTTGATGAATTTTAATATTCAATGATATCTAATTAAAAATAATCACACGCTACCGCCAAGTATAAGGTAAGATGTTATAATGATTTTCACGGATAATTCAAAGGTCAGCATAAACGTCCTTAATCAGACGTGACTGTATAATTAGCCTAATTGGAATCTTTTGAATTTGATGTGTTTCATTTTGTTGAATTAACACATGTGTAATTGATAATTACTACTACATACATAATAAATATTATATCTAACGTCATGTATCCGAATTTGTTATAATCGCTGCAAAACCCTCTAACGTACTGGTGACTGACCACTCTGCCAACAAACGCCATAGAAAGATATAATTATATTCTCTGCATAGTATCGATGACCTCCTCTAAAAAGCAAATTGAAATGGACATACTAAATGAAGAAGAAAAACGAGCTTGGGAAATAACTCGAAGTATTTGACTTATTACCAATTCTGCATGAAATTTATACTACAGTCTGGTTGATTTAATCAGCTACATTTCCCGCCGCCAGCCATATTTAGTTAAATCATTAGAGAGAGAGAATCTGGAAGAAAATTAAGTTTTCTTACTCCAAGTATTTCCGCTGTCTGTAAATCGTTACTTTTCTTCATCAAGACTAAAACTTTTTCTGCAATTATAGCTTCATTCAAATCAAATAAGTTTCACTCGTACCAGTTTAATTGGTCCGAATATATGCTTCCATAGTTTTTTAATCGTGTGTGTATGTTTGCTGTGTGCCACCTTTAACATTATTATTGTTCGAATATACCCCGTCGTCATTGGGAGCAGTAGAATGTTCAATTATTTCATTTCATTTCATATAAAGCTATGCGAGCGCGGGTGTTCATTTAACTTGGCCCGTTCTGCCGCAGTGCATAACCCTTATATTATATTAAAGATGCATTATGTCAGATTTAGATGAAAAGCTGACTGTTCTTGTTATACTTTCGAAATAGAAACATCAATATTTTGAAAGATTACATTCAAATTACTGTATTCTGGGTGATGTTCTGACTGTTTAAAGATGTAGCGCAGATCGTTTAGTACTTGACAACTGAGACTGTCTCAATTATCCATTTTATCCTTTAATTATTGAAATCTTGCTGGTGTTCAAATTTATTTAAATTTCTAGAGTTGATTATGTGCTTTCGTGTAACTTAATGTCTAAATAATAATTAATATAATCTGTGCGGCCAAAAGAAAGACCAGCAATAGCCAGATTTAGCTCTTACATAATACACTGGTTATTGTATATCTATACATATATATCCGACCCTGTCATTCTTTATATAACAAAATGATAAATCTCGGGGAACATTTCCAAAGTGTGTGACTTTATATCGTAAATCATGGAAAAGACACGGATATAATGCTAAATTACATCCGGATTTGTAAAAAACTAACCAGCCCACCATTACGAACCAATACCTCAGTTCCGTTAACTGCTGTATATTCAAGAAATAATTTCACACTAAATTTGTAATGGGTTATGATAATCTAAAACATTAGTTCCCAAACTAACCACATCGCACGCGATTTGCTCGTTTTGGTAATAGCCGATTTTCGCAGTCGCTTTAACACACGCAAATAGTACATATCAACTATAATAAGGTGGTGTGATTGATGAAAAATATCAACTGCAATAAAAGTGTCATTGGATTGTTCTTTTAATAGTTCCTGATTATGTCTTAAAGTTAAAATGGTTGTTGTCATGAAAAATATTCACACTTGTGTATCATAAAATCGAATGGTAGACAGTGTCATAATTTATTAATGTCGAGACTATTAGTCAGATCATAAAATAAAAGGTGCCAGACCTGTTCTATTGTATATGCTTGATTGACATTTGATAACGAAATTGACGAGGGTTAAGTTTACAGCATGATATATCCGATCGTCTTCATCAATGTTTTGTTGTCTGGTCTAATGATTCAACGATCATCATCAAGCATACTGACAAACCAACATAGTCTGTGTATGTATATGGCCAATACGCTCCCGACAGGTTAAGTTGTAAATAATATTTCAAGAGAAACTGCAGACAAAAATCAATTATTAATTCTAAAAAAGAAAGCAAACCTCAGGGCATAAAAATGATTATAATAAAAAAGTACACATGTATATATTGTTCCAGTTTAAATATTGTTGGTACGTCAAATCCAATGAAAACAACATTTTTTTTTGTCTACATCAAAGGCGTCGAGTGAAGGTAATTAACACTTTATATAGACACCTTCTCGTAGATCTAGGAGATCAGTAATAATCTACCCCGTTCACTATATCTTCTCCTACTGTAATCATGTTAAGACCACCTTTCAGACAGATAGTTGATACAGACCAGAGTGGGTGGTATACACCAGGTCCCACGTGTTTAAGTAAAATAAATAGAAGTAGTACAGACATTTAAGGTGATATAAAAAGAAACACAACACAGCTACTAGTCTAGTCTTTATCACGTTTTATCAGGGCGTGGTTATGCATCATTATCTATGGATGTTACTTCTGGGAATTTGAGGCCCCTCTTTCTGATCTTGATGTTTCTTGATATTTTAGGACCGATTCTCACTTGTAACTTGTAAGGGGTGTCACTTGTTGCACATACAAGAAAATCAAGATCACGTGTGCACGTAAAAGACCCCTGGCAGTTGGAATCTGAGGCGGAAGGGCCCCAGTACGGGATAAAATCCCACCCACGCACTTCGCAGCCACTGAAACACCATAATAAGCTAGTCTCAAACTGACCACAGCAAGGTGATGACGAGACGTTAAACCCCATTTCCTTCCACTTGGGGCAATCTGATTAAAACACTGATCCTATTTCGTTTCGTTTTTATAGTTCAAAATTTCGTTTTACTTGTCTTTACATGTAGTGTAGGCAATCAAAAGTAGAAAAAACGAAACGCAATATAGATCTGTATATTAATTAGATTGACTTTGGGGGTTTTATTCCAGATAACAGTGACAAACTATCTGACTTGGTTGATAAATTTATATTTATCAATAGCTACTATATTGCCGTTAGTCTGGCCCCAAACATAGCGTGTTATTATCCCCGAGTCGTGTTATTAATCCCGGTAACAAATTGTTAGAAACAGATCCCAGGGCTAGAAACACCATTAACTTTTTTCGCTGTGAGTATATAAGTATAATTAATTACATAAAGTGTTTGTCATATTTTGATATATTGGTATGTAATTCTGTCTGAGTCTTTCAATCCCACATTAACGTAACTTGCTGAAATTGTCTTATACAGCAACTTAGCTATCGGCGGCGAAAGTTTTCTGCTCTTAATAAATTTCAAAATAATATCACTTCACATTCGCTGGGGAATAATTTTTGTTCAACTGGTGTAGTTTCCATTTGCTACCATAATTGAGTACGCACCTCCAGGGTCATATAAGATATGTAAACCTAATAAGGTCTTATTTCGTAAACTACAAATGGAATAATTGCTGTGGTGTATATTAATTCAGACAAAGATATCACGCTCTGACGTTTTATGGAATTTTATGACTTTCTCACAGAGGAGAATGTCTGTGAAATTTACATAAAGTAGGGTGGAATTGAAGATAGAAGTCATGAAAAGCTGAGTTGTATGTGCCCCGTCTTCTTTTTTGAGGTTACACTTTAATTCAACAATAGCGATGATGATTACAAGTTATACTAGGAGTATGGCAATCATAATGAAATTTCTAGGCGGAGCGTTTCTAAGGCCTGCATTCTAGCAACGGTTAGATGTTGTAAAACTCGCGGCCGTTGCTTCAGGAGCATGCTATCACCCAGGCCTATATATAGGGGTGACTATGTTATGGCAAGAGATATGAATAGTAAGTATCAAAAAGGTCTTTAGCAGGCTTGCGCATATAACCTATCAGTGATGATGGTATCAATCAATCAATTCGAGAATAATGAGGGAAAAACATTTTTGAATGTTGTTTACTTAACTAACGTTAAAGCAAATTTCAGTTTCATTTATAACAGGCCGGTCTTTGATGTGTGTAATAATTCGCCGATCAAAGAATAACAAAGATTGATATTAGACTAACGAGCTTACCAATTCTTTAATAGATAAACATGTAATGCATATAAAGCCTGTATTGAAAACAACTAATTTACAAGTTTTTACAAAGCAGTTAATATTAACTGCATCATGTGTGACAGACGTGTCTAATTTGTTAATTTTTCCAACGTGTAACCCTCATTGCACTAAAAGACAATTCAGTACTACCGGTACTTTTATGAGTCATTTGAAATCTGACATCACTATTGATGTGTCCTGCACGAGGATGGAAATATGTACCCCTTTCCAAAAATTATATTTGCATTTAATTCAAAATGGATGTATTTTCCTTTTTACCTAGACCCGAAGCTCTAAATTACAAAATCGAAACTCATAACCAGTGGCTATTTGTCCAAATATAACCTAATAATTACTTTTGACCGTTGCCCGTATTATTTGTTTAGCGATTTATGAACCATTATAAAAGCTACGAGATTCTCTCCACAAAATACAGAAGCAGTTTACAATTAGAGAGGAATGATGATATCTACCGGAAATAACATTTGGGCAAATGTTGAAGATGCGCTAAACTTCAAATGGTATCTACTTTTATTTTCAGATAGCACAGTCATGATTAACAACCCACAAGAAGAGAGAGCCAGAATTGTATATCTAGATGATGGTTTATGGTGTAGAGAGAACCAGAATTGTATATCAAAAAGATAGGGTATGGTGTAGAAGTGTTGATATTAGATGGCACGAAAATCAGTAGTTGTTGAAACATCACACAAGGAACAATCTGTTAATGTTCTCAAATAACAAAGAGGGGGGGGGGGTGAATGGCCGAATGTTTAGCACGTGCGTACTTTATCATAAAGCCTGTCATTGAGTCAACTGGCGTGGTTTCGAATCTGTGGTTGTACGTGAGTAGGGTCGCCTGTTCAACCTTGTGGTTTTTCTCCGGGTCCTCCGGTTTCCTCCCACTGCTAAAGACCCCTACGCGCAAGCAAATGATTGAAATAAAAAGAAACCATATGTTAGTCCCGAAATTACCTACTTTGAGTCGAGTGGACGTTAAACCCCATTTCTCTCTCTCTATCTCTCTCTCTCTCTCTCTCTCTCTCTCTCTCTCTCTCTCAAATAGCATCGTGTAATATTGAAATGAAGGGCAGGTAATTCGATTTATAGACAAGCGGATGATTAGTTTAATTAGCCAAGCATAGTATCAAGTAACCCAGTTAGTTTCTGTAATTCATGGACACATACACCAGAAAATATTAAACATTATATTTGATACTCCCCTGCACGTTATTGTACGATTTACCAATAAACTTTGCCTTGGTAGCACGAAAGTGCATACATAAACTTTAAAACGAACAAAATAGAGATTAACATGCAACCAATGGGTGTAACCTGAATCTAAACTGACGAAACACAGAAAAATCTGTAAAACTATGCGCAAGTTTGAAATATGATACATGCTTTCACTACCTGCATCACGTTTAGCCATGTTGATGTTGGTGTTAATGGAGATTTCTACTGCTTCAATGATCTTCAGTATATTATCAGTCACATAAAATAAACATCAAACTAAAATAGATAAATTAACATAGCACTAACAGATGGTTGGTTACAAATAACAGTCCTGAACAATTAGTCATGCGGTATAATTCAAATATTGCCGTAATTGCATACTGGATATCGTTTCAGAACAATTTCAAGGGCTGCTTATGTTGCTAATAACATATTTTGTATTTTTATTCATACCTGAATATCGGTTTAAACCATATTAAATGAAATGAAACGGAGTTTAATGTCCTACTGTTCTTCTCCGAACGGGGATAATGAAGACGGACATACGCCATACACTGTACTATGAGGGACATTTTGCCCGGACAGCGGCACTACAGCATACTCCTATATCGAATTCCAACTGTTACGGAATCGTTTACGTGTACGCCAACGTGTACACGGATCTCAGTTTTTCGTCCCACCCGAGCGACTAGACAGTAATTGTCCCTGTTTGAAGCATATTAAAGAAATATAGCATAACCCATAAATGAAAGAAGACACACGTGCATTTTTAGTAAAACATAGAACAAAGAAATAGAAATTTGGAACAATCTGAATACATACATGTATTGCTGAATAATATTGATGGTTTTGAAAACTGTAACTGAATGCTAGCTCATAACCCTTCAATATATAACGGTATTATATTTCAGTTTTCGAACATTTAATAGAAGAGACTTTTATTACAACTCAGTACAAATAAGTTTAGTTAACGTGATCAAAATGAAATAACATTTTTTCCACTGCTCTAAAACACTTTATTCGTTGATCTGTTATCTAGTCTAAATGTGAATTTGATATGATTGTGTCTTTTCGAATTAATTTGTCAATAATTAAATCATTTCTTGCCTTGTACATCGACAGTTGCATAACAAAATATCACGAATGTATGGTCGGAGGAGTTGAGTTAGAAGCTATTTATGGTTAGTCAAAATGATACCATAAAAGATAGTCATGATTTCCTGCATCCGACTGTGGATATTCGTTTCATTGGATTCATTTATTAATGTGCTGTATAAACAACTTTCCTCCCCATCTGCTTGTATTCTTGTATTTCATAATATTAAAAATTTAATCATGTGCCCAATGGCTTCCATTACCTTTCTTTTTTTATAATAATTCCGCTATCATATTTTGGTCCAAACAGCTGTTTCCAAATAAGTAACTAATACCAATTTAAGTTGTCTGTAGACTCTTCCCTACTGTTATTATCCCACGCCGAACGAAGTTGGGAAGGGATAATGAAATGGCTTCCGTCCGTCCGACCCGATTTCGTTTCAGGAGCATATCTCATAAACCGTTCAAGATTTCTCTCTGAAACTTTGTACATACACAAACCTATTACAGTAGTTGTGCCTTTTGCTATTTAGGATTTATATTTTTTGTGTTTCCATGGAGACAAATTTGACTTAGTTTTTGGTGTAATATTTTGTTTACAGAGCATATCTTGTAAACCATTCAAGAAATCTTCATGACACTTTCTACAAACATTAACATATTATATTAGTTGTGCCTTTTGCTAATTTGGAATTTCTGGAATATATTCATTTTGTGTTTCAATGGAAACACATTTGACTTCGTTTTATGAACAAATTTTGTTTCCGGAGCATTTCTCATAAATCGTTCAAAATATATTTTTGAAACTCTGAACACACGTCATCCTATTACAGTAGTTTTGCCTTTTGCTAATAAAAAAATTATTGGATTTAATAATTCCCATTGGAACAAATCACTGTTGAATGATTTTTACTACACATTTGAATTAGCTTTTGGTATACAATTGTTATTCTAGAGCATAGCTCAGACACTGTTCAAGATACCTTTATAATACTATTACATTCATCAACCTGTTATTCTATTTTTGATAACCTTTCTTATGTCCCGATTTCATTTCTAGAGCATAGTTCATTATCTGTTCAAAGAAATATTTTTAAAACTTTCTACAAAGATCAAACTATTAAAAAAACAATTTCTGATGTATAAGCTTAATGTTTAACATACAGCAGCTGATTGGGGAAGACAAAGGTTGTTGTGCAAACCTTACAGGGAGTAGCGACTGTGCTTTGGCAAGCTACTGTGATCATAGTATGAATCTTCTGACTAGTTCCATTGATATTCCAAGAAGTTGTTTTTCCTTATACCTTCCAACCAGGTTCAATATAAAAAGCCTGTCAAGGACTATCTAGATTTAAAATAAAGATTCTAGCATTTCAACTTTAGAATATCATAAAGAATTGTTATACAAAAATCAGATTAACACGTTTCCAATTATACCATATGTACAAATGTACCATATATGAGGCTTTAAGTGTTATTGTATTGTTCTTTAATTTCTTTAGCCCTATGGAAGCAATGTTTACTCAGCGGTGAGAGCGGGAATTACTCCGCCAATAAATATAACACCACATGTCACGGAAATCAACTTCCTCGCTCAACACGTGGCATCAAACATCAAGCGCCCTCTAACTGTTGTTTTTAATTGTTATGAATGCCTTCAAACAGCCGTAGGTCAAAAATTATTTCTACATTTATTGGAAACTTGATACATGATTCATAAACTTTGTTTGATCAGTAATTTTATATTATTTTAACCCTTTGAGCAGTCAGTTGATGGCCGTGCGTCATAAACAACCAATGGGCACATTTACTGATTATACATAGTAAGTTATAACGTCACAATGGACGTTGCCTTTTGCTACACGCCATTTAATGTTATAAAGATGTACCTTATTACTGAAGCATGAATGAATTTAAAAAGAAAACACTTTCAGATAAAATATACTGGAGGGCATCTTAGGGCTTTTATTAAAAGGGGCGGTAGTTTGAAAACACAGGCCGACAGATTGACAACACCCTTCCTACGTCTGTATTTGTGCTACTAGTATTGGCCGCCCAATACGTTTTATTTGGTTTAACTTGGAAGCGATGAAGGCTCACTAATTAACAAGTCCCGAATTCGACCTGGTGTTTGCCTGGAAAATTACTCGGATTTTTTCAGTGCGGTTTCCGCGTGTCAATAGTGTAGGGCGTAAAGTGGAGTCCTGTGCACAGAACCCGTGACATAAGTAATCATGACACAATAACAGTAGGATGTTAAACCTAATTTCATTTCTTTACATTTATGTTTACTTTTTATAATCCAACCACTGTATATGTCATCATTTTAACCAAGCCCAGAAAATAGAGACATAGTAGAATTCGGGCAATTGGCAAAATTTGGCCCTGGTATACAGGGATAGAGTAACTGTCCTGACTTTTTAAATCGCTGTTGGGGGGGGGGGCTCGAAGGCTAATTCCTATCCTTCAAATACCAATAGTTGAACTGCTGGGCAATATTAAATACTACATCATGATGACGCATAGTCTTGTGACGGTGGCACTCACCGATGAGTATGATAAACTAGACTTTGATACCAAAGTTATGAGGGTTGGCGGTGGCACCAATCCTATAGCGTAGCTGTACATTATAAACTTCGTACAAAAAGTTAAAGCGAAGCACAGCTGATAATGTTTTAATCGAAATATAATTGATATAAAATACAAGTGTGCTACATATGTCATGCTCCGTGTTTATTACATCAAATTTAATCAGCCTATTATCTGATTTTACCTGTAAATACTGAACAGGTGAATAGAGGATTTCCTGTTACCTGTTTAAATGCATCACCTGTAAAAATAGATCATTTTATTTATCCTGCTCTTTTGTTTTTTTTTTATCACACAATAATGATGTAAATAGTAGATGATATGGGAGAAGAATGGTTTATGGATGTAATATACCACTGGTTTCTTTATAGACATGGTGTTTATTTCGGAATTCCTTGACAAGCGCAGTTAGGTTTACCTAGTAAATGCAGCCACCACATTATTACTTGGTTGTAGGATGGGGTTGCGTTATGCATGCAACTGCCTTTATCCAAACTAACGATGTGCCATCTTTTACCATCGCGTTTGCGGTTTATATAAGTAGCTTTGATGCATCTAAGTTGACACTGCATCATGTTGACTCATATAATACACTCGTCGTATATTCAATTTAAACTTCTTTGATCTTGATCGAAATAAAGTTTCGAAGTGATTTGATTACTGAAGAGAAAAGCTACATGAAAGTCAATTTTTGGTAAGGATGACTCACTGACAGGAATTTAGTTTATTTACGCGTGTCAATAGTGTAGGGCGTAAAGTGGAGTCCTGTGCACAGAACCCGTGACATAAGTAATCATGACACAATAACAGTAGGATGTTAAACCTAATTTCATTTCTTTACATTTATGTTTACTTTTTATAATCCAACCACTGTATATGTCATCATTTTAACCAAGCCCAGAAAATAGAGACATAGTAGAATTCGGGCAATTGGCAAAATTTGGCCCTGGTATACAGGGATAGAGTAACTGTCCTGACTTTTTAAATCGCTGTTGGGGGGGGGGGGGGGCTCGAAGGCTAATTCCTATCCTTCAAATACCAATAGTTGAACTGCTGGGCAATATTAAATACTACATCATGATGACGCATAGTCTTGTGACGGTGGCACTCACCGATAAGTATGATAAACTAGACTTTGATACCAAAGTTATGAGGGTTGGCGGTGGCACCAATCCTATAGCGTAGCTGTACATTATAAACTTCGTACAAAAAGTTAAAGCGAAGCACAGCTGATAATGTTTTAATCGAAATATAATTGATATAAAATACAAGTGTGCTACATATGTCATGCTCCGTGTTTATTACACCAAATTTAATCAGCCTATTATCTGATTTTACCTGTAAACAGTTAACAGGTGAATAGAGGATTTCCTGTTACCCGTTTAAATACATCACCTGTAATAATAGATCATTTTATTTATCCTGCTCTATTGTTTATTTTATATCACACAATAATGATGTAAATAGTAGATGATATTGGAGAAGAATGGTTTATGGATGTAATATACCACTGGTTTCTTTATAGGTCATGGTGTTTATTTCGGAATTCCTTGACAAGCGCAGTTAGGTTTACCTAGTAAATGCAGCCACCACATTATTACTTGGTTGTAGGATGGATGGGGTTGCGTTTATGCATGCATGCAGCTGCCTTTATCCAAACTAACTATGTGCCATATTTTACCATCCTTACTTGCTCGTATGGTGGAATTGCGTTAGGGGTTTATGAAAGCAGCTGGATACATCCAAGTTGACACTGCATTATGTTGACTCCTATCATACACTCGTCGTATATTCAATTTAAACCTCTTTGGTCTCGATCGAAATAAAGTTTCGAAGTGATTTGATTACTGAAGAGAAAATCTACATGAAAGTCAATTTTTGGTTAGGATGACTCACTGACAGGTATTAAGTTTATTTACTAATTTATTTTAAATTTTGTTTGAAACTGTTGAATGATGAACACACAATCCGTCCCAATCGTATGTCTGATTCGGACATTCAACTCTTAACTTAGATAGTCATCCCAAATATAATAAATCATCACATACACTGAAATAAAATCAGCAATGCTATCAGAGTCCAATATTACAATTGGATTGCCATTGTGATAGTAGTGTACCATATAACACATCAGTGCGCCCTGTCTCATGTGCATCAGTTCCTAAGCAGCTGTATAATATTTGTTTTTCTCTCAAAGGTGACCAAATGTATACAACTTACGTCATAGTTCCTTTTGTGGCATTTCAGACATACTTTTCTTTCATCGGTAATGAAGCAATGTAGTCAAAACAAAACTTCTTTTACTTTAACAAGAACATCTTCTGCTAATTAGAACTAAGTTATCCGTACCTATATTACATTTAAACTTGAGTAACAGGTGAAAAATCTCGACTACTAAATATAATAGCTTACATTACACGCGGCTGATAAAATCAGCAAATACGCCAACTCACATTTTTTGTGTATTTAAATGTTAAAGATGCATTATGTAAGATTTAGATAAAGGGAATGTTGTTCGTGCTATAATAATTCAAAAATAGATAATGCAAAATGAATGTATTGAAAATGCATTCAAATTGCCAATTACTTTATTCTAAGCGAAGCTATGAATGAAGTTTGGACAAAAAAACTTAAATAGTCTCGATTGTCAATTATTAATGCTATGTTGATACACGTTGAGTCAATTTAACGTTTAATGAAGAACACCGGGCATTGTGTGTGTGAGATAGCTTTATTTAACGTCCGCTTCCACCGACGTGATATCGCAGACAATCGAGCATTGTCCTATTCACTCAATATCATAGCCATCTCGTATTCTATTGACCTGATTCCGGACTTCTCATTCTAATAGTAATTTATATAGCACGTGGAACACTTAAATAATGCATCTTTAAATTTATAGTTAAATATAATGGACTGGAAATCAAATTCATTTCAGGTGCTATCTAATTAAAACTAGTTGTACACAGAGTAGGACTCAGCTAATTGATCATAATGAAAGAATTTAAACATTAATCCGTACTAGTGAGCATTTCAAATTAACCTTAATAATTAATGAAGCAACAAATTGCATGTTACTATTAATTGCATAGAGCGTGTTCGTATATTTGAGGCAAACAGAATAGATTTAAGGAACTGCACCATTCCTTAACACGGATAAATATTCAACCTACGTCTGAACTTATGTCTAACGTTAAATCTTTTGTAATTGCCAAATTTTCTCTATCAAAGACATGGTTTCAATATTTAATTATTGTGACAGTTGCTTTGATCGTCTAGATAAAAGGAAATTTAGGAAGGTTTCGAATATTTGTTTAAAACAGTGATGCAAGCCTTCCATTTCATTTTAGACGCCCAGAGTTAGAGGCTAGAGTTTGAACGGAGTTTTGTCAAATTGGCGTAAAGCATTGGGTTCAGGATAGGACGAACCCTATCGATATTCATGTTTCTTCGAAGTTTGGTTGCGGAGTTAACCTCACTTTTCTCACCGGAAACGGGCACAATTTTACCATTCTTAGTCTACGGATTTTATTAAATTTGATTAATTTGTTCTATTAGTTACTTAGAGGTGGTGAATTAAAAAAGACCTCGTTAATTTTGAATTTCGAAACAGAAAACCGGTTGTGGGGAGAGCGTTGTGACCCCTTCCTATGCATAATCCAGTAGACGATTCAGCAAAACTAAGCGAAAACAATGTTATAGTCACGTGCGAAAATATGATGTGTTTCTTAAACAAACTCTGTTATTTTATTTTCGGCTTCAGATTTGTCAGTGTCTGTTCCACTCAATGATTCTATCTCAACACTAAGAAAATCCTATCACAAATTTATAACAAATAACAAATTTGTTTGAGGTAGTTTGTCAGTGGCTGACAGAAAGATAATAAATAAGTAGCAAAAGGTGTAAAAATAACAGAGAAACCTGCTGACATATGAAGATAACAATAATAATGACAGGTTAGCCGTCCTTACTGCGCAAATCAGACCGAAACGTCTATAAATTTATTTTTATCTCCCCATTCAAAACAATATTATTGTAAATTGCGTGTATAGAAGCAGCGACCTTATAACAATATACTGTATGATTAAATCTCTGTCTTCTCAACTCCATCCTTTAAAGATAGGAAATAGAAAAATGGAATTGCTTGCTCCACATACAGGTAAATGATAAATATTATCAGCTGTCCATGGTTTATCAAGTTCCAATTAAACACTATACAGTAATTTTATATTGAACGTTTGAATCAAAGAATCGAATACGTACGCCGTACACAAGTATATTAGGAATGATTACGACGGCCACAATGGCGAATAATTATGGATCCATTGGATAGGGATATTTTGTTGGATCTTTTAGTACTGTGTATTTCCGCTTACATTCTAATATTTTTGTTGGTATTTGTCAAATAATAGTAAATAATATTATTTGGGAAATATACCTCCTCTTTATACCCTCTAATGGCCGAGATTTAAATTCCACGATAAAATGGATATTCGAGACTTAGCCTCGGTTGTTAAGTACACTTGCTACGATAATAAACAATATGCGCTATATCTTCAACAGGCATAATTATTATGACGATAGTTGCCTGTTATTTACCATATGTTACATAATGCATATTTAATTACAGTGTCTAGATAATTGGGACAATAACATATAGTACCGATGATCTTAATCATTAAACTGACTAATCCTACACGACACTTCTTCTATTTGTGTTTAACGTCCGTTTCCATAGAGGGTGATATCGCAAACAAATATTGTCGTATTTATCTTAGCGCACGCGCACGGGTATTTCCTGTTGGAGAAACCTGAATATCCGTAGAAACCCCACAAGGTTGAGAAGGTGCCCATAAGCTCCAAGCTTCCCACACTCAGGCCGGGGATTGAAACTACAGTCGCAAGTCAGAGGTGACCGACCAGCTGGAGCTAGAGGCGCAACAATAAAAAGATTAAATAGTCCCGGCTGTGCATTACCATTGGCACGTAATTTAACTAGATTTTCCATTTAGCGTTTAACGAAAATATGACACTTAATCCACTTAGTATATCCGTCACCCAATGCCATTGTCTTAGCCTAGAGAGTTGGTTGTGGCTTGAATTGTAAATAAATATCTAAATAATGACTTGTATAACAGCTGAAGCCAAAATAAAGACCTGCAATAAGAAGATTTAGTTCTGACATAATGCCTCTTTAAACACGAAAGTAATTGCTGTAATAAAGTGACTTCTGTTCCATTTTTCGATCGTAAAGTTTGATAACCAAAGTAAAGAAATTAATTAATTTCTTAGTTAATAAAACCTGACATGACATTCATTACATCTCTTTTAAATTAAATATTTTAAAAATCTGGCACTTTGAAATCTTTTATTTTCTTTGATAATATTTAAAGGCATTCAGTTCATTTATAATTAATAAAGTTAGATCACGATTCATAGAATTTCTGCTTTAATTACTTTGTTAGAACATCCTGTACGAGATAAGACGTGTCAACATATTATATTATTTACATTAAATGAAATGAATTGAATCTCGATGATGAAATAGACATGACCAAAATTAAATCCAATCAGTATCAAACATACTTTAGAATGTACCTTCAGAATAGATATGTGAAACAAATCGCGTTTAACTTCTACACAACACAAACTGTGTCATTTTGAGACTAACATATTATGGTACGTTGGTCTTTAGCCATTGTTATGTCGCTCTATTTTTTCTTAGCTATGTATTTTAAAAGCCAAAATGGCGCATACATCAATTTATAACAAATAAAAATGGACAAAGTTTTTAAAAAGTTGACGTAAAAATAACTCTCTTGGGGCAAATCCCACTCACACCTTGTACTAGTTAGTGTATACTCATCTCAAAATGGCTGAAGTAAAACGTTAACCCTCATTATTTTGCACTGTTAAACTCCCTTTAATAAATAGTTTTAAAATTTCGCAATTAAAGATGCACAATGTAAGATTTAAGATCAGGCCGTTTTTGCTATAGTTCCAAAATAGATAATGGAAAATTAAAAGTAATATCTCGAGGAACTACTGTCAAATTCTGTGCGACATTAAACAAACAATAGCCGATTGTAAGATTGAGTGACGTCCATTTCAACATTCGGCGATTATATTATAGAGAGTCTAATCCATTCAATATCGCAGCTACCCCCTGTCCCAGAGAGTTGATCATGGTCTTGTCATATGAATACATGGTCAAAGAATAAATTTACAATAGATTAGCTACTCATTAATAAAAGAAAATACCAAACATTGTCTCCATTCAAAACTTAAAATACTACACTGTCAACAGTTTACGGCGGATCTTTTGAATTTCTGACCCTATTAACTACGGACATCAGTGGTCATCGATCATAGGAGATGGTAATCCTTAAATTAACTCATTGTACACGGTATTGACATCACGTACATGGGGTTAATAACAACTACGTGACAATGTCATTGGGGATATTTTAACGGGTTTTGAATCGCCCCTTAATTGTGCGTGTTGGCGAAGGAGTAAGCAGTATTGTTAACAATGTTCCCGCATTAATTAGCACTTGTACTTCCTAACTGTATTTAAATGACCATATGGGGGTATTATAAGCAATAACAATGAAAGGCCTTACTATACTTTAATACTTCAATATATTTAATATGTCGCACGTGAACAGGCGAACGAATAAAGTATGACCACATGTGTTGGGAAGAACCTTGTGTTTAATTCGTTAAAACACGTCAATCGAGAAGAAAAACAGAGTTACTCACATATGACAATTCCATATTTCATTAATTCACTGCACCGTTTTGACCTTGTGGATAACGACACCCATTGTCCCATTCAATCATGGTTTCGAATTAAGATCGGAATTATTGACACACCTAAAAGTAAATATAGGCCACCAGGGCAGATTGAGACCAAGATAATCGCGACCTGAAAAGGAGATCTAATTGCTTCTTGGCAGCACGCTACAGGGGTATTCCTCAAAAGCCGAATCCCAATTTCCCATCCCTCGCCACGATTTAAAAATCAATGTTATACAATGTCATGTCTAGATGAAGCGTTATAATTGTTAAAAGAAATACGTATGCTCTGCTTTTATAAGTGATGGTCAATTGCCAGTGGTACAGAACGGGGGGCTTTTAAAGGACAGCTGTGTAGTCGTTCGGATGGGACGAATAGCCGGGTCCCGTGTACATATTTATGAATGAATAAATGAAATGAGGTTTAACGCCCTACGCTTCTGTATCTAACATGGGCTAATTGAAGACGGACATACGCCATACAGTGTGCTATGAGGGAATATTCACCCGGGCAGCAACTGAATTCCAACTGCCAAGGTATCTTTTACGTGCACACCGGTGTGTACACGGGACCTCGGTTTTTCGTTCCATCTGAACGACAAGGGAAACCACGCCGGAAAATCAAGATGAACTTTCTCGACCAATGCAGGGATCGAACACACGACCCCTAGCGAACCAGCACCTTACCCACTTAGCCACGTGATCCCCGTGTACACATTTAAGTGCGGTTCAAATTTGTCTCATAATACACTGTAATACCCGTCTTCAATAGACCAAGCGGGGCAGCAGAACAGTAGGTTGTCGAATCCATTTCATTGGTAAATGGCATCGTTTTCCATCATTAGAACATTAAAACAGGGTTTAATTTGGGTTGATTATGCTTTTACAGATACACATAGAATAGTCCATGTTATTTTATGCTGATTAAATAATTTTAAAGCGTGTTGTAACGTTCTTCAAGTCTGCAATAACTTAGGCCGTGCAGAACAGCAAGACGTTGAACCCCATTTCATTTCATTTTAAGATCCCTGTTCCCATAGGCATAACACACTACGGGATTGAGAATTGAGGCGTATCTAGCAGTTCAAATTTGACGGCCAAAAACAGAAGTTCCTTGTAAACATGATGTCTTAGATATAAGATGGAAGCCGGAAGTCGACTTAATGTGGCTCAAAGGCTTAATTTACCCGCGTAACATTTTACATTATAGAACAGATCACATCCGATCAAATCAAATCGATTTCCAAATCAAAGAATTGACGTCCTATTTAAGTTGTACAACAAAAGGGCGGACTACTGTCGGGTTATACACCACTGTTAGATGTTCAGCTTCCATCTCTATTAGTGTGTAGAAAAATCCCCCTCAATAATACCATCTACATTAATGTCATACATTATTCACAAGCTGATTAAGCTAGGGATAAATCTAGCTTGAGTATTTATTCCCTGAAGAAAGAGTCGGGATCAATTGGATTAACCACTAATCAAGAAGGTCTACTACCTGTTAAGTCTTAAGATATATGTAGAGTTATGTCAGATTTCCTTCAATGGCCACCATAGCACCGTCTATGCTAATATTATACATTATTGACAAGATAGTGAACTTAACACACTCACATAGAGTCAATTATTAATACCTCAATCTAAATCAAGGTTTACAAATAAACCAATTGATTAACTATTAATTCGACTCGATCTCACAAGAGAGCGCCTAAACATATCTTCTTGGGTTTTTGTTGACAATGCCTTAAAACTGTACAACAATCTTACGCGTTGTATTTATAATAATACTTTTCAAATCTATGAGAAGTGGACACAAATGATGGAGAATGAATAATGGGACGATAGTTTACTTTAAACCGCAGAAGCCGCAGCTACCTGGTTTAAAACACAACGAGTCACAAGCCAGCTCGATTTAAATAGCAACTTGCAAAATAAATCAGCTATCCATTTCGAAATAATGTATTTTTCATATTTGAGGCCCAGAGGAGGGGCGGGGGTCGCGTGCTGTTGCGTGCACTTTAAATCATAAGAAAAGTTATCGTGTCTAGTTGAATATCTTATGCATAGACATGACAATTAGTTGGGTCACCTACCAAGCCTCACGAGTATCCTACTACTGCCAATGGTGAATTGTCGAAGTATAAATTTGCGATTATGTTACTACTGAAATGACATTATTATGTTTATTGGGTGGACGTTAAACCCATTCTCTCTCGTTTGATTCGACCCAGACAGACAAGCATGACTGCATGCGTTAGACCACTCCCCCCCCACCCGACACACACCCCACCCCTGTATTTTACGCATTATTGGATTATATATAAAACTAATACAAACGACAATATGGTTTAACTCAGCCCGGACACCGCGGAATTAACTGTTTCCTCAGAATCAAAAACAAATACTGTTAATTTTACACAATAAAATGTAATAGTTCCGTAGCCACTGTTTCTATTACGTTCCTTCCTTTAACGCTTCTTTTTGTTAGACACAACCTCATATTTGTATTATAACAATTCCCGTTGCATACAAAATCAACAAGCATTTCATTACAGCAAACACAGAGCGTGATCAATGTCTGAAGTATGCGAATGAAATATTGACTTTATAATTAAATGTGGCGTGATTCCGTCAAGATATGGTTGAATTAAAAGAAAACTCTTCGTGACTAATTTAAGTCAACATGGTTATTTTTACTTTTCATGTACATCGGATGAAAGAAAATATTTTATAAGCGATGCCAAAAGGAAATCTTTCTTTATAAAAAAAAATTAGAAGAATGAAATTCAAATGAAATCAATTTCAAATTTCTGACCTTTTTGACAGCTTTGCATTGCATAGTGCAGTGTAAGAATTTTTTTTATTTCACATTTAAAAGGGGGAGAGAGAAAAATGAGGTTTAACGTCCACTCGACACAAACTAGGTCATTTCTGGACTAACATAATATGTTTTAATTTTATTTCAATAATTCGCTTTCGCATGGGGTCTTTAGCAGTGGGGGGACCCGGAAAAACCCACGAGGTTGGAAAGCGAGCCGACTCCTTGTCACGTACAACGAGGGATACAGCACACACGTGCTAACCATTCGGCCATCCAGCCCCCATTTAAATGGGACTTCGATATTTATGCAAATCAGTCATGAACTAATAATATGGTAAAAATGAGTTTGATTTTTTTACAGCTTTTATAAAAGCAATGTATTACATTGTAGGTCGTTTTAACAAAATGTTCTTTTCGGCAATTTTGACTAAATGTTTTTCATAAAGTTGATAAATTCGTATTAAAAACACACATCTTCTCCGAATATATCATTTTAGTTTTTGGTTGGCTCACCCGCTGAGTCTGGGTTAAAATACAGCACATTGTTAATGAATTATCTGATAAACTTGACTATTCGAAAAGGCAATTTAAAAAATGCAAAGTCTACTTCTCGCTGCCAAACGGGACACATCCAAAAGCATAGTCCGATGTTGTCAATGTCCACTCGCATAGGCGTACGAGCCAGGGGGAAGGGGGCAGCTGCCCCCTGACTTACGGGCAGGCGGGTAAGTGAGAATTTTTTTTTATTTCATCTACTTAGCAAAATAAAGAACATGAAATCAAATAAAACACTAGTTTTACGTGCTGAAGTGTATACGATTAATTGGAATTCGAGTCACACACCTTAATTAGGCTATATTAGACCACTTTGAAGTTGCTTTGTTCACCGGCTGAAATAACAGGAAAACGTGTTTGCAGCCGTCAAATATTCCCAAATTTTCTTTGGCGGGGAGGGGGGCCATACAAGGTAAGTCCCGCTTCTCTGCCTCTCGAGGTAGACCGGCGGCGCTGTCTGTTAACCGAATTTTTTTTCGGGTATTTCGGGTTCTGCCCCACTAACTGTCATCGAGCCCATACGCCTATGTCCACTCGAATGTGGAAATATATTACTGCAGCTATTTCTATCACATTCCAAAAACCATCCAAACGTTTTAAACACTTGATTCACATCGATCATGTTCTCTGATAACGTAGTGTCCCTTTATCCGTGTCTATGTGTTTTAAGTTTGAACCAGTTGAATTTCTGCCCAATCACACCGATACTAGGATATTACCCTACCCCAAAAGCTTAAATTTATTAACCCATAGTTTATATTGGTTTCGAATCCCGGGCTGTACGTGACAAGGAATAGGGTCGCCTGTCCAACCTCATGGATTTTCTCAGAGTCCTCTAGTTTCCTCCAACTGCTAAAGACCCCTATGATAACTAATGTGACTTTATTGGTGACCATATCTTCTATATGCCAAGTTCTAAAAATATTTATGCATCTTTGATCACGTCAGGGGAAATTGCTAAAGTCTTTGCCAATTTACGTTGAAAAAAACAACCACAGATTATCAGAGCAGTAGAATGATTGAGGAAGAATGATGTAGTCAAGTTAATGATACAAGATAATAACAGCATATCAGAACAAAGTGTCAGTCCATCTTGTTATTTGACATCAATCTAAGATATAAGAATTGGTTGCAAGTTTCATACCCAAACATTACCTTCACAATTACCGAAACGTTGTAATTATCTTAATAGGTAGAATTGCCATGTTAGCATGAACCTCGTGTATGTTTGTGAATTTCTTTCAGACGAAACGATATTATTATCTGATGAATACTTCGAATTATCGGTGGATAGGGTACATGTAGTTAAAGGGATGTTAGCAATTCCACATTTTATAGAGTTGAAACATATAGTGTCTTCCGTCGGATTACCCAAACTCTTGCAAAGTCGTAGCATCATCAAAGTGCTCTATGATTGTATGGTGGCAATTAAAGGACATAAGTAAATTGTATCATTTATGGGGAGCTTCTAAGAGCTATATTGTAATTAATTAAATATTTTGTGTTTAAAGAACTCGTCCCCCATTCTCCTTCCCTCTGCCTCCCCCCCCCCCCACATCTCTCTCTGGGGAGGACGAACACAATGTCCAAAATGAATCACCCTGTTTTATCGCTTTATAACAATATCTATAAACTATACATCGCACAGAAGAACGTTAATACATAAAGACAAGGATTCAATTCCCACCATAACTTAAACTATTGATTGAACAATAACCTGAAGGTCACATCGTCATTTAAATCACATTTTATATCCAGTAATTTTAGAAATCAGCTGCTGGGTCAACAACATACGAACACTCAACATCAAATATAAAATTTTATGATAGTTATATAGCACCCATATATAGAAAAAGTGGTATTGAGATAACCATAAATGAAACATAGAACTACAGTTTAGGTTGTATGATGACATTTATATCAGTAAAATGCCAAATTTTTCTAACAAATCTTTAAACTGATGTATTACTGGGACATATCGCCCGCATGCTGTACCCAGCTCGAGCTTATAACAGTTTAAATGAAATATGCGATATGGCTATTTTATTTACCATACCACCTGGTCAATCAGTCATAAATGATTATTTAGCAGTAAAACAATATACATAGATACCTAACACCATCTTTAATTGGAGGTCGAGAAAAGTCTATCGTATAAACTTCTTTTTGTGGAACTATTATTACTTTCTGAGCAGTCGATAGCAGTACGGATAAGAGTGTCTTAAGTCTTAAATACAAGATGGTCATTTCACAAGCTTTTATATATCTTCAAAAGCAACCAAGGCTTATCAGAATTTCTACTCCGGATATAACGTTGGATTGGGGTTGGTTTAGTCGTGAATGCTATAAACATGTCGGAACATAATTCCATGCAAACGTTTAAAGATTGTGAGGAAAAACATATCATTTTCAATAAATTCCTTTATTTATCTATAAAATCCAGCACACCTCTTACGCCTAATAACGCTAGTATTCCACTGTTGTGCGATGCGTTACGATATGATTGTCCCTATTTCGTCCACGATCTTACGTTCGGATACGTTTCGATGCGATCAACAGGATTACTAAGACTGAGCTCAGTATATAATAAGGATCACCACGATAACTCCACGATTAAAACCACGATTTTCAATCGTAGCAAGAATCGTGATAGCGGGAACATAGCATTACCGGGACAGGGAGGTACCCAGTAAAATCGAAACACACTCAGAATTAAGAGCAACATTTAGAGCACAAGTAAACTCTCATAACTAAAGGAGGCAAAGGAGCATATTATTATTCTATTTGAATGTTCCTTCAAAGAGGTCGAGGTGTACAACGAACTATGTGTATATTGCTGTTACTGTCATCATGGCTATTACAATTATTTATATATCAGTGTTACGTATATAGAACAATAATAATAAACAGCATATTGTATATTAATAAATGATCGTAAAACACTCTGGAGGTATGTTATCATAATCATAATTATCATGATCAAATCTCTATGAATAATAAACTCTAACTATAAAAGCTTTCCTATTACCTATGCAAATACAACCCAAATTCAAATTGTAAGTTTGTTTATGTTTACGATGTATGCTATGTCTGTTATACCTTTTGTATTTATAATCATACACTGTTAAGCTGACATTACACCTACATGAACAATTATTAGTCGTATAGAATGCACACATATAAATAATTATCACTACCATTACCATTCAGTGTGCTCGCAAAACATCTGATTCACTATGAAATCCCTCTCAAACCTTTTCTTAAATGTAGTTTTGATTGTCAACAGTAGACCTATCCGAATGATCTGAATGGGAATTATGTCAAAGGGAATCAGTGGGTCGATTCCATGAGCCGGGGCTGTTTTGTTTATCCAGCCGTCCAATTCCATGTTTACATTATCAACAACTGTGATGGTGTCTATCAGGAGGTTAAATCTCTATTTGATTTGTAGAATAACATGCCAATATTATTAAAGCCTTAAAATACTAGAGCTAGTAATTACATGTAAACTAATACCTATCAGTAAATACTTAATCTTCGTATATGTTGATTTCTTCAAATTAACACAAATGTTATCTCAGATTTAGGTGTATGTGAGTTGTTTCGGCAGTGTGTATGTTGTAAACGACATGGGGGTTGTAAATTATCATGGTCGGTGAACAGTATTATTAGTTTCATATATTTTAAACCAGTTTTAATAGCGAAAAGTAACATCGTTTGTAAGCAATTACTTGTCCTGAAAAACAAAACAGTTAGATGTTTGTTTATGTGGCACAATGTAACCCTGTAAGAACTGAAGTGGCATAAATACCGTTTCTTAATCTGGTTTCAGAAAGCATTAATGTCGATGTTTATGTGGCACAATGGAACCCTGTGTGTAGGAACTTACGTGGCATAAATACCGTTTCTTAATCTGGTTTCAGAAAGCATTAATGTCGATGTTTGTGTGGCACAATGGAACCCTGTGTGTAGGAACTGCCTGACATGGCATAAATACCGTTTCTGAAACGAGTTTAGAAAGCATTAATGACTATGTTTTGGTCCAGTTAGAGATAATTACGAGTAGCCAGGTTGGAAATAAAGTACTGACTTGTCCATTGAAAAGATATTGACCACAACTACCGGGTTTCTTGACCAATTATAGAATCAATGCTTCACTGCTTGAAAGTCTTTTTCTGTAATGATGGAACTTAAAGCTAATCGATGCCAATAACACAATATTTCCCATTGTGAATAGAACTAGACAGGTGGCTGTATATTTGCTGTAATAAATAGACCAGTTACTAAAGTACGAAAGTAACGGTTCAAATCCAGGGTGTTGTTATTGTTCTTTATTTGAGAAAACCGGCGAGGAACATTAGCTAGTTAAACCAAAGGTTTTGTCAATAATAAACTATATGAACAATATTGAGTTATCGTGGTTCATATCATCTTGGGTAAAAATAATATCTGCAGAATTTCTTAACATAAAGTTTCGATCTAGTAGATATAGCATTACAGTCTTCTTGCAATAATTATTAAGCAAATACAAATATTGTACTAAGGGAAGGTGGTTTCGGATACAAATTCTCCAGTGGCGGATTTGCCATGATGGAATCCCGAAACGATTAAAAAAACTATCTCGAAGGGAACGTGCATTGTAATAAACTTCATCTAATTTTTTTCACTATCCTGCAGGAATTTTTTGGATCCTAACAGCTAGGAAAGGTGCTAACACATGTAAACAGTTTCGAATTGTTTTACTTTGAATTACATAATATTGGGCAGCATGATTTCTCTTCGGTGCTGTGGCCGTCTAAAGGTCGTAATCCTGATTAAACCCCAGATATATTCAATATGCAGCTATTTGTTCAACATTATTCAGTCACGTTTTGTTCCCTGGATAACTGAATTAATATTAATGTTTATTTGTTACCTAGAATGAACTTATGAATTATCCAAATGATACCAAATGCATTATTTATGAACCATTGTAGACAAGGAGAAAACGTATTTTCAATACAGCTGGGATGTGAACAATTATTGTTTGTAAAACAATTTGCCAGGGTTTATCACCTGTCTCTGTGGGATGCATCCTAGTTTGCAGTGTTCTGTTGTTAGTTCTCTATGTTTGTTTATTGTGACCTTTTATTAGTTTGTAGATGGATAATATAATAGTGTGAGAGAGAGAAAAATGGGGTTTAACGTCCACTCGACACAAACTAGGTCATTTCGGTACTAACATATAGTTTAATTTTATTTCAGTAATTCGCTCGCGCGTAGGGGTTTTAAGCAATGGGGGGAAACCGGATTACCCGGAGGACCCGGAGAAAACCAACGAGACTGGACAGGGGCCCCTACTCCTTGTCACGTACAACGCCAGTTGACTCAATGACAGGCTTTATGTTACAGTACGCAGTGCTAAACATTTGGCCATCCCCCCCACCCTAATATAATAGTAATAAGTCAGGATAACGATGATTATTGAATTTGATAACATCTAGTTTTATTTTGATAGCCACGGTGGCTCAGCGGAAAAACAAACCTGGAAGTCCCAATTTTGATTCCGGCGTTGGCATTACATTATCCCAGGCTTTTCTTGTCTGGCGTTGTCGATGATGGCTAATAATACCTGGCAGAGAAAAAACTTGTTTTGTTAAGATTCCGTGGAGTTTCGTGCTTAGGATTTATCACATTTACATCTACAAGTTTCTCCACTAGCATATGCACAATCAATCCATAACATAATCCATAGTTTGCATTTACTTGACGGGAATGATTTACCCTTTAACATGTTCTGTTGATACAATTAAATTTTGAACAAAATACTTATGAACTAATTTTGAACACGCAGATGGAGCAAATGTACCTTGATACTTCAAAGAAAATGTATAAGTAAGTGCATATGGTCAGCAATTAATTAAAGTGGACAAAAAACCTCAGAATCTTAATGTTTTTTCTGCGGTGTACAGGTGTACTGCTTCTAATTATATATAGACAGTAATCGCCACTTATTGTAAAAGTTCATTCCTGAAGAGTCTTGATGAAAGGGTAAGACAAACTGAAGTGATGGATGTAGACGTGGCTAAAAGACTGTTTTGACTCTTTAACACGGTGGAGTGGTGGCTAGACCAATTACCTCAAGGGCTACTTGATAATGGAGTCATGCCCAGTTAATGTAGTCATTATCGTCAAGGTGGAACACGTGATAACAATGCTTCATTATTTACAGCTGGACATATCTTACCTGTAGGTTTTTGCTTTTTACTTGTGTATAGCTTCTTCAAAACAAACGTTTGTCTCTTGACAATGATGATTTTAATGTTTGTCCAAAATTTCATGTTGATTTTTTTTATAGGCAATGATGTTTTATATTGTTCGAATATATAATTATGTTCTTTGGCGGTAGTCAAATAGAACCCATTCCCCGAACAAGACCATTATGAATATTGTATGAAACACTTGGTCCTTGTGTCGAATTCATTGACTGTTATTTATTTATGTTATAGGCTATTGTTACGAATTGGTCTATCTATTGTTTGAACCAACATGTATCGTTTATATTTCTAGCCCCCTACACTCATTGTGGATCAGTGAATATAGGGCTGGCTGATTAAGGTTCGATTTCGATTGTTTGTCCGTAGTATAGTTAACAAAGCACCTAGTCATTTGGTAAGGTATAAAATCGAGGTCCATGGGAGAAAGGCCACCCTACTCCTTGCCACGTACAAGCGGGGAATTGCAACCCTACTCCGGGTATCAAAACCTCGCCACTTAAATCAATTATGTAACGCACCCGCTTAATCACCCCCCCCCCTCCCTTAATTAACAGTGGGAATTAGATAATAAAAAAGCAACCTCGTGGGTTTTCTCCAATTGCTTAAAATTACTACGCGCAAGCGAATTATTGAAATAAAATTAAACCATATGTTAGTCCTGAAAGTACCTAGGATGTACCTAGTTTATCCCATTTCTCTCTATCTCAGATAAAAAGTAAGCGGAAACGCAAACGCCAGTCCTCAAAATCCCGGTCGGTACAGCCACGTAGACGTTCTGACCCTTTGCATTTCCATCCTCTGTACTAAATGTATTTGTTACTACTGAATATTCTCACGTACATATTAACCTGTTGGTTTGTAATTAGATTAACATAGCTAATCAGCTAATTACTGTCTAGATTACTAACACCAGGTTATAATATAATTAGGCGAGTCTGATTGGAAACCAGATATCTCGGTACAACCCAGGAATGAAAATATAATATACACTGCCTACCAGGACTTAATGTATATTTTACTTTATTTGTATGGACATGAATTATAATTATTAAAATAGCTCAATGGGGCCAGAAAATTCAAAAAAAAAAATATACATCTAGATAACCTTCTATCCATTCGAAATCATTGCTTTGTTATACAGAGTATGCTTTCTAACTATTTCTAGCTAGAACAACCATGTTCCTTCGAATTTTATACACTATTGTGCAGCATACGTCATTGGCGGTGGGTTGTCTACGGCTTTATTTTAAGGGATCTCAGGGTAATTCAACCAGAGGTAACACTACGGTTTAGCTTCTAAAGGTTACAAAAAGGGTTCACGATTTAAAAAAAAACAGATTTCAACAATTCACTGTTTGGCCTGATCTATCAAGGGCTATAATAACTATGTGAATAAACTTTTTGGGCGTTAAACGTATAAAACGGAAACGTAATGTATATGATGGTTCCATGGATTGAGTAACATCAATATACTAACTCGAGCAAGTGGGATATTTTAGGTGAATGGAGATATTTATAGGTAAAGTGTACACCCAGAACAAAAGGTTCATACGTAAGCTTCTACTGACATGATCATCAAAATAAGAACATTAATTATACGTAGAGGTACAATAATACTATAGGCCTATTTACAAAAACACGAAATTATCATACAGTGTATCATGAGGAATTCTCATCAGGTATTTTAACAAACATCGACCATACTCTCTTTACGTCAAGGTTGGTTTGCATTCTTTTATGTTGATGGTAAAAATGAACCGTTTGTTCTGATTAGCCATAGATGATGATTTTAGTCGACTAAAGCAGATTCGGGGTAGATAGATTTATTTATCATAAATGCTGACAAATATGTTTTAAGGCTTGTCTTGATTTATTCTTGAGCGGATTTTGATAAGGTGTATTTTGGTATTCTGATCAAAGAGAAATAACCCAATAATGATGAACAGATTGATTCTCGCGTAGAAACAAGTAATAATTTTGGCATCATAGGTCTAAGGACTCTTTTGTTCGTATGAAACTATTTTGTTTTGCCTCTGTTAACAGATTCGGGCATGACTTAAATATTGGCATAGGCAATTCAACATTGTTATATAAATGTGTTCATAGCCGGATTTAAATAAGGAGAGGCTGTGGGCTATTCCACTTTTTGGGCCCCTTCCACCCCCTGCCCTTACGACTGGAGGGAGATGACGACTGTTTAAGACTACAGCGCGTGTTAGAAATATAAACCTCTATGATATTGTCAAAAACAGTATACACGTTGGCCGGAAGACACCGAGACCCCGAGGCCCTAGGTTTTAGCCTGTACCGTCAAGCCTTTAGGTGAACCCGACACTGATATTGTTATACTAATGCACCACTTTTCACCACATAGGCTTACAACGCAAAATCTAACTAGTTTAAGCTTCTTTTAGGACAAGTTAGAAACTATTTTGACCTATGTGACCCTCTGTGGCCAATCTCAGCCCTGGTGTTCGAAACCTTTTCTACCAGATAAAACCTATTGGTATTTTAACCGCCACGTTCATAGTCTGGAATTAATATACATCTCTGTCATGTCATTATTTTGTATAGATTACACTTCGCCATCAACATTGTCATCATTATATTTTGAATGAGTAATTATCATCAGTACACAGAATCATGTAAATGTTTAATGCCTCTGTTATAAAATTAGCTACAGCTTTATGTTTTATATTGATTCTTGGTGTATCAAGGGAGTCGTAATAACTACTACAAAACTTAAAATACTGGCAATGAGAATTAACGATCAGTTTATGTATTTTTGTATAGCTAACGATCAGAGAAATATTCGTTAAGACACGTTTGTGGTTGCCATAGAATATACGCCAAGTTCGTATGGTATGTTTTATTTTTGGTCTAAACATTCTGAACAAAAGCACTCTCTTATAAATGGTGGACGCACGAAAGCTTTGATGGGGGTCTTATAAAATGGTTTGAATTAAAAAGATTTCTCATTACATTTAAATTCAAATTAGTACTGAATTCTTATCTCGGGATTTCATGGTAATCTTAAAACTCCAGCCAGTGTGAAAGACATTCAAACATAAGCTGCAGCGCACTTACCGAAAGTCTTAAAGAATGAATGGATTCCTGTTTCAAATTTGTGCGAATAAAAAGATGGTTTGTGTTGTGGTAAAACAATAAACTTAGAGCAATTATAAGTTCAATTTCAAAAGTATTGTTCCCAAATATTATAATGTCAAGTTCACCGAAATATTTCGTTCATTTTTTTAAATATGCTGGTCTATAGTGCCGCGCTTCGACCTCCAGCTTGCCGGCCTCCTCTGGTTTGCAGCTGTGGTTTCGAGCCCTGGCGTGAGCGTATGTGGCATGGAGAAAGGGGCGCCTTCTCAACCTCGTGGGTTTCCTCCGGGCATTCCGGTTCCTCCCATTGCTAAAGACCCCTACGCGCAAGTGAATTATTGAAATAAAATTAACCATGTGTTAGTCCCGAAATGACCTTGTTGTGTTGAGTGGACGTTAAAACCAGTTTCTCTCTCTCTCTTATATATGCTTTCTTTCTTTTTGAAAAAGAAACAACAAATAGCAAGTGTAATTTCAATCACATGAAATTGAATACCAAAAGACACAAAAAGTTTGTTATCTTTGCAAATATGAAGTTGATTCACGTTAATTAAATTGATTTTAAAATAAATCATCCCTCGTTTGTTATAACTTGTCGTTACTTTACTACCTGTCAATCTTGTGTCGATGTGTAATGGATGTGAAGATTCTCGTTACATTCCTAAGACTTCTTTACAGAATAAATGAGATAAAATGTTCTACTTAGTTAAGCAAAATTGAATGATACTTGACATCTTTTTTAAAACTGTCAGTCAGTAAGTTTTTTTTATATCCTTCTCATTTACTCTAATTAATGCTTCAATATCATCTTGGTAATGACTTCAAATATAGATGAGTTTTATTCTCCTCGTCAGAATATTTAAGGTTATTTTTGTTACAATTCGAACATCAACCAAGTCGTATTTTTCAAACGGCTTTTAGAATAAAGTACTTTAAAATAACTGGCACATGTCCCATCATTGTATCAATAAAATTCAGCGGATTAAATTACATATCCTTTAATACTGTGTTACCTTCTGTTAAACATTTTTAGATTCATTATATTCAAGTACGGCTCTACATTTGATTGTCATGTATGAAATAGTGCTAACCTATTCTGTCTGACCACGATATTCGTACATATCCTTTAGACCACACGGGAACAATGTGGGTGGAAGGGGGGGGGGGTGTAATGGCGTCGTGGAGTCAGTGGAAATTTATATGGCCACAACTGCCGTTAAGATTGTGGTCAATTGAATTATTTTGTGTCAATATGAATTTTTGATAAGACTATATATACTTTGTATCTTACCGGCAGTCTGTATTAGTCTGGAATATTGTCCCTTTAACAAAATACACCTAATATCAATAAAGTAATCATTGTATTGTCAAACCAAACCAAAATGATTGAATCATGGAAAATTCTTTGAAACGTTTTCCCTTGACAAATTAACTTAACGGTTTGTATATTCCAACTACCATATTTTAATACGCCACAATAGACTTAACTATATTAAACAACTAGCTGTAAGCTCGGGAACTAGTACACCGTGAAGAAATGTCCCTGGTTAATAACATTCATGTGAGTTGGGCTCACATTTGGACATTACATGTCAAGAAAAGTATAAAGGAGTCCGATTCCATGCGCCACCCAATACTACGGCTTAGAATTCCCAAAATCGCAAACATTGGGGTACATCTCAAAGATCTGTAAGGCTGGCATTGACAGACGATTTATACAATTAATCAATGATCATAAAACTTCGATATGCATACTTAGAAGTGTAGAATTAGTTCATATAAATACGCCGTGTCGTTTAATTATCCATTTCTCGAGTTTCCTATTTTCTGTAAACTTTTATACACACTATGATCAGTGCGACATTTCTTCTATTTATCTTCAATACCCTGACGGTATGAGAGACATTACAGCCTATAGCGTCAACCAACATATATATTATATAGAATTACATTTGAAGTCAACAGACGATAAATTGCCAGGAATGGAGGTCAAGCAAATTTATTTGGACTTTCGTCAACCATTGATTGCCAATATCAACCGGCCATTGCGCGAATTAACCTCTTGTGTAAAGATTTATACACCCTAGAGTTATATACAGTCAAGTAGTTATTGGTTGTGTCTAGAGGAAATTAGCTTTCCTTAAATATAATATACAAAAGTCTCTCGTGGATGTTCATCAGACATTTTATATTGTTATCTTCCTCTTGCTTTTATCTTTAACTTTGCGTCCACACTGGGGCTATCTCTGATGAGGCTTGAAATCACTAGTAGTTAAAGGTTAGTGTCGTATTAATCTCCCGGGGCATCCTGGAACAATGGGTCGACGGTGGTTCCGATCTACAATGGCGGTTATACTTCCTAATTCATTAAAATTAATTTCTACTTTCCATTTAGCTAGAAATTCAATAATCAAAATATTATTATCATTATCATCTTGTTCAATTAATTTTTCTTGATTAAGGTTAACGTTGATATTCCCGGTGAAGGATATAGTCGAAGGGGGTGGGGGTAGATAACAATATAAAAATTCAATAATAATTAAATTTCATTCACAATACTGCAGTATAGGAAGATGGTCTCTCCAAATATTTCGGGCAGGGAAAGAGACATACACTGCCAGAACCCCTAACCAACAGACGGTTTATTGGCTAATCCCTCATAACATCCAGAACGCGGGTTATGCAACAACTCATTTGAACTTCAATGAAATAGGATCTGTGTTTTAATCAGATTGGAAATATACAGTATTACCAAACAATGCATTACAATTGTTATCAAAGTACACTGACAATATATTAGTTGTTTAAATATAGTAAGCCCACCTTGTCTCGCGAACGAGCCTCTGAGAAATTAGAAAATAAATTTCAATGAGTAACGTACAAAGTGATAAAACGATGAGTAATGTACACAGTGATATATAGCACTGAGTTATGTACAATGTGATAAAACCATGAGTAATGTACAAAGTGATAAAACAATAAGCAATGTACAAAGTGATAAAACAATGAGCAATGTACAAAGTGATAAAACAATGAGCAATGTACAAGTGAGTTAATCAGTTGTCTGTCTTGTGCATTGTTTAATATACAGATTAATCATAAAATACAGGACATTTGTGTTTTTAAAACAAAATCAAAATTCAAATATGCAACCGTAAAGTGTTGTATTATTACTTTAACATATACGTAGATATCACAGATTTCGCCGAATATAATTTAATAACAGTTTGAAAAAGCAACATTTTAAATAAATACATCCTCCGTTCAAATATTAGTTAATGTCAAAGCCAAGTTTATGTATGTCGCCAAACTGAACACAGGTGGTTAAGTCCGTGATCGAAGTTCATTTTGAGTCACAAGAGTTCCTAACCTCTCATTAGGCTTTCCAAGAAATAAGTTATCTTGAATCACAATAATTTATATTTCGAGAGACGCACTTGGATAAACAGTTTTACTCGCTCGCGGTGAACCATCGTCCTTAGAAGCACATTCCAAATTTTGAAATACAGAATACCACATTATTCTCAGCACCAAGTTGTCTTAACACACCACATCCGCTCATATTATTAATTGTTCCTAATAAAGTATTTCCCTGGAAACGACCTAACTCCAGTAGTTTTGCATCATTTGAATTGCATCTTGAGCATGTTCATTTGCATGTTGACTGAATAACACATCCGCACAAATTATTCATTCTTCCTATAATAAAGTATCTTGGCGGGCGCATCTTGGGAGTGAACTGTATCTTGTGGACAGTTCATCTGTTAATTAAGGTTAGCAATATAAACACGAACTTGATGAATACTGACATTGAAGTGGTATTGCCGGAACTGGAGGTCTGCAGTGAACCAGAACCTGAAAGCAGAGTACGAAACATAATAAACCAGTGGAATTTTAAAGGTAGCAGTCAGTTCTTTCATCTCAACCTTCTGATAATTGTATCCATACTTTTAAACATATTAGTCACTGTCTTGTATTTATCAAATATACAGGGTAAACACATTTATATTGTGTACATCATGCATGTAGAAAAAAGAAAAAAAAACGGCATCATACTTACTATAAACAGCAGAAAGGTCTTCTCTTTTTTCTTCCTTTAAATCTTCAAACACTGGAACTTAGAAAATTAGAAATAAGACACAATGAAAGATTGCAGGCGTAATATAATTCAAATATGTACAGTCGTGAAAGGTCTCAAGAGCTTCACATTTAAGAACTTCGAAAGATAATAATATGGAGGACTGTTTGGAAACTTGCGAACGATGGAATGAGAGCTTGTACATTAAAAGCAATTAAAACGTAAGGACACTCCACGGAGATCATCAAAGTTTGTTTTATAATACCAAATCCATCTATATAAATACAGTTTTAATGCTACTCACTTCTTTTAACGTGAACTGTATCACCTGTAAAATACATGAAATATAATTATTATAGTTAATAACTCGTGCCAATGAAAGGGAAACAACATGTTAGTTTGATTTTATATAAGAAAAAATCTATTTGACGGTCTATTATACCGATGTCCCAATATCTAAGCAATAAAGATTCAATATCCTACTCGAATGCGATAGAGTTATCAGTCCTTCACACTAAACACTATTTATGGATAACAATTACTGATTTATTAACATACAACGTTTCGACGATGATCCTCTCGTCTTATCAGTCCTTGGTATGGGGACAAAACTGTTCTCAACTTAAATGATGTAGAGATGGGTACACATGTAAGTTACAGTGCAATAGCAACCCATCGCACCTTTAATTTTAATTTAGTCGAGAAATACAATTCTGTGCATTAGTACAAAACCTGTTGTTGAATTTCAAGTTTCGACTTTTAAGTCGGTGGCATATAAAATAGGGAGACACAGTAGGTAACTAAATGAGTAAGATGTTGTCTCGCTAAGCTGGAGGTTCCGAGTTCGACCCCTGCGTTCGCCGAGAAAGATATGGTACTCAGTATTTTAGGTGTGGTTTCACCTTGTCAGTGGTGAAGTCCAGGGGGCCTGACCGGGAACAACGTATATTCCTTCGGATGGGACAAAACATCGAGGTACCGAATACTGATTGGCGAGCACGTAAAAAAACCCTTGCCACAGTTGGAATTGCACATAAGAGTCCTTTCTAAATATAGCTGAGTCAGTGCAGATAAGTAGGAAGTTAAACCCCATTGCAAGAACAATACTAAGACTTACCTATTTGAAGTAATATTATAGCTTCAACTGTTTCCAATGTTTTGCTTTTACATGTATAAACACCGGTATCGGAGAAAACACTTTTATCTACTATAAATTCTGTTATACTAGAATTATTAACATTAGATCTATATTTAGTTATTACAGCATGGGGGAATCCCCTTCTTGTTATTGGATGTCCATCTTTATACCACGTGATATCTGTAGGTATATGGGGACCCCCCGTCACGTTACAAACAAAATAAATTCTTTCACCACGATCTATAGATCTATCACCTTTTATTGTAGTTTCTGAAATAATAAAAAAAATATTAAATAATAGAACCATCAAATATGCTGCTCTTGTATTTCTAATGTTAGCTCTTTGTGTTTCATCTTTCAATGTATACACGCATTCTAAATGTTTTTGCTAGCTAAACGCTCCTGTTTAAAGGCAAACCAAGTGACTCACCTTTTTCTTATTTTGAGAAAACAAAGGGAAACGTAATGCATGAATATTAAACCCCGGCTCATCCATCGATTTGAGTTACTAGGTTTTGCTGTGGTATACTAAGCAAACGAAGGAAGTTGCTAGGTCGTGTCATGGGTGTAACTGCTTACAAAATCAAAAGATTGGAATATCCAGTAGACATGGTACAAGGGTTAATCAGCGAAATGGATGTATGAGATGTGTTGTTGATGTTTGGGAAAGTAGACGAGGGGAAATGGGTAGGGAGTGATAGTTAGATGTATTATGAATGGTTAGAGTGGCTGTGGTGTTACGGTGAAATACTATGCCGCAACCGTAACACCACAGCTTTATGATTTGTTAGACAGGAGTGATGTAATAAGTCCGACAATAATAAATAACATATTTCTGATTTTATTGTCGTCTTTTCCCACTTGCATCGGTTGTACGCCATTTTGAAACTAACTGACGAAGACAGCTCGGGCGGCGATTGTTCGACTCCGGGCTGCTCTGTCAGTCGTATCATGTCACTCGATATTCACTCGGTAATTCACGGAATTCCACGATAAAAAACACGGTAATATCGTGTTTCATAAAACCTCCGCGATGCGCGTACTGTATGTTTTAACCTTGACCTATTACTCAGTGATAAGCCTCCGCTGCAAAAAGAGTTCTCGCCTTTTTATTATTAGTATAATGACTTCGTCATGTGCGGCAGGTTAGTTTGCTTCTAAAAACACTGTTTACCGTTCCAAAAAATACAAAAGTAATTTTCTAACAGACAACCATGGTTCTATTCACCGAGACTAGATACTTTCTCTCGGTGTAAGGATATTATCGCTATGAATAAGTTCATACACTGTTGAGAAAATAATCCCGTTGGTTTGCTTAGCAACAATTTGAGCATGAATCAACACTGTACTGAAAATTATGTGCGTAATAAATATGAACAGTCTTCAAACATTTGGTTTATAATTAGCGATACACAGGTACAGTGGCAAGTGTTATGCTTAACAGACCTAATCCCTCAAAAGTAACTACGCGCGAAATCCAAGATTTTGGTACATGTAAAACAAACAAAAAATAGTGCCCGTGCGCGTGCCAGTAATAGAAAAACGCATAAAAAATGCACGAACGTACCAGGCGCGATGTCATCTAGTACAACAACAGGAAGCACCCACCCTAGTAACTACAAATCGAGGGCTGAAAGCCAGAACTGCCTTTCTCCAAAATTGACGTTTTGAGAAAATGAGGATTTAAAGTTTGACTGAATTTTAAAAATCAGGTAATTGTTGAATTTAGATGATTTTTGGTAATTACGTGTGTATTAACAGCTGAAAACCAATGCTGAATGATCAACAGGCTTATTGCAGTAGTTTTCAATTTATTTCATAATAATGGATTATAGACACTTCTGGTCGATATAAATTCACCCAAAATGGGAAGTCAACATTGGAGATATCCTGTTCTGGTACATTAACAAGGCAGTTTCGCCAGTGTTTTGTCAGCAAGAACTGTACAAGTGGGATATATACATATCTTTCATTAAGTTCCATATGTAAATGCATGTCATTTAGCAAAATAAAATGACAGCAAGAACTCTCTATCTGGAGATACGCCTTTTTGCTTCGAAAAAAAAAACAAGTGGTTCTGTACTTAACAATATATGACTTCTTTGTTGCGTCATTATTTATAAAGATATGACTTAGATAATTTTTGCTAAGAAACTTCACGAAATTTCGAACTGTTTGGTGTATTTAACTCATTTTTGGCAATTTTGGAGATAGACACTTCTGGCTTTCAGCCCTCGAAATTTGGTCCTAACATAATTTTCATAAAAAAGTGAGTTACTAGGTTTTGCCTTTTGACGGTAAAACGGGCCTACAAGTAGTGACGCGTGTTGTGCACTGTTCATAATATGACGTATGTTTCCGGAAGACACACAACTTTTCACTGGGCTCAACTAAAATTATGGCCTGTTGCGTTTAGTTTTTTCGAAATTCTGGTTACTTTGGGTTCATGATAGTTATCTTCAACAATTTCGAATGTCAGTGCGACTCTGTGCTTTTTATTCGATAGACAGTTCTCTATAATTGCAGTAATGAGTAATATATTACACCATATTATTATATAGTATGTGACTTTCTAACGGAGACGTTATTAAGTTAAAGGTGACAATGTGAGGTATAAGCCCAGACGGTAGTACCCAGGGTTACATACTTTAACACATTTATAAAAGTAAGTAACTGTCAGGGTTAATATGTCTAGGTCTATCTGACTAATAAATGTATGAGTCTATTGTATATTATTCATAACATACATGTTTAGTTAAATATATCTTATTTATCAACTTATTGATTAATGGAGGAGGATATTGTGATGGTTTATATATAGTTATCAATCTATTGATTAATGGAGGAAGACATGGTACGTGAATATGATTTATATATTGATAAAAAACAGCGCCAATATAATTGATTGTTGTTTTTAAAACATACCATGGGCCTGTTTCACGAAATTTTATCTCTAGTTACGTATCTAGGAACGGGGTCCTGTGTCGCTCTCATTTCAGTACAATTGTTTTAGGGAAGATTTCTACTTAGCGGGGTATTCGTGGTTAGATTCCGGTGTTGGACGAGAAAGGTCCATTGTTTTTTACAATCTTATCAGTGGTACAGAACCTGACAAGGAAATGGCGTCTCCTTGTTAAGATGAGGCGAAATACCGTGTATACCATTGATTGTACATGAAAGATCTCCCTTCAGTTGGGAATCGAAATAAGAGTAGGTCCAAATGCCGCTGTCCGGACAAAATCCCCTTCATATGCTCTACTTATTATCCCGTCCGGTGCTCAGACGTAGGACGTTAAACTCCATTCCATATTTACTTGTCTTTTATTTGGCAACAACTAGGTCCCATGTATCTATTCGATTTAGTATTCGCATTGACAAATTATGTTCGATATAGTGGTTCCATTCCATCTATTCATAATATTGCATTTCATTTATTTCAGTGGGAATTGGACGTATTCGAAAGGAATTCCACACTTACCTAATACATTAAGTTGAACTCTTCTCGTTAAATCAACAGTTGATGTTATCTGACACTCGTACATGCCACCATTTATAAATTCTGTATTTTTAATTAATAAATCCCAATTAGTAATATTATCATCTTGTGATAGATGTTCTAATATAATTTTATCACTTTTAAACCAAGTCTTTTTACCAATCGTTAAAAACTTATCTTCATCTACAAACCGCCACACGACCTAAAAATAAAATTTAAAAGCTTGTATAACAATATAATTTCAGTGCAATTCTGATGTCTACGGGAATCTAAGGGTGTCGTCGTTTTCCCCGTTAGACTTTAGACCTTTGCTACTCTCTGTACAAAAGGAAATGAAATGAGAAATGGTGTTTAAAGTCCAATCGACATAAACTACGTTATTTTGGGACGATTTTGGACAGTTGACTCTACTCTTTGTCACGTACAACTTAGGAATCGAAACCCCGCAAGTTGACCTAATGATGCAACGCGCACGCGCTAATCATTCGGAATCCCCGTCCCGAATCAAATGGGACTTAACGTCCTACTGTTATTCTCCGACCAAGCATTTTAACGGATTAGGTTTATGGTTTAGTAATGCAGAACGGTCACCGAAAGTTTTACGGTGAAAAGGTATTTAACTGGAATCCAATACTATGGTGGTTTACAGGATCAAATAAGTAAGTTTATCCTCAAACTCAAAGGAGCAACATATCGGAAATCCCAAGCTTTTATTGTCCGTTTATTTGATCATTATCGCCCAAACACATAATTATCGTCCTCGCCCATCTAGTTTAACATAAATCATGATAAAACTGTGGCATTAATTCTATAAAATATAAAACCTACTCGTTAATTATATACAACGCTCTTTAAACCATTCCAATACTATTCATCTATCATCACTAGAAAAAAAAACTTATCTGAAATACCAGACCAGGTATTCCACTACTGGCGTGTGTCTACAGTTGACAGTTATAGAAGTCTCGCTAGACTTAAAACGGCTGATAACTGGTTTAAATTGAAAAGAAAATGCTTAGTTGAAGAGATTATTGAATGAAGACAGTTGAAATGTTTTTTGTGTGGTGTTAGATATTGTCAGAAGTTGGTGGAAGCTGAAGTCTCTCTTGATGGAGATCTGGTTTATGTAACAAGTTGACTGGACTTTTTTCTATCTATCAATCCTTCAGTCGAAGAATGGTATTTGGAGAGTGTTATTGTAACTGCTGGAGACGACAGCATGTAAGAAATATATAACCCCCCAAACGATTCATTTATTTAATGAATAAAATCTACTTTATATTCTGCCTGGAGTTAAACGTATAAAGAATGTCGTTTTGTCTTGAATGAACGAACACGCACCAATGTAATCGACAAGATATTTTAGTTTAGTTTTCTTTCGCAACTAAAAAGCCGCAGAAAACAAAGTTCATCCTTTTTCGGCCAGACATTTTATTTTGGAAATCTTCAACAGGTGAACAATAGGTCGAATTATTGAAACGAACGAATAAAATACAAATGTTGCATATAATTACAGTAGCTTTTATTAAGTTATGTTACCTTCAAGGTAATTAGAAGGATGTCCCTGGTTGGTCAGCATTAACCAAGTATTGCTGTGCACATGTATATTATCACGTTGCTTGATAATGACTAAAGAACCCTAATCGAAACGTCGCTCGGTAATAAGTAGTAAGTGTATTCCATGTAATTATGACCTGTATGTTGTAAATATCTTATGTCATGAACCGGTAGAAAAGAAAATGACAAAAATATACAGCAAGACATTAGATCTGAGGGAGGCATAGTTATAAAGAACTGAACAGGGTGCAGCAGCCAACGTGTCTGTGAAAGACATAATCTCAATTAAAGCAAGTTGTATCATGATTACCAATTGACTTGCAACTAAAAGGCATCACACATTTCTATGAACCCATCTGTGTCCACATATAGATTGTTTTACTGTTTATAATTTTTCTAACCGGATTTAAACACAGACAATTCACACCCCAGGAGATCAACTACACGCCGTTAAATTGTCGAACACAAAAGCCCTCTTAACTTGTACAAAACCATTGCATAATGTCACTTAATGTCAATACTAAGCGAGTGCTAAATGAACTGAATCCAATTAACACAGTTATTTGATGCTGGCATCCATAATGTTATTTCGAACAGCCGAGTTAACGGTTGATCTTTAGCTGATGAAAGAAAGGAATCGTGGACTATTTGATGGAGAGATCAACAATAAAAAGTCAACAATCAACTTCTGTATAAGATCCGGATCGGATATTGATGTAATCGTGTTTACATTACATAATACCACCATCTTTAATTTACACCTATTATAACTAATCTGGTAGATTTAACAAGTGACAAAGTCGATTTCACATGTCAGGGTTAATGCAGCGATCCAGACAGGAGAAAACAAATAATGCCTTAACTTACATTCAAACGCAATAAGGATATCGTATTACTTAAAAACACAAAAAAATATGTCTGTGATGCCACAGTCGTTAAACAAAAACCAGCAAGGAATAAAAATCGCATTTGAATTTAATCAGAAATCAGTCAATACATCAATACATCAATCACGTTGACAGACTAAAACTATCCTGTATTATTTCTGCGAACATTGGATTTATTGTTTAAATCTTACGTGTACAGCGCCATATACTAGCAGGGTATATACTAATATATACCCTAGACATGGGCTGTGACTGCATACAAATATTAAATCTTAAGTTTATACTGCGTTTCGACTTCTGGTTCAGATTTTTCTTTGGTTACAACACTATTACTGGAAAGATAAACATCCGCTGGTGCATCAGATGGGACAAAAGACCTAGGTCCCGTGTACACGTTGGTGTGGCCGTAAAAGCACCCTTGGCAGCCAGAATTCGGCGAAGGAGGGATCGAAAACCCTACTGTTCGGGCATATTGTCCCCATAGCAGACTTCATTGGCCCAGTCGGACGTTAAATTCATATTTTATTTTAAAACATGTCATACGAATCAGTTATAACCTAACAGCTAAAATACACAAACCACAATATTCACAGTAAAGTCAATCACGTTTTAGTACCACATCTGTCAGACTGTCGAACTGTATAAGAAATAAACATGGTAAATTATGTTATCTACTCAAATCAGATGCTAGTCCAGATTACTGTCATATATGTTTCGAGATGGTAAAGGACTACCAATGAATCATACTAATGAAACCATTAATCAGAGATACATGGAGATTGGCTGTAATTCATTCAACTATAAATCTATATCTAAGTATTTGTAACAACTGTTTGTCGGAATACACATACACGTGGTTACATATAATTTGGATGAAGTTGATTTTGGGTATCAAAGTTCAGATCCGTCGTTAAAGTATCCATAGACCTCAGGGTCATACCCGGAAACCAAATCGAAGTGATTACAAAATAATAGCACAGTCAGAAGTTCATGTTAACCGTTAAACGCTTCTCAGTTAATAAATAAGTATTCTGGCTTATTTAATTGCTCCTGTAAATAATTATTATTGACAAAAATACTGGAAAGATGCTGTTACCCTGATATCGATCTGATACTTTTATGTCTTGAACCCTCAAAGAAAATTTGACAGATACAAAATGTACGGGCAACTACGTTCGTACATCCAGCGTCACTTACCCATGATTCCGGCAAGGGACAATGTATTGTCGTTCGGATCGGACGAAAACCCGAGGCCCGATGTAGTCATTGTCGTGCAGGTAAAAATATACATTGTCAGTTGAAACTTAATATTAGAATAAACAGTAGCACCACTGTCCGGAAAATGTGACCATCAACTCACAGCACACTGTTCACACGTTATGTCGCTCCATTATGGTCCATAAAAGGCTTCGACTCCACAGAAAACAAAGACGAGTATTAGCATTAAAATCAATGGGGTAATTGATGGTGACCTGTGTTTAAATCATGTCCATACACAGTATATGTAAAGGCAGCGATATAAGTTTGTGTTTGTATAATTTGTTATCGATTCAGGGGTATTGTGGTTAAAACCATACATTTCTATTTCTTCTTCTTTGAATCATCAAAGTCAGACATCATTTCTGATACATATCTGTAACTTCTTTTTAAATGCATGCAATTACGTAAGACGATACCCCTCAATGATAGACCCCTTTGGAGTTTAACGATTGATTGGAGATTATATCCGAACTAAGAATCGCAGTAACGAGTAAATTGTCTTTTGAATATGTGGATAGCACAATAACCCTCATCACTGTAAGTAAAGGATAAGGCAGCTTCATTTTATTTCTGTGAACATGTAGATTTATTAAACGAAATGGGAATCACGGTGGGTAAGTGGGTAAAACACTGGCTCGCTAGCCTGGAGGTCGGGTGTTTGATCCCTTCATTGGCCGAGAAAGTGCATCCAAATTTGCCGGTGTGGTTTTCCCTGGTCAGGGATACAGGACGGACGAAGGGCCTGGCAAGGACAGCTGGTTAGTCGTTCGGATGGTACGAAAAACCAAGAGTCCGTGTACACATTGGCGTGCACGTAAAATAATTCGATATAAGTACAGCGTTACGCCGTTGCCCGGGCAAATGTTTACTGCATAGCGTATGCCCGTCTTCATTAGTCCAGTTAAAGATAAGAGCAGTAGGACGTTAACCCCCATTTCATTTCATTATACGAAATGTGACATTGTACAGAACATAGCACAAAATACTTGTTATTTTGTAGGTATGGTATATAACAAGGTACAACTTGTCATAACTGGGTAAAACTTGTTTATCTTGGAGGTATTGTATATAACAGGGTAAAACTTACTTGTTTCTATTGTAGGTATTGTATTGAACAGGGTAAAACTTACTTGTTTATCTTGTAGGTATTGTATTGAACAGGGTAAAACTTACTTGTTTATCTTGGGGTATTGTATTGAACAGGGTAAAACTTACTTGTTTATCTTGTAGGTATTGTATTGAACAGGGTAAAACAGCCAACGACCCTCTTTTAACAGTAATATTAGTTACTGATGGCAGGAAGACTGGGTTGATAAATGATTTATTTGTAAACTTTTCTACACTTTCTGAAATGAGAAGAGATATATCGTATATTTAAAAATGTGAACACAAGTTTTATACAACAGATTACGACAAATAAAATGTGCAATTGAATTGTGTACAAAACGAGTTACTGAAGACGGGCATGATAAATGCATATATTAGAGGAATTTTGTCCAGACGGCGGCGTTTCCACCTACTTGAATTAAACTGTCGGTGCTTCTTTTGGTTTCATCTTAACCGCTAGACGTTTGTCATTGAAATGAAATGAAATACTGTTTAACGCCCTACTGTTCTAGAAATAATGAAGGCGTACATATGCTAACAGTGTGATATGAGCGTAATTTTGCCCGGACAGCGGCACTACGGCCTACTCTCGAATTCTAAATATCATAATATGATCATTTACGTGCATGCCAATAAGTAAACGGGACCTGGACATTTCGTTCCATCCGAAAGACTAGAGAGCTGTCTTTGTTGGGGCCCAATGGGAAACCACGCCGGAAATCTCGATAAGCTTTCCCGAGCAACCCCGGCATCGAACCCTCGACCTCCAGGCTGGCGAGCCAGTATCACGTTTTTAATTGCTAGGCCATCCGCCCTGCACCAAGGGGAAATCAGCCTTAAAAATCACAAGAAACGTTTTCTTCCAAAACAGTTATCGAACCCGGGAGCGTCTGACTAGGTGAGGTTTAATGAACTTACATAGTTCATACATATATGTATTTTCGAATGACAACAATAAAAGTCATAGATCAATGTAATAATATATTGTCGGAATATTAGGGGGTTTTTGCTTATTTATGTTCTTCCCGTGTTTTTTTTCTCATTTCTTTTATTTTCTAGGGTTTATCTTTTAGAGGAGGAGTTATTTGTCCAGACAGTTCCAGCAAACAAACCGAGATAAAGAAACGGTATTTGACAATTTGCATTTTTCCATCTATAACTTTCACACTTATGGTTTGTAGTTTGTACATAAACTTGCCGAACTATATTGTTCTTCAGCAATCAGATGGAATCAATATAATACTTAAGGAACTATAGGAAGATAAAAACTCGATACATGCGAATCCACAGTCGTCATATATTGAAAATAATGAAATATTTACACTGCCTTTTCGAAGATAATGAAATGTTGTTGTGTAGGGTTGAAGAAGCTACTTGAATAATTTTTGCTCAGAAATAATCGTTTAACATGCAAATTTCATTTTCTAGCAATATGCAACGGAAGTGAGATCAAATTAAAATTCGAGGCATTTAAATTGATAATGTGTCGCGTGCAATAATTTATATCGTAAGTGTGTAATTTTATTATTTAAGAGGCATTCAGTAGAGGCATACACTAATTGGGAAAATGCTCTTGGAAACGTTACAACGAGTATTTGTTCTTTCATTAAACGGGGGGAGGGGGATGGTTAGTGTGTGCACGTTGTAATAAGTCTGCAATTTACTCATCTGGCGAGGTTTCGATTCCCCGGATGTACGTGACAAGAAGTAAGATTGCCTGTCCAACCTCGTGGATTTGCTCCGGCTCCTCCGGTTTCTTCTTACGAGCAAGATAATTATTGAAATAAAATTGAACCATTATTATGTTAGTCGCGAAATAACCTAGTTCGTGTCGAGTTGACGTTAAACCCCCACCCCTCTCACTCTCCATACGTACTTAGTATAGTTTAATGTGTAATTTTGTTCATCTATTAGCTGCAGGTAGTTGAACACGAAGACATTGGTTCTACTCCTTAAATTGTAGTCGTGTACACATATAGTCCACCCAGAAAGGCTCGTTGTGCCTTAATACAAGTTCACCATTTGTAAAGTGACAGCCATTGTTAAGATTCAACATAATATTGAAATGTTTCGGTTTTTATTGACTGTAGACCAAAGGTCAATCCAAGGCTGCGTTTTTTTCGATATCCAGAATACAGCATTCAAGAGGCTATCAATAACTGGTAAATACAATATACCGAGATAGATTAGTATCTATCAATGGTTACCAGACATCTTTATACGACAGCAATGTGGGTTTTGGTTATATCTTAAATCTGTTTGTCGGGGAAAGGAAATGGAAGAACATCCGTCTAGAGACCTACATTACTCTTCAACCGGACAACCCAGTCTTTTAACTCCACATAAACACATAAGTCAATAAGTACCACGCGGACCGTTAAAATAAAACATAATTTATAGAAGACAGATGATGTTTCAGGCTTAGTTAACTTGTTAATCTCTATTGGTTCATTGCATTCTTCCAGATTGCGAATGATTGAAAACACCATCGTTGCTAAATAAAATAAAGTTTATTAACTGTATACCAAAAGGAAAAACAAATCAGAACTGAAGCTATCGTTGTTATGTAAGGGTAGTCATTTTGCGAAACGGTATAGCAATTGTTAAGTTGGCTTAAATGTTCTAGTAGTATAACACATGGCGAAAATCGACATCAATGAAGCAACGTTGGTGGTGAATGTGCCAGAATAGATTTAAGATGAATTTGTGGTTATATAATAAGAGATAATGTAGATAGCATAATGGGCAAACAGAAGACATAACAAACATTGTATAATAAAAGATAATACATAGTCGAATTAGCTAATATCTGGTTGGCAGCATTTTACAATAACTTTAAATATACATCGACACATCTTATTATTTTCTGTTGTAAAATTACCAGCTCCACACTGATTTACTTAACACAGATTCATATCCAGTGAAATAAATGGTCGCTTTATTTATTGATCGCAATTTGTTTCTGAAAGGACTGAGATGGGTGTATTTAAGGTCTGGGTATAGTGAAAACTGTAGATGATAACGTTATTGATACAGCCACCTTTGATGTCAAAGAATTAAAAAGATAAAATTGCAACATGCAATTCGTAATCTATGTTATGGTGAAAGATGCAATATATTTGGGTGTTCACGTAAACTGCATGTAATTTATTATTCACTTTCTGTAATATCCGAAGAGTTTCACTATGATTAATCTTTATAATTACATTTCAAACCCATGTTGCGCTCAAATCTATTTCACATTTATTATTCAATATCTCCGGAGAATTCAATGAGTTTGAATGGCTTAGAAACAACTTATTTTTAATAATGCAGGTCTTCTGAATCAACTTATATAACAAATTGTAACCTTGGATTTTAGCTGTTGATATTGCATCAAATACTCAAAATAAATACATGTATTATCTTGTTCTTTGAAAATGACGGACTTGATTCTTTTTTTCCATAATTGAAGACATGGTTACTCGCTAAGCTGGAGGTCACTTCGTTGACCGAGACGTTAATCGGTTTTGGCTGGCGTGTTTCTTCCTTGCTAGTGGTGCAGGATAGGGGTCATGGCAAGGGACAACAATGGGATCAGTTGGAGAAAAAACCTGGCCGCGAGCTACAAGTGCGGGTTGGGGCAAGGTAAGGATATTTGTAGTCAAGGCAGATATGTTTTCTGAAGGGGAAATTATTCGTGAAGTAGGGTGGTTAGATGATTCCTTCTGGTAACACCTCCCTCCCTTAAAGTGGACTTCATTACTTACGAATGTATAGAGATTGCTCTATACAGAATCATAGCATGCTGGGTTTTTTTGTAAATGAACGTGTCTGATATTGTATTCAGTTAGCATCAGTACAGGGAGTACTGGAAATTTATTCATTGTGATTAATTAAGTCAGTTCATGGTCCGCTTAAATAGCGTTTGTTTAGCCTTTTTATTCTATTTTCCCTAATCTTCTGAAAGACAGTTAAATCAATGGGGTCAGTCGCGATAATCAACACATTTTCAGTTATAAGGGGGCTACTTAATTATTGATAACTCATGCGACCAAATTTAATTTGAACTATAATATGTAAACAAGTAAAAAAGGGTGTTCGCAAGATTAATCTATGGAGACTTTATTTCTTGGTAACACCTCCCTCCCTTAAAGTGGACTTCATTACTTACGAATGTATAGAGATTGCTCTATACAGAATCATAGCATGCTGTTTTTTTTTGTAAATGAACGTGTCTGATATTGTATTCAGTTAGCATCAGTACAGGGAGTACTGGAAATTTATTCATTGTGATTAATTAAGTCAGTTCATGGTCCGCTTAAATAGCGTTTGTTTAGCCTTTTTATTCTATTTTCCCTAATCTTCTGAAAGACAGTTAAATCAATGGGGTCAGTCGCGATAATCAACACATTTTCAGTTATAAGGGGGCTACTTAATTATTGATAACTCATGCGACCAAATTTAATTTGAACTATAATATGTAAACAAGTAAAAAAGGGTGTTCGCAAGATTAATCTATGGAGACTTTATTTCTTGGTAACACCTCCCTCCCTTAAAGTGGACTTCATTACTTACGAATGTATAGAGATTGCTCTATACAGAATCATAGCATGCTGGGTTTTTTTGTAAATGAACGTGTCTGATATTGTATTCAGTTAGCATCAGTACAGGGAGTACTGGAAATTTATTCATTGTGATTAATTAAGTCAGTTCATGGTCCGCTTAAATAGCGTTTGTTTAGCCTTTTTATTCTATTTTCCCTAATCTTCTGAAAGACAGTTAAATCAATGGGGTCAGTCGCGATAATCAACACATTTTCAGTTATAAGGGGGCTACTTAATTATTGATAACTCATGCGACCAAATTTAATTTGAACTATAATATGTAAACAAGTAAAAAAGGGTGTTCGCAAGATTAATCTATGGAGACTTTATTTCTTGGGGGACATTTTGGAATAGAATTGAATGGAACGGGGGTTCTAGGCTAATTAACACAATACGTCGGTTATTTTGAGACATGTATGCTATATAAGGCTTCGCTGTAAATAAAACTGTTGTTACCTGTTGATATGCCTATTTTCTTTAGAAATTTAAAGCAAGTTTCAAACGAATCAGGATACGGTATGTAATAATGGTGACTGATATAATCAAATACAATCTACTGGACTGGGTGTAATTATTTAGTCGTTTCTCTCAATAACGCTTTTACCCAACTGTTATATACACAGAGAGAGAGAGAGAGGGGGGGAGAGAGAGAGAAAGAGAGAGAGGGGAAGATAGAGAGATAGGGAGAGAGAGAAAGGAGGCAGAGAGAAGAGAGTTTAACGTCCACTCGACACAGACTAGATCGATTCAGGACTAACATATTGGGAGGACCCGGAGAAAAACCCACGGGGTTGGACAGGTGGCCATACTCCCTAGTCACGTACAACCGGGAAATCGAAACCACGCCATTTGACTCAATGTAATACCTTATGATACAGCGCGCACGTGCTAGCCATTCGGCCATCCACATCCCCTATCCCTACGGTATAACTTATACCGTAATGTCGATTGATGTTTTTACAATATCCAGTATGTAATTATTTCTTAAATAACCTAGTGTGATACAGATTATTTTTGGTCGTCAAGAAACATTGTTTTAATATTGTCAGATATATGTATATTGACCCATGAGAGAGAATTATTAAATAGCTGCCGACAATTATTAGACATCCTTGTGGTTTCTGATAACCCAAGCTCTGATTTATCAGTCGGGTTACTCCAGACACCTGGCTTTCAACTAAATATTGAATATAGATAATCGAAGCGCATACAGAGATTGTAACATAACTGCCATCATTGATCATTTATATTATCATACCAATTCCAGTCCAATGTTATGTTGGGAATGTCTAGGTTGTGAAATTATTGAATTAAGGACAACCAAAATGAAATTTACATTTAGCGTGATATTTCGAGCCTGCGGAGCGCGTCATCCTGACAGGTAATTAAGCAAGGTAATTGTTTAACATCTGCCAGTGACAGAATTAAAAGACTTCAAACTCTAGACGGAAATTTAATACGATGAACGTCTCTCGCTAACAGCAACGTATATTAATAATTAATGCAGTATTATAATGTCGTATATAATATAGTGTCTTTATATGCAAAAGAAAGTGCAAACCGTTAATATTATCGTTTTCAAAAGAATCCTATTCCATTCAGATCCACGTTCAATCATGGCTTCGGTAGGATTGCATGGATTCGTGCCCGATAAGCTGGTATCTGGTATTTTATGTCTTTTTTTATTTATGAACGTTACCTAATAACTGTCTTGCAACTATCAATAGCTTGCATTGATATTGGTAGTTTTTGGACGGAAAAGAGTAGCCTTCAATTAGAGTCACGAAGCATTGGAAAATGTCATAATACCCCGAGAATGAATGGTGCAATATTGATATATGTGGTGACTGTTGAAATGAAGTAAAATGAAACCGGCCACGTTGCTACTGGCATCACGGAAATGCATTTATCCAAAGCTATGCCGCGAATGACTAAAAAATAACGTCTGAAAAACATGCTACCGTCTTAACATTCGGTCCGCCTTGCTATAGCTCTCAAATCAATGGGTATAATAATTTGTTGAAGAAAATACAAACTGGGTATATTATGGACCTGAAGAAAGTTCTAACATGTATGTACTTCCTGTTTACTAGGCTCCAAAGCAATGGTTCTCAACTTTTTTTGCAAACGGTATATCTTGAACACATCAAATAATAGTGGCAAACCTGATTAAATATATGAAAATATTTGTATATTGCAAAATAACCAACATGGTAAGTTATAGACGCCATAAACCCATATACACAAACTAAATAAAGAAATGCAGCTATGACCGTACAAGAACACACCAGTGAATGCTCAGTTGTGATCACATGGTTTTTCGTATTTTAAGAGTGTACCGTTAAAAATTTCGCAGCAAACTGGTTGAGAATCACTGCTCTTAAGTGTGCTGTTTTTAATATCATTGTACTAGCATGTTGATAATATTTCTATACGCTTGCACAATTGGTGATGCAAAGGCGTTGACTAATGGAAGTCTGATCTGCTAAGGCAGTAGGATAACAACTACAGACTTATTGCGTTAGTAACTCACATTCACACCATCGTTGATCACTCGTCTACGAATTGTTTACGTAACTTAACAATAAATTTAACTTAAACTTAGATATTCGACAGATTTATCACTTTCATATGTAAACATGGCCATACCAAATAATTTAGGAGTAGATTTAAATCTTGAGAAATCTGTAGCTCTCGGACAGTGTGGATCTTTATTAAAAGGAATCGAATTAACTTGAGAAAAATAGCAATATTGTGTAAATGCTTCTGGGGATTTCTCCAATTATTGCTTAACTACCGTAGGATCTCTTACAAACTGGAAACGAACACCATCCCATGTTCCAATTTTGTTTTGTTTTGAGTTTAAGCATGGGTTGGGCGTAGTCAGAAAGTCAAGCATGTATCCTAAGACGAGATTCAGCACTAGAATCTAGTGTAAAAGTTAATATTTATCGATTTGCATTATTACATCGGTAATGGTACATTACCTCTGGAATCTGATATCAGAACAATATAAAACAGCATTTTATCCAAATAGAGAGAGGGAGAGAGGGAGGGAGGGAGAGGGAGATGTGGATTAACCTCCACTCGACGCAAACTAGGTCATTTCGGGACTAGCATATGGTTTTTCTTTTTAATAATCCACTTGCACGTAGAGGTCTTTTGCAGTGGGGGGGGGGGCGGAGGACCCGGAGGAAAACCACGCAGTTCGACAGACAACCCTTCTCGAAACCACGTCAGTTGACTCAATGACAGACTTTAAGATACAGCACGTGCTAACCATTCAGCCATCCACCCCCACCCCCTTTATCCAAATTAATCCTAAATTATATATTGTGAGGTTTATATCAAAGAAAGCTTGGTGTTGTATAGTTTGGGTAATATTAGACATTAAAGTAAGAATGAGATTAAATCGGATACATATATATATATACTGTATATATCCAGCACATGTAACTATTGATCACAGATCACACACATTACAACCAATGTAAACATCACTTCTGTTCCTTGGATTAAATTAACCATGTTGATGGTAATTCCTTGATTATATAGAATCGAAAATAGTGTTGATGGTCAACAGTACCAAATACAATAATATCTCGAGGGTCACTCTGGTCAATCGGACTCTATAAAGTGACCCATGTTAAACAATATCAACGAACCGTACTACTACTAGATTAGAACATGCTTCATTGAAATATTTATAAAAAAAACCAAAGGGTGCGTCATGTACACCCATACGAGGGCTGATCGAAAAGTTCTAAACAAACTAATACTCGCATTGAATGAATCATCCACATAGAAACTGCAGCTGTAGTGTTATTCGTACCAGACCATCTTATGGACCTAGCCATTGAAATCATCAGAAAGTGACAAAGCTGACTATTGGGCAGTTATCAAGTACCTGTAACTAAAAAGGCTGCACGCCTACGTGGTCTCACTTTAGGGGAAGATGCCCCTCCATTCTCCACAGTAAAGAAGTAGGCTTTGGAATTCGAGCGTGACAGAGATCCTTGACGATGACAAGCTTGGTCGATAATTAACCACTCGAAATATTGGCAGTGTTCTTGGGCATCTCTGATGCGAGGATTGAGCCCATTATCGTCAACGAGTTAGGAATGACAAAGGTTTCTGCAAGATGGGTGCCGACGCTCTTGACTGCTGATTAATATTAAGAGAGTAGGCGCAAATTGAAGAAATTCTTTAAAAGTGAACTCAAAACAGAATTATAATTTGCCACCAAAAGTAGCTTTACCATGGCGTCCAACCCATCAGAATTACCTTCACCACGGTCACCAACCCACCATAATTTCCTGAACTTTATATCACAATTTATTGAACTTTACATCGCAATTTAAACGCAAATTATTATACGATTTCACAATTTATTTAACTTTTTATGGCACTGTTAACACAAATTATTCTACATACGCGTTTTTGATCAGGTGACATAATAACTATGTTTGCATTTTATATTGTATTATTTCCCGAATATCCAGTAACATTTTACAATTTAGACTCCCTGTTCGCATTAGGAATAACAGGGATTATGGTCGCCTTCCCGAACCATTTCTTACTTTCAAAACCGGAGATATTAACTGCCACGAAATAAGGAAGACAGCTATGTCCTTACCATTATATAAGATAATCTAGTCCAGTTACGACCACGTATCTTTTCCAATCAGTATTGATACTAAAATACATCTGACCGCCTGTAAACACAATATATATATTGTTATTTCGATATACAATGATACTGTAATTAAGCTGGTAATTTATAAGGATAACAATATCATCGTCTAGGTAGGCGATAATGGCTATAATGTTTATGAAGCTTTCACAAATTAAGGATAACAGTTATAAAACTAACATGGAATTATTGACTTTATATTGGGTTTTTTTAGATTGATATGAGTATTGTTTCAGAATTGTACTGTAATTTCCGTAGCTCGGTTGGTCTAGAAAATAGGACGTTTCCTTTCCGAAAATTCATAAAAGTTATATTTGTTAAAAAGTATGTTTCTATCAACTGCAGGGAACGAATAAAACCACCTTTGCCTCCATAAGCATAAACCGTGTCCTGTGATTTTTGCTATGAAGGTTACACCATGCAATCTGGTCTGAAAAATGCACATAGCCAGAAATCACGGGCATTTGTATCTTATGAAGGAGGGGGATTAGGATAGCCTAGTTTCTAGAGTGCCGCGCTTCGGCATCTAGCTGGCCGGCCACCTCTGGCTTGCGGCTATGGTTTCGAGCACTGGTGTGAGAGTATGTGGTCTGGATATAGGGGCGCCTTCTCAACCTCGTGGGTTTCCTCCTGGCACTCCGGTTTCCTCTCACTGCTATAGACCCCTACGCGCAAGCGAATTATTGAAATAAAATTAAACCATATGTTAGTCCCGAAATATCCTAGTTGTAAAGCAAACCCCATATCTCTCTCTCTATCTCTCTCTCTCTCTCTCTCTCTCTCTTCTCTCTTTTGAAGGAGACGGGGCTTTGCTTTAACCAAAATATATCGAAATCAAGGACATGACTCATGATCATCCTGTATTAATGAAAATTCCTCTAGACAATATGTTTGATTAGAGATTATATTTCAGCAGCTAGTAGCCAATCAATGAATACACTCGAGTCGTCACCAATACCAGGGGATTGGGACGGAAGTTATGATCAATGGTGTCAAGAAAGGTTTATCACACATTTCATTCCCTGGTTCGTCTCAACGAATCTTTAATGAGGCTGAAATTCTAACATCAATAATCCAATCAGATTAACCAATTTTATTATTTCCGACGTGCGCATGATTAAATATTAAATAATAGACCAGGAACACAAATCATTACTCGAACTTTTATTCCTAATAATAAAAATCAACAGTGACACTTGACGCGTCAATATTTTGATATCCTCCGCAAAGTTATATCCCGGATTATTTTCTCTCGAGTTGCGCTGCTGAATTCGTAATGATCATTAAAACTTGGCTGTATTGTGCCCAAAGTGCGGTTCGTTTGTTATTCTATCGCCGGGGTTCAATAATACGGGGTACATAGGTTGCTATTTACATTTGGCATGGTGAAATTGTTCACTTTTAGAGAGCGCATCGTGAATGGAGGATGGAGGGGTCACGGTGGCTAAGCGGCTAAGACGCCGGCTCTCTAGCCTGGTGGTAGGGTGTCCGATCTCTGCATTGGCCGAGAAAGTTCATCCAGATTTTTTTTCCGTCGTGTCAGTGATGCCTGACAACAACAGCTGTATGGTCTTTCGGATGGCACTAAAAACCGGGGACCCGTGTCCATATTAACCTGCACGTAAAAGATCCCTTGGCATATAATAGTTGGCCGTAGCGCCACTGCCCGGGCAAAATTTTCCTCACAGCACACTATATGGCGCATGCCCATCTACATTGCCTAGTTTAGGAGCAGAACAGTTGGACGTTAAACCCCATTTCATTTTTTTTTTGTAAACAATATTTTATTTCAAAATTTTTAAAATGGATTAGGGAACAGGCAAGACATATCACCCCTCTCCCAATACAATGAATGTAAAACATATAATATACAGATCACCTATGTACATATATATTATAATATATAATGGCGAAAGTCAAATAAATTTAATAATTCATATTATACAATCTACTAGTAATTAAAACTAATGAAAAGAAAGAGGAAGTATTATTTTTTGAAACGTCTGGTAACATCAAAGTATTCGTGTACTATTTTAATTTACACCATTAATGACACTGTGGGTACACCACGAGGTGCACGTTGGAGTACAAGTAAAATGACATCTAGACAGTTAGCAAAGTCGATGAAGGAAAATAGGACGCTAAATCCAATTTCATTTCATTTATAAGAAATCCTGCCATAGCTGGCTGGCGTCTTGGAATATAAATCTACTTCAAGGTTATATACTAAGTTTATTTCACTAATATCAAATTTACGAAATAAAGACAGAAACCATGACAGAGTAAGTGAAAGGTCAATTTGAGATGATTACATCACGGGTGGGTTTCTCGTGTTCAAAGATAAGTTGGGAAGATCAATACGAACAATTTAAATTGGCTCTATCCAGCTTCCTTTGAAAATCTTGGAACGTTGTCGATAGCATTTATAGATAATGCAGTTGATTTTATATTTAAATAGATGTCTCAGTGAAGATTGACGGACCGAAATGCGGGATTTAAAATTGCAATTACTAAATATATTTTCAGACGGCATATTTCTAAATAGTTATTAGGCATGTCTGAACTATGTCATTTCTAGTTGCAACGCAACAATGCTTCCTACTTATAGCACAACTGTTAGGGCATCGCATACCAAGGTATATTGTGGATATAAGTAATTATAAATATGGATAGTCATGTCAATTTTTTATATTCATTTCAGATGAGGAAAATCCAATCCTTGTCCTGAAGACAAGTAAAATCATGTCTTAGCTTCCCAACTTCCCTAATACATCGACCTCATCATCTGCTATTCAGACAAAACATCATCGACCGATTATCTGGCGTCTTGAATGCCGATCTCGCTGTTCATATGTAAGGAAATTGCTTTATTATTGGAAAGTGTATCGCATGGTGTTTTTTTTTTAAAAACCCGCCAAACTCATTTCCTTCCTGTACTTATATCACGCGGAAATCTTAACGAAATTGTGACCGGTGTCTACAATAACATATTTCTTAAATAAACTTGAACTTTACGTGATGTGTTGTTGATAAACGATGAAGACAAGAATATCAACTACAGAAAGCATTCAAAAGTGTGTTAACGTATTATTGATATATATATATATATGTTAAAGTATAGCATTATATATTATGTTGATATATAGATGTTTTTTTTGTGACTGATATTATACAAAATGTATATTGAATGTAAGTGTACTCTCACAAAAATTTTGTTAGTATTTCAAGACGTGCGTCCAGCCTTCAATGCCACCAAAATCATTTCATCTAAGAACTAATAGGTTTTTATATATATATAAAAAACATTATTCTATGATGTAAATTATTGATGATCTAATCACTTGCGAGTTTCTAAGTAACAAAAGGCCAGACTGGAAGTTTCTATGCCATTCAATTTGGTTCTACCTAGGAACCAAGACACCTGTCCAAGCTGGCAATTTCTAAGAATTAATAGGTTTTATATAAAAATAAACATTATCACACGATTTAAATTATTTAAATTACAATCAGTGGTGAGACTTGAATTAGCAATGGATCAGACTGGAAGCTACACGCAACTGAAGTTGGTTCTAGTTGGACCAGGCTGGAAGCTGCATGGTATATATATGCAACTGAAGTTGGTTCTTGCTTGCAATTAAAACTACGACTATACTATATGCCGGGAAACATCATGTTATACTGAATACTGGAAACACCGGAAAAACACTAAATACGGAAAAGCACCACAAATAGGTATCCCGAAGCATGGTCCTCTGTGTGCGGTTAGGGTTAGGGTTGGGTTTAAGAATTTGACCTTAATACATCGGCACTCACCTGGTCTAAAACCGCACACAGGGGACCAGACTCCGGGTTACCTAGTTATGCTGTTTTCCGGTATTTAGTGGGTTTTGGTGTTTTCCCGTGTTTTCGGTGTTTCCCCGTGTTTTCGGTGTTTTCCGGTATATAGTATAGCAGGAAAGACTATTTGAATCAATGTATTAATGCAACTTCACACAGTTCTTACAGTGCAGTGTAAGCAATCAATCTATCTAAAGAATAACAGATGATATGTTAATTATGTGTAAGAAGAGACATAACCTACAGACCACCTACAAATCTGGTATTATATATGTTTGTATTTAAGGAGGATGTTACTACTGGTAAGTACAATATAAAGCAGTACAGGTATACACAGGTATGTTATCTTACCTGGTTTTATGTATAGTAGGTAACAAAATTATAGGTTATACTATTTTAAAGCTGGAATATGTCATTTCCTACACAAACTGATTAAGGTCTAGTCGTTCCAATGGGAAGAACAAATTGGGGTCTCGTGTAAACGTTGGTGTGTACGTAAAAGAGCCCTTTACTGTTTATTTCAACAGACCGGTTGGAGCAGACAGATAGACAGTTTATTCATTTAGTGTGCCATATATAACTTTTGCTTTAATTATATACCTACATGTGTAGTATGTCTAACAGTAATTTGCCAGAAAAAAATGAAATGAATAAAAAATAGTGTTTAACGTCCTACTGTTCTGCCCCGATCCGGTTATTGAAAACGGGCATACGCCATACAGTGTGCAACGATGGACATTTGGCCTGGGCAGCGCCGCTACGGCTTACTCTTACATCGAATTCCTAATGCCAATGCACCTAGGGTTTCCATCCTATCCGCACGGCTAGACAGCTGATCTTACCAGGCTTTCCGTTCTGCATCGCTGACAAGGGCAAACCACGACGGAACATCCCATTAAACTTTCTCGGCCAACACCTCCAAGCTAGCGAGCCAGCGTCATACTCACTTAGACACTGTGGCTCCCACGGAAAAGAATATAGAATGACTTACCTGTTATAACTTGTGTTAATAAACACATTATTCCTAAAATGGACACACGTGATAACGGAAATACCAATATATCCATTGTGGTTGTCTTTATGGATTAAACATTTTAGTAACACTTAAAGATTATAACTTTAACATCGACAAAACCCTCTGTGGAACGCAGTATAGCATCTTTCTATTTTAAACAACTGGAGCTGAAAGAACATAAACAAAATACCAATTATAGCCAATGAAAGGTGTGGGTGCTTTATCAACACCCAAGTACATGCCATACAATGAATTAAAATAGAAAATCGTGCATTATCGTCCCCAATACAATTAAAATACCAGCAGTTCAGTAAACGAAACAGAGATGTGACCAGGTGTTGTGGATCTGTTTTGGAGCTCAGACAAGCTGTGTATAAATCCCTTCACAATTATACACCTGTATCAGGTATGTTCATACAATTTAAAGTAGCAAAGTCTTTAACTCAATATCAGGAAAAAGATGGGCTTCTGATATTCAATATTAAAGACAAATTAAACATTGTAACATTGCTACACGAATTGTGTAACAGAATGCGTTTTGGTGCCATTTGTAACAAGGGACTAGAAGAACAAGGCGAAACATATTCGACAAGTCATGTCCAACAGTAACGTCCTAATACTATCTGGAGAGCATGCGCAATAAATACTGCCAGTGGAAACTGTGATTACCGGATGCTAAAGAAAGTCATTCGATTACGACTTCTCGCGTTTTTCGACGAACATAACTGGTTTGAAAATTTGGTAAAAGCTAAAACGATTGAATATAAATCAGTGTTTACACTCATATTATAGTATTATATGCGTTTCAACCAATTTGTGTCAATTTCCAAGTCCCACATATTAGCGATTTAGCTCCTTTAAGTCCAGCATTATCTCCAAAATTTTACCCACCAGGCTCATATGTTAGATCGACACGCTATCTCGTAGGATTGGGTTGCTTCCTGGCAGATGAACTAAGTTGACACATTTACCGTTCAGTATTTCCAAAATACAACTTCCATAGAGTTAGATGAAGTGGGTGGATGACTTCAACTATTTGAAAGATTATCAATGAGTAGACTAACTGATTTGATCACCTAGGTTTCGCGCCGCCAGCCATATTTAGTCAAATCATTAAAGACGAACACAGAAGGAAATTAGATTGTCTAATATCAAGTGGTAGGCCATGGGAATGTTCTGATCAATATATAAGTTGTATGTATGTTGACGCCAATGTGTACGCGGGACCTCGGTTGTCCTTCCCAATCGGGGGACTATACTTGGTCCCTTACCAGTCCAGAACCCCTGCTTTTAATCATTACACTTCTAAAGACCGCTCAAAGGATATCGCTCTCTCTATCTATCTTCCTCTTTCTCTCTCTCTCTCTCCCGGATGAGTGAATAATACTACCGGTAAGTTCTTGAAACTGTGGTATCTGTCTTCTTAATGTAGATATATTAACAAGTACAGACATTAAAGAGTAGAGCTCAAACAAAACTGCACCTTTTATAACGTGTTAAGCAATTACTTATTTCCATTTAAAGGGAAAAACAATCTTAACAACAACAGAGTCTAGACCATTGAATCAAATATATCGCAACACAATTAAGATATCTTTTAAGAAGGGCCCCATGGTTTGTAAATCACTACATAATTATGTGGCGATAGAAACTGTTTTAAAAGGCCGCCGACGGTCAATCGGTTCTTTTCTGAAAAACACGAAAGGGGGCGAATAGAAATTCTAACATTTAACTATTTGATTGTTATTCACTTCTTTTTTGTTCCTATTTAAAGGACGCTAGCGGTTATCATGATATGACAACTATATAACAGTAGTTTTAAAAGTAATCATGCGTAAGAACCAATTAATCCGCTTCTTCTTATTATGAACATAAACACAATGTATGGATTTAAAATCGATCTATAGCATCTACGAGTTATATTGAAATGGTCAATGTATATACTTGAAATCGTTGCTAACTATCTGAAATCAATAGAATTCTACATCAAATGAAGATAAAACAGTTTATAAATTGAAAGTCGATCTAATAATGGTAACATTAGTCTGTATAAATGTGAATGTGTTAAATCATAATATAATCTATAATTTAAATCCGATAATGTCAACAGTAATGGACAAAAAAAGCAATTCCTCCCACGTGTACATTAATTCGTGAAGGGGTCTTCCGTTCCCTACGTAATCCATTTGTCACTAATGGCATGCAATACAGGAACAATCGAATATTTCAGTGCAGGCTACAATCTGTACTGTTTATGAAAAATTCTTCATTCTAATTAGATCGGTGTTTGCAGTTTGAATAATCAGGAGTCTAGTGTTACTATGTTTAAATTGTATCTACATGTAGTTCCAAAGTGGGAGGTGGATAAGGCGCTGGTTCGCTAGCCTGGAGGTCAGGTGTTCGATCCCTGCATTGGCTGAGAAATTTTATCTCGATTTTTCGGCGTGATTTTCCCTTGTCAGTGATGCAGAAGGAGGGCCTGACAAGGACAGCTGCCTAGTCGTTCGGTTGGGACAAAAAACCGAGGTCCCATGTACACATTGGAGTGTACGTAAAAGATCCCTTGGCAGTTGGAATTCGATATAAGAGTAGGCCGTAGCGCCGCTTCCCGGGCAAAATTTCCCTCATAGCACACTGTATGGCGTATGCCCGTCTTCTATTAGCCTAGGTTAGGTGCATTAAGAATACAACCCCAACTTTATATTGTATTCAATTGCGTCCGACCTTGCATACAAGATGTTAAGTCACCGTGCTGTTAAAACAAATTTGAAAAAAAAAAAACATTTTAAAATGCGTAATTGTCAATTAAGGTATATTTTTAACTGGTAGATCGATTCAATAATGTCCGTGATCAAAATCATATCTGTTAACACCCCCCCCTACCCTATCTACTGTTACGTATATACAGGTGCTTATTGCACATGTAGTATCATATACCTGCAGCAACCAAATTCATGTATTCGGTTTGTCGGCTTGACTATAGAAAAACACGATGAATAATTCGGGATTGGTCCCAGCAAAAGTGAAACTAATAATTAACCCGCTTAATTACTTAAGCATTTCGTTTAAAGTGGCATCAGTTCCATTAGAATAAAACCGTATTATGTTCCATGGCATCATAATTTCACAATTTATGACACAATAACACATTATAGCGAATGCGATCCCTCCATTTTAGTGTTGTGTGTTAAGGGGTCCATGCAGTTGAGTCAAAACATGTGCATTTTAGATGCACAAATTCATTTATTTCTGTAAATAAATAATGACTAGAATCCGTTATCATTACGTGATGATACTGATCAACACCCCGTCTCCTCCATTATTGATGTGAAAACAAAATAAAGTGACAATAGAGATGAGACAAGATTGAAAAAAATATTGATTGTCATCTCCCACATTTACATAATACATGTCATCAAGTTGACGTGTTGTATTGTCATGTCGATGAAAAGATCCAGAGTCACGTAACATGGCATGAATCATCTTCACCAACTTTGGACCATGAGATTAAAAAATCTGCTGGGCAGGGTAATCACCTTGCAAGCAAACTACGTGAAATGAAGTGAAATAAAACGGGGTTTAACGTCCAACCTTTTTGCTAATAAACTGGGCTAATGAAGACGGGCATACGCCAAATTTTGACCTGGCAGCGGTCGGTCTATACTCTTATATCGAATTCCAACTGCCTAGGAATCTTTTACGTGCACGCCAATATGTACACGGGGCCTCGGGTTTCTCGTACCATCCGAACGACCAGACAGCTGTCCTTGTCAGGCCCTCCGTCCTGCATTACTGACAAGAGGAAACCACGCCGGAAAATCTGGATGAACTTTCTCGGCTAATGTAGGGATCGAACACCTGACTTCAGACTCGCCAGCGTCTTACCCACTTAGCCACGTGATCCCCCTCAAACTGACGTATAAGGATTCAGTTTGTAATGTGGACTCCTGGACACACAAAAAAAAAGGTTGATCTACTGTAACGCCTCCAATAAATGACTTAATCAAGTTTTAATGACTATTTAACTACTAAACAAATGTCAGTTGGCAGGGACCCTCATACCCAATTCTAATACTAGTGTTAGTAATGTAAACATTTTGATACCCAGTCACTTCAGAAATCATTCATACGTCACTTGAAAGAGGCATGGGCCCTCGATATATATTGACATTAAACCAACGGATATTATATTTGTCTCAAAATTATTAAACCATGTGTTGTCATCATATTAAAGGGTAAGAACAGAAAAAATATACCATGTGTTTGGGGAACAAAATGTTCATTTACTTTATGTGTTCCATTAATATTATATGAGCTGCATGAGCTGTGGTTTTGATTTGTTGGATGGATGTAAAACAGAATTCCCATCTTACATAAAATAAATAAGATCAAAAAAAAAAGAATTGGTGTTTATTTACGTCCTACTTTGAACTCCATCTGGGCTGTGAACGGGTTTACGACATACAGTGTGTTATAAGGAAAATTGGGCCGGTACAGTGGCGTGCTGCCTACTCATATTTCGAATTCCAATTTTCAAGGGTTACGTCTACGCCAACGTGTACACAAGAACAGAAAAAATATACCATGTGTTTGGGGAACAAAATGTTCATTTACTTTATGTGTTCCATTAATATTATATGAGCTGCATGAGCTGTGGTTTTGATTTGTTGGATGGATGTAAAACAGAATTCCCATCTTACATAAAATAAATAAGATCAAAAAAAAAAGAATTGGTGTTTATTTACGTCCTACTTTGAACTCCATCTGGGCTGTGAACGGGTTTACGACATACAGTGTGTTATAAGGAAAATTGGGCCGGTACAGTGGCGTGCTGCCTACTCATATTTCGAATTCCAATTTTCAAGGGTTACGTCTACGCCAACGTATACACAAGACATGATATTTCCGTCCTATGCGATAGACTAGTTACTTTACCTTGCCATCCCCCCATCCTGAACCTCTGAAAAGAGGAACGTTCGCGACCAGCCAGGCTAGCGAGTCAGCCTTTTCTTATGTATTCTATTCATGTAACTTTAGAAATTGGCAACGACCCTGCAAACAACTGAGTTATCTTTGAAATTGCCCCGGAACAAACGGCTCTAAAGAAGTCATATTTCCTTATTACTGTAGCTGCTTTGTGAACAGAGTGAAATAATAGAAGCACACATGTGAGAAAATAGCCAACAGATAAATGTATGCTATAAATTCATTGTACACTGAAGTTTGGACGCTAGAGGAGCATTGTGTGATCAGGATATCAAATGAAAGGAATGGGGTTCAGTGAATTTGAGACTAACACACTATCAATTGTATTTACTATTTTCGTGGGTGCAACACTATGGAGGGAGTGAACCTCTGTACTATGGCATTCTAAAATAAAAGAGGGGTTTCACGTCCTATCCATCGGCACCGACATGTTTAAGCCAAACAGCGCGTTCGGACAGCGTTTCTATAAAACCTCACCGCTGCTATTTTTAAAATCGACTGTTCTGGCAGGGCCCTCTGTCCTGAACCACGCTGGAAAACCCCGAGGGCGTTTCTTGACCAACACCGTGAGAGAACAGCGTCTTACTCACTGCGCTATATCAATGTTATTTAGTTAACTATGAAGTAACGGTCATAACAATGACTAACTTTATAATATTAATGTTAGAAAACCAAGCTAACATGAACCTTGGCTTAGGATTAAATAACAGATTAGCAATATGTCCGAAATCTGGCTAGTTATTCTCCAGTAAAGAAAGTACAGACAAAGGTGAAGTTATTCAATCCATAGTTAGTTAAAATTGCAATAAATTTACGTAAAATCAAACGTAAAATTAGCATAATAATACATGTAGGGGATATTATTCCAAGAGTAACAAAAATGACACCTTTTTAACGTTAAAATTACATCTGAATAAGCTTGAACATAAAACTTACCTTGGAACTCAGTGCGTAAATTCAGTGCCTGATTAACACAATAATATTACAATAACTAACATTCTTTGAACATTATGTTAGTTATATGTTTATATTCATGGTATAATTCAAAAGTTTAATCAAAATAATAGTATCATACTGACAAAAACAACGTTTCTATTTAAGGCTTAAGTCATCTATATAACTAACTCTCCACTAAATCAGTTACACTCGCAATTATATCCGGTTATCTTAATCCAATGTCAGAAAATAATGAAAACTGTTCAATGATATAAGGCCTGCTACTAGTTTATGGATCCAAAAACACAACAGGTAGGAGAATTCCACTACACTCTAAGTGATGAAAGACTTCCTGACATTGATAGCACCGTACGTAGCCACAGCTCTCTACTAGAAACCAAACACGTGCTGCGTGATTCCACCTGTCAGATTTGATCTGCAACTAATCACAACCAATGTTCAAATAGTATAAGCCAATAGCTGCCGAGTGGGCGGAGCTTGCTTTTAATCAATGGACTACTTTTACTACAACTCCTGTACAATAAAAGAAAGACATACAAAAGAAACCAATCCGTTGTCATCTGCAACAAATGGATATATTTGTCAATCACATACTAATATTATACCGGACCAATTGTCCAATTAACCTAATTCATTTTTACTAAGGGGGTGGGGATAGGCGAATGGCTAGAAGTGGCGTGGTTTTGATTCCTCGATTGTAGGTGATAAGGAGTAGGGTCACAATGTCTAACCTCCTGGGTTTTCTCCAAGTCGACCGGTTTCCACCCACAGCTAAAAGAACAAAGGGAGTTATTGAAAGAAAAAAGAACCATGTATTAGTCCCGAAATGACCTAGTTTGTGTTGAATTGACGTCATCTCCCTCTCGCCCTCTCTCTCTCTCTCTCTCTCTCTCTTCTCTCTCTCTCTCTCTCCCCCTCCCTCTCGGCAGCAATTTGAAAGACTTGATCAATGCACAGTTCAACATAACTCGTTAAGTTAAAATAGATTTAAATGAAATATTGATACGTGGACTGCATGGTGATGCACTTTTTATTTTGTTTAGATCCGAGTTGCAATTAGGCATTTGCAAAGAATCAAAGCACTCAAAAAGTGAAAACGGACGGTAGGGGAGATAATTTGCATTGCTTGATATTATTAGGGCTCAGACTAGTAATTTTTTGCCCATTGACTTCAATGTTAAATGCCCGTAACATCACAGGCTGTAGCATTTTCCTCAACATTCTGTTGGTTCCAATCTTTTAGGCACAATGGGGACCACATTTGGCAATCTCACCATCATCAACTTGTTAGGGGGTGATGGTTTTGATTTTTTGCTACGGGGATTTTAAGTTGACTGAGGTGAAAATCTCACTTCCGATACATTTCATTGCTCCGCAGAAAGACATTTTACACCCCAATCCCTCCGCTGTAATATCATCAGTATTACCCAAAAACTGCTTTAAAATTGCAAATTTAATCCCTTTTCTCCTATTCTAGACCAAAAAGTCACCCCAAAAATGCAGGAAGATGTCGTCCATCATGAAAAATAGGCAAATAATTACTAGTCTTAGTCCTATATACCTCACATGTTCTTGCTGTTTGAACAAATCTGTGGTTATCTAATAAACAAATATATATGCAATGCCCTGGTCAAAGAGTATGAAAATCCATGCATTTGCAGATAAGCAGTTCAGCATTCTACAATCACTATAATACATCATGAAAAATACGCAAGTAATTACTAGTCTTAGTCCTGATAGTATTAACATGGCTGCGGGCCTTCATGCTGCATAAATGATAAGGGCGATCTGTTTTTGATATCATAAAGAGACCAATCAATCTATTCAGTAACAAAAACGTAAAGCCAACAAGCCGTGAAGCAAGTTTATCTTTTCATCGCTAAAACATTAGATTTTGTCAAGCTTATTTGTGACAAATTAGTCTTTGATGTGTGTTGTCATGAACCGATTGACTTATTTCTTTATACAATAAAACAAATAATAATCATATTATTGATATAGAGAACGGCTATCTTATTAATACTTAATGTATAACGGGTCGTTTTTAAAGAGAAAACTTGTTTAAATGGAGTAATAAAAAAATACATCAAGTAATATTCGCAAACTAATTCTACAAATGTTATTAGCTTAGTCAGTCAGAGTTATAGGGAAAGATGCAGTGCATTTGGCACTATGGCATTACTCTTCCAAGAGCACCTGATACTATATCTCTCGATATAAAAATAAAATCAAACATGTCATTGTTTAGGTGTGAGTGTATCTTCGCCCATCACTTTCCGTCGCCGCACTCCACTCCCAGCATGACCGTGTGATTGTTTTAGGCCATCGAATTTGTGCCCCAGGCGAATCCCGCCTCCTCAATGCACCCCCTCTCCCATGTAATTTCAACCAGCATGACCCCGTGAATGTTTTAGACAATGGAATTTGTAGCCAAGGCGAATTTTGTTGGCGATTTGGGCCCCTTGTTAATGTGGGCCCGGTGCGAATTTAGGCCACGGGCAAAGCCGAGTATCCTGCAAGGCGATATTTTACGAGCACGCCAAGGGGAAACCACGCCGGAAAATCTGGTAGCGAGCCTGTGTCTTATACACGTAGCCACCGTGACCCCCTAGCAAGTTAAGAGAGAGATTTTATTTGTATATATAACCTTCTGTAAGTTGGATATTACTAAGTGTGGATTGACGAATGATATCGACAATAAGTAACACCAACCATCATTGATTGACCACTAATTCACTTTCCAGTAAATAATGACGAGGTGATGATGAATTTATAGCATGGAAGTGTTGATAGAAGATGCGTTGAGTGTTACCTGTAGTTGTTGAAAGATCACACCATGGACAATCTGTTAATATTCTCAAATAACTCCATCATATATCAATATAGATGATAATCAAGTAGATGTATAGATAAATAATCTCTTGTTATAAGTAGTTGGATAGTATACAGATAATATCATGATAGCGCTAACATTGATAACTCCGTTGGTTCCAGTGTTCTTTCTAAGTAGTGGGTTATCTGCACATTTATCAAAGGAAAGGTGGGTTTACGTCCATTGAATCCATTGTATTGAAGGTGTAACGGAGAATAAAACTTTCTTTATACTTAAACAATATATGTAGAACCTATATTCAGCCAGGTATGCCGTCTAGTAATCTTTGTTTCTTTTCTTTTTTCTTTTTTGTTTTACTAAATGAATATGAAATTGGAAGAATGTGTAAAATATTAAAGACCAAACCCAAATGGAAAAATAAAAGTATTATAAGGTGTCAAAAAAATAAAACTAAGAGTAAACGACTCTTACTTTCCAAGTAAAAATATTTCAGAACCTATATGTGTAAGTGTGAAATATGATACATGCTTTCACTACCTGCATCACGTTTAGCCATGTTGATGTTGGTGTTAATGGAGATTTCTACTGCTTCAATAATCTTCAGTATATTATCAGTCGTATAAAATAAACATCAAACCAAGATAAACGAACATACCATGAACATATGGTTAACCAATAACAACTACTGTCGTCATCGCTGACGGAAGATCCGAGTGGGTCTACAGACATAAACCCCATTTTCACCACGAAAATAGAACTCCACTCGGCTCAAATCTAAAACCGTTACGATAATATTCGATAACGCAAACGAGTCGAATACTTAGTTCACACAATTTAACCAAAGTTTGGCAAGGTTCGAAAAGCAAACCTGTCCAGGTTAACTTAGTACACATGCGCTTCTGCTTTACAATGACAGACCCCCTCCCCCATGACGTTGACCAAGTAAAATAATCTTGTCTAGGAAGTGTTATGAACATACACGTGTTGACAACGGATGTAAACAATGATACTATACTCTCCCAAAAAAGAAACGCACTGTAACCTTTCGTCGTCGGTATAACCTCGCTCTACAATCGCCTTGTTGCACTAGGGACCGCGACACGTATCTGAACCAACTGCCCTCCAGTTTTGCTGTGGTCATACCCCCAGTGTCTGAAACCACTGAAGTTGAATTTCACGGTGTTGGCGTATTTCAAAACAGCAGCTCTAACGGGGACGTCACGCTCGTAATCCGGTTTCACGTTTACAGACTGTCTGATCTGAGATTCTACGCGATCCGGGAATTGCTTCTGCATTAGAGGTCGTGGCTGAGAACTGTTTCTGCCAATGAAGTGACGGGAAGTGACGATCCAGGACAGGTGGGGTCACTCTTGTGTGGCCTGATCTTGGGCGGTCACTTTTTGAACTTCGCTGTCGGAACCTATCCCAAAGGCGAGAAATGGAACTCGGGGAAAACATTCAGCAACCTGGGTCGCCTGCTATGATTCGCCTGCTTGTAATAGACCAATAGCATTGTCGCGTGAGTCTTCGTTCAGGTGGGGCATCACTTGGTTCGTTGAATGTTTACATATGCAACTGATTTGGAAATCGAGAACCCCGGGATTTTATAGGCCCTAGATCAAGATTCCATTCGAGTAGCTTGCATAATTTTTAAATTCATGTGTCTTGGTGCAATCCAGCGAAACCAAATTTCGGCAAAAAGGATGACCAGTCACAATAAGTGACCCTACATTTAAAGTCAGTAATGAATTTCTTTTATCCTTACTTACTGACATTAAAAACAAATAAAAATTGTTAAAACAACGCTCTCGTTCAAATAAAAGAATGATGAACAGTATATATATTCAACTTCTTGCAATTTTATTTTTGCCAAACCCGAATGCATCCATTCAAATTAAAGAGATTTGAATAGTGGGGGTAAATTTGAACTCAAGCGTTTATATAACATTATAATTAAAGGAGCTAAATTTCTATTAGTCAGAACCTAAAATGGACGAGAACAATCAGACGGACTTCCGATGTAGACTAGACTAATCAAGGCGCGAACAAGTACGATTCAATTGCTCAGTAATAACGATCTATTTTTTAAAAAAAAAAGAATGGAAATCAGTTTATACACCCATAAAAAATTAATAACATTAATCTGTGGTTTTGGACCCATATTCACCCATATTACGTCCGAAAGAATGGATATTTAGCTTCTCTTTACCATTACCTAAAGCGGCTGGGTTTGCTTTGTTCTTTTATGTTCTCGCCTGTCCAATCTCTTGGGTTTTCTCCGGGTCCCCCGGTTTCCTCCGACTACTAAAGACCCCCACGCGAAAGCGAATTGTTGAAAAAAAATTAAACTATAAGTTAGTCCCGAAATGACCAAATTTGTGTCGAGTGGACGTTAAACCCCATTTCTTTATCTGTCGCGCGCAAGTGGTATGGCGTCGATTCGCTTATATGTGACAAGAAGTAGGGTCGCCTAGTCGGGTTATTATGTTTCGAACCACCGATAAAGAACCCATACGCGTTAGTGAATTAATTAGATACAAATGAACGTTATGTTAGTCTCAAAATGACATAGTCCCTCTCTCACTCTCTTTCTACGTCTCTCCCCTCTCTCTCTCTCTCTCTGTATATACGTTCTGATCTTAATTTTCGCCTCGGTAGTTTTACTTGAAATGAAGTAACCTGAATACCGATGTCGTTATATCAAATATTGACGAAATCAAATTAACAAGATTTACAACAGACGTGATAAACGTTGATGATCACGGAGAACTGAACATATTGATCTGATCACAAGTCAGCTGTAAATTCATTCCAATTCATTGAGCATGTTGAAAACTAAAATGAAGTCTATGACGTTGCCTGTAAGTCAGCTGTAAATCTGGTTACCTAACGCCAGAGGTCAGAATCATGTTCGGTTCATCGTTTCTAGCTAGTGTTACTTAACTTGGAGAAAAATCAACCCAAATATCAACACAAACCCTTTTTGTGACCGCTTTGGATATCGTCGCGAGTCACGCAATACAGAAAAACAGGACCGGGATCACATGACATAATGTGTGTTTAAGCTTGTTTGAGAGTGGTTTCTCATAGATAGTGTAGTTTAGTTCGACATTTCCTTTGGTCGAACTTTCATGAAAGTCTACGCTTAATTTTTTAATTTAAAAAGGAACTATAGCTTGAAGCTAGCGACTACATCCTTAATATTTCTATCACTATACGTTGTGGAATATTATACTTCACGTATCTATAAGGTATCGTCTTTTTAATTAGAATGACATGGGGCAGAATGGAACCGGATTTAATTAGAATACGATACACATTTTATTAGTTCAGATTGGAATAGGATTTTTCTCTCGTCGAAAATATTTTGCGAGTTGATCTTATTTTCTGGCAATCGGTCAATGCATGTCCATTTTATTACAGTTCAGATTTGAAAAGGATTCTTGTGAGTTGAATTATTTTCTAGTAATTGGTTAGTGCATGTCCTTTAGAAAGCGTTCAGCCAATTTGTTTTTTAATCGAGGATTGTAATTTTAAAATTCATGATTGAGTACCATATTTAAACGACAATTCGCCAGGGGTATTAATTAAACTTCCAAAGGAAACGAAGGTGTTATTAGTCTCAGTAATGATGCAACACAGGAACCCAGACGTGGCAGATACAGGATGTGACATGTTCAGATAACTGACTGGGGACTCATTAATTGAATGGAGACATGACCTAATTCGCCACTTTCCAACGTTCTGTTCTGACATTCCATCAATTGTGAAAGAAGTTTTTGCTGCTCTTTCCACACGTAAAAAAACATGGTTATTTGGTGTGGGTTTTTTTTGTTATATTTGGTGTCTTTCAGACTGTGGGAATTGTGTGCGTGTGGATGTGGATGGGAGGGGTGGGAAGACAATATTATATTTCATTGTTCTGTGCGGTTTCAATTAATTATTTTTATTCTTCAGAGAAAGGATTCGCTTGTATAGAAGATATTTTTGGTCATAGTTTCGAAATATGTTTAATATTTTATAATCATATTATTAGAAAACCCTGTGTATATTAACATACGTAATCATTTTGGATAGATAATTAAATATAACTGTTGTAAATTATTAGACCTGCGTTACGAATATCATTATTATAGGAAATAATTGGCTTCATTATGAATGTCGTATAAGGTTTAACATTGAAAGCGTTTTATGTTTGAAGTAATAGACCTATGACATGACAAAAGAAGTGTGACTACATACCAGACATTGTGTCACGGAAATTTACTTCAGGGCCTTTTTTAACGTGCCTACAGGCACGGACGTGCCTCGGGGTGAAAAATCCGTACTTTGAAAATCTAAAATCCGTGCTCTGAAAAAAGGGGTGTATTTCTTTGTGGATCTGAGTGTCTACTTGTAAAATGTGCGATCATGCAATGAGCAAGTGCGCCATCAGCAGTCATTGTGATCATCGATCACGTCATTTGACTTGGTATCGAGGTTCTGCAAGTGATGCAGATATACAGAAAGCGCACAACTGCATAGCTCGAGACTAAGACAAGGCAGAGTTCTTCAATGTAGACTATCTTAATACCGAATGCTCTAGCTCTGGCAAATTAAAAACTCAGATGTTTTGAAAATAACTTTGTCAAATGGAGAATGGGAAGTTATCTCCATAACATTGGCCAGAATTATAGCCGCAAAACCGCATTGGTGCGATGTAGAATTAATGCGATATAACAGTGTGTTACAGGCCTTTCATTTGTCGAAAATCGCATCGAAAATACGGGCCTAAGGCTGATTCTTTGAATCGACTTTGGACTTTTCTTTGAACATCCGATTCCCTGACGAGCGGTCGGATATACATAAATCTGTCAGTCAATTCTTTAGTATTAAAAGTGTAAGTAGTGTGATAATAATTATGGAAGTTATTATTTAACTTCTGGTGAGTTTTATCCAATTGTTTTGTTCATAGTTCATGATCTGTTTGGTCACAATTTCTGAAAGCTAAGGAGCTACATTGAACTGATCACTTTCTACTCGGAAATGATGTTTCTGGCGGTCGAATTTTTAAAATTTTCCCAGAGCTGGGGGAACGACCCCCCCCCCCCAAAATAAGCATTGACATGGAGACCGTGCTTCGTCAAATAATCCTTAAAATAGGCCCTGATTTACTTCGTATCTAAACTTGCGGCATCAAGCAACTAGAGCCTTATTGTGGTTCTTTGTAATCATTGCGATTGTTTTAAAACGGCCAAATGTTATAAATTATAACTGCATTTATAGAAAACTATATATATAGACGGATGTATCCTTGTACCCGGATAACCGTTTCTTAAAGGTATACAGTGCATTACGTAGCACGTGTGTTATTAAAACATCAAAGACGCCGACTCTGATTTCAGGGTATTTAACCTGATGAATTTATTACACAAGAAAACAAACCAACTGACATGAAAACTTTCAGGTGCGATCTTATTATAAAATAAGATTATGTCAGATCAAAATACAGATCTTCTCCAACCAGTCTTGATTATCATTATTAAGTATTACAGTACACTGAAATCATCCATCTAGACGACAATGATAATAACTTTTGATGTATATGTACCCGGTATCATGCGCCCATGTCCCCTTTTAAATTTTATAGTGAACCTTTCCTGACTTGTAATAATCGTTGGGTAAAAGACTTATAAAATGGTCAGCAAGTCAAGATCCATATTTCATGGTTTTAACCCAAATCCCACAATCTTACTCATATCTGATGCACGATACACCTGCATTGAATTTGATTTCGATATACGCCTCTGTATTACGTCATTGTTTATGAGTATTGGCTTGAGTTTATTTTAATTTATGTGACAGGGGCATTATCACTTCTACAGGTACATGTATATGTTTGTATTGGTTCGGGGGGGGGGGGACTGTTAAGGTAGGCATGTTGCCATTGAGTCAAGTGGTATGGCGTCGATTCGCTTGTATGTGGCAAGAAGTAGGGTCGCCTGTCCGGGTTATTCTTTTTCCAACCACTGATAAAGAACCCATAAGCGTTAGTGAATTAATTAGATACAATTGAACGTTATGTTAGTCTCAAAACAACCTAGTCTCTCTCTCTCTCTCTCTCTCTCTCTCTGTCATTGGGTTCCTCTGGTTTATTGATTATCAGGCCATATCTGGTAGGTGAGATTAAGTCTCGCGAAAGTGTAGCATGGTTGAGTTATTATAAATGATATATGAAGTAGAACAAGTATCTGTTCTATAAATTTCATAAAAACTGACTACAACCAACAGCTATTTTATATATTCAATGTTGTTTAAAGGGACATTGGGTACAATTAGATAAAAAAAAAACTGGCAGTTCTCGCTCTAATTGGTAAAAGATGGATAATTAAATCGGTATTATACTGAAACAAATCTCAGTCAAATTGCTTTACTCGGAACCGAGATATTAGCGAATCAAATTTAGGCTACCTTCGATCCCCATTGCTACCGTTGGAACGATAATAGACAAAGTCTCGATTATCCATTTTTACGTTAGATCATCCATCAGGTTTAGCTCTTGCATTTAAGACCTAAAGATAGACCTGCAATAGGAGGCTTTAGCTCATGCATAATGTATTTTTAAGCACAATGCAGATATAGTGAGGAAGAACAAATAAATTATGTACCTATTTACAATCACCAGTAATAACACTTTCACAATGATAAGGTGTTGTATAAATATTAAGCATAGGATTCGTGAACAAACACTTCACTACTTAAAGCTAACTGAGGGGATAATGGTGTCTAAATGGGTAAGGTAAGGCGCTGGCTCGCTAGTCTGAAGGCCAAGTGTTCAATAAATGCATTGACCGAGAAAGTTCATCCAGATTTTCCGGCGTGGTTTCCCCTTGTCAGTGATCCAGGACGGGGGGCCTAACAAGGACAGCTGTCTAGTCGTTCGGATGGGACAAAAAACAGGTATTGGCTGGCAAGTAAAAGATCCCTTGACGTTGGAAGTCGATATAAGAGTAGGCTCTCGTGCAGCTGTCCGGGCAACATTTTCCTCGTCGCACACTTTATGGCGTATGTCCGTCTTCATTAGCCCAGTTCGAAGCAGAACAGTAGGATGTTTAACCCCATTTTATTTCATTACAGCTAACTGAATCAATTCTCCCAATATTGTATCCTTCCATGACTGATTGTACGTCTTACACACACTTGTACTTATACATGTAGATAAAAGAAGTGGAAACTGGTGGAAAGAATTCACAAAAATCGCGCAAATAAAATAATCTATATAATACCGTTAAAATATACTTGTTTTAGGAGAGTAAATATAGGCGACGTAACCGATATCAGAGGGATGTGAGTGAAATATTGTAGAATCAATTAAGAAGACAGAAAAGTAAATAAAAACACATTATCTATAGACGATGTATAATCTGATTGTATTGGTAAAAACAAAGAAGGTGTAATGTAGATATCTGTAGGATTCATTAAGATTAACATATGTTCTTAACTGAAATCCAACCATGCTATTTCAACTAGTTAAATTAAATTAATAAAACATGCCTGCAAATAAGTGGTTATGCCTCAACTTAAAGAACTGAACTCAAACGCTTCAGTCTCAATGGTTTTTTTTTCACATACTGCGCAAAATAACATACATTTTTGGTCCTAAATCGACGATTTTAGTCGAAAACGCTAATGTATTCATTCTGCTTCCATTTAATGTATTGGATACTAGTAGTTTCATCAAAATTTAGTCTTTTGGTGTATGCCAGATGTGAAACGGGGTAGAAGCGCAGTAGAAAACAATATACTAATTTTTCGATATGGCGACCATTCATGACAGAGATTTATTCTCGACGTATGAAGAAGATAGATCTCTGTGTGCAGAATATGGGGTACCCTACTCTCAATTACCATCCCTTCATATGTAGTTACCGAAGTATAATTGTCTCAGTGCTGCTCTCCCACACTTACTACTAATTGTACGACGCAGTGTATTTTAAAGTGATTTATCCCCAACATCACATAGTTTCTAATTATTTGTGTTTTGTCTACGCCCTTTCTTTCATCTTTACATCAATAACAAGCTGTGGATATTACAGCATTTAAATCGAATATAAGTACAATCAAATATCTATAATATTCAAGTAGTTAACCATTATTGTAAATTGAGCATATGATTATGTCTGGACTTGGAACTAGATTCTATTTGGTTTAAATGAAAACTAATATTTTATATTTTCTTTTTCTCGTAGATCAAAGAAATGGTTTCAATATTTAATCAAGTTGAGTGTTTGATAATATGTTTGATTAATATAGATTACATAATTGCGTACTAATGTACGTTGGTGATTCTCAGAAAGGGGAGGGGGTATACTTTTTTATTCGCTATATCACATCAGTTAATATGATCTGATAAGTACCTGAGTGAACATAAAACATTTGATGTCAACTTTGTTTGCTTTATGTTTGATATGCTTGTTGCAAAGGGTTAATGACTGTATGTCTAGGGTCCTAAAAAGCCTATGTGGTGTCCCAAGGCAGAAGTTCCACTGATCCCCACCCCCTTTGCATACTGTAACTGCTGTGTTCAGTGACTGCGATCAGTTGACTTTTTATGATCAAAGATATATTTTTGTTTATATTTCTACATAACTATTTTGGAATCAACATATATTTATCAATTTCATGTTTTCCTGATATTTGGTCTAACTACACGTACATCGTATCCCGTATCACTCTCTTCGATAATCATTGATCTACATGTTATAACTATTAATTCGTCAATATACAAGTTATAACTATATATTAAATATATATTTATAACTTGTATGTCAATCTACACGCTATAGCTATCTACAATTTGTCAACTATGCTATAACTATCTACAATTTGTCAACTACATTTATAACCATCTACAATTTGTTAACTGATACAATTTGTTAACTTCATGTTAAAATTATCTACAATTTGTCAACCTATGTACTACAATTTGTAAACTCATGTATGCCATAGCTATCCACATGTTAAAATCAAATATATTAAGAAAAGAGACGGAAGAATGATATAATAGTCTGTTTTCCGAAAACATATGGTCATGCCAAATTTAGAATCCTTGTCACATCTGTCTTTTAACATAAAAGTGTTGATTTAATTCATTATTGATTACAACATAATTATTATAGCCCAAATTTTATAAAATTACACAGTTCAATCTACAGCCCTCGATACAATCTGATAATTTCCGGTGTGTTTGAAATCTATTCTCGACTCTCGTACATCATGCAAGCAGAAGGGATTTTTATGACTAGATGATTCCCTGGTGATCACTAAGCTTTCTGTTACTGGGGTGCTTTACCTGCAACAGGGTATGGTAATCGAATGTATAAAGATAGAAGTCACGAATAAGTATAGTATGTGTATGTGTTATGTATTTTGTCGCCACCACTGTCGTTTACAAATGGTATATTTAATCCGGGTTATAATTTGTGAATATGTTTTAAAATTAGAAGAATTATTTGTCTAGTCCTATGTTATGGAGGGAATTTCAGGTCATAAAGGGAAGAATCTTTATTTTTGCCCCCGTCACAGAATCCCTGCATACTCATTGTATACCCAAGAGCTATGTTGTTACTTTGACGAAGTAATACCCACTCTCTCGCACGTCTCTTTTAAATCACACTGACGCTGTCAGCGTATGGTTGTTGCTTAGTTAAGCTGTATAAAAATAATAATTAACGAAAAATTAATGCCCGTCGTTGTGAATATTTACATTAAAGATGCATTATCTCCCTTGCATCACACTGATGATGCTGTCGGCGTATGTGCGTTGTGAATATTTATATTAAAGGTGCACTATGTAAGATTTAAAAAAAAAGCTGGTTGTTCATGCTATACTACGAAAGCCTACAGAGCTCACCTATTTTATTTTTTTTGACTTCTTAGTTCCTAGTTCTCACTTCTGAGTTCCTAGTTGCCACTTCTGAGTTTAACTCTGAATTCAACGATTTGTATAAAATGCGCATGCGCACTTTCTACTTTCAAATTACTTATTGGTTCGACGCCGACAGCGGTAAAATAAAGAATGAGAATAGATGAATGAAAATCTAGATAACTATTCTTTTTAAAGGCATCCTACGTGTGTTATACTGCATATACCATTATGGGGATAATTTTCTTTGTCGGTTTGATTTTAGTATGCTGCATTTCGTGTGTAAATTAGTGCCTACCTGTACCTACCAGCCATGCTTGTCTAATAATGTTTTCAGTCTAAATGAGCTGATTCTTCGATATTTCAATTGTGATTTTTGTAATGGGGAAATAATGCTTCTGTTGTTGTATCTACACCAGGGCAATATCAGTTTGAGCACTTTAAAAAGACGTCTAAGATCTTTGAGATTAAAACGTAAACTCACTGGGAGTAGAAATACAATTTCTTCTTATAACGATGTGGTTAATGCAATTATAACTGAAATCGGGTGTACTGGACGTTGTATTGAATACCGATCTATGTGGTATCGTTTAAAGATTGAATGGGGCATCTGATTTCCTCGCGATGAAATTCTCAGACTTATGCAGATTGTTGATCCAGAAGTAATTCGACTGAGAAAACGTCGACGTTTACATCGAAGACGATATATTTGTAAAGGGTTAAATGCGGTTTGGCATGTAGATGGGTATGACAAGATAAAGCCATTTGGATTTTGCATTCACGGTTGTGTGGATGGCTTTAGTCGACGAATTGTTAGGCTACGTGTAAGGAAAACTAACAATAATCCCAAGGTAATTGCTAGATATTACCTCGAGGTGGTCCAACAGTTTGAAGTTGTCCCAGGTAAAATTAGGTGTGATTTGGAAACAGAAAATTCTATAATAAAGAATCTTCAGCCGCTATTCCATTACGATAAAAATGACCCCACTGCGTGTTTGAAATCCTTTATTTATGGAAAGAGCACTTCTAATCAGCGTATAGAAGCGTGGTGGTCCATCCTTCTACGACAATGTTTACATTGGTGGATTAATTTATTTAAAGACATGCGAGAACAGAATATTTTAATGACTCAAATATTATTCACGGTGAATGTCTGCAATTCTGTTTTATGCACATTATCCAACCAGAACTTGACATGGTCACTAGAAACTGGAATCTGCACCAGATAAGTAGGAGCCGCAAGACGGAGGTTCCAGCAGGAAAACCTGACGCAATGTATTTTTTGCCACAGCTATATGATGCCAGCGAACAAGGTACCTTTGTGGATATTGGAGATTTTTCTGCGTGCATGACGATTTTCGAGTACGATAACAAGTCGATAGCTTCAAACAAATTTGTACAATTGGTTGAGGTCCTAAAACCAGGGGTGGGTATTCCTGTAACAGCGAGAGAAGGGCTTAATTTGTATATGGAAATTAGAACACTACCAATGATGACCTCTGACTCATAATAAGTACTTAATAGTTAGTGCAGGGGGACTGCGCCACATATGATTAACAAAAAGGACAAATATAACGACAAGACATCATACTCCGAAACAGCAAACAAAACAAACACAAAAACAATTCAAAAATGAGTGAATGGATCCGGGGGCTAGCCGTAAGCGTCCACTGCGCTGTACAGTCCCGGGTCTGAAGCAACACAGACTTCACTCAAAATTGAACATATTTCACTCGTACAAGAAAACGCACAAACAACCCAACACAAAGAAGCAAAGAAAATGTAGACCGCCTCGGGAGGCAGTTGTCTGCTAACTGAATGGTGTGACGTAAATACGTCGTAATGTTATCAATGACGTCAATAGAATTTCTTAACAAAAAGGGCGATAATCAAGATATAATAATGCTAAAAGCTATAAGTTTAAACAACCAATCAGAATTTTTAAGTTGTATAATTGCACAAAACATAATACTAAATACCCCATACAAGCAATGCAAAACAGGAATGTAGAAGAAAGAATACAATGTAAGTGCATTTATGAAGTCATAAAATAATAACAATAAGGGCGATAATCCAAACATGGTTACGTAACTATACAAATTAAACTAAATTAAATTGGATATATACTTTCATGTAATTAATAATTTGTTGTAGAAACGTGTTTTGTTCACAATAATGTGGCCCCTTTTAATACACTCCACGTCACCCACCCCCTTAATCCCTGGTTGAACAAACGTTTGGATTACCTTGGGATCATAGACATGTATAATGGACATTTTTAGCTTGCAACTAAATTGAATTATTTAGAACCACATGTGGATTGTGAATAGGAGTGTGTGTTTGTCTAGTACTATCAAATATCAATAATCAGGTTATTATAGTACCTAGACACAATTATATGGGTAACAATTACATCTTTACTAACAAGCGACGTTTCGACATATTGCACAAGTTTGATAAATACAGTAGAATATACATGTAATAAAATGTTGAAATATCGCTTATAGTTATGTATATAATCGTTATTGTGTTGTAGGCATTCAACGCGAGCGGTAGAGAGTGTCTGGGAGGTTGTTTACTAAAACATTTTTGCAAATTAGGATTTATTTCCGTGTATATAAGGTTATTCCAGAGGCGAGGCTTTGCAGTTTGATTATCTCGAACGCGGAGCATATATTAGTATCGTAGGCATCTCCCTTGAGCGCTAAATGTCTGCTGGGAAGTGGGCATTTAGCAGGAAAACTTTACATCACTATACACCGTAATTATCCAACGCGAGCGCTAAAGGTTGTGTCTAGGGTTACACCATCCAAGAAATTAAAAAAAAACGAATGAATTTCGTGCATTTGAGACCATTACAGCAGCGATGTCCGTTAGATAAAAAAATTGTGTCTAATCCACGAATTCATTGGTAATTCGAGAGTCCATCTCCCATCCCCCACCTAGATCCGCTACGGGATAGTTATTATAGTACACCTTATCCTTGAGACCCCCCTTTGGACCGAGGCTAGCCCAATACTAGATAGTAGAATAGGTCTATTGCCCCTCCCTAGCGTGTCGTAAAAGGCAACTCATGGGGAGAGTGGTCGGATGACTCCGCAAGTACTCCCAGCGTATAAGCAGATCATCTGCGACAATACGTGGATTGGCGCAAATTGATCTGATTTACGGTGTCGACATGTCATAAGACAATATTCATGCATTCATTCATTACCCTTGAGATATCTAAACAAATAAAACAAAAACGGGGATAACGGGGAACTTGGTGCTAATCATTATCTTCCTCGGTCATGTAAAAAAAATCAGTGTATCTAGAATACTAGTATAGGCACATTGTTTAATACAGCGTAGTTCAATGCTAGTTCTTTCAACAACAAAAATTATGTCCGAGATCTTACTTCTGTGGTAATGGACGTAAAGCTTAAATAGACGAGACGAGACCGTCAGTGGTGTCACATTCGGCAAACCTCGACAGATTCCGGTGCCCTACATCTAGACTCGGCCGTATGATGAAGTCCACCATTTTGGAGCTATTTTAAAGGACCCGGATAAACATGGTTGCCCCCAGGAGATGAGTGCCAGTCAAGTCGTCCACAAGCGAAGTCGTCCACAACCGTTGGTGGAGTCGTCCACAAGGCATTGGTGATGTCGTCAACAACTATTAGTGATGTCGTCCACAACTAAATTTGTTTATGAATTTGTTAATGAATTTGTTATTTATGGAATAAAACGATTTGCTTTGTTGTTTATTTGCCGGGAGAAAGGGTGACCACGCAGAAAAAAACTATACTAATTAAAAATACATCGTGTGGACGACTCCAAAAAACGTATTACAATATCCAGAAATTATTTACTTTGTTGTTTATTTACCGAGAGAAAGGATGACCACGCAGAAAAACTATACTATTTACAAATACATTATGTGTCCAGATATTATACGAAGTCGTGTGGACGACTCCACCAACGGGTGTGGACAGCTTAACCAGATTTTGGGACTTTTTTGTAAAAGCGGAACGTTTTCCTGTTAGAGTAAATCGGTAGTCGATAACCGCATCGCAAATGTATGGTCGTAGGTACATATCAATGACTATCATACATCCGAGTCTAGATGTAGGTTACGGAGAGTACCGGAATCTGTCGAGGTTTGCCGAATGAGCGGTATCACTTGGTTTAGGCGGGAGAGTTAACACAAAAGAAGATACTGCGCATGCGCTTTTATAATATATCCGAATTTAAGTCTGAAGTAGGAATTCTGAACTCAGAAGTAAGAACTCAGAACTCTGATTTCAGAAGTGGAAAGTCGGAACACAGAAATTAATAAAAAAGTATATGACCTCTGTAGGCTTTCGTACTATACTGCTTCAAAAAAAGAATAATGAAAAATGAATATATTATTGGAAATTTCATTCAGATTACTTTATTCTGTTCGAAGTCATGAGTTTTTACTGTTATTGTTTTTAAATCTCTCGGTTTTTCTAATCCATTCAAATGTGTATCATACGGTGGTCTAGAGAGTTGATTATAGACTTGGCTTGTGCATAAATGTCTAAATGATAGTTTAAAGCCAAAATGAAGACCTAGAATGAGCATATTTAGCTCTTATAATACATAATGCATATTTAAGGTTCTTCGTAAGTAACGGCTTATAGCTTTCATAACCACATCAAAATCATATCCAGTTAAGTCTGACTTACTTATATATTCTGTGTAGAAATGTCAATAACACAAAACATCCATGGGATCATCAATTTATTTATAATATAACAAACGTGTTAGGTGAATTCCTTTAATTTGACAGGCGATTACTGAAATTTTTCAGATAACTAGGTTACTGGTGTGAAATTCAATTCTCTGATTATTCCAGATAAACTGTCAATATGCCAGATATTTTACGACGAGATAAGTCCCTCTATTTATAGTACATGGGTTTCTACGCTCAATGCAGATAAATGGCGGTTTATGTTTACTTAAATGTGACGTCAGCTATGATTTTTCCTTATTTTTTCAGTATGAGAATAACCAAAATGTCACTTCTTTATTTGTTTATACGCCTAAAATTTAAAATAGAAATGTATATTGGGTAAAGTTAGTAAAACTTTTCTGGGAAATAATGACGTCATAAACTTATTTCAGTAACACATTTCATCCTCCACATCCATATTTTTTTCGGGATTTGGTCCAGTTTTCATGGTTTCATTGAAACGAGTATGAATTCCTTAATCGCATGTTTTTCAACCCTATATGAAATAAAAAACGGGATACATCCGTAAATGACAAAGTTGAATACACATGTACATGGAACAGAGGATTATACTATGCTTACTTGTATTTGATCGTTGATGTCAATTTGCCACTGAAATGTCAAATACTTTGACATGTCTACTGACAGTTTGTCTTTTTTGTATTGTATTTTATAATGTATCTGTCCCTTCATGGTGTTATAAATTGAATTCGAATCCACTGTGGGCACTACATTTGAACCGTTATAGACTCAAATATGGTTTGATTTTGGGAAAATCACTGATTTGTCAAATATAGTACCAAATACATGGAGTGGATCAATATTTGGGTCTGAAACAGCGTGTAAAAATGTTTCGCACGTATGTCAAAGTACCTGTATATCAATCATGTTTGACTTCACAGATCAACTGATTTACCAGAAAGAGACAAGCTGATTTACTATCATTAGAGTGAGCAGAAAATAATTAGTTTGATGTCATTCACTCATCGTCAAGATAAACCACAGTAATTGACAGGATAGTACCTAAGATAGTAGACTAATGATGTCACAGATTTTACGATATGGTCTCTCTATCAGTAAATCATGTTAGAGATGTTACACCTTCTTTTTGATTGGTAAAAAATATATATTGAGCCGATAAGGGCCCTAGGACATGTATGGATTCAGTTTCAAATGAGCGGACTCATGCTTTAATCAAAAGAACATTATTCCTATATTTAATTAAATTAATGAAATATTGAGAGATGTACAATGTTAAATTACTGGGGGGGGGGTCAATGAAAAATAGTTCCAGGTGGTTCGGTTTATTTATAATTAAAAAAGATAGATCACGATTCGTAAAATCCATATTTTAATCACACAGGTACCATTAGTATCTGCACGCGAGATCAATGATGTAATGGTCTTAACCAAAAACGACTTCTTCCCTCATTTTTTTGGGTAAAATAATGAGTCAAATGACAAAAGCTCATGACAGATCAAAAGGGGAAAGAAGTTTTAAAACTTTAAAGCTAAAAATAGTTTTATGTTATGAATATTTTCGCAGATATAGCGCCTACTAGCTGCTGTCCTCGTTTATAAGTAGTTAGTTTCGAGTGGCAAACTAATGTTTCCGTTACCTGAGTGAATTGTTTAAGCGGCATTTAGTAAAGAGCCAGATAAACACGTGATACAATGAAAGGGATCGCCTGTCAAACCTCGTTGGTTTTCTCAGGGTCCTCCGGTTTCCTCCCACAACTAAACACTCCTACGCACAAGTGAATTATTGATATAAAATTAAAAATCATGTGTTAGTCCCGAAATTACCTAGTTTGTGGGCTCTAGTCTCTCCCCCCCCCCCCCCGCTCCACTATCCAGGGCCGGATTAACCTTGTGGGGGGCCCGGGACATACCAACTGTGAGGGGCCCCATTTCAAATCGTTCGTACTGACCGCGGATCGTACCAGTATGTACTCCGCCCCTTGAGTGCCTGAGGTGTTTTCCTCCAGAGTTTATTTGGTTAAAATAAAGATTAATTTCAGTGCATCTGAGACAATTTAGGCAGCGATTTCATTGACGTTTAGAACTCGTTGATAATTTGAGTATTTTAAACCTTTCTCACGTGATGTTTTCATTTACTTTATTTTAGTGAAATTATTTTAGATGATATAAAACATTAAACTCTGTTGTCTGAACTACTATACTATGATTACGTTAATTTCCCGGGACTGGTTGGGCCCCAGTAATCACATCGCGGGATGTGGTCCCCCGTAACTGGTTAGGATCTATTGATTGATAGAACCTCTAAATTATGTAATTTAGTTAATTTTAGGGCCCAACCGATCTCTAGCCCACAATATCCCTTACTGCCTAGGGCCCCAATCCTCGCCCCCTCAGCCCAGGTATTGGTTAGCTCCGCCCGGCATAAAATATTAGCATGAGCCAGAATTGTGGGGGGCCCGTGACATTTGTCCCACTTTGCCTCCCCTAGATCCAGCACTGTCACTATCTCTTCTTTTAACCTTCTCTCTTCTTTAATATTGAAAATAAATCTTTAACACTACTAGCATTACCTCTTGATATATCTTCGCCAAACGGGAAAATGAACTGTGCCCTGTTCAATTACTAAATGTTATTAAAACAATTTGTAAAATAACAGTACCAAAAGAATAAAATTAAGGTTTTTTTCTGAAACCTCCAGGGAAGGGCGTTGGGACGCCTTAGAATGTAATAGTTGTGATGATTGTGATGAGGACGACGATGATGTGTGTGTATGTGTGTGAAATAGCTTTATTTAATTTCAGCTTCCACCGAAGTAGATGATGATGATGATGATGATGATGATGATACGAGATTGATGTATTTGTAGATCAATGTACATTCAGGTTCGGGAACTGTAATTGGTGAGCGGATAACCCAAACATACCTTGGTATGTCGAAGATGAATTATTGAACATGAAGGTGCGTACCGAGGGTAGTATAAAGAACACAGTTTTTCTATTAATGTACTAGTGTTAACCAGGTATTCCAGGTCTATTCTCGATTATTGATTAGATATCTATATACCTTAAAATGAATGGATATCTTGTAAGATATGTTACATGTATATTTGATAAGCTCCAGTTAATTGACGGCATCGATAACACCAGAGATACTTACCTGAACTCGCTCATCACAATTATGTACACCATGAAAAACTAGAGTGAATGACGTCATATATTTACGTATGCAATAGCGATGGGTACTTGTAACATTTATCATTAAAGATGTGTACCTTTAAAATTGGGGATTTGAAGTAAGCGCAACCGTCAGAGGTATTGGCGCAATAAACCCCCCATGTCAGAATATAATTATAGCAGTGAAATATACATGTAAAACATTGTTTAATCTTTTATTATTACATTGTGACGGGAGAAAAACGGAACCCGTATTTTCTTTAATTAAAGGACAATATTGGTGTCCGTTATAGAACTAATTAAACACGTTCCAAATATAATTTTAACACAGAGATCATTGTTGCCATAGCTGAGTAATACAGGTTTCCTGAATCGGAAGTGACAACGCAAAATTTAAAACACGAGTCTTCTCTCTGCAGAGGCAGATCCAGGGGGGGCTAGGTGCCCCCGCCCCTTAATCCCTTTAAAACAGTATAAAAAAAAGATATGCGCCACAAATCACCACTGACACCCCGAATTTTTCAAAAAATTTCTCAGGGGCACCAATATTGTCCTTTAAATCCTACAAAGGTCCATAAGTTATCTTGATGGCTTTGCATAATAGTCATATTCTTCCGAAAATATGCTGCAAATAACCTACACGGCGTTGTGTTCATTTCTCTCTCGTACCACTGAAGTTTAACTCGTATGATAGCCCTGTAGTTTAATTCTCATAGACTTTGGCTTTCATAATGTCAATTTTACTTAAGATGTTTTTAATATATTGTTTACCTTTGGTACCAACTAGTTTCTCGCATTATTTAGATTTTCTTTAATTCACGTTTAACAATTTGTTTACGTGCACCAGCACCAAACTGTTTTGTGTTTCTATTTTAAATTTAAGGAAACCAAATAATCCTCCTTTATCTTATTGATTCAATAAGATATAATAATTATTATATCATGGTTTATGTTAAACCACCTCTGGTTTGCGGCTGTGGTTTCGAGCCCTGGTGTGAGCGTATGTGGCATGGAGATAGGGGCGCCTTCTCAACCTCGTGGGTTTCCTCTGGGCACTCCGGTTTCCTCCCACTGCTAAAGACCCCTACGCTCAAGCGAATAATTGAAATAAAAATTGAAAACCACACGTTAGTCCCAAAATGACCTAATTTGTGTCGAGTGGACGTTAAACCCAATTTCTCTCTCTCTTTATGTTAAACCCGGTCTTCTTTTTTCATTCAAGATAATTCGACAATTCTCACCACTCCTTAGTCAATCGACAAATCTCACCACTCCTTAGTCAAGGTTCAGTCCCCAAATCCATACTTTCCCCAAAGCTAATTAGCGTTTTTACAACACTTCTCTAATATTACATTCATTGAAATTTGTTTCAAAATCAGCACTAGAAACGCAAAACGTATCACTACTCTTTTTCTCTACATTTCTGCATTTATTTCTATTTCTCAATTTCACAACATCATTATTATCAGCAGTATTATAAATATTTACTTCATTCTTATCTACAATTTCACGTTTTCTTTCTTGAGAGATATACACTCTTTCACAAGTGCGTCATTAACTAACATTTCTGGAAAGAAAGGCACTTTTCCAAGGCCGCCATTTTGGCTAATCATTACTTCCCTCCTGGTACAAAAATCTGCAGATTCCTCGTTAAGCGGTTCTTGTTCCATTATGTTCGACGATCTTTGTTGCTTTCACACTATAAAATAACATACGTACACGTCAACATGACTAGTTCAAATCTACCAGTATATATACTTGTGTATTGCGCTGCCATTGCTGAACTTTGTGGTAAGTAAAACAATTATTTGATGTAGTTATGGAATTCGTGTGGCTATTTACCTTCGCCTTTTAACATGGAATCAAATACTTCTGAAATATACCCAGGTGTTTGGGATATTGTTTACCTGCTGATGCGACATCATGCAGTCTTTCGTTTTTTTTAGTGAAAGCGAAGATTAAAAATACGTAGCGCAGTCCTTGTCATTTTGTTTTTCACACTTTGTTTTCACTGTTAATGGCAGCTCTTTATTTTATTTTCGTTTGCTCTATTTACCCCCCTTTGATGCATTTTTCCCTGTTCGGTTTACATTATCTTAACAGTATGTAATATAAGTATTTATTATAATGTACAGCAAATCAAATTAAGTATTATTCGGAATATACACATCCCGTAAGCACACATACTAATCCTGTTATTAGTTTTAAATGTTTAAACATGCATTGTGTAAGAGCTTAATCTGCCACTTGTGGGTCGAGGATAAATCAAAGTTGAGACAACACTTAATTACTGTAAATGTTTCAGCTCTTGATGAATGTAAAGACACGAAGAATATACCAGTATGTAAAGAAAATGAGAGATATTGTTTCAACGCACCCAACACATGGCGAATTTTCATGGAGAAAGTATGTATGGCAACCTGCAAATATTGTACAACAGGTAAATTATTAATTTTCTTTTATTTTAATTTATACCGTTGATCGTTTCCGATACTCACAATTGTATCGGGATAGTATTTGGGATCTAGAAATTGACACAAATGGGTCGCAACGCATATAATAATGTAATATGAATGTATATACTGATTCTCATTCAACCGTTTCTGTTTTATTCTAATTTCTAATACGTTATGTTTCTCGAAATATGCCAGAGGTCTCAATCGAGTGGTAATCCCTCGCGTCTGGTTATTCCAGTCTACATCAATAGTTTATTGCTCATGCTCTCTCTGGATACGAATATAGCGTCACCGTTTGAAATGACTCGTTCTTCGAGTACCTTGCTACAAATGGCATTGAAACACATTATGGTAGGCCTACATGATTCGTGTACCAATGGAAAAAAATTTATTTTGCCTTAATTATTGAATATCAGAAGCCCATATTTTCCCGGTAAGATCACAGCATCAATGTTGATTTAAATTGACAAATAATTCGGGATTTCAATGTCGAAGACTTTGGATGATATTGAGTTAGAGACTTAGCTTCTTTAACCAATTGGTACATGTTTGTCTAATTTTAACATTGTACTCGCCATAGGCTTTAACGTGTCATCAAGATAGCAACAACAGGTTCTGATAATCTACTTGGAAGTAGGGTGGTTATTTTACACACAAATACAATGGGTACTTAACAACTACCATACATGTATCTGGACAATAACACGGAAGTTACAGCTGAAATGTTAGAGAATGTACTCATCACGCTGCTATAGCCTCTAGCATGATGGTAAATTCATAGATCACCCCCACCAAATTAATTGTTGACTCACTAAAATAGACAATGTTGTCCGGGTCAAAACATGAAGCAGACTTAAACATACTACAAAGGACATGAATCTTACACTGTCGACTGTTAAAAAACTTGACACGTTCATTAAGAAGACCAATGGAAACACTGATTAATGAATTGGTAATGTTCGTGATTTCCCCTTGTCAGTGATGCAGAAGGAGGTCCTGACAAGGACAGCTGCCTAGTCGTTCAAATGGGACGAAAAACCTAGGTCCCGTGTACACATTGGAGTGCAAGTAAAAGATCCCTTGGCAGTTGGAATTTGATATAAGAGTATGCCGTAGCACCGCTGCCCGGGCAAAATTTCCCTTATAGCACACTGCATGGCGTATGCCCGTCTTCAATTAGCTCAGGTTAAGTGCATAACAGTAGGACGTTAAACCCCATTTCATTCATTCATTACTTTAAAAATATGGTTGTACAGCCTTGACCTGACTTCAAATTACTACAAGCTGATAGTATATATGTTGACGATTAAAGAAATTCCTGATTGTATATACTGATATCTGAGACTGAATAAAACAGGGTACCATTTTCATGATTAAACACATCATTAAATAAACTGTTGATTTATTTGCCCTTTACATGATTCAACGCCCCATTGAATAAACTGTTCGTCGATTTAATTAATTTAAGTTGATATTAATATTTCAGAAAATGTAGCTTTATTCAAGAATACCAAACAGAGCTCATATTTTGACCAGATTATGTATAATTCGTCTAACGCTGTAGATGGTGAAAGTTGGGATAAAATAGGATCTTGCTCACTTACAAATGATGATATAAAATCATGGTGGTGTGTTGATTTAGAGAAGCAATACACAATCAAGGAAATCAATGTTTTCGGTGGCATTAATGGTAATAAATGTTTCGTATATTCATATACCCAAAGCCATTAAAAACGCAACTTCAAAGTTTATTTACTGCAACAACGTTTAACAAATATATATAACACTTGACAGAATCGAAATAACAAGCATCTGTGGATAATGTCATGAAAGAATTCACTACAAATGCAAAAATGGTTACTTCAGATAACCATGGAACAAAGCGGGGGTCAGCTTTGAGAAGTTTAGGGCCACCACCAACTGGTACCGGAAGTTGACGTTGATAACGGCTCAAATCATGACGCCACCTCCCCCGAAACGACCCCTGTCCAGGGTCGATTCTTCCAGTGGCTTCGAAGCGTTGTTTGAGGCGAGCAATGGTCGATGGTGGACATTAAGGTGTCCGGCGACGGCTACTTGTGCAGCTCCCTGATCCAGCATGTCACTAGCTCTGTTCCCTGTTTTCTTGTGTAAGACGTGGCGTGTTTTTTTTGACGTGATGAATGTTGAAATTTTGATCCGTTTTTAAAGGGCCAGAGTGCAGGGAATGCACGTGCAAAACGTGTGACGTTGAACTGCTTAAAATCGCGAAAAAAGACAAGTGTTGCGTTTGGAGGAACAAAGTTCATTACCGAGAACTAAGTTTCAGCTATTGGCCATAAGACAGGAAAACCCAAGAAAAGCCTATTCCATGATTTCGCAAAGTCTACAGATTAACGACCAGCATGGACTAGAATGCTAATCACCTAAACTGTGGTTACAGTCGGCGTTCTGGAATACGACTAAAAATGTTTATACGTCTCATGTTTATTGGCTTATTGTGGTATAATTTGTGTAGTTGAATCTCGGAAATGATTCATGTTCGTTAGGACACCTCCTTCCATTAAATGTCAGATTTATTAATTTTAAAAAATGAATTCATAAGGCATGATATAAGAGTTTTTTTTTCAAAAAACATTTTTATATTTTAAATATTCCACAAGAAGATAAACACTGCCTGTTTCAAATTTAGAGTCATATCCTAAGATCATTAGGACCCGAGACACGTTACTAAAATTAAATTTAGCTATGCCAAGATCAGCCTAATGCAACCCAAAACTGCGACTGAGTCTGGAAAAAATGTCCATAATAATCCTTTTAGGGATAACTTCCCAGGTTTTAAAACTTATATGTTATTGATCAAATCTAATGTTTTATGGCATTATGCAAACTGTTACTTATTTGTAGTGGTCTTGTTTTAAATATCGTACAAGGTTACCCATAGCTTTCCATGAAAACCATTTTGAGGTGTACAGTTTGGCATGATATTTATAGATCACAGTGATTGACCCAAAATTAGAGAATGGGTGCGTAATTTCAACTAATTAAAATTGAGAAAAATTCTTTGATTTTGATACAATTTAAACTAAATATTTTGTGATTCATTTATAAGATTACATTACCTTTAAAACCGAATGATGTCTTTTCTATTATGCATAACCACATATTACATTCTTGTTTATTATAGCTAAAGACAATCTTGCTGAATTTTCTGTGATTCTCAGTAATACTGGTAGTTGTGATGAAGCAACTCTTAGATCATCACCAGTTTGTTATAAAGATCCTGGTATAAATATAAATCCGTATAGAATAGTAAGATGTAATCAACAACCGGATGTTGAGTTGACAGGACAGATTGTATTTATAACAACATACACGGAATATACATCTCTAGAATTATGTGAAGTAGAGGTTTATTCAGGTACTGAATATTTTTTATATATATTGATGAGGAGGGGGGGGGGGTATTTCATTTGTCTATTTTAATATATATATATAAAAAAAAACGCAATTTGACCGATTAGGTATATTTTCCTATCTAGCCGTGAATCCATTTATCTAACAATCCAATACCGATGTTAAATATATGCGAAGAATATATGTGAAGTTTGAAAAGGAACATAAAAATAAAATTCCCAATTCATATATCAAATTTAAAAAAAGTATTCAAATCCTGCACTTGTTTTCAAAAAATTAACAAATGTTGTATTCTGTTTGACATAGTATTTTGAAAACTACATCACGTTCGATGCTGTTTCCAATTCGAACACTCCGCAAAACCATTCAACCAGACGACGATGGAGTCGTTTGTATCAACGCAATATTCCCGATCAGGTGCCTTATAACCAAATTGAGCACGCAGTGGCGACACCAAGCGACTTCATAATGTCGCATTTCTAAATGTGTTCAATGTTCACGTTAAATATGTAAAGCGTATGAAGAAGACAGTTTTCGTCTTAATAATCGAAATAAGATAAAATACAATTCAAATTTTTGCTAAAAAAAAATAAGGAAATCAGATTATGCATTATCTTAATTTAGAAATTACATGAATATAAGTTAGAAATAAGACAATGGCACGACATAAACGAATTTAAAATTTTGAATCTAATATACCGCCATAATTTTACACCACATTACGTAATGATTGTCTTAGTTACAGAAGCACCTTTAGTGGGGCGGATATGTTAAATGGGCGTGCACGTCCGGAAAGAAGCATGAATTTCAAGATTTTGGAGTGACGTCGTTGTTCCCGCCATTTTTTTTAAAATTAGCATACCCACAAACCCCCTAGGCCAAATGTTGTTGCTTCTTTCCAGAAGTGCACTTCTCCACCCAAAAATTGACTATTCAGGGCCAATATGAGATCAAGTTTCAAACATTGAAACGACCAAACATTTTGTCCAAAACAGTCGGTATTGAACCCTCGACACTCTATTCTAATTTAGAATCCATTTATCTAACTACAAACTAATGGGAGAGAGAGAGAGAGAGAGAGAGAGAGAGGGGGGAGATAGAGAGAGAAAAATGGGGTTTAACATCCACTCGACACAAAGTAGGTCATTTTGGGACTAACGTATGGTTTTCAATTTTTATTTCAATAATTCACTTGCGTGTAGGGGTATTAAACAGTGGGAGAAGGCGCCATATCGCCATGCCACATACGCTCACACACAGCCGCAAGCCAGAGGTGACTGGTCAGCTAGAGGTCGAGACGCGGCACCCAACCCTCCACAAACCAATTAGGTTAGCACTATAGAACAAGTTTATTTTCAATGACGTTCATGGGTGAATAAGTTTAAATGTACTAGCCGCTCACCCCTAAATCAGGAGATAGACTATACATACATCTGTAATAATATTCTTAGTTTATGACCAAATAATATTAAATCCATTTACTTACCTTCAGAAAAAGATATACCTAAACAGGACATACTATATTTCTAGATTGTTTATACCGATTACAGTATGTCACTTTAATATGTATTAAATATTTATTAATGTTGACTATTAATTCTCAGCTCGATGTTCAGATGGATTCTATGAAAATTCTAGAGGAACATGTTCACGTTGTAACTGTAATGCAAGACCGTGCGACCCTGATACGGGACGGTGTTTAAATAAATGCTCTATAAATTGTAAGAATGATAAATGTGATGTTACTGGTAGATGTACAGATGGATGTAATGTGGGATTCCATGGTTCGGATTGTACGGGTGAATGTAGTTCAAACTGTAAAGACAATGTCTGTTACGGCGCCGGTGTTTGTTCAGATTGTAGAGACGGATTTTATGGCAATTTCTGTTCAAAGAACTGTTCCAATTGTAAACCAGGTGGTTGTAAAAGGAATAATGGTGTTTGTATTAATGGATGTAAAGATGGATTCTATGGTAATGATGGAACGTGTAAGAAGGTATGTCCAAACTGTAAACCCGGTGGTTGTACAATGAAAGGTGGGTCTTGTATTAACGGGTGTAAAAATGGATTTTTTGGTAGGAAATGTAGAATGAAGTGTTCAACATGTAAACCTGGTGGGTGTGATAAGAATGGTGTTTGTACCACTGGATGTCTAGATGGGTTGTATGGAAGTGGTGGACTATGTCTCAAAAATTGTCCTAACTGTCTACCAGGAGGATGTGATAAAGATGATAGTATTTGTATCAGTGGATGTATACATGGTTGGTATACAGATACATGTAATACAGGTTGTAGTAGTTATTGTCAAGGTGGATGTCATAGATCAAATGGTATATGTACAACATGTTCTCCAGGTAGATATGGTGATACCTGTCAATATGAATGTAGTATTGGTTGTCAAGATGGATGTAATAGATCAAATGGTATATGTACAACATGTTCTCCAGGTAGATATGGTGATACCTGTCAACATGAATGTAGTATTGGTTGCCGTGATAACATATGTAATAAAGATGGTTCATGTAGTTGTAACGCAAGTCATTATGGTGATACATGTCAACACATGTGTAGTGATGGATGTATTGGCAGCACGTGTACTCCTAATGGACTTTGTTTATGTAAAGCATCACATTATGGTAACAAATGTGAAAGTAGTTGTTCGGGTACTTGTTTTCTAGGCTGTAAACCATCGGATGGATACTGTAATGCTTGTGTAATTGGTTATTATGGACGAACATGTAATCAAACGTGTAGCAAGACTTGTGAAGGTCGTTGTCGTAGAGATGGTAAATGTTTACGATGTTCCAAAGGTTTTTATGGAGATTACTGTGACAAGAATTGTAGTAATAATTGTATAGAGTCAGATTGTGAATGGCAAAATAACTATCTGACGTGTTCTAAAGGATGTGTTGAAGGGACGACGGGGCGATATTGTGACGACAAAGACTGTCCTGACACATGTATGAACTGTGGCGAACACCAGAGAATGTGTTCAGTCTGTAAAGATGGTTGGAGGGGGTCTGTCTGTTCTCAGTCTTGTTCGTCTTTATCTGAAAATTGTATTGAATGTCACAAAGATCTACCACGTTGTATCTCTTGTAAATCTGGATGGTTTGGAAAACGATGCAATGGACGGTGTCCTACAGGTTGTCTTGATGGTAGTTGCTATATTAATGGGACTTGTATATCATGTATCCCAGGGTCTTTTGGCCCCCTGTGTAGTAGAACCTGTCCTATAAGATGTCTAGGTAATATATGTAACATGGATGGTACGTGTAAAACTTGTAAACATGGATATTATGGAAAAACCTGTGACAAAATGTGTAGTACCAACTGTACATCTATCATTGGTTTAACTGTATGTAATATAACAGATGGTTCATGTATGGATGAATGTGGAGATGGTACATCTGGATATAACTGTATAAAAGGTAAGAAGATTCAGTATGTATTGTACAACGTTGTTCAGTACTGAGGGTATACAGTTAAGTACAGTATCGCTGGTGTAGAAATTTAAACAATAAATATTAAGCGATCACTTACGATGAAAACACACTTTTTTAAAATAGATTTCGAATCAGTGACGTTCACCGAAATACTTCGCGGTAAATGGCCAAATACCCAAACGATTAGCTGTATAAACTAGTGCTGCTTGGCAATGGCTTTAATCATTCTATATCTAAAAAGATACACACCACCACCACTGACACCTACCCCACCCCGTCTTTGCCACATGTATTAAGTTTTCCTACCTGCCTCTAAATAGTCTAAACACAATTCCTAGATTTGCGACCATTTCTCTGAAAACAAAGTTTGGGGATGTTTCCTGATAGAAGGGAGCCAAGTGGATGTAATTGCACTTTGCTATCTCTGAAAGGTCGGATTATCTTGATGAGATATCCAAGATGACAGTGAAGAGTAGTATAAATAGATATTGACAAACACTTTTGACCAAATGATCTGTTCAATATTTGACAGCTTCTAGTTCACCCTACACATGGGTGGTCCCCTATGGCGGCCGAAATCAAACATTGCAACGTATTCTTTCAATACCAGTGTGGGATGTGTTGTTGCAAGGGTTTGGGTGGCGCCAGACACGAATATGCGCCATTACCATGCTGATAGGAAAACAGAGATAGCATACAAAAATTGCACCTTTTCGCTTTTAACAATTTACACCTTTTATAATGCACTATAAATGTATTCCGCCGTATGGTTCGGGTATCCCAGAAAGAATGTGTCATAGGTGACCGATCGGACTTTCGCCCTCAGACAGAGAAGTATTGTTATTTAGGGAGTTATCCACTGAAAAGTTGTTTAAATGCTGGGGCATAGGACATCGAGTATTTATCTATAGACAAACACTTCGCATTCACCAAGAGGCGATGGTGGATACTGGGGGTACTGCATCATGATTATTTACCGCGATGGGGTTGGGGCAAGGAAACCAGATGGTTCGAGGGACCGGATTAGGGTCGCATCTAGCGGGTTTGCAGGGGGTACGTTGCACCCCTCCCCCCGAAAAAAGGCGCCCCGATAATTGGCGCCCCGAACCCCACACACGCCCCCCCCAAAAAAAAACCCAAATTGACAACCCTTCAATTATAAAATAATACACTTGATTGTGACCACAAAGTGACGCTCTTAAAGCTACTATTTCATATTTTTAAAATTCATAAAAATAAAGCCTTAAAATATATACCTTGTTAGAGAATAATCCAATTAATCCTATAATTCACTATTGCCAGCTGAAAAATTGGCAAAAATTTCATTTACAACTTCAAATTCCAACGTTTGAAGATAGCTATTCCATTAAGGGAAGAGGAAAACAAAGGAGGTAATTGTGTTATTATTTCCTGTGTCAATGATTTTTAAGGGTGGGAAATAATGCCCATGATCGTATAATTATATAGTGAGTTGATAACATATTGAGTAAAAGACATGGAAATAATTATGTTTTGACTTTCGTAGAAAATATGTAATTCTCGCTTTAAGGCACTGATCAGTCGGTCGGTTTTAAGGGCGCCCACTCGTATCCGGTGGGGGGGATGCCATTCCTAAAATAAATGCAGCCTCTGAAATATGGCGCCCCTAAAAGATGTCGACCATATGAAATCCAAAATCGACTCGTACGTGAGTGGCAGAAAAACGTGTTAAATTGGCGCCCACCACTCTGCTACACCCTCGCTATTAAAATCATGCATACGGCTCTGGCCCGGATCTACTCTTAAACCACCCCACCCCTCGCCTAAGACTGACTATGTAACGTTTTGCTCACCATCTATAATCGTGAGTAGAATTTGAATTATTTTGAGGTATTAAAGATGCGTATCTTATTATGTTATTTAACAGATTGTGAAAGGGGATATTATGGTTCAAACTGTGATAAAGTATGTCATTGTTACGAATCACAATGTGGTCAGGATACAGGAGTATGTGAATATGGATGTGAGCGAGGATGGATGGGAATTAGATGTGACCAAGGTAAATTAGATTTGTTTACTAACTAAGCCCTTCAATAGAACTGATTTATTTACTTACTTACTAAGTATTACAAAGGCCTTAAACAGAGCTGATTTTATACCGAAATATCAAAAGCAGTAATTTTAATTTTAACATTTTAAAAGTATCTTGAACGTTAGGTACTCTTTAGACTTGGAGCAAGGCCCCATTATCTTATTTGACCCGGAACAAGGAACAGTTACGGTTTAATTTATGGTTGGATTTACACAGCTTTTTTTATTTTAAATTTATACATTTATCTTTCTTTTTTTTGTTTCAGTGAAAGCACAAGCAGAAGGTAGAAAATATTTTAAAGTCAAAATTAACTTCTTTCGTGTAGTTTTTTTATATCAGGTCTACTGTTATTTTGACTTATGGTGACACATTTTAAACAAATATTCCGGACAATAACATACCTGGAAGCCACTGATTTTTGGAAAATGTCAAAGTTTAACTTCTTAATTCACGTTAAAGTGTAAATTTTAATTTAGAAACCAAATTGCATATTTCAGTGGTAACGTACTGTGTTAATTCTCCAACCAATGGTAAATTTGCTCTGATAAGAGTTGATACTAAAAACGTAAAATATGACAAAATCTACATCATCAACGAATCACAGGATGCATCATCATCTACAACATGTAATCAAACAATGTTTAGCGAGGATGTTGACGGGGTTTTAAACCTCAAGATATTAATCGAAGATGATAATAAAACATCTCCCAGATGTTACCATTCAAAGGTATGTATACACTGTTGTTACCATTCAAAGGTACGTTATACTGTTGTTACCATATATTCAAAGGTACGTATACACTGTTGTTACCATTCAAAGGTACTTATACACTGATTTTACTCTTCAAAGATACTTATACACTGATGTTACTATTCAAAGGTACGTACATTACACTGATGTTACCAATCAAAGGTATGTATACACTGATGTTACTAATACACTGGTGTTACCATTCAAAGGTACATATACACTGATGTTACCAATCAAAGGTACGTATACACTGATGTTACTATTCAAAGATGCATATACAATGATGTTACCATTCAAAGGTACATATACACTGATGTTACCATTCAAAGGTACGTATACACTGATGTTACCATTCAAAGGTACGTTTACACTGATGTTACCATTCAAAGGTACGTATACATTGATGTTACAATTCAAAGGTGCGTATACACTGATGTTACTATTCAAAGGTACGTTTACACTGATGTTACCATTCAAAGGTACGTATACATTGATGTTACCATTCAAAGGTACGTATACATTGATGTAACCATTCAAATGTACGTGTACATCGACGTTACCAGTCAAAGGTACGTATACACTGATGTTACCAATCAAAGGTACGTATCGTTGATGTTACTATTCAAAGGTATGTATACACAGTTCTTATCCTTACAAAAGTGTGCATACACAGTTGTTACTATATACAAATACAATGGTGTTGAAATACACAACTGCTTATAAACGGCAAAGGTCATTGCAAATATAAAAGAAAACAGAATACGACTGTGCAGTCAGAAATAATAAAATTGATGGGGTACCCCTGTTACAACCCCTATTGTAATAACAACCCCTATTGTAATAAATGTAATAAATGTAATAAAATTTCAATCAACCCCTATTGTAATATCAAATCCTATTGTAATAAATGTATATAACCATACAAAAATTTCGACCTCTAAATGAAAAAGTCTATGAAATTTGATAACCATCTGAGTATCAATATCTAGAAGTAATGGCATGCGTTTACACTGCATAGATATATTATTAAATACCACAACCGAAGACATGATTAAAGGCCGGAGAATTATTAAAATGGAATGTCCAACCCCTACCCCTATTGCAAACGTAAAGTTGACACTCCATTTGATTAACTCTCCAAACGGCTGGCTTTGAGACATGATTTCAGTGGGGGGTTTTTTATCATAAAATTCTATACAGTATAAAGATATACCAGTACTCTTACATATTGATACGGATATGGTGATCAAAATCCATCGACATTTAAAGTTAGGTGTCGATTTTATTGACATGGCAAAACATATTTATTACAATAGGGGTTGACAGAAATTGTATTACAATAGGAGTTATGCCGTGTAACCACTATTGTAATATCAACCCCTATTGTAATAAAAAGTAGAGAAGGGTTTTAAACATGCTATAGGAGGGTTGTTTTATCTGATATGCACACGGAAAAGATGTTCAAAGTTCCCAGACGACAGATACTTCAGAGAAAATACTTAACGTGTATTTAAATACCATTGATTACAACAGGGGTTGACATTCCATTTTAGTAATGCTCCAAACGGCTTCAAAATATGTTTCGGTGGTTTTGTTTCATTATATTCTATGCAGTATTAAGCATAATATTACCTTATATATTGATACGCTAATGGTGATGAAAATCTATCGACTTTTACAGTTAGGTGTCGATTTTATTGGCATGACAAATACATTTATTACATTTATTACAATAGGGGTTGACATAAATTTTATTACAATAGGGGTTACGTCGTGTAACCCCTATTGTAATATCAACCCCTATTGTAATTAATGTGGCTAAGTGTAGATAAGGATTTAAAAAATGCTATAAGGAGAATAATTTTATCCGATATGCATACGGATTTTTTTTTCTGATGTGAACATGGAAAAAGTTTTCAATATCCTCAGACGACAGAATTTCCAGAGATCATACTTTACGTTTATTCAAATATCAATGATTACAATAGGGGTTGAAATTTCATTTGATTAATTCTCCAAACAGTTTTAATATATGATTTCGGTTGTTTAGTTTCATAATAATCTATACAGTATAAATGCATACCATTATCGTAGATACTGGTGCGGAAATAGTGATCAAAACCATATAATTTTAAAGTTAGGTGTCGATTTTATTGACATTGCAAATCACATTTATTACAAATATTACAATAGGGGTTGACAGAAATTTTATTACAATAGGGGTTATACCGTGTAACCCCTATTGTAATAACTGTATTTAACTATAGATGAGAATTTACAAAATGCAATTTGGTCGATTATTTTATCTGATATGCATACCAAAAATATGTTCAAAATCCCAAGACGACCGATCTTTCAGAGAATATACATTCCATTTGATTAATTTTCCAAATTGCTATGAAACACGATTTCGGTGTGGGGTCATAATATTCTATACAGTATAGATTACAATAGGGATTGACATAACTTTTTAATAATCCTGCAAACTGCTTCAAAACATGTTTTCGGGGGTGTTGTTTCATAATATTTTATACGGTGTAAAGGCATACCAGTACTCATATATATTTATACGGAAATGGTCATCAAAATCCATAGACCTTTAAAGCCCTATTATCACGCTTGTTGTAAATGAATAATTTGTCCCAATCTTTATTCTGGTCACCAAATTGTACTATTTTACTATATTCCAATTAATAAATGATACAAATTTCATCTTAACACACCTAATTATAAAATTGAAAAATTTCAATAACATGCCGTAACATGGTTTGAAAAGCTTTACGTAAGCCTTTTCAAATGCAACCTGGATTTAAACATATTTTCGAACCCTCTGGACAAGTAAGATAGGTTATAATGGATAATTTACACAACAGGTAGGACACTGAAACATCTAGTAGTTAGAATAAAGCTACGTTCACACTACATGCGCATTGGATGTGAATTCCGGAGACCGGCCTCCGGAATTCGGATGGTTTTTCCCGCATTAAAAGTGGTGCGTCACATTACAGTTTTTTCGGATTGAATTCACGTCATTGAGTACACGGAAAATCTGTCTTTCGTCCCATCTGAACGACTACAGCCATCAGGTCCCCGCCTTGCAACAGCAACACTGGTATGGGAAACCACGCTAAAAAAATCACGTTGACTGCGAATAAATCGTTCAGATAATTGTTCCGGGTTGAATTCGGAAAAATATACGGATTCGTTAATTCAGATTCAGTTCGGTTTTTATCGAATTCAGTGTGGCGCCAAAGTCCGGAAAAAGACTTTATTCTGAATTCAATGCAGGTTAAAGCCCTAGTGTGAACGCAGCTTAAAGGTTATTTTTTTCGGAACCTGTCAAGCCAGCAAGAGTGTTATTGTCCCTTTAAAGTTAGATGTCGATTTTATTGGCATGGCAAAACATATTTGTTACAATTATTACAATAGTGGTTGACAGAAATTTTATTACAGTAGGGGTTACGTCGTGTAACCCCTATTGTAATATCAACCCCTATTGTAATAAATGTGTCTAAGTGTACATTAGAGAAGGATTAAAAAAATGCTAATTATTTTATCCGATATGCATACGGAATATATGATAAAAATCCCCTGACGACCGATTTTTCAGAGATCATACCTTACGTTTATATAAATATCATTGATTGCAATAGGGGTTGGACCTTCCATTTTAATAATTTCTCCAAACTCCTTAACGGCTTTTAGTCATGTTTTCGGTTGTTGTGTTTCATAATATTTTATGCAGTGTAAACGCATGCTATAACTTCTAAATATTGATATTCAGATGGTTATCGAATTTCATATACTTTTTGATTTAGATGTCGAATTTATTGTATGGGAATATACATTTATTACAATTATTACAATAGGGGTTGATTTTACAATAGGGGTTAAGTAAAAATTTATTACAATTATTACATTTATTACAATAGGGGTTGATATTACAATAGGGGTTGACTGAAATTTTATTACAATTATTACATTTATTACAATAGGGGGTGGTATTACAATAGGGGTTGTAACATACCCCCCCCCCCCCCGTCTCCCTTCAGCTCCCCCCCAAAAAACATAAAAACTTAGTAGTCACTGTATCTGAACATTTCCAAACTAGCTACAGTACATTAAACCTGGTCTCATCTGTAAGCAGTCAATGATAACCTCCCTTCGCTGGTCAGGGTTTGGTCCCTCATTCTGTTTATTATAGATCATAGTGTTATAATATATCACCACGTTTTACATAAACTGTTATTATCAAACTTCTCCTTCAACAGACGAACAGGGGAGTCTTCAAATGGACATTAAGAACAGAGGAAGTGTCTGGTCTGTATAGTTACTATGACAGATTATATGAAATGAGTTGTGATTTTACAACAGCAGAAACTTTGACAAGAAACTACAAACAGGTCATTAGTGGGTAAGCTTGTTTTAAGGGTTTTATTAATATTATTATTTTTGTGGACTCTTGGCAAAAAAAACAAACCCTTGCTGTAATTGTTTCAACAGCTCGACCGTATGTTCTAAATAAGTTAAATCAACTTTAGTAGATTAAATGGAATTATTTTTAAGTTTGTTTAATGAGACGAAATTTGTTTTGTTAATTCTGGTAATATTTTAGAATAATTATTGAAGCAAACAAGATCTTGAGTAAGTATCAACAATTTTATAAATAATCTATTATTTAAATTGCACATTATTTCTCCCCAGTACATATCAACCCGGCAAAGTAAATATCATCCAGACTACCGAGGACGTCCAGCTATTCATTCAGAACCCAGCAACAAACAGTCGCGTTTCTCAAGTACAGATTGGCTCCAGAATTCAACTGGCAATGCTATTAAATAAACAGGATGACGTAACAGCCTCTGGTCAGTATAAAAACTTTTTTCAGCACGGATAATTGAGCCGTGATTTGGAATGGAAAAAAATATTTATGTCGTATACGAGATTTCCACTGTCATTGACTCGGATTGACTTGTAATAAATGTATAATTTTATTTGTAACAGGTATTTCACCATATAACTGTTCCTGTTCTACACCTGATGGGAAAATAGTTCATCAACTTACAGACTCTAGTGGGTGAGATTAATTTTTAAAAATCGAGTTGCTGGAATCAAATAAAATAAATTACTATCATATAAAGTCAAGTTGTTCGGTGGTATTTTAAGGCTCTTTATAATAAGAAACAAAAATCGGGGGCACGTGAAGTGATTACAATAATGTGCCAAATCTGCATCATGCATACTATTTTGGTATGGACATGGTCGAATAAACTACCATTTCACCATGGCTCATTAAAGATTTGTCTTACCCGCTATCTCGCAATTTCTACATTACATTTCTTACAATTGTACTGAACGCTTGACTTCAATTCATTCTTATACTCTTTGAAAATGTCAATTATTATTTACAAATTAAACTTATAGTAATATGATTTCCCGAATACCAGCATCGTTGACCCAGACTGACGTAACATGATTCCAGTCCGAGATGTTTATACGACTAAGCATTTATTGCTTACTAATATGTATGAATAAACCCAAATCTACATTTTTACTGGGGTGGAGACTGGGAAGCACATTGCATCACTTCCGGTTTAATAAAAAAAATAATTGCTTGCTTACAAAACTTGTTTGCCCGGGTCGGGGATGATTATTTCTGAAAAAATATGTAAATTTATATATATATATATATATATATATACACTAAATTAAAGAAAGACACCAAAATATTAATTTAACGGCTAGCGCTTTCTGTTCGTACTGAACATCATCAGACCGATTTTATTTAAGCATTGTTGAAATTCTATTGTGTAAAATTTGTGCAAGAATATTGTTTTTATTCATCGATAAAAATTACGTAACATTTGGTTCTAAATAATGATTCTTAAAGGTTGCTGATGTATGGCTTAAAACATATTAATAAAATCCAACTTAATGACTTAAAATTTTGTCGTAAAATATTATTTGAAGTCAAGTTAACTATGGTCGAAATTACTATCGAGGTTAACTAAGTTAGCTGTGTCTAAGCTAACAGTATTCACTTCTGATCCTGTGAACAGTATGATTATGGCTCACGCCTTACTGGTGGACCATCAATCTCCCAAACAGAGTTGTCTTCCCTTGCAGTCCACACTTATCTCTGCTGTCGGCTCAATTGACTACGCCACCAAGATTCTTGGTGAAGATAGACAATGATAAACAATACGATTTAAAACAAATAAATGATAATATATTTAATACTATTACCATATTGAAATAGAAATGGGGTCACAATTGCAAAGTAACAATGTATATACTACGGTGGCTGGGAAAGACCATCCGATGATTTTATTTTTCCCACATTATCTCGATCGATTGACTTAGTATCTCGATCGATCGACTTAGTATCTCGATCGATCGACTTAGTATCTCGATCGATCGACTTAGTATCTCGATCGATCGACTTAGTATCTCGATCGATCGACTTTGAATATCTCGATCGATCGACTTCGGAGCATCATATCGAGGCTGCCAGATACTAAGAAACTACTAAACCTTTATGCGGTTCCCCGAAGATATAAGAAACACCGAAGAACGTGTAGCTGGATATCTCAAGCGCTATGTTAAAGGTCTTGATTCAAACATGCTTAGTCGTTTTTTACATTTCTGCATTGGTTCCGATTTAAAGTTGACATATAAAATAACAGTCCAATTCACAAGTCATACAGGGACAGGACTTGGGAAGCGCCCCATTGGACATACCTGTTGTGCGGTACCTGAGGTCATGAATTTAATAACATTTTGAATAGCAATGTGTGGATAATGAACCTAGATTAACAAATTGCTTCTTGAAATGTATAACATAATTTTATTATACGCCCATGTCATCATGTCCGCGTCCGCCCGTCAATACTTGACTTGTAACGCGATACCGGCTTCAGTTTTGGAACTGACAGGAGTTTCTTCATATTTGGTAGGAAGCATTTAGGTCATAAACCAATTCCGTGACTTTCTGTTCCAAAGTTATCCCCTCTTTACCGAAAACCTTGAGAACGACATCCCGGTTCGATGATACCCCACTTTTGCAGAAAACCTTCTGAACGCGATAGTGACTTAGATTATTAGTCTAAATCATTGCGGTCAGGAGATGGCGAACTCTGTTGTTACCTCCATTTGCCGAAAAAACGTGTGGAGGCTACAGGTTTCAAATTTATATCAGATATAATGTGTTACGGGTGACACTCTTGTTTTTATTTTAGTTTATGTAATTCATGAATAAAGTGTTTAATAAATTCAAATTGTTATATAGTAGAATATGTCAATATAGGTCAGTGCGCTTTTAAGAAAGGATCATAATTAGGGAACATGACCTTATTCCTTGTGTTTGCATGATCACCTATCGGAAACTGTCGTCATCTATATGACTAACTCAACCAGGATGTTAGTAAACCTAATAATAACGAAACCCGTACTCAGGGGATGGAAACTAACCCAAGAAAGGGTTACCTATGTATAATTACATTAATTTGAAATAAAACCGCAACAATTTACTTCACATGTAGGCTATATTGGGATAAATATTGTTACAATGCAGTTCGAAAGGTCTTATACAAATAGACAGCCTCGTCCGGATTCTCTGGAAGCTCAAGCCCTCTCTCCACCATTGGTATACTACAGAGCTCATAAACTTCTTCGTCACATGGTAGCGGGGACTTAAATTTGCAATATTCCTCGCAGATCCTAACCTTGTCTTCACTAACAGGGAGCAGGTATAGTCCCCAAAGCCATACATAGCTGGCACGTCAAACATCATTACTGGTCGTCCATGTGCTCGAGTCATATCGTGGTATTTTCGAGTTCTGTGAACGTTCCATAGAAATGTAACTTCACACAATTAATCCTAAAATTAAGAGAGAAAGGCTTAAAGTACATGAGATGGAGAGAGAAAGGTTACTCTATATAGTGAGTGAGTGGTACTGGAGACGGGCGGGGGGGGGGGGTAAAGTGAGTGAATGTTTGGCTTGTGGAAGAGATAGGGTATGAAAAATCGGGCCTCAAGCCATGATTTTTGCCACTTTATGATTTTAAAATCATGACTTATCATTACCTGTATCATATTCAAGAACAGAACCTCACTAACTCCTTGTACAAGTCATCTCCAGTAAAATAGCCTTCTTCCATTTCTTGAAATAGTGCAATCCAGTATTCAGAGTTCTCCTTCCTTAGGATGCCCCATCATGACTCTATTCGTTGATTAGCGGTACTACACCCATACTGGAAACACCTGTCTTCCTCATTATTGTATTCCCTAAAGACTGTTTGAATCTATTCTACGTATTCGTTTTCTGTACCAAAGTCAGCGCGGATGATTCTTGGACAACCACCATACTTATGTACAGCTCTGATAAAATAGCCGGCAATTACAGCAGGATCGTGGAGCCAAACAACATACCTTGAGAACCCATCTATACACCCATTTCTACCAATACCATACGGCTTTAACTTGTCATACATGTATGAATCCATGTACCATAAATAACTAGGGCCCTTTATATTATACCGGCGCCGAACAAATCTTCTCGATATCTCATCTCTAATTTTCAGAATCAAGAACGTCAATGATAAGTCTGATTGTTTCCTTATGACCCATTCATGATACATTTAAAATGCATAAATATATACCCGTGGAACTGCCCTGGGTGTGCGAATTGTCTCTGGACAAACTCAATAACTTCATCGATAGAGGTTTAGTCTGGCAAGAACACGCCGGGAATGTCGTGCGCTTATGCTGTATCCGAACTGAGCTGCAAGAACGTATCGTAGTTCGTGATGACTTGATCCAAGAGTTAACATATTTTTCACAAGTCCATCCATGTTTCCACTTACCACTACCAGTACACGGTTATGTTGAGCCTCGATATGATGCTCCAGCCTCGATTTACTAAGTCGATCGATCGAGATACTAAGTCGATCGATCGAGATACTAAGTCGATCGATCGAGATACTAAGTCGATCGATCGAGATACTAAGTCGATCGATCGAGATACTAAGTCGATCGATCTAGATACTAAGTCGATCGATCGAGATAATTTGGGAAAATAAAATCATCGGATGGCCTTTCCCAGCGACCGTAATATACAGATATTACAGGGACCTTTTTTGCGTAAGGCTACGGGTAAAATCGTCGGAATACCGAACTGCGCATGTCGCCGTGCTAATTTTACAATATAATACACGTGGGTTTGTTTATCAGTACTACGTGATCCATAGGCCCAACAATTAATTTAGAAATGTCTAGTTAATCAAAATCAAATAATTCTCGATATATGTTTGAAATATGATAGAAAAATCACTTTGCAGGATAAACATTTCGAATTCACTTTAAAAAACATAAAATTAAAAAGTCTTTATAACGCCAAGAACATTTCGCTGACAGGCGCCATTTTTGACCAAGTAGTAAATCACGTGATCGATGAGCCCCGGGTCAAACATTTATAAAACGCGAGCCGACGGCCGAGTCGAATGCTGGATAGCGAGACTTGCGTGGAGAATGGTGGACCATGTGGACGAGCCGGTAAAACCATTAAACTTCTCATGCTAAATCATTCCCCGAATTTTGTATAATTTAACCATTTAAAACTTGTAAAAATATTATCATTTTGTAGATTTAGAAGTAGTTTTATTTTTTAATATTATTTCAGATGTCCTGTACCGGATTCCCCTGTATTTGCCCTAACCGGAAGTAATGGCTCTTATCTAACATCAAATGTATTTGATGCTTTCACAATTAAAGGAAGTTTAGGTCTCATCTTCAGTTGTAGTTTTGAATTCTGTTTTGATTCAAATGATATGAAGTGTGCTGATGTAAGTTGCTTTTTTTAGATTTAGGAATCTGTATGGATGTATCATACTCGCTTGGCCTTACTTTTAAACGACCGCGGTATAGCAATTCTTCTTTTTGTAATGTCTTTAATGCCCTACAGACCATGTGTTAGATTTTTTTGTTTTTAAAAAAATGCCTTCTTTATTGATATCATTAACTGTATATTATAGAGATGTAGTGATCTGCGAAGTCGATCAATACTCGGGATCACATCTAGAACAAAACGATCAACAAACGAGAATAGAAAGACTGGTCAAGCATCAGCTTTCTTATTGTTGGTACCAAAAACACAGAAGGACAAACGAACTGGTAGGTTATGGTTTTCCCACCAGATAAGACAAATAATTACGATATACTGTGGACAGTTGTTCACTAAACTTAAATAATGATCCGATTGAAGTGATTTAAATTTGATTTTCAGTTAAGTAAAATCTAAATATTTTAACATAATTCGGGACCATATATAATAATCTTTGAAAAAATGATTAAACAAATGAGTGTTAATGCAAATAGAACTTTATTAATTTTAAAATATTTTGATAAAGCATATAATTTTCATACATTTTTTAATATGTCAACATAATGCATAACTCTCTTACATTTTAATTATTTGATAATGCATAGAATTTTCTTATATTTTTAACATGTTAAGATAATGCAAGAGCTTTCTTTAATATTAAATATGTTGATAATGCATACATTTTATATATATATAGTAAAATGTTATAGTTAAAGCTACTCTTAGGTGGTAGATATTCGAAATAAAGATGTTTTAGGAAAGAAAAATTGTCTTTTTTGCGAGTACTTTCTGCTTTATTAAGCTTCATCAGACAAATTTTACCAGCAATTGATATGGTAAAATTTGTCTGATGAAGAGCTTAATAAAGCAGAAAGTACTCGCAAAAAAGACTAGTTTTCTTTCCTAAAACATCTTTATTTCGAATATATATATTATATATAAATAATTAAAAATATGAAATCTGTAAGTTCTTTACTTAAAGTTTCATGTGGAACTCCACACTCATCATAACTATATATAACTATAACCTCCACACCCAATTTAGGCATCTCTGTACAGTAGAAGTAATATTCTCCATTACAGATACCAACAACCCCTCTGCTGTAGACTCTGAAGATACAGTTTCCAAACACTTGACTGCTATAACTGGTTCCATCTTGGTATTGGTACTGTGTGGAGGTTTGGTCGCGGCCGTGCTGCTTGTCCGATCTAGTCGCATTAGAACTGTTATGAGACAAACCAATGTGAAAATAACGGAATAACTTTATAAAAGAAAGTTAAAATAAGAATTTAAATATAACCAATAGTATCCACAATTTCATGATTAAATCTGTAATTTGTCCTTTTCTCTTATCGATAGTAAATTTGTCTTTAAATACTTTATGGTTCTTTAATAAATTACTGTTATGTCATCATTGAATGTTCATTGAACGTCACCAAGGGGGGCGGGGACATCGATATTCTGTAATGTTTCAATTATTAAGCGCGGAGTCATCTCTATTATTATATTTAGCGTTTTAAAACTGGTATACATGGTCTATGAGTTCATGCTGGAATTTAGCCTTTGTGTCCAGTATTAAGACAAGTTTGAATCATGCGGAAGGAATTAGGTGCTAGTGTTGGATAGTAATATTGGCAAACTGTCACTTGCGGTGTCTCAAGCAGTGCTAAGAGCTGTTTTGTCCTTTAATGACATATCATCCCTGTGTTCCAGTCTCCCTAACTGTAAACGGGTATCGATAGGACGGTGTATGCAATATCAGAAAAATAACACGGCGGGTGTGTTATACGGAACGTGCACCCTGCCCGCGTGGTGAAGTTGTGATGGAGACAGCGCAAGCGTAGGGTGAGCGAGGACTGAGAAATGACTGCGTCATTCATCTGGATTTAGTTATAAAAATGTGGCATGCCAAAAAGCTAGAATTTGTAGCTAATATTATCAATTGTATTTTAATAGTTTTGGTGTGGGGGTAGCCTGAATATGATATTACTCTATATTAGTGGCATGCGGTCAAGTTGATTCAATATAATATATTATGGAGGGGGTTGGATGGCTGAATGGTTAGTGCGTTGTATCATCAGGTCTGGCATTGGTTTCGAATTCCTGGTTCTAAAGACCCCTACACGCAAGCGAATATTCAAATAAAATTTAACCAGGTGTTAGTCCCTAAATAACCTACTTTGTGTCGAGTGGACAATAAACTCTTTCTTTCTCTTCACCCCCTCTCTCTCTCTTTACCTCCCTCTCTCTCTCTCAACATGGGTCGTGAGGCTTTATTGATAATTTGTTTTCTACTTATAAATTGTAGCTAATATTACCAATTGCATTTTAATTGATGTATTGTGTTTGTTGATTAATTTTAAAAAAATAACCTTGATTGCCTTTTTACAAATATTGTTTTCATTGATGGGTGGTGTATGGAAGCCGCGGGATGCAGTAATGCGGTAGTGATATGTGGTAATGTTGGAGTATTTCGCAGTATTTCGCAATAATTACGGTTGAGTTCGAGCTTCGTGAAAATCGGAGAGAATATCCCGTCATAAATAAGATTGCAATGTTTTCTAAACTCGCTCCATTCCATATACTAGTACTTAACAGCAAGGCAAGTAGAATGATTGAGGAAGTAAATGATACAAGATAATAACAGCATATCAGAACAAATTGTCAGTCCATCTTGTTATTTTACATCAATCTAAGATATAAGAATTAGTTTTAAGTTTAAAACCCAAACATTACACTGGCAATTACTGAACAATTGATTTTAAAACAATAGTTCATGGGTCAAGGGAGTTTCAAGTTGTAAATGATTTGGGTATACAAGTATGTGTTTTCTCTGCCAATGTGGGGATAGAACACCCGACCTCCAGGCTAGCGATCCTGCGTCTTACCCACTTAGCAACCGAAGCAGTTGAGCATTGGCACTAGTGTGGTTAAGTAAAAAGGGGTCGATATAATTGGTCTTCACAAATTATATTCAGTACGGAACCCGTCCTTTCACTGACTCGATACATGGTTTGACTCGATTGTACACGAAGCTCAATTGTTAAAGCACGAGTTCATTTTCATTGTGGAGCCTTTTTTTATAGCTGTCGGTATATGACTTATCACGCGACAGTGGTGCAGAAACGCGGCTCGGTGTATGTCAGTCTACATTAACACGGTTGGAGTAGAAACGCTAAACCCTATTTCACTCGTCTTCAGTATCAGTCTCAGTTCATCCACCTTTATAACTATCCTGTCTTTAACTGTATATTCCAGTTCAATTATTAAAATGCCATTGAAACTATCCTGTCGTTATTCCTGCAGATAAAATGACTTATGGTGGTTTTAATAGTATTCGATGATACACCAACCTATAAAATTATTGTTTACAGCGTTATACAACAAAAAGATTGAAAAACTTGTATCAGTTATAAAACATAATATAAATACATCACAGGGGGGTTGAAATTAAAGAGAAAACTGGGTTAAAAGGGGTCTCCAATATTGATGACTTGTATATTATAATTAACTAACAAAAGATGAATTCAATATACAGATAATACGATTAGCTTTATTGTATCATTATTACCAGCACGGTTTTAACTTTATCCGAGCTGAGTTATTAACTTTTGTTGTGTTATTAGTCTCCACTGTTTGCATGTCATAAACTGATATTCTTTGATGTTGAAATATGGATTATAAAATATCATTATTTTAGCTTTAAGTAAGATTGAGAGCAAAATATAATGGCTACTAAATAACAGTGAAAATGATTTTATTATGATAAAGTGTAATAGCTGCAGAATAACAGTAAAATGATATTATTATGATCACGAAAAATTGATATCTTTATTGTGTGTCATATAAACACTGATGGTCTCTGTATTAATGCAGATTAAACGTGGTTTGTGACTTCAAAACAAAGTCAAGTAAAGATAATATTCGCTCTTTCCGCGGTGGTTTTATATTAAACATTAATATGTTTATTAGAAAAGGAAAATGGAATATTATAGGGGTGGGGCTATCCCTGCTTTGATTGAAACAATTACTCGTGTAGTTGATCGAATTAGCCCCCCCCCCCTAAATATTTCGCCAACAAAAATAAATAATTTCTTTTAGGAGCGTTCTTAGCCGGCCCCCATCCTCAGCCCCTCCATTTAATTCCGTAGCCCCACAAATTTTAATGGGCTGGCTACGGGCCCGATTCTGTCCGAAGAAGTAACATCTTATGTAAACAATGCTGTGACGGCAATTGTTGAAGGTAGTCATCTTTAACAGAGATATAAGAAGACTTTCGTTGTTCTCTGTGAAACAGATTGACATAATGTATGTTTAAAAATGAAATGTAAAGCATTGTATAATCGCTATGAGAGTATGAATACACCGTATTTCTGTTTAACAAAACCCAGTGCTCAACAATTGTCTAGTAACAGTATTTTCGGCGATTAAACAAAAACATACACTTGGTTATGTAATATCATGGGCTGGATGTTCTCAGTTGAAAGTGAGACCCCATTTCGACTACACATTTTATTACCCCCAAAATCTTGACCCCCAGCTAATCAGCAAGTGCATTTTTGTATTTTTAATATTTAGAGATTACTTTCACTACCATTCAATCAAAATTTCTGTTGTCTTTTTTTTATTAACAATAGCATTGTTTTATGTGTATATTACTCAGAGGGTATTTTAAGAGAGGGTATATAAGTAGGTGTAATAAATCCATCAGACCAGCTGTAGTCGAAAAGGGGCGTAGGCGAAATTGGAGGGTACCATTTAAAGTTGGGCCAATATTATTTTTTTTATATTAAGACTTATACTTTCTATTACATATTATGAAAAGCCTTTTTATGAATACAATAATATCTTTCAAAATAAAACAAAATACATCAATTTAATTAAATAAACTTTTTTTTATATTGCCCCTCGAAATACATTGTTAACCATTTCATACTTTTTGATTACACTGTTTATTTAATGACGACAGTACCTTAAAGGTGCGTCTACTCTCCTGTGATTGATTATATTTTATTAATGTCTGTCATTATCTCAAGTTCTATCTAAAAAAAATCCCAGATCAAATGTTTAATTGTATTAAATCAAAGTCCACAATTGATAAGAAATAACAATAAAATCTACTTTATATTCCATGTATCTGATAAATGAACGGTAAAGATTAGAATAGCGATAGTTTTAACAGATCCAAAGTCAACAAAACTATAAACGACTCTGGTGATCAAAATCTACTTTATTAATACGAGGGGTTTAATTTATCACTTGAAGATAAGTTACCTTCGATGTAGGTCTTATTCAAATAATAGACTAGTTCTAATTTTCTAAACTGACTGATAGCTAGAAAAGACAAGGGTGGTCGGACGTGATGTCTTATTGGTGAGCACTCGACAACAATTTTTGGAGCCAAAGTTTCCGGTACCACTTGCAGTGTATATATTACTTATTAAATATAGGCTTACAGTCAGTAATACTGGTAATCATATGGACAAGAATAGCCATAGATTGGCCAGTATAGTGGTGTGAGATTTAATATCACCAAATAATGAGTAGTAAAATATACACACAAAAATACAAATTAAATCTCTTTAAATGCATAATTTACAAGAAGAAAGTCACATGGTCAATAATATAATCGATTTAATAATAACCTTATTGTTAGATGAATCTGTAAATCAAATTTCATACCAATGGTTTTATGCATCAGCTGCTAGGTCAACGTAGTAAGAACATTAAACATCAATTGTGGTGACATGTACGATACTGACAGAACTCGGGCCCTTAATAGAAATTGCTGTGGTGGCTTTTACATTGTTCTCAAGTATGTACTCATATCACAGAGCAAGCTTCATGTACTACTTTAAAGGGACAATAACACTCTTGCTGGCTTGACAGGTCCAGAAAAAATAGCCTTATTCTAACTACAAGATGTTTAAGTGTCCTACCTGTTGTGTAAATTATCCATTACAACCTATCTTACTTGTCCAGAGGGTTCGAAAATATGTTTAAATCCAAGTTGCATTTGAAAGTGCTTACGTAAGGCTTTTCAAACCATGTTACGGCATGTAGTTGAATTTTTCCAATTTTTAAAATTAGGTGTGTTAAGATGAAATTTGTATCATTTTTTAATTGAAATATTGTAAAATGGTACAAACTGTTGACCAGAATAAAGATTGGAACATATTATTCAGTTACAATAAGAGTGGTATTGGGGCTTTAAAGATATGTACGGTAATTGATATACATGTAGTAATAATAATACAAGAAAACATAGAACATGGAGTGTTTCATGGTCTAAATCTCAAGGAAACACTATAGCCACATTACATTCACTGTTTTTGCAAAAGTCGAGACAAAAATTTGTATGATCGAAATAACCTAAAAGCGTCCTTTCGTAATTGATTAATCAAGCAGAAACTAGTATTCCACCAAAACAACGGACATCGACTGGGTTTCCTTTCAATGCGCTAAAACATGGCAATTTAAAGGCTCAATCCCGATAATATTTTGAAGAATTAAAAACTTAATTGTATGTAGACATTCCTTGAAATCCCCTCGCTAAGGGCCGTGCAACTAACTCAACAAAATATGTGATGCGTTTTCAAACAACTTAAACCCGTAAGTCTTCATCTGGAAATGGAGACCGCTGTCCGAAGCTGTTTTATGTGGTATCTGGATAAAACCAGACTTTTATTTAATACAAAAAATGTGTAGGTGATACTTATATTCAGACTTTTATTTTTGAGACTCTGTACAAATCAGGGTAGTCCCTTTAAAATTATGTCGCTACTGACAAAAGACTTGAATTGGTGAAAACAGGAAATAAATTTCAATCTTGAAAACCATCCATCACATTTTTTTGCGTTTTCGATCGCCTACTGGCCAAGCCATATCGGAAAACTTCGTCAAGTTTATGTCTTCATGGGAGACACTGAACAATACTCAATAAAACTGTAATGGGAGTGTAAAAGTTATTTCAATTAAGAATACTTCACATCCCACTATTTGTTTCGTTCACGGATATATCTATGGTAATCTGAACTTTAAAAATGTCATAGGGCCATACAATTTTAGTCCCTTAAAGCACCAGCGGACACTGGTTTAATGTCACGGAGCAATATAATTCCATTTCTTTTTAAAACTCAATTAGAAACTATATCAGTAACGCAGATTTAAGAGTGGTATAAGGGGGGAATAATTCACACTACTTTATTTTCGATCTCGTGCTAGGAAGTGTTAAAGGGACAATAACGCTCTTGCTGGCTTGACAGGTCCAGAATAAAAAAGCCTTATTCTAACTACAAGATGTTTAAGTGTCCTACCTGTTGTGTAAATTATCCATTACAACCTACCTTACTTGTCCAGAGGGCTCGAAAATATGTTTAAATCCAAGTTGCATTTGAAAGTGCTTACGTAAGGCTTTTCAAACCATGTTACGGCATGTAGTTAAATTTTTCCAATTTTTAAAATTAGGTGTTTTAAGATGAAATTTGTATCATTTTTTAATTGAAATATTGTAAAATGGTAGAAATTGTTGACCAGAATAAAGATTGGAACATAGTATTCTGTTACAACAAGAGTGGTATTGGGGCTTTAATTTGTCCCAATCTTTATTTTGGTCAACAAATTGTACTATTTTACAATACTACAATTAATAAATGACACAAATTTAAACCTAACCCACATAATTTTAAAAATTAGAAAAAATCAACTACATGCCGTAACATGGTTTGAAAAGCCTTACGTAAGCACTTTCAAATGCAACTTGGATTTAAACATATTTTAGAACCCTCTGGACAGGTAACATAGGTTGTAATGGATAATTTACACAACAGAGAGGACACTTAATCATCTAGTAGTTAGAATAAGGCTAATTTTTTTTCTGGATCTGTCAAGCCAGCAAGAGTGTTATTGTTCCTTTAAGATCTATTAACTGTTATATCTTGGGTAGAATAATGAGATCGGTGCCAAAGTGCAGTCGGGAATTATCAATCCGCCAATACTAAACTTATAATATCACTGTGCTGGTAACACAACCTGTCACCACTTCTCCCTCCGCTAACAAACCTACTGTTGTACTTTTCATTTAACCCATCGGGCTTGTAACTCGGCTGGTAGCCTCGGCGCCCAGGTTATTTTAAACTCTGACACCCTTGGTCTTCTGACTCCAAGTCCAAAACATTGTTCGATGCAGTAATATGGCTTACTCGTACTCTTTTTGACCAACTATATCACCGTGCTCAATTTGTATTCCTAAAAAAAATGATTAATTTCCAAAAAGAGCGCACAATGGACCGATGGTATAACCGTTTGATTTCTTTGCTATTTATGGGGTTTGCTTCAATTATGTGCAACACTACAGGAAACTAGTGTTATATCCTGTTCATAGTCACAGTTTTATATTTAGACTAATATAGTCCTGTCACGAGTCAAGTGTATGGGTTATTGTTTTTTTGTTGTAAAAGTTTTGTTGTGAAGATTTCCCTGTAACATTGTTTAATATTGGAAAGATCAAAGATATAATGTTTACAGGATGCCAATATCATATAATAACTACTGTGTCACAACTGCTATTGGCATCATATCTTTCACAATTATTTATATTATATTAGTTATACTTATATAAAATAATAATAATATACAACATCTTGTATTGTAATATATATGATCATAAAATATGTTAGCATCATCATCATAGTGATAATAATATTACGTATCTTGTATGCTTATCACATTAAGACACCAATGGAATGGCGGTTTAACATCTAATATTGTTTTGCAAAAACGGGGTTAATGAAGAAGATCATATTATAGTATGCCATACTCTTCTGAACCAATCTGGCTAATGAAAACGAACATAATTGGCTTAATATGAGAGATATATAAGGTTGTGGTATACTATTAAGATTTCCGGTAGTCAGTTTTTAATCCCACCCGAATGACTAGGCGTTTGTCCTTGCCCACCCCACTAGTCACAAGGGGAAACCAATCTGGTAAATCTTACGGCATGTTCTTTGTGACTAGAAATTAACCCCTGATGACTTCCTGGTTAGTAATTCGTAGCCATTTTATCTCTGCGCTTTATAAAACGCCTAATGCAATTTGACGGGACCATAGGCGTACGGGACCGAACTTGTTTGGGGGGGGGGGGCAGCATCTTTTCCCGACAAATATATTTTGTCCACCTGCGAGCGCCGGAGGCGCAAAGCGGCCGACGGGGAGTTTAGGGGGCCCTCCCCAAGAAAATTTTGAAAAACAGACGGCCGTAGACGCGATTTCCAGGCATTTTGAATGAACGGTAAAGATTAGAATAGTGATAGTTTTAACAGATCCAAAGTCAACAAAACTATAAACGACTCTGGTGATCAAAATCTACTTTATTAAAACGAGGGGTTTAATTTATCACTTGAAGATAAGTTACCTTCGATGTAGGTCTTATTCAAATAATAGACTGGTTCTAATTTGCTAAACTGACTGATAGCTAGAAAAGACAAGGGTGGTCGGACGTGATGTCTTATTGGTGAGCACTCGACAACAATTTTTGGAGCCAAAGTTTCCGGTACCACTTGCCGTGTATATATTACTTATTAAATATAGGCTTACAGACAGTAATTCTGGTTATCAAGTGGACAAGAATAGCCATAGTTTGGCCAGTATAGTGGTGTGAGATTTAATATCACCAAATTAATGAGTAGTAAAATATACACACAAACTCGAATCATCAAAATACAAATTAAATCTCTTTAAATGCATAATTTACAAGAAGAAAGTCACATGGTCAATAATATAATCGATTAATATAAACCTTATTGTTAGATGAATCTGTAAATCAAATTTTATAACCAATGGTTTTATGCATCAGCTGTTAGGTCAACGAAGTAAGAACATTAAACATCAATATTGTGGTGACATGTACGATACTGACAGAGCTCGGGCCCTTAATAGAAATTGCTGTGGTGGCTTTTACATTGTTCTCAAGTATGTACTCATATCACAGAGCAAGCTTCTACTTTAAAGATATGTAATTGATATACATACATGTAGTAATAATAATACAAGAAAACATAGAACATGGAGTGTTTCATTGTCTAAATCTCAAGGAAACACTATAGCCACATTACATTCACTGTTTTTGCAAAAGTCGAGACAAACATTTGTATGATCGAAATAACCTAAAAGCGTCCTTTCGTAATTGATTAATCAAGCAGAGACTAGTATTCCACCAAAACAACGGACATCGACTGGGTTTCCTTTCAATGCGCTAAAACATGGCAATTTAAAGGCTCAATCCCGATAATATTTTGAAGAATAAAAACTTAATTGTATGTAGACATTCCTTGAAATCCCCTAGCTAAGGGCCGTGCAACTAACTCAACATAATATGTGATGCGTTTTCAAACAACTTAAACCCGTAAGTCTTCATCTGGAAATGGATACCGCTGTCCCAAGCTGTTTTATGCGGTATCTGGTTAAAACCAGACTTTTATTTAATACAAAAAAGGTGATACTTATAATCAGACTTTTATTTTTGAGACTCTGTTCAAATCAGGGGAGTCCCTTTAAAATTATGTCGCTACTGACAGAAGACTTGCATTGGTGAAAATAGGAAATCAAATTTCAATCTTGAAAACCATCCATCATAATTTTTTGCGTTTTCAATCGCCTACTTCGTCAAGTTTATGTCTTCATGGGAGACGCTGAACAATACTCAATAAATCTGTAATGGGGATGTAAAAGTTATTTCAATTAAGAATGCTTCACATCCCACTCTGTGTTTCGTTCACGGATATATCTATGGTAATCTGAACTTTAAAAATGTCATAGGGCGATACAATTTAGTCCCTTAAAGCACCAGCGGAAACTGTTATAATGTCACGGAGCAATATAATTCTATTTCTTTTTAAAACTCAATTAGAAACTATATCAGTAACGCAGATTTAAGCGTGGTATAAGGGGGGAATAATTCACACTACTTTATTTTCGATCTCGTTCGAGGAAGTGTTAAGATCTATTAAAGCTAGAATAATGAGATCGATGCATAAGTGCAGTCGGGAATTATCAATCCGTCAATACTAAACTGACACAATTATAATATCACTGTGCTGGTAACCCAACCTCCCACCACTTCTCCTTCCGCAAACCTACTGTTGTACTTTTCATTTAAACCATCGGGTTGGTAACTCGGCTGGTGGCCTCGGCGCCCAGGTTATTTTAAACTCTGACACCCTTGGTCTTCTGACTCCAAGCCCAAAAATTGTTCGATGCAGTAATATGGCTTACTCGTACTCTTTTTGACCAACTATATCACCTTGTTCAATTTGTATTCTTAAAAAAAAATTGATTAATTTCCAAAAAGAGCGCACAATGGACCGATGGTATAACCGTTTGATTTCGTTGCTATTTATAGGGTTTGCTTCAATTATGTGCGACACAGTCCTGTCACGAGTCAAGTGTATGGATTATTGTTTTTTTGTTGTAAAAGTTTTGTTGTGAAGATTTCCCTGTAACATTGTTCAATATTGGAAAGATCAAACATATAATGTTTACAGGATGCCAATATCATATAATAACTACTGTGTCACAACTGCTATTGGCATCATATCTTTCACAATTATTTATATTATATTAGTTATACTTATATAAAATAATAATAATATACAACATCTTGTATTGTAATATATATGATCATAAAATATGTTAGCATCATCATCATAGTGATAATAATATTACGTATCTTGTATGCTTATCACATTAAGACACCAATGGAATGGCGGTTTAACATCTAATATTGTTTTGCAAAAACGGGGTTAATGAAGAAGATCATATTATAGTATGCCATACTCTTCTGAACCAATCTGGCTAATGAAAACGAACATAATTGGCTTAATATGAGAGAGATATAGGGTTGTGGTATACTATTAAGATTTCCGGTAGTCGGTTTTTAATCCCACCCGAATGACTATGCGTTTGTCCTTGCCCACTCCACTAGTCATAAGGGGAAACCAATCTGGTAAATCTTACGGCATGTTCTTTGTGACTGGAAATGAACCCCTGACTTCCTGGTTAGTAATTCGTAGCCATTTTATCTCTGCGCTTTATAAAACGCCTAATGCAATTTGACGGGACATTATAATCAGTGACCACCCCAATCTGATTAAAATATAGGTCTATTTCGTTTTTGAGCTAATGACGTCAGACATTGATTAATCAATCAGCGTTTCAAGTGGTTTATCCACAGTTCCGTGCATCAAAAGGCCAAGAACTCGCCGTAACAGAACGCGTCAATGATAACAACTCTTCCAGATCTGAGTGTGGTACAGACATGGAAAACGATATTGAACTATGAAAACGAAACTAAATAGGATCTATGTTTTAATCAAATTGTGATCTCCCTCAAGTGCATTATTTTTTTGTCAGTATCACTCAAAGTATTGTAATCAGTGACTATGAAAGAAGGATACTTATAGACATACATATTCTATATATCATAATCCAATATTTCATAAAAACAATTTGACAAAATTATGGATAAGTAAAAATTATTGTTTTCGATGATGTATATTTACACAAAATTAAACATAATTGGATAAGTATTGACATAAATAATGCCCGGTATATCTTGATTAAACAGAAATAGATGAATATTTACACAGCTCTATAGCTATAGAATTGGTGTTAGTTTACCTTTGCTCCTGATTAAATAAATATGAATTGTTACTTCCCCTGATAACTGAATTGTTATAGATGTTTAGATAATATTCATAATTGACTTATTTATTATTCCCACATGACACGTAAATTCAATATTTATTGTCTTTTAGAGACCGCGGCAAGGAAGCGTACATTCAGTATACCTATATAAAGACTTAAAGACTGCTACAACGTATTGTTTTCGTGTTTTCAGCCAAGAAGCAATAACTTGTTCCTCCTCTCAGTGGAATCAGTTTCAATAGAAAACTTTTCTGATATAGGTTTATGTCCTTTAGTATTGATTATTTAACCGATCTCTCGATACACAAATTAGATTAATATCTTATGCGACGGGTAGTAAGCCAGGTCAGACTACTGATCCATTTACATGCCGATATAAGCAATACAGTTAGTAGTCTTTCGGGAAGAGAATATAGCTATTAACTCTTCTGGAACAGTTTTCTTCTCTACATTAAAGTGATAATAAATATGCCTTTTAACAATTTAATCTCCGATACTTGCTATATTTTTTACTAATATCCATTGTGTTTCCCCTGTCTTTAAAGGCCCCTGCTGACAATTTGGGTGCCAGGGTTCATTTAAGAAGTCTGGAGGTTTGTAAGATGAATTTAATTTGTATAGAGCAGTGATTCTCAATCAGGTGTGCCGCAAGATCTTCCTAAGTGTGCCGCGAAATTTTGAACGGCACGCTAAGAAAATTTGTCACTTAAGAAGCCAGCTTAGCTGTTTGACTGATAAAATTCGAAAAATTGCAATAAACTCAGTTCATAGCTGTGTTTCTCTTTATTAAGTTTGAGTCATTCTGTGTGTCTATGTCTAGTCTGTGTCTTTGGTGTCTATGTTGTCTGTGACTTGTTATGTCGTTTTATTTTGCAGAATTCAAATATTTTTTATATGTATTTAGCCATGTGTGACGCTATTTTTTCGTGTGTTTAAATGTGTACCGTTGGCAAAAAAATCTAGAGAATCACTGGTAGGCTATGGCATTACCTATATCGGACGTGTAATCAATTAACAGCAACAGCGAAAAGGTATTATCACTCCGAGCTATAAAAAAAAAAAAAACCCAAACAAAGTCTATATAAATAAAATCAAAGATGTCTGTGTATGTATGTTCGCCCATCACGAGTCGTCGCTGCGATGCTCTGATTGCTCTCCCACATGTGGTATCAAATTAACCAATGAACCTGTGAATGTTTTAGACCATGGTTTATGACTGTCAAAATCACAGATCAAAGTTTGCGGGCGAACTTGGCGAAGCCGAGTATCCTGCTAGTTCTGAATAGTATTTTGGAAATACTCCCAGCTTCTTCTAATCAAAGAATATCCTAGCGTTTAACTACTCGGAGTAAGGTACTTTCAGTGCCGGACTGGTGGGCCGAAGGGCCACTTGCCATACCTGTGACAAGGCCCACTAGCAAATGGCGGGCGATGCCCGCCTGCCAGCGCTCGAGGGGGGTCTGGGGGAGTTCTCTTCCCAGAAAATTTTGAAAAATAGACAGCCGCAAACCCATTTTCCAAGCACCTCATGTCAGAGCAGCGGATGGAGATATATTCCAGTTTTTGGCCATTTATCAGGTTTTAATGACTTATCAAGTGCTGGGAGTGACTGAAGAAAGATTGTCGGTTTATAATGCTGTCACCATCTTGAGGTTAAACTCATGAATTTATGCATAATTTCACTAGGTGGTAGAATTTGTTTCTTCCAACGAAATCTATCTTTCTGCTTTTCTTTCCTTTCCTTTCCCTGTTAGTAAGACGTTAAACCCCATTTCATTCATTCATTCATTCCTTTCCCTGTTTCCTCTCCTCCCCTCTTTTACTACCTTTTCTTTTTCTTTTTTTTTAAACTTTTTTCTTTTTTTCTTTGAGGCTTAGGCCCATATTTTTTTTTCGGCTTAGGCCCACTTGCCATTGGCAAGTGGGCAAGTGGGCCCAGTCCGACACTGGGTACTTTGAGCAAAGATTGTCAAACACACTGAAAACCACCAAATAAAAATTAATAATGGTTAGTTGTCTCAGATTTTGTATATAATTTGAAATGAAGTATGCTGCAACTGTAGCCTACAGTCAAATTAATTGACATCGAAAACAAAATATTTTCCTCCACAGTCAGCGCTAATCTTGCATGAAAGTCCAGGCTTTCCCAGAATCGCATTCACATCGGTGTACTGAGAGTGAGAAATGACCTTTAAAGTCCACTCAATCAAAACTATGTCATATCGGGTCGAGCACAATACGTTACAATTTGATTTCAATGGTACAAGGTAGACAACTCTATTATAAGGCGCGTATGATTTTATAGTAGGTCTCATACAAGTAATTATTTGCCCATTGACTTCAATGTTAAATGGCTATAATAATAATAATAATAATAATAATAATAATCACGTCATTTTACAAGGGTAGCAAATTAGGCCTGAGGCCTTTTTCAAATTTGGCCCTTGGCACAGATCGTGCGAATGATTTCGATCATTACTGCAGGAAGAAACCGAAGAACTCGGGGGAAACCTGCCTGATCGGACGGGAGACCGAATATCCCTCTCACTTACAACAATAAAGTTCATGCCCTGAGCTGGGATTGAACCCTCGTTGCATTGGCTGTAACAACACAGGCTGTAACTTTTTACTCAACCTTCCGTTGGTTCCAATCTTTATAGGCGTAATGGGGAACACATGTTGCAATCTGCCCATCATAAATTTGTTGGGGTTGACCGTTTAAATTTTTTGCTACGGGTATTTGGATTTGACTGGGGTGAAAATCTCACTTTACACGCCCTATCCCTCCGCTGTAATATCATCAGTATTACCCCAAACTGCTCTAAAATTGCAAATTTGATCCCTTTTCTCCTGTTCTACACCAAAAAGTCAAGCCAAAAATGCAGGAAGAGAGGAGAGAAAAAATTAAGTAAAAAATTGGCTATTTATAACTCGCACTACATGTTCATCGTGAAATAAGGGGAACTAATTACTAGTCTTAGTCCTATCCCATATACCTCACACGTTCTTGTTGTTTGAACAAATCTGTTGTTATCTTATAAACAAACATATTACTATATGCAATGTCCTGGCCAAAAAGTATAAAAATCCATGCATGTTCAGATGAGCAGTGCCACATTCTGTAAACACTATAATACACCAGAAAATCGCGGAATTTCAGACAGAAATTTAAAAACACATGAATTTTGAATTCCACACAACATCTTTATTTTTGAACATAATTGCATTCTGGTAAAAGAAGAGATAAATTCAAAAAAAATCATACCCAAAAATACTTTAAAACCGTAAACATGATGCAATATTTTAACTTTTTAACACTTTCATCGAAAACCCCACAGTTTCTCTCTGTTAACGTACATGTAGTTTCAAGTGCCAAATTGTGGTTAAATGTTAAAACATGCAGTGTCTATCAATTTTAAATATCAACTATATAGCTGTATTTCCATTAAAAGCACATGAATTTTGAATTCCACAAAACATTTTTTTTAAACATATATGCATTCTGTAAAATGATGAGATGAATTCAATATAAATCAAACACGAAAATCTTTTAAAACAGTAATCATGATGCAACATTAGACTTTTTAACACTTTCATCGAAAACCACACAGTTTTTCTGTTATCAGAGTTTCAAGTGTCAAATTGTGGTCAGATTTAAAATGTAAACATGCAGTGCCTATGAATTTCAAAATATATCCTATATAGCTGTAATTTCACAGGATAAAAAAGTTTAAATAATCTGAATATGTAACATTACAACAGTTTTATCATCCCCACCCTGCTGACCAATAATTGGTCTCCCTATTCACTCTGGTCTGTCATATGATTTACAGGGGCGATGGTGGATGGTGCCTACAACTTTCCTGACAAGAGATATGCACAATTTACTGTCAACACACAAGCCATTTATGTTGTCTTCCAATATGAGAGGAAATGAAGTTATAACCAAAAAGCAAAGTTTACACAGGTCATCGACAAGAACCCAAACTGGTTACAATTTTCCCTCCACTTCCACCATAGGTGTCATAGCGATCAGTGAAGAAATTGATATGCATTGTCGTTCTACTAAAGCCAGTCAAGGAAGTCATCGGGTTTTGATCAATCGAGATGTAGACCTGAAATGTTAAATATGGGTGAGAGTGAGAGTTCTGGGGCGAATATTTCCCAGGGAAACGGATCGTTGGCATCTAGAAAATGGTCCTAACTTAGAATTCTGTCACTCAGTTACATGCAAAGGGGAGTAGAAAGGCCTGTGCAGTACCAATTTTCCAGCCCGTTAGTGACAGGGATCAGGTTGTATGTACTTCGTAAAGTGTATGAAATGCAAATTTATCTCACCTGAATATAAATACACGTACTGTTTATTACTGAACCACGCTTCGACTGATACGACCCGTGCGCTTTAAATCACATAACGGTATATATATTTGATCTTTGGGGTAAATTCTATGCCCCGAATAACTTGCGGTCTGAAAGGCTTTGGATGTACAGGGGAATTTAGATTTTTTTCAAGCTGTAAAGGATTTTTCTTCCAAGGTATGATTTCCTCCTTAAGAAAACATGATATAAGGGGTTTCTTACTGGATTTCTGGGATATTCTCAGTTTACATACATGTAAACATATAAGGTGGTTCATAAGCAAGATAAAGTCCTCGACTTGGGATTGTCTTTTTCTCCGGGGGGTCAAGGTGATTAAGTCCGTAAGACCTGAATCTCTAGCCTGGAGGTCAGATTTTCGACCCCTGCATTGGCTGAGAAAGTTCATTCAGAAATTTCCGGCGGGGTTCCCCCGTTGTCAGTGATGCAGGACGGGGGGCCTGACAATGACATTGACAGCTGTTTGGTCATTCGGATTGTACAAAAACCGAGGTCCCGTGTATAAATTGGCGTGCAAGTCAAATATCATCCCTTGGCAGTTGGAATTCGATATAAAATTAGGCCGTAGTGCCACTGTCCTGGGAAAAACTCCTCTCATTGTACACTCACTATATGGCGCAGGCCCGTCTCCATTAGCCCAGTTGGAGCAGAACAGTAGAACGTTAAACCCCATTTTATTTCTTTTTCTCGGGTTATTTTCTTTAGTCGTTCTCTCCCCAGCATAACCCCAGTCTCATGATTTATATCCATAGCCAATGGTTGACCTACCAATCATAGCCCGGCACTTATGGTATTTAAGCTTCAATAGGGGGAGGGGACTTTTTAGTACGGGGTCATGTTCAGTGTTCAGTGGTGTTCACAAACACCAAGGTCAAAACTTTCCTATCAGCTCCGTGCGTTTTAAATAAATACGGTGTATTGATTTTCTTTGGTAAGAGAGTATCTATCGGCATTTGAAAATTATACGTTTGACAAATAATCGTTTTTTGTATTCAGCAGTCAAAAGAAAAGCAAAAGAGAAACACAAACTATATATAAAACAGGCCAAATTGTGTTACTGAAGGTAGATTTTGCCGCATCTGTAAGCAAAACATAGAATCAAATCAATCCAGATCAAAGTGGTTTAATATTTTACACAAACAAAGAATCTGGACCTTGTCGTACTTATGCGTAATTGCCATATTGCTGCACTACACAAAAATCACGTACCTATATATACTATACCTATTTGTTCTTCAAATCTACTTTAATCCTATATAGTTTGTAGCTTGTTTTGTTTTATAAGAATTATTTGATATCTAATCCATGAATTAACTTTAGCTTAATCCTGTTTTCTTGTAAAATGATATTTTCGCCATGTTGGCTACGGTCAGCTGAAAACCAATATCCTATAATTAACCTCTATTAGTAACAAGGTATGGAGGTCTTTGTGACAATAAAGATTGTCATGATATGGTTAAAGAGAAACTCAGCACATAAATCGCCACAAACTCTTCCACATTGTCTTAATTGTTAAAAAAAACCAACAATCTCACTTCCAAACATAGTAATTTGAAAGTTTCCAGCGTGGTTTCCTATTGTAAGAGTTACAAAACGGGGAGGGGGTATGGCAAGGATGGGCGCCTAGTCGTTCAGATGGTACGAAATCGGAAGTACCGTGTACTTTGGCGCCCACAAAGATAACCATTGCCAGTTCTAATTAGAAATAAAATAAATAGGCCTAACAACGGCGGTGACCGGCCCAAATGTCCTATTTAGATTGGGTAAGATTCGCCAAGGACAAGTTTTATTTTGCTGGGGGGAACTTTTCTAATGATATTAAATTTAGCTACAGTAAATCGATTACAACTTTAACGTTTGTTTCATGCCGCTAGATTAACTATTGTTTGATAGCAGAAAAACATAAGACCACGTGCACTGAACCGAGTCCAGTAGAATTTGATCATTGTTGAAACAAAGATGTTTTGGGAAATGAATAGGGGTTTTTTCGTCTGTGCTGCTTTATATTTATACGGGTGTTACGGTAAGTTTACTGATTTTCTGCTTTTGATTTTAGTAAACAACGTGGCTCAGTGGGTAAAACGCTGGCTCGCTCCTGATATTAGCCGATAAAGTTCATCGAGATTTTCCGACGTGGGTTCCCATTGCCAGTGGTGCAGGAAGGCAAGCTGTCTAGTTGTTCGGATGGGACGGAAAAAAGAGGTCCCGTGTACACATTGGAGTGCGCATAAAAGTAAGCCTTAGAGCCGCTGTAAGGAAAAAAATTCCCTTATAGCCAACTGTATGGCGTATGCCCGTCTTCATTAGCCCAAAGGTGGGGGGGGGGGCAGACAGTAGGACGTTAAACCCCATTTCACTTTTAGTAATCAACACACAATCTCCTTTTTAAGATGGCTGACTTTTAAGGTTTTGTGCAGAATACGCATGCAATGTTTACATCCGATGTAATAACACAAACTGGTCTGGACAGAATGGATGTCTTTTACTAATTTTACGTCCTCGGGTACTTTGTTATGTACACGTACACGTGTACACTAAATAGGATATATTTTATCAGGATATATACTTCCAACACTATTATTTTTTTCTTAATATTGAGAGCCATTAACTCGCCCGATGTTATCTCTCTCTCTCTCAGTGATAGTAACGGCCAAGTGAATGTTCACTGTTGATCAGTTTGATCTCCACAGTGTTAATATAATTTGTAGGGGTGGGACTGGTGGGAGTCGGGAGTATTTTACAATTTTGAAGAATCTATTATCAGAGCTATTCTTAAACTTTTCCAGCATAATGCAATCTGGTATTTTTTTCCAAGTGGAGATAAAAGCCTGGATAATAAATTAAAACTTTTCTTGATTCAATATTTTTGTAGGCGATGAAGTTGTGGGAGATGAACCAGGTTCAAACATCACTGTGTATGAACCGGATCTGAACAGCACTGTGTATGAACCGGGTCTGAACAGCACTGAGTATGAACCGAATCTGAATAGCACTGAGTATGAACTGAATCTGAACAGCACTTCTTTTGAACCGAATCTGAACAGCACTGAGTTTGAACCTAATCTGAACAATACTGAGTTTGAACCTAATCTGAACAACACTGAGTATGAACCAAATCTGAACAATACTGAGTTTGAACCTAATCTGAACAACACTGAGTATGAACCAAATCTGAACAACACTGAGTTTGAACCTAATCTAAACAGCACTTATGAAGAAATGGGAGTTAATATTACCTGGATCGGCAACGATATTGGGAATGGTGGCAATATTAGTGCCGATAGTCCACCTATTGGTGCCGATAGTCCACCTGGAGATAATACACGTAAAATACACTTTTCTTTGTAGAATTAATTACAATATCTCTCCAATCAAATAATACTTGAAATTATAAAGCATGATTTAATTTTAAACGCACCATATTTCGCGCAATTGTCTTTCATGGAACTGAATCATCTAGGTATGGTTAGGTTATTTTATGGTGCAACAAAAAAATAATAATCAGAAATGAAGCGAACATTCAGAATCGTTTCTATCAGACACTGTTTAATACTGGGCAGCATTTTCGGGAATGTACTTAAATTCGTCAGCTAGTTAATTGAGTTATTTATTGATAAATTGTTGTTATTACTTAATTGCTATTTCTGTTATATTTTTTTTTAGCTTGTGGTAACATATTTGTGGGTGAATCGGGAACTTTCTGGTCACCAAATTTTCCTTCAAATTATCCGCTAAACAAAGATTGTGAATGGCAGATTATCGTTCCTCTTGGTAACATAATTTTATTATCCTTCTCCATTTTTGAGGTTTGTTTTTTTAACATTAAATCAATCAACTAATCAACTACACATTACATCCTGTATACTTCTATGAGAGTTATTAAAGGGCCTAATCTTCGACATTGAAAACACGAATTATTGGTCAATCTAAATCAATTATTGATGATGTAAACTTACCGGGAAAAGATGAGCTTCTAAAATCCGATATTTAAGATAAAATATTTTTTTTAACATTGGTACACGAATCGTGTATCATAATGCGCTTCAGCCCCAGTTGTATTGAGAGACTCGATGGACGAGGCTAGACACACTTCACCAAACCAAACAGAGTTATGTAGACTTGAATAACTAGACGCTATAAATGTGCACTTGATTGCGACTGCTAGCTTATTTCATGGAACATAACTGATTCGAAATTAGAGTAAAAACGGAAATCATTGAATGTAAATCAGTTAATATACATTCATATTACAGTATTATATGCGTTGCTACCCACTTTTCGGAATTTCTAGGTCCCAGATGTTAGCGATTTAGCTCCTTTAAACTGTGCTAAAGGAGCAGTCCCGCATACCACAAAACAGAAATGAAATGAATCACTCTGACAAAGAAAACTGTCTTGTAGTTCGGATGGGGCAAAAAACCGAGGTCCCATATAAACATTGACATTGACACAAACGGACACTTGACAGTTGGAATTTGAAATAAGAGTAGGAAATAGTACCGCTGTCTGGGCAAACACACTCACAACACAATGTATAATATGGCGTATATAGTGGGCACAGAAAAGTAGGACGTTAATCCCCCATTGGTGGTCATGTCCCGACTGTAATGCAAATGGTTGATGGAAAAGTCACAGCAGTCAACAAACTTAGATACCTCGGCCTATAGTAGATTCCCTTTGTTCGTGAAAAAGACAAGGCGTTTTACTTCAGCACTTGCGTCTATACATACCCAGTCGCTTCACCAAACCAAACAGAGTTATGTAGACTTGAATAACTAGACGCTATAAATGTGCACTTGATTGCGACTGCTAGCTTATTTCAGATTCCCTTTGTTCGTGAAAAAGACAAGGCGTTTTACTTCAGCACTTGCGTCTATACATACCCAGTCGCAATAGCGTAATGTAAGATAGTGAAATGCAAAGTCTCAGTGAAGCACAAAAATTATGTAGTAATAAAAATATTGTACCTTTAATTATGTTTTATTATTTAGTAATCACACTACGTAGTAAAAATTAGAGCTGGTGTAGAGACGCAGTCAATTCACCCCTGTTGCTACCCTTTTATGTTTTGTATGTATAGATTCATTAGGAAGCTATTCACTTCTGTGAATATACCATAATATATCAATCTCGAACCAGAAAAATTTTGGAGAAAGAAATTTCTCTGGTGACACTGGGTATCCATTTTCCCGGAAGGGACGAATCACACGACTGTCACGTGTATTTATTTTAAGTGTCTGGATGACCGAATCACTTAAAAATATACACACGCGTTGAAAAATAGATCTTTACGAAAACTTAAATTTTTACATTTAGGATCCACTTTTGTTATGTCAGCGAGTTGACTTTGACTCAAGAATCATTTCACAACAAACATAACGACGATCCGACATCTTGTTTTCGAGAAAAAGACCCATAAAAGATTGACCAATCAGAGGTCAGAATGGGCGGGGCTTACCTGTAAAAAAATTGAAGATAATGGACGGTCTTTGGCCCCAGAGGCCTCCGGTCCCGCGGCTGACTCTGGGAACGAGATTGACCATATATAATACATGTAATTGACTTACCATTGCAGGTGGAACCACACCCTACGTGTAGTTATGACTATGTAATAGTAAGCGAGGTCGGTACTTTACTGGGTGTTTTATGTGGTTCTGTTACACCAAATCCTATAACGAGTAACGGTAATATCTTAAATATTAAATTTCACTCGGACACTATTCAACCCGCTAAGGGATTCGTTGCTAGTTTTGTCACTGAACCTTTAGGTAAGTATGACGTATTTTCTACCGATGTACACCTAGTGGACAGCACGGTCTGGTACAAATCTTCCAGTATGTGCGAACATAAAATCAAAAATGTTTTTCAATGAAAGCTAAAGGGTTTTATTTACTGTTTTGGAGATGTTAAAGCGTTTCCCTTGCAAGTTTAAACTAGGAACCGATCATGACGTCATCGATGTGTAATTGCTCAATGAACACGCATGCCAAGATTCATGTCGTCCGTACTCGAATTATTGGGGCCCATTTGATTAAAACACAGTTCCTATTTCGTTTCCTATTTTATATTTCAAAATTGTGTTTTACTTGACTTTACTACACTATGATCTGGTGTTCTGGTTGGAATGAGGGATTAGCCAATAAAAACGGTCTGTTACGACGAGTTGTTAGCGTGCTATGCACGGAACAGTGGGTAAACCACTAGAAACGCCAACGTTGACTCCTCATCAATACCTGACGTCGTGGGCGAAAGCCACTCGTAAGAACCATTTACGCCATAGAAAAATAAAGAGTCTATTTATATATTTCTATGCTTTACGCGACCGTCCAGTACAAGGATATACGGAGAACGCTAGATCGAAGACGGCCCTAAGCATTTTATGACGTTGTATGTGGATTATGGGTTTAGGTAAGGGTTAGGCTTGGCCGAGGGTTGGGGTTAGGGCTAGCCCTGTCGACATCTCGAGACTGACAAAATCTGCAGGTCAAAGCCCTTACCCTAACCTTTATCCTAACCCACAATCCACATATGACACCATAAAATGCTAAGGGCGTCTTCGATCTCGCGTTCTCCCCAGTACAACCGGTCAGTTTGAAAGTAGAAAAAAACGAAACGAAATATAGGTTTGTATTTTAATCAGATCGGGGCCTTAATTGTGCTTATTTCCAAGAGCAGCGCCTTGGACCTAATTCATGCTTCAGTCCCATGAGTGATGTGACGGAAAACACGTTGCGCTTCGTTCACCTTATAGTATGGATTTATTTATGTTAGCTTTCATAATGTGATCTTTCGTAAAAGATTTAGCCTTTCGCAGACCTTCGCCTTAGTTTTTTTATTAGTGACTAAAACCGCAAACATCGTGAAACTGTATTTATTGACAAAGCTGTTACTGGTGGGCGAATATAAATGAAACGGGATTTATGTAACGTCCTAATGTTCTGCTCCAACTGGACAGTGTGCTATGGGGGAAATTTTGCCCAGACAGCGGCGTTACGACCTACTCGTATATCGAATTCCAACTACCGAAGGATCTTGTACGTTCAACCCAATGTGTCCACGAGACCTCGGTTTTCTGTCCCACCGAACGAATTAACAGCTCTATTTGTCAGGCCCTCCGTCCTACATCACTGACATATTTAGGGGAAAGCACGCCGGGAAATCTCAATGAACCTTCTTGGCCAACACCGAGAGCGAACCCCTGATCGCAAGCTAGAGAGCCAGCGTCTATACCCACTTAGCCACCATGGCTCCCCTGCGCGATTAAGTACGGTTCGTTTTGGCTACGTATTATTATATCCAACTTTTTTTTCTATTTAACAGAAGTGACATCCACTGCTGCACCAACCAGCCGATTTGGTAAATAGATATAATAAAATATATAGCTGTAGTTTTGACAGGAAATCATTTACATGTATAGTTAAGAGCAATATGTCATACTAATGCACTGAAACAGAAACGTAATTTACTTGATCTTATATTTTACTTTGTGTTGTTGTAGATGGCTGTGTATATTGTGTGCTACTCGTAGGTTTGTCCTGAAAAACTGTTTGTGTGTGGTGCGGTCCTCCTGCACTTACTAATATATTTATATGCAATTTCCAGTGTACCAACTGTACTTTATTTATTTGTATATTCGTTTATATATTTTCCCATTCATAATGATCATAATTTATTTATTTATTTAGGTGAAAAGACATCGGAAGTTTCATATGACATGTTAACTATAATATTAGCAGCCATTGGAGTTATTGTGGTACTAGGGGTTGTAGGATTATCAGTCGGTCTTATTTTCTGCAAACATACTAAAGACGTAAGACCATTTGAAGTTATAACATCTGAATATTTGACCTAAAATGACTTTATTATGGGCATATTTTTATATGTTAATATCAAACTTCTAAATGGACAGTTTTTATTATTATTCTTTTATGGGGAGGGGTAGAGAGATTCGCGGTCTATATTAAAAATGTTACACTATATAAAATACCCTTATCTTAAAATATGTCCATTTCGTCGGAGTTTAGTAGATCCGCATTACAATCATGATCATTATTGTATATATTTATATGTCTTCTATACTTATCGTTTCAGAGAGTTTTAGATCTTCAGAAGAAATCACAGCGTATCAGATCAAAAAGAGGTCCAAAGATGCGTAATATATCAGTCCTCGAACCTTTCAAGAATATGTCCACCATTGCTGTGTCGCCATTACAATTTAAAAGCGTGACAAACAAGAATGATATATTTTTAGAGGAAGCGTAAAAGTTTCTAATCATAAAATGACCCTAATTGTACCAAATGACTTCCGGTTTTTGTTTTAGATTGAGATTCTGGTATTTACAAAATGAAATATGAAATTATTTTGAGATGTGTAAATAAATATTTTTGTGTGTTGTGCTAAAATATTTAACACTATTTTTAATAAATGACAATTTTGTGCACCTATCGGACTAATGAAAATGGGTTGGAAAGTTTTTTGTCCCTTTAGGAGCTTACACAGAGCAAGGTGTTGTTGGGTTTCCAAGACTTCAAATAGGTTTTCTTTTCGGTTTGGGGAGACTGTGACTCATTGTCATTTAAAATTTATATCGTACAATATCATAATGATTCAACGATGAAATGAAATGGGGTTTAACGTCCTACTGTTCTGCACCGACTGGGCTAATGAAGACGGGGATTCAACAATGATACCCCAGATAGAGAGAGAGGAAGACGCGAGGTTTAACGTTCACTTGACACAAACTAAGTCTTTTCGGGACTAATAGAAGGTTCAATATTATTTCAAAAAACCCAAGGACCCGGATAAAATCCATGAGGTTGGAGAGGCGACCCTATACTTTTTGTCACGTATAAGGGTTCGCGCAAATATTGGGGCTAGGTCTTGGGCAAGGGTTTAGCGCTGGCTCTGTTTATATCTAGTGACCGTTGAACAAATCTGCAGTGTCGGCCTTAATATTTTGACCGAACTGTAACACGGGTATATTATTTATTCGTGAATAGCGATTAGTGTAGTATGAATAACGACTCAACTTTTCAGAAGACTGTAGGGACTCATAATTACCTTAAGATGTCTTTGTCACCTTTTCAGTGGTAGCAAACAATAGTATTATTGCACAAAACTGCAATTACCGCTTAGTTTTCTGTATACCGTAATTCCTCGAATACAACCCCGGCCTCGATTACAACCCGGGGGTAAGGGGGTGTTGAGATAAATACAACCCGAGTCTCGAATAGAACCCGGGTCTCTAATATAACCCGGGCCTAACGTAAAAATTGAATACTCCCTGTCAAAATATAAATTAATTGATGATCCCTGCACAGGATGTAGAATTGTCTCATGTCACACACAGAGAGTTTATAATAATCGCGTCATTTTACAAGGGTAGAAAATTAGGCCTGAGGCCTTTTTCCAATTTGGCCCTTGGCACAGATCGTGCCACAGATCGTGATTTCGATAATTACTGCAGCAAGAAACCGAAGAACTCGGGGGAAACCTGCCTGATCGGATGGGAGACCGAATATCCCTCTCACTTACAACGATAAAGTTCATGCCCTGAGCTGGGATTTGGCCCTTGGCACAGATCGTGCGAATGATTTCGATAATTACTGCAGGAAGAAACCGAAGAACTCGGGGGAAACCTGTCTGATCGGACGGGAGACCGAATATCCCTCTCACTTACAACGATAAAGGGATTGAACCCTCGTTGCATTGGTGAGAAGCCGCCTCCCTATCGCCACGGCTATCCGACCACCTAGCCTTCGTAATTGCAAGACAGACCCTGTCTGCTTGTTTTACTTGTCCAAAATGTCACTCCTATAGAAGGATTTGAAGCATAAATTTGGGTCTGAAAAAATACAACCCGGCCTCAATTATAACCCGGGCCTCGAATAGAACCCGGGGGTCGGTGGGTGCTGAACGAAATAGAACCTCGGGGTTGTATTCGAGGAAATACGGTAGGCCTACCTGAATAACGACTCAACTCAACAAATGCCCCAATTGAGCTAATGAAGATTCCGTTTTCATTATACATTTTATGTGTGCCAGACACGGCATAGTAATTTTATCAAACATAAGCGTGTCGTATTTAGTACTGTGCCAATCTGGCCAACTAAAATAGATCTTAACTTCCTGAATTATGGCCCCTGATCGTACGAAAAAATCCCGTCCCTCCAGAGGTCACAATTTTTATCTGATTTCAAGATCCGTTTGAACATATCACCATTACACCCTAATGATGGTTGAGTTTAAATTTCGTGAAAATTGAAACAAAATTACCGGACAAAGTATATAATACCAATGGTGTGGACTCTAGAAGTCACATTTTTTATCCGATATTGGTGAAACTTAAAATATAATTTGTATGTCCCCAAACATCCCAGGCCATTTCGCATTTCAGGTCATATCTTCCTGCGTTATGACCCCTGATTGTACGATAAATCGCCTTTTCAGCTTGTTCTCTATCCATCTCTTTCAAAATGTGGGGGCGCATCTTGTCTGCCCCCCCCCCCACACACACACCCATTCACAAAAAACAGTTTACAAATTCGGAAGTACAAAAGGGATTTTTTTCTAGCTATAAAACATTCACGTGTTTATTTGTGGGTCATAGAACGGGATTAGAACCCCTGGTTCTTGTGGGAGGGCCGGTACCAGAGTCCATGAAAAGATCCCCACTCCCTCTGAGAAAATGCCCCTTTGTATGACAAACGACGTTGATCCAATATAAATCATCAAGTGCCAAACCCATCAGAGCAACGAGGAAGGCGGGGAGAGTTGGTTTAAACATAGTTAATTGTACTAGAACAATTAATATCTGTCATTAAGAAAACTTACCAGCTGAAATCCAACATCGTAAAACTGTATTTACCACTCTGAATGGATACCCTGAACAACTTGTTAACAGCGTTATCAACAAAACCCTACATCAACAGAATAAACCCAATAAACCCAAACCAGATCAACCACCAATAAAAGTATTTATCCCATTTAATGGTGAACTCACATAGGCCTACCAAATCCAACGTTTATCGAAACAGGCTGGAACAGAAACCATATTTTTTACTAAAAATGAAACGATTAAAGATCACCTACGAGCGAATGGCAAACTGAATCCCACATCCCCTGTTCCACCAAAAGGTTGCGTCTACAAAATAGATTGCTCATGTACACTGTCACAATTTCTTTCCTCATTTGTAATTTGTATGCTTGATAACGACCAGTGAATTCTTGTCGAAACGTCGTGTGTTATAGTGATTGTTATTCATAGAACTGTGTTGTGCTATATAAAGTACAAAAGGATTGGGACAAAAGTTACGAAAACTTACTGATGTCCTCTCCGCATACGTTAAAAATCCCATTAAAGCGGGGAGTGTTCTCACTCTCAGGGGTGCTGCAAAATTGACGGAAAATGGGTAGGCCTATCTAAAATATTGTTGTTATGGTCGACGATTGTTTTCTATCGGGGGGGGGGGCGGGGGTGCGCCCCATCTAGTTATGGGTCTGACAACCATGGACCTTATGATGCATGGTAAAACGAGTAAGTAAGGTCCATGATAAAACTGACATGCATTCTGAACAATTCTTGACGTGCATCAAGTATGTGGTTAGAGGATCAATTATCTCCCTTGCAACAACTCTCGTATCCTCTCTAGACTGTTTTGCAAAGGGTTTTTCGATCAGATTTTTTATTTTATAGATGCAAACGAAGCAACATTGTTGTAACATTGTTATAACAGTTACCTTAAATGTCTAGAATCGGTGAGGCTTGTGGTTTGTTTATGATTACTGTTTCTAGGCAACAAACCCAATTATTAAACTTGCCAAACAGCCTACCCTCGTCTTGCTGAGTGTAGTGTTGTTGTAGTGTAATTTAATTGTATTAATAATTAAAGTAGGCTCTAGTCTAAGCCAGCTGAACCAGAAGTTCAAGTGCATTTTTTACAGTATGCTTGCCTTCATGTGTGGGCCTACAAATGGTGTGCACATAAAAGATCCCTTGGCAGTTAGAATTAGATATAAGAATAGCGCCGCTGCCAGGGCCAAATTTCCCTCATAGCATAGGGCCAACACAGTATGGCGTAGCCTATGTCCATTTTCATTAGCCCAGTTAAAGTTTAGGAGCTGAGCAATAGGACATTAAACCCCTTTCATTTCATTTTAACTAATTTCAAGATCATATGGTCATAATAGATGGATTCCTTATTTCATAATATAACATTTATAGGCTACCGGTATATGTCGCCAAAAGCTCAAAAAAGCGAAAAAGGGGGGGGGGGTATGGTCAATAGCCCCCCCGAAATCGGACCCGCTCCACGGACCCTGTCACCTGCAACAAAGTTACGTGACAAAACATGTGAGCTACTATGTAGGCTTAGGGCCTACTCACAACCATAGATTATAATTGTTATATTTTAATATAACTGTTAAGTGTTAGTAACCCCAGTGACCATGTTACAAGGCTGATTTCACAATAAAGATTGGTTGTGGTTTTTTTACCCATATCATTGAGGTTTATCTCTTGACTCTTGTACCCTATTATAGTGGTATACCACTTTTATCTTTTGATAATAAACAAAACACATATAACTGTGTAAATCAGTCATGTCTCAATAGCCCTAGCTACAAATCAGCTGTCTGTCCTAATGCAGAACTCCTATGATATTCTACCCGTAAAAAAATATTTTTTATCTCCGTAACAATTCTCTTATTATTTTTTAATCCTAGGATAGATATGGGGATTGTTTTGGTTCATTTCATCTTATTTTTTATTAAGGCGCATGCGCCAATGTCTGTATATAAACCCAGTCAGATTATTTTTATTTATCATGATATTGTAATAACCTGTGGCTGATGAAGGGCGAATAGCCCAAAACATGTACCAGATTATATTTTTTTAAAAACCAACTACACAGTTTGTTGCTGGGGACTTTATTATATAATTTGGATTAATAATAGTACCAGTACATATACATTTGTATATTGCAGTGCAAAGTTTGACCTTTATCAATAAATCATAAATCACACTCGTTATCAGAAACTCATGCATTTCTCTAAGATAACAAATTTAAACTCAACTGCTCAGAATTAAAAAAAACCCATCTTTTTGATAACAGTACATTTAATTTTATACAGATAAATTTCTCAAGGGTAAATGATGGACCAAGATGAAGAAATAAACCAAGATGGAGAACAAAGTGATAAGGAGGATGGAATCCTTGACCAAGAGGAAGCATCTTTAGTCGAAGAATTAAATAGACTCCGAAATGCTGTTAATAAAAAGTGTAAAAAATCAGATCGTATAAGGAGATTAACAGAATTGATTAACAGTGAAAAAAATAAATTAAATGAATTAACAGGTTGGTATTTTTTTTTTGAGTGGTTCCGCGGCATGTGCACTTTAAATTTAGAATGCAATGAATGAAATGGGGTTTAAAGTTTTACTTTTCTCCACCCACTGGGTTAATGAATATAGACATGCACCATACTATGAAGGGAGTTTAATCAAACTGTCAAAGGGCCTTTTTTGTGCAAGCAAAAGGACCCGAGTTTTCAGATCCGTCCAAATAACTTGACACTTTTCCTTCGTCATGCACCTCTGACAATTGAAACTGCTGGGAAATCATCAGGAACTTTCTTGAACAACTCCGGGATTGAAACTAGTTCAGTGAGTCAGTTCCTTAATCACCGAGCCACAGTTTAATTTTGAACACATTCTTTTGATCATGCATTTATTTTGTAGTTATTTCCCTTATACTTGTACATATTCATATTTATGAAATGCAATAAAGAACAGAGTTGAAATACTGAAAAACTGAGTGATCATTCATTAATGCACGCATGAGGATTTTCACAATATTTTGTCAAGTTAGCTTTTATGTCCATCAACATGACTGGTACAGACAGTACATCTAATTTATGTGCTAACAATGTTTTGACTTTACTGAATGAGTACTGTTTATCTAACTGGTAGTGTGGGTTACTTATTTACATAGTGCACCTGTATCACATAGATGTTTTGAAAGCCTGTGGTGACCAGAATCTACAGATTCCTATTGCTGTTTCTACACAGGTATCACAATTACGACCTTCATACCCAACCAGCTGAATAGTTGTGCCTTACAAATCACCTGATCCTGTAAAATAAGAACACAGGCCAAACAAAATAACAGAGACTGATACATGTAAAAAATCCTAAAATGATGAAGTCAGAGTTATGATCCAGTCTGTCTCGTTTATTGAAATGACAAAGCTTGATTTGAGTTGTGGTTTCAGATAATTCTAATTTTCTTAGATATGAAGTCTTGTAAAATATATCTCATCAAAATAAACAGTATGCATTAGTTACTATTTTGTATGTAGAGGCTCGAACGTTATAGCTATTGCTGGGTGTATATTTCTGGGATGTCTTTCAATATTTAGTATTTTATAAATAAATTCTCAAAACTTATATTTTTGAACACATATCATATTTATTCACTTTTTTTCCAGATAAGAAGAAATCAGACGAGAAATCAGTAAATACAAGAAAAAACAATCCAGAAATATCTTACAATGAAATAAATGAAGATGATGATCTTGAAGATACAATGAATACAAGTTCTTCTTTCTCCACACAGTCTTCAGAACAAGATCATCTAGAAAGCAGCAATAATTCAGAAAATGACACAGATTCAGCTTCTTATGAATGCAGCATATGTTGTTTAATGTTCGATACAGAAGAGAAATTGGTTTGTCACACTAGAACCCACAATGGTCTGAAGCCATACCAGTGTGATGTATGTGATAAAAATTATTACCACAAAAAAGATTTGAAAAAGCATAAAAACATAAAACACCCAAATATCGATAATGGTTTCGAACAAACTAATCAAAATCCAAAATGTTCTGAATGTGATCAATTATTTACGGATACTGAAAATTTGCAGAGGCATTTAGAATCCAATCATAACGTAAACAGTGAAATTGGACATCAATCTAAAGAAAATGAAAGGGAAGAAAACATTAATAAAGATGTGGTGTCTCAATCCGAGGACAGTGATTTTAGTTTTAAGTGCGAAATTTGTGGCAAGAAATACTTAAAAAAGGCAAGTTTAAAAAACCATAGTAAACAAAAACACAGCAAAAAATCTAATACGGATACGGATGAGGTTTTTGATTGTCCAGAGTGTGGAAAAAGGTTCCGATTTAGATCAAGTATGCTTAATCATTTAAAAACACATAGTGCTGAAAAACTGTTTAATTGTTCAAAATGTGAAGAAACGTTCCGATTACAATCTGAATTAAATCGTCACATGAGACAAAGTCATGAGCTAGCTGATTGGTCACCTTATCAATGCCACTTTTGCAGCGAATATTTTGCGCAAAATTATCTTTTGACTGCTCACATCACAAGTCACACAAAAGTGAAAGTATTTGAATGTAAAGACTGTTCTGAGAGGTTTAAATGCCACGATGACTTAAAGCAACACAGGGCCGTACATGCAGCAGACCTGAAATTCCAGTGTGATACCTGTGGTCGTCGGTTTCGCATACCTAAACTTCTCCGTATCCACTTAAGGGTACACACTGGTGAAAAACCGTACCAATGCATGGAATGTGGAAAACTTTTTACTCAACAGGGGGCACTGTGGACTCATAAAAAGAGTCATTCAAATGTGCGTCCATATCAGTGTGAAATTTGCAGTAAGCTGTTTAGTCTTCGTGACTCGCTTACTAGACATATGAGAATCCATACTGGAGAAAAACCATATAAATGTGATATTTGTTATAAAGCATTTAATCAGAAGGGTAATTTAATAACACATTTCCGCATACATAGTGGAGAGAAACCATATAAGTGTGATATATGTGATAAAACTTTCATGTATAGTGGTTTATGTAGCGACCATATAAAATCACACAAACAAAATTATAACCCTCAACAATCGCCTCAATAAATTAAAGATTCTCCATCTCGCAATAATGTTCAACAGCTTGTAGTCAACTATAATAAGGGGACACCTTGTGTATATAAACAGTTTTCTTGTGAACTTGTAACTTAATTTAGTTTGAGACACTTAAATGTTAAATTTCATTAAGATCAGATCAAATCCAAGTAAACATTGTGATTATTGTTTTTAGTTTAGAGGTATCTACTTCCAGACTGTGTCAGTGTTTATTTGTGAAGCTTTCCTGCATCTAAAAAATTATATATTAGCATTTGAAATAAGGGTGTTGCCATGTCTGAGAATCGCACTAACTTTTCAAACTATTTCTTGGTGATATTTTGTAAGCTGTCTCCTTTTTAGACCAGAGGGAGAAGGGGGGTATTATCCAAAGATGGGAAAAAAGTTGGAGTTGGCTTTTCTAGGAATCCAAAAATGGTGGGTGATCAGTCAGGGAAGGGAGCGTTCAGGAGTTATCGAATTCAAAAGGTCACCAAAGTCAACTCCCACTTTTCTGCCCACCCTTCGGATGATACCCCCCTTCTCCCTCCGGTCTATTTCCCCTAAAAACAAATTGTAAAAAGAAACAAAATTTTACTTCGCTGGATAGGTCAGGATCGTCAGTCAAAGAGAGGGAATCCCTAATATCTTGGTTGATCTAAAAATTTGTTTTCAATGTTACAATAAGTATAGTTGTTTAATATAGTTGCTCGTCTTCTTTATTTCTACATAGAAAAATGCTTCTGTAGCCTGTATTGGTCATTCTGATACAACTAGAATAGGGGGAATTCATTCGACTTTGAATAATGAATAACCAGTCTTTTTGACAGCTGCAAATAACAAAAAAATTGCTCCATTCGTTTTTCTTTGTTTTGTGGGACGAAGTTATTACACGAATACGTCACAACTACGATTAAAACGGACAAACGAATGAAAACAATACAAGTTCATTCAACTGATTTTGACGAACTTGGCATCAAATTGAAGTTTACATTCGGATGAACATTTATAAGGGACCAATTGTGATTATATGTAATAGATTTTATTTCAGAACAGTTTATATAACGACCTATGAAATCTTTTGATTTTCTGGAATTTCAGCATTATTATTGGCACCATGAAAAAAAACTCCCATAATTTCATTAAACATTATTTAATTCGGATCAGGCAGACTGACAACTTTTTAGATTTATGACAAAAATTGATCATTTTTATGCCGATTTCAAAATTTATCATTTTTAAAACCACAAGAGATATGTGCCCAAACTATGACTTAAATAACAGTTTGAGATGTCTATTTAACAATCATACCAAATTTATGTGGAACAGAGTTTGGAAAATAACATAAAATTAATTGCGTTGGTTAGACATGGCAACACACTTAAGCAAAAACCTGTTTAGATAATTACATTGTTTACATTCCTAAGTAAAATGTAAATTTGTTTACATCTTGTATCCAGTTTGATCAAACATGAGCTTGTGAATTTCATTTGGTTAATTAAATAGTTTATTATTAAAATGAAACCAGTTATATTATTGTATAAATATAAAGTATTAGGGGACCCTTCGGGACTAAATCTTATAAAATTGTATGGCCGTCCGTTGCAACGTTCTTAAATCCATTTCGATTAAAAAAGATTCAAAGAAAATCCTGCCACGTGACATATGATTTATGTCTCAGTCGAGATCAGTCATTGAAAACCCAATTATTTGTATCGTAACAAAACCTACATATCAGCCTTCTAAATGATTTGATTGGGCTTTTCAGAGGATATAGGCTACGGCAAGGGCTATTTCCGAGTGGGATAATAGATGCCATTTCTCTTAGGAGGGCTTACTGAATTGAACAATGGGAAGCGTTATATATACGATCAAATTTCCTTTTTATAAGGTAAAAATAATTTCACTCGCTTTGAGCGCTCATATTTTTATATGGCGTATAAGGACCAGAATAAATTTTCGGTCTATACGATTATGGTGATCCACGTGGAATCAAAATCGTCTAAATTTGCTATTTAAATTCCGGAGCATTTTGACTCCGGTATAACGGTATAAATTTGTTGTTCAGTTGTGGAGTCGTTTTTTAAGAAAACTTTTATTTGTAATCCGGTGTAATGGCTGAAGGCAGAACAAACGCTTGCTTTCTGATCGACAGATATACTCCAGTAAAGTTCCGGGCGTAAAATCTATCCGAGTCATTTCGGTAAAGGGTTAACTTCTCCCTGTGTAATGTTTGACTCTGGGTTCGGTTCCTCGTTTGAGGTGACCGAAATTCTTAGCTGGTAAGGTTACTCCGCAGTGAGTATAATAAAATTAGAATTCTATGAGTGGCGAGTAGCCGTCCCAGATTTCTCTCAAGAAGTTACTAGTTTCGTTCATTTTGAACTCATCAGACTTGAATGAAATTGTGCGGGTGTTCCCTTTATATAGTCGTCGGGGACCGGAGCACAAAACAGGTCTGATGAGTTCAAAATGAACGAAACTAGTAACTTCTTGAGAGAAATCTGGGACGGCTACTCGCCACTCATAGATTTCTAATTTCAGTTATATTATTGGTTAATTTTTTTGTCAGCCCCGACCGACTGTTGCTTGTTATTGTCCAAATGATGGTGTTGCCATTTATGAGATGAAGAATCCTCTTGATTTTCAGCAATTTCTCATAATTGCTCTTGCAGTTATAAATAATAACCCTCCTTATCAAGCTGAAAAGTCTGTGATATCATCTCAGTGGAAGCGGACGTTAAATAAAGGTATTTCACACTCAAAAAGTCTTGTGGACACCCAAAAATTAATACAAAATTAATCAATTGGATATAACTGATTAACTGAGGTCCCTAGATAGCCACAATGATAGGGGTAACATCAATATACGATCCCCTTTCAATGTACCGGTAGCCATATCGAAATGAAGCATACATATATATAAACAATTTATTAAGTATGAAATAATTTTATTTATTTAATGGCTTTCTGGAGTTAAAAACTTTAATTCCGTTCTGTAGAGAAGCTCTAGCATGTCTGGTTAATAGAGCACCAACATCTAATTTCTCTGTTACCAAGTCCCTGTAACAAAAAAAGTCTTATGCCAGAAACGTCCCTACAATTTGTTACATATATAGTGCAAGACATAAAATCATAGGGCTTTTAACTACAGAAAAATTTGCAATGGCTGGAGAGAGAAATGGGGTTTAACGTCCACTCCAGTAGGATGTTAAACCCCATTTCATTCATTCATTAACGTCAACTCGACACAAACTAGGTCATTTCAGGACTAACATATGGTTTGATTTTATTTCAATAATTCTCTAGTGCGTAGGGGTCTATAGTGGTGGGAGGAAACCCATGAGGTTGGACAGGCGACCCTACTCCTTGCAATGTACATGTACAACCGGGGATTCGAAACCATGCCAGTTGACTCAATGACAGGCTTTATGATACAGCGCGCACACAGTAACCATTCAGCAATCCAACCCGCAATGACTGGAGGTTGAATTCATTTAGAAGATAAACACTTCATGTTTTGTATTGAGAAGGGTGTTATTGTCCAATAGACATGTCCTGAGATTTTTCATTAGGACCCAAGACGCTACATTGTAACATGTTATTCAGGATTTCAAAAGAAATTATTAAAACAGATGTGTGTTATTGTTCAATAGACAGTGTCTAATTGACCAATCAAAACGCAGGGTTCACTCGTAAGCATGTTACAATTGACGATACATGGCATGGTGAAATGTAAAAGACGTTTAAAGGGTCATCTATAGTTTTTTTCTGTTTAAGGGGTCATCTATAGTTCATCTACAATTTTAGAAAAACAACTGTAAAGTTCGTAATTAAGAACAGTCTGGTATGAATATTTTTAACAAGGAATATTTGACAAATGGATACAAAAAAATCATTTGTATTTTAGACAAGTGGAATTGTAGGAAAAACATATCTTATTATTCTTAAAACTTTGTAAACTCACTTTATATATGGTGTTATATCATCTCTTGTCCATTTCTCTCGAGTTCGAAACAAGAAATCAAATCTTTCATTGATGTCTTCTGGTAGATTATCCACAGGAAAATGCCATATAACTGGTATATTACAATCTAAATTAGTTAATGCCAAACCCTGAATAAAATCAAACAAATAATTGTCAAACATTACATCTGTTATTCATCTGATGATGTTATTATATAGAAGTTAGAACTTGACATAGTTTCAGTACTTTTTTTGTGTGTTGTGAATATAGGGTTTAGAGATAAGAGCTTAATGCACAAAAACATCCCTTGGCAGTTGGAATTCGATATAAGAGTAGGCCATAGTGCCGCTGCCTTGGCAAAATTTTCCTCATACCGCACTGTATGGCATACACTTGTTCTCATTAGCCCAGTCGGAGAAAAACAGTGGTTTACGCGCAGTTCCATGCATCAAAGGACCAAGAACTCGTTGTATCCGACCGTTTCATTGGCTAATCTGCCATTTGCTATAAAAACGAAATGAAAAAGGATCTGCTCCAAAAGATGATGGGGACTGGCTCCAAATTAAACAGGTGACATCTATATTTTACAGTAGTACTCTTGGTTACATATACATGTATACCCCGTCAAAATTATAAATCACACACATCACATAAGATGCGCTCATTTAATAGTAATTACGGTTTATTTTCTCTTCCAAACTTATTGAGCTTGTTTTGAAATTTAAATTTTAACAGAATAATGTGTAAATACTCTTGCTACCATATCTGACAGATTTACAAATACACTTAATGGGGTTAAAAATATTTTTTGAAATAAGCACAAAATTTTTATACCTCTAGTTGACACATATTGGTTTTCATACCATCTGGAACACTTTGCTGCCATACTTGTAAAAATTCTTTATAGTTGAACTAAAGAATAGAGTATATTAATATTTAGATTAATATCTAAATGGTCTTAATAATTTCAATAGTTTTGCTTGAAGGGGAAATTAAGGATATAATTTGGAAAGTATGAATATAATTGGGAAATTATGGATATAATTGGGAAATTATGGATATAATTGGGAAATTATGGATATAATTGGGAAATTATGGATATAATCTGCTGTTCTTCTTACTAAAATATAAGAATCTCACAATGCACACACAGAATTATATTTGAAGAAATATTAATATGTTAAATGGTGTTTGCCAAGTCACATATAATTTATCTGTGCTTTTTAACTCAAAGGCCAAATAACACTCTTCTTGTAACTGAATAATATGTCGCTATCTTTATTCTGGTGAGCAAATTGTACTATTTTACAATATTCCAATTAATTGGTGATAAACATTTTATCTTAACACACCTAATTTAAAAAAAATGGAAAAATTCAACTGTATGATTGGCAAGGCCTTATGTTAACCTTTTAAATGTGACTTGGAATTAAACATATTTTCAAACCCTCTGGACAAGTAAAATAGAATGTAATGGATAATTTACACAACAGGTAGGACACTTAAGCAACTAGTACTAAGAATAAGGCTATTATTTATTTTCTGGAGCTGTCAAGCCAGCAAGAGTGTTATTAGCAAAGAGAATCTAAATCTCAAAAATACTAAGCTAAGCTTCAGTTGCATGTCTTCAGAATTTTTTCAGAAGCAACTTCTGATAAGTAAATAATAATATAGTCACCTGTCCTGACCCTCTTAATAGCAGCTCGGCAAAAAAACGACAAACTTTATCCTCATTTATCTTAAATACATTTTCTGCAATAAATAAATACATTTTCTGCAATAAATAAATACATTTTCTGCAATAAATAAATACATTTTCGGCAATAAATAAATACTATCAAGAAAAAAAAGGCCATGATCCCCATTTAAAACAAGCAATCAGTGAGGCCATCGAACCCCAATTCAATCCCAAAATAATAGAATTTAATTGACCCTCATTAATTACTTTTAAAAACAAGCCAACAGTGAGGCTGATGTCCCCGCCGAAATGCCAAAAAAAATAGATGACACATATTAATTAATCGCACATTTATTTTTTTCAAAAGTAATGAGCAATCAAACAATACACTAAGTTTCATCACTCTCTACCACATAGAATCAGACAATGTTCATCATCGAACTCTATCAAGGCATTCACCTAATGTACGCCTACACCTAGTTTAACATTCTACCTTAATTAGAAGGAGAATTTTTGTGTTTCAAAGTCTAGACCTATCAGTTGCTTATCGCTCTGCTTACCCTCAACAGAAAATGTTCATTATTGAACTTAGTCAAGGTATCGATGAAATAAAACTATATACCAAGTTTCATCACTCTCACTTAATTACAACTAAAGTTATTGCGTCCCAAAGCATCAACCAATCAAATTGCTTATCTCTGCTTACCCTAAGCAGAAAATGCCCATCTTCGAACTCCATCAAGGTATTAACCCTAATAAACACCTACATCAAGTTTGAATATCCTAGCTCAATTTGGGGAGAGTTATTATGTTCCAAAGTCTCGGCCAATCATATTGCTTATCGCTCTGCTTACCCTGAGCAGAAAATGCGCATTATTGAACTCGGTGAAGGTATTGATGAAATGAAACTATATACCAAGTTTCATCACTCTAACCTAATTACAACTCAAGTTATCGCGTCCCAAAGCATCAACCAATCAAATTGCTTATCTCTGCTTACCCTAAGCGGTAAATGCTCATCTTCGAATTTCATCACGATATTGACCTAATAAACACCTGAACCAAGTTTGAATATCCTAGCTCAATTAGAAGGAGAGTTATTATGTTTCAAAGTCTCAGCCAATCAAATTGCTTATCGCTCTGCTTACCCTGAGCAGAAAATGCTCATTATCGAACTTAGTCAAGGTATTGATGAAATAAAACTATATACCAAGTTTCATCACTCTCACTTAATTACAACTTAAGTTATCGTGTCCCAAAGCATCAACCAATCAAATTGCTTATCTCTGCTTACCCTAAGCGGAAAATGCTCATCTTCGAACTCCATCAAGGTAATGACCTAATAAACACCTACACCAAGTTTGAATATTCTAGCTCAATTAGTAAGAGAGTTATTGTGTCCCAAAAAGTGTGACAGACAGACAGACAGACAGACAGACGGACGGAGGGACAGACGGACGGACGGACGAACCCATTTTAATAGTCCCCTGCTTTCTTCGAAAGGCGGGGGACAAAAAAAATCAAATGGGGTTTAACGTCCTACTTTTCAGCACCTGGGCAAATACGACAGCCTACTCTACTTTTGAATTTCAACTGTCAATGGTTATTTTACGTGCACGCCAATGTGTACACAGGACCTTAATTTTTTGGGGGGTTCCATCCAAACGACTATATGTTTTCTCTTCCCAGGTAAAGAGGCACCATTCTGGAAAAGCTCGATGAAATTTCCTCGGCAAATGCAGGGATCGAACATTTGGTGGCTAACACCCTACTAACCGAGCCACCATAGCTCCATTATTGGTTGTTAGATATTCCCAAAACATTAAATATTTGATTATTAGAATTACAGTCAGTTATTAATATTCTCTCCTGTACTCAGGAACAATTTAACTCTTGAGTTGGAGGGGGGGGGGCTTGACAAAATGAAATAAATCAATAATCTAACTTTGATAAAATAGAAATAAACATTCCACTTACCATTTGTTTCTTCAACTCTTTTATCACAGTAACAATTAATCATATGCTCTATCACAGATCTACAAAAAAATTTCAGTTTTTATTCATGAACTAAAATAAGGCTTTTAAGCTTCTACATTTCTGCACAAATAGTGCTAATGAATATTTGCATACATATTTTTGTTGATTTCCAGTGAGCAATAACATATTGCTGGTTCGTACGTATCTGGAGTTTAACGTCCACTTCCACCTAGGGTGATATCATAGACAAGTATTGCTGGTTTTTGCAGTATTCTTATTACTTCTGGGCAAAGTTTCCAAATTGTTTTAAATAGTTAATCTGAAACTTTTAGACAATTTTAATTAGCTTTTTTCTAGTAAACTTATCTTTCAAAGACCCAGTGAGATCTGAGAATTCTTCTTTGATGCTTGAACAAATCAAAATTTTATTCACATGTTCTCGAAGATGCCTTTCAGCATACAAACTGTGTGATTTGATAATATATTAGGACTAAAAACATATATAAACTAATTTTATAATTTTAAAACTTTGCTTCAAATAGGCTCTAAAAATATTTTAATCTACAGAAAACTACACCATGGAGAATTTTCTGTCTATGCTTTCATTGAGTTCTACTTTTGACCACATTCCTGAAGCAACGACTGCGAGTCTTAGAACATCTGGCCGTCGCACGTTTACTTCATAATTCCAGAACTTCTAGCTACGTAATCTGCAGACATGTAAACAGTAGAGTCCAATCAGAGGTTGTGACATAGCTACCTCCACTAACCTTGAACTTTGCAACGTGATTATCGCATGTAGACATTTTAGCTTGAAAGTGCCAGACTTGGTATTGATAGGCTCACAAGCTGGGCTTATGCCCAATCTAACTTAATGCCGAAATATGCAGGGTGTTACGTGAAGGGCTAGATAAGATGTATGTAGTTAAAGCGAGATCAAGTCTGCTATTGGAGATGACTTTTCACCAACAGTGTCTTCATTATTCTAAAACATTTGAGCAAAAAAAACCCACATTCATTACCTTGGAAACAGTTCCTCTAATGTCTGACAACATTCGTCCATTGGTATCCCAGAATTTAACCAATCATTTTCATCACACAGTTGCATTAAATGGTTAATAATTTGAGTTTGAAAATCAAAATCTAACAATCGCCAATAACCTACAAAAAAATCATAAAACCTTACACCAATTAGCAACTTTTATATTGGAATATTTACCCAAGAATGACAAAGTCATTCAAGCTAGCTCAGAAGTCGAAACATAAGTCAAAGTCAAACTAAACTGAATTTGAAACATTGAAATCGTGGTAGGGTTCATGCTGATAACACTATAGAAATGAGTTATTTTAAATGTATATTGTCGAGCAGTGCCCATGTACAAGCCCACACAATGTTTTTTTTTTAAAAAAATCTATAAAGATGTCTGTACTGTATCGTGTTCAAATCATTTCAAAAGTAATTGGGATGACGAAGAGTGATTAACCCGAATTGGATGGCCTAAAACATTAAAAGTGTCATGCTGGTTAATTTGATACCTCAAACCACATACTTGGGCAAGGCTCCACACTGCGACTGAAACACTTGCGAGTGAATTTTGACAATGGCGAGCAGATATTTATAAATGCTAGGTTTCTGGCGAGTGAAGATATATCTTGAAGTCCCGAAATTAACACTATAGCTATCTGAACTTTTCTCCGTAAAGATAGCCTAATCGACAATGATCCAGAGTTGAATCTTGCTCTTGTTTACTGTCTGCGAGGAAATTCTCATTGTGCATGCGCATTATTTATCGGGAGTTTACGAGACAATTGACAGCATAGTTAGCAGACGAAACAAACCTATATCATCTTACTTTACTAGTCTAGTAAACTTTACTAGTCCAGTAAAGTAACTTCGTCTCGCGGCGAGTCTCGGTTGGGAAAATGATGACAGTTATGATACTGACGCTAAAACACCCAAACACGCAAATTACAAGCCTCGCAGTGTCAGCGAGTCCCAGTCGGAAAAAATTACGACAGTCATACTGCTACACCACCCAAAGTGAAACCGAAAGTCAAACATCTTTTATTTTTTATTATCGGACAAGTTGATGAGATATGTATGTTCACAATATAATTTAGCTATATATCATACGACAAATGATTCTAATCTTCAGACTTGGCAACTGCCAACTGAAAATTTTGTTTGGCTAGTTGTTTTGATAATTTTATTATGTTTGCACGAGTAAGTTCAAAATGCTGTGTAGAGCCTTGTTCGTGGGGCTGGAGCAAGGCAACGAAGAGTGATGGGTGAACACACACCCATACATACTTTGATTTTATTTATATAGATATTAGCCTACCATCAATTAAACAGGCTTGAATATGATGTAAAGCTTGTGTTATTTCTGTATCACTTGCTTGTATAACATCTAATAAATCACTATAGGTATACTAAAAAATAAATAAATTATATAAAAATGAAGTATATTCGATTCAAGTCATTAATCATCACCATATAATAACATGATTATAGAAATCAATAAAACACAGATCTACACATTATAACACAAATGAACAATTCCATAAGAGTACAATTCCATAAGAGCAGGGAAATTCCATTCAATAAATGTGTTAAACTAGACAACTTTACTTGTTAGGCCCTCTGTCTTGCATCACTGACAAGGGGGAATCATGCCGGAAAATGCTAGAGATCGCCATCGGATTGAGACTTCTGGCGTATTTCGCCAAACGTAACTGATTAGAAAATCATGTGAGACAGTGACTTCATATTCTTATCTGGAGAGCATTCGCGATAAATACTATGGTTGTAGATTGGAATAGCCAGATGCTAGAGATCGCCATCCGATTGAGACTTCTGGCGTATTTTGACGAACATAACTGATTAGAAATTACAGTACAAATGATTGAATGTAAATCAGTTTATATACATAACATTCATATCACATTATTATGTGTTGCAACCCATTTGTGTCAATTTCAAGGTACCAAATAATAGCGATTTATTAGCTATTTTAACAGAGTCAACAATTCTTACTTTTTTCCCCTGGTGCTGTTCATCTTGTTCACATTCTTTACCACTATAAAGATTCTTCTCTAATATCTCTTTCATTTTCTTAAGCTTAGGTTTACATGGTCGTAATTCATAATACTTATTTAACACAGATGTAACCTGAAATTATAGTTGGAATTTTCTATGGTGACTGACATGTAACTACATTGTGTATTGTCATAACATACCAATGCAGTGACTCAGTAATTAACATGAAAATAGTTTAAATGCTGTATGGCAACATTTAAATAGATTATAATGTATATAAATGTTCAATGCCGTTGCTAAGTAAAAACATGTTAATTTTGTATGGCTAAATGTACTTTAATTTTCATAACATACCAATGCCATGGCTAAGTAGCCTAATTAAGCTGGTGTTACACTGTTAATAAATTAATGCTGATTGTGAAATGCAGTCAGGGTTCTCTTCCTAACTGCAAATAGCAGGGTACTAGGGTAGTCATATGATCAATAATCTTGCTTTTTCTAAGTCATTTATTGCTCTATATGGTTACAAAATTTTGTTAAAGGGCTTAATTTTCGTTCCTGAATTGTTTGAGGGTAGTCTTACTGGAAACTGGACAATTTAGCATGATTAAAGATTTACTACCCACCTGATTATATGTGAGATGAACTTCCCCTTCATTTGATAAATCAGATCCAAACTTTAAATCAGGAATTGTAAGTAAAGAATTTGATGTTTCTGCTTCTTTTATTTCGTATGTTTTATCATTAGTACAAAGAACAGCGCCGTCATCTTTATCTCCTCGTATTACAACCCTGAAATAATAAAACATCTAGTTATTTGTATTACAGTCCTAAAATAATAAAACATCTAGTTATTCTCGTATTACAACCCTGAAATAATAAAACATCTAGTTATTCTCGTATTACAATCATGAAATAATTAAACATCTAGTTATTCTTGTATTACAATCCTGAAATAATAAAACATCTAGTTATTCTCGCATTACAATCCTGAAATAATTAAACATCTAGTTATTCTCGTATTACAATCCTGAAATAATTAAACATCTAGTTATTCTCGTATTACAATCCTGAAATAATAAAACATCTAGTTATTCTCGTATTACAACCCTGAAATAATAAAACATCTAGTTATTCTCGTATTACAATCCTGAAATAATTAAACATCTAGTTATTCTCGTATTACAATCCTGAAATAATAAAACATCTAGTTATTCTCGCATTACAATCCTGAAATAATTAAACATCTAGTTATTCTCGTATTACAATCCTGAAATGTAGAGGTACAATGAAACCTCATGGCAGTGGTGTGCAAAATCAAATCCTTTCCCCACCCCTGTTAGTACTAATAGTAATTGCAGGAGGACCGCACCAAATGCAAAACAAGACAGAAAATAGACATTGTAAAATTAAATAATTATCAAATCAAGTGAAATGTAAGAAAGGAATAAGTGAAACCATATGAATCAACACAGGTTAATTAAATCTAGTGTACTATACAATGGCATCTGCATGGGTAGTTTGTCATTATACCTTTCATAATTCATTTAGTGACTAACACATCATGGGAGATTTGTATTTCAATAATTTGCATGCACTGTTTTGTTGTAGGAAACTGGAACAAAGTTAGGCAAGCGATCCTACCATATTCACATCAAGACCATATCATTTGACTCAATGGCAGATCACTTAATTGGTCACCCATACCAGAAAAAATACCTGTTTAGTTTAATAATAATAATAATGTACCTATCACCAACTGTTAAACATTTAAGAATTGTAGAATCTAGTTCTAGTAATTTAATACTATCATTGTCTAGTGTCTGGGAGAATATAACACATTGTACTGTAGGTTTTACATCCTTTCTCTCCAACTTGGCAAAACTTAATACAGACTCTACATCTTCTAAATTTCTGCAAAAAAGTACAAAGAATCATTAAATTATAACAAGTACAATATCATGTCACATGTCGTTCAATGCTGACTATCAATGGGGGTAATGTGCCACAATGCTTCCTGCCAAACTACAGCTTCCATTGCATTCACAAAGGCATAACTGTAGTACAGACGGCTGCGGAACACTTGATATTGATAGGGTTCATCAATCTTTCACAACAAATTTGATAAAAGATTTGTCAAAAACGGTAGATTCTAACTATAGTTCTAATGTTCACTAGCCATTTGTTGACAGACAGGGTGATAACTTCAGAATGGATCCATGATATCGTGAAAGGGGGTGGGGGGATACTTTTTTGGCGAAGCCCGAATTATGAGCATCGCAGGTGCGAAGCAGCTGTTGGGGGGGGGGGGTCTGGGGGTATTCCCCCAGAAATTTCTTAAAGTTTACGTAGTGGATATATAACCGTAAACGATATCCTATTTACTAACGCTATTGCACCGTAAATCGCAATGACGTATATATACATTGTGTGTGATTGGTTAAATAATAACTTCCGTTCGACGTGCGCAGTTGTGCGACACTTCCGTTCGACATGCGCAGTTGATATATTCCACAAGAACGGTAACTTCGTCTTTCAAGTTTGGCGCAGAAGCACGGTTTTACGGAAAAAACGTAAACCACTGACCGTCTTGGTACTTAAATTAAAAACCAAAATCCACAGAAATAAGCCCTTGACCGAAATAGAATAGTTTTCTACAATTTATATTTATTATTTTATTTTCTTCTAAAACTAATTCTCTGGGTTCTACCGTAGAAATCCAAGTATGGCTATTTCGTCCTATATAAGAAACGGAGAAAGTAGAAAGGTTAGACAAAGAACATATGGTAGTTATGGTATTAAGGGTTTGGGGTAGGGTCATGGGTTAGGGTTAGGGTTCGGGTTAGGCATCATTGCGAAAACTGCTAAGTCCACGGATCAGAGAACTGCGCATGTCAAACGGAAGTTACGGCGATATAGTAAATAGAGTAAAGTGCCGTTTACGGTTGAATATCCACTGCCTAAGACTCCATGCATGTATGAGATTTCCTGGAATCTGATTTTCAAATATTGAACACAACTCCCAAAATTCTTTTCTTTATACTTATAACTTATAGCATCACATTTATTTTTCAAATTTTTGCAAAATTATTATAGGATAGCCTAGATAATAGATAGGTAGATTATACATACTATAGATAATTAAACAATAAAAAATACAGAATCAGAAGAAATGGTAACCCTTTAAAAAAGTTATGTACTGTTTTGTATCAGTTTAATTTAATAATGAAATTCGGATATATTATCTAGTTGTATGAGTACATATGCAAAAAACTATCACATAGTATAATTTTTAAATAAATACCTGACAACACAACTTTCACTTTCCACATCATCCATTTTCCCGCCGTATTTTTGTTTAATATAGTCTCTGTTGCCCAGATTACTTTTGGTCTGGGTAACCGGTTCTAAATACTCGGCACGCCGGGGTAGGAAATACCAATGAGTGTTCCGAATGAAGTTGAATTAATTTTCAACAATCTGTCAAATGTCATATAGATATGGCTACAGACCAAATTTGTATGAGTGTTTATCGTTTAAATGTTAATCTAAAGATACATCCACAGATACTAATAAGTATTACTGTGTCTATGAATACTACAGTAAAGTTGATACGAAGATTTGTAGGCCCATGTTAATGTTTTGACTTCCGGATTGACCGTTTGTAGCGCCACTAAGCGTGTGAGTTTTACCGGCAAAATGTAAACAACACACTGAAAAACAGAAAATAACAAACATTTTAATTATAATATAGGTTGTACAAAATTGAAAAATTATCAACAAAGGAGAAAAATGTAATATCTGAGCGTTGAAATGACAAAACGCATGATGGGCATATAAAAGGCCCAGTTCCACAGCTCCATCATAATTCTATTAGTAAATTAAATTAGAGTAATGCAACAGCAGTGTGATGTCACTGTGATTGTGAATGACAGCCCTGGTATTGCCATTGGCCAATAATAATATCAAATTGAGAAACACTATAAACTACTGGTCCCTACAGAGGTATCTGTCTGCAGTAAAAATCATGCTGTACAGCGAGGGATAATTTAACGTGTCTACTTATACTAATTAAAGTGTTGTTAATTTCACTCTCATCATGAAGAAGGACAACAAAACTGATAATCAAAGACCCTATAAACTATCTCATCAGAAAATCTGTCTAACGGGAGTGAACTTTGAGAAGAAATCTATTATTGGTTATGTTGATCTGACAATTCATCCACTTCGTGCAGATTTGAAACGTTTAAAAATCAATTTTAAACAAGGTCGAATTTATCGCATCTGCATAAATGACCAGTGTTTTGTATCAGTTTAATTTAATAATGAAATTCGGATATATTATCTAGTTGTATGAGTACATATGCAAAAAACTATCACATAGTATAATTTTTAAATAAATACCTGACAACACAACTTTCACTTTCCACATCATCCATTTTCCCGCCGTATTTTTGTTTAATATAGTCTCTGTTGCCCAGATTACTTTTGGTCTGGGTAACCGGTTCTAAATACTCGGCACGCCGGGGTAGGAAATACCAATGAGTGTTCCGAATGAAGTTGAATTAATTTTCAACAATCTGTCAAATGTCATATAGATATGGCTACAGACCAAATTTGTATGAGTGTTTATCGTTTAAATGTTAATCTAAAGATACATCCACAGATACTAATAAGTATTACTGTGTCTATGAATACTACAGTAAAGTTGATACGAAGATTTGTAGGCCCATGTTAATGTTTTGACTTCCGGATTGACCGTTTGTAGCGCCACTAAGCGTGTGAGTTTTACCGGCAAAATGTAAACAACACACTGAAAAACAGAAAATAACAAACATTTTAATTATAATATAGGTTGTACAAAATTGAAAAATTATCAACAAAGGAGAAAAATGTAATATCTGAGCGTTGAAATGACAAAACGCATGATGGGCATATAAAAGGCCCAGTTCCACAGCTCCATCATAATTCTATTAGTAAATTAAATTAGAGTAATGCAACAGCAGTGTGATGTCACTGTGATTGTGAATGACAGCCCTGGTATTGCCATTGGCCAATAATAATATCAAATTGAGAAACACTATAAACTACTGGTCCCTACAGAGGTATCTGTCTGCAGTAAAAATCATGCTGTACAGCGAGGGATAATTTAACGTGTCTACTTATACTAATTAAAGTGTTGTTAATTTCACTCTCATCATGAAGAAGGACAACAAAACTGATAATCAAAGACCCTATAAACTATCTCATCAGAAAATCTGTCTAACGGGAGTGAACTTTGAGAAGAAATCTATTATTGGTTATGTTGATCTGACAATTCATCCACTTCGTGCAGATTTGAAACGTTTAAAAATCAATTTTAAACAAGGTCGAATTTATCGCATCTGCATAAATGACCAGTGGGAAGCAGCTTTCCTCTACAATGACCCAACACAAGAAATTTGCCAGGGTGAAGCCAAGCAAAGAAATCTGGACTTTTTCCAAAATTGTCACTTGTCTGCTATGAATGCTGTAGATGCAGACAGTGTAAATGGAGAAGTTACAATTAAATTACCCCCAGAGACGAATCCACTGATTGCTGAACTGCGTCCATTTCGACTGTGTATTGAATATTCTTTGGAAGATCCGAAAGGAGGAATTCACTTCGTTGTACCTGAAATGTCTGGTGACATGGCAGATATTGGAGCACACATGTTCACCTATGGCCACGAAAACTCCTCTAGACTCTGGTTTCCTTGCATTGATTCTTATTGTGAACCATGTACCTGGAAAATTGAAATAACGGTGGATCGCGATATGACAGCTGTATCGTGTGGGGACTTGATTGAGGCTGTCTATAGTCCATGCCTTATGAAGAAAACTTTTCATTATTACATGTCCACACCTGTCAGTGCTCCAAACATCGCTATTGCTATTGGTCCTTTTGAGATTTTAGTAGATCCAAATATGCATGAAGTCACTCATTTCTGTCTTCCACATCTGAGTGGAATCCTGAAACATACAACAAGTTATATCCATGAAGCATTTGAATTCTATGAAGAATTATTATCAAGTCGTTATCCATATTCCTACTACAAGCAAGTTTTTGTTGATGAAAGTTTTGCAGATGCAATGTCATATGCGACCATGACGATATTCAGCACAAATCTTCTGCACTCCTCTCGCATCATTGATCAGACTTTCATGACAAGAACACTCATGGCAAAAGCAGTAGCACAGCAGTTTTTTGGTACATTTATATCTATGCATACTTGGTCAGATGCATGGTTACCCAAAGGTATCGCTGGGTATCTTTCTATGCTGTTCATCAAAAAAACATTTGGTAACAATGAGTTCCGATATGTTATTGCACGAAAGCTTAAGGAAGTCTCTGAGCATGAAAATAAAGTTGGTGGAATTGTCCTTGATCCAACCAAAAAAGAATCAAACCTACATTTCTCTGCTAAAAATTCTCACACAGTTTCTCCCCGTCATGCAGCCATGTTCAGCCAAAAGGCAATGTTAGTTATGAGAATTTTAGAATTTCGAATCGGGACCGAGTTATTGCTTCAGGCCTTAAATAAGTTACTGTCTTTAGCTTACAATGCATCGCAACAAAAATATGTTAGTAACACCTGGGTGAATATGCTTTTATCAACAAGTTCCTTCTCCAAGATCATCTCCACTGTTACTGGGAAGGACATCTTGCCGTTTCTAGAACAATGGGTTTACCAAAGCGGATGTGCACGATTTTATGGAAATTTTGTTTTCAATCGTAAAAGGAATGTTGTTGAACTCGAGATCAAGCAAGATAACAGTGTGAAAGGTGCGTTGAAATATGTTGGGCCCCTAACAGTAACTATTCAAGAATTAGATGGATCATTTAATCACACCTTTAAAATTGAGGAAAATAAAACTAAATTTGAAATTACATGTCATTCCAAAAGTCGTAGAAATAAGAAGAAAAAGATTCCATTGATGACTGGAGAAGAGGTTGATATGGATCTTAGCGCCATGGATGCTGATTCTCCAGTTCTATGGCTCAGAGTGGACCCTGAATTGAATACTTTACGTCAGTGTGCTTGGGAGCAGCCAGATTACATGTGGCAGTATCAGTTACGCTATGAACGTGATGTTGTTGCGCAGAAAGAGGCAATTGATGCTCTATACAAGTATGGAACACCAGCAACACGGCTTGCTTTAACTGACACTATCGAAAACGACTCTTGTTACTACAGAATTAGACTTGATGCATGTGAATGTTTGGCTAGTGTAGCGAACTCTATGGTCAGTAATTGGGCAGGGCCTCCAGCAATGATGACCATATTTAGGAAAACATTTGGATCTCATTCTTGTCCATCCATCATTCGTCAAAACAATTTCAACAACTTTCAGCATTATTATTTGCTGAAAACAATGCCAAAAGCAATGGCAAGACTAAGAAATATTCACAATATAGGTCCAATGGAAGTGATGAAATTTCTGATGGATTTGTTCAAGTACAATGACAACAGTAAGAATAAGTATTCAGATAATTATTACAGGGCTGCATTAATCGAGGCACTGAGTCTGACTATCACACCTGCAGTTGCTACGGTAACCGTCTCAAGTCAGGGAATCAGTACAGAATATCTTAGCGCCGACATGAAATTGATCTTAGAAGAATGCACTCGATGTCTGAATCTGGAGAAACTTCTCCCTTGTTATCGACACACTGTAACAGTTAGTTGTATCAAATTAATTAGAACAATGCAGAAATATGGCCATCTACCCAATGATTCTGAAATATTTCAGTGCTATGCAACCTATGGTGTTTTTCGTGATGTTCGTGTTGCTGCTTTATCATGTTTGGTTGATTTTGTTCGATCTGAATCAAATCAGATTATGTTTGATTGGTTATTAGATTTGGTAGAGTATGATCATGATCCTTTCATTCGTCATACTGTCTTGATGATGTTCGTAGACAACCCACCTTTCAAAAAAGGTGAATACAGCCCCATGAATACGACAGAATTAGTGGACAGGTTGTGGAATTTGATGAACTCTCTCTTGTGTTCGGATAGTCGTCTCAGATGCGGCGTCACAGACCTGTACCACACACTGTATGGCCGTACTCGACCCTTTTGTTTACCCATACCAGAAAATATGATGGTTCTTAATCTGAAGCAACGAACGACTACGTTGAATCCTTCAATGGTTCCAGAGAAACTTCAGGATCAGATGTTTGAGGATGAATTAGAAGTCGAAGAAAATGTCAAGCGAGCTGCATTTGGAACAGATGTTGAGAAATCTGGTCAGAAAAGGAAAGCAGATTCACCCCTTTTGGAGGCAAAGTCCAAGTTTGAGTCTTCATTTGTTCAATTTGTTCGTGCTGGAAGTATGGATAATTCTCAAGCTTCGGAATCAAATCCATCTAAGCAAATAAAATTAGAGGAAGAGGGTCAAAAGTCGAAGGTTATTCAGAAACAGCCAAGTGAAGCTCAAGATGATAGAAGTCATCTGAGTGAAGATTCCAGTTCTCCAACACATAGTCAGTCTTCACAGTCAGTGGCAACACCGGCAGCAATAAGCAGCCAGTCTGTTGATATTCTTTGTAATTTGTCTGGGCCTAGTACACCCCTTCCGGTGGACTTGTCTCGGACACAAGCAGGCTCTGTTCCTTTGATGAGTGGAGAGAGTTCCAGCAAATCGCATAAATCAAAAAAGAAGAAGAAAAAGAATAAACACAAACACAAGCATAAACATAGACATGATAAATCACGAGACGAAGAAAAAATGTCCAAAGATCGTGCTAGTTCGGAACAAAGAGAAAGTGAACAATCAAACAGTAATCTCGCCCCTTTAACTACTCTAAAAAGTCCACCTTCGTCACCCGAATTTGAAGTTATGTAAATTAACAAAGAATAATAACTGTTGTGCTTGAGAATTATGTGACATTCAAATTTAATATTAAGTCATTAAACTGTGTTTCCAAATATTCCAAACAAGTATTATTTGGTTTTCACAGAAGTACGGTAATCAGTTGTTTTGTTATTGCTTACAGTGGTTTATTCTAATTGAGTAATATTAAAATTACAGTGCTAAAAAAAGAAAGTTCCACTTAATTTGAAAAGAATAAGGAAATTGCTCTCTTAAAACTTTTTTTTTCTTTATGCTTATATGAAAGCCCAGCGAGGAATAACAATAAAATAAAAAACAAGTACGAACAATCTAAACCATAAGACAGAATTTGAAGTCCTAAAAACGTTATAGGCAAAATAGTGTATTCAAGCAAAATAGTGTAATCAGCAAATGGACTGCTCCTTGTGTACAAAATTACCAATCCAGACTTTTTATGACATATGATCAGTTGAAATGTTGTATTGCTGATAAAAGGGACAATCCGGAATTAAATAGAGGCTCAAAAATAAGAGTCTGAGAATGTATGAAAATAAAACACCAAAATATAAGAGAATGGTGTATTTACATTGTCTCAAAATTTCAACTCAAAATATTGAGTCGTTTGGACGTGATCGCCAAAACTGCTTATCGGACATCTAACCCTGTTAAGATTTTGGGTCAATTGTTTTGTTTGGTGACCTTATAACCGATAAGGGTTATGCAGTGAATAACCCATGTGCCGTACTTGATAGAGAAAGGCAAATTTCAACTACCCTCGACTCAAATATTTTAAGGGATTTTAACACAAAATTAAGCATTTTTATTCCCAAAACAAATATCAGGATTAGCCCTTAAAAACATATAAATTGATTTGAAATGAGCAAGACCTTGTTTCAAGCACTGTATTTAAAAAATTAAAATGATATGCATGATTTCTGAAAAAAATAGGTTGATGTGGTTGAATATTAGTTGAATATTATTCACCATGTCTTGATGTTCGATTGGGCATATTCCCGGTCGGACAATTTTGGGCGTTTGGTAAAAAAGATTCCCATCACTGTTAGTCATAATTATTATATGATTTAAGTATGAATAACTTCTTGTATAATAATTGTTTTGTTTTGTGATGCTATCATGCTAGACATAATAAACCTGTTTTGTTATTATGTATTTTAACTCAGTGATTTGCCACGTATTAAAACACCGGAAATATGTTATTTTGGTTTAACTTATTATTTTTGAAATGTTCTACCTATTTTGTTTGATTGCAAAATTTGAGGCTCATGAATCAACACAAGACCCAAATATGTCTTTACCAGTGTTGGCATTCAGGAAGGGGCCCTAGGCCCTGTTTCTCAAAATCTTAAAGGGACAATAACACTCTTGCTGGCCTGAAGTCACATTTGAAAAGGTTAACGTTAGGCTTTTCAAATCATTTAGTTGAATTTTTTCATTTTTTTAAATAAGAAGAGTTAAGATGAAATTTGTATCACCAATTAATTGGAATATAAGTAGAATAGTACAATTTGTTGACCAGAATAAAGATTGGGACATATTATTCAGTTACAACAAGAGTGGCATTGAGCCTTTAAGTAAAGATAAAATCCAAATTTTAGTAGATACTTCAATTTTAATTGGCTAAGCACTAAAATCAATCTATATTATCCAATCAAATTACTAAAATTTGGATTTTATCTTAGTTTAAATTTCATGAAACAGGCCCCAGATCATTTACCATCTAAATAATCTTCTTTTGGTGTTAACTAGCTCCAAAAAAGTATATTCAGTGCAAGCTACATGTATGAGTCTCTTAGTATGAAACACTACAACTAAAGGTATCACATGTTGTGCTGTTTAAGTGCAAGTTTCTGTATTTAATGATTAGTTTTTAAATCCTTGTTCAAATTCATTGAGAATCTTTGAATAATATAAGGTTCTTATTGCATAATTTACTTATTATACAACTAGTGAAAGTAAACAGTTTAAAGACTACACTCATTATCTAAACTAGATGGACCATTTTATACTATGCAACAGTGGTAACCCAGCATATTTCAAGGATTGTCAACCAATTTGAACAATTTGCCCAAAATGGTTTGTCACCAAACATTAAATTCAGAACCTATTGCTATAAAAGCACAACTAAACGATATCCAGGTTGTAGTGTTCGGTGCTGAGTCGCTAACCTGAAGGTGTTGGGTGTCTGTGTGTTGGCTAAGAAAGTTCTTCAGAATTTTCTTTTGAGATCTACCCATGTAATATGAGTGGGGCAAGATGGAGGGCCTTGCAAAAATTGTCTAGTCATTCGTATGGGTCACAGGTAGGCCTACATATCATTGGCATCTATGTTGACAGAAGCGTAGGCTGGAACACTGCTGTCTGGGCTGAATTTCCTCCATCCCCCATAACATATCACTGAACAGTAGGATGTTAATACAGTAATAAGATAATCCTGCTCCCCTTAAACTGCCTCTAAGATTTAACTCCTCTGTCAAATGTCTACCTCCCATTTTGCAAAAAATATTTGTCTAAGATGTGTGTTATCCAGTACATTAGAAGATATTAATTCAGATCTTGATCTGTTATGCTATATTTGTTAGAATCTGAATTATAATTTGATGAATACAAATTAAAATGGCTATAAAAGCATGTTATACAATTATCTCCCTTGCTGTAAAAGGGATGGTTACGATATAAATCTAGTGGATGGGGATGGTGTTGTGGAAGGGTTGAGTAGATGAAGATGATGTTGTGAAATATAAGTCTATGATGATATATTGTTGTCTGTTGTTTACTTTAGATATTTTAATATAGATTAATATATTGAATTAGTGACCTATATTGATATGGTGCCCACTCAAGCTAATTATAATAATGATATCTTATATAGATATTTAAAGAGGGAAATTCATCAAATCATTTTAATCATAATAAACCTAGCCATATAAATATCAAAACCATATCTTATTTACACATTATACAACGCAAAAAATAATTTTTATTCACTCACATTGTATTGTAGTTGTACCGGTATATTAACATCACCCATGTGTGTATGCCTATCAGTCTTAATTGATTGTGGACACTGTAGGGGCTTAAATTATAATCTTTTTGAATTTTATACACTTTTTTTCTATTTATAAGTTTTTCTGTAGATTTTCAGAAATTCTCAATAATTATTGTCAGGATTATTGCCCCTGATCACTTGTATCTTGTGGATGCTCTAGAAGCTAAAATTATCATTTTTTTACATAAAATTATTACACAGTTTTTATATGTTCATGAGAGTGAGAAAGATAATTAATTAGTGTTATTGCCTTTGATTATTTCGATTCTCTTGTGGCAAAAATTTGCTCTTTCAATGTGTGTATTTATGAGAGAATGATAACTACTCTCACAGTTACTGCCCTTAGTCATTTTTACAGACATCTGATAAATGGAACAGCCAAATTTATCATAAAATGAAATAAAAATGTGACTTAAAGTCCTACTATTTTGCTCCGACTGAGATAATAAGATGGGCATATTTCATTCAGTCTGCCATAAGGGAAATTTTGTCCGGCCAGCAGCACTACGTCCTACTCATATATTGAATTCCAACTGACAAGGGATCTTTTACGGCATGCCAATGTGTGCATGGGACCTGTTTTTTAGTCTTTTCCATGAAACTAGACAACTGTCCTTGTCAGGCCCTGCTTTCTCAGCAAACATCACGAGCCAACACGAGACCTCTGAGCCAGGCGAGCCAGCATCTTACTCATTTAGCCAGCGCGGCAGGGCTCCTCCAAAATTATCTCTACATGTTAGTGCTAGATAGAAGCCTATCAACTATTTATTATTTCGGATAACCACGCGTACTAATTTTAAACATTTTGGATTTAGAAATTTGAATTTATTATTAACAGATGTGTTTGTGAGCAGAGTTGACTCTATGAACACAATAACTGACAAAACCTGGTAGGATTGTTCATAGGAGCCTTAAATCATAATCCAGACTTTTTTGATTACAGGGTGTTGGGATGGCCTAGTGGTCTAGAGTGCTGCACCTCTGGCTTGCGGCTGTGGTTTCGACCCTGGTGTAAGCGTATGTGGCATTGAGATAGGGACACCTTCTCAACAGTGTGGGTTTCCTCCGGGCGCTCCAGTTTCCTCCCACTGCCAAAGACCCCTATGCGCAAGCGAATTATTGAAATAAAATTAAACCATGTGTTAGTCCCAAAATGACCTAGTTGTGTTGAGGGGATGTTAAACCCCATTTATCTCTCTTTTTTTTGATTACAGATATTTACACATTATTTAAAATCTTGTGAACTCTCTATAAGACAGAGGTTCCTCAACATATTTTTTAAAACTTGTTGAAATTGTTCATTGTCGCATAACAGATAATAGACATGTATTGAATTTCAAAATTATATCTTTCCAATTGTAATTTTATGCATAGAGCTTGAAACATAGTGGATTTAAAAAAAAAAAAAAAATGATATCTGCAGAAATTGTTTACAATGGATTTAGATCTACATTGACATTTGGGTTCATGTATTGTGACAAGATTATGTTTAAACTAAAACTAACACAAAATTACTATCAATATATGAATTAAGTTTATGTAAGAATTGTTGTACATATCAAAGATAAGGAAATAACTCAATGATGGGGTAAGGAAGTAATTTGTCATAGTTTAACACATGTAAATGCACTTTTTATCACTTTATATTTTCGTGTAGGCCTACATGTAGATCCCATTTTTAATGGCGCAAGTGAATTATTGAAATAAAATTAAACCATATGTTGGTCCTAAAATGACCTCATTTGTGTGGAGTGGACGTTGAACCCCATTTCTCTCTGTGTCTCTTTTGGGATAGGTTTGGACTCTTTATAAGGCCAGGGGGATGGGAGGGTATTTGATATCAAATATCAATAGGTCACAGTTCATGATGTATTGATGAGTATAACTGATAGTGATAAGGGCATGTATGTCAAATGAAATCGCAATTGATAACTGGAAGTTTAAAAACAAGAAATATCTTATCAGTGGTTTTAAAATCTAGACATTAAAGTTGGAGTCTATACCTGGGGCTATTCATTTAAAAACACCTTTATCAAGTGGATATATAATTGTGTGGATTATTACTGAAAGAAAACCTTTTTTATTCACTGGTTTTTTTTTCTGCTGTTATGAACTAGGAATCAAAGGTTATGCAAAAGATATTTTTGGTAATATTTGTTATATCAACCAACCTTATTGTTGGTGGGTGTTTAAAACCAGAAAAAAATTTGTTTGCGTAATACTTGACAATATGCTCGAGACATTATCAGTTATATTTTTTTTATCTGCAGTGATTGTCATATAAATTTCCTTTGATATTGAGTTACATTTGGATTACATTTATCATTGTTGATTGAACTTCAGGGGAAATTTTTATCCCATTACTATACTACATGTACATAATTTGCATGGATATTTGATTGAATTTTTAATCGAGTTTAAAATGCAGAGAATAAGAACAAAATCCACATCGTCAACAAAACCAGAAATTTTTCTGATAGGTGAACAGCTCAGGTAATTATGATTATTGTGTTCTTTTATACCAAGTAAGTTGCATTGACCAGGGCTTCCTCTTCAAAATTTGGAAAGTTTGAATCCAAATTAATTTCATTTTTCACATGTTTTTGTGTTGTACGGTATTAGAGCGTTGGGGATCATAAGGTCTGTCATTGAGTCTAGTGGCGTGGTTTTGATTCCCCATTGGTACGTGACAAGGAGTAGGGTCGCCATTCCAACCTTGTGGGATTTTGCTCAGTCCCCCCACTGCTAAAGACCTATGCTCAAGCGATTTAATGAATTAGTTGCAAAATGACCTAGTTTGTGTCAAATGGCTGTTAAATTTTAGACCATATTTCCCTCTCTCCTCAGTAGGCCTGCAGTATTGGAGAGCCAGTTGTATTTAGGGATTCATTTAATTGCTGGTTGGTTTTAAAGTTGCGATCCCTTTTGCTACTAGAAAGAATTTCAAAATTGAATTGAAATTATATTTTATGGTTTGAATTTGAGTATTACTACAACTGTACATTTTTATAATCTAGATTTGAAATGGGCGCTCAAGGTTTGATTGACAATAGAAAGTATTATTTACGTACATACAAATCATGCTTTGTTGGTCAAGAAGTTGTGGATTGGTTGCTGAAAACAAGACATATACATTCAAGGGAGGCTGCTGTGACAGCCATGAGAATATTACAAGAAAATCAAATAATCCACCATGGTTAGCTCTTCTTTCAATATCAAAAAATAATATTTGCTCAAATCTTATATTTTTGCCAATTTATAGTCCTTAAATTGGGAAGTTTTATTCTAAAATGAATGCGCTTTTAAAAATCAGAAATCATCATCCTTATACACCCACCTGCTTCAGTTGGTTCGTACATGTAGGCCTACTTGTAGATTGTTTTCAAATTCACACAGGTTGTTCATTATGCATAGTTTGATTGCAAATTTTAGAGTTACTTGTTCAGACTTGTGAAACCTTGTAAACACTATACAGCACATATTTCTGAATTTAATAATTTTTTTTAAATAAAGCATTGAGTATAATAAAATTACTTGTTCACCCTCTTACTTTTAAAGCTTACTACAGTGGTTCATAGCGTAGTATATGGACTAGGAACTGTTGACTCCATGAAAAAAAAGAACAAGATGAGTAGAGGTTGGAGTTCAGTTCCTGGTCCCAAAATGCTCTGTGGATATTGTTGTCAATAATTTTAGATTTAGCACATACAATAGGATATAGGGTGCCTGATAAAGATCTCAGTGTGTTATTTAAAGCATAGTTCACATTTGCAATAAAAATCACCTCTTTTCAGGTTTTGAGCATTTCATCTCAAGTATTATGAAGTGAATTAGTTTATATGAATAGGTTGCTGTCTTAATCCAGACTGACTACCATCCTTATTTCTTAAACTAATTATTTTGAATATTTGATTGTAGTTTGTGATGATCACCTATTTAAAGATGAGAAATTATTCTACAGATTTCGTCGAGATGACAATACTTACTCCATAGACAGGGATTTACGATATTTTTATACAGGTCTTCGTGTCTATCAGAAGTAAGTTTTAATGGGATAAGATATTATTTTATGCTAATAAGTTCATTTAATACAGATGAATTTTTATGATGTTGTTACGTTAAAAAGTAAATTTTATTAAGTAAATTTTATACAATTTCAAAGTAAATTTTATACGTATAAAAACAAATTTTATACAAATATAAAGTCCATTTTATACAAATATAAAGTCCATTTTATACAAATATAAAGTCAATTTTTATACAAATATAAAGTCAATTTTATACAAATATAAAGTCAATTTTATACAAATATAAAGCCATTTTTCTACAAATGAAAAGTTAATTTATGATGTTGATTTTATTCAAATGAAATTTCATTTCATTCAAATAAAATGTATATACATAGGCCTACTTGTATATTTATTTTGACTGCAAATTTGTTTTGTAAATAAGACCTTTATTTTGAATATTTTGTAGAATAAGAAAAAGAAGTGATATAATGAAAGATTTTAACGATTCTGGACGATTATATCGAGATGCTTTCACTGGTTATAATTTTGTCAACTGGATGATGGAGAATGAAGAGACGTATAGTCGAGATCAATCAGTAAAGGAAGGAAGAGAGTTATTAGAGAGTGAGATAATCAAACATGGTAAACAAATTTATGTTAAGAGTCATTCATCCTGTCCTGTCAGGAAAAGGAAGTTCTTTAATCTAGTCAAATCTAATTGATTTCTAAAGACATATCTCAATTGCTCAGTTTAGCTCTTTACTGAATAAGACTACATTTTTTTCTATAGATTCAACAGAGCAACCTCATTGAAATGTATATTATATGGTCATACATATATTAAACTATTGAAATCTTATGTGCTCTTTGGCCTAACACCTTATCTCTGATCCCTAGCTTGTATATGACAAGGTTTATGGTTGCCTTCCTAAACTTGTGGGTTTTTCCAGGACCTCCAGTTTCCCCCAACTGCCAGTTTCCTCCCCTTTCAAAAGATCTGTACTGGGAATAGAATTATTGAAATAAAATTGTACAATCTAGTTTTTGTCCAGTACATGTTTAACCCCCTCTCTCTCACTTTGTGTGTGTGTGTGTCTCTCTGTCTTGCTCCCTCTCTCCGTCCACGCAGGGGGGGGGGGCAGACAAGCAAAACTATTTTTTTGTGGGTGATCATAAAAAAAAGAAATTTGAGTGGATATATAAGGAAAAATGTAAAAATTATTTCATTCCACAAAATGAATAAGGGACTTTTACTGACTATTGCGTGTGATGATTCAAACTCCGATTGTACAATAAAGTCAATAATTCTTAATTAGGTGTAATGATGAATAGTACTGCATCACACATAATTTACACAAAGACGCATATATAGACAAGGCACAATTCAAAGAAATCACAAATAATTCAAATAAAGGGAATGGATCAAGGGTCAATGTACACATTTTAGTTCTTTGCAATTGGAAGTTGTCTGTTAAAAATGATAGTATCACCCACCAAGAAATCAGCCTGTATACCTATGGTATGGGAGTCTGTTTTAAGGGGACATGGGTTGGTACATAATTGTCAGGGTAATAGTTGTGACTACAGAATTTTGTAATCGATCAATCACAGTTTTTACTTCATGTTTGAAGGGTTGATAAGAATTTGTGACTATTTCTTTTGAAGAATACTAAGTGCTGGGATCGTTGTAATTTTGTCAGTAAAGTCACACGAAATCACAGGTATTTAATTACATGTATTTGTATATATTTTCAGTTACAGATGATTACCATTTTCGTGATGGTCAGTATAGATATCAGTTCTGTCTAGATTTTAATCAGGCGTACCTTCTGTCAGATATCTTCCGTTTAAAGAGAAACAATAATCGATCTTACAGTAGTTGTAGCTCTAATAATATCTCAATATACAGTGATAGTAAGTGATCTTTACTTTCAATGTGGGCAAATATCCGTATGACCTGCATAACTTTGTCCATCATAGAGCCACCGCCCTCCATCCAGTGGTTACCACCCCCCTCATTTACATCCATTCTTTGTATGTAAAATCTTTTGAAAATGATACAGGATAGACCTCAACAATTTTGAATTGTGAAAGAGTTATATTTCCTTTCCATTTTGAGTGTTCAGCATGTAAACACAAAGTAAGGAATAATAATTTCTAAATGGAAAATTTTAAGGCTTGGTGTTCATAGGCGAACAGGCTCAATGACAGTTAGCGGGCAGGACCCGACAGCTGTGCCAGTTTTCCTCTAGAGACGAAGAGGCGGAGCTTACTTTGTATCCCCCCCCCCCCTCCGTAAAGAATATTTGTGAACACGTTTTCTGCTATTTCAGTCTATATCAAAGTGGTCTAGTATATAGCCTAATTAAGGTGGCTGACTCGAATTCCACGAAGATGGGGCTGTTGGGGAAAAAGATAATTTGGAAAATTTAACAGCCGCAAAAGCATTTTCCCGCTATTTCAACCTGTGAATACAGCAATTTCAATTTGGTCCCAATATAGCCTACCTGGCTGACTCGAATTCCAAACAACCAATCAATCGTCCCAGGGTATGGGGGACTCACTCTGTCTAGAGCTGACCTTGTATGGACCCCCAAGAAAATTTGGGAATATTTGACGGCCGCATAGAGCTTAACTGCTATTCAAGCCTGTAAAGTTAGTGTTTTATTAGATTTCGGGCACTTTATTTTGCCAAGTAGATGAAATAAAAATAAAAAATCACTTTACCCGTCTGCCCGTAAAGTCTATGTTGGTGTTATCATTCATTTGGGCTATTAGAGCCTACAATATCTTGATTATAAATTTCTGAGTTATTTATCTTTTTATATACAACTTTTACATATTTCAAGGATGAAAGAAGTATTGCATACACTTTGAAGTCAATAGAGAGAGATTGAAAGTAAAACTGATTCTGCAAATTATCTTAAACAAAATTTAATTTAATTTTAAACAATTTTATTTTTAGTAACTCTTGTGAGACCACGACAAGAATCTATCACACAATCATCCAGTGGTAGTCCAGATCATCACGACTCCTTACAATTCAGCCAATCATCAGAATCTAGTGAAACTTGTTCCGAACCAGATAGTAATGGAATACTTGAACCAAAATCAGGTAACAGTTTAATATGTCTAGAAAATTGTGAAGTTTTATATTTTTTTGGTAATAAATACAAAACTTTAAATAACGGAAATAAAAAATATTGTAAAAACCTTCAAATTTAACATGCTGCTTTATTCAAAATCTGTTAGTATAGATATTGGAGAATATACTTTTAGATAATGTAAGTCTAGAATTATAAGTCTGGTCTCAAATCCAGATAAATTCTGCCCAGTAAAGTCCATTTGGGATAACTCTGTCATTTATTTTAATTGCTGTACTTTTGAAATATGTATATTTACCTTACCCAAATTATTTTTTTTTCTTTGTACCATAGTGTTATTGCGTCAAGTATCTGTCAGTGAACTAGAGGATCCCAATGCTCCATATATACGACAAAAGATTAAGGTAACAATTGCTAAATGAGTATTGTCTTTCACCATTACTACTACATGTAATGCCAGGTTTATTTATATCAGGTTAAACAACCTTTTACCAGGTTAATATGTGGCATATAACAACCTAGAACCTTTAACAGGCTTATGTGTAGCATATATCATTCTAATACTGAGTACGTGTATGCTATATCAACCTGTACCGAGTCTATATGTGACATTAAAACCTATCCCAGTATTATGTTGGGAATAACAATCACATACCACTTTATAATGTGACATACAGTAATTACAATAATAATGTAACAGGTTTATGTATTGCGTAATAACTATGTAACACGATTATTTGTTATTAATTTAACATTGGTACAATAACCACATACAAAATGCAGACTGTATATGACATTGTTATTGTTATACAAAAATTTCTACATTACATGTATGTAAAGTATGTATGTGTTATATATTTTTAGATATTAAGTGATGGAATTGGTTATGGTTTTGTCATTAGAGGAGATGGACCTACCTATGTTCAAACACTTGATCCTAATGGCCCAGCAGCTGCTGCAGGAATAAAGGTAAATAATCAGTCACTGGCAATATAGGATGGAAAATTTGAGTCCTCAGACCTTTTTTTTTAAAAAAACAATATTTCTATTCAGGGATTGGGGAACAGGCTTAGTCTATGTAAAACACCTATCCTTTGACTTGCAGACATATTTAGTTACAAGTTTAAGGATCTTTTATGACTAAACATCATTGTGGGGGGATTGGATGGCCCAATGGTTAGCCTTCGCGCACTGTATCATGAAGTCTGTCATTGAGTCAACTGGCGTGATAAGGAGTAGGGTCGCCTGTCCAACCTTGTGGGTTTTCTCCGGTTTCCTCCCACTGCTAAAAAACCCATACGCACAAGCGAATTATTGAAATAAAATTAAACCATGTTAGTCCCGAAATTACCTAGTTTGTGTCGAGTGGGCGTTAAACCCCATTTATTTCTCTCTCCAAACATCATTGTAAATGTCTGAAACTTATTGTAGGTCCAGCTTATTCACTCTAATGATAAGCTATTTTTCCTATGTATTTTGATTCACTAATTGGGGAACAGGTTTATGAAAGCCCAAGAATGGTAACTAACTTAAAAACCGTATCTGTTTCAGGTTCGTCAGTATATATATTCAGTAAACGGAGAAAAGGTTATCAATAAAAATCACAAAATGGTGGGAAAACTTATACAGGAACAAGCTTCATTGTCATTGGTTGTTTTATCACATTATAAGGAAAGGTAGATGGGATTGGTGGAACCGATATACTATCTATTCAACCTCACTAATCTACCTCATTGGTAGAAAATATATTGCTAATGCTATTGCTGTTCTGTTTTTATCAAATTGATATATGCCATTGTCATTGGCCCTTTTAGACTTTATGGGGACTGTTTTGACTACAAGATTTATGGTGATATTTCCATTAATAATGGAATGAATGGATCATTTGATTTCTGCTTAAATCAGATATTCTCCATTTTGGCATTATTTACCAGAGTAAGTGCCACATATGATTGGGTTTCAGGGAAATTTTTACGATTGATGGGAAGTCCTGTTTTATTAGCTTTTCGTTTTGATTACGTATCTTGTATTATTTTAGATTGAATGCAAAACGTATCTTGTTTTGTTTTAGATTGAATGCAAAACAAGGCCGACCCTTACATACCAAGCTATTAGTTATATGTAATAATTAGTCCATTCAAATTGTGACAAAGTAGTTGGACTTGGGGCACTATTGCCCTGGTTACATCGTTAATGTAAAGCTCCAATATATCCTGCTGGTATTTGTGTCACTATATACACCAGCCTACACAAATACAGCAGGGTTAGACTGGAATAGTACATCTTATTCAAAAACTGGAAACCCAGTTTTGGGATCAAATGATGTGCCAAATCATTCGTTGACAAGGAGTAGGGTCGTCTGTCCAACCTCGTGGGTTTTCTCTGGTTTCCTCACACTGCTGAAGACCCCTACGCACAATAGAATTATTAAAATTAAATTAAAAAACCTATGTTGGTCCCAAAATAACCTAGTTTGTGTCGAGTAGACGTTAAACCCCCTTCCTCTCCCCCTCTCTCTCGTTAACATCATCTCATTTATTAATCCAGGTCTGATCTCATGCAATTCCAGGTGTTCATTACTAGTTATATATGTAATTTAATTAATTTTCTGCTCAATTAGAAATTATTCACTTTTGATTATCTATTGCTTTAAATTCCAGCTCAGGGCAAGAACTTTATCGTTGTAAGTGAGAGGGATATTCGGTCTCCCGTCCGATCAGGCAGGTTTCCCCCCCCCCCCCCCGAGTTCTTCGGTTTCTTCCTGCAGTAATGATCGAAATCATTCGCACGATCTGTGTCAAGGGCCAAACTGGAAAAAGGCCTCAGGCCTAATTTGCTACCCTTGTAAAATGACGTGATTATTTTTATTATTATTAAATCATTTTGTCTTCATATATTTGGCTCATTTGTAGACTTATCATAGCTGACTAATAATTTATGCATAGATGTAAATTTTTGTTCATTGTAATGAAATAAATGAGTAAATTATTTTAAAGCAGTCATTCTTGTTATTTTGAAAAAATCCCAACCAGCTGTTTTGTAAAGGGAGGAAAAGACATCTCAGTGTGTTAGATATCAAAAGAGGCAATAAGTTCACATTAAAAACGGATGTGAGAGACAGCTTTGGGTAGGGTGCAATAATTTTGCCTTAATTCAATGTGTGCTGCTTTATTTAGATATGGTTTATAGTTTATTCATATATATTATAATTACAATGTTTTGGTAGCACTGGAAGTGCCCACAATAAATCTGAATCACCACTATTAATTCCCAACAAGAATCTGTGAATTAACTTATTCACCATTATGTGTCTTGTATTTTCCTGGCTTACATGTATTTACTAGACTATTGACATTCAATAACCAAAACATCCAGCTATTCTGAACACTTCCAGATTTATTGCCCCTTGATAAATTTATAGAAAAGTTATCAAGTTTAAGAAAAGTAATCATTTGATCTGCTTGAAATTGATATGTATGTAGGTTTCATTGCCTGGTGGGCTAACCAACTTTGCAATTATAGTATCCATGAAAATTAGTTACTCTGAAGAGAGCATTTGGATGCCGATATTTTAAATCACTCCTATTTAAAATGCACTGTGTTAAGGTTATCTTTTGGCTGTAGAACATTCCTTTTCCGGAGTTAATTGATGCTAGGCTCATTTTAATCAGAGCCACAATGTCTCAGTGAATAGGACATTGGCTCACTAATCTGGGGGTCCCATGTTCAATCTCTGGGTTGGCTGAGAAAGTTCATCTCATTTTCTGATGTGGTTCCTCCTGTCAGCTGTGTTGGACGGAGAGCCTGGCCAGGAACAATATTTAGTCGTTTGCATGGGGCGAAAAACCTAGGTCCAATGTATATTACTTAAGAATCCTTGACAGTTGGAATTCATAATAAGAGTAGGCTACAGTGCTGCAAAAATCTGTAAAGACCAACAACATTTATTCAGTCTAAAACATTTCGTTTTGTATTTTGAAGTAGTTTGACAAGATAACAATAAAATACTGAGCAACACAATATTTTGATACAAAAAAGCTCATCAATACATTGAAATAATTTATAATAATAAAACATATATACAACAGCAACAGTTAACATTTCACACAAACTTGCTTCTTTTTGACAACAATCATCATAGATGACATATTAATTAAGTAGTAGCTAGAACACAGTGGATGGCGTGAGTAATACACAAGATCGTCTATCTAGATGTTGATATAGCACTCTACCAAAGCTATCACCATGGACGTCCATGCTATCGCCACTACAAGTCAGTATGCACTGGCCAATCACACTAAAACAATAGCATATGAATTGTAACTGGTGAAGAATGATTTTGTTGAGTGGATGAACTAAACTAAAGATAAGAGTTAAGTGATTTTAAAGCAACGTACACCTGTGCAAGCCCTATATATATATATATATTATATATATGATACTGGTCAGCGTAAAATGTATTTACCTGCATAATAAACTTGCAGAAACAGATTCTGATCAATAATTGAAATAATATAAGATCAAAGATATTAGGATTTTAAATCTAAGCATAGAATAATGTCAGTTTCCTTTATGATTATATTTTCAACGCCATACACCCTGAAGTAGATGCCAAAGGGACAAAATGATGTTTCTCTATTTTCAAAGACAAGAAACCTTTCATGTTTCTGTACATCACAAATTCTGAGCTTGTTTTGTTTACTCAGCAAGAAAATATTAGTTCAGAAAATAGTTAAATCATTTGTGTCACTTTACACTCTGCATTTTGATTATCTCTAACTCATTGATATCCATTCACTAATTGTTAATACTTCTGCTTGATTTTGTCGTTGTTCCTTACAATTTTGATTAGTTCTTAAAGAATATATGGAAAGTTCATGTTATTTGACTTAATGATGCCAACAGATTATGTTAATGAAGAAAGCACAATCTCACTCAAGCAACCATATTTTATGAATGGATATAAGTAAACAAATGCTTTAATATATTGTACAAATCTGACTCAATCAAAATTTCATTTCAACAAATTTTTATCACAATGTAATTAACTATATTAAAGCTATTTTGTTAAATGAATTATTTGGCCACTTATAAATGCAATTATACATATTGCTATTTATAGTATATTATAATAAACTCTATATATAAACACATCTCAGCTTTCCCATCAGTCTTCTAGTTTAAAATGTTACCTTTCTTTGGTAAGGATGGATCTATTTTTGTTGCATTAATAAATGACTAAATGTCATATCAACAAATAATTTGGTGGTATTATTGCCATCAAATACTAAAAATGGGTGACTAAATACAGACTGATAATTTTTTTTCTATTGTTTCATCAGATATCAAGTCTGCCTGCATTCTCAATGCAACAACTATAGCCCCATTATTAACATACGAGTAACAAAACACTGTAAAGACCAAGATAGGAAAAGCAGTAGTGTAATGACTAAAAGACAAACACACAATTTCATTATAATTTCTTATTCTAAATAAATAACAAAAGCTTAAAATACAGCATTATAATACTAAAATATTAAACCACACATATGAAATAAGAGCAACAAGCAGATGAAGTTAAAGGGTATTATTATGTGATAAATGCGATGATCACTTCACACAATAACTTTTGACTCTGACTAGACATGATTACCCTTGGGCAATATTGGCCAATTTCTAAAGGTTGACTGGTTTATATTACCTGAAATTAACCAGGTATATTCACTAAATTATATCTGGGACCTCCCCTTTAATAACTTTATTAATTGTCTAAGTTTGTCACTTCAAACTGACTTAATGGGTTCGTCCAAAACAATATTTTACAATGTATTACATCTGCTTGAGGTTCTTTAATTACAATAGACCTTCAGTGATTTATCAGTTTCAGTGATTCAGTCAATAATAAATTATAAATTTCAAGTGACACAGTAACGTGAAGGATCTGATGACTCATCACCTTTATGAATGAATAAATGAAATGGGGTTTAACGTCCTTCTGTTATGCACTTAACCTGAGCTAATTGAAGACGGGCATACGCCATACAGTGTGATATGAGGGAAATTTTTCCCGGGCAGCGGCGCTACGGCCTACTCTTATATCGAATTCCAACTGCCAAGGGGTCTTTTACGTGCACTCCAATGTGTACACAGGACCCTGTTTTTTCGCCCCACCCGAACGACTAGGCAGCTGTCCTTGTCAGGCCCTCCTTCTGCATCACTGACAAGGGGAAATCACGTCGGAAAATCGAGAAGAACTTTCTCGGCCAATGCAGGGATTGAACACCCGACCTCCAGGCTAGCAAACCAGCGCCTTATCCACTTAGCCACCGTGATCCCTTTCACCTTTATGAATCTATTAATTTAATGTTATTGCATCTCGTGAATTACTTTCTTAGTTTATTTACTGTAAATGATTCAAAATAGTTGGCAGCATTTAAGAGTTGTACATTTCACTAATTTGAAATGTATATATATATATAAACCTCAAATATAGGATAGATATCAGTTTAAAACATATCAAATTCAAGTTAGCGAAACACATCTATATACTTCCTACACAGGAAATTGTAAAACACTTGGGGCAAGGTCTATACTGTTTTGATAGTTGCAGTGCACAGGAGATTAACATATACAGTGGACTCTTTCAAATCCGACATCGTACGGGATCATTACAATATGGTGGAATACCTAGTTTTCTCAAAACCAGAAATATTGTAACTTTGAAAACCGAAAGTATTATTATTATAATGTACCTATGAAACTAAAATCATGTACCACTCAATACAAATCAGAGCAATACCGGGTTACTTTAAATTGAAAATAAATAAATAAATCAGAGTCAAGATTCTATGAAAACTGACTGGCAGTCTCGTATGTTCCTCTATATTCCAACCTCTTCTGACAATTTTGTAGAACTTCAAAATGTCAGTAAACATTTCAAATGTAACTTGAAATGTCAAAATAATTCAACCTTTTGATAATGTATATACATGTATTTGGCACAAATAATGTTCATATAAGTTTTCTCTCAGCTTCTGCATAAAATAATATATCACAAAGTTGTTTGATATTTTTGAAATCTAAAGATTTTGTGACAGCAGTTAAAAAAATATGCATAGGTCATTGCTCACAAAGATAAATGTCCATTTAACATTACAACAATGTGTAGAACGTCTATTCAACATAATAACAGCCTAGCTTATGTTTCGTCTAATTCCAATTGTTTGAGCCAATAACTACAACCTACACAGTACTAGTTCAAATTCACGACCTGTACTTATCACATTTTGTTTGGGTGATTTATATTTTAATTTCGAAGATATCATTAACACTTTCACTGCTAAACTGCGACAAATTAATATGAACAGATGGTTGAGGGATTAATAAGGGAGATACCCTTGTTACTGTATATAAAGCCAGTTGGTACTATCTAAATTTAGTAACTAGGTCGAAGTCCATGACTAAAAATATCAATGTTTACATTCGATACCAAATCGAAAGTCCGCAAAAAGAAATATTCATCGGACAACAGACTGCATTTTGGGGGAAATATTTGTCGGTTTAAATTAGTAGTGAATGTACAGCAGTTAAGGAAAATGTCAGTAATCAAGATATTTACACTAATTTTCCCATATCAAATTCTGGTAATATTGCTGATATCAATGTGTACATTTCATTATTAGGATCATTGATCATAATAATGAAATGTACACATTGAATGATATTAAAATATAAAATAAGTATCTTTAATTGTCAATTCAGTATGGGAGATAATCCAGTTATGTCTAAAGCTCAGTAGTGAAAGTGTTGTTTTTATTTCAAAATTAATGTTAGAATCTTTAATTTATAAGGACACCCTATTTAGCGCGCTGGCAGTTATTACATTGGATAAACAAATAAATATAGCGTAACATTAAATAGTTCTGCTAGCTAGATATGATGACATGAAATCTACAGTATTATATATCTGGTTACTCCGACATCATAGATGACATCACATCATACCAACATTGTGTCAATGTTAATGCATTAGCTTGACAAAATTGTGTTAGTCATGCTTCATGGATATTGACCTTGTAGGAGTATATTATTATCTTATAATATCAGTTCTTTCATATCTGTTGAGTACAATTGAAAACAATCCTAAAACATTCATTTGTATCACTGTTTTTTCTTTGGAATGGTAAATGCATTTATCCTAAAATGATCACACATTTCTTTTACCTATAATGAAAAAAATATATTGATAAAATTGAGGCAGAAAATATTTATTTTTCATGTAGGCCAGGTTATCTGAATTTGATAAAAATTTACCTGAATAGAGATGTAAAGGTTTAGTGCTGGCATGATATAAAGTTGAAACGATGCATCACGATTCACCTTCTCACAATTTGTGTAATGAATCACAAGATGCTGAATCAATGTATAGCCATTCCTTTTTTATGTATTTTTTTGTCACTTCAGTAAGTAATCTCACTCTTAGTTATCCATGTCACACATTATCCATTCATACACCAACACTCTTACATTGTTTTATTTTTCAACATCGGCAGGACTAAAAATATCAATTATTTATTTATCGGTTGTTTTCTTGGTAAAAATATTGACCTGGTTATAAATCATGATACAAATTGTACCTTAGCATCTAAATTACAATATGTATCGTATCATAAATGCAGTGGCAATACCAACCACTGTAAAGGTTGCGATTGATGTATTTCACTTACAGCCAGTTTACTAAATGAATAACCGTCATTTGAAAAATACATGCAAATTACAGGGACAAATATATAATCAAGAGAGTATATCTTTTAGGACATGTTAAGAGAGGCCAATTACATATTTCAATGTAATGGCACTATCAGATTATGGATGTGTACTACATGCACTGTAATAATGAACTTTTGTGAAATCATTTCGAGAATCAGAGTCATACCTTGAGATAATAGTTAAAGAGTGTTTAGTCAAGAGTCATCATTTTGTTACAACATATTCAAGTATTAGTGAAATTATATGTCTTTGACGTTAAGTCACCATAAAGTGTTAAATTAGACTTGAATGTTCCTTTTGTTTTAGAAGCTGAAGCCAAGTCTATTTTCTAATATTTTTTTTTTTACTATAAATGTCAACTGCTGAACAATTAAACATGAAAATATATTGAAAGATCAGTTTCTGTTAATAAAACTTTGAAACAGTGTTAATACTTACCACAAAAATGCCATATATGACATGTGTTATTGTAGTATATAAACAATAGAACCAGAGTAAATATAATTCATTAGTTCCTAATGGAAATAAATAAACTACACAAACAATAACAGCTAACATAATCACTCTATTGTTGATTAATTCACATCTAGTATTACTCATTTGGGCTACGATCAAACGACACTGAAATATAAACAACATCACTATAAGTTAACCCTATAACCCCAATAATACTAGATCTCACAAAGTATACACTCATGATGACAGTATACACATGCATCTCATGGGAAACTTCAAACTCAAAATATTGAGCCATCTCAAAAGTTACAGTTTTAAGGTAAACTCTGATAATATACACATATATACACATGCATCTTACGAAAATGTTTGTGGACAAAATCAGTGGGATGTTAAACCCCATTACATTTCATTTCATTTAGACTAAAAATATTAAGCAGTTATTTAACTTTTCGCAGTTTTGCAGTTGTTCGGTCTAGTTAAATTTGCTATCAAGTACCCATCGACACATGAGAAAACAAAATGTTACTTTAGCATAAACAACACAGCTATTGTCAGATACAAAAGACTAGCATAAAGTAAAAGCTTTTACACAAAATGAACCAGTATTGTGAGCTATTAGATTACGGTTCCTCTAAAGTTACATACTATCAATGTTCCTGATTCAGGTAACATGTACATGGTTATTTATCACCAGTTTGGAAATATAATTCTCAAAAACTCTAACCAGCACAGAAATTCAAACAGTAGCTAGAAAAATAAAGACAACACTGATGACTACAATATACAAACTAAAAACTTACTGCTATATTTGAAAATGCCGTCCCAGTTGTCCAGTAAAATAATCTGGGATGATTCTCTAAAATATCGTAACTGGAAAATTTGATCCACAATAAAAGTAATATAAATAATATAGCTGTTGAAACTAATGGTCGTACTGCTTCTGTAAATGATCGCATCTTGCCCGTTCTATCTTTATATGCTCTGAAATAAAATTTGAATGATAAATTTATGGACTGCTGAACTGTTTTATTAAACTCAATTTTTCTGCAACAGTAAAAAGAGATTTCTCTTGAAGCTTAGTGTGCTAAGGGAACTTTTACGCGCAGTCCAATGTGTACACTGGAGCTCAGTTTTTCGTCACATCTGTATGATTAGACAGCTGGCAAAACCACTCTGGAAAATCACACACTTTCTCGGCCAACACTTAGAGCGAACCTGCAACCCACTTACTCACTAAGACACCAGGGCTCCATTTTAAAAATACATCATTTATCATCATTATGTTTCGAAATTGTTCGAAATCTAATTACTTTTTTTTCTTTTCTTTACGAATGATATTTGCCTGAAACTGATAAGAGTGAAGTTTCAGGATTATAATCACCCACTTTTCTCCAAATCAGATGTTTAATATAATAAAATAAATTCTTACTTGTATAAATTCCAAAATGTAATGGGGAATGTTAACACAAAAAATCCCACTGAAAAAAAAAGGGAGGCATAAAATAAGTTAACAACTAAAGTAAATACAGTTCTAAAATGATATTTAGCGCCTACTGTTCTGTTTCAACTGGGAATAACAAGAACCCTTTATTTTTAGTCAAAAATCATTGATATTTTTGTGCGTTTCATTGCCTTGTGGGCTAAGTACATATTTTAAATTTTATCGTGAATCATATTATGTTCCTATCTGTAATAGAAATAAACCAAGATTATTAAAGAGATGTAGGTGTTCAACATCTACATATATATATATATTATGGTTTGTTGTAACTCGACAATATATACTAAATAATACTTACAATGGACTATAATTTCAAATAAATCTCCAGCTGTTAAATCTATATATGGAAGATTAAATTTCCAAAATTCTATACCATAGACATATGTTATAAGATACAATGCTGTCATTCCCTGAAAATATTTTAACACAGCAAGGTTATAAACTAAAAATAGAGAGAGAGAAAGAGAGAGAGAGAGAGAGAGGAATGGGCTTAACATCCACATGACACATACCTAGGTCATTAAGGGACTCACATGGTTCAATTTTATTTCAATAGTTTGTTTGTTGAGATCGTTAGCACTTGGAGGTAACCAAAGCACGCAAAGAAAACCCATGAGGTTGGACAGACGACGATACTCCTTGTCATATAGAAGCTGGAAAACGAAACCGTGCCACTGGATTCAGTAACAGACTATTATAATCAAAAACTCTGTTTCTCACTAAAGTTGCCTTGGATGGAAGTTTTTATTTTGTCAAAAGGTCACAACCTATGGATGTTGTAGTGATTAAATATCAAAATATGACATGTCACTGACAACTAATCTGAAGGTTTTTTTTGTTCATATTATCATCTGTTAACTAAAATATTCAAAATCTGTTGATTCTCGTTATCAGTAATGTTGCAAACTAAACCTACCAGCTGACTAACATCGTAACCCCATGGAAGAAAAAGAACGCCTGTGTTGTACTTTTCCCAGTGAGACAACAGAAAACAGAACTGTACACCAAGGATTATAAAATAAACTCGGAACACACTTGCTCCAAATTCTCCACGACCAAATATGGAATACAAAGCAACTGGTAACATAACTGTAGCCCAACTGTCCAGACCATGATCGAAGAGTTCTCCGAGCGGACTACTGGACCGCGTTCTCCTAGCTTGCTTCCCATCTATACCATCTGAAAAATATAGTAATGGCTTGTTAAGTGTTGGTATAAAAACTCAAACATGTGAAATTAAAACCCGTCCAGTACCTGTACCAAATACATATATTTCAAAAGTTGTTTCCTTAAAATTAAATGTCAATGGTAACAAATTTACATGTAATACAAAACAATACTTAAATTATATAAGCAGTGTACATATAGAGCTACAGGCTTTTTTTTACAGTTCAGTTTTTTTTAAAGTATTATTCTTAAACAATCTGAGGCAATTGTTAATCACAACTGTCAACCATTCTAAAGAATAGTATCTGGCTTGTTATAGCTGTTATGACGGTCTTCTAGAGTTCTAGTGAATTCTACCCCTGCTCTCGCTCTTATAGGTGTGCCTACCCCTAATTGATTTACGTTATAGACTGATGAACATACCAAATTCCCTATGTGGAATGAAGATGCCCCATATCAATATCTGCAGGGATTGTAACCTTATTTGTTCAACAAGTATAATAAATATATATTTATCACCATGAAAAATGTAAATAACCAATATGTTTATTAATCTATAGATTATTGTATCAAAACAACCAACATTACTTGCTATAAAATCTGGATTATAAATTTTAAAATCAATAATTGGTTAAACGCTGCAATATGTTTTATGTTACAACCATCATATTGTTACAGTAGTGAATGATAGTACATGTACTTATGTAATGTATCCTAATATGATATATTATGCATCATAATACAGGTGTCACAATCTGATTCAAGTTGCTGTGATTTGAATCTACATTACAAGTCTAACAAGAAAGGTGTGTTCAGTAGAACATGATTTTTAAAGGTGAAAACAGAGTGCTTTTCAGTAGTTTTTGAGTTGCTTTGTACATGAATGTAAAATATATCATATTTAGAGAATATCTAATAACTAAATAATCAAGTAGCACTCTTGAGTCCTGAGCTGAGGACTATAAAATATTTGGGGAGCGGAGGCTAACTCTTGTAATTCAGCCTTAACCGTAATTACATATACTAAGACATTTTTGGGACTAGGTGACATAGCATGTCAAAAAGAAAATACTGATAGTAGTTTAATTTTAGGCCGAAATAATTTATAGCATGATACTAACCGGCAACAGTTTTTAAAGGATTCAAGACGTCAAGAGAATATTTCCTCTAAAATATCTTACATTTGCCACACAAACACTTGCAAACAAAAGAAACATTTTAACCATTTACAGTTTAGCGATATATTTCTAATGTCTAATAGTAATACATACCTAGCGTATGAGCTAAAAAATTATTTATTGCTCCAACTAACCATACCCAACTTGGGGCAGGTGGAGGGACTGGATGATCAAGACTAGAACTATAGAAATCGACATCATAATATGTCATGATAGCAAAATTTACCAGTAGAAATAAAAAACCTGTAAGAGTCAGGACATTTGGAGCAACCCATAATGGAACAAACTGAAAGAAAAGAAAATGAATGAAGTTTTTAATAATAATTTTGGTCATATAAATGAAATTGGATTTAGCATCTTACTGTTCTGCCACAACCCAGACAGGCATATATCATGCAGGTCATGTGTAATACTTTTAGTAGACTTTGTGCTTCTAAGATTAACGTTTAAGATGAAATTCAATTATATTATATTAACTATGGGTTTGACAAATTCGTACGTTCACACACACTTAATTCAACTTAGAGTTTGAGTGATGTGTTGTGGTATGAAAAAACACTAATACTACTAATAGCTCATAAAAATACCTGGTTCTACTTTCAACAATTTACACGTGATAGGAATCAGGCCAGTTGTTAATATAACCAATCGTTTGGTTAGTTATGTCAGTCAAGGCTAATGAACACGCACTGTTACGCGTGGCTAACAGGTTTCTTTATAAAAATGCCATTTGTAAAGTTTTAGTTCAGACTTCGATTAGTTGTTAGAAGGGTACGATCTAAGATAGCCTAGCTAGCCTAGCTAGCTAGGTTTGGGGAGAATAAGCTAGTATTGACTGTAATGATGATATGTAATTTGCTTGTATGTATACCTATATATGCTACATAAAAGGTAAAAACGAACTCTGCCATTGTTTTAACTGAGAAGACGAACGTCTTAAGTAATAAGGAACCAGTAAAAGTACACAACGTGAAAGGAGAAGAATAGACGATCACAAGGCTAAGAGAATTATGTAACAAGATACACGAGTCTAACTTAGGATCTGGGGATCTCTAGCCCTGCTCTCCAGGTCCGAAGAAGACGCGATATTGTTACATATCCCATTTGGTGCCGTGCAAGTTTCGACCTTTGGGTTAAGACGTCACTTTAGAAGGAAAATACATGGTTGAAGACGTTCACAGACGGAAACAAACCAGAGCTGTCCATCCAGAGACGGGAAAAAATTTGGTGGAAATACGAAAACCTGATGATGATAGTCTACAAATCTTGGTAAATACATTTTGTTTGTTAAATTAAATATGTTCAAATTGTTTAATGACCAAATAATATTCGTTTAGGTTTAAAATCTATTTTGAAGCTAAATAGTTAAAATTAATTGTAGGAGAATAAAATAATATTCATTCATAAGTTTTGATTGATAGGTCTAATAAACATGTGTAGTATGTATATTGCGAGGTCAATATGACCTATAGTTAATTCGAGTAATAACAGTTTAAAGTGAAGGTCTCTATAGAGTAGGTTTTAAAACAAACAAAATTTTCTTTGATATAACTAAGAAATAATAAGGATAAAGAAACGGTATAAAAAAAAAATAGGAACTAATGTTGTCTCCGGATTGCAGTGGCTAGGCGGCAGACCTAAGATTTTCTGAGTGTTTAACTCTAGTTTTTCGAGATGGCTGTGCTCGCTACTGTAAATTCGTTAAAATGTGTTTTTCGGTTGTTTCGTATATAATCTAGTTTTTGAGATCCTTGTCCAAAGTCTCATTAATTAGGGTTTTAGTCGAGTAAGACTAAATGGGGTAATTCAACTTTTGAATACAAAGTTGAATTGCTATAATTTGTGTTTTTGTGTTGTCCATGTAGGTGGTTACGTGTAGATGCGTAGGGTTATTTTGAAATCATTAGTCCAGGTTTCAAAGTATGGTAATTTAGCTTTTGAATAAAGAGTTAGGTTATGTTAAAATCCCATTTAATTAAATCTAGGGATTAGGTTATGTTAAAATCCAATGTGGTTAAAATCTAGGGATGTAGGTATGGTTTTCCTGAAGAAAAAAAACAACTGAAATTATTGGCTCGTTCAATTGTGTGAATATCACAAAGTCATTAATACGAGTTTGATAGGTGGTAAATATAAGAATAGCACACTTTGTAGAAAAGTGTAGTGAATATGTGGTACATTTTGGTACCATATAATTTTATATAATTATTTTTTTGCTTATATATAGGTTTAATATATTTTGCTATTATATACATGGTTGACTAAAATATAAACAATACGCGACGATTAGATGGTGTAATTTGACATGAGGTCGAATATTTGTATACCATAGGTTCTAACACGGTGTAAATATGACGTGTGTAATAGTCACTGTATCGAATATGATATATATTTGGATATAATGTACTATGTGTGATTCACAGCTAGGTATATTATTGTTGTGTTATTAGCAGTTAGCTATGTTCTGACTGTCATGTTTGGATAAATATAGAGTGTGTTCCCAGTGAATGAAACTGCAGTCATTTGCTTGGAACATGATTCTATATAATGTTTATGTAATACTGATGTTAAATAAGTAACCATGGGCTTGTTCCATGTGTTGAACTATTTTGTTTAGCGTCCTACTATAGGATGAGATGGAATGTCATTCATTTACTGATCATATTTGATTGACAGTTCTATTTTAAATAATGAGTTAGTTAATACTAATAATGGGATGGGTAACGCGGCCTGTTTCATGTGTTGGTATTTGTTTTGGTTTAGTGTAAAATAGCGGTTAAAATTACAATTATTGTAAATGATTAGGTCAAAAAGGTCACATTACTGACGGTGAAATATAAACTAACCATGTAGGAATTATAAAAAGTAAACGCAATTATAAATAATATTGAAATTGTTTGGTGTTAATTCTAAAAACACAAGCGGAAATTATGACATTATAAAATTCAGATAAGGTCAAGAGGTCAAAATGACTTTGAAAATTTATAGTTAAAGGGACACATCAAAGTTAATAATAATTAAATAAAGTTTAATTTTAATTAGAGAAATATTTGCTAGTTTTTGGAATAATATATTAATATAATATTAGATTAATAGCACAATAAAGTTGTAATAATTTAGAAATAGTTAGTTCATGGTCTGATTTCAATGACATGTTTGATTGACGAATAAACTTGTACAAACCAATCGTCCTTCGAGAAGTGAAGAAGAAAGTTTTCAACTTGAGACTATGGTACATGTAGCTGAGAATGACCACTACAACTCCAAGAAGATATGGTTTACCAGTTTACCAAATTGAGAGTTCCTGATACAGACATTAATGTGAAATTGAACTTTGAAAATATTACGTGATGTGTTATAGTGCTTTGAAATTAGGACACTTCAAGATTTTAAAAAGACAATTTGTGTTTTCTGTGTTTAGGTTTAGATTAAAGTGAATTTTCATAGGACTTTGAAGTACATTGATGAACTTTTGAAGATTTTTTTTTTTTGCATGCGACTTTTGATTTTTTGATGTTGATTATTTGTGTTTGTTTTTCAAAGTTTTCTTTTATAGTATAGTAATCATTCAGATTTGCCTGATGCATGAATACTTGTAGGTTTTAGCACATATAAGTTTTAGGAGTCTCCTACCTGTTCATTTCGCATAAATCTTGTTAGTGGGGGAGGTGATATATGTTGATTTTTAGATTTCTGCTACATTCATGAATAGTTTTATTATTCTACAGATGTTGGTATGGTTATTGGGAAGGATTCAATGGATCTTTTACCTAATACTGAGCAAAAAGTCTTAAAGAAAGGGACGAATGTAATACTTTTAGTAGACTTTGTGCTTCTAAGATTAACGTTTAAGATGAAATTCAATTATATTATATTAACTATGGGTTTGACAAATTCGTACGTTCACACACACTTAATTCAACTTAGAGTTTGAGTGATGTGTTGTGGTATGAAAAAACACTAATACTACTAATAGCTCATAAAAATACCTGGTTCTACTTTCAACAATTTACACGTGATAGGAATCAGGCCAGTTGTTAATATAACCAATCGTTTGGTTAGTTATGTCAGTCAAGGCTAATGAACACGCACTGTTACGCGTGGCTAACAGGTTTCTTTATAAAAATGCCATTTGTAAAGTTTTAGTTCAGACTTCGATTAGTTGTTAGAAGGGTACGATCTAAGATAGCCTAGCTAGCCTAGCTAGCTAGGTTTGGGGAGAATAAGCTAGTATTGACTGTAATGATGATATGTAATTTGCTTGTATGTATACCTATATATGCTACATAAAAGGTAAAAACGAACTCTGCCATTGTTTTAACTGAGAAGACGAACGTCTTAAGTAATAAGGAACCAGTAAAAGTACACAACGTGAAAGGAGAAGAATAGACGATCACAAGGCTAAGAGAATTATGTAACAAGATACACGAGTCTAACTTAGGATCTGGGGATCTCTAGCCCTGCTCTCCAGGTCCGAAGAAGACGCGATATTGTTACACATGTGCCATGCGAGATATTTTGTCCTGATTGTGGTGCTATGCTTCTTTAATGTGTTGATAATGGCCAAGATATACATGTAGACCTCATTTTGTTGCCCAATTCAATTATCTAAAGACTTTTCTTTGCCTGGGCTAAATGGCATTTCTAAAGAAAACCAAACCAGAAAACCATAAGGCACTTTCTTGGCTGGATAGATATTGGGACCCCCTGGTCAGCATTATTGCACCACACTCTCGGAGCCACTGTAGTGCTTACATCTGTACATAAACTTATCAGTGACTTCATACCAAACCCATGTCATAATTGATGCCTTACGGACTACGGTGCATTGTGTAAAATTAGTACATTGAACGCTACTTATTAGGCTAATTGTTACACCAACTAAGAAAATCTACAGTGTGATTGGGGTGTAATAAGCTTAAAGAGCCAACCTGTGATTGCCAATTAACATAAACTGAAGAAAATATGCCACAAATTTGATTGGTACATTTCCTAGAAATGGAACCCCCTATGATACCTGTAAATAAACTCACCTGAACTACCCAGTTCCAGAATGGATGTGTGATGTAATTACTGACTGGGCTGGTATCTACTGAACTATACTGAAATAGTAAAACATGTAAATCTAATATTAGATCATTTTCTTATTTTAAGTAGACTAATTGAACAGGGAAGAGCTTTATGGTAAATTATAGGAACCAAAGGTTAGCAGGCTGTACTAGTATTACATGTATCACTAACTGTGTTGCTTGTACAAACAGATTTTAATACATTGCATTTACCATAAAGACTACCGTACCTTGTACAAGATATGGATTACACATAACAATCTTTTAGTAAACACAAAGTACAAAGAGTATACAATTGAAATTAATCAGTAGACAAAGATTTGCATATATTTGAAACAGGCAGACTCTATTCTTAAAAATTCCACCCCCTTGGATATATTTAGAATTTAGGTAATATAATGGGATATGCAATATCTGTGTTATTATTGGTAATCAACAACCAAATACTATTACTGTACTGCAAATACAACAGTCATGAGTCATGTTCCTCCAAATTATGCTATGTAATAGGTGAACATGACAAGAGTTCAAATTCAAATTTGTTTCGTTATGAATTTCAATCTCAAAGTATCACAAGACTGAAATTGATATTTATATACTCACTGCTAGATACATGAATGGTGCAAGTTTGAAACAAAATTTCATAAAAATTTAATACAGTCTATATTTATACAGTAACCTGAATCCTGAATGAATGTTTGAGAATAATAACAAGAACTAAGTCAAATTAATTCCTGGTCTGAGAAGTTTGATAAAGATATCTTGATCAGTTGATATCTTCCAGAATATGTACCAGTATACCAAAATCTAACTCAAATTTGTTTCCATGGGAAACAAAACTGATTAAATTGAGGTTGATATGTGTACAAAATTTGCATAGAGGTACATGATGTATTTTAGACATCAGATCTTGTGTATGAGATATGTGTAGGAAAGGAATTTTGGATGAATGATAAAAAAAAGAAGTTTAAAATCTGTTAAATCAAAGTTTCCTGGCAGTGGGGAATCTCATTGCATTACAGCAATATCGAATATGCTAATAATATACAAAATTATAAAACTATTACGAGGTAGAGTTAGCAGCAAACATTTATTTGGCTTATATAGCGGATCACAGTGGCTAAGTGGATAGGGCGCTGGTTCGCTAGCCTGGAGGTCGGGTGTTCGATCCCTGCATTGGCCGAGAAAGTTCATCTCTATTTTCCGGCCTGATTTCCCCCTGTCAGTGATGCAGAAGGAGGTCCTGTGTACACATTGGAGTGCACGTAAAAGAGCCCTTGGCAGTTGGAATTTGATATAAGAGAAGGCTGTAGCGCCGCTGCCCGGGCAAAAATTACCCCCATAGCACACTCGACACTGTATGGCGTATGCCCGTCTTCCATTAGCCCAGGAAGGCCTACTTCTTGAATCCCATCCCCCATACACCCCCTCGGCCTCTCAGTCTCACTACCAATCCCATGCCCCTTCAAGTTCATTCCAATCCAAGAAGGCACAGACATGCAGACCTGTCAATACTCGTTTCACTTTAGATAATTTAATTAAATAAATGTCAGTCTGCCCATCTGACCTCACGCTCAGATATCTGAATATCTTAACTTCAAGCCAGCGACAGTGGCTTTTGAAATTTTTTAAGCCTACTTTATAATGATCAAAGCCGGCGAGAACATTCTGAGGCAAGTACACCAGGGCTGCCATTCTGCTTACACCCAAACTAAAGTAAAACAAATATTTTCATTTGCTAGATTCTCTCCTGTCAATCTTTGAGCCAATCCAAAGTCCCGTTACATTACACATCCCTAACGCACGTGGTAATTGGTGCTAGCGTTTTCTGTTATCCAGACGTTTAATACATTAATTTATTTATTTAGAAATATATTTGATTTATTTATAGGCCGTTGTGCTGGATGTCCGTGAAACAAAATTCGGTGCAGGTCAGTCGACACGGTTGAGTGAAAATATCGCAGGAAGTCTATCAGGTCGTGTTTACGGTTGATTTATTGAGAGTTGCAAGTTGGAAGTCTACTAGAAAACGAAAAAGAAATGGCAGCGTAAGCATTATTAATTTATAAGTTAATCGTGTTGCCAAGTAATTATAGATCATGTGCAGATCTAATATCGTTATTCAAGTTATTCCATCCATGGATATTATTATTATTACGGTATAATTATAAGGAGCTGAATTAGGGATTATTAATTTATACGTAACATAAGCAATACTGACTACATAAAATTACTCCATATTGTCGCCAGTTTGATCAATCCGAATGAAATGAGTTTGTACTACTTGATAACTTTGTTGAATATATGATTGCTATACGGTATATACATCCTCTAGATTATAAACTGAGAGGTATGCGAATAGGTATAATGCATGATTGAACACCATATTTCACAGTTGGACTATACAATTCTACACATAATAGTAAATCATAAATGGGGTTCATTTGTATCTGAAAATAGGTCAGTTACTTTTATGATATTATGGTACATGTATGTATTTCTATATACTCCATGAAATAATAGAAAGAGTATTATGTATACAGGCTACATGTACAGGACAGTTAAAGTTTAATTCAAAATGTTCATGTAGACTAGAGATGTTTTTCACCTTTCTTGTTATTTTTTTGTTAAGAAAAATTTTAATTTTTGTCAAAACATTTATGTACTACCTTTGTTATCATACATTTGTTTGATATCGGTTTACGAGCTCATGAGCTCATGTTTATTGTACGAAATGGAATACCAGACAACTCATCCCAAAGACAACTCATCCCAGACAACTCATCCCACTAAAAGACAACTCATCCCACTTTTAAAGACAATTCATCCCAAGTCAAAAGACAATTCATCCCAAGTTAAAAGACAATTCATCCCAACTTTATTGAGAGAGACTCAGGTTATAAGACAACTCATCCCAACAAATATAAGTGACTTCGAATTCAAGTTATAAATAAATACCACAAATTAATAACTAATATATGAATTTATTACATCAACAATTTATTAAATTATACATTTATGTATGAATTTATTACATCAACAATTTATTAAATATTACACTTTATTATATAAACTAATACATTTATCAACTTTATTATATAAACTAATACATTTATCAACTTTATTATATAAACTAATACATTTATCAACTTTATTATAAAAACTAACATATTTGTCAATTTTATTATATAAACTATTTTATTATTTAACTAATTGATTTTATTTCCTATTGAGATATTACACTTGATTATTTAATCTGTCAGTTTGTCGTTCAGTCAGTCGGTCCATATATTCCTCCACATCTTTTCAACAAACATAAACAAATAATATCGTTTTAAATTAAAATACTTAATTAAACAAATAATATCGTTTTAAATTAAAATACTTAATTATTTCAAAAATTGTGAATAATATCAAATAATATCAATCAATTATTTCAAAAAGTAACATACTCAAAAATACTCAATTATTTCAAAAAGTAACATTCCTGAAGTCCATTTTCTTGGATCTTTCTCCAAACTGCTTGACCCCAATGGAACGCACAGCCATGTATAGTTGGGTTGTCAAAAACTGATCTTTCCTTTATAAAGTACTAAAACAGTAATACAAACAGGTAATCATCAATTTATTACAACAACAATACCAATTTGATTTAAACAAACAGTAATCACCAATTTGATTAAAACAACAATATCAATCTGATTAAAATAACAATATCAATTTTGTTTTGGTCTGAGTGGTCTTCAAAGATTGTAACTAAACTGTTTTGAAACAAACAAATATCACTTATATTTGTTGGGATGAGTTTCTTTTGATTTGGGATGAATCAAAGATTGTAACTCAACTGTTTTGAAACAAACAAATATCACTTATATTTGTTGGGATGAGTTGTCTTTTGATTTGGGATGAATTGTCTTTTGACTTGGGATGAGTTGTCTTTTGACTTGGGATGAGTTGTCTTTTAGTGGGATGAGTTGTCTTGGGATGAGTTGTCTTTGGGATGAGTTGTCTGGATACCACGAAATGATACGGATGAAAATAAAATTTATCTTATCTTATCTTATCTTGAATAACAATATTGCAAATACATTTACTTTACATACCGGTATTATTAATGCAGGCTTAGGCTATATCAGATCACTTTTAGATACCTTCCTGTCACAAAGGTCCATGTGACTGTTGGCATGTCTCATTTGCCAGACTCCGGGGGATCACAGTGGCTTAGGCTAAGTGAAAAAGGCACTGGTTCGCTAGCCTGGAGGTCAGGTGTTCGATCCCCGTATTGGCCAAGAAAGTTCATCTTGATTTTCCGGTGTGATTTCCCCTTGTCAGTGATGCAGGAGGTCCTGATAAGAACAACTGCCTAGTTGTTCGGATGGGATGAAAAACCAAGGTCCTGTGTACACATTGGAGTGCACGTAAAAGATCTCTTGGCAGTTGGAATTCAATATAAGAGTAGACCGTACCGCCGCTGCCTGGGCAAATATTTCCCTCATAGCACACTGTAGGGTGTATGCCCGTCTTCCATTAGTCCAGGTTAGGTGCATAATAGTAGGACATTAAACCCCATTTTATTCATTCATTTTATTTTTGCAATTTGGAGTTTAATGAGACAATGACATTAGGTGAGATTAGATAAAGAGTTGACAGTTCTCCCTATAATAGTTTTAAAAAAAGGTCAATTAAAACATAAAATGCTGAAAATTGCAGTCAAATTGCTTCACTCTGAACAAACATACCCATATTACCGATTCAATATTCCGCAGGTTTATCTTGTAAATTTTGGTTTCACAAGTAGTGCGGTCCTCCTGAACTTACTACATGTATTAGGTTAGCTTTGATTGTCATTACCAACATTGCTATGATAATATTAATAAACAAAGTCTTGATTATACATTTATTTAAATCCATTAAATATTCCAGGCCAACGTTGACATCGAAACTCGATTATGGTTTGGATAAATTAATTAATATTTAATGTTTATAATTAATAATTTAGATAATATTTCATGCCTAAAAATGAACCTGCAATAGGCAGATTTAGCATTTGTATAATGCAGGTTTAATATAGTGAATATTTTATCAGTCAAACCTTACTAGACAACTATACTGTACTACTGAATTATAATAATTTTTTTCTATTTTAGGTATACACCAGATCCCGAACTTTCCAAGATTCTCACCAAATTATGGGAAATGGATGATAACAAATGCTACCCTGGAGATGATTACGATATTGAACTACAAGGTAACAAAAATGAAAAATAAAAGTGGGTAGGATATTCAATTAAAGAATTAAAGTCACAGGAGCAATATTCTAGTTGGCAACTGCCACTTTTTACATGTATAGTGTTGTAGGTGATTTATTAAACATTATAGCATTTTAATACAGATGTACTAAGACATAAACTACAAGTATATGAAAACAGGAAGACATGTAATAAAAATGCCTGGTACACACGCAAAAATTAAAAAATAAATGTACAGCATTGTACATTTGATTTTGCCCACTACATGTACCTTTCCTCGGCTCAGTGACAATTTGTTGAAATTATTCTGGGTGTATTTTTTGTTTGATTATTGATATTACATTGTGTTTAATATGTTGAAGAGAACACATACATGTAGGCCTGTACAATTTATTTGTAATTTCAGGATTTGTAAAATCAACAAGAGATGTATCTAGAGATTTTGCACGTCAACATTTAATTCAGGACTTGGATGAAGATAAAATATTTGGAAGAAAAACTTACGGAGGTAAATATGAGGGATCTTAGTCGGTCGGCTACAGCATTTTATTGTTTGAAAAAGCTGATTGATAAAATAAATGAACTGGCCACCATTGTACATGTATTACAGATCAATCTACTTTCATCTCAGTTGCATAGAGTTACAGTAGTGTAATTATTACTTATTGATTAAGAATTAGACATTGATTAACTTACTAAGATCATAATCAACTCTTGACGCACTTGTATAGTCTAAATTTTCAACAGATTTAAGTCTTGATTTGTGGTTTAACGGCTGTTGATGATTTAATGCAAAGATAGGTAATCAATACTTTCTTAGGTACGGTATATTCTTATTATATTATTTCCGGCATGGTTCCCTCTGTTACTGATGCAGGACAGAGGGCTTGACAAGGACAGCTGTCTAGTTGTTTGGATGGGACGGAAAACTGCGGTCCCATGTACACATTGGCATGCACTTAAAAGATCTCTTGATGCAAATAGAATGTGGGATTTTTCAAGCCTGGTTCACTCTTGTCAATTGTATTACCTGCATGACTGACAAGGAGAGTGATGCTTAGTTATTTGAATGGTATGGTCAGCCATTTAGAAGATAAACACTCCCTGTTTGGCATTTAGAGGGGTGTTATTGTCCAAAAGACATGTCCTGAGATCATTAGGACCCAAGTGCTTACCGCCATTGTAACATGCTATTTACGATTTTAAAATAAATTATTCAAACAGAGGGGTGTTATTGTCCAATACTATTATAGACAGTGTCTAATTGACAAATCAAAATGCGAGGCTCACTCGTAAGCATGTTACAATTGCACATAAAGGAACCTTAACAACAGCTGTAACTGAAGACAAATAGACAGATATACCACTGTCCACTGTTGGGTCAAAATACTGTTCATTGCTCCCCCTTAATCTCAAATAAAATCGTTGACCTTAGACCTTTTAATATGAATAAATTACACGATGATTGATATTACTATAAATGTGTTAATTGTTTTATTTAAATAATCAAGCAATGAAGTTGATATGTATTGTTAATAATATGCAACAATTCTGTTTTTAGCATTTAGGAAATTATTGGATAATTATGAAATGGAATGTGATGAACAAGAAAACATAACATGGGAAGAAAAACAGGAAAATTATGATTTTTTAGATGCCATTATGGAAACTGATGTTATGAAGGAAGCTCATCAATATTTAGTTAGTGAGGGGAAAGCATCAAGTGATGAAGAGGACTTTAAAAAACATCTTCATGATATTTGGTTTAGGATGTACCGACGAAAAGGTTGTAGGTGAGTGAATGGTTTGATTTTAGTGAATAATGTGTGTAGCCTTTTTGCAATTGTCCAAAACAAGTAAAATTTCAGTGTTAGCCTACGGTTCAGTGAACATGATTATTTGTATTCATTGATTTTTAACCTAATTCTTACATTTAAGTTTTTAGATTTCTCCTACAATATCTTCCAGGCAGAACCCATTATGGCTTATGATCAAGAATGCCTGTTGGCTAAAGGGAAAGCGGCACTTAACAGTCATACTTTCTGATTTGGATTTTAGATACAAAATTATTTAAGTTGATATATCTTTTAGGTGACAATGTTTCATACTTCTAATTAACCCAGTTTGTGTCAGATTTCAACTTTTGATTTTTTGTCGGTGTAAAGTGCATGTTTTGTTAAAGTGCAGCCAATTACGAGTGTAAAGATAGTGTTCTGTTAAATTGGTTAAAAACTACTACATCAAGTTATTCAATTTAATTGATTAAATTTAATAGAGTAAAGAAATGACTTGTGCTTGAATAATGTTTTATCCATATAAAACTATCAATTTTTCAGTATACAAAATTATTCCACATAGTAAGCACCCAACATGATTACAGATAGTAGGGGTTACATAATATCAGACCAGCAAGAGAACATACATAATAAAATGGTTGAATTATATAAAAAACTCTTTTCTTGTGGTTAATTGGTCGTAATCAGATTATCCTGCCTATGGTCATAATTTAAAATCCTACTGTTCACTTAATCCTGGAAGACATAAGAGCTTTACCAAGTCTCTAAAAAGTTAATAAGATAATTTGATCTTAATCTTCTATATGAACCATATCTTAGACATCTTGGAAGAAAACTCTATGAAATGAAATGGGGTTGAATGTCCTACTGTCTGCTTGCTTCAACACTGGAAGATTTATATTTTAAATATGCATGTATGTTTCAGGGGAAACGACTCCAGTAGTTTTGAGCATGTATTTGTTGGAGAAGGAAGAGGAGATGATATGATTGGTCTTCACAATTGGTTACAGTTTTATCTACAAGAAAAAGCTGGCTACATCAATTATAATGGTTACTTCCGTCGTGAAACAGTATGTTTCTTATTTTAACAACAGTTGTTTTTTTTAGATGCATCCATATATTATTATACTTCAGATATTGACAGTCGTTCTATAGGCCAGTGTTTTTGAGTGTTTTCCTACCAAGTCACTGTGGTTATTCGATAAGATTTATTTCAACTTATCATAGAAATAAAGCCTTTCAAAATTAGGCCTTAGCACATCAATTACTTGCAGATTTACTGAAATGTTATCTAAAATATTAATTAGACATTAATTAACTTATCTAGACCATAATCAACTCTCGATGTCAACGCTAGCCTGCAATATTTACTGGTTAAGGATCTGATCTGCTGCTCAACGCCCATTCATGATTAAATCAAGAAATGGATTATCGAGACTTAAGTTTTTTATTTTACCAACTTTAACAATGATTATCGAGGCTAGGCCCAAAATTCAAACACTTAATTCTCAGTCCATTACATTATCTAGTTTTTAACTATTATAGTGAGAACTGCCAGCTCTTTATCAAATCTCTCATAATGTATCTTTAAATTTGAAAAAATACCCAAGGAATGAATGAATGAAATGGGGTTGAACGTCCTACGCTTAAGCACCTAACCTGGGCTAATTGAAGACGGGCTTATGCCATACAGCGTGCTATGAGGGAAATTTTGCCCGGGCAGCAATTGAATTCCAACTGCCAATGTGTACACGGGACCTTGGTTTTTTGTCCCATCCGAACGACTAGGCAGCTGTCGAGATGAACTTTCTCGGCCAATGCAGGGATCAAACACCCGACCTCCAGGCTAGCGAACCAGCACCTTATCCACTTAGCCACCGTGATCCCCTAAATACCCAAGGATTATGTACTATATATATTGATTGAATAAATCAGTTACCGTATTGATGTGACTACCGTAATAAAAAAAGAAGGCAAACATAAGGTACAATTATCTTTTATGGACACTTTGAACAATGTTCAGTGAGACTGATATTCGAGCTATATTCTTACTTTCAAAGTAAATATTAAGTGTGATGTCCGCTTATTTACAAACTTGTATCTTTTAGGTTAAAAATGACGAATATCCACGTTTAATAGCTCTTCAATTCACGTGGCGAGGAGAGAAGGCTAAACCTATGTGTAGCTGTTTTTTGGGTACAAGTCCTGAGTTTGAGATTGCTGCATACACAGTAGCATTGCTGATGGGATATGATGGCTCTACTGATTGCCAGATTGGCGAATATGAAACTGAGGTCACAGTTCATTCATTTGGTGGATATCATAAAAAATTAAGCACAGCTTATATATCGGCTGCCAGAATGTATTAATAAAACTGAAATGAAAGCTAGTCATTTTATTTTTATTTTTTCTGTAATGGTATTATTTCTATAGACATGTAGTTCTTATTTACAATATTTCAAACTTACAAGTGTAACTAGTGTTTAGATATATAGGCTTATACATAGATTAGCAAATCAAATAAATTTACAACATGGAATTATTTGTGTACATGAAATAATTTGGTGCCAGTACTTGAGAATTAGCAGACAGGATATTACCTGTAAATAGTTTCTCCTACTGGTCATTGTCTCAGATGTTTGGGGAATATTGGTTTGACATTTATTTACTATTAATCAAATGGGTGTCTGGGAACCCGGGGCCTGTTTCACGAAATTTTAACTAAGATAAAATCCAAATTTTAGTAATTTGATTGGATAATATTATATTGATTTTAGTGATTAGCCAATCAGAATTGAAGTAGCTGCTTGAATTTGAGTTTTATCTTTAGTTAAGATTTTGAGAAACCGGGTCCATAAAATGTAGGCCAACAAAGTTGTTAACTTAAGTAGACTACTGTATCGTAATAAGTGCTAAATGAGTGGCAGCAAATGAATATATATATATGTAGGCCTATATGTAGATAGTGATTAACTTTTACTATTTTTTTTTTACTGCTTCTCAGGGTAGATGAGGCGTATATGTAAACTGTAACATTACATTTAAAAATACCGTACATGAACATACTGTCCTTAAACCACAAATTATTGAAGGTTTGTTTATCTTTACAAGCATTTTCTGATTAGCATGTTGGAACATTTCAGAAATCTTTATATAGTAAGTGCAGGAGGACTTCACTACATGCAAAAGAAAACCGATAAAACAAATCTATGGACATAACAAGAAGACAACTTAACATAATATGTCTTCTCCAGTAATGGATGTTAATTATTAATTTTAGATCAGGTTATGTGTCCATGAAATTTAGGTTGCATTACTATCTATAATATTTTTGAAGAATCAAGTCTTTGCTTATTTTTTTTATTCCACATTTATGATGTATGCATTTACTACAGACAGCGCTTATTAGAATTAGTGCAATTATTACTGAACTTGCCATCTTAAACTGTATTATTATTATCAAATAATTGTTTTCAATTTCTTTACAAAAAATCATTTGTTATTGTTTTCTTTTTATAATCTCTTTACACCTTTAGAATGCAGACTTAAATGAGGTTAATGTTTTATTTTAACGCACATCTTCTGTTAGAACCACTTTGAACAACAATTCAAAACTAGTCCGCAAAATCAAATAGCCAAGTCATGGGAAAAAGGTATTATTGATGGGTGGTTGTATTATCAAGATATTTATTCATGTTTAGATACTCATGCAATTTATAATATTTCTACAAAAAGCCTAAATTGTTTTGGGTTTCTTTTCTTCTATTATTTGTTACAAGTATCTATTTTTATGTAAGAGAATCTCACTTATATCTTTATCTTTACACAATAAAACTAATTTCTTAGATATTTGCCTGTTGCTTTTCTTTTAGCCTTTGGCTGATTGGGGTTTACATTGCCCTCCCATCAGTACCGTAGATGTGTTTTTAACCAGAGGAGCCACAGTGGCTCACTGGGTAAGGTGTTAGCCTGCTAACCTGGAGTCTGGTGTTTGATCCATGTGTTGGCTGAGAAAGTTGATCAGAAGTTTCCAGCATGGTTCTGTCCTGTCAGTAGTGCTGGACAGAGGGCCTGGCAAGACACAACATATATTCTTTAAGATGGCACAAAAAAATGAGGTGTGCATGTAATAGTTTGATTGGCTGTTGGAATTGGATATTAAAAATTTTCCTCATAATACTTTATGGTGTATGCAATCTTCATTAGTCCAGTAGGATCAGAACAATAGGATACTAAATCCTGTTCTATTTTACCGATTTGGACATGATTTGAAATGTGTAGTCGATTATGTGACAACTGTGTTTCTAATGATAATCTAAAATAAAACTGTGTATAATGAATGCATTGGATGTTAAATTTGTAATAAACAATAATATTCATGGTGGTCTGCATACTTTGTAGTCCGCATCAATTTTAGGCGATTACCTCCCTTAGTGTATTTTCAATCGACAAATAACATCAAAGTCCTTACTTCCGGTTGGTTGTTATTCGACTCTTATTAGTGAATTATTGATTGATCTAGCATCCTAAAGGTTGAAAAATAACACGACACGACATGTTTCAATGGCAATTCTTTATACTTTCTTCTGGCCTTCCACTTTCAAGATCGAAAATGAATAAATTCTATTGATATGTTTTGTGGAAGTAGACGTAAGTAAAGTGTAACTAGCCTGCCTAGTCTAGTGCCTAGTCAAGCCTTTTCTTGAATGACAAAATCTTTATTATTGTATTGATACAATTTTGAAGGAGGCTATTCTGACTGTAATTTGGTAGCACTGGATAAATCAGCCTGTCCAAAATTCCAACTTGCCTGTCAGAAGTGGTTGCATAATGTAATCAATGACGATATAATATGTACTACATGTACATGTATACTATACACTGTACAGCCACAGGGCCTACTTTATTATTTATATTAAATATAATATCAACTATACTATGACTGCTATATTATATAGTATAGCCCCAATTGGGCGTTTGCCTGAGTCTATTTATTATCTGCATCTTAGACCAGTCTTAGCACTTTGATAGTTTGTGGGCAATCGATCGCGAGTTGCAATGATATTATAGTATCCTGTAATTAATTACTGCTAAATGTCCACATTAATGTAGTTTGAAAGTGACTCTTTAGCGCTAAAATGATGCATCAGGAATATACCAGGCGGAAAGCATATTGTTTGTATTTTTTGATACGGTAAATAAAATAGAAGCATGTTTGGAAAGGTAAATGATCATGCTTTTGAACAATGTGCATTTGGTTATCAAAAACCCATTGACATAGCTCTGACTTTCCTCTCAACCATCAGCTGTAGATGTTACTAGCCCAACAAAAAAGCTGTTTAAAAGATTGGCAATGTGGATATGATATTTGTTTCAAATTGGTGTCTTATTTCAGAATATAATGCAATAAGATATGATGAGAACTGTTTAATCAATAAAAATTGATTACTTTTTAATCATTATGTCAAAAGGAGAAGCTATGATAAGAAGACGGAAATTGCGATTGAGTCCAGGCGACATGGATCGAGCAAGATCTAGCTGTCAATCTTCTCCTGCAGGAAGTGACATAGAAGAAGAAACAGATAACCACATGTTTGATGAAGAAGTTCTAGGACCTATGGTAGTAAAGGCGATTATGTCAAAGGATAGATCATTGTTTCTTGGTCTTCTTGCTCTAAGATGTGTAAATGCATTGATGATACAAACCCACTTTGTACCAGATGAATACTGGCAATCTTTAGAAGTGGGACACAACATGGCTTTTGGGTAATTTATATTTTGTCACATTCTGTACTGGGTAATGTATTGAAATTCCTGTATACATGTGTCACAATACGTTATGTGATAAATAATGGGCAAATAACAAGTTAATTGGTCTCTTTAATTTTCTTGGTCATGGGAAGCCGGTAATAAAATTTTAAAATACTGGTACTGTACGCTACGAAGATTTGAAATCTCATTTTTTATGTACATTTAGATATGGTTACATGACATGGGAATGGAGAGAAGGTCTACGTGGTTATACCTATCCACTTGTTTTTGCTGTTTTATTTAAAATTCAACAAGTTTTAGGTCTTGATACACGAATATTGCTGGTGAGTAGATTATTACGGTTCTTGGAAGCCAAAGATTCATTAATTTCACAGTTACTCTCAGCACTTGCCATTGCTTCTTCTTCAATGGTTTAAAAATATATGTAGGCTTCCAAAATTAGGTCTGGTTTAAAAATATATGTAGGCTTCCAAAATTAGGCCTGCATGTCATATTGCCACAAAAAAAAATAATTCTGGCAGCCTAATGTGTTAAATCATAAGGTCTGTCATTGAGCCGCATGGTTCTGATTTCCTGATAGTTACTTGAAAAGCAGTAGGGTCACCCGTCAAAACTCATGAGTTTTCCCTAGGTCCTATGGTTACCTACCAAAGACTCACTGTTTAAGACTCATATATACGCAGAAGCAAATTATTGAAATGAACTTGAACCATATTATACTTTGTGTAGATTGGACATTAAACCTCCCTCTCTGTTTCTTTAATAGATTTCTGATCATAATGATGATAAGTGTAAATATGTGGCGTTAATTTCCATTTGAATTTATTATGTTCATTTCAGATAAAACTACCAAGATTGTTACAGGGGGTATTGGCAGCTGTTGGTGATTTATATCTTTATAAATTATCACGTAAACTTAGTGACACACCTACAGCTCAATGGACATTATTATGTCATGTTTTATCATGGTTTACTCTATACTGCTGTACTAGAACTCTGACTAATTCAACGGAAGCTGTTTTAGTTACTGTAGCTTTATATTACTTTCCATGGCCGGGATTGAGTTCTAAAGGGTTAGTTAATGAACATGGTATTTATTTAGCTCTGTTATGAATGAAAGAACTTTCTTCTTAGAAAAAGTTCAATATTAGCTTTAACACATTGAATGATTTTGACATGTATCGTCAGTACTTTCTGTGTGGTAGCTATGGTGACTCAATTCACTAACCAGTAGGGCTGCAACGATTCATCGATGAATCGATGAACCGCGATGTTTAAAAAATCTACGATGCACGATATAAACAATGGTCGCTTCGCGATTCGTTATCCAAACAATAATTTTACAAAAATAGACTGATATTCTGACCGGACTTGCTTTTTTTAGGTGCGCGCTCGCGCATCTAAATGTCATGTCAGGCATGTTCATATTCACTCTCCTTTTGAATCAGAGAGCCATCAAAAAACAATGAAATTATTGAATTGAATCTCGATCATGTGTCGTCATTTATGACTTGTTGATATAAGCAGCCCATACATTCGGAATTCTTCGGTTACCGTTGGCTGAATAACTGGGTCGCTTATATCAATATCAAGTAATATGACCGATCGCCTCTCGCTGCAGCAACATGGCTGCACAGATGAATTTATTCGGTAAATCACGGACCTTATAAAGGATAAATCTTGTTTCCATGAATGATAATTGTGTCATCTTCTTGGTGAAAATACCTTGACAACTTCATATCTCATCTAAACTCGCCTACAGAGATCTCTTTCGTCGCAGCAAAAATGGCTGCATTTTTATTGTTTAGTTTTAGACTTGTAATGAATACACCAAATTGAAGTCGCACGATCGACAAAAGCAATATTGAGATAAATGAGATCGAAATTCCCCTTAACATAAGTCACATAAAAAGTATGGAATTTTTAGGATTTTCTGTTAAGAATGACAGCAAAAAAATCCGGTCAGTTGACCTAGCTAGAAAACACCACATTTATATAAAGTAAATCATACAAGCAGACCTTTGAATTTTCACAGAGAAAGACTGTCAAAATTTAACAGCATTTTTTATATTTATTTTCTATATCGCGATACAAATCGTATCGTAGGCAATGAATCATGATGCGCATCGTATCGTGACCTGGCGTATCGTTGCAGCCCTACTAACCAGGAGGTTTACGATTCGATTTCCTCTTGTAGGTATTGCAGAAAAAATTATCTAGTCCTTCAGTTAGTACAAAAAATCGTGGTCCCGAGCATATGTTAGCATTTTCATAAAAGAACCATGATTATCGGAATTCAGTTATTGTCAAGGCCGTGGACCCTATAATACATGGACTGGTAACGGCTTCATGACCTAACCAGCGATGGGTGCCACGCGGTAATTTGAGACGGCTTATGAGGAGTTATTAAAGATTTGTGTCCCTTAGTAGCATCTGCCGCTACTGGGCATGCGTACTGCTCTGTTAGTGTAATGGTGTTATTTTTCTTTACAAGCTAAGCAAGACTTTTTCCTTATATATGCATGATCTATATTAAGAAATATAAATGATTAATAATGCAAAAAAAATAAACTTATTTTAAACAAAAGTCTCGCGCATGATGATTGTGTGGCAGGCATATAGCAGTATTGCTTCTCGTAACCAGTCCATGTATTATAAGGTCCATGTCCAGGCCAAATGTTCTTTCTCTGTATGGTATATGCCTGTCTTTATTTATCCAGTCGAAGCAGAAAAGTAGTCGTTTTTGATTGTTTCAAATAATGTAGTAACATGTGTAAGATATTAATTTAACATTGACAGTATTGGATATTTTTATCTTTTTAAAATGTTAAATTTTATATTTCAGGAATTCATCAATGAAATTTTTAGCCATGGCAGCTCTTTCCGTAATAGTTCGACCTACGGCAGCTATTATGTGGATTTTATTATGTTCTTGGCATATACAACATAATTCATCCCATTTATATAAAACTTTAAAAAATTATATCCTTGTTTGGTAAGTGAATTTGTTTCCATTAACATGAGGGGGTTGGATGGCCGAATGGTTAGCACGTGCGTGCTTAATCATAAAGCCTGTCATTGAGTCAACTGACGTGGTTTCGGATCCAGGGTTGTAGGTGGCAAAGAGTAGGGTCGCCTGTCCAACCTCAGGTTTTTTTTCCAGGTACTCTTGTTGCCTCCCACTGCTTAAGACCCCAACGCGCAAGCAAATTATTTTTTAAAAAATGAAACCATATGTTAGTCCCGAAATGACCTAGTTTGTGCGAGAACCTGGGTAATCCATGAAATACTTATTTTGTACAATACAATGCAGAGTAAATCTAAACTTTAATATCAGTCCATTTCACTCAGTGAAGATATGGATCTTAATAACCAATATATGAGACACAGTAAACATTTGAAAATGCTGTGTATTTCCATGAATTTTGGCGCCATTTGTAACAAACAAAAAAAAAAATATTCTACTAGACAATTCCAAAGTAATAGATCATGTTCATTATAATATATTATTCTTGTGTATATCAGGTTTAATAGATTGTATTATTATAAAATGTTGTTTTTGTTATTTGCAGTGTATTATCTCTAGGAATATCAGCTTTAATTGATCGAGTTTATTATAATACATGGACTTGTGTACAGTGGAACTTCTTACAATTCAACGTCCTAACAGGCGATAGTGCTATATACGGCACACATCCCTGGCATTGGTACATAACTCAAGGGTTCCCAGTTGTCATGGCAACACAGTTATTTCCTTTCATCATGGGTGCATGGAGATCATCGAATAAAGTCCCTCTACTTTTAATAATATGGAATATATTTATATACAGGTGAGTGGAGAATTATGTGACCTAAAAAACAATACTCTACTCCCTCAGTCGATATTGTGAGTATCGGTTGTCTGTTTTTTTGTCTATTTAGTGTTGGCGGCTAGACTAGGTCTCCCTTAAGGCTGATAATTAGGGTATTATGGCAGCTCAAGCCTAGCGTTGTCACACTACCACCGCCTGATTCAGAGTTACAAGTTCTTCCAATTTCACAAATTTCTGAATTCTCTACTGTCCTGAGTAATTCTAATGCTAGGTAAACAGCTACTGTCTGAGCCATGGTAAATAATAAACGGATTTCTTCAATTATGAACTTTGGTTATTATAAACCTACCTGTGTGTTTGTAATCAACTCCCGTTCAATAAAATCCATTGCACAACTAATTAGCATAATGATGAAAGCAAGTTCTCTCTTGAAAAATTGAAATATCACAACTTTTTCACAGAGAAAAATACCAATATGAAAGATGGATACGTCACTCTGGGGCAGATTTCATTTCGTATTAGGGGCGACAGCATAGGAAATTCAAGTACACTTACGACCACACGGGCCAAAGACCACTCGATCCAACCCCCGCAACAGGTATATTGTATTCGTCCAATACGTGACGAAGACATTATTTACATCCTTTCTGTCGAAATTACAAGTAAATTTTCCAATTTTTCAAGAGAGAACTTGTTTTCATGGTTGTAATAATTAGTTGTGCAATGGATTTTATTGAACGGGAGTTGATTACAATCACACAGGTAAGTTTATAGTAACAAAAGTTAAGTGGTTTGTTCATAATCGAAGATATCTGTTTATTATTTACCATGTCTCAGACAATAGTAGAAATATTAAGTACCTATCATGATATTGGTCTTAAATTGGTTCAGTTATGCATAGCTTTACAATTATTAAAACATACCTGTTCAAAGAATAGTATGCCACATAAAACAGTCTAAGCACATAAATCATAATGCCGTCAGACTTTTTGTGGCGTTATGAGAATACACTTTGTGTATGGAGTTTAGCGTGTTAAAAGTGCACTATTATTATTATTATTAATTAGAATTTTTTGTTATTTTTGGAAAAAAAGTTATAACTATTATAATTATCTTGAGATATACTTTTCCTTTATTTGCAGTTTTTTACCACACAAAGAGTTCCGTTTTCTGTTGCCAATTTTACCACTCTCAATGCATTACTGTGGAGTTTATTTCCAGTCATTGTGTCAGAAACCATTCATTCGACGACAGAAAAAAAAGAAGAAAACGAAAGAAGACAATGATACAAATGGTGATAATCTCAACGAAAGTTGCAGCAGTGGAATAGGTGGATCTGATATCAGTGAGAGCCAATCAGAATCCAGCGTTTTATCTTCTGAAACTTCAAGTTGTCATGAAATTTCATCAACTCTCCAAACAGAATCAAAAACAAAAATTCGACAGAAGCAAAAATTAAAATCAAATCTAACCAAAGCAAAGGTTTTTGTGATTATTTTGATTATTACCAACATTCCTGCAGCTTTTTATTTTAGTTTAATTCATCAACGAGGGACAATAGTAGTCATGAAATTTTTATATGATGAAAGTATTGAGAAAGAGACGGACATTTTGTTTTTGATGCCATGCCACTCCACACCATTTTACAGGTAAATCAAATGTTAATTTAGTGCCGTGTACATGGGACTACTCTACCTAGACTCAGGGGGTCGGATGGCCAAATGGTTAGCATGTGCATGAGTCAACTGGCGTGGTTTTGAATGCCCGGTTGTACGTAACAAGGAGTGGGGTCGCCTGTCCAACCTAATGGGTTTTCTCTGGTCCTCCGATTCCCTCCCACTACTAAAGACCCCTACGCGCAAGCGAAATAAAATTAAACCATATCGTCGGTGGGGAGTCAAAAGGTCGTATGAGGGTTTTGCGAAATTGTCCAGGAGAGCCAAAAAACACGAGGTTAAGAATCAAAATGTCGAATAAAACCGTCACGTCAAAATGTCGTATGTAAAATGTCGTATTTCGGAAGCTTTTCTCAAATATTTATTTACAAAATGTATGTGTATCCATTTAAACAGTATGTAACGATCTGAACGTATCAAGCTCAACATCTAGTGCAGAAATAAGGAGTGAAAGCTAGTTATTTGCAATTTTATAAAGCAAAGACGTATGTCCTAAAAATATTTACCTTTACCTGCTTCAATTTCATAGATTTTATACAGTAGAGCCTCTACAATAATTCCAATAATACATATTCAACCATTAACTGATACTGGCCATATTTGGTTTGATTGCAATGCTTTGATTAGACACAAAGTTGTTTTTTGTCAAGAAAATACGACATTTTCACTTCAAATTTTTTTTTTAAAAAATTAACACCCGATATACGACTTTTTGAAACAGTATCTATGGAGACTATAAAACCTCTTTTTATTGGCTTAGAAATACGACTACCAGATTAAAAGATGCGCATGGAAATTCTCATTCCGAAAAAGCAAAAAAGTGAATATTGCAAAACATGCCACATACGACCTTTTGACTCCCCACCGACAATATGTTAGTCCAAAAATGACCTAGTTTGTGTCAAGTGGACGTTAAACCCAATTTCTCTCTCTCTCTACCTGGGCTCATAAATAAGTTGATAACAATATAATAAAAACATATAGAATATCCAATAGTTTGTTATTCTATCACATTACAAAATGCCACTTAGAATTATTTGACTTTGGATGATGAACTAACTTTCTATATTTTCATTTGAAAATTTAGTTAATTTTTATGTCATGGAGGATATTCCAAATCACTGGATCTAAGGCTTTATTCTTATCAATTGAACATTTCAATTTTCCCCAAATCTTTAAAGAAATGATGTAAGAAAAAGTTATGATTTGGGTGTTTTCTAAATGACGTCATATTGCTGCATGTTTTATCAATGTATTTTAGTTTAGCATTAAATGTTATAATAGAGCTACAATTGGCATTGACATGTTACATGACACATCATGATTTTACAGAAAAGTTGTATTCATATTGTATTTGGATATTACATTGTTTATCGTTCATTGTTTTTTTTATTCAGTTATATTCATCGTAATGTTAGTATGAGATTCCTCACATGTGAACCAAATCTACAGAAAGCGGAGAATTACACAGAAGAAGCTGACCTGTTTTATAACAGTCCTATTGATTGGTTGAAATCTGAATATGTAGCAACCCACAGGTCATGGCCAAGTCATATTGTATATTTTAATGTCCTACAACCAGTCATTAATTCATATCTACTACAATCAGGCTATAAACTCTGTAATACATTCTTTCATACTCACATTCCAGAAGGTCGTGTAGGGTCACAGGTCATGGTCAGTTGTAGGTGACATTATTATAATATAGTTATGCATCAACTGACTTAATCTTATCATGTGTTAGCAGATTGTTGTTATATTGTAATTTTATGCACCCTTTTATATTTTGATTAACAATGTTTACATTGTTGGGCAGCTTTTGTTTAAGTATTGAACAAAGTAATAATATAATTATATTACTGCAATGAACATAGTATAATGCACATAACTGTACTGTCTAAGTAAATGTGATGAACATAGTATAGTAAACTGAAATGTATACTCTGTTAACATACAATGAAAACCAAGTACGAACAATCCAAACCATAAGACTGAATTCAAAGTCCTAAAAAAACGTTATGGCAAAATAGTGTACCCAAATGTATACTCTGTTTACATAGTATAATCGACTGAAATGTATACTCTGTTAACATAATGAACATAGTATAATAAACTGAAATGTTGTTAACATAGTTTCATGGACTGAAATGTTTTCTCTGTTAACATATTGAACATAGTATAATATACTGAAATGTACACACTATGTTAACATAATGAACATAGTATAATCAACTGAAATGTACACACTATGTTAACATAATGATGATTATATTACTTTTTTTTTTTGAGTTAAACATATTGTTAATTATATTAACAAAATCTGACAAATGGAAGCTAGGCTTGAATAAACCTGTAATCGTGTCTCTACTGGGATTGAAACTCTGGATTTTTTGGTCAAAGTCTATGGTTTCCACTTGAATACTACACCCCCACCCCCTCCTCTCCCCCATACTGAGATGAGCAAAAATAATGATTATAGTCTATGGATTATAGTGTGACCAATCCATTTACATCAAATTATCACTGACAAAACAAGGTTGTGATAGAAAATATGGTAAAAAAACAAAACAAACGAAGTTCCCTGTATTATACAGATGACAAACTAATAGTCAAATAAAACTATCTAGTCAACCATATTTAAAAACTTTGGCGTCTAAAACACTCCTTTAATTTTTAATTCCGTCCATTTCATCTTTTATAGTTATATTTATATGTTAGTAGTCTGATTAGATACTTATATCATTGTTGTCATGATCTCATTTATATTTGATCATAAATCAGTTGCCTGGGCTTCTCTTTAATAACAATGTCAGACTAAACAAATCATTTAGTTATCTGTTTCTATGAAATGTCTAAAGTTGAGCTTTTTATTGGTTTCATTATAGTGACGTTGTAACTGATTATATTAAATGTTATATTCGGGCTCGAATGCACCACTAATTATCACTGACATCAATTGTTTTCCAAATTTTCTTTGAGTAGGACCAAGACCCACCCCGAATCAAATCTCCTTCATCAGTCACTATCACAATTTTTCTGTTACTACCAATATGAAATGGTATATAGTGAAGAAATAGTCTGGTGTAGCATAAAAGTTATCCTCCCTTCTTGGCGCTGTCTCAAAAAATCTACTTGAATTGGCCAGTAGTTCCAGGTTGATATAGATAATCTATTCACAATCTCAATTTATCTATGTATTCAAATTATCACAATAAATATAAGAACAAATAAATATAACATAAAAAGAAGAGCCTGCGCATTAATCAATATAATGATATGTACATATTATTACATATTCTATCATTACTATCATTTATTATAATGGAATATTTTAACAGATTTATTGATAATAAATTCAACAGTGCAATAACATATATTGTCTATCTTTATTTATATATCTACAATTTAATGTTATCTTATATTTACGCCAGCACTCTCGATTGCTTCAATTGTATATTAATGCTTGCGTTTGTCCGAAGGCCATGAAGCAATCTATAGTTTGCTAGGATGTACTAGGGAAATCTCCTTCAAGTATATTTTAATTATTTGTGTCAATTTAGTGCAATATGTAATCTTCGTGAATTTAACACCAAATGTTGGCTGAATGGATAAATGACTTTATTATGTTTTTATACGCCAACAATTAAATGTGGTCGTATATTTTCGCGGCCCTTATTGGTCGGTCTTTCCATTTGACCCTCCGGTGTCTGGAGACTAAAGTTTATATCCGATTGACTTTAAATTTATCCACAACGCTGAAGGTTGAAGAAATCTATTGATTTTAGACGATTTCCGATAATACCTGTCAAAGTAATGGCCCTTGATCACTTTGGAAAGTGGAAGTTCTAGACGCTAAAGTTAATATCCCTTTGACCTTAAATTTATACCCAATGTTAAAGGTCATCAGACAAGAAAGCCTATTGATTTTCAGCGATTTCCAATAATTACTACCAGTGTTATGTCCCTTGATATTAAATTTTGGTATTCTAAACGTAGCCTAGGGCAGAACTAAAAGCCAAATGGACTGTTAGTGGTAATCAGATTTAAGTGTGTTGTAAATATTGGACACGTCACTGCATGTTATTGAATATTTAACCTGGATAAAAGAGTACTCTCGACCAAATTTTTGGGATGGGGCTAAAGCCCCCCCCCCCCCAACTCCCGAACACATCAGGCGGCAATACATGTCGCTTTCAATTGTATTCAGTCTTTTGAAAAGCTGACATTTGCATAAATACATAAAGATAATTTAATATTAATATTTTATAAGGTAAACTGATCATAAAAAAAGATATGATTATTCCCAAGGGGAATCACCTAAACAATTAATTAGTATATTGCGCCTTGTCTAAACTGCATTTAGTCGATAACGGTACGCTATTGACCGAGTATCTCCATAAGCTATTGGGGGGGCTGGGATGGCCTAGTGGTCTAGAGTGCCATTCTTCGACCTCTAGCTGGCCGGCCACCTCTGGCTTGCGACTGTTTCGAGCCCTGGTGTGATCGTATGTGGCATGGAGATGGGGGCGCCGTCTCAACCTCGTGAGTTTCCTCCCACTGCTAAAGACCCCTACACGCAAGGGAATTGTTGAAATAAAAAAAACATATGTTAGTCCCGAAATGACCTAGTTGTCTTGAGTCGACGTTAAACCCCATTTCTCTCTCTCAGTCCATAAGCTACTAGTTCGGGTTTGGAAGTAAAAAAAACGACGATTACAGGGCAATATTTTGTGTCCGTCATTATACATATATGTAAGATAACTGGTTAAACATAATTTTAACATAGATATCATTGCTACGATAGATGAGTAATAAAGGTTTCAACAATCGGAAGTGGCGAACGCCAAAGGAAAACACGAGTTATCCCTCTATATAACTGAAGTGACGAGTAATAACAGATACATAGGCGAATTTCTGCTCACTAATAATTCCTTCGAATACCAAAAGTTGTGTCAGACTGAAAGGATATCTTACAATTTATAAAAAGAATTGACTGCCACTAGATAAGAGAACGCGAAGGAAAGACATCAAAAGACCGTCCATTACCAAGTATAATAGAAGGAATAAAAACGAGGGCTTGTACGGACTATTTCTATTTTTCTCGCGTTCTCTTGTCTAGTGACACTCAATTTCTTTATTGTATTGTCAGATATACCCTCTTACAATCCCATGTAACAACTCTTCGTGTTCTCTTTTCTAGTCATCTAGTGGCAGTTAGTTCTTTTTTATAAATTGTAAAATATCCTCTCACAGTCTGACACAACTTTTGGTATTCGAAGGACTTATTATTGAGCAGACATTCGGCCGTGTGTTATGGCTATAGTCACTTCAGTCAGTTATATAGAGGGATAACTCGTGCTTCCTGGCGTTGGTCACTTACGATTCACGAAACCTTCTCTGTGTTAAAATTATATTTGGAATGTGTTTTACCAGTGCTGTCACATGTGATAATGACTTACCAATATTGTCCTTTAACGTCTCGTATATTCTGTATTAGGTTCATAGTTAGCACAGGGGACCGCATCACACACAAACAAATACACAAGAAAACCAATCGACATGACACAATTACAAGCCATTTCAAAATTTAAATTGTTCAGTCGTCATTATAAAAGGTATCTAATTGTGCCTCTATAAGTAAACGAAACAGCTAACTCTAAACTGATAAAAATCAGATTTTTTTTCTAATTTATATTTCTTTGTGTTTTATAATTTACTTAAAAGTTGCTAGTCATTTTTGATTTATACATGTTTACCCAGAGGCCCATCAACATTATTTACCGCCACATAGGTGACATTGGTTTGTTTATAGGTGACAACCTGAATTACACGAACTGTAGGTCACAAAAAGAACAATTTAACCCTCTAAGGCCCAGGACAGGCTACTAATTAGTAATGCAAACACAATCTATTCTTAATTTTAAAGAGCATTATTTTTTTTTATCAATGATGAGCACTCGATCATTTAGTTTCATTGGGTTACATTTGACCCAAGAAAAATAATTATTTGGTAATTCCAATAAATGACACTGAACACGTACTGCTAGAGTGTACATCTTTGTAAATTGCTTTATACAGAGAATAGATGACACCACCTGTTGTTCAAGATATAGGAATATGGGCCTAAGTGGTTGTAGAAAGTGATTCGTTACATGGCCTAGGAACCTTGGTTTTTCGACCCATCCGAACGACTAGATAGCTGTCCTTGTCAGACCCCCAGGCTAGCGAGCCAGCATCTTACACGCTTAGCCCCGTGACCCCCCCGAACACAAAACCACAATAACATCACGTAGTTCTAAAAAAAAAACCCGAGATATTATGTTGACGAAACGTTAAAGTTCATCCAATTTCATTGCTAACGATAATAAAGGTCCATCAATCATCACATTGGTTTGGCGACACTCACCCCTCCCCAAGCACAATTACTTATAAAATATTAACCGATAAAACAAGATTATTCCGCATGGTGACATTTCTTTCATAATTCCCAGATTAATTAGTAAAACACACTTTCGGAGTCAATTTCGTTTTATTTGTTATCGGACAAATATGTCATGAGAATTATTAACAGATCTACTAGCATAATAAGTCATTCCCAACTTTAGCAATTCAACATAGTACGTTGAAGCTATAAACAGGGCTGAATTTTGAATTCATTCTTCATCAAGGTAACTCTGTTTCTTTTTAAAAGGTTATACTACTTGTAAAATTATGAATTGTTCTACGATTAGTACTCTTAGAAGACACAAAATTGTCTCTACTATCAGGCGCGGATCCAGGGGGGGGGGGGTAGACTGGTCACATCCGTGTAGCCAGTAATGTATACAATTACTAATGCATCGACACTCTTTGATCAGGGCCTGATTATTATGGGTTTTGTCCTCCAAAATTGGACGGTGTTTTTGTAGAGAGCGATAAATGGGTTTTAACGTCCACTTGACACAAACTAGGTTATTTCGGGACGAACATGGTTTTAATTTTATTTCAATAATTCGCTTGCGCGTTGGAATCTTTAGCAGTGGAGGGAAACCGGAGGACCCGGAGAAACCCACGAGGTTGGACAGGCGACCCTACGCCTTGTCGCGGGCGGGCGGGCGGTTGGGCCTTGTCCATACCAGGTAATCTCCGTTTCTTCGCCTCTCGAGGAAGACCAGCGCTGTTATTTAGAAATAAATCAACACGATGACCGGTTGGAACATATTTTCCTCTGGACCGAATGAATATCATACAACATCGTTACATACAGCGGAATATCTCGCTTCTCTAGATTACTGGCATTAGTTTATAATTATTTTTGGATCGGTTCTGTTGATATTCTGAACATAATCATATTCTGTTTTCAATTTTTTTTATCTTTCATCTCCAAATTGTTTCCCTCATCCACTGGTCACACCCCTTACCCTGTATGTTTTTTTGTTTATTTTATATAGGACGGTTGTCAACAGACTTATCACCATGCAACTTACAATAAGTTTGTTAACTGTTTTCCTATCTACGATATTGGACTTAACAGTTTCATCAGACGTCAATCAGCAGCAAGTCATAGATACGCCCACACATGATAATGACACACAGGATACAAAGACGTATGCAATTTCAGAATCACTCCTCGGCCTAATGCAGGAACTAGAAAACAATTCTTATATATCCCCAGAAGCATTGCTCTATCTGAGTATTCCACTTACAGAATGGCCATTGGAGGCAATAATTGAATATTATCCTAAAGTCCAGCTACTAATATGCAATCCCAAATGCATCGGTCTGAGTAATGTTACATATTTGCCAGAAATGAATCAGGTTAATGGTTATGGTTTTAAATGCGTTGATTGTTTCTGTGACGATGAATGTAACATTTATGGTGATTGTTGCTCTTTGGACAAAATGAAACTACCTATTACGTCGTCACCATTCCATTGTATAGACCAAATCGCAAGCGTTAAGATGGACAAGGCTATTTTATTGAAGCGAAAATGTCTCGAGAATTATACAAACGACAATGTGCGAGATTTGTGCACTACGTTGAAAACTGGATGCGGATCGTTGCCAGTGACATCATTGCGTGGTATATCGTACATTAATCAACACTGTGCCGTTTGCAATAATGAAACTGATTTTGAAGAATGGCCACTCAACATTGATTATTCAGGTTTTAAATTTATACCCGACACCTTAAAAGACGACGTAATGGAGATATTTAACTGTCAGCGGTCAATGATATATGAAGTGCCATCTAGCCTTAGCATTACGGATTTGAAGCTCAGGCAGTGCGATGATAGTCTACCTGAGCACATGGTAAGGGAGTGTAATGTATCAGGCAAATGGATCGAATACAATTCGATATTAGTAGCCAACTGTCAGTACCATTATAACCCCATTTATTTAACCGTTGAAAGTATTCTTTTCCAAAATATATTTTGTTACTTATGTAATGGTTTCATAATAACAGCACACATGGATACACGTATGCAGATTCCTTTCGGAGACCTAATAAGCATAACTAGGTATAATCAAGAGAAACGTGCAGACCTACCAGAACAACCTGATAATAAACATTGCAACGCTTCAACAGTATTTTATCACCCGTTTCAGGTAAGAACAATTCTTTAATGGGTTTAATAGCTTCACTCTAAATTTTAAAAAAGAATAGAACGTCGCCTCTATCGAGTTCACTATTGTATCGAAAAAAAGGTCGTAACCCCCAACCGAAGGTCACAGAACGCTAAAAATCGACAGAGTTCGTCATCTCATGTCCTCAATGCTTCACAAAAAAATAGAAAAAAAAATCTGTTCATAATTCTAGTAGTATGTCGTTTGATTAGACATAATCCCTCTCAAACACTGCATTACTTGCCGCGAACTTTTATCCCAAATTATATGCGTAACAAAATCAATCGGGATTAACTAAAACTCTAAATTATATGTTACCGTAAAGTGGCTGGTGACATCCGCGGCTACCTTATGTCATAATATAACTCGCGAAATGTATTACGCCTAATTAAAGGGGCATTATGTAAGATATAGATAAGAACTAGCCATTCTTGCTATAATAGTTAGAAAGCAGATGATATAGAATAAATAATTTGAAAATTTCATTCAAATTACTCTATTGCAAGCGAAGATATTGACCTTTGAATATTTGACAGACGTGTGCAATAATTTCAACCACGGTCCTGGTTGATCGAAGCTAGGTCTTGAACCGCCTGGGTCCGCCATATTGATTAAATCAAAGTATCGCTGAACTGTTTTGATCTGTTTAATATCGGAGAAATTTGATGCCATCCAGAGTTGATTAAGGCCCGCATCAGTTAATGAATGTCTAATTAATATCTAAAAGAACATTTCAGGCCCAAAGAAAGACCTGCAATAGGCAGATTTAGCTTTTGCATAATGCATGTTTAACTAGCGCATAACGAAATAATTGTGTGATAAACGAGGCTACCCAAAATACCTATATTGGGGAATCGCCGTGTGCGTGAAATCTTTTTATCACACAGCGGACGAACATTTTTTTTAACATCTTTTAATACATTATTAATCACCTTTTCGAAGACCGGAGATCAAAGCGAAGCGCTGCCATATTACGTAATTTGTTTCAACAAACTTGGTAGAAATACGACATGTGTCTTTTTGATAACATAAATAATTCATGAATTTTCTTCACAAAAATAGATAAATATTACCGAATACTTTTAAAGGTAGGCAGTAATAAGTGGTACAAACAGACACGTTTATACAATCTATATCGGAGGTGTGAGTCAAAGAATTTTCGTTTCAATAGCAAATTTCAGCCACGGCCAACGGTTGTAAAATTTGCCCGCTAATGCACTAATCAAAAACAATCTGTTAAAAAAAGTAGCCCCTCTCTCGTGCACATGGTTGTCTGCAAAATGAGGCTTTACTCGAGAACGGAGGATCACGATACGGTTTGCCCCCTCATGACCCCAACCTTAAACATTGTTGCTTCTCTTGCTTGAACAAGAATTTCACAAAAAGGAGATAATAGTAACTCCGGAAGTCTCATCAACCAATTTATTAGTCCCCCCCCCTCCAATAACACAATATTGTACAATTTGCTTATTATGAAAAAAGGTAACTAATGCAATTGTATTGGGTCCATCTTCACCACTGGCATCCCGATGTTTCAAAATTTCTCAGAGGAACACGTCCTTACCCAAAACCCCGCGTCAGCAACTGTAGAAATATCCGTATCTATAAATAGTGTCATATGTATTGACATAGCTTTCCAAATGGGAGAGAGAGAGACAGAGAGAGAGTGAGACAGAGGGGGAGAGAGAGAGAGAGAGGGAGGGAGAGAGAGAGAGAAATGGGCTTTAACGTCCACTTAACACAACTAGGTCATTCTGGAATAACATAATATGGTTTAATTTTATTTCAACGATTCGCTTTCGCGTAGGAGTCATAAGCAGTGGGAGGAAATCGGAGTGCCCGGAGGAAACCCACGAGGTTGAAAAGGCGCCCCTATCCCCATGCGACAAACGTTCACACCAGGGCTCGCAAGCCAGAGGTGGCCAGCCAGCTAGAGGTCGAAGCGCGGGACTCTAGACCACCAGGACACCCCCAGCCTTTCCAAATGGAGAAGTGGGACTACTTAGTGTCGGAATCGTGTTTGTATTGTATGTTCTAATTTTGTTTTATTTTCTCATGCTGCGATGGAACAAAGTCTGTTTGGTACTAAACGTATATGTTTTTTTTCAGAAGGTTTGTAAGGAAATAAAATGTTCGAATGGATTAAAATTAGAAAACGAGACTTGTGTTCCTGTGGATGGGGACCAGGAGACGATTGTTTATCTTATATTGGAAGTTAATAACAACACTAAACTGATGAATTTACAAGAACTGGTGGTCAACGTTGAAAATGATTTACGGCAACTTATGGTAACGAGATACGTTGCGTCCATAGGAATTGCTGGCAGACCCAACTCTACTGGTAACATTTACTTGCACGTTTTTTGCCGCTCGCAATTGAACACTGCATTTAAAATGTTCTCATATATAAAAAGTAATTGGACCTTTGGTAAACAAGTGAAGTCAACTGTTCTCAGTCAATTCCAAAACTGGGATAACCTTCATCGCGTCATATCTAATGATGTAACTACTGCATGTTGCAAGAGCAAACTTTTACAAAAGATTCACGTGTCAACAGATTCACTTATTGAGCTAACTGAACAATATATTTGTCCTCATATACGTCATCATCAAGACGAATTCGAACCTGGAGGCAACGGTACAAAAGTTTTATTAAACACCAGTCTAATTATCAAAGATGGGGATTATGACACCGATGCCAACAATTTCATAAGAATCTGTCTGCATACACTAAAAGAAAAATTTAACAAGGAATTCCCGCAAACTAGGGCTCTTGCTAGCCCAAGTTTTTTTCAAAGGATTTTGTTCATTGTACGGATTACATTTATGGCATTTTCTTTATTCTCTCTCTTGCTAACTTTTATAACATATTGCACATTCCCGGTTCTCAGAAGCTTACCCGCAAAAAACAACATGGCGCTAGTTGTATCTCTGTTTCTGGCACAAACCTTACAGTTGGCTGGATCTTTTCTAACAAAAACCAATACTACAGCGTGTGTAGTTATTGGAGTTGCTATCCATTATATCTGGTTGTGTGTCGTATTTTGGATGAACATTTGCTCCTACCATATGTTTTCTGTGTTTCGCCCATCGAGCCTTCTTTCGACAAGTTCAACTGCGCATAACCGAAAAATGATAAAACATGCTCTTTATGCAAATGGAGTTCCGGTAATGATCGTTGTCGTCGTAATGGTAACGTCCAATGTAACTTCCGGTACTCTTGGTTATGGTGGCGATATATGTTATTTATCAACACCATTTTTGGTAGGATTAGCCATGGTCTTACCACTATCGTTGATTATTGTTTGTAATCTGGCTCTTCTGTCATTTACAATTTGGTCAATCTCCAAAGCTTCAAATATCGCGAGGCAAACAGGTAAAGATCGCCACCACGTGTTTGTATACATTAAGTTATCCACCCTTACAGGGTTGACATGGATACTGGATATTCTGTCACACGTTATTTTTCAACAAATTTTGCAAGTTTTATCCACCATATTGAATTATGGTCAAGGCATTTTTATATTTCTGTCTTATATGGCTAACCGACGTGTACTTAACCTGTGGCTTGGTCTTAGCGGAAGAAAATTGCCAGAAACGTCAACAACTGCAAGTACCAGTAATACAAAAACAACACATATTTGACCGTATCTCTGGTATAATTCAGAGGCGGTATTGACTAAACGTCAATGGTGGTTGATTTGAAACATAAGTTGGTGGCCTACTTTTGGCTGTAGGTTTTAAAGGGACAATACCACTCTTGCTGGCTTGACAGGTCCAGAAAAAAAGCCTCATTCTAACTACTAGATGTTTAAGTGTCCTACTACCTGTTGTGTACATTCCTTTTTTACTTGTACAGAGGGTTCGAAACTATGTTTAAATCCAAGTTGCATTTGAAAGTGTTTACGTAAAGCTTTTCAAACCATGTAGTTGAATTTTTCCATTGTTTTTTAAAATTAGGTGTGTTAAGATGAAATTTGTATCATTTATCAATTGGAATATTGTAAAATAGTACAAATTGTTGACCAGAATAAAGATTGGAACATATTATTCAGTTACAACAAGAGTGGTATTGGGGCTTTGAGTATTGTTATCGCGTTATTTATTAAATTGTTTTCTATAATTATATTATATGTCTTTACCATGTATTCCTGACAATATGCCACGTGCCGGTACAGGTTAAAGTACAATTCTGTCTACATGGTTGTTGGGCCAAGACGTAGAACTATTCCCCAAAACGCTCAACGCAAGCTTTTTTTTGTAAAATATAAATATATATACAGTATGTAATTTCTTTTGTTTGGTTTGGTAAAAAATTAAAAAGATGTACATGTATGTGTAGTGTTGTTTTTGAGTTTGACCGTGGGTTTAAAGGGCACCTCAAACGCAAATTAACCCCAATGCATACTAATATATACTACGCAGCAAAAGAAACGCCAGGTTGATATGTTACTCTGAATAGACGCATTGCATAAAACTTGTCAAATATTTTTATTGTACATTTGTGACCACATCATCAACTTGGCCACTTCCTAAACACAAATTTGAATCCAGGAAATGTTCTCAAAACCCATACTGACTTTTGAGATGGTAATGTGTTCTCCATGAGTTTCATATAACTCATGCTGCATGTGCAACGGTGTCAACGTTATGCACTGGCCAGCCGTTAGTCCGGACATAAACCCAATTGAACATCTTTGGGATAAAATTCACAAGAGACTTAATTACGTCGTACCGCGAGACCAAACACAACCGATGGATTGCGCCTGGCTTTTCTGAGGGTATGATTTCGAGTGCCAATGGCGTTCATCAATGGCCTGTTCCACTCCATGTACAGACGCTGCGCTGCTGCCATTGACACTCGCGGTGTCACCAGATACTGATGTATAGACCGTGTACAGACTCTAAACCTCGTAATGTCTTAGATTTGTGATGAATTAATCACCAATGTGCCATCATACTGTTCACAAAAAAATGCGTTGATCCATTTAGTAATTAAAGTACCTCTCTGATTTTGAAGTGGTACTTAAGTGGTGTTTTTTTGCCATTATTCAACAGCAAGGAAGAAATCCGCTATCCCAGAACACCCCGCTATTTTTATAATATATAGTAATAGGGGTTTTAATTACTTTCAAGTGGATAACGTACAATCCCTCTATAACGGAAGTCATTATTCAACATCAAGAAGGTAATCCGATATCCTAGAACAAACTGACATTTTTTCTTATATATCGTAAAATTTCAAGTGGAATACACATCCTTGTAAATAACACCAAATTGCGCCATTAAATTGGTTAAAATGAGATCCAACGCAATAGAAATCATTCCCAAAATTTTAACAATTTCATGGGGAATTGACCAAATTTGTCATAGCTGCGTATACCGACGGGGAGGAACTGTTTTGTACACCAGATAAACTGCTTATTAAACTTACAGACTAGAATACATGGATGTCCATTCTGCACACATATATTTTCAACATCATACGTCGAAAATAAATCTCCACCTTAAATGGCCGCCATATACAAAAAGTAGTATACTGTTTTGTTATGCAGTTATACTCCCATTAACATCTGCCATACATACAAAGACAAAGACTAAATAAACTTTTTCAATTTTATTAAATGGAAGCAGAATAAATACTTAACAAAATTATCAATGTAAGAGTTTCTAATTAAATTGTCAACATATTGGATATTAGAAGCCCATCTTTTTCCCGTAAAATTGACAAATAGTTCCTGTTTTCATTGTCGAAGACTGTGGATGTTCTAATGCGTAGCTAACTGTAGACAGGCAGCCTAAATTTAGTATGAGATTTATCATGTAACTCATCGATTTTAGTTTTTAGTTCAATTGAATGATCTTTATTAAAAGAATGATATGCTGGTTGTAGGAACATATGCCTGTCTCCTCAAACCACCCTATTTCCCTATTGGGCATACTACAATCACAAACATGGATCAACATCAGGAATAAACATACTGAAACTGATATTATGTTACTTGACATATAATCAGGTAATAATTACGTTTAGATATATATTAATAAACATATTTCAAAATAGAAAATGTTAGGATTATTGAATGCATTCCACCATGCTGAATCAATCGGTAATAAACTGTTTTGTCCAAATTTCAATTATCCATAATCTCTTTCCATTTTTTTAAAATCATTATCTTATTTTTATTATTTAATACATTTATATGGTGCATCTTTCACCGAAGTTTTCAGATGCGCCTAACAATAACAAAGTAAAAATACAATTTATAATAAAAAAGAAAAGTTATAAAAATAACAAAAACAGTTCCCAAAAAACAGTAAAAAGAGAAAGACAATGTAAAATTTTAAACTACACAAATGTGTAAAATCAGTAAAAAGCTTGTTTGATTAAATGATTTTCAAGTTCGATTTGAATGTCATGATAGAAGGTGATTTCCTAATAAAATAAGGTAATCTGTTCCAAAGTAACGCATATGTGGATATGATACGTATAATATGCATATTGCATAATCTATAGTATATCTTCCTTGTCGGGCCCTTTTAGTAATATTTCTAGCGCTGTTAACTAATAATAACTCTCGGTTTTTACTATATGACCTGTAAGACCCTTTTATTTAAATTAAAGTGTCTTTCCATTTCCTTTTTAAACATCGTCATGTATATCATATGTCAATAGGACTTAAAATTTCATCCGATTTTATCAAGAGTCATGAGTAGCAATGACACGAGGCGAACTAGAGATAGATATAATTATAATATAAGTAAAGCAAGTAACATTGTGGATATTTAAATATGGATATACAATAAATAGACTATAATATAATTTAAAATAAAATACAAATTTCAAAAAAACAAATACAAGAATCAGTTAGAGCTACATATGGGTATATACAACAGTTAAACTATATAAACACATAAAAACTTGAAAAAAGGATACAAAACCCTGTTTATCCAAATTAAAATTACTTTTTGATTTTAGAAATGTTTGACCGGGGGGGGGGGGGGGGGCATGCACACGCCCCTTCATAACACATTGTGATATATCTAAAAAAAAATACACGACTGGATGAATGAAAGCTATGCTAATACTGGTCGGCGTTTACGGCCAGACCCTGGATAAATTAACTTGATTTGATTTAAATGGTTTGTTTATTTTTTGCAATGTCTTGTCCGCAGGATGGACAAGTTGGTTTTATTAATGTGTGCCCCCCTCCCCACGGAGATTTGTAATTTCTGTTGTTAATAATTTAATAAATGCAACTTAAATTTTGTGAATAATATAATATAATAATATAAGCGTTATAATGTAATAAAATATTAGTCGCATACTAAAATGTTTAAACTGCGATAATTTTGATTATCAAAATTTTAAGAATGGTATTGAAATCTTTAAAATCAATATCACTGTTATTGCATTATAATGCAAGTGGTGTAATAATGAACAGGGTGTGGTTATCTTCCTTCGTTGACATTCAACAAGAATTTGCATAATCTGAAAAGTGATCTAAATATTCTCCAATGGCGTCAAAGCAAAAACGGAACTGTTCCTGAAATTAAAGTTTTATGTGCTGTTGTAATTGACCCAAAATCATAAACTAGGATGATAAATATCATTACAATATGAGTAGGTATGACATTTTATGTCGTTTCTTCCGGTGTGAGGTCGACCATGTTTCCGATAGCTTAGTCTGTTGACACATATACTCACATCTATTATGATATATGAATATTCAAATTGACGTATATTTAGTATGTGTGTTTACCAGACACGCCAACAACTGACATGCATTAAACCAACGTATTTTGTGCCACAGTCCACTGTACCTTCTTCTTGAAGCCCCCTGTTCATTAGCCCTGTTGGTGCAGTACAGTGGGATATTAATAAATCACTATTTTATTTAATCATTGAAGGCTACTGATTCAACTTACCAAGACGGCTACTTTGCCCATGGATTCGAGCAAACTGACGTGACTAGTCCATTTGACACTGTATTACCAGCGCACGACAGCTCGACAGAATAGGGGCCACGTTCTTTTCCACCTAGCCTATCTGTTCCCACCTTATGCCGAACTATCCTTTCAAAAACGAATGGTCCGCCCTTCCTTCGATTTTACCCTCGAGAAGAAGATTAAAGAAGGGTAACTCTAATACTTACATAACATGTAATAATTTGTGGTCGTGCTCGTCTGAATTGTTCAATAACCTGTACCACACTTACATTCTGTTCTTTAGTAAGTCGTTCTATTATTCCCGCCAACACCACGAATAAACCACTTTTATCAACACCATTTCTGAAGTAATTATATTTTTAAATTATAATACTCATAATAATATTTAGTGTTTTAAGCCTATTCCATCTATAAGTGATCTCAACAGACTGTACAATTATTATTATCCCAGTCCTAGGATACAGGTTTCTAGTTTTAAAACTAAATAATTTAATGTTTTAAACAAAAAATATTTAAAGCTCGATACAAAATATGAGAAATATACTTACTGACAATGTACAAGTAAAGGTGTATAATTTAACCCTGGGTAAGAATTGTGAATATCTTCTAAGATATGAAATATTGGTGATGCTGATTCAGGAACAATTGCTTCGTCTGTCCAGAAATTACACTTATGTAACTTTACATCGTGCTTAAACTCTTTCTGCAATTTTTGACAAATGGTTCACATATAAATCCGATTAAAATTTTTATAATGTTTTCAAAGAATCAGCTCGGGTAGCCTACATTTTAGCCGATATAAGCAAATTACTTACGTTAAAAATTATTCAAATGAATCTATTCAACTCAAGCTTTCAATTTACATTTTGTTGATTTCAGACCGCCTTCTTAAAAGGCAAATAAATTAGTAATGACGTGTATGTGTTTATAATAAAAGTTTGTACGCAATAAATTTAGCTGTGTACAATTTATTCACTAAGTTAAAACTTTACTTACATCACTGGTGTGTTTAATGGTATATTTGTTTATTGTATAGTGATCAACTTCTAGATGAACATTTTCTTCACTACAAGTTACAAGCAAAGGACCAAACTGTTTAGTAGTTGAAAGACTGGGAAGATAAGGATTAGAGTTCTGAAAGAGAATTGCAATAAATCATAATATCTTACTCCTAAAATGATGCAGTTGTGTTGAGTGGAATTTAAAACCCGCTTCTCCCTCCAGGCTGGCGTAGTGATCCTTGGTCGTTCGATCCTGTGCATATCACACTGTAAGATAGTTCTATGGTTTATTCTGGTGATATAAATTATCAGAATGTGATAGCATGGAATGGATATAATGTCTGTTTCTTGTCAGCCCCACTGATGTTATCTCTGACAATTCTTTAAGCGATATTTCGGATTTCTAACAGCCACAGTAACCCAAGAAATATCTGTTACGGTGTGTCGTATTTTAAGTACATGGGTTGGCAACCTAGCTGCCAGACTTTTGTCCGTAAATTTTACGGAAAAAGTTTTACAGTGTAGTCAATTTTACCACAGAAGAAATAATAACTATACAGGGATTTAGCAATGGCATAATTAATTAAGCGCAAGACTTATTAACGTTACAAATTTATGAATCTTCTTAATCTTACCGTAACATCTGAGCTTACTGAATCCATATCTACAATAACTGGTACACGAGCATCAACTATCAATCTCCAGAAATCAGCATGTGTATTATTTAATGGTGTCTGTGTTAATATAAAGGCTCGCTTCCATGTATAACTCTACAAATGATCAAATTGGATACTTTTTTAAATATATTTAATACTGTAGGAGATAATATGTACTTGCTTTGATGTTTTAATCACAGTTGGGCGCTCAGTTTACAGGTGATATTTCATATAACACCTTAGTTAAATAATATTAAATACCTTAAAAATCATGTAATAGTACTTACTGGAAGATATACAGCGTTTATATAATCGGTACAACCATCAACCTCGGTTACAAGATAAGGACGATGATTATCAGCTACAATGAAAAAAAACCAGGATCAATTTGATTTTGTAAATGGTGTAATGAAATGAGGTTTAACGCCCTACTGTTCTGCTCCTAAATTGGGCTAATGAAAACGGGCATACGCCATACAGTGTGCTATGAGGAAAATTTGCCCGGGCAGCGGTGCTACGGCCTACTCTTATATCGAATTCCAACTGCCAAGGGATCTTTTACGCGCACGCCAACATGTACACGGAACCTCGGCTTTTTGTCCCGTCCGAACGACTAGAAAGCTGTCCTTGCCGGGCCCTCCGTCCTGCATCACTGATAAAGGGTAAATGAGTGAGGTAAACTTAATCCATAGATGCGTTGAGCGTTGTATAAGTAAAACCTCCATTGCTATTTTCATTTCATATTCTGAAGGCTAAGTCGTTGAACACGGGATGCCATAGCTGTAAAGTTTCTTTAGTTTCGTATAAGAATATGGTTTGCACTAAACAGTACAACGACAGTTTATCTGTTCATGCTTTAAACAATGTGATCTTTGGGGGGGGGGGGGTTAAAAAAGATACGCCAAAAAATATACTCACGAGCTAATATAGTCGAATCTTTGTTTTTATTTTCATTTCCATCAGAAAGCGCTGCAACTAAGTACTGTTCGTCCTGTTTCGGACAAACTTTTGACAGCATCTAAAAGAATTATATTTCATTGAGAAATAATGAATTCGTATCAAAATACTCAAAACATTTATCTTCACTAAACTATAGCATAAAGTTCAAAGTTAAAATAAAAATGTTCCGTAGCATTAAATATAATTTGGTGTATTTTCTCAATGAAATTCAAAACCATTTATACTGAGCTGTTCCGTTTTCATTGTTTTAATAATTCGTGGTCAATTTACCACTTTATTAAGTTAATAATACTATTGAAGAAACAAGACACATCCCACCTGAAACTTTTTTTGAAGTTTTGATAAACCAGTCCTTCTGTTTGGCTTCAGGAGATTCTGTAGGACTGATTGATAGGATGTTACTGGTGTAGTAGTCTCACACAACAGGTACCATTCTGCCAATGCTTCATGCAGAAAGCAGTACTGATTCTTAGGGTAGAAAATACAAATACAGCATCAAAATATAGAATAAGTATTCTGTTACATTAAGTAATAGTGAACAGGTGTTTAATTATATTTTTTCTACAAAATTGTTATTTTGATGCTGTTCCTACTGACTGCAAAAATGGAATCCGCGCCGCCAATAACGCCCGGTCAAAGAAATGTCTTTGATTTATTAAAAGAAACGACAACTCATTTACTGTTTGGCATTGAATAGAATGTTTCGTCTATTAGATATCAGTTGGACACTGAAGACTATACAATAAAGGTATAATATGAAAAAGGTGGATTGTATTACCTTTGTCTGAACCATGTTGACTCGTTCATTCCTCATTCTTGATACACAATCAAACACACCCACAGAAGTTTCAGCGTTTGCCTCTTCTATCAAATAATCCATAGCTAAAAATGTTCCAGTTCGACCAATCCCAGCACTGTGTAAAACCAAGTTCAGATTTATACTCATGATATATCTCTAATATTCAGTGGTCAATTACACTACGTACATGAAGTTAAAAGTATAGCCTTCGATTGTAAATAATTTGATTGAAACAATAACCGAGATCCTTCAAGAAAACTCCCGTCGCGCAGAATATTTAATCAGTTTCATGTTTTAAAAGCAGCAGTTTTCGGAACCTGGTACATGCGAGGAAAAATACATAAGTATTTGGAATAATTTGTTTCGGATTCTTATTTTAGAACAAACGAAATCTAATTGTTGCTTCAATTGTTTTCATCCAACATTCTTCTACTCAGAATTACAACAACCAAACAATATATTTACTTATTTACCTATCTTTTAACATTAGTAGTATTATACGAAAGCATTACATTATTATATAATGGAAGACAACGTGGGATATGGGTACTACAGGACAAGAGGAGATACCCTTTATGTGTGTGGCTCTACATGTTTATATATGATATCACAATTCAGATCTATTTTACTATACTTACCTACAGTGGACGACAATTGGTCCTGATTGTTTGGTTGGTGATTTGTTCAGCAGTTCTCTAAATTCTATCAAAGACACGACATCTGGTGGCACAGCTTTATCGGGCCAAGCTGTATAATGGAACTGCTTAATGGTGCGTTTCTCACTGCCATCCTAAAGAGGTTCAAAACAGCACATAACGAGAAGAGCTTATTCAGTTGTTTGTTATGTTGCTTTCTATTGTAATAGAGCTAGACGAGAATTATTTTTCAGTGAATAGCAATGAAATGGCTTATCAAAGATATATATTGCACAAATTATCGGCGTTTACTACAAGGAAACACACAGACGATTTCTTAAAAGAAAATACCCCCCCCCCCCCCCCGTTAAATGTGTTTCTGGAAAACTTAGTTTGGAGTCTTGACCAGTAAAACACAGTCATCCTGGTAAAAAAAGATAATACCATCGAACAATTACAGTTACAGTGTATAATTATAAAACACAAATGATAGTTAATGGCTGTGACTAGGATACGATTGCCTTACGCTTTTTATCCTACACAACCACAATATTAGATAAGCTCTGTAATTTCAAAACACCTTAGTGAACTATTATGCGATGATGTAAACGATAGAGAACTAAAGTTCTTTTTCTTTCCAAGTCCCATACATGATATAACTCACCCTTGATATTTGTAGAGTACGTATGGTAAAATGTGCAAATATGTCTTCTTGTATCATTGTTATAGAGATAGATCCGTGCTCAACTTGTTTACCCAGTGCTGGCCAATATTGTGAACATTTACTCTTAAAAACGGTGTAAAACATGATATTTCATACTACATACATTATATAAACAGTTTATATACCTTAAGTTATCAATACATGTTTGTATTATAAATATATTTCATAAACAGTATATATTGTAAATTCCAAATTTCATTAAATACATCTTTACTATATATTTGAAGTTATCAATATATAATATATATTATAACAAGATTTCATTTGATACAGTATATAAATGGTGCATGTATCTTAAGTTATCATTATACATAAAACATTTAAATTGAATACTTACAGTACCAAGCTCTACAAGATTAGTCAACATAACAACTTTCCCAGCATCCACATCCCAAATCATTCTCCAAAACTCCTTAATATTGACCGGTATAGGACCTGTCAATCACAAAATAATACAATTAATTGAATGACATATTGTGACGTTATATTATATGAAATTCTACAAAAACACAATTATATTTCAGTTATAAAAGGCATTCAGTTATACACGACATGTTATACGAAAACACAATAATAATACCCGTCTTATACGAAATTAAACGAAAACACAATTATATTATCAGTCATTTGCGACATTATACGAAAACACTATTATTACGAGGAGCGCAGTGAACGCTTACGACTGGCCTCCGGATCCATTTACTTGATTTGATAATTGTTTAGTGTTTGCAATGTCTATTTTCTGTCTTGTCCGCAGGTTTATCTTGTAGATTTTTTTGTTGTTGTTTTTTTTTTGTTTTGCGTGTAGTACAATCCTCCTGCATTTACTATTTATCATAACATCAATAACAGTATCAGTACAACAATCCTAGGTATTTTGTTAAGATAGTTGTCGGGCTATATCAGCTATTTACATTTCTAGGTTTAGTATTCGAAATGATTGATTAAAGCTCCATAAACTAACTAACTTTACCTTGTGAGGCAATATATGCTGGCTTTTCGGTCTTGTATCCCTTCAAAAATAAATCGATATTAATTAAGGCTGTTCTTTAAATTATTGTAAGACAATAAATAAATACGGTACTTAAATACGTAAATAACACAATTAATTTACATTATTATTGAAAAGAAGTAAGGAAATGTATATTACCGAAATATAGCAAGCATTAATATAATCAGAATGTGGGTTTCCATTTTCAATCTCCAACTTTACTCGAGTATGGTCATCTGAAAAACAGTAAAAGATATAGATTTCAATATCTAATTCAACTCATCTGGAATACATTAAAGGCCCAATAACACACTTGTTGTAATTGAAAAATATGTCCCAATCATTATTCTGGTCAACAAATTGTACTATTTTACAATATCCCAATTAATTAATGATACACATTTCATCTTAACACACCGAATTTAAAAAATTAGAAAATTTCAACTACATGGTTTGAAAAGCTTTACGTACACCTTTTCCAATGTAACTTGGGTTTAAAAATATTTTCGAACACTCTATAACAAGGAAAGTAGGATGTAATGAGTACAACAGGTAGGACACTTAAACATCTAGTAGTTAGAATAAGGCTATTTTTTTCTGGACCTGTCGAGCCAGAAAGAGTGTTATTGTCCCCTTAAAAGATATAAATGTCTCTCAAAATATATCCAATTACCTTGTTTGTTTTTAAAATAAAATGTTATTTTTATTATGTTTCATTCAATAAATATTATAATTCTATGTAGTTATATTATATTATTATTCTTTAATTTTAAGCATGAACTCTTAATGTGCAGAACACCCTTGTCTGAAACAGTTTTTCTATCGTCAACAGGTATACATACTAATGTAGAGACTTTCGCAGTCCACTTAGCTTAATAACTAAAATGAATTCCGAAGTCCTCGAATATCACAGTCTGCTACTATACGTTTTATCCCGTTTTTTTACATGTAAAAAGGGGTTTAAGCAATATCATGATTTAGGCCTACACGTTTAATCATTGACATGTGGCGCTTAACACGGCCATGGCGTTATGTTCAAAATCTGTACAGATTTAAAATATATTGGGAAATTGTCCCATCCAAAAAAAAAATCATGATAGGGGCCCGAGTATTTGAGTACTTTCCACCCTAAAGTTATAATCAGTTTGGTGATTTTCACAGAAAGTACTATTGCGGTATAATATATTTTTTTTTTGGGGGGGGGGGGTATTGTTGCTGATTTTTTTTTCTACTGTCGCAGTCGGATAGGATTAAAGACATAGATGCTGTTTTTACTTACAAGCACAGACGAGTTTGTACCGGTTCTTAGATTTATTTTCTGGCGACATGGCAATATCGTGTGGCTGACAAAGACCACTAGGTAATTTCTATAAGAAAAAAAATAGTAAGTCAAAGAAAATGCTATAAAATAATTTTGTTTACTACTATCGCCTATGTAGCGCATGCGACAGTAAATTCTTGAATTCAAAACTGAGCTGTTTCACGGAAAACAAATATAGGATAGCTTGTTCCCGGTACGGTATGACCTCATTGACCTGTTTAACTTTATTTCATCATATAACATATCATAATGATAATATCTCTGTATTATGTATTAATGAATATACATAAATATCAACACGGAAACAGGTACTCCAGTTATCAACAGCAATCCAATATGACATCATAAAATCTTACAGATATAATAATATTATTAGGTCTTTATCTGACGGGAAATGACCACTTGTGATATAGACGATTTCCATTTACTAATGTATTTCTGGGTATTCACGTCGTCGGTGTAGAACAGTAGGACGTTAAACCCCATTACATTTATTTTACATCTAGGTTTTAAACAGGCACTTCAAAGGATTAAAATAAAACTTATTATTACAGCTTGACTATTGTGGTATAGTTAAGCAGTAGTAAGATGTTTTAATTTAACCCCTTTAAGTACCTATGAGGTATTAATGATATTGAGGTTGACATGCCTGATATTCTTCAACTAATGAACCATCTTTTATTTTATCTTGAGTATATTTCCATAGATCTTTTAATAAGATTCTTGTTGGTTTTTGTGTTGGTGATGTCACAACAGTATTCTCATAAATTGTGCTTTCTACATTGCCAGAAGATGTCGTACTGTCAACTATAATATAAAAACAAGGCTTATAATATACAGTATAGTAAATGTGTGCAAAAAACATCTATTATCATGAAGATTTTGCAGGGTGACTACACAGACATTCAACTCATAATTAAAACACTGAAATATCCTTGAATTGGTATTCGTCATTACTTAAATTATACATAATAAATACTTGGATTATTCCCCGTTTTAATAACCACCAGCCGATCAAATACAATTGACAATGATACTGTATTTAAATCAATAAATAAACGGTGTAGTTTTATGGAACTGACTTGTAATAGAAACCAAGAGATCCAAAACATTGAACACTTTTAAGACACAATTAAATTGAAGAGATATTAAGCAGTATATGAGAAAGAATTGCGCTCTACAAATTCGTCATTTAGTATTTAGTATTTAACATGAATCTGTGAGATTTTCAAATATAAAGTAGGGGCTAGAACAAGTTCGTTTCTAAACATAATAGGGCTACTAACTGTTTATTGTTGTCACGGCTCCAATTTCAGCTGGAACAACATCCGGTTTTCTGGTTAAAGGAATAGTTTCTGATGGTGCTAGGTGTCTGTTTCTTTTTCTAAAATATATGATATTATTTCGTTAATCCAGATGAGACACACTAAATACTCAAATTATACTTTTTGTTCCTGTTTTCAGTTGTTCACGTCACTGCATCTGACTTTAAAGGAGGTAAATCGCTATTATTTGGCCCCTAGAAATGGACACAAATGAGTCGAAATGCAATGTAATACATGTATACTGATTTTCATTTAATCGTTTAATCGAGTGCAAACTGAATGACAGCCTTTGTCGCCTCGTTATTCCAGTCTACTTCGATAGTTCATCCAGTCACTTCATTACAAATGGCGCTCGAATCCATTGTTTAACATTTCATTGCATTTTATCTTAAATATTGGATGCCAGAATCCAATCTGTACATGGTAAGATAACAACATCAATGTTGATTTAAATTGACCAATAAGTCGTGTTTGCAACGTCGATGACTGTGGATGATAAAGACAAGTATATAATCATACGATTACATCATGTGTACCTATTTCAAGAATACTCATGATGGCAGATAGCCGCCATGTTTAATACTACGCTCGTCTCTCAGAGACGGAAACTTAATTCGCTATAAATTGTAAAAATTTTTACCTTTGTTAGGTTACAATAGTTCTAAACATAAACATTTGCTAAAAATTTGCAAGAGAAACAGTATAAATATTTGAAACTGGGGGGTCAACCAATTTACTCAAAGTTCTACGTTGCAACATCCGCATAACTCCCACGAGTCTATTTATATCTAAAAATAGCACAGACTCTTCACAGAGTAAAATGAAAATAGTAACAAATTCAAGATGGCTGCGCCCATGGAAGAAGGTTTTTTAGCAGCTGTACAGTTTTCTAAAGCTAATTTAGGCGTCACTACGATTAAACTTAAAGATGAACAAATAGAAACACTGAAAGCTTAATATAATGGAGAAGATTGTATAGCTATACTACCTACAGGATATTGAAAAAGCCTCATTTTCCAACTTTTACCGATCAGTTTAAAAGTAGTGCGACAGTAAACAAGATGGCCGCCATCTGCTATCGTGTTTGATCTCGGAGTAGTCAAGCACTGATGTGTCGTATGGTATATAATATGACGAATTGTAATCCCGGGTAAAAACCAATCGAAACCATCATTATTCAGACAGGTGTTTTAAAAAAAATAGGTCTCTATTTACCTCCAGAGATACAGCGCAGAAACCAGAACAACAACCACAGCAACAACCAATAATACCGTCACAATAACTGCCACGGTTCCATTTGATGTTGTAGATTTTTCTGAAAATAATTAGGTGAATTATAATTACACCAAGTACGATCTTTAAGATTATCAAAAGAGGAATGTTTATGATAAAACTAGTTTTTTCCAGGGTGCTGTACGTTTCGGAATAATAATTACCTTCATGACAAGTAGGTCCTGTATATTGTTCATGACATCCCTGTAATCCACATTCTCCAGTTGAAATATTACACCCGATTCCACTCTTGCAAGAACCACATGTATTAACACAATTTATACCATACCAACCATCTGTACAGTCTGAAATATCAAAAGAATATAAGTTTTTTTTTTTACAACCATGTAGTATTGTTTCTTCGGCTTCAAACATATTCTATTCACGGTCACCCCCCCCCCCCCCCCCAATAATTTTGCCGCCATTTCTTCAGGTCATTGCTGCCCCTTGACCCCCGCCTATAGGGACTTAGGATGGAAGCCCACCCAATCAAGAATTGCTTCCGCCGGCCCTGACGGTCAACAGTATGTTACAAAACAAACTACGTACTTGTACGTTATAAGGACACTTCGATATTTTTACTCTTTTAGAAAGGCTCATATATTATTTATGTGATTACTTGCAGACATTATAGTCCAATAAATATGTTTGTCTTCAGAAATCATGAATTTACGCAACTTTTATTGATTTAAAAAGGTATCTTAAAGAAATTTTAGAGAAGAAGTGCGACTTAATTCACCTTCTGAACAGTTTTGTCCTTTTTTACCAGCGACGCAGCCATCCGTACAAGAACCATCTTTAATATCACATGCAGGCAAACTTGTAGTAGTGTTACAGTGTCTGCTACACTCATGGTCACATCTAGAACTATAAAATCCCCCTTTGCATTCGTTACAGTTACCATTCATGTCACAAACATCATTTAGGCATTCCTTGGGACATGGTTTATCGCACCTCTCTCCATAGAGACCCGATTTGCAGGATAAACATCGTCTATTTTGATTACATTTGATACAATGATCTGGACAAGGCTTTGTACAATACGTTCCACCCCAACCGTCTTCACAAGCTGAACATGGATATCTGTTGAATTGGTCACAGTTAATACAATGCTGGGGACAATCATTGTTACAATATCGCCCCGTCTTCCCTTCAATACATCCTTTAGAACACTTTAGATAGTTAGTTGGTCCTTCACAATCTGACTCTATACAATTATTGCTACAGTTCTTGTCACAGTAATCTCGATAAAAACCCTTAGAACATCGTAAACATTTACCATCTCTATGACAACCAGCTTCACAAGTCTTACTACACGTTTGATTACATGTTCGTCCATAATAACCAGCTGTACAATTATTACAGTAACCATCCGATTCTCTGCATCCTTCTACACAAGTAGTGCTGCAAGAATCATTACAGTAATTACCATAGTATCCTGAGATGCATTCATTACACTTGCCATCCTGTCTATAGCATTGCCCACTACAAGATTCCACACACTTCATTTCACAGGTGACACCATGATACCCTTCACGACAATTATAACAGCTACCCGACAGGTCACAGCCTGTACTGCATGTAGGACTACATGTTTTTTCACAGCTGTTACCATAATTACCATCAACACAGCCAAACAAACAATCACCAGTCATGTTACATGTTTTATCTCTACCTTGACGTCTGCATCCATCACTGCAAGTTAGATTACAAAACCTGCCAAATGTGTTGCCTTCACACTGTTCACACTCGCCAGATACCGAATTACATTGATTGGGACAATTCTTATGGCAGTGCTTTTGACAATTAGATCCATGCCATCCGGTTTTACAAACAGAACAGTCAGTAGTGTTACATAATACACAGTTGTCAGGACATGGTGTTTGACAATAAGAATCTGTATAACCATCAATACATCCATCTGTACACCGTGGTTTATCTGATGCTGGTGATGCTGTACATTGTTTATCGATACATTTGTTACTGCATTCATTTTCACATTTCTCACCGTAATTGGTGCCCTTACATACACAAGATCCATCATAACGAGAACACTCGCTCTTGATACATCCATCACTACATGTAATGTTACAATTATCACCATAATGAGTGGCTTTACAACTACACGAACCATCTTTATTACATATGTTATCACGACAACCAATACTACATTCATGTTGACATGTATCACCATATTTACCTGGAGAACATGTTGTACATATACCATTTGATCTATTACATCCATCTTGACATCCAATACTACATTCATGTTGACAGGTATCACCATATCTACCTGGAGAACATGTTGTACATATACCATTTAATCTATGACATCCACCTTGACAATAACTACTACAACTTGTATTACATATATCTGTATACCAACCATCTATACATCCACTGATACAAATACCATCATCTTTATCACATCCTCCTGGTAGACAGTTTGGACATGTTCTAAGACAGCGTCCACCGCTTCCATAAAACCTATCTAGACATCCATCGAGACAAACACCATTCTTATCACATCTTCCATGTTTACATGTTAAACACCTCAATCTACATTTCTTTCCATAAAATCCATCCTTACATCCTTTATTACAAGATCCACCTTTCATTTGACATCCACCTGGATTACAATTTGGACATACCTTCTTACACTTTTCATCCTTCTTGTTACCATAGAATCCATCTTTACATCCACTTATACAAACACCATTATTCCTTTTACAACCACCTGGTTTACAATTGGAACAGTTCTTTGAACAGGCATCACCATAAAATCCTTCTCTACAATCTGAACACACACCAGCTTCATTGCAAACATTGTCTTTACAGTTTGAACTACATTCACCCGTACAATCCGAACCACGGAATCCCACATTACATCCATCTGTACATTTACCAGTAACATCACATTGATCATTCTTACAATTTTTAGGACATGTCTGTAAACAATCAGGGTTGCATTGTTTCATATCACAGTTACACGGTGAACATGTTCCTCTTGATTTTTCATAGTATCCATATGAACATCGAGCTGAGAATTAAAAGTATTATATTACTTTTTAATATATATAAAAGGGCCATACTGTAATGGACATACAAAATTTACAAATGTAGCACGTTATGTTAGGCGAAATCGAAAAAAAATAGTTGGTGATCGTCCTCGCCCGCCCAGAAAATTCTACACGGCCGGAATTTTTTTTAATTTTTATTTTAAAAATTGACCCTATTACGATGTTTAAAAACAATGGTAAAAGTTCCAAATTGTAGCAAGGCTACGAAATTCCTAAGCGAAAGCTTTAATGAAACGAGCGGATATATTAATTGACTCGTGTTCAAATAATGCGTGGGATTGAATGACATTTAACAAATTGCGACCTGTTAACAGCAGCAATGGCCGATATTTTCGTTCGCATGCGTACAACACCAAATAAAATATTTTGAATACAAATTACAATACAACCTGGAACTATATAATAATGTTTAGATGAGAATAGGTCTCGCCGATTCTTAATTACATGGAAGAGTCTCTCAAATAAATGAAACAACAAATTTTCGGAATGGCATTGGAGTAATGAATGACTAAATCAATCAATTTTTAGTGATCGTTAGTCGTTATGCAAATTATTGTGGTTTTTTGGGGTGTTTTTTTTACGGAGTCTTCTGTTGGTCTTACTACATGTACTCGCAAACTACAATATTATTATGAACGTTGATGTCTAAAAAGAATCTCGGTCCAAAGGCATGATATGAATTAAAAATTTTGTAACATTGATATCCTGCAACATTAAATAAACCAGTCGGCACTACCTATAGGCCTAAGTGATCAGTTATAAATCTCTTAATTATATTATCTGATCGAATCCCAGCCGGAATATCTAAAGTTTAAATATATAACCTAAACAATGCAAATGGAGATCCTTATATGCAGATGAGTTGTGTTTTGACATGAAAGCTTAATATTTCTGAAGTATAATTGCTTGTTCTGTATATATATATATATTCATTAACAAAAAATAAAAAGAAAAACCTCCCTCCCTCCCACATTTTTTGAAAAAAAGGACGATCACCAACTTTTTTTTATGCGGCTTTAAATACATATTCTAGATGTATTTTGTTCGTAATAACTAAGAATAACTATGAACTGAAATGGGATTTATCGTCCTTCTGTTCTAGCCCGGCTGGTCTCGTGAAGACGGTCATAAGCCATACAGAGAATTTTGACGGGACAGCGGCTTCGCGGCCTACTCTTATGTCGAATTCCAGCTGTCAATGGATCTTTAACGTTCATGGCATTGTGTACACGGGACCGTGGGTTTTCGTCCCACCCAAACGGCTATGTTAGTATAGAAGATGGATGTGAGATAATCTTCCGCACAAATAAATTGCGAATCTTGTTTGTATTTTTCATTCTCGTTGGTAAAATGGGCGTTGAATTACTAGGTAATTGATTTCGCGACTAGGGTCTTCCGAGTTCAAATGCCAACTGATGTACAAATATGCTTTATTGTACGGACGGGAGTTTTAATACATGTCTTCCATTTTTTTGTTTTTTTTATATTAAAAAAAATAGACAAATGAATTATCCCCCCATTCATCAATGTATATAAAAAATATTCAGTACCTGAATAAACCTCTACTTCACATAAACCTAGAGATGTATATTCTATGTCTGTTGTTATAAATACAATCTGTCCTGTCAACTCAACATCTGGTTGTTGATTACATCTATCTATACTATACGGATTTCTATTAATACCAGGATCTTTATAACAAACTGGTAATGATCTAAGAGCTGCTTCATCACAACTACCAGTATTACTGAGAATCACAGTAACATTAGCAAGGTTTTCTGCAGATATAATAAACAAATAGAAACATGTACGTGTAATGTGTGAATGAAATAACATGTAAGTGGGATAAATATCAGGAATAACTATAGTTTAGGTATGAGTGTGTCACTGATAAAGATGACTTCTATGCGTCTTAATTCGGCAAAATATTACCTTTTTTCCTCCGACAAAATAAATTCTAAAACATTTTTGTGAAGTATAAGAAAAATAAATAAAGACGTTTGAAGTATCTGTTGTTAAAAAATATTCCCTATTTAGTGTAAATGGGTATTAAAATGAGTAAAAGGCATCATTTTGCCCGAAGCAGTTAGGTGTTGTGTAATCATTGCACGAGCCGTTGAGCCAATGACTGACGCCGCATGCAGTCAACGCACGTGTTGTGGACAGTCATCTGTGACAGAGATAATTCGTAAGTAATTCTCTGTAAAACAGATGGGTATTGTGTAGGTTTGATCAGAAGAGTTTAACAAAGTCAATGAGATTCTATTCTGTGTTAGAATATGCTCCTAGGTGACACATATGGATGAGCTAGGATTGGGGGTGTATAGCTCATAACTGGATCAGTATCTGGTGAAGGCGGTCGCTGTTCATTAAAAGTCCAATTCCAAATTCATTCCAATATTACTTTATATACAGTTTTTAAAATACATTATTTACAACTTCATATCAACAGGTTTCTAAATGTCCTAACTCATAACTCTATCTCCTATCTGATCTGTATATTTTTCTATCTGAATCTCTATATGTTATATCTGACGTCTGTATTTAAAGAAACTAATTTTCATACAGACCAGAGAACAATCATTTCAACCAATCAGATAAAAGATAAATTTAGGGATTAAAAATATATTTTAACGAATAAAAATAAAAGAAGTTAAATACAAATGTAATTTCATTGGTTGAAGTTTATAATATAATTAATAGAATGTTAAAAAGCCTCAAGTCATAAACAAAAGTAATTGAAAGGTAAAACCTTTGACTTGTTTGACACTGATATGACTATTGTTATTTCTATAACTTTGCTTGAGGATTCTCTTAATAAGCCTATTGATTCAAAAACAGTAAAACCAATCATGCATTTAGACAATTACTTTATACTTTAAATAAGTTAAAATCAAAATATTAACATTAGAAATAAAGAATGATAATCTTAATTTTAGCTATATTGTCTGTATTCATGAATAAAAAGTTGGGAAATATATTCTGTATTCTTAAAATAAAATTTGAAAAAGAACTAAAAATTAGTATCACTATTCGGTGATAAATGGCTGATTCACAAACGACAATTTTTGGTCTTCGAAGGAATTATCAGTGAGGATAAATGCGCCCATGAGTCTGTCATTGCTCGTTTTTTCAGTTATTTATGATAATATATGGGAATCTCCTACGAGTCTTTTTTGATATAAAAAAAATATATCAACACAAGCCGATATCTTTTTATATCAAAAAAGACGAGTTGGGGATTATATTTATCACCCAATCCTTTCTTACATGATATAGATTTCACCTCTACTGAACCTGATTACATAACGACGTAGTGATACATCATTTTTTGACAGCAATTCAACCATTGCAAAGTCCTTTATATTGACCCAGTGTCAATTTAAAAAAAATAGTTCAATTTCAAAAAAAAAATGAAGTTACTGATAATAAAAAATGAGCTGTTCTTTGAAAATAACTAAATGTAGCCAATCTAATGCATGTTAAGGCACAGTAGATTATGAAATTGATCACACAAGCGATATCTAAGGTAGAATGTATTTTGGATGATAAAGAAGGGTAACTCGCGTTTCCCTTTTGTTTCCGTTACTTTACTTTCTTCAAATCTTCGTTATGTCTGTGTGTTAAAATTATATTTGAAATGTGTTTAACCAGGTTTATCACATCTCTGACAATGTCTGACACCAAGTGTTCTTTAAGGTTGAGGTTAGTGATATCCCCTGTACAGTGTGCATTGATCGACATATTATTGGTATAGATAGTATAATAATTTAAACGTCCTTTATACAGTTAATAGGAGATTGATAATATATACTGAAATTATCTTTATTTAAAAATACTATACACATATTACCATTATCTTCACCATATACAAGGATTTCGTTGATTTTGTATGGTCTCTGTAAATCAACACACCACCATGATTTAACGTCACTATAACTTGTAACCGAGCAAGATCCATATATATTCTGACTTTCACCATCTACTGCATTAGATGAGCTATACCCTGTCTGGTCTAAAGATGAGGTCTGTTTGGTATTCTTGCCTAAAGCTACATTTTCTGAAATATTAATATCAGTTTAAATCAATCAAATCGAACAACAGTATATTCAACGGGGTGTTTTGGCATGAAATAGTGCATACATGACTATGTAATTTAGTTATTAATACATGGATTTCCCAAATTAACGAGAAAGTGTAGACCGCTTTCTCAGTTATATATTTTATGTTTTACTAATACTTCCATCCTGAAGTCAGAACACAACAGAATATTGATATATGAAATGTACTATTCAAAACCAAGTTTCTCTAAAAGTCTACTGTCTACGTATATTACAGGATAAGAGTAATTCCTTTTGTCGTGTAATTTATCTCTTTGTCCTGGACAACATTATCTATAATTAAATTTGGTACTTAAGAGTTATATCGCGGTCAGAACAAATTGTGTTCAGTATTGATGACACTTTATATCCATTACATGGCTGTACCTATACCAAATCAATCTGTTTCACAGATTTATTATACCTCTGTATATGTTGTTAAATAGCTGTATTTTACGTCCACTTCCACCGAAGTGATATCTAAGACAATCAAGTATTATATATATCGCGGTTTTACGAAGTCAAATATTGTTGTGTTTAAGGGTTTCCGCTGTTTTAGAAGTCAATGGGGCCTATCTCCCCCCCCCTCTCTTTTTCTTTTTCGAGGCTGGTTCTTGAACTGGCGGAAATTGGCTTACTGCTGGTTTACGTTTCGGAAATGTTGGCCTGCTGTCTTGTACTGTCTTCACTGTGGTTGGTGAGACTGTTGGAGCTGTCACCTTTCTATTTTTTAGGGACCGGAAGTGGGCACTCCCTTCTTGAGTGGCCAAACCTCTCACACCTGAATCATTGAGAAGGTTGGCCTGGCGTGACTATTCTAACTCTTGCATCCCCATAGTTGGCCCGTAGGACTATTAGTTGCGGTATGTCTTTTAATTTCTTGTTTGGGATTTCTATTTCGACTTCTCTGATTCTTTTGTGTACATTGGTCGTAGGCAGCCGTAGGTGTCTGAAGGATCTTACGTTGTCGATGTCGGACACGATATACTTCAAACACCTTTATTTAGTTTTCTATTACCTCAAAAATGTTCAAGAATTTAATTTGAAGAAGTAAAAAAATAATAGTGCGAGCTCATTAAACATACATTATGCAAGAGCTAAATCTGCCTATTGCAGGTCTTTCTTTAGGCCTGAAATCTTATCTAAATTATTAATTAGACATTAATTAACATATCCAGACCATAATCAACTATTGATGTCAAGGCTAGCCTTCGATATAGTCTAGATTAGAATCCTATATGCTGGTACTGTTCATTGATAATTAAATCAAGACAATTGATAATCGAGACTATGCTTTTTAGCTTAATAACTTTAGTAATGATGAACAATGCTAGGCAGAAATTTCCAAAGCTGAAATCTCGGTTCATAGTGGATCAATTTGACTGACATTTTTAACAAATTACCTTCACATTATCTAACTTTTTACTATTATAGCCAAAACTGTCAACTCTTTATCTAATCTCCCATAATGTATCTTTAACTCGCATTGATGTCACCCCTCTCAGTAATATTAGCGACCTACGAATATTCCCTGCTAATCAGTGTAATACCATTTAGAAAGAGTTGTAAGAGTTGATTAAAATACAAATGTACAACATAATTTTGTTAATTATTTTTTTTTGAAATCCGACTTCAAAAAGCTATGTGTTTATAAAAGTGCGTATAAAAATATTTTATATTTAAGGGCGACCCAGTACAGAAATCCGTTTACCCATTATCAAAACGGCCAAATTGAGATAATTTATAGTAAATATACTTACTAAATGAGAGTATATCACAATAATCAATAATCCAAATAGTAAAGTAGTACGATGGTTTCTTGAAAGAGTAAACATACTCTGTCCTGTACCCGATACAAATAATAAATCGCAAGTTAAAACCTTATTTACCACACCATCTTAGAATTTTATTTTTCAACCGCTATATTTGACCAGCTTGGGGTAATGCCAATAAACTAGTTGTCTTGCATAAACTTCAAAAAACGTGCAACTAGAAGCATTTCGGGTGAAAAACCTGATTCACATTAGTCACTTTTTTTAAATTTCTTAATTGGCTCAAATTCTACCAACGAATTCAATACAATCAGGAAAAGCTCAATATAAAAATTCTAAGAGAAAAATTACCATCAACATATTCTATGAAAATTCTATATTGACCGAAACTACCATGACATTGAAGTCGACTTAAATTATCAGTTCCAAAAAGCATAATAATAATAATATCTTTATTTCGTACTCAAGGTACACACACAAAATACAAAATATGAAAGGAAAATTATGAACAAAACTCAATGAATAGTGTTGTTTGAGAGAAAATACATCAAATTAATATCAAATATATTCAATAGTTTCATTCAATTCATTTTTTGATTGTATATCATTTACATTTTCTCTCAAAGTAATCATGTCTTTGATTAAACCGGCATTTTGTTTAAGAGTATCATCATCATTCTGTTGGCATGTCATTCTCTTTAAAATATTGGTAGGATCAGACATAAGGTCGTATTTTGAAAAATTATACTTATTAGCTATAATATTAATGTTATTACAGACATTTGATTGGCTCCCATTTAGGGCATGATAGGCACATATTTTAGAACATTCATTCGGACCTCCGAGTATTCCTACGATAAATTTTACAAACCGCCTATGTAATTGCATGTCGATAGGAAAATCGTCACAGATGAGATGTAGAAGTGAGTTATGGGTGCGTAGTGGAATTCCCCACAGTCTCCTTATGCACTTTCTCCAACAGCAGTAAAATTTATCGATGCTCTTTTTTGACATGTCCCATAGTTGACATCCATAAAGAGGCATACAAAAGCTCTTAAATAATTTATATTTGGTTAAACAATGGGCATATTTAAATTGACTTAAAGTGACATTTACCCTCGCAGTGAAAGAGTTGATATGGTGATTAAGATTATCCCCCTTTGCGTTAGCGCTAATAAGATTACCTAAGTCTAAATTAGGATGCCCCGTGCTCTACAAAAAGTTGGTCTTGACACGGCCACGTGCACGCTTGGGTGGCTGTGTCTCGAACTATGATAATAGGTCAGCGCCGGAGTGTATGAGACTATAAATAGCCACGGCACGTGCATTTCTGTACAAATATTTCAGCTATTAGAGCCCTAAAAAATCTGTTGTTGACGATTTCGAATAGCAGTAAAATTAGCTTCTTTGTTATTACAGAAGCTTTAGAAATTACGTTCGTTTTATTTTTTAAATTGCTTTATTATTAACTGTACCGTTAGGAGTGCTATCGTTTGGTTTAGTAGAAATAATATCTCTGAAATGCTTGGTTTAGGCCGGAACATGATTCTAGCAGCAGTTTCGATTTACTTTTACAAGTTTCTTAAAACAGGTGTTGAGTTGACAGACGTGCTAATTTCTAAATACAATTTCTTGTTCAGCTTTATTTAACGTTTCGTAAGATAATATAGTCTTGATTATCCCGACATGTCAATCAAACGTAGAATGATTGGTAGACTGGTTAAGCAAGACTAAGGTCAAAACAAGGGCAAGTAACCTGTCTTTTACTCAAAAAGTGCTGGATGTTATGGACAACAATTGAAACCAGTTTTCAGTCTAGTATTTATATGATAAAATGATCTTTAGCTTATTAAGTACAGCATGGTCGTTTATTTAGTGACTATAATTGTGTGGAACTGATTTAAGGCTTTGTATATATATAAATATTGTGGAGTAATTGTTGAGATATTTGGAGATATTTATTTATGGTGGGGCACCCTACCTAAGTGAAGTTCTGAGGATGAAACATTTACAAATGACAAGCGCAATGACAAGATCATCCAATAGCGCTTATTTATTTATTCACTACCTCAAACTGTGAACCATACGTCTTGATGTTTTAGTTAGTAATACCAGCCAAATCTTTTACTCTAAATGAATGTTTATTTGCCATTTTGTATTTCTTCTTGTTTTATTTCTCCCCCCGATAAGCTTATATTATGTAATTTGGAAATGTGTATATAAATATTGTTACTACATGTTGTAGCTGCTAGTTTTATAGAGTAGAGCTAGAGGGGACATGTTTAAAATTAGAATACGTCAGGTTCTAAATTTTAATATGTTTCCTCAAAAACTGGAATCACTATCATCATTATAATATCATATGTCTTTGAGTACCAGAAGGTAACTATTAAGGACAAACAATTTAAAACAACAAAACAATTATAAGGTGCTCTATTTTAGATAAAATCAGGCGAAAATTTTTGAGTTAATTCTTAACTTAACTCTCATAATGTTTGGTGAAACTAGAGCCTGGTAACGTTCATTTGGGGTTGGATGCGGCAGCGTCAATCTGGCGCAACACTACACCTCTATTCCTGCCAACAAACTACCCTTATCTTGAATTTAAATTTGACATGCCTAATTTGTAATAAAATAACAGGATTTTGGAATGAATAGGAGGAATGGTACGCAGTTGGGAGTGGGACATTATGTAGTATGGACGTTAGTGTCAGTTACATTTTCCATCGTGACAGTCATCCTCCACAACATTAAAAATTAATAAAAACTCATTGAATTTCACCCACTTTAGAGCATGAAGAATTTTTTTATACCAAAAGCGCCATATAGTCATTATCACCAGCACCCTGCTTTAACTACTATTATTAATATATCAAATACATAAATATGAAACTGTGTGCGCATTTTTGTGTTGTGGGTTAAACATATTTCTCATAAACAGTGATTGAAAATTGAGTAAAATATTAACTGAAGTCTGAGATTGCGTCGTGAACTCGGGACCAGGCTTCCGAGTAAAAGACAAATTATTATATTAATCAATATGGATGATTATCACCTCCAACAATAATATTAATATAATATATAATTTACCTGTTGTACAATATTTGCAGGTTGACATACACCATTTCTCCATGTAGTCTATCCATGTCCTATGTGCGTTTGTACATTGGTGCTCGTTTCTTTTACATGTAGATGCCATGTCTTTACATTCATCAAGAGCTGAAACAATTTTAAAATGGTTTAGATGGTCCAAGCATTCTACTGTATATTTATCATCAATATGAGTTTTATTCTACAGTTGTATATTTTAGAAAGTAAGATCTGTTTAACTGGTGAAGTTTGGTTACAAGTGAATTTTATTGAGAAGATGATTATAATATTTGTCAGTTTTGAAATTGCCGTGTTGTGACGAGTAGACTATTGCCCAGTTCATCAATATTTAGCGAATGACATTAAAATTATACTATTATTATAATATGATAAAGATTGAAGATGTTACATAACACTTCTCTTGTAACTGTTATATATATATATATATATATATTGTTAATGATAATTAGTATATTATACTTACCATTGGTGACATCAAATATAAAACAATACACAAGTATATATATTAGTATAGTACTAGCCATGTTGACATGTATATATGTATAATAGAATATATCTGTTAAACAAATAAATTATAATACAGATATTTTAGATCAAGGAAGTAAATAATTTCTTCCTGAATCATATTAATGGAGAATATCCTAAATGAATCATAGAATCATATTTTAATAATGTTAGTGTATAAACTTATAATCATCTTATACAATAACACACTTTGAATATTTTTTAATTATAATTATGTTGTAGTGTATTATCGGATGGGGGTCGCCGTAGAAAGGCTGTAGGTTACGTGTTTGATCCCATGTGTTCGCTGAGGTCCCATGAACACATTGACGTAAAATAACGTTTGACAGCTGGAATTTGAAATAGGAGAAGACCGTAGTGCCGCGTTGTCCAGGCAAAATGTCACCAATACAATAGCACATTATATGACGTCGGCCCGTCTTTATTTACCCGGTAGGAGCAAACTAGTAGAACATCAAACACAAATTTCATTTCATTTCGTGTTATCATGTTGTTTTAATTTACTCGTTGTTATAACGACTGGTAGCTTACACTACAGTTATTTCATATAGCAGATCAAATCGGAGTTAAAGTGGGCCCCGATTTGTCGGTTGAACCGATGTAACTGTTGCACATGCTCAAGGAGCGAGTTTAAGTCTTTTGTACATGGTAGGCGATTGTCTAGATGACCATCACTTGTTTCTGAAAGTAGGATGATACTGATACCTTGTTAAATGTATTTATATCGGATTTATGAAGACATTTCAGACATTTATTGAATATTTTTACAACACTATCATGTACATAGATAACATGATGATTGGCAAACATAAAGAATTCTTGATATCCGTTTAGCCAAGTTTAAATTACAAATAATACAACTGTTCGATTAGATTTTTTATAAAACACTTTGAAGGAGAACATTGTGAGTCTTCGTGTTTGTTTAACTGGATTCCTTGACCTTCAAAACATAGGTATAGACATCAAGATCAGTGAAATCGGGGCACTTAGACATTTTATGGATGGTAACGTGTTTTATTGCGGCCGTTTTGAATTTCTCGATCGGCTAAAGTGACGTCGTGGTTACCGCAATTTCTGAAATTAGCATACCGACAAACCTCTTAGGCCAAATTTCCATGTTTCTTTCCGGAAATGCACGACTCGATTTACTTATCCGCCCCACTATTGCTTGTATAGCAAGAACGATCAGTTCTTTATCTGATTATCTTTAAATAATTCATGTTATTAAAAGTTTGGTGAATCAGTTAGTAGGGTTCTAGTTTACTAAACAGAAGGTTCAGGGTTCACATCCCAGTGTTGGTCGAGGAAGTTGATCAGGTTACCATTGTCAGAACATACATTACGTTAAAGGCAAATTCATTTTTGCTATGATTAGTGGGCATGCAATACACTGTCAGGTGAATCCAAGAGGTTTATTACGTAGGATTAACAGATCCTCATTTCCTTCAGTTAGTTTGGATGAGAGTCGGGATTTACTAACGAAATAAAATGGGGCTTGACGTCCTTCTTTTTTGTAATTAATATAACAGTTTACTGTAAGGTATATATTACCCGGACTGTGACATTACAGTAAACTTTATTTTAAACTCAAACTGCCAAGCGTTCGTATACATTTACACCGGACCTCAGTTTCACGTCCCATCCAAACGATTAAGTATTGTTCCTTGTTAATTTTCCACTCCTGAACAATTTATCATCGGATACCCCACCGAGGAACAACTCAGTCAACATCTGGGACGTACGTGAATAATCTAACCGCCATCGTTAAATATACAGTACACTTGTAGTTAAAAGCTGAATAAGGCCTATACCTATTGCAAGTCTTTCAAATGTTATAGAATGTATTAATTAGTCATTTATCTACATTACAAGTCCAAAGTCAACTTCGTAGACCCTCGGACATATTCCTGAAGCAACGGCCCGAGAAATCCCTCTCTGGCCATTGCGTCTGTTTCTTGAACTTACGCGGGAATGTGTCTATATATATTCTTTCCATTCAATGAAAGCTATCACTTAAGTACAGCAACATGACAGTCCGTCGTTTAATCTTGGATCTTCCTTAATATTTTGGACAAAGATTTAAGGTATTAAAAACGTTGAAAGTCTGTTCGTTACCATACAGTAGTGTTTACTTTACGTCAATACCGATAGCCTCGTTTGTCACGCAATTCGTTTTGCTGCAATACCCTGCTATGCGCTGGTTAATATAGCATCAAAAAAACGTGCAGCCATGACGTAACGTTATGTAAACACAGTTGCCCTAATTAAACGTCTTGTTTTAAAGGTAATATCTTTGTAACGAAGTCAGTGATTGGCCAGTAATAGGACCACTGACCAGTCATAATTAGTGACAATAATACCCACTCAGTCCAGGAGGGAGTAGTAGGATTAGCTCTAATCAAACGGAACACTGCGATGAGGATTTTATTTAAACAATATTTTTTATTCATTCAAAATTTACAAATTTTTTATAATAAATATAGGATACGATAACAAGCTTTTATCAGCTTATATAAAATCGCTTCCTGCGAGGAGGATGACCCTCGGATGGCTTGGACACAGTTTGGTGTTTAACAATTTAATAATAAATCATTAAATGGCTGACCAAGCTAACATTAGCTAACAGCTGACTTCACTCCCGGAGACTGCTGACGAAAGCACTGACAACCGTGTTTACCCTAGGCATTGAGAATGTTACTTGATAATCAAGAGTAATCTTCTGTCAATCAAACGGTCGGCAATTCTAGGAGAAGGTGCAGAGGCAGTTGATGCACATTTCTAATCCAAACGTCCAACAGAATAAAGTAATGTAACTGGTAATGAATTAATTTAATACAAACCTTGGATACGCAAAGGGTTAACAAGTAGGAGGGTGGGGGTGGTGATACGAAATAAAAACGATATGATATGGCCTGTCTGATTGACCATGGTCACCATTGTTTGTGGTTAAAGTACCAATTACTGTTCAATTATTGGCCGGGTAGGCTTCCGAAAAGGAATATAATGAGGTTACGGATACCATCGATGAATACCGTGGTTAAAAAAGTGTTTCGGGAACCACTCACAATACAAGTAGTTCAAACTAACGTTATAACGGAACCAGCAGCTTACTCACTTAGCCGCCATGGCTCCCTAAACATCGATAGAGTGTTCCTTTTTTTGGTAAATTCTTTCAAAATGACTTAAAGTAATAATATAATGGATATCAAATATTTATATTTAGGGGTCGACCCACTGTGGAAGATAAAAATCCCATTGTAGATTTACATGTAGAACATAATGTGATACATGTATATTTATTATGATATCAATAACATGGTTGAAACCTAGTATTTTATTAGGTAGTGAATTTAAATAATACATGTATATACTAGTGAAAGTGAATTTTATCAGTTGATGTAAATAAATAATTACTAGGTTCTTTAGACGAATTGGAATTACAAATATTAATAGTACGCAAAAGAAACTTTCTTTTTTTTCACCTTTTAAAATATTTTTTTCATGAATGCATTTATTTTGTCTCGCAAACATCGCCATATTTTGGGGGCAACATAGCTAGGTTGGTGCTGATGTGCAATTAAACATTATTTCTTAATGTCTCGATGTCGACCGTAAAACCAAACATGATTTTGTTTCTTTTCAATTAAGCGTTATGTAAGGGAGATAACTACTTTTATTACGTTTTAAATTATCTTTTTTTTTGCCGTTGGATACAAAAGAATGGAATTAAATGGGGTTTAACGTCCTACTGTTCTGCTCCTAAACTGGGCTAATGTGGACCCGATGTTTAGTGTCATCTGAACGACTAGACAGCTGTCATTGTCAGACCCTCCTCCGTTTTGCATCAGTGGCACGGGGAAACCACTCCGGAAAATCTGGATGAACTTTCTCAGCCAGTGCTGTAATCGAACACCCGACCTAGCGTCTTATCCACTTAGCCACCATGACCCCCCACTCTCGCCCCTCCCGTTGGAGACAAAGAATGACTATATATTTGTATAATGTTCCCTCCCCCCCCCCCATTCTCCGTGAGGACAGTTTCTGGAATAGAAGTTAATGCTTTACCTTTCTATACCAACGCAAGGCGAATGAAGACGGGAAAATCTCGTGATATACGCCATGACGTCATTGGTATACGTATAGGGGCTTTAACTTCGGATGGGACAAAAACTACAGGTTTAGGTTCACGTTAAAGAACCATTGATAACTAGAATTGAATGAAGAGTAGACGGAGTCGCCATTTTAAAGGCATCATTAACCGGTTGGTGTAGACACGTAGGTGTATGTTTCATTCAAACGAAGAATATCCAATAATTTGAAGCGAGAAAGTGGTCTGACAATCTCATTGCTGGTGCACAGATAACATTTTAAAGGAAAGTCAGCAAGAGTAAGGGCAGCGTAGCAATTTGGGATAAGGGGTAGGGGGGGGGGGGTATTTGATTTGCGCCCATAGCCCTGTCCATCAGACGCCCCAGCTGCGTGTGGCTAATAAGAGGTATATATAATAATGATTTTTCAATACATGCGACCGTGCCTTTAATACTTCGGCCATTGCACTATGAATTAATCGTCACGTAAGTTTAATCTATTGATCATATTACCTAATATTTATTAAAACATAGCAGAAAGATGAAACACATAAAGAAGTAAGTGTTTACATACAACCAGCTCAAATTACAAAAGAGTATTGAAATTCTAAAGAATAATTAATGGTTGTTTTCCTGAAGCACGTTATATTTCTTCTCCGTGTTAAATATTTTATGACTGGCTAGATTTATATCATGTTTCAAAACATTACTATTTCTTATCATAATATTCAACACTATACTCTTTTTTTTCAAACAATATTTTATTCAGGTTGTCTGAATGTGATTGGGGAACAGGCTAAGTCTATGTAATACCCCTCTCCCTGAATAATACTTATTGGAGTGTATAACATCAAATCTAAATACGTTCCAACTTTTAAAGAATAAACAAATTTCATTAAACGGTTGTCTTTTGGTTATGTTTATGTTATTGCCATATTTGCGTTTCGTAACGAATTATCAAGGCTTATATTATATTAAAGATACATTATGTAAGAACTCAATCTATTTATTAAAGATACATTATGTAAGAACTCAATCCACCTAGGTAGACATATTCACATGACAAGCCCATAATCACATATCTAGGCCACCGGGTGGTCACGATATTGTATGGATTAGAACACCCGGACCATTTAATAATTTAACGTTAAAAAGGAAAATCGATAATGTGTTTATTGTCGTAACTATGGTACTCCACAATCCAAACTATCTTGTCAAAACTTCGCCAAGTAATTTGATTAGTTAAGTAAGAACAGCTAGCATAATTAATGTCTAATAAACCGTACCTAATGCATCTTTAATTTGTCGGCCGATAAATATGAGGGTAATACAATCAAGTTTCGAAATGTTTTGAAACATTATACCATTTAAATATGACACCCTTCTTATTTTTGTTTGGTGTGTAAATGAATAAAACAGACATGGAGAACATTTTATAATATGGGATACAATAACTGGTTGTATAGTGATAATTAGAGTTTACATGTCGACACATCTCGCTATATATAGAACAACTAGTGATTGTGTTTCATATAAATATCCGCTATGTTTTATCATATTCAATCGCTAAATGGCCACTTAATGTTTATATGAATGAGTTATTTGTTGTAGAGGGGATGGCTGACAACACTGTTAACGCGTACGCTGTAGATCATAAGGTGGTTTATTCCCATAACGCCGACTCACCGAGTTTTAGGGGGACGATTTTGGTCGGTGTTAAGGGGTCGACTGGCCAAGAACAATAGACCCAAGCTGGGGGATAGAACTAATTAAGCCGATAATTTTGGGAGCATTTATTTTTAAAAAAATGTATAACAACCTTTAAGACATATGATTATACATGTAAATAATTTTAACTTTTGGCACGCATAAAATGTCCAACATAGTCAAAAAATTCTAACAAATTCAACCCTCCTTCTTCATATCTATATTTTGCATCTTGGATCTTTCTGTTGATATCTGTGTATTTTTTTTCCTTTTATGTTGGTTGTCGCTGCAACAACTGAATCTCGATCGTATTTTGCTCTTCTTTCAAAAATGCCATCACTTCAAAAATATTCGGATGAGCTTTTCCAATTAATTTTTCCTAGACGCCCGTACCACCCCTCTACAGAATTGTTGGTTCTTCGCGTGGATTGGTTGTGGTTCCATTGTACTTGAGTGAATTGACCGTCTAACCATTGGGTAACCATATGGTCGGCCAGTTGTTGAAATTTCTCATTATCTGGTACCTTGGCCATTATTTGGATCCATGCGTCACCAATCTGCAAATAAAAGAAAGATACATATAAATTATCTATATTTATTACCCAGCAACACATAGGTAACTGCCACCTCTTGCTGTAGAAAGAAGCTTAGATTGTAACTGTGCATTAGTCATCGTAGAAAGAAATGTATATGAAATGTCTTGGGAATATTTACGTATTTATACCTATTTTGAGAAATAATCACAATGAACTGAATTTCGATCATTTGTCAGCTTCTTGTTGAACTGTCGTAGCCTATATCATTTCATTAATTAATGAGTGGGTTGAGTTTAAGTGAACTATATTAATAATCTGATCAAAGTAAAGTAAACTATAGATTAAGAAAACTATAGTTAGTGAGTTGAATTTAAGTTAACTATATTAATAATGACTGGTCCCTACCTCATTAACGCCTTTAATCCGTTCTTAACACACCAAAGAGTGCCGCGGTCGACTTCCCTAACCTGGTGAGTCGGCGTTATGGGAAGACACCCATAAGGTCTGTCATTGAGTCAAGTTGTGTGGTTTCAGTGTAGATAATATCAATAGATATTTAAAATCATTAAATGTACAAGGATATCTGTAGAATAATTACATGCAGAAGGACTTTTTTTAAGGGACTGGAACTTGACCAGGGAATGGTGAGAATTCTGCACCCCCCTCCCAACACCAAAAGTCTGTCCGATGAAATTCGAAAAATATATTGTAGTATTTTTAATTCTGATGACGAAAGGTTGTTTCTGATAGAATAATATAACTTTCGGCTTGTATTCTTTTTCTATTTTTTTGGATGATTTCGTCATTTAAACCGTTGCAATTTATTTTAAGACGACGGGTGATATAGCTCGAATTCCAACTGCCAAGGGATATTGTCAATGTGTATACTGTATCTCGGCCTTTCGTCCCACCCGAACGATTAGACAGCTGTCTTCGTCTAGCTGTGCTGGCTCGCTAGCCTGGAGGTCGGGTGTTCGATCCCTGCATTGGCCGAGGAAGTTCATCTAGATTTTTCGGCGTGATTCCCCTTGTCAGTGATATAGAATGGATGGCCTGACAAGTCTAGTCGTTCGGGTGGTACGGAAAACCGAGGTCTCGCGTACACATTGGAGTGCACATAAAATATCCCTTGGCAGTTGGAATTCGATATAAAATTAGGTCGTAGCGCCGCAGCCCGGGCAAAATTCTCCTCATAGCACACTGCATGGCGTATGCCCGTCTTCAATTATCCTAGGTTAGCTGCAGAAGAGTAGGACGTTAAACCACATTACATTTCATTTTGTCAAGCCGTCCTTCCCGCATCACTGACAAGGGAAAACCACGCCGGAAAATCCAGCTGAATAAGGTAAGCGAGCCAGCGTCTTACCCCCTTAGCCACCGTAGCTCTAAAAATTAGTAGCATGATATATTAGTAAGGCAGCTTAACCTCAACCCGTTAATCATATTATTGCCGGTCATGTGAAGGCTGCTGAACTACTGATAATAGATCTAAAGAATGAAAGTAGTATGTTGTTCCTATATCTTACAAACACAAAATTTATTAAATTGAAATAATATATAATGTATAGTTGACTGTTAGATAAAACGAAGTCAAGGACCACTTGAATATTTTAATAGTTAAACATTTCTAATGTTGGTACAAATATAATGATCGTATTTCATTTATATGTATTTTATGATATGTAATACGAGAAGACTTCCCCAATAATAACAATATATGGTTACATAATTGAGATGAAGAATGTCAAATTAATTAAAGATTTGACTGCCTGTAGTGTTCATATTAATGCGTTTTTGAAATTGTTCTCTTCATATTTATAAGTCTTGGAAACTGTTATATTCAACGAATGTAGGCAAAATGGACGTCAACTCGATACTCGATATGCAAAGAAGAACTAATATTCATACTACACTCTCTGGAATTTAGGTTTATGGTCGTCGTATCTTCTAGAATGCTCGCTAGCTTTATCATTTTGAAATGTAGCGATACCACTTTATCTTCAGTAGGCGTACACACATGAATACTGTTATATAACGAGGATTGTGGAAATATATTGCCAACACCACACAGAGAACTAAAATATCACAGAGCTTTGTATAGTTTAACAGGGTTAGATAATTATTATTAAAAGATAAATAAACGTTCAATAAAATATTACAATATGAGGCTGCCCGTTTAAAGACGTTGTTATAAATCAGACATTTATACTAAATATATTACGTTTTATAGCTTCTACAAATAATTTTATTTGAACCAATCTGAATGAAAACAGTTGGAGCGACATTTAATATATCTGAGTGGTGTATGCGAAATAAATAACCTTGTCCAACATACTTTAATCTGTTTTACACTTCCTATCACATCACATGATCAACTAAAAGTCTAAATCTACATTTTAACACATGTGTGATTCATTTATTTTATAAAAAAAATATTATCTTCAATAATTTACATTTGATGGCTTTCTTCAGACAATGACAAGAAAGGGGGTGCAATAATACATTTATAAATCAGCTTTATACTTTATTTCAACCCCTCTTAGTCGGTAGCTGATATTGATTTTTGTGGGCTGTTATTTTGTATATTGGATGTTTGTTCTGTTAATAAGTCTGTATTTTGATCAGATTTCCCTCTCTCGTCTTCAGGTACACCACTCGTAGTAATGACATCTCCCACAAGAATATAATCATAGCGTGGTTCACTCTTTTCTACCACCCATACAGTCTTTCTGTAGAGAAAATGAAAATAAGACAATATTTACCCCAAAAATATGTAATAAAACATTCCATTGACAACATACATCCATTTTATTATTGAAATTTCCCCGTTCCGCAATTTTACAAATATATTAAGGGGGTGGGGGGCGGTTGAGTTGTTAACGGTCCACATTTCATCAGAAGGTCGTCTTTGAGTCAAGTGGGGTGGTTTCGATGCACTGCTTGTGCGTGACAAAATATATGATTGCTGTTTTTCTCCGGATCCTCCGGTTTAATCCAACTGCAAAGATTCATACGCATAAGGACATTATTGAGAAAAAAAAACAATTGAATCATATGTTAGTCCAGGAATGACATGGTTCGTACCGAGCGGGTGTTATACTCCTCTATCATTCTCTCTCTCCCTCCCTCTCTCACACACACTGTCATTCTCTCTATCTCTCTCTGTGTCACACACACACATTTTCTGACTTCAGCGTTGGTATATTAGGATTTGTTATATTGTACGTCGTTTTATGAGCCTGGTCATTTTCTTCCTTTGATTTACACGTGCCGTATGAAATTGCAGATCTACTTAGTTAACGCCCGCTTCTATCGAGGTGATATCGCAGAGAAGATCTACTTTGATGACAACATTGAATTTATATCAGCAACAATGTAATAAAGTTTGAATTACCTTCTCTTACAGTAAACTATAATAACAACACCAGTAATAATAACAACAACAATACCAATAACAATACCAATAACCAATCCAATATTTATACCAGTAGTTTTATTATTACTTGTTTCAGCTTCAGGTAGGCCTGAAAAATATGTTTATACAAGTATGTAATCCAAATTTAGATAAGCCTGAAATTCCCACTTAGGCCTATAGCCACTGTGTCTTAGAGTTTGAGATTATACATATCTTCGCAACAATGGTGGGATTATAAAGCTAGTCCCCACATTCAGATTCCTCTGGGGAGAGGGTTGTGAAGAGATTTTATTAGTTTCTTTTAATTTTTTTTAATATATGGAAGATGCCGCAACAGCATTGAGTAGTCTGGCTCGAGGTCGACCAAAGCTCAGTCTCTCCCATATTCAAGTTTCAGTGTTTCGCCCAGGTATTGATACTAAGTTGCATCTATGCCAGATTCCGGCCAATCTTTGGTAAATCTTTGAACGCAAACGCGCTTCAAAATTAACACACAAACGATACTGTAGAAATAAGAGACTATCTTGTGTGGTTCTCTGACTTTCTTAGCCAGAAATTGCAAAAGATATATATCTTTAAACGTGAGACTGAATAGAAATCCAACATCATTGTGTCACGCGATTTTAAAAGAGCGACATAAATGTAAGGGTTTTATTCTGAAACAGATCCTGACATCATTGGCATGGAAGGCGTTTCTTCAAATACATCCTCGGTAACCCAAGTGGTTTCATTCCGTTCTACACCACTAATCCCTAGGTTAATCTATCGACAGAAGGGGATGGGGGGGTCAAGTTAACCCGCCCTTGATGATTAAGCAATTTGTATCGACCAATCTCATAAATCGTTTATTGAAGGATGTTAACAAAGGGAAGTGACACTTATCAGACCAGGTTAGTAGTAAGTCTAAATGGGAGAATTCCAAATTATTCTAAATGCCCATATTATGTATGGTTTTATGGTCGAGGGTGAGCAATTTAGTGTGTTGTTTCGATATAATGCGCATTGTCTTTAGCTTCAGACCATTAATTAACTTCAAATACAGAAACTATTCCACACGTGGGTTTCAAAAACATACTGGTTGACCGTTTATCCAAATTGTAAGTTATGGTTTTCTGAATTTGGATTGCTTGTATGCTCTACCATCTATATGGCCTTTGTCTTGTGAATTCTGTAACATAGTTGATGTGTTGTCCTTCAAGGGGCGTAAAGCATTACTGTCATGAAAGAATTGTTTCATATACAGTAAGTTTATTTTTACGTCTATGGAATATCAATATGTTTAACATGGATTCCACGACCAGGTTTAAATTAGGCGAGACGAGATTCATAATTTCCAGTTTGGACGTTAGACCAACGGCTACGTCGACTTTGGTTTACTCATTACAGGAAGCGAAAGTTAGGGTACATTTATGAATTACCATATTGTTGTTTGTATCTTAATGTATACACGAATATCAACTACGGTTACAACACAGATAACTACAGGATATACTTACCTTCTGTACAGTTATGTCTAGATGTACCATCTCCACATTCATCCATACATGAACCATCCGTTATATTACATACAGTTAAACCAATGATAGATTTACAGTTGGTACTACACATTTTGTCACAGGTTATTCCATAATATCCTTGTTTACAAGTTTCACAACTACCATCCATGTTACATATATGATCTAAACATCCTATAGGACAGGTTCTATTACACATGGGACCAAAAGATCCCGAGTTACATGATACACAAGTTCCGTTCATGTGGCAGATCTCTGGGCATACAGTAGGGCATAATTCATTGCATCTTATACCAACTCTACCTTGTTTACACGCTATGCAAATACCATTTATAGAACAATTATCTCCTAAACATCCTGACGGACAAAATTCACAACTTTGTCCAGATCGTCCTAGTTTGCAAGAATTACAACTTCCGTTTAGGTTACAACTATCACTAAGACACCCAGTAGGACATCGCTCATTGCATCGTTTTCCAAACCAACCAGATTTACAGGATTGACATAGTGGAACAGATTGATGACACTGAATACAATTTGTAGATAAAGACGAACACGGCTGAGAACAGACAGATCCTCTCCAACCATCTTTACATCCTAGACATTTACCATCTCTATTACAACCCCCGTAACACGCATCGCTACACGTTTTATTACAAGTTCCTCCATAATAACCGTTGACACATTTATTACAGTAACCATCCGTTCCTCTACATCCTTCTAAACAAGTAGTGCTGCAAGAACTATTACAGTAATTACCATAGTATCCATCTGTACAATTATTACAGTAACCATCCGAATATCTACACCCTTCTAAACAAGTAGTACTGCAAGAATTATTACAGTAACTACCATAATATCCAACTGTACAATTATTACAGTAACCATCCGTTCCTCTACATCCTTCTAAACAAGTAGTGCTGCAAGAATTATTACAGTAATTACCATAGTATCCATCTGTACAATTATTACAGTAACCATCCGAGTATCTACACCCTTCTAAACAAGTAGTACTGCAAGAATTATTGCAGTAGCTACCATAGTATCCATCTGTACAATTATTACAGTAACCATCCGAATATCTACACCCTTCTAAACAAGTTGAGCTACAAGAGTTGTTACAGTAACTACCATAATATCCAACTGTACAATTATTACAGTAACCATCTGATTCTCTGCATCCTTCTAAACACGTAGTGCTACAAGAGTTGTTACAAAAGTTACCATAATAACCAGCTGTACAATTATTACAGTAACCATTCAATCCTTTGCATCCTTCTACACAAGTAGTACTGCAAGTAATGTTACAATAATTACCATAATAACCTGAGATGCATTCATCACACTTGCCATCTTGTCTATTGCATCGCCCACTACAAGATTCCACACACTTCATTACACAGGTGTCACCATAAAATCCGTCAAGACACTCATAGCAACTTCCTGTTTGGTCGCAGCCTTTATTACTACATGCACGACTACATGTTTTGTCGCATCTTTTACCATAATTACCACCAACACAGCCAATTAAACAATCACCAGTCATGTTACATATTGTATCTGTATCGTTCTTTCTGCATCCATCACTGCAAGTTACATTACAAAACCTGCCAAATGTGCTACCTTCACATTGTCCACACTCGCCAGATACCGAATTACATTGAATGGGACAATTATTAGGACAAGGTGTCTGACAATTGTTACCATACCAACCTGGTTTACAAGATCCACAACCTGAATAACTACATTTAATACAGTTAACAGGGCATGGTGTTTGACAGTCAGAATTTATATAACCATCAATACAGCCAATGGTACAGAGAGGTTTACTTGACTCTGCTGATGGTGTACATTGTCTATCTATACATTTGTTACTGCATTCATTTTCACATTTCTCACCGTAATGGGTGCCCTTACATGAACAAAGTCCATCATTACTAGAACATACGCTGTTTATACATCCATCACTACATGTAATGTTACAATTATCACCATAATGAGTGGTTTTACAACTACACGAACCATCTTTATCACAAATGTTATCACGACATCCATTACTACATTCATGTTGACAGGTATAACCATATCTACCTGGAGAACATGTTGTACATATACCATTTGATCTATGACATCCATCTTGACATCCAATACTACATTCATGTTGACATGTATCACCATATATACCTGGAGAACATGTTGTACATGTACCATTTGATCTATGACATCCACCTTGACAATAACTACTACAACTTGTATTACATGTATCTGTATACCAACCATCTATACATCCACTGATACAAATACCATCATCTTTATCACATCCTCCTGGTAGACAGTTTAAACATTTTCTGAGACACCGTCCATCACTTCCATAAAACCCTTCTAGACATCCATTGGTACAATCACCATTCTTATCACACCCACCAGATTTACATGTTGTACACTTCAGTGTACATTTCCTACCATAAAATCCATCTTTACACCCGTTAATACAAGACCCACCTTTCATTTTACAGCCACCGGGTTTACAATTTGGACATACCTTCTTACACTTTCCATCATCACCATAGAATCCATCTTTACATCCATTAATACAAACACCATTATTCCTTTTACAACCACCTGGTTTACAGTTGGAACAGTTCTTTGAACATAAATTGCCATAAAATCCTTCTCTACAATCTGAACAAACACCACCTTCGTAGCAAATGTTGTCTTTACAGTTTGAACTACATTCGCTCATACAACGAGAACCATGGAATCCCACATTACATCCATCTGTACATCTACCAGTAACATCACATTTATCATTCTTACAATTAATAGCGCATGGTTTACAGTGTCCTGTATTGTGATCACATGGTTTGCCACCGCACTTACATGGTGAACATCTTCCACTAGATTTTTCATAGTGTCCATCTGAACATCGAGCTGACAATTTAAAGTCAAAATTAAACATGTTAATATTATTCAAAAAGAGATAAAATTTACATAAAGTAACACACGTAACAACTTTTTATGGATTATATTATTCGCGAATTGGAAAGAGGATTTGTACTGACTTTTTAATTGGTAATATTTACATTTCTTTTTAAACACAGTAGTCATATAATGGCTAAAGATTTTATTTGACTAGCAAACATAGGCTATATATTTTACAGATGTTACCAAAAACAAATTGCAACATACATTGTTTTCACAGGAAGTTCATAGAAGGGTACCCGTGGAACTTCCAAACCAATATTATCAACTAAAAGTGTTGCTTGCGGGTTTTGACTTATTAACATGAATCAAAAATGGCCATCAATGGACTGTTTTACCGACTTGCGCACATCTTGTATTTTGATTAATTACTCTTTTAACCCACAACACTCCCAACAGACTAGTGTGGGTTGATAATCCAACGGGGATACTTTTATCAGAATCTTTTTTTAAAAAAAACATTGGTTCTAGGAAATTTTCTATATTGAACTTTCTTTATGGGAGATGTCCCAAACATTTCCGTCCTCCATAAGTGCTATGTAATATGAGATTTATTTGAACACTACCATACTTATTTTTCAACATAATCCGCCATGACATTCATGCGTCAAGTTACCCTACAAATTCCCCCTCACAGAGATGACCTCGTCACCCGTCGCAATTCCGGGGCCCATGTAAACATATTTGAGTTACAGGAAAAGCCACAGTCCAGTGCCGAGCTAACAGCTACCTGGGCGGTGATAACGGTAGTAATGCCCGGGAAAAGCTATACACCTTTAGGGTTTTCTTTGATGTGCTCACCCAACCTACCCAATTCATCAGGGTAATATATTCAATAAGCAATATTTATGGCGGGACCTTTCTTTAGATATCTAAATAAAAGGGGGAGGCCATGATATTTTATTTTGCATACTTTGGTCATCAATAAGGATCTTTTCGATAATCCTGGGTAAGCTGTTGACTTATCATGACGTTCGGACGTTCGGACGTTCGGACCTAAATACATTCATAATTATTTACCAGAATAAACCTCTACTTCACATAAACCTAGAGATGTATATTCTATGTCTGTTGTTATAAATACAATCTGTCCTGTCAACTCAACATCTGGTTGTTGATTACATCTTACTATTCTATACGGATTTCTATTAATACCAGGATCTTTATAACAAACAGGTGATGATTTAAGAGTTGCTTCATCACAACTACCAGTATTACTGAGAATCACAGTAAAATTAGCAAGGTTGTCTATGGCTATAATACAAAAAGAAATACAGATACATTTCAAAGGAAACGTCACGCGAGTCCAATATATAATAAATAATGAAGATTCGCAAGTTACCAGTACCATTATTTGAATTAATGGTACGCCATAAGCAATGGATCTCATCTGAATTTTAAGAATAATTATATAGCCTTAAATATAAATACTTACTGTCATTAATTACACCACTGTTTTCACCGTAAACACGGATTTCGTTAATTGTGTATAGCTTCTCTAAATCAACACACCACCATGATTTGACGTCACTATTATCTGTAACCGAGCAAGATCCATATATATTCTGACTTTCCCCATCTACAGCATTAGACGAATTATATCCAGTCTGGTTAAACAATGAGCTCTGTTTGGTATTCTTGTCTAAAGCTACATTTTCTGAAATATTAATTTCAGTTCAAATCAATTTATTCATGGGCAAATATAATTTAATTTACTATTATTTTAAATCCACAAGTTAAAGAGAATCCGAGGGCTGTTATAGGAAAGCACAATAGTACAGCCATTTTCCCGAATCAATCAAGAGTCGTGCTATGTGTGTACAAACACATGACAGACGTAACTTAATAATGTCTAGATGGATTTCACCAAAAACAGGAATAGGTGTCAGGAATAATTTATCCGTAGTACAATTTCTAGATGACTATCACCAGAAACAAGAAATAGGTGCCAGGAATAATTTATCCATAGTACAATTTCTAGATGACTATCATCAGAAACAAGAAATAGGTGTCAGTAATAGTTTATCCATAGTACAATTTCTAGATGACTATCACCAGAAACAAGAAAAGGGTGCTAGGAATAACTGATCTGTAGTACAATTTCTAGATGACATCACCATAGAAATGAAATAATTTACAAGGGTGGATTAAGAGACCATGGACGGAGAAGGGAGTCTGAGCGCCAAAGGTCCGAAGCACACATCGGGGTGTCCGGGAGGCGTTTCCAGGGAAAGTTTGAAACCTAGAAGAACATTTTCTAGTAATCTAAGACAAGAATCCGGTTCAACAGTGTGCTCTCTTGGATCCAGCCTGGAGGTGGGCGGGGTGAGGACCCACCTTTGAATTACCTGTATAATGCCTACATAAAACACACGTACTAAATAATTTAACAGTAGTAAAATACCTATATGACACGTAAGAAATAATTTACCTTTTGTGCAATAACTGCATGTATACATACATGTTTTCTCCATATAACCTCTCCAAAGACCAGGTTTGTCTGTACAATGTTTATAGTTTCGTTTACAGATTGCTCCTGCATTAGATATATCTTCGCATGCGTCCAGAGCTAAAACATGTACAGTAATCCAGTATTGGTTCAACTTATATTATTAATAGCGGGTGTTGTGTATGGAAGGTCAATAAAAGCATTCTACTGTATGTTTGTCATCACTGTAACTTTTAATCTACAGTTGGTCAATATAAGCATTCTACTGTATGTCTGTCATCATTGTCAGTTTCAATCTACAGTTGTACGTATAAAAGGTAATATCTCCTCAACTGCGAAAGTATGGTCTTCAAGTGAATTTTTTTGAGAAGAGGAAATCATTTGTCAGTTTTTGAATAACATTTAAACTAATATTAAATGATAAATAATGTTAATATAGGACAATGTTTTTATATTAAATTAATAACAATCATTTATAATTTAATAATGAATTTAAAAATTATCATAAACTTACCAATATTGACATCAAATATAAAACAAGAAACAAGTAAATATATCAGTATATTACTAGCCATGTTGATCTCTACTTCGCTTTCTCTATATATGTATGTTATAATATTATATTGACAGTTTAAAACAATAAAGGGAGATAACCTGTCCATGAATCATATGGCGTAAGACTACAAATGTTCATTTCACAATAATCTGGCAGGGATGCCTGTATTGGCTTAGGTGTGAGTATAAGTGTAAAATTGCCAAGTGAAACTAACTTCTTTTAAGTTTATGTTTGTTCGATTATAAATTTGATGAGATGCATCGCTGTGTGAATCAAACTATGACATACGCGTGATATCTTCGCCGCAATAAACGGACTAACTATCAGAATACAAGTTGGTGCCATTAGCTAGGAGTAAATATTTGAAGCAATTTGGTACCATCGCGACAATTCTATTTATCTCTACCAGGCTATTTCTAACTAATATGATTTCACTCTTGGCACCCAACAAATGCCCCACTCACCCAACTAGCGGATAATGAATGTATGTTTTAATGATAATGAGCAAAGCCTAGGATGAAGTCGGGTATTTAAGACATTGTTAATAATATTATACACCTTATGGACCTCGAGCCCCTTGGCTTCAACCCGCTAATCCTATAGGTAAATCTGCCAGTAGATTAAGATACATCTTAATTCTTCTAAGGTGATTTTAATGAAAACAAGATATATGTTACAATGTATTATTAACACAGTTATGTCTGTCAAATATCCTTAGATTTTGCAAGGGGTCACGATGGCTAAGTGGGTAAGACGCTGGCTCGCTAACCAGATTTTCCGGCGTGGTTCCCCCTAACAAGGATATCTGTTTAGTCGTTCTGATGGGACAAAAACACGAGGTCCCGTGTACATATGCACGTGCACATAAAAGATCCCTTGCCCGTCTTCATTAGCTCAGGTCGGAGCAGAATAGTAGAATGTTAAATCCCATTTCATCTCATTTCAATTTTAGATTTTACAAATGCCGTCTCTATATAGTTTTCAAGCGTCGTGTAGATATGAGCGTAGTTATACTCGTAGTACAAAATGCAGTCTCTATATAGATACGGGCGTAGTTATAGCCGTAGTAAAAAAGCGATCAAATACGATATATTACGATATATTACGTACTATGATACAGCTGTTTATATCATCATCTGAACAATAAGATTTTGTATCCGTTACTTTTATATTGCCCCCCCCCCCCACCCCCCAAAACACCAGTGCTATATCCATTACCTATGACGATATGTAACATTATTTATAAGTGATTATGACAAATCATCTGTATGGACGGGTTATAAATATTGATATTATCGGAATGATCAATAAATTGTTATATACCAAGTCATGGCATGGATTCAACAGTGGGGGTGGGGGTGGGGGTTATAGTCTGGGTCCATATGAATAGATGATATCTCGTGACTGCTAAATAATGTTACATATATACTCGTAGGGTTGTATTTGTTGAAACAAGCTAGTTATAACCAGTGTCTATGTATTCCTATCAACCACAGCTTCACTTAAACTTTTCAGCCCTGGGGGGTCGGATAGCCGAATGGTTCGCACGTGCGTGCTGTATCATAAAGCCTGCCATTGAGTCAACTGGCGTGGTTTCGAATCCCCGGTTGTACGTGACAAGGACTAGGGTTGCCTGTCCAACCTTCCGGGTTTTCTCTGGGTCCTACGGTTTCCTCCTACTGCCAAGACCCCTACACGCAAGCGAATTATTAAAATAAAATTAAACCATATTATGTTAGTCCCGAAATGACATAGTTTGTGCCGAGTGGACGTTAAAACCCATTTCTCTCTCCCTCTCTCTGTTTAGCTCAACTGTCAAGTCTTCGGGATTACGGTCGTCGATTGTACCAATACTGTTTGGATTGTTTCCCCTTAACGTATTATTAACATTCTATAGCATATTATTGTCCTCACAACCTCCCTTACACATGGATGGTCAACCTTGTCATTATATATCTCTGTCATCTGTGGAGCGGAATTTCCCTCATAATTCTAACTCCTAACCTTGTAATGCTAATGCTAATTTGATTACTTCTATGCATGTAACTTCTTACTTACATATATTAAATTCGCTATTTACACATGTACAAATGCTAACTTATATGACTTAATTCTTAAAAAAATGAAATTGAATTTGTGTTTTGTACTATTTCCATTATTACGTTTAATTTATTGTAGTCGGTTCTAGTACGTGAACATTTTAAATTGCGCCATCTGGTACAATAATGAGCGTTGATTTATTCTTACTCGTATTATGGCAACAGATGGCGCTGTTTAAAATTGTATTTTACAATGACCCCTCAATTTTAAATAAGGAACGGGGGAGAGAAAGAGATAGAAAGAGGGGGATGGTTTAACGTCGACTCGACACAAACTAGGTTATCTCGGGACTAATATATGGTTTTTAATTTTATTTCAATAATTCGCTTGCACGTAGGGGTCTTTAGCAGTGGGAGGAAACCGTTGGAAAACCCACCAGGTTTGTGCGGTATAAAAGAAAGGTCAGGGTCATTTCGGGACTTAAATATGGTTTTCAATTTTATTTGAATAATTCGCTTTCAATTTCAATTTTTAAGAATTAAGTCATATAAGTTAGTATTTTTACATGTGTAAATAGCGAATTTAACAAATGTAAGTAAGAAGTTACATGCATAGAAGTAAGCATAATTAGCATTAGCATTACCAAGTTAGAAGTAAGATTTATGAGGGAAATTCCACCCCATAGTCATCACCCTGCCCCCTACATATATTATATTATATAGTCTCTATAAACTCCATCTATTGAAAGGAAATGACGTTCTTCTTTTGCGCATTAACCGGAATAATGAAGACGACCAAGCGCCATGCATTGTGCTATGACGAAAATCATGTTATGTTCTGTTCCTTGTTAGAACAACAATTCTGCACACCAAAGAGTAAACCACGTTGTCACCTTGAACCTGGTTTTAACCCTGATACAGGGTCTTACTCACCGAGCTAGAGTGGCTCCTAAATCTATTGAATGTTAGTTAAACCATCTGTGTACATGCCAGGGATTGGAATGGGGTTTAACATCTCATTGTGAACTATAATACAACACACAACGCCTATGTAAATATAACCCCTCTATTACCACACACCACACCCCACTACATCAACATTACCACATACTACTACTACTACAATAACCCACAAATCACCAAACTGTACCCCCACATTACCACATACCACTACATCAACATTAATTACCACATACTACTACTACAATAACCCACTTAAAACATATCACCTATAACTGTACCCCCACACCACCAATACCCCACATTTACATTACCACATGCCACCACAATACCACCTTCATTAGAAGGCTTAATATCGCTTTTATTCCATACATCTTATCAGTGCTAGATGTTGTTACTTCAGGAACATGTTGCTTTACCAACAGTGTCATCACCACCCAACAATGAAAGCAAAATCTGAAAACAAGCAATACTGTTTAATTTCAAAATAATGGAGCAAAAAAGCAATATGATGTGCTTACAAGTAATACATATAAAACCAAGTTACACGACTATACCACTACACGAACATTACGATATAGGCTAGTCATATTTTAATATTTAACATAATGTAATGGGAAAAAAACAAAAAAAATACAAAATAAAAATGTAATTGATAATATAAGCTACAATTCATAGGTAATAAAAAAAACGAAGTTACACGACTCCACATGTTGAACCAACATAACCACATATCACAAATATATTAACATTACCATTATTATACCACTCAACAACGAAAACGAAAGTTGTAAAAGAAAATCCATACTGTTTAATATTGAATATAATGTAGCGAAAGTTAAATAACAAACAAACTTAAAGAACTAAAAGGCAGTTGATTATATTAGCCAAAATTCATACATATTAAAAATACAAAACAAAGTTACACGACTCAAACATATTGAACTTACGCGTTTTTATATACGGTAGTACTACATTTCATTTCTACTCAACGAATAATCCAAGTGTCATTAAATTGTGATTATGTCTGTTACTATATCTATTTTATATATATCATCCTCCAACCATTTACATTTTATGGCTTTTACCTAACCATATACTATTAACTACAATTTGTTTTTTAAAAATACGACCAGGTAAGAAATTCTCCACTTTACTTCATTCTGACAAACATTAAATTATAATAGTTAGCTGTATGTCTGCTCTCTATATTATATAAGTTAAGGAGGTTACTAGATTGTGCATTAAGAACAAAAATCTTTTACACCAGCTCATCATAAATTGGAGTAGTTGTCTCATTTGTACTTTCTTTCAACTCCTCATAGTTGGTAGATGGTATCGATGTTGGTGGTCTGTTAACAACAACATTGGTAGTGTTTTCTGTTGATAATTCTATATTTTGGTAAGGTTGATTCACCTCGTCTTCTGAAACATCACCTGTAGTAACGACATCTCCCACAGGAATATACTCATAATGTGCTTCACTCTCTTCTGTAATACGTGGTGTATTTCTGAAGAGAAAATGAGTAAGACAATATTTATCACAAAAAAAACATTAAAACTCACTATTTACATGGTACAAATTGTTCGTATGTCTTTATTAGCGAAATTAAAAGAGAGTCATACAAAGCTTACAAATACACCTACTCCACACCGCAGTCGTGTTAATGTTTGTTAAAGGAAACCTTAAACAAATCTGACCTCTATCGTATTCACAAGCTTGGAAATAATGTGTTTAAAACGATAACCTCTAGCATGATCAAGAGGGTTTTGAAAGGGGAGATTACCCCAGAATAAACCAGCGGCTGCCAGGCAGGATACGCCCACATACAAGAGTTGGATAGAGAACAAGCTAAAAAGAAAGTGATTTTTCCTACAATCAAGGACAATAACTCATGAAGTTACAAATCGATATGCGCATATATCGGATGGAACCAAGATCTTTGAATGGGTTATGAACATGCATTTCAAGGTACTTCAAAATCGGATTAAAATTATGACCTCTACAGGGTTCAAAACCTTGATAAACCATATTTTTACACAATATTCGCATACAAGTGGCGGCCATTTTGTCCGGCAGTTGTGGTCCGATTTCACAAAATTCAAACTCAACCTTCATTACAATGTAACGATGATATAATCAAATGTTTTTTAAATCGGATAATAATTGTGACCTCCAGAGGGACCACAAGCTAAACAAAGACGATTTGCGTATAATCAGGGGCCATAATTCAGGAAGTTACTATCCGATATGCGCAAATATCGAACGGAACCAAGATCTTTGGGTTATAACCATGCATTTCAAGTTTCATCAAAATCGAATTAAAATTGTGATCTCTACAGGGTCCACAACCTTGATATACCATTTTTTAACAGGATTTGCGTACGAACGGCGGCCATTTTGTATGGTCATTTTAGTCCGATTTTTCCGAAATTTGAACTCAACCCTCCTTAGGGTGTAACGTGGATATAATAGAACGGTTTTTCAAATTGGATAATAATTGTGACCTCCAGAGGTACCACAAGCTAAAATAGGTGATTTTTCGGACAAACGGGGGACATAATTCAGGAAATTACGTTCCGATAGGCACAAATATCGAAAGAAACCAAGATCTTTGGGTTATAACCATGCATTTCAAGTTTCATTAAAATCGAATTAAAATTGTGACCTCTACAGGGTCCACAACCTTGATATACCATTTTTTAACCGTATTCGCGTATGAATGGCGGCCATTTTGTATGGTAATTTTGGTCCAATTTTACCGAAATTCGAACTCAACCTTCCTTAGGGTGTAATGGTGATATAATCAAACGATTTTTAAAATCGGATAATTATTGTTACCTCCAGAGGGACCACAAGCTAAACCAAGGTGATTTTGCGTATAATCAGGGACCATAATTCAGGAAGTTACGATCCGATATGCGCAAATATCGAAAGGAACCAAGATCTTTGGGTTATAACCATGCATTTCAAGTTTCATCAAAATCGAATTAAAATTGTGATCTCTACAGGGTCCACAACCTTGATATACCATTTTTTAACAGTATTCGCGTACGAACGGCGGCCATTTTGTATGGTAATTTTGGTCCGATTTTTCCGAAATTTGAACTCAACCCTCTTTAGGGTGTAACGGTGATATAATCGAACGGTTTTACAAATCGGATAATAATTTTGACCTCCAGAGGTACCACGAGCTAAAATAGGTGATTTTTCGGACAATCAGGGGCCATAATTCAGGAAATTACGTTTCGATAGGCGCAAATATCGAAAGGAACCAAGATCTTTGGGTTATAAACATGCATGTAAAGTTTCATCAAAATCGGTTCAAAATTGTGACCTCTATAGGGTCCACAAGCTAAAAACGTGATTTTTCGTACAATCAGGGGCCATAATCCATGAAGTTTTGATCCGATACATGCCAATATCGAAAGCAGCCGAGATCTTTTGGGGATAAACCTATATTTCAAGTTTCGTTAAAATCCGACAAGAATTGTGACCTATAGAGAGTCCACAAACAATTGTGGACGGACGTCCGGACGGACGGACGGACGGACGGACGGACGGACGGACGGACGTCCAGACGGACAGGGGCGACGACATAATACGTCCACATGAAAATGTGGGCGTATAAAAATCCTACAAATTGAATATCGATAGGGTTCATCCTCGTATACTTAAAATGATGTTAACATTCTGTAGACTGTATCATGTTCACAAGTTTTTCGACAAGGTTACGCGAAACCGACAAGGTTCGGCCTCGCATGACCACAACGCCTCAAATAAAATGTACAAATGATTTGTAAAAATTGTTGGGTATTTCTAGTTCACAAGTCATTTCGAAATTTGAAAACAACAAAGATGACAGAACTATATTTACACAAGGCAATCACTTATACAAAATTAAAAACAAAATTACCTTCTCTTACAGTAAACAATAATAACAACACCAGTAATAATAACAACAACAATACCAACAACAATACCAATAACCAATCCAATATTTATACCACTTGTTGTTTCTTGTTTAAATAAGCCTGCAAGAATAAGTAATTAATTCTTTATTAATAATCTTTTCAAAACTTGTGATAATCCTTTCAAAAGTTTGCTATCTCCATATTAACAAGTATATCCTTCCTTGTGTATGACACAAGTCACTTCTAGTAGGTTATTAAATGCGGCGATCGTTTTGATATTTTAACCCATTGACAGAGTAGTATTTTGGAGCCCGTCATGCATAGGAACATTAATCGTTATTTATTTTATAACAACAGCTTGTTTTCATCGTAAATAATAGTTTAATAGTTATTGTTTAACTTTATACACAAGCTATATTGTATTTAGACGGTATAACCACAGTACCTTCACAAGCAACAGCAAATTAATGCAGAATCTTATTACCTTTACAAGTCCCGTTCATGTGGCAGGTCTCTGGACATACAGTGGGACAGAATTCTCTGCATCTTATACCAAATCTACCTTGTCTACAGCCCATACAAATTCCATGTATAGAACAATTATCTCCGATGCACCCTGATGGACAAAATTCACGACATATTTGTCCAAATCGCCCTCGTTCACACGAATTACAATGTCCGTTAATTTTACAACTATCATTACGACACCCAGCTGGACATCGCTCATTGCATCGTTTTCCAAACCAACCAGATTTACAGGATATACAACGCGGCAGTGATTGATGACACTCGATACAATTTTCAGATAACCATCCATCTTGACAATCTAAAATATAAAAGGTATGCACCGCTGGTTTTATTTATGGCCAACAGTATGTTACAAACCATACTAGTTATTATATAGACCTGGATATATATTAATATTCTCATTTATTTAATTGCATAACAACACATGATTCAGAACATGACGTTGTGAACCGTTCATATAAAGACTGCAGCTGTACTCACCTTCCGAACAGTTCTGTCCTTTTTTACCACCGACGCAGCCATCCGTACAAGAACCATCTTTAATATCACATACAGGTAAACTTGTAGTAGTGTTACAGTGTATGCTACACTCATGATCACATCTAGAACTATAAAACCCCCCTTTACATGCGTTACAGTTACCATTGATGTCACAAACACCATTTAGGCATTCCTTGGGACATGATTTATCACATTTCGCACCGTAATGGGTGCCCTTACATGAACAAAGTCCATCGTTACTAGAACATTCGCTGTTCATACATCCATCATTACATGTAATGTTACAATTATCACCATAATGAGTGGCTTTACAACTACACGAACCATCTGTAGAACATATGTTATTACGACAACCAATACTACATTCATGTTGACAGGTATCACCATATCTACCTGGAGAACATGTTGTACATATACCATTTGATCTATGACATCCATCTTGACAACCAATACTACATTCATGTTGACAGGTATCACCATATCTACCTGGAGAACATGTTGTACATATACCATTTGTTCTATTACATCCACCTTGACAATAACTACTACATCTTGTATTACATGTATCTGTATACCAACCATCTATACATCCACTGATACAAAAACCATCATCTTTATCACATCCTCCTGGTAGACAGTTTAAACATTTTCTGAGACACCGTCCATCCCTTCCATAAAACCCGTCTAGACATCCATTGGTACAAACACCATTCTTATCACACCCACCAGGTTTACATGTTGTACACTTCAGTTCACATTTCCTACCATAAAATCCATCTTTACATCCGTTAATACAAGACCCACCTTTCATTGTACAGCCACCGGGTTGACAGTTTAGACATAGAAGCTTACACGTTCCATCCTTACCATAGAATCCATCTTTACATCCATTAATACAAACACCATTATTCCTTTTACAACCACCTGGTTTACAATTGGAACAGTTCTTTGAACAGAGATCGTCATAGAAACCCACATTGCAGCCATCTGTACATCTACCATTAACATCACATTTATCATTCTTACACTTTATAGAGCATTTCTTAAAACAACGTCCCGTATCAGGGTCGCACGGTTTCTTACCACAGTTACAAGGTGAACACCTTCCATTCGAGCTTTCATAGTATCCATCTGAACATCGAGCTGTGAATTAATAGTCAACATTAATTATATATTACCGTTTCATAGATATAAAAGTGAAATACTGTAACGGTCGTAAAAAAATACAAATTAATATTATATTACTTTTTAATATATATATATATATATATATATATAGAAGGGCCATACTGTAACGGACATAAAAAAAATACAAATGTAGCACGTTATGTTTAAATGTTTATTATAGATCTATTCTGTTCGTATAACTAAGACTAACTATGAAATGAAATAGTTTTTAACGTCCTTCTGTTCTACTACGGCCATATGCCATACAGTGCGCTATGAGGGAAATTTTGACGGGACAGCGAATTTGCGGCCTACTCTTATGTCGAATTCCAGCTGCCAGGGGATCTTTCACGTGCATGTCAATGTATACGCGGGACCTCAATTTTTCGCCCCATTAAAAACAACTATATTAGTATAGAAGATGGATGTTAGATAATGTCCCGAATATATGAATTGCGATTCTTGTTTGTACGTTTCATTTAACATTGGTAAGATGGGCGTTAAATTGTTAGGTAATTGATTTCTCGACTAGGGTGTTCCGAGTTCGAATACCAACTGATGTGCAAATATGCTTTATTGTTCGGACGGGAGTTTTAACACATGTCTTCCATTTTTTTGTTTTTTTATATTAAAATAGACAATAAATTATTCCCCCCCACTCATCAATATATACAAATATTCATTACCTGAATAAACCTCTACTTCACATAAACCTAGAGATGTATATTCTATGTCTGATGTTATAAATACAATCTGTCCTGTCAACTCAACATCTGGTTGTTGATTACATCTATCTATTCTATACTGATTTCTATTTATACCAGGATCTTTATAACAAACTGGTGATGATTTAAGAGTTGCTTCATCACAACTACCAGTATTACTGAGTATCACAGAAAAATCAGCAAGATTGTCTGCAGATATAATAAACAAATAGAAACATGTACGTGTAATGTGTGAATGAAATAAAATGAAAGTGGGACAAATATCAGAAGTAACTATAGTTTAGGTATGAATGTGAATGTGGTGAGCTAACCAGTGATTATGTGATAAACGGTACCTGTTTTGAGTAGGTTTGATCAGAAGATTTTAACAAAGTCAATGAGATTCTATTTTCTCTAGGAGCTATAGCCAGATTACTATGTTTACAACTGACATGTTTGAGTAGACCGGAAACGTCTTAAAAAAAACTTTTAAAAACACCTATTCAACTATTTGTTTTTATTATATTTACTTATTTCTTTTAACTCAATATGCTCTATACATTTAAAAATTAAAAACGCGACCTAAAATTTAATATTGGCTCATTTTGACTAGTGTATTTGCATGGTTTTAGGTGCCGTTTATAATGAACAAATAAACATGTAGAAGTTATGAGCAATGGCTGATTCACAAACGACAATTTTTGGCCTTGGAAGGAATTATCAGTGAGCATAAATGCGCCCATGTGTCTGTCATCGCTCGTCTTTTCAGTTAGTTATGATAATATATGAGAATCTCCTACTAATCTTTTATATATCAAAAAAGACGAGTAGGGGATTATATTTATCACCCAATCCTTTCTTACATGATATAGATTTCACCTCTACTGAACCTGATTACATAACGACGTAGTGATACATCATTTTAGACAGCAATTCAACCATTGCAAAGTCCTTTATATTGACCCAGTGTCAATTAAAAAAAAATAGTTCAATTTCAATAAAAAAAAAAAAAAGTTACTGATAATAAAAAATGAGCTGTTCTTTGAAAATATCAAAATGTAGCCAATCTAATGCATGTTAAGGCACAGTAGATTACGAAATTGATCACACAAGCGATATCTAATGTAGAATGTATTTTGGATGATAAAGAAGGGCAACTCGCATTTCCCTTTTGTTTCCGTTACTTTACTTTCTTCAAATCTTTGTTACGTATCTATCGTAGCAATGATCTTTGTGTTAAAATTATATTTGAAATGTGTTTAACCAGCAGGTTTATCACATCTGTGACAATGTCTGACACCAATATTGTGATTTAACTTTTACGAGTGTTAGTGATATCCCCTGTGCAGTGTGCACTGATCGACATATTATTGGTATAATAATTTAAACGTCCTTTAGACAGTTAATAGGAGATTGATAATATGTACTGAAATTATCTTTATTTAAAAATACTATACACATATTACCATTATCTTTACCATAAACAAGGATTTCGTTGATTTTGTATGGTCTTTGTAAATCAACACACCACCATGATTTGACGTCACTATAACTTGTAACCGAGCAAGATCCATATATATTCTGACTTTCACCATCTACAGTATTAGATGAGCTATACCCTGTCTGTTCTAAAGATGAACTTTGTTTGGTATTCTTGCCTAAAGCTACATTTTCTGAAATAGTTATATCAGCTTAAAACAATCAAATCGAACAACAGTATATTCAACGGGGTGTTTTGGCATGAAATAGTGCATACATGACTATGCAATTTAGTTATTAATACATGGATTTCCCAAATTAACGAGAAAGTGTAGACCGCTTTCTCAGTTATATATTTTATGTTTTACCAATACTTCCACTCTGAAGTCAGAACACAACAGAATATTGATATATGAAATGTACTATTCAAAACCAAGTTTCTCTAAAAGTCTACTGTCTACATATATTACAGGATAAGAGTAATTCCTTTTGTCGTGTGATTTATCTCTTTGTCCTGGACAACATTAGCTATAATTAAATTTTGTACTTAGAGTGATATCGCGGTCAGAGCAAATTGTGCTCAGTATTGATCATTCGGCAAACCTCGACAGATTCCGGTACTCTCCGTAACCTACATCTAGACTAGGATGTATGATAGTCATTGATATGTACCTACGACCATACATTTGCGATGCGGCTTGTCGACTACCGATTTACTCTAACAGGAAAACGTTCCGCTTTTACAAAAAAGTTCCAAAATCTGGTTAAGTTGTCCACACCCGTTGGTGGAGTCGTCCACACGACTTAGTATAATTTCTGGACACACGATGTATTTTTAATTAGTATAGTTTTTTTCTGCGTGGTCACCCTTTCTCCCGGTAAATAAACAACAAAGTAAATCGTTTTATTCCATAAATAACAAATTCATTAACAAATTTATAAACAAATTTAGTTGTGGACGACATCACTAATAGTTGTTGACGACATCACCAATGCTTTGTGGACGACTCTATCAACGGTTGTGGACGACTTCGCTTGTGGACGACTTGACTGGCACCCATCTCCTGGGGGCAACCATGTTTATCCGGGTCCTTCAAAATAGTTCCAAAATGGCGGACTTCATCATACAGCCGAGTCTAGATGTAGGGCACCGGAATCTGTCGAGGTTTGCCGAATGCAGTATTGATGACACTTTATATCCATTACATGGCTGTACCTATACCAAACAACCTGTTTCAAAGATTTATTATACCTCTGTATATGTTGTTAAATAGCTGTATTTTACGTCCACTTCCACCGAAGTGATATCTAAGACAATCAAGTATTATATATATCGCGGTTTTACGAAGTCAAATATTGTTGTGTTTAGGGGTTTCCGCTGTTCTTAAAGTCAATGGGGCCTATCTTCCCCCTCTCCTTTTCTTTTTCGAGGCTGGTTCTTGAACTGGCGGAAACTGGCTTACTAGGCTGGTTTACTTTTCGGGAATGTTGGCCCGCTGTCTTGTACTGTCTTTACTGTGGTTGGTGAGACTGTTGGAGCTGTCACATTTCTATTTTCTTTTTCAGGGGCCGGAAGTGGGTACTCCCTTCTTGAGTGGCCAAACTTCTCAGACCTGAATCATTGGTTGGCCTAGCGTAGGCAGCCGTATGTCTCTGAAGGATCTAACGTTGTCAATGTCTAACATGATATACTTCAAACACCTTTAATTAGTTTTCTTTTACCTCAAAAAATGTTCTAGAATTTAATTTGAAGAAGGAAAAAAAGTAATAGTGCGAGCTCATTAAACATACATTATGCAAGAGCTAAATCTGCCTATTGTAGGTCTTTCTTTAGGCCTGGAATCTTATCTAAATTATTAATTAGACATTAATTAACATATCCAGGCCATAATCAACTATCGATGTCAAGGCTATCCTTCGATATAGTCTATGCTGGCACTGTTCATTGATAATTAAATCAAGACAATAGATAATCGAGACTATGCTTTTTAGCTTAATAACTTAAGTAATGATGAACAATTCTAGGCGGAAATTTCCAAAGCTGAAATCTCGGTTCATAGTGGATCAATTTGACTGACATTTTTAACAAATTACCTTTACATTATCTAGCTTTTTACTATTATAGCCAAAACTGTCAGTTCTTTATCTAATCTCCCATAATGTATCTTTAACTCGCATTGATGTGACCCCTCTCAGTAATATTAGCGACCTACGAATATTCCCTGCTGATCAGTGTAATACCAATTAGAAAGAGTTGTACGAGTTGATTAAAATACAAATGTACAACATAATTTTGTTAATTTTTTTTTTTTTAAATCCGACTTCAAAAAGCTATGTGTTTATAATAGTGCGTATAAAAATATTTTATATTTAAGGGCGACCCAGTACAGAAATCCATTTACCCATTATCAAAATGGCCAAATTGAGATAATTTATAGTAAATATAGGCCTACTTTTTAAATGAGAGTATATCACAATAATCAATAATCCAAATAGTAAAGTAGTACGATGGTGTCTTGAAAGAGTAAACATACTCTGCCCTGTACCCGATACAAATAATACATCGTAAGTTAAAACCTTATTTACCACACCATCTTAGAATTGTATGTTTCAACGGCTATATTTTACCATATGTTGATTATGTTCCACAGTTTGGGATAATGCTAATTCAGGTAAACTCGTGATCTTGTATAAACTTCAAAAAACGTGCAGTAAGGGGCAGTGTGGATGTAAAACGTGATTCACATTACCCGCTTTTATTTGAATCACTGGAATTGACTCATATTCTACCGACGAATTTAACACAATCATGAAAAGCACAATTTCAAAATTCCAAGAGAAAAATTAACCATCAACATATTCTATATTGGCCGAAACTACCATGACATTGAAGTCAACTTAAATTAGCAATTCCAAAAAGTAAGAAAAGCGCAATGACAACAACATTTAATAGCGCTTATTTATTAATTCACTACCACAAACTGTAAAACATATGTCTTGATGTTTTAGTTTCAAAAGAAAGTCAAATCTGTTAATCCTTGTTAATTACTCTGAATTTATGTTTTTTTGCCATTTTGTATTTCTGCTTTGTTTGATTTCTCCCCTCGACAAGCTTACTAGTATTTATGATGCATGCACATTTAAAATATTATGTGTAAATATTGTTACTACATGTATGTAGCTGCTAGTTTTATAGAGTAGGAGGGACATGTTGAAAATTATAATACGTCATGTTCTAAATTTTAATGTTTCCTCAAAAAATGAAGTCACTATCATCATTATAATATCATATGTCTTTGAGTACCAGAATCTAACTATTAAGGACAAACAATTTAAAGCAACAAAACAATTATAACGTGCTCTATTTTAGTTAAAATCAGGCGAAGGATTTGAGTTAATTCTTAACTTAACTCTCAGAATGTATGGTGAAACCAGGGCCTGATGATGTTCATTTGGGGTTGGATGCGGCCGCGACAATGTAGCGCAACAACACACCTCTATTCCTGCCAACAAACTACCCTTATCTTGAATTTAAATTTGACATGCATACTTTGTAATAAAATAACATGATTTTGGAATGAATAGGAGAAATGGTACGCAGTGGGGAGTGGGACATTATGCAGTATGAACGTTAGTGTCAGTTATATAAACCATTGTGACAGTCATCCTCCACAACATTAAAAATTAATAAAAACTCATTGAATTTCACCCACTTAAGAGCATGAAGATTTTTTTTATATCAAAAGCGCCACGTAGTCATTATCACCAGCACCCTGCTTTAACTACTATTATTAATGTATCAAATACATAAATATCAAACCGTGTGCGCATTTTTGTGGTTGTGGGTTAAACATATTTCTCATAAACAGTGATTGAAATTTGAGTAAAATATTAACTGAAGTCTGAGATTGCTTCGTATTACTCAATATGGATGATTATCACCTGAAACAAGAAAATTAATATAATATATAATTTACCTGTTGTACAATATCTGCAGGTTGACATACATACTTTCTCCATGTATTTTATCCAAGACCCACGTGGCTTTGCACAATATTTCTCATATTTTTTACAGGTTGATACCGTGTCTTTACATTCATCAAGAGCTGAAACAATTTTAAAATGGTTTAGATGGTCTAAGCATTCTACTGTATATTTATCATCAATATGAGTTTTATTTTACAGTTGTATATTAAAATTTTAGAAAGTAAGATCTGTTTAACTGGTGAAGTTTGGTTACAAGTGAATTTTATTGAGAAGATGCTTATAATATTTGTCAGTTATGAAATGCCGTGTTGTGTCGAGTAGACTATTGTCCAGTTCATCTATATTTAGTGAATGACACTAAAATTATACTATTATTATAATATGATAAAGATTGAAGATATGTTACATAACACTTCTCTTGTAAGTTCTGTAACTGTTATATATATATATATATATATATATATTCGAAATAAAGATGTTTTAGGAAAGAAAACTAGTCTGTTTTGCGAGTACTTTCTGCTTTATTAAGCTTCATCAGTTTTCTTTCCTAAAACATCTTTATTGCGAATATCTACCACCTAAGAGTAGCTTTAACTATAACCTTTTACTATATATATATATTGTTAATAAGAATGATTATACTTACCATTGGTGACATCAAATATAAAACAATACACAAGTATATATATAAGTATAGTACTAGCCATGTTGACATGTACATATGTATACTAGAATATATCAGTTAAACATATAAATTATAATACAGACATTTTAGATCAAGGAAGTAAATAATTTCTTCCTGGATCATATTAATGAAGAATATCCTAAATGAATCATAAAATTATATTTTAATAATGTTAGTATATAAACTTATAATTATCTTATACAATAACACACTTTTGATATTTTTTAATTATAATTATGTTGTAGGGTATTATGTGAGTCGCCGTAGAAAGGCTGTAGGAGACGTGTTTGATCCCGGTGTTCGCCGAGGTCCCATGAACACAGTGACGTAAAATAACGTTTGACAGCTGGAATTTGAAATAGGAGAAGACCGTAGTGTCGCGCTGTCCGGGCAAAATGTCACCAATACAATAGCACATTATATGACGTCGGCCCGTCTTTATTTACCCGGTAGGAGCAAACTAGTAGAACATCAAACACAAATTTCATTTCATTTCGTGTTATCGTGTTGTTTTAATTTACTCGTTGTTATAACGACTGGTAGCTTACACTACAGTAATTTCATATAGCAGGTCAAATTGGAGTTAAAGTGGGCCCCAATTGGTCGGTTGAACAGATGTAATTGTTGCACATGCCCGAGGAGTGAGTTTAAGACTTTTGGACATGGTAGGCGATTGTCTAGATGACCATCACTTGTTTTTCAAAGTAGGTGATACTGATAGCTTGTTAAATGTATTTATATCGGATTTACGAAGACATTTTAGACATTAATTGATTATTTTTACAACAATATCGTGTACATATATAACATGATGATTGACAAACATAAAGAATTCTTGATATCCGTTTAGCAAAGGAGAAATTGCAAATAATACAACTGTTCGATTAGAATTTTTTTAAAACACTATAAAGGATAACATTGTGAGTCTTCGTGTTGGTTTAACTGGATTCCTTGACCTCCAAAACATAGGTAAAGACATCAAGATCAGTGAAGTCGGCGCAATTAGACATTTTATGGATGGTAACGTGTTTTAATGCGGCCGTTTTGAATTAATCGATCGGCTAAAGTGACGTCGTGGTTACCGCCATTTCTGAAATTAGCATACCGACAAACCTCTTAGGCAAAATTTCCACGTTTCTTTCCGGAAGCGCACAACTCGACTTACTTATCCGCCCCACAATTACTTGTATAGCAAGAACGATCAGTTCTTTAATCTGATTTTTACATTATGCATCTTTAAATGATTCATGTTATTAAAAGTTTGGTGAATCAGGTAGTATGATTCTAGTTTACTAAACAGAAGGTTCACGGTTCACATCCCAGTGTTGGTCGAGGAAGTTGATCAGGTTACCATTGTCAGAACATACAGTACGTTAAAGGCAAATCCATTTTTGCTATGATTTGTGGGCCTGCAATACACTTTCAGGTTTATTACGTAGGATTAACAGATCCTCATTTCCTTTAGTTAGTTTGGATGAGAGTCGGGATTTACTAACGAAATAAAATGGGGTTTAACGTCCTTCTTTTCTGTAATTAATATAACAGTTTACTGTAAGGTATATATCACATGGACTGCGACATTACAGTAAACTTTATTTTAAACTCAAACTAACGAAATAAAATGGGGTTTAACGTCCTTCTTTTCTGTAATTAATATAACAGTTTACTGTAAGGTATATATCACCTGGACTGCGACATTACAGTAAACTTTATTTTAAACTCAAACTGCCAAGCGTTCTTTACACTGGACCTCAGTTTCACGTCCCATCCAAACGATTAAGTATTGTTCCTTGTTAATTTTCCACTCCTGAACAATTTATCATCGGATACCCCACCGAGGAACAACTTGGTCAACATACGTGAATAATCTAACCGCCATCGTTAAATATACAGTACACTTGTAGTTAAAAGCTAAATAAGGCCTATGCCTATTGCAAGTCTTTTAAATGTTATAGAATGTATAATTAGTCCTTTATCTACATAACAAGTCCAAAATCAACTTCGTAGACCCTCGGACATATTCCTGAAGCAACGGCCCTAGAAATCCCTCTCTGGCCATTGCTGGAATGGCGTCTGTTTCTTGAACTTACGCGGAAATGTGTCTTTTCTTTCCATTCAACGAAAGCTATCACTTAAGTACTACAAGATGACAGTCCGTCGTTTAATCTTGGATCTTCCTTAATATTTTGGACACAGATTTAAGGTATTAAAAACGTTGAAAGTCTGTTCGTTACCATACAGTAGTGTTTACTTTACGTCAATACCGATAGCCTCGTTTGTCACGCAATTAGTTTTGCTGCAATATCCTGCTATGCGCTGGTTAATATAGCATCAAAAAAACGTGCAGCCATGACGTAACGTTATGTAAACACAGTTGCCCTAATTAAACGTCTTGTTTTAAAGGTAATACCTTTGTAACGAAGTCAGTGATTGGCCAGTAATAGGACCACTGACCAGTCATAATTAGTGACAATAATACCCACTCAGTCCAGGAGGGAGTAGTAGGATTAGCTCTAATCAAACGGAACACTGCGATGAGGATTTTATTTAAACAATATTTTTTATTCATTTAAAATTTACAAATTTTTTATAATAAATATAGGATACGATAACAAGCTTTTATCAGCTTATATAAAATCGCTTCCTGCGAGGAGGATGACCCTCGGATGGCTTGGACACAGTTTGGTGTTTAACAATTTAATAATTAAATCATTAAATGGCTGACCAAGCTAACATTAGCTAACAGCTGACTTCACTCCCGGAGACTGCTGACGAAAGCACTGACAACCGTGTTTACCCTAGGCATTGAGAATGTTACTTGATAATCAAGAGTAATCTTCTGTCAATCAAACGGTCGGCAATTCTAGGAGAAGGTGCAGAGGCAGTTGATGCACATTTCTAATCCAAACGTCCAACAGAATAAAGTAATGTAACTGGTAATGAATTAATTTAATACAAACCTTGGATACGCAAAGGGTTAACAAGTAGGAGGGTGGGGGTGGTGATACGAAATAAAAACGATATGATATGGCCTGTCTGATTGACCATGGTCACCATTGTTTGTGGTTAAAGTACCAATTACTGTTCAATTATTGGTCGGGTAGGCTTCCGAAAAGCAATATAATGAGGTTACGGATACCATCGATGAATACCGTGGTTAAAAAACGTGTTTCGGGAACCACTCACAATACAAGTAGTTCAAACTAACGTTATAACGGAACCAGCAGCTTACTCACTTAGCCGCCATGGCTCCCTAAACATCGATAGAGTGTTCCTTTTTTTGGTAAATTCTTTCAAAATGACTTAAAGTAATAATATAATGGATATCAAATATTTATATTTAGGGGTCGACCCACTGTGGAAGATAAAAATCCCATTGTAGATTTACATGTAGAACATAATGTGATACATGTATATTTATTATGATATCAATAACATGGTTGAAACCTAGTATTTTATTAGGTAGTGAATTTAAATAATACATGTATATACTAGTGAAAGTGAATTTTATCAGTTGATGTAAATAAATAATTACTAGGTTCTTTAGACGAATTGGAATTACAGATATTAATAGTACGCAAAAGAAACTTTCTTTTTTTTCACCTTTTAAAATATATTTTTCATGAATGCATTTATTTTGTCTCGCAAACATCGCCATATTTTGGGGGCAACATAGCTAGGTTGGTGCTGATGTGCAATTAAACATTATTTCTTAATGTCTCGATGTCGACCGTAAAACCACACATGATTTTATTTCTTTTCAATTAAGCGTTATGTAAGGGAGATAACTACTTTTATTACGTTTTAAATTATCTTTTTTTTTTGCCGTTGGATACAAAAGAATGGAATTAAATGGGGTTTAACGTCCTACTGTTCTGCTCCTAAACTGGGCTAATGTGTACCCGATGTTTAGTGTCATCTGAACGACTAGACAGCTGTCATTGTCAGACCCTCCTCCGTTTTGCATCAGTGGCACGGGGAAACCACGCCGGAAAATCTGGATGAACTTTCTCAGCCAGTGCTGTAATCGAACACCCGACCTAGCGTCTTATCCACTTAGCACCATGACCCCCCACTCTCGCCCCTCCCGTTGTAGACAAAGAATGACTATATATTTGTATAATGTTCCCTTCTCCCCCCCCCCCCCCATTCTCCGTGAGGACAGTTTCTGGAATAGAATTTAATGCTTTACCTTTCTATACCAACGCAAGGCGAATGAAGACAGGAAAATCTCGTGATATGCGCCATGACGTCATTGGTATACGTATAGGGGCTTTAACTTCGGATGGGACAAAAACTACAGGTTTAGGTTCACGTTAAAGAACCATTGATAGCTAGAATTGAATGAAGAGTGAACGGAATCGCCATTTTCAAGGCACCATTAACCGGTTGGTGTAGAAACATAGGTGTATGTTTCATTCAAACGAAAATATCAAAAATTTTAAAGGCCTTACAACAATCAAAAATATTTCTTTAAATTTTCATAGGAGTCCTTTCCTTTTAAAAAAACAATATATAAAATCGAAGGTTGTGAATCTATGTGATCAACTGCTTTATATATGTGTATCAGATAAATGTCTTAAGGGCTAGTTGTCAAGGGCGTCGTGGGGCAGGGGATATAGAAGGAATCGAGGAAGTGGTCCCCCCCCCCCAAGAAAATGTTTGAAAATTAGTTGAAGAAACAGGCTACTTATAGTTTAAACCTATCAGATCAAAAAACAAATAAGATCACTAGAATCAATAACCGACTCAATAGATATTAAACAAAAATTTCGAACCCTGTTTTATACAATCGGATATATTATTCAAAAATATAAAATCTCCTAATGACACGATATACGACAAGGTGTACTAACCGAAGTATCTTTTGGGCGATCAGACAATGAACTCTATAATCTACATGATGTACCTTATATACATTCTATTTCGTTTATTTTATGAATAGAGACAGGCACGAGATGGGATCTCTTCCTTACCTAAGCAACCAATCAAAAATGGTTAAAATTACCGAGGAGTTGAAGCGAGAAAGGGGTCTGACAATCTCATTGCTGGTGCAAGGATAACATTTTAAAGGACAGTCAGCAAAAAGTAAGGACAGCGGAGCAATTTGGGGTAAAGGGTAGGGGGGGGGGGGTATTTGATTTGCGCCCATAGCCCCGTCGTTCAGGCGCCACAGCTGCGTGTGGCTAATAAGACGTATATAATATAACTATGATTTTTCAATACATGCGACCGTGCCTTTAATACTTTAGCCATTGCACTATGACTTTATCGCCACGTAAGTTTAATCTATTGATCATATTACCTAATATTTATTAAAACATAGCACAAAGATGAAACACATAAAGAAGTAAGTGTTTACATACAACCAGCTCAAATAACAAAAGAGTATTGTGATTCTAAAAAATAATTAATGGTTGGTTTCCCGAAGCACGTTATATTTCTTCTCCGTGTTAAATATTTTACGACTGGCTAGATTTATATCATGTTTCAAAATATTACTATTTCTTGTCATAATATTTAACACCACACTTATTGGACTGTATAACACAAATCTAAATGCGTACCAACTTTTAAAGAATAAACAAATTTCATTAAACGGTTGTCTTTTGGTTATGTTTATGTTATTGCCATATTTGCGTTTCGTAACGAATTATCAATGCTTATATTATATTAAAGATACATTATGTAAGAACTCAATCTATTTATTAAAGATACATTATGTTAGAACTCAATCCACCTAGGTAAACATATTCACATGACAAGCCCATAATCACATATCTAGGCCACCGGCTGGTCACGATAGTGTATGGATTAGAACACCCGGGCCATTTAATAATTTAACGTTAAAATGGAAAATCGATAATGTGTTTATTGTCGTAACTATGGTACTCCACAATCCAAACTATCTTGTCAAAACTTCGCCAAGTAATTTGATTAGTTAAGTAAGAACAGCTAGCATAATTAATGTCTAATAAACCGTACCTCATGCATCTTTAATTTGTCGGCCGATTAATATGAGGGTAATACAATCAAGTTTCGAAATGTTTTGAAACATTATACCATTTAAATATGACACCCTTTTTATTTTTGTTTGGTGTGTAAATGAATAAAACAGACATGGAGAACATTTTATAATACGAGATACAATAACTGGTTGTATAGCGATAATTAGAGTTTAAATGTCGACACATCTCGCTATATATAGAACAACTAGTGATTGTATGTCATATAAATATCCGCTGTGTTTTATCATATTCAATCGCTAAATGGCCACTTAATGTTTATATGAATGAGTTATTTGTTGTAGAGGGGTTGGCTGACAACACTGTTAACGCGTACGCTGTAGATCATAAGGTCTGTCATTGAGTCAAGTTGTGTGGTTTTAGTGTAGATAATATCAATAGATATTTAAAATCATTAAATGTACAAGGATATCTGTAGAATAATTACATGCAGTAGGACTTTTTTTTAAGGGACTGGAACTTGACCAGCGAATGGTGAGAATTCTGCAACCCCCTCCCAACACCAAAAATCTTTCCGATGAAATTCGAAAAATACATTGTAGTATTTTTAATTCTGATGACGAAAGGTTGTTTCTGATAGAATAATATAACTTTCGGCTTGTATATTCTTTTGCTATTTTTTTGGATGATTTCGTCATTTAAACCGTTGCAATTTATTTTAAGACGACGGGTGATATAGCTCGAATTCCAACTGCCAAGGGATATTGTCAATGTGTATAATGTATCTCGGCCTTTCGTCCCATCCGAACGACTAGACAGCTGTCTTTGTCTAGCGGTGCTGGCTCGCTAGCCTGGAGGTCGGGTGTTCGATCCCTGCATTGGCCGAGGAAGTTCATCTAGATTTTTCGGCGTGATTTCCCCTTGTCAGTGATATAGAATGGATGGCCTGACAAGTCTAGTCGTTCGGGTGGTACGGAAAACCGAGGTCTCGCGTACACATTGGAGTGCACATAAAATATCCCTTGGCAGTTGGAATTCGATATAAAATTAGGTCGTAGCGCCGCTGCCCGGGCAAAATTCCCCTCATAGCACACTGCATGGCGTATGCCCGTCTTCAATTATCCTAGGTTGGCTTCAGAAGGGTAGGACGTTAAACCACATTACATTTCATTTTGTCAAGCCGTCCTTCCCGCATCACTGACAAGGGAAAACCACGCCGGAAAATCCAGCTGAATTAGGTAAGCGAGCCAGCGTCTTACTCCCTTAGCCACCGTAGCTCTAACAATTAGTAGCATGGAATATTAGTAAGGCAGCTTAACCTCAACCCGTTAATCATATTATTGCCGGTCATGTGAAGGCTGTTGAACTACTGATAATAGATCTAAAGAATGAAAGTAGTATGTTGTTCCTATATCTTACATACACAAAACTTATAAAATTGAAATTATATATAATGTATAGTTGACTGTTAGATAAAACGAAGTCAAGGACCACTTGAATATTTTGATTTAAAATGTATTTATTCAGAGTTCATTTATACAACGATGAATGGAATAATATAATAAATTTGGATACAGTAACTTGAATATTTTCTGATGTTGGTACAAATAAAATGATCGTATTTCATTTATATGTATTTTATGGGTGTGTAATACGAGAAGACTTCCCCAATAATAACAATATATGGTTACATAATTAAGATGAAGAATGTCAAATTAATTAAAGATTTGACTGCCTGTAGTGTTCGTATTAATGTGTTCTTGAAATTGTTCTCTTTATATTTATAAGTCTTGGAAACTGTCACATTCAATGAATTTAGGCAAAATGGACGTCTTCTCGATTAACAAAGATGAACTAATTTCCATACTACACTGTCTGGAGTTTAGGTTTATGGTCGTCGTATCTTCTAGAATGCTCGCTAGCTTTATCATTTTGAAATGTAGCGATACCACTTCATCTTCAGTGGGCGTACACACATGCATACTGTTATATAACGAGGATTGTGGAAAGATATTACCAACACCACACAGAGAACTTAAATATCACAGAGCTTTGTATAGTTTAAGAGGGTTAGAGAATGATTATGAAAGGATAAAGACACGTTCAATAAAATATATAATATGAGACTGCCCCTTTAAAGACTTTATTATAAATCAGACATTTATACTAAATATAGTACGTTTTTTAGTTTCTACAAGTAATTTTATTTGAACCAATCTTAATGTAAACAGTTGGAGCGACATTTAACATATCTAAGTGGTGTATGCGAAAATGAATAATCTTGTCCAACATACTATAATATATTTTACACTTCCTTTCAATAACATGATCAACTAAAAGTCGAATTCCACATTTTAACACATGTACGTGTCATTTATTTGTTTTATAAAAAAAATATTATCTTCAATAATTTACATTTGATGGCTTTCATCAGAGATTGGCATGAAAGGGGGTGCAATAATAAATTTATCAATCAGCTTTGTAGTTTATTTTAACCCCTCTTAGTCGGTAGCTGATATTGATTTTTGTGGGCTGTTAATTTGTATATTGGATGTTTGTTCGGCTAATAAGTCTGTATTTTGGTCAGATTTCCCTCTCTCGTCTTCAGATACACCACTCGTAGCAATGACATCTCCCACGAGAATATAATCATAGCGTGGTTCACTCTTTTCTACCACCCATACAGTCATTCTGTAGAGAAAATGAAAATAAGACAATATTTACCTCCAAAATATGTAATAAAACATTTCATTAACAACATCCATCCATTATAGTATTGGAATTGCCCCGTTCCGCAATTTTCAAATATATTAAGGGGGATTGGGTGGCCGAGTGGTTAACGGTCCGCATTTGATCATAAGGTCGTCTTTGACTCAACTCGAGTGGTTTCGATGCACTGCTTGTGCTTTACAAAATATATGATTGCTGTTTTTCTCCAGATCCTCCGGTTTAATCCAACTGCAAAGATTCATACACATAAGGGAATTATTGAAAAAAAAAACCAATTGAATCATATGTTAGTCCAGGAATGACATGGTTCGTACCGAGTGGGTGTTATACTCCTCTATCATTTTCTCCCTCCCTCCCCTCTCACACACACTGTCATTCTCTATATCTCTCTCTGTGTCACACACACACATTTTCTGAATCGGCGTTGGTATATTAGGATTTGTTATATTGTACGTCGTTTTAAGAGCCTGGTTATTTTCTTTCTTTAATTTACACGTGCCGTATGAAATTGCAGATCTACTTAGTTAACGCCGGCTTCTATCGAGGTGATATTGCAGATAAGATCTACTTCGATGACAACTTTGAATTTATATCAGCAACAATGTAATAAAGTTTGAAATACCTTCTCTTACAGTAAACAATAATAACAACAACAGTAATTATAACAGCAACAATACCAATAACAATACCAATAACCAATCCAATATTTATACCAGTAGTTTTATTATTACTTGTTTCAGCTTTAGGTAGGCCTGAAAAATATGTTTATACAAGTATGTAATCGAACTTAAGTTAACCAACCCTTGGTGATTGAGCAATTTATATCGACCAATCTTGTGAATCGTTTATTAAAAAGGATATTGGCAAAGGGAAGTGGCACTTATCAGACCAGGCTAGTAGTAAGTCTAAATGGGAGAATTCCAAATTATTCTAGATGCCCATATTATGTACGGTTTTATGGTCGAGGGTGAGCAATTTAGTATGTTGTTTAGATATAATGCGTATTGTCTTTAGCTTCAGACCATTAATTAACATCAAATACAGAAACTATTCCACACGTGGGTTTCAGATCATATTGGTCGACCCTTTTTCCAAATTGAAAGTTATGGTTTTCTGAATTTGGATTGCTTGTATGCTCTTCCATCTATATGGTCTTTGTCTTGTGAATCCTGTAACATAGTCGATGTGGTGTCCTTCGAGGGGCGTAAAGCATTACTGTCATGAAATTTTTTTTTCATATACAGTAAATTTATATTTACGTCTATGGAATATCAATATGTTTAAAATGGATTCCACGACCAGGTTTAAATTAGGCGAGACGAGATCATAATTTCCTGTATGGACGTTAGACCAACGGCTACGTCGAGTTTGGTTTACTCATTACAGGAAGCGAAGGTTAGGGTACATTTATTAATTACCATATTGTTGTTTGTATCTTAATGTATACACGAATACCAACAACGTTTACAACACAGATAACTACAGGATATACGTACCTTCTGTACAGTTATGTCTAGATGTACCATCTCCACAGTCATCCATACATGAACCATCCGTTATATTACATACAGTTAAACCAATGATAGATGTACAGTTTGTACTACACATTTTGTCACAGGTTATTCCATAATATCCAGGTTTACAAGTTTCACAAGTACCATCCATGCTACATATATGATCTAAACATCCTATAGGACAGGTTCTATTACACATGGGACCAAAAGATCCCGAGTTACATGATACACAAGTTCCGTTCATGTGGCAGAGCTCTGAGCATACAGTAGGGCACAATTCACTGCATCTTATACCAAATCTACCTTGTTTACAGGCTATGCAAATACCATTTATAGAACAATTATCTCCTAAACATCCTGACGGACAAAATTCACAACTTTGTCCAGATCGTCCTAGTTTGCAAGAATTACAACTTCCGTTTAGGTTACAACTATCACCAAGACACCCAGTAGGACATCGCTCATTGCATCGTTTTCCAAACCAACCAGATTTACAGGATTGACAACGTGGAACAGATTGATGACACTGAATACAATTTGTAGATAAATACGAACACGACTGAGAACAGACAGATCCTTTCCAACCATCTTTACATCCTAGACATTTACCATCTCTATTACAACCCCCGTAACACGCATCGCTACACGTTTTATTACAAGTTCCTCCATAATAACCGTTGACACATTTATTACAGTAACCATCCGTTCCTCGACATCCTTCTAAACAAGTAGTGCTGCAAGAACTATTACAGTAATTACCATAGTATCCATCTGTACAATTATTACAGTAACCATCCGAATATCTACACCCTTCTAAACAAGTAGTACTGCAAGAATTATTACAGTAACTACCATTATATCCAACTGTACAATTATTACAGTAACCATCCGAATATCTACACCCTTCTAAACAAGTAGTGCTGCACGTGTTGTTACAGTAACTACCATAATATCCAACTGTACAATTATTACAATATCCATCTGATTCTCTGCATCCTTCTAAACACGTAGTGCTACAAGAGTTGTTACAATAATTACCATAATAACCAGCTGTACAATTATTACAGTAACCATTCGATCTTTTGCATCCTTCTACACAAGTAGTGCTGCAAGTAATGTTACAATAATTACCATAATAACCTGAGATGCATTCATTACACTTGCCATCTTGTCTATAGCATCGCCCACTACAAAGATTTCACACACTTCATTTCACAGGTGTCACCATAAAATCCGTCAAGACACTCATAGCATCTTCCTGTTTGGTCGCAGCCTTTATTACTACACGCAGGACTACATATTTTGTCGCATCTTTTACCATAATTACCATCAACACAGCCCAATAAACAATCACCAGTCATGTTACATATTGTATCTGTATCGTTCTTTCTGCATCCATCACTGCAAGTTAAATTACAAAACCTGCCAAATGTACTACCTTCACATTGTCCACACTCGCCAGATACCGAATTACATTGATTTGGACAATTCTTAGGACAAGGTTTCTGACAATCGTTACCATACCAACCTGGTTTACAAGATCCACAACCTGAAAAACTACATTTAATACAGTTTACAGGGCATGGTGTTTGACAGTCAGCATTTATATAACCATCAATACAGCCAACGGTACAGAGAGGTTTACTTGACTCTGCTGATGGTGTACATTGTCTATCTATACATTTGTTACTGCATTCATTTTCACATTTCTCACCGTAATGGGTGCCCTTACATAAACAAAGTCCACCGTTACTAGTACATTCGCTGTTCATACATCCATCACTACATGTAATGTTACAATTATCACCAAAGTGAGTAGCTTTACAACTACACGAACCATCTTTATTACATATGTTATCACGACATCCATTACTACATTCATGTTGACAGAAATCACCATATCTACCTGGCGAACATGTTGAACATTTACCATTTGATCTATTACATTCACCTTGACATCCATTACTACATTCATGTTGACAGGTATCACCATATCTACCTGGAGAACATGTTGTACATGTACCATTTAATCTATTACATCCACCTTGACAATAACTACTACAACTTGTATTACATGTATCTGTATGCCAACCCTCTATACATCCACTGATACAAATACCATCATCTTTATTACATCCTCCTTGTAGACAGTTTGGACATTTTCTACGACACCGTCCATCACTCCCATAAAGCCCTTCTAGACATCCATTGGTACAAACACCATTCTTATTACACCCACCAGGTTTACATGTTGAACACTTCATTCTACATTTCCTACCATAAAATCCCTCTGTACATCCGTTAATACAAGACCCACCTTCATTGTACAGCCACCGGGTTTACAGTTTGGACATAGAAGCTTACACGCCCCATCATTACCATAGAACCCATCTTTACATCCATTTATACAAACACCATTATTCCTTTTACAACCACCTGGTTTACAACTGGAACAGTTCTTTGAACAGAAATTGCCATAAAATCCGTCTCTACAATCCGAACACACACCAGCTTCGTAGCAAATGTTGTCTTTACAGTTTGAACTACATTCGCTCATACAATCAGAACCATAGAATCCCACATTACAGCCATCTGTACATCTACCAGTAACATCACATTTATCATTCTCACAATTAATAGGGCATGGTTTACAGTGTCCTTTATTGTGATCACATGGTTTGCCACCGCACTTACAAGGTGAACATCTTCCACTAGATTTTTCATAGTGTCCATCTGAACATCGAGCTGGCAATTAAAAGTCAAAATTAAATATGTTAATATTATTCAAAAAAGAGATAAAATTTACATAAAGTAACACACGTAACAACTTATTATAAATTATATTATTCGCGAATTGGAAAGAGAATTTGTACTGACTTTTTAATTGGTAATATTTACATTTCTTTTTAAACACAGTAGTCATATAATGGCTAAAGATTTTATTTGATATGTTACCAAAAACAAATTGCAACATACATTGTTTTCACAGGAAGTTGATATAAGGGTACCCGTGGAACTTCCAAACCAATATTATCAACTGAAAATGTTGCTTGCGGGTTTTGACTTATTAACATGAATCAAAAATGGCCATCAATGGACTGTTTTACCTACTGTCGTACATCCTGTATTTTGATTAATTACCCTTTTAACCCACAACACTCCCAGAAGACTAGTGTGGGTTGATAATCCAACGGGGACACTTTTATCAGAATCTTTTTTTTAAAAAAAACATTGGTTCTAGGAAATGTTCTATATTGAACTTTCTTTATGGGAGATGTCCTAAACATTTCCGTCCTCCATAAGTATTATGTAATATGAGATTTATTTGAAAACTATCATACTTATTTTTCAAAATAATCCGCCATGACATTCATGCGTCAAGTTACCCTACAAATTCCCCCTCACTGAGATGACCTCATCACCCGTCGCAATTCCGGGGCCCATGTAAACATATTTGAGTTACGGGAAAAGCCACAGTCCAGTGCCGGGCTTACTGCTACTTGGGCGGTGACAACTGTAGTAATGCACGGGAACAGCTATACACCTTTGGATTTTTCTTTAATGTGTTCACCCAACCTACTCAATTTATCGGGGTAATATATTCAATAAGCAATATTTATGGCGGGACCTTTCTTTAGATTTCTAAAGAAAGGGGGGGGGGCAAGATATTTTGCATATTTTGATTTTTTTCTCGGGGTCATCAATGTGGATCTTTTCGATAATCCTGGATAAGCTGTTGACTTATCATGATGTTCGGACGTTCAGACATGCATACATTCATAATTATTTACCTGAATAAACCTCTACTTCACATAAACCTAGAGATGTATATTCTATGTCTGTTGTTATAAATACAATCTGTCCTGTCAACTCAACATCTGGTTGTTGGTCACATCTTACTAATCTATACGGATTTCTATTAATACCAGGATCTTTATAACAAACTGGTGATGATTTAAGAGTTGCTTCATCACAACTACCAGTATTACTGAGAATCACAGTAAAATTAGCAAGGTTGTCTATGGCTATAATACAAAAAGAAATACAGATACATTTCAAAGGAAACGTCACGCGAGTCCAATATATAATAAATAATGAAGATCGGCAAGTTACCAGTACCATTATTTGAATTAATGGTACGCCATAAGCAATGGATCTCATCTGAATTTTAAGAATAATTATATAGCCTTAAATATAAATACTTACTGTCATTAATTACACCACTGTTTTCACCGTAAACACGGATTTCGTTAATTGTGTATAGCTTCTCTAAATCAACACACCACCATGATTTGACGTCACTATTATCTGTAACCGAGCAAGATCCATATATATTCTGACTTTCACCATCTACAGCATTAGATGAATTATATCCAGTCTGGTTAAACAATGAGCTCTGTTTGGTATTCTTGTCTAAAGCTACATTTTCTGAAATATTAATTTTAGTTTAAATCAATTTATTCATGGACAGATAGAATTTAATTTACTTTTATTTTAAATCCCCAAGTTAAAGAGAAACCGAGGGCCGTTATAGGAAAGCACAATAGTACAGCCATTTTCCTAATCAATGTTCTTTTTTAACTTGAATTCAACAAGAGAATACTTGTCAAAGAGTCGTGCTATATGTGTACAAACAAATGACGTAGCTTAATAATGTCTAGATGGATTTCACCAGAAACAGGAATATGTGTCAGGAATTATTTATCCATAGTACAATTTCAATATGACTATCAACAGAAACATCCAATACATTTATTAGACCAGAGGGAGAAGGGGATATTATCCGAAAAGTGGGCAAAAAACGGCAGTTGACTTTTCTAGAAGCATTTTTCATGGGGACCTGCATGTTGACCTGGACGCTCCCTCACCGGACTGATCAGTGATCACCCACCATTTTCGGATTCCTGAGGAAGAATTCTTCTAGAAAAGTCAACCCCCTTTTTGCCCACCTTGAAAATAACATTAGTTTTGCCCCTAGTCCTAGTGCATCCTTATTTCTTTCCTTTTTGACATTGGTGACCTTCTCACCTTTTCAAACACGTCATAATTTCATTAATTGGTTTCACAAATTATTCTACGTCACCTTTTCAATGATTCATCTTTTTCCAACAAGAAATCTGTTACAGACCGCATCAGAAGTGGCTAAATTCATAAGCCAGCCTCCTTCAACCTCTGGTGACCTTTGGACCTTGATAACTCCTGTACGCTCCCTCACCTGACTGATCACCAACCATTTTTGGATTCATGAGGAAAAATGCTTCTAGAAAAGTAAACTCCCGCTTTTGACGCCCTTTCGGATAATACCCCCTTCTCCTTTTACCCTCTGGTGACCTTTTGACCTCGATAACTCCTGAACGCTTCCTCGCCTAACTGATCACCCACCATTTTCGGATTCCTGAGGAAAAATGCTTCTAGAAAAGTCAACTCCCGCTGTTTGCCCACCTTTCGGATAACCCCCCCCCCCCCCCCTTATCCCTCTGGTCTATATCTGTAGTATCATGTCTAGATGATTATCACCATCCATAGACCATGAACGGTGAGGGGGTGCGAGCGCCAGCGGTCCGAGGCACACATCGGGTGTCAGGGAGGCCTTCCCAGGTAAAGCTCGAAACTAAGAAGCCCGGAAACGCCATTTCTAGAAATCTGAGACAGGAATCCGGTTCAACAGTGTGCCCTCTTGGATCAAGTCTGGAGGTGGGCGGGGTGAGGACATGCGCCGGATGCCCCCCACCCACCCACCCACTGGACCCACCTTTGAATTACCTGTATAATGTCTATACTGAATGATTTACCAGTAGTAAAATACCTAGATGAGAATAATTTACCTTTTGTGCAATAACTGCAGGTATACATACATGTTTTCTCCATATAACCTCTCCAAAGACCAGGTTTGTCTGTACAATGTTTAAAGTTACGTTTACAGATTGCTCCTGCATTAGATATATCTTCGCATGTATCCAGAGCTAAAACATGTACAGTAATCCAGTATATTATTAATAGCGAGTGTATTGTGTACCGATGGTCAATATAAACAATCTACTGTATGTGTGTCATCACTGTTAGTTTCAATCTACAGTTGGTCAATATAAGCATTCTACTGTATGTGTGTCATCACTGTCAGTTTCAATCTACAGTTGGTCAATATAAGCATTCTACTGTATGTCTGTCATCACTGTCAGTTTCAATCTACAGTTGTACGTATAAAAGGTAATAATCTCGTCAACTGTGAAAGTATGGTCTTCAAGTGAATTTTTTTGAGAAGACGACATCATTTGTCAGTTTTTGAATAACATTTAAACTAATATTAAATGATAAAAAATGATAATAAAAGACAATGTTTTTATATTAAATTAATAACAATCATATACAATTTAATAATGCATTTAATAATTATTATAAACTTACCAATATTGACATCAAATATAAAACAAGAAACAAGTAAATATATCAGTATATTACTAGCCATGTTGATCTCTACATCGCTTTCTCTATATATGTATGTTATAATATTAGTAAAACATATTAATATTTATATTGACAGTTTAAAACAAGAAAGGGAGATAACCTGTCCATGAATCAATATGGTGTAAGACTACACATGTTCATTTCACAATAATCTGACAGGGATGTCTTTATTGTCTTAGGTGTAAGTATAAGTGTAAAATTGCCAAGTGAAACTAACTTCTTTTAAGTTTATGTTTGTTCGGTTATAAATTTGATGAGATGCATCGCTGTGTGAATCAAACTATGACATACGCGTGATATCTTCTCCACAACAAACGAATTATTGTCTACGCCATGGTAAATAATAAACGGATTTCTCCGATTATGAACAAACTAGTTAACTTATCAATAATATTATACACCTTATAGACCTCGAGCCCCTGACTTCAACCCGCTAATCCTATAGGTAAATCCGCCAATAATTAAGTAAAACTTACATCTTAATTCTTCTGAGGTGATTTTAATGAAAACAAGATACATGTTGCAATATATTAACAAAGTTATGTTTGTCAAATATGCTTAGATTTTACAACGGGTCACGAAGGCTAGGCGGGTAAGACGCTGGCTCGCTAGCCTGAGGGTCGGGTGTTCGACATTGACAGAGAAAGTTCATCCAGATTTTCCTGGGTGGTCTAGTCGTTCTTATTGGAAGGAAAAACTGCGGTCCATTCTACTCATGGGCGTGAACGTAAAAGATCCATTGACAGTTGGAATTCGGTTTTAGAGTAAACCGAAGTGCCGCTGTCCGGGTAAAATTTCCCTTTCAGCGCACTGTATGGCGTATGCCCGTCTCCATTAGCCCAGGTCGAAGCAGAATAGTAGGACGTTAAATCCCTTTTCATTTTATTTCATTTTTAGTTTTTACAAATGCAGTATCTAGATAGATACGGGTTTAAATCATCTGTATGGACGCGTTGGTTTCTTTGTGGTTATAAAGATTGATATTATCGGTATGATCAATAAATTGTTATATACCAAGACATGACATTGATTCAACAGTGGGGGCGGGGTGGGGGGTTATAGTCTGGGTCCATATTAAATAGATGATATCTCGTGACTGCTAAATAATGGTACATATAATTATACTCGTAGGGTTGTATTTGTTGAAACAAGCTAGTTATAACCAGTGTCTATGTATTCCTATCAACCACAGCTTCACTTAGACTGGTGGGGTCGGATGGCCGAATGGTTAGCACGTGCGCGCTGTATCATTGAGTCAACTGGCGTGGTTTCGAATCCGTGACAAGGAGTAGGGTCGCCTATCAACCTATTGGGTTTTCTCCGGGTCCTCCTGTTTCCTCCTCCTGCTAAAGACCCCTACGCGCATGTTAAACCCCTATTTCTCCCTCTCTCTGTTCAGCCGAACTATCAACTTTCAAAATAACGGTCGTCGACTGTACGACTACTGCTTGGATTGCTTCCCCTTAAACGTAATATCAACATTCTATAGCATCTTGTCATCAGCGCTCACAATCACTCAGCGGCCTACACACGCTCAAAATTTTTAACAAAAAAGTTGACGTAAAATTTGTTGACACTTCTCTGTCGCCCCAGACGATGCAAACGTATTGATGCAAAACTTTCGCCATTGACAAACATATAGCCTTTGCCCTTGCACTGGCTTTGGAGCCGGAAAAACCAAGATCGAACCTGACAAAATGGTCTAAAAAATGCGGGGCTTGATCCAAATTCCGTATGTCTTAACTGAAAAGTAAAGTTAATCCTCTCTTGAAATTAGGGCTGCAACGATACGCCAGGTCACGATACGATGCGCATCATGATGCATTGCCTACGATACGATTTGTATCGCGATATAGAAAATAAATATAAAATATGCTGTTAAATTTTGACAGTCTTTCTCTGTGAAAATTCAAAGGTCTGCTTGTATGATTTACTTTATATAAATGTGGTGTTTTCTAGCTAGGTCAACTGACCGGATTTATTTGCTGTCATTCTTAACAGAAAACCCTAAAAATGCCATACTTTTTATGTGACTTATGGGAACCCCACGTGACACCGGTGTTACATAGATTTTGACCCCACCCCAAAGAAAAAAATATTCATAAAACTAATCAAATACACGCTTAAAGACCCAACGTGACACATAAGTTACAGTGTAGTACATCAAGATGCTGATAGATGCCACGCCACTTGTGGTCATGTGACTCCATCAATGGCTGCACCCATGTTGTGCAGAACTTCTGTGGCAGAAGAGTAAATTCCCCGCTGTGGTGAAAATCGCAGGTGAGTACAGATAAAAACCAATAGTTATATTTGAAGTTAGATACATGTAGAATATGCAGAGAACTTTATAGGGAATTCAAAGAAAATAGTAAGTGTGAGACAGGCGTGTCTTATTTCATGTGACACGGGTGTCACACTGGGCTCTAAATGGAAACTTCACCGTGCACGGGGTCCATGTACAGTTTTGTTTAGCATATTGAATAAGGCAATTTCAAAAGTTCCTAATTACATTTTGTTTGTTTTATAAATGATTTTTTAGTATATCATTTTTCTAAGCATTGACCAGATGAATTCTCGTCCTCGGTGGAAAAGATGAATGGCTACAAATCTTTTCCCACCCCATCCCAACCTCCTCCGTCAAATAATAAACAAGTGAAAGTCTGGATTCAATCAAATATATTATGCATATTTCGAGGTCTGATGTCGACAACCCACTCCCCTCTCTCCGGCAAAAAAGAAAAAAGGAAGGTTTGGATCCAATCAAATGTGTATTCCAAGGTCTGACCCCCCCCCCCCCCACTTGGCAAAATCTAAACCTCATTTGTAGAATGAACGGCTACCCTACTCCACACCAAGGGCAAAATGCAAAAAAGAACAAATGAAGATCTAGATACAATCCATTCTGTGTATTACAAGGTTTGATGCCCCCCCCCCCTCGGCAAAATCTCGTGCTCAGTGGTAGGATGAAAGGCTACCCTACCCCCACCCTCAAGGGCGAAAAAAATCAAATGAAAGCCTTGATTCAATCAAATATATTATGTGTATTCAGGTCTGGTGTCAACCCAGCCCAACTTCCCACCCCTCTCCGGAAAAAAGATCAAATGAAGGCCTGAATTCAATCAAATATATGTGTACTCCAAGGTATGATGCCCCCCCCCCCACCTTTGGCAAAATGTCGTCCTCAGTGATAAGATTAATAGCTATCCCACCCTACCCCTCTCCAGCTAAAAAGAACAAACGAAAGTCTGGATTCAATCAAATATTATTATTATGTGTATTCAGGTCTGATGTCACCATCCCATCCCCCTTTCCGGCAAAAACAACAAATGAAGGACTGGATTCAATTAAATATATGTGTATTCCAAGGTCTGACCCCCCCACCCCCTCTCTGTCAAGATATTTTACAGCAAATTAAGTGGTTTTTTTTATTTCTCTTGCAGGATGAATCCATTTCAAGTAATAGTGGTGAAGTAGTTTCGATAGAAAAAGAAGCCATTTGATCGCCCTGACACTGCATACCGGATCTTTGTTGTATCATGGACCGTATATTTTAGATGCTCTATTTTTGGTCCCTAGTTGTGTTTTGTTAGTTTGCATGTCAGTGTCAGGTTAGCAGTCACCGAAATTATCTGTAATTGTTTTAAATATGGCAAAAATAAAGTTAATTAAACTTTGAATATCCAATATGTTCTTGTCATTTTTACAAACGTTGGAACCCAGTGTGACACCCATGTCACAGTTCCAAAAGCAGCTTAAATGAGGTCAAAGGTCAAATTTGGTGCCAGATATGTCAAACATGCCTTATATCCCTTCAGAAACCCAAAGATAGATTTTTTTTATTGTGGCACTCATAGCTTGGGTTCCCGTGGATTTCGATCTCATTCATCTCAATATTGCTTTTGTCGATCGTGCGACTTCAATTTGGTGTATTCATTACAAGTCTAAAACAATTAAAATGCAGCCATTTTTGCTGCGACGAAAGAGATCTCTGTTGTAGGCGAGTTTAGATGAGATATGAAGTTGTCAAGGTATTTTCACCAAGAAGATGACACTATTATCATTCATGGAAACAAGTTTTATCCTTTATAAGGTCCGTGATTTACCGAATAAACATAATAATTCATCTGTGCAGCCATATCGCATGTTGCTGCAGTGAGAGGCGATCGGTCATATTACTTGATATTGATATAAGCGGCCCAGTTATTCAGCCAGCGGTACCGAAGAATTCCGAATGTATGGGCTGCTTATATCAACAAGTCATAAATGACGACACATGATCGAGATTCAATTCAATGATTTCATTGTTTTTTGAGGGCTCTCGGATTCAAAAGGAGCGTGAATATGAACACGCCTGACATGAAATTTAGATGCGCGAGCGCGCACTTAAAAAAGCAAGGCCTGTCAGAATATCAGTCTATTTTTGTAAAATTATTATTTGGATAACGAATCGCGATGCGACCATTGTTTATATCGTGCATCGTGGATTTTTTAAACATCGCGGTTCATCGATTCATCGATGAATCGTTGCAGCCCTACTTGAAATGTATTAATTATATTTTGGGCGGAATGCATAACAATATATGCTTTTTAAAATTGAAATTGATTCAAGTTTGGTAGCCTTCACTGGCTGAATTAAAGAGAATAGTAGGGGTGGGAAGTCTTTAGCGATCAATGACCTCCAGTAGGAATTTTTTTTCTTCTTTTGTTGGGACAATATTGTTGTGCACGCGAAGACGGTTGGGCGGAGAATGAAGAGTTGCGCAATATTTTGATGGTTGCCATACACAACTCAAAACAGCTTGTGCAAAAAAATCTTCTGAATTCGATTTCATCCAAATTTGAAGTCAATCTTTTTTGCCTTCAATACAATCACATACGATCCAAAAGCCTGTCAAGAAAAAAGACGTCAATTTTTTGTCAAAATTTTTGAGCGTGTGTAGATTACACGACATGATATTTATGGACGGTCAATCTTGTCATTATATATCTGTCATCACCCCGCCCCCTTCATATATATACCATCTATAAACTCCATCTATTGAAAGGAAATGACGTTCTTCTTTTCCGCATTAACCGGAATAATGAAGACGACCACGCCTCATGTATTGGGCTAAGGCAGAAATCATGTTAAGTTCCGTTCCTTGTCAGACCGACAATTCTGCACCACTAAAGAGAAAACCACGCTATCACCTTGAGCCTGGCTTTAACCCTGATACAGGGTCTTACTCACCGAGCTAGAGTGGTTCCTAAATCTATTGAATGTTAGTTAAAACATCTATGTACATGCCAGGGATCGGAATGGGTTTTAACATCTCATTGTCAACTGCAATACAATACACAACGCCTATGTAAATATAACCCATCTATTACCACACACCACACCCCAAGTCCCAGCATTACCACATATTACTACTACAATAACCCACAAATCACCCAACTGTACCCCCACAACACCAAGACCCCCACCTTACCACATACCACTACTTCAACATTACCACATACTACTACTACTACAATAACCCACTTAAAACATACCACCTAACTGTACCCCCACGCCACCAATACCCCACATCGACATTATCACATGCCACCACAATATCTTATCAGTACTAGATGTTGTTACTTCAGGAACATGTTGCTTTACCAACAGTGTCATCACCACCCAACAATGAAAGCAAAATCTAAAAACAAGCAAAACTGTTTAATTTCAAAATAATGAAGCAAAAATGCAATATGATGTGCTACAAGTAATACATATAAAACCAAGTTACACGACTATACCACTATACGAACATTACGATATAGGCTAGTCATATTTTAATATTAAACATAATGTAGCGGGAAAAAACCCAAGAAAATACACAATAAAAATGCAATTGATAATAATATAGGCTTAAGTTCATAGGTAATAAAAAAACGACGTTACACGACCCCACATGTTGAACCAACATTACCACATATCACAAATATATTAACATTACCATTATTATACCACTCAACAACGAAAACGAATGTAGCGGGGAAAAAAACACCCAAAATACACAATACAAATGCAATTGATAATATAAGCTACAATTCATAGGTAATAAAAAAACGAAGTTACACGACTCCACATGTTGAACCAACATTACCACATATCACAAATAAATTAACATTACCATTATTATACCACTCAACAACGAAAACGAAAGTTGCAAAAGAAAATCCATACTGTTTAATATTGAAAATAATGTAGCGAAAGTTAAATAACAAACAAACTTAAAGAACTAAAAGGCAGTTGATAATACAATTAGCCAAAATTCATACATATTAAAAATAAAAAACAAAGTTACACGACTCAAACATGTTGAACTTACGCGTTTTTAAACCCCAGCCTAATTTAAATATATACGGTAGTACTACATTTCATTTCTCCCAACGAATAATCCAAGTGTCATTAAATTGTGATTATGTCTGTTATTATATCTATTTTATATATATCATCCTCCAACCATTTACCTAACCATATACACTATTAACTATACGATCAGGTCAGAAATTCTCCACTTTACTTCATTCTGACATACATTAAATTATAATAGCTAGCTGTATGTCTGCTCTCTATATTATATAAGTAAGGGAGGTTACTAGATTATGCATTAAGAACAAAAATCTTTTACACCAGCTCATCATAAACTGGAGTAGTTGTCTCATTTGTACTTTCTTTCAACTCCTCATAGTTGGTAGATGGTGTCGATGTTGCTGGTCTGTTAACAACAAAATTGGTAGTGTTTTCTGTTGATAATTCTATATTTTGGTAAGGTTGATTCACCTCGTCTTCTGAAACATCACCTGTAGTAACAACATCTCCCACAGGAATATACTCATAATGTGCTTCACTCTCTTCTGTAATGCGTGGTGTATTTCTAAAGAGAAAATGAGTAAGACAATATTTATCACAAAAATAACATTAAGACTCACTATTTACATGGTACAAATTGTTCGTATGTCTTTTTAGCGAAATTAAAAGAGAGTCATACAAAGCTTACAAATACACCCACTCCACACCGCAGTCGTGTTGATGTTTGTCAAAGGAAACCTTAAAAAAATCTGACCTCTATCGTATTCACAAACTTGAAAATAATGTGTTTAAAACGATAACCTCTAGCATGATCAAGAGGGTTTTGATAGGGGAGATTACCCCAGAATAAAAAATCCTACAAATTGAGTATCGATAGGATTCATCCTCTTATACTTAAAATGATGTTAACATTCTGTAGACTGTATCATGTTCACAAGTTTTTCGACAAGGTTACGCGAAACCACAAGGTTCGGCCTCGCATGACCAAAACGCCTCAAATTAAATGTACGAATGATTTGTAAAAATTGTTGGATATTTCTAGTTCACAAGTCATTTCGAAATTTGAAAACAACAAAGATGACAGAACTATATTTACACAAGTCAATCACTAATACAAAAATTAAAAAAAATTACCTTCTCTTACAATAAACAATCATAATAACACCAGTAATAATAACAACAACAATACCAACAACAATACCAATAACCAATCCAATATTTATACCAATAGTTGTTTCATGTTTAAATAAGCCTGGAAGAATAAGTAATTAATACTTTATTAATAATCTTTTCAAAACTTGTGATAATCCTTTCAAAAGTTTGCTATCTCAATATTAACAAGTATATCCTGCCTTGTGTATGCCACAAGTCACTTCTAGTAGGTTATTCAATGAGGCGATCGTTTTGATATTTTAACCCATTGACAGAATAGTATTTTGGAGCCCGTCACGCATAGGAACATTAATCGTTATCTATTTTATAACAACAGCTTGTTTTCATCGTAAATAATAGTTTAATATTTATTGTTTAACTTTATACACAAGCTATATTGTATTTAGACGGTATAACCACAGTACTGAAAACCCCTTTACAAGCAACAGCAAATTAATGCAGAATCTTCTTACCTTTACAAGTCCCGTTCATGTGGCAGGTCTCTGGACATACAGTGGGACAGAATTCTCTGCATCTTATACCAAATCTACCTTGTCTACAGGCCATACAAATTCCATGTATAGAACAATTATCTCCGATGCACCCTGACGGACAAAATTCACGACATCTTTGTCCAAATCGCCCTCGTTCACACGAATTACAATGTCCGTTAATATTACAACTATCATTACGACACCCAACTGGACATCGCTCATTGCATCGTTTCCCAAACCAACCAGATTTACAGGATATACAACGCGGCAGTGATTGATGACACTCGATACAATTTTCAGATAACCATCCATCTTGACAATCTAAAATATAAAAGGTATGTACCGCTGGTTTTAAATATAGTATTGTTATTTATGGCAGTAGGCTATGTTACAAACCATACTAGTTATTATATAGACCTGGATATATAATAATATTCTCATTTATTGAATTGCATAAAAAACACATGATTCAGAACATGACATTGTGAACCGTTCATATAAAGACTGCAGCTGTACTCACCTTCCGAACAGTTCTGTCCTTTTTTACCAGGGACGCAGCCATCCGTACAAGAACCATCTTTTAAATCACATACAGGTAAACTTGTAGTAGTGTTACAGTGTCTGCTACACTCATAGTCACATCTAGAACTATAAAATCCCCCTTTACATTCGTTACAAGTACCATTCATGTCACAAACATCATTAAGGCATTCCTTGGGACATGATTTATCGCACCTCTCTCCATAGAAACCCGATTTGCAGGATAAACATCGTCTATTTTGATTACATTTGATACAATGATCTGGACAAGGCTCTGAACAATACGTTCCACCCCAACCGTCTTCACAAGCTGAACATTGATATCGGTAGAATTGGTCACAGTTAATACAATGCTGGGGACAATCATTGTTACAATATTGCCCCGTCTTTCCGTCAATACATCCTTTAGAACACTTTAGATAGTTAGTTGATCCTTCACAATCTGACTCTATACAATTATTGCTACAGTTCTTGTCACAGTAATCTCGATAAAAACCCTTAGAACATCGTAAACATTTACCATCTCTATGACAACCACCTTCACAAGTCTTGCTACACGTTTGATTACATGTTCGACCATAATAACCATTTATACAATTATTACAGTCAGTAGTGTTACATATTACACAGTTGACAGGACATGGTGTTTGACAATAAGAATCTTTATAACCATCAATACATCCCTGTGTACACCGTGGTTTATCCGATGCTGAACATTGTTTATTGATACATTTGTTACTGCATTCATTTTCACATTTCTCACCGTAATATCCATCTGAACATCGAGCTGTGAATTAATAGTCTACATTTATTAATATTATATTACCGTTTAATATATATAAAAGGGCCATACTGTAACGAACTACGTAATAAACCTCTTGGATTCACCTGAGAGTGTATTGCATGCCCACTAATCATAGCAAAAATGGATTTGCCTTTAACGTACTGTATGTTCTGACACTGGTAACCTGATCAACTTCCTCGACCAACACCGAGATTGAACCCTGAACCTTCTGTTTAGTAAACTAGAACCATACTAACTGATTCACCAAACTTTTAATAACATGAATTATTTAAAGATGCATTGTGTAAAAATCAGATAAAGAACTGATCGTTCTTGCTATACAAGTAATAGTGGGGCGGATAAGTAAGTCGGAAATTTGGCCTCAAAGGTTTGTCGGTATGCTAATTTAAGAAATGGCGGTCAACACGACGTCACTTTAGCCGATCCAGAAATTCAAAACGGCCGCAAAAAAACACGTTACCACCCATGAAAATGTCTAAGTGCGCCGATTTCACTGATCTTGATGTCTATACCTATGTTTTGGAGGTCAAGGAATCCAGTTAAACAAACACGAAGACTCACAGTGTTCTCCTTCATAGTGTTTTATAAAAATTATAATCGAACAGTTGTATTATTTGCAATTTCTCTTTTGCTAAACGGATATCAAGAATTCTTTATGTTTGTCAATCATAATGTTATATATGTACACGATATTGTTGTAAAAATATTCAATACATGTGTGAAATGTCTTCATAAATCCGATATATGCAGAGCAAATTCATTTAACAAGCTATCAGTATCATCCTACTTTGAGAAACAAGTGATGGTCATCTAGACAATCGCCTACCATGTCCAAAAGACTTAAACTCACTCCTCGGGCATGTGCAACAATTACATCTAATTGAATTGAAGTGAAGTCCACACTTAATTTGCTTTCCGCGGACTCTAAAGAGGATATTTGTCGGGAAAATATGCTGCCCCCCCCCCCCCCCCAAACAAGTTCGGTCCCGTACGCCTATGATTTTAGATCAAGGAAGTAAATAATTTCTTCCTGAATCATATTAATGGAGAATAACGTAAATGAATCATAAAATCATATTTTAATAATGTTAGTATATAAACTTATAATCATCTTATACAATAACACACCTTGGATATTTTTTAATTATAATTATGTTGTAGTGTATTATGGGAGTCGCCGTAGAAAGGTTGTAGGTTACGTGTTCGATCCTGGTGTTCGCCGAGGTCCCATGAACACATTGACGTAAAATAATGTTTGACAGCTGGAATTTGAAATAGGAGAAGACCGTAGTGCCGCGCTGTCCGGGCAAAATGTCACCAATACAATAGCACATTATATGACGTCGGCCCGTCTTTATTTACCTGGTAGGAGCAAACTAGTAGAATATCAAACACAAATTTTATTTCATTTTGTGTTATCATGTTGTTTTAATTTACTCGTTGTTATAACGACTCGTAGCTTACACTACAGTAATTTCATATAGCAGGTCAAATTGGAGTTAAAGTTGGATACAAAAGAATGGAATGAAATGGGGTTTAACGTCCTACTGTTCTGCTCCTAAACTGGGCTTATGTGTACCCGATGTTTAGTGTTATCTGAACGATTAGACAGCTGTCATTGTCAGACCCTCCGCCGGAAAATCTGAATGAACTTTCTCAGCCAGTGCTGTAATCGATCACCCGACCTAGCGTCTTATCCAATTAGCCACCATGCCCCCCCCCCCCACTCTCGCCCCTCCCGTTGTAGACAAAGAATGACTATATATTTGTATAATGTTCCCTCCCCCCCCCCCCCTATTCTCCGTGAGGACAATTTCTGGAATAGAATTTAATGCTTTACCATTCTATACCAACGCAAGGTGAATGAAGACAGGAAAATCTCATGATATGCGCCATGATGTCATTGGTATACGTATAGGGGCTTTAACTTCGGATGGGACAAAAACTACAGGTTTAGGTTCACGTTAAAGAACCATTGATAGCTAGAATTGAATGAAGAATGGACGGAATCGCCATTTTCAAGGCACCATTAACCGGTTGGTGTAGAAACGTAGGACGTGTATGGTACATTCAAACGTAGACTGGTGGCCAGTCTCCTCCACACACCAAAAATTGGCCAGTCCTCTCCAAAAAAAACCCGAAAAAAAACGTAATTTCTAGAGACTGGGCAAATAGAGCTTCATTCTCATCTAGTAGGTCAACCTGCATTATGTAGGTCGTCTGACGTCGTGCACGTGATCACGACATATCTAACAACAACGTTACGTCAACCCTCAGACGGTCTAAGCATGACTGCGCGTAGGAGTCTTTAGCAGTGGGAGGAAACCGGAGTGCCCGGAGAAAACCCACGAAATGCCCCTGAACTTTCTTATTTACCGAACCAACGTCGGGGATTTTCTCCGGGTCCCACGGTTCATCCCACTGCTAAAGACTCCTACGCGCAAGCGAATTATTGAAATAAAATTAAAAAACATATGTTAGTCCCGAAATGACCCTGAACTTTCTTATTTACCGAACCAACGTTGTGGGTTTTCTCCGGGTCTCACGGTTCCTCCCACTACTAAAGACTCCTACGCGTAAGCGAATTATTGAAATAAAATTCAAAACCATATGTTAGTCTCTAATGACCCTGAACTTTCTTATTTACCGCACCAACCTCTTGGGTTTTCTCCAAGTCCCGCGGTTTCCTCCCACTGCTAAAGACCTCCACGCGCAAGCGAATTATTGAAATAAATATAAAAACCATATGTTAGTCTCGAAATGACCCTGAACTTTCTTTTTTACCGCACCAACCTGGTGTGTTTTCTCCGGGTCCCACGGTTTCCTTCCACTGCTAAAAACCCCTACGCACAAGCGAATTATTGAAATAAAATTAAAAACTATATGATCGTGACCTTTCTTAGTTACCGCACCAACCTCGTCGGTTTTCTCCGGGTCCCACGGTTCCTGCCAATGCCAAAGACCCCTACGCGCAAGCAAATTATCAAAATAAAATTTAAAAACCATATGTTAGTCCCGAAATGACCTAGTTTGTGTCTCGTTGACATTAAACCCCATCTCTCTGTCTCTCTCCCTCTCTCTCTGTCACTCTCTCTCCCTCTCGATCTCTCTATCGCCGTTCCTTATTTAGGGAGGGGTCATTGTAAAATCGAATTTTGAAAAGCGCCATCTGTTAGCATAATACGAGTAAGAATAAATTCTAACGCCCATTATGATACCAGGTGGCGCTGTTTAAAATGTTCACTCACTAGAACTGACTACAATAAATTAAAAGTAATAATGGAAATAGAACAAAACACAAATTCAATTTCAATATTTAAGAAATAAGTCATATAAGTTAGCATTTTCAGATGTGTAAATAGCGAATTTAACATATGTAAGTAAGAAGTTACATGCATAGCAGTAATAGACCAGAGGGAGAAGGGGGGGCATTGTCACCCGAGTGGGGGCAAAATCTGAGTTAACTTTTCTAAGAGTCATTTTTCACCAGGAATCCGAATCTGGTAGGTAATAAGCCAGGTGAGGGGGCGTTTCTGAGATTATCGAGGTCAAAGGTCACGGAAGATCAAATAACGAAAGAAACGTATATAATTCAAAATCTGTTCAGAATAGGGCTGGAAATCATTGATAACAGCAATGAGACAATTATAATACAGTAATACATGTATAATAATAACAATGAGCTGCGATGACACCTGCATACCTGTGGTATTAAGCTCTATTTCTATGATAATGAAGGAGGGGGGGGGTATTCAATGCCAAAATACAAGTCTTAGTACAAAATTCCAGATATAATGTTACATATCACTGAAAAGCTTGTCGAATGCTCTCTTCAAATATGTAATTCTTATGGTGCATTCATATTTACTTACCTTAAAAAGCGATCAAAGTTTGGTGGTATAAGCTCTATTACTATGATTATGAAACGAGGGGGGGGGGGGTATTCAAAGCCAAAATAGGGGTCTTGGTAGGAAATTCCAGATATAATGTTACATATCAGCGAAAAGCTTGTTGATTGCTCTCTGCAAATATGTAAACAATTGCCTGGCATATTGAGTTTTACTTACCTTACAAAACGGTCAAGTGTGGTTGGTACTAAACTCAATTACCATGATAATGAAGGGGGAGGGGGTATTCAATGCCAAAATACCGGTCTTAGTACGAAATTCCAGATATAATGTTACATATCACTGAAAAGCTTTTTGTTTGCTCCCTTCAAATATGTAAATAAGTTTATGGCACATTCATATTTACTTACCTTAAAAGGCAATCCAAATTTGGTTGTATTAAGCTCTATTACTATGATAATGAAGGGGGGAGGGGTATTCAATTCTAAAATACGGTTCTTTGTACGAAATTCCAGATATAATGTTACATATCATAGAAAAGCTTGTTTATTACCCTCTTCAAATATGTAAGTAATATTATGGCACATTCATATTTAATTACCTTAAATAGCGATCAAAGTTGTGTGATATTAAGCTCTATTACTATGATAATGAAGGGGAGGGGGTATTCAATGCCAAATTACGGGTCTTAGTACGAAATTCCACATATAATGTTACATATCAGCAAAATGCTTGTTAATTGTTCTCTTCAAATATGTAAATAATTTTCTAGCACATTAAGATTTAAAATAATTTTCTAGCACATTAAGATTTACTTACCTTACAAAACGATCAATGTTGGGTGGTACTAAAATCTATTACTATGATAATGAAGGGGGGGGGTATTCAATGCCAAAATACGTGTCTTAGTACGAAATTACAGAGATATTGTTACATATCACAGAAAAGCTTGTTTGTGGTTCTCTTCAATTAGGTAAATAATTTTCTAGCACATTAAGATTTACTTACCTTAAAAAGCAATCAAAGTGTGGTGGTATTAAACTCTATTACTATGATAATAAAGGGGGGGGGGTATTCAATGCCAAAATACGGGTCTTGGAACGAAATTCCAGATATTATGTTACATATCAGCGAAATGCTTGTTGATTGGTCTCTTCAAATATGTAAATAATTTGCTGGCATATTAAGATGTACTTACCTTACAAAACGATCAATGTTGGGTGGTACTAAAATCTATTACTATGATAATGAAGGGGGGGGGTTCAATGCCAAAATATGTGTCTTAGTACGAAATTACAGAGATATTGTTACATATCACAGACAAGCTTGTTGGTGGTTCTCTTTCAATATTTAAATAATTTTATGGCACATTCATATTTACTTACCTTAAAAAGCGATCAAAGTTTGGTGGTATTAAGCTCTATTACTATGATAATGAAGGGGCAGGGGTATTCAATGCCAAAATACGGTTCTTAGTACGAAATTCCAGATATAATGTTACATATCACAGAAAAGCTTGTTTATTACCCTCTTCAACTATGTAAATAATTTTCTAGCACATTAAGATTTACTTACCTTAAATAGCGATCAAAGTTGTGTGGTATTAAACTCAATTACTATGATAATGATAATGAAGGGGGGGGGTATTCAATGTCAAAATATTGTTCTTAGTACAGTACGAAATTCCAGATATAATGTTATTATTATATTACTGTATTATAATTGCCTCATTGCTGTCATAAATGATTTTCGGCCCTATTCTGGACAGATTTTGAATTATATACGTTTCTTTCGTCATTTGGCCTTCCGTGACCTTTGACCTCGATTATCTCGGAAACGCCCCCTCGCCTGGCTTATTACCTACCAGATTCGGATTCCTGACGAAAAATGACTCTAGAAAAGTCAACTCAGAATTTGCCCCCACTCGGGTGACAATGCCCCCCTCCTCCCTCTGGTCTAGCATTAGCATTACACGGTTAGAAGTTAGAATTATGAGGGAAATTCCGCTCCATAATTTGTACTATTTTAAAATATTTCAATTAAAAAATGATACAAATTTCATCTTAACACACCTAATTTTAAAAATTGGAAAAATTCAACTACATGCCGTAACATGGTTTGAAAAGCCTTACGTAAGCACTTTCAAATGCAACTTAGATTTAAACATATTTTCGAACCCTCTGGACAAGTAAGATAGGTTGTAATGGATAATTTACACAACAGGTAGGACACTTTAACATCTTGTAGTTAGAATAAGGCTAATTTTTTTTCTGGACCTGTCAAGCCAGCAAGAGTGTTATTGTCCCTTTAATTATATAAATATGGTACCGCTCACAACTAACTTGACAAAAAGCGCGCGAGAACATAATTCATGTAAATTGATTAGTTTAACAAAGTCATATAAAATTGAAAATGAGATTAATGAGTTACTATAAGACGATGGGCAAAACTTACAGTTTTATAGTACTGTAACCGAATCCATTAATCAATTGACGACACTTTTTAAGTTCGTCATCAAATATACAGGAACACAGTACTCAAGAACGTTAACTAAGAAAGGTCATGTGTTCGTGCTAGTTCTATTTAGATGGCGTACGTGTTCATCATTGACTGGACTGCTTTCTTTCCGCTTCCATAATATTAACAATATTCAAAACCCGACAGACGGCTCGACGCTTCCCGACAAACTGAGCATTCATTCCCGACAAGACCATGTACCCCCTGCCTCGTACGCCTATGTCTAAAATATGAGTTTTATTCTACAGTTGTATTTTTTAGACAGTAAGATCGTTAATCTGTAGGGGATCACGGTGGCTAAGTGGATAAGGCGCTGGTTCGCTAGCCTGGAGGTTGAGTGTTCGATCCCTGCATTGGCCGAGAAAGTTCATCTCGATTTTCCGGCGTGATTTCCCCTTGTCAGTGATGCAGAAGGAGGGCCTGACAAGGACAGCTGCCTAGTCGTTCGGATGGGACGAAAAACCGAGGTCCCGTGTACAAATTGGAGTGCACGTAAAAGATCCCTTGGCAGTTGGAATTCGATATAAGAGTAGGCCGTAGCGCCGCTGCCCGGGCAAAATTTCCCTCATTGCACACTGTGGCGTATGCCCGTCTTCAATTAGCCGAGGTACGGTGCTTAAGCGTAGGACGTTAAACCCCATTTCATTCATTCATTCATTCGTTAATCTGTTTAACTGGTGAAGTTTAGTTACAAGTGAATTTTATTGAGAAGATGATTATAATATTTGTCAGTTATGAGATGCCGTGTTGTGACGAGTAGACTATTGCCCAGTTCATCTATATTTAGTGAATAACATTTATACTATTATTATAATATGATAAAGATTGAAGATATGTTAGATAACACTTCTCTTGTAACAATCCCCTGCTCTACCCACTGTTATATATATATTGTTAATAATAATGATTATATACTTACCATTGGTGACATCAAATATAAAACAATACACAAGTATATATATAAGTATAGTACTAGCCATGTTGACATGTATATATGTATACTAGAATATATCTGTTAAATATATAAATTATAATACAGATATTTTAGATCAAGGAAGTAAATAATTTCTTCCTGAATCACATTGACGTAAAATAATGTTTGACAGCTGGAATTTGAAATAGGAGAAGACCGTAGTGCCGCGCTGTCCGGGCAAAATGTCACCAATACAATAGCACATTCATTATATGACGTCGGCCCGTCTTTATTTACCTGGTAGGAGCAAACTAGTAGAATATCAAACACAAATTTTATTTCATTTCGTGTTATCATGTTGTTTTAATTTACTCGTTGTTATAACGACTCGTAGATTACACTACAGTAATTTCATATAGCAGGTCAAATTGGAGTTAAAGTTGGATACAAAAGAATGGAATGAAATGGGGTTTAACGTCCTACTGTTCTGCTCCTAAACTGGGCTAATGTGTACCCGATGTTTAGTGTTATCTGAACGATTAGGCAGCTGTCATTGTCAGACCCTCCGCCGGAAAATCTGAATGAACTTTCTCAGCCAGTGCTGTAATCGAACACCCGACCTAGCGTCTTATCCACTTAGCCACTATGCCCCCCCCCACTCTCGCCCCTCCCGTTGTAGACAAAGAATGACTATATATTTGTATAATGTTCCCTTCTCTCCCCCCCCCCCATTCTCCGTGAGGACAATTTCTGGAATTCTATACCAACGCAAGGTGAATGAAGACAGGAAAATCTCATGATATGCGCCATGATGTCATTGGTATACGTATAGGGGCTTTAACTTCGGATGGGACAAAAACTACAGGTTTAGGTTCACGTTAAAGAACCATTGATAGCTAGAATTGAATGAAGAATGGACGGAATCGCCATTTTCAAGGCACTATTAACCGGTTGGTGTAGAAACGTAGGACGTGTATGGTACATTAAAACGTAGACTGGTGGCCAGTCTCCTCCACACACCAAAAATTGGCCAGTCCTCTCCAAAAAAAACCCGAAAAAAAACGTAATCTCTAGAGACTGGGCAAATAGAGCTTCATTCTCATCTAGTAGGTCAACCTGCATTATGTAGGTCGTGTGACGTCGTGCACGTGATCACGACATAACTAACAACAACGTGACGTCAACCCTCAGACGGTCTAAGCATGACTGCTTTGCACTCCAGTCGAGACGCATGATTCATGTCACGTGACTCGGGGCTTGCTTGATAACTGTCAATCATTTCAAATAAGGAAGAACGTAAAACATGACAGGAACGCCCATTTTATTGTGAAGCTCGCAAATTGTCCAGTTTCTGGTGCTGGTTACAGGTTTACTCAAAAAAAATTTTTATACAAATGGAAACGAAAGTGTTGGTTTACTAAAAATTAATACTTTCGAAATGTAAAATAAATAGCAGAGACTGGGCCAGTCTAATTCAAGCGATAAAATATCCAAAGTTTTAAAGACCTTACAACATTCAAACTGCTATAAAAAATCATTTCTTTAAATTTTCACAGGAGTCCTTTCCTTTTACAAAACAATATATAAAATGGAAAGTTGGGAATCTATATGATCAACTGCTTTATATATGTGTATCAGATAACTGTCTTAAAGGCTAGTTGTCAAGGGCGTCGTAGGGCAGGGGATATAGAAGGAACCGAGGAAATGGGGGGGGGGTCCGCCCCCACCCCTAGAAAATGTTTGAAAATCGGGCGAAGAAACAGGCTACTTATAGTTTAAACCTATCAGATCAAAAAACAAATAAGATTTCTAGAAGCAATAACCGACTCAATAGATATTAAACATAAATCTCGAAAAAATCTTATCAAAAACGCGAAGTAATTTTTGGGCGATCTGACAATGGACTCTATAATCTACATGATGTACCTTATATACATTCTATTTTGTTTATTTTATAAATAGAGACAGGCACGGGATGGGATCTCTTCCTTACCTAAGCAACCAATCAAAAACTGTTAAAACTACTGAAGAGTCGAAGCGAGAAAGTGGTCTGACAATCTCATTGCTGGTGCACGGATAACATTTTAAAGGAAAGTCAGCAAAAAGTAAGGACAGCGGAGCAATTTGGGATAAGGGGTAGAGGGGGAATGGTATTTTATTTGCACCCATCCTGTCGTTCAGGCACCCCAGCTGCGTGTGGCTAAGACGTATATAATATAACTATGATTTTTCAATACACGCGACCGTGCCTTTAATACGTCAACCATTGCACTATGACTTAATCGTCACGTAATTTTAATCTATTGATCATATTACCTAATATTTATTAAAACATAGCAGAAAGATGAAACATATAAAGAAGTAAGTGTTTACATACAACCAGCTCAAATCACAAAAGAGTATTGTGATTCTAAAGAATAATTAATGGTTGGTTTCCTGACGCACGTTATATTTCTTCTCCGTGTTAAATATTTTACGACTGGCTAGATTTATATCATGTTTCAAAATATTACTATTTATTGTCATAATATTGAACACCACACTTATTGGACTGTATAACATCAAATCTAAATACGCACCAACTTTTCAAGACTAAACAAACTCCATTAAACGGTTGTCTTTTGGTTATGTTTATCCATAACGAATTATCAAGGCTTATAATATATTATTAAAGATACATTATGTTAGAACTCAATCTATTTATTACAGGTCTCTTTTGTAGCTTCAAATTTATATGAAGTAACAAGGCTTATATTAAAGATACATTATGTAAGAATTCAATCCACCTAGGTAGACATATTCACATGACAAGCCCATAATCACATATCTCGTCCACCGAGTGGTCGCGATATTGAATGGATTAGAACCCCCGGACCATTTAGTAATTTTACGTTAAAATGGAAAATCGATAATGTGTTTATGGTACTTCACAATCCAAACTATCTTGTCAAAACTTCACCACCTTCGCTCAGAATAAAGTAATTTGATTAGTTAAGTAAGAACAGCTAGCATAATTAATGTCTAATAAACCGTACCTAATGCATCTTTAATTTGTCGCCGATAACTATAAGGGTAATACAAGCAAGGAATAAGTTTCGAAATGTTTTGAAACAATATACCATATAAATATGACGCCATTCTTATTTTTGTTTGGTGTGTAAATGAATAAAACAGACATGGAGAACATTTTATAATATGAGATACAATAACTGGTTGTATAGCGATAATTAGAGTTTAAATGTCGACACATCTCGCTATATATAGAACAACTAGTGATTGTATGTCATATAAATATCCGCTGTGTTTTATCATATTCAGTCGCTAAATGGCCACTCAATGATTATATGAACCAGTCATTTGTTGTAGAGGGGTTGGCTGACAACACTGTTAACGCGTGTGCTGTAAATCATAAGGTCTGTCATTGAGTCAAGTTGTGTGGTTTCAGTGTAGATAATATAAATATTATAGTATGTTGGACAAGATTATTCATTATGAAATGTGCAAGGATATCTGTATCTCGGCCTTTCGTCCCATCCGAACGATTAGACAGCTGTCTTTGTCTAGCCGTGCTGGCTCGCTAGCCTGGAGGTCGGGTGTTCGATCCCTGCATTGGCCGAGGCAGTTCATCTAGATTTTTCGGCGTGATTTCCCCTTGTCAGTGATATATAACGGATGGCCTGACAAGTCTAGTCGTTCGGAAGGTACGGAAAACCGAGGTCTCGCGTACACATTGGAGTGCACATAAAAGATCCCTTGGCAGTTGGAATTCGATATAAAATTAGGCCGTAGCGCCGCTGCCCGGGCAAAACTCCCCTCATAGCACACTACAAGGCGTATGCGCGTCTTCAATTAGTCTAGGTTATCTGCAGAAGAGTAGGACGTTAAACCCCATTACATTTCATTTTGTCAAGCCGTCCTTCCCGCATCACTGACAAGAGAAAACCACGCTGGAAAATCCAGCTGAATAAGGTAAGCGAGCCAGCGTCTTACTCCCTTAGCCACCGTAGCTCTAACAATTAGTAGCATGATATATTAGTAAGGCAGCGTAACCTCAACACGTTAATCATATTATTGCCGGTCATGTGAAGGCTGTTGAACTACTGATAATAGATCTAAAGAATGAAAGTAGTATGTTGTTCCTATATCTTACATACACAAAACTTATTAAACTGAAATTATATATAATGTATAGTTGACTGTTAGATAAAACGAAGTCAAGGACCTCTTGAATATTTTAATAGTTAAACATTTCTATTGTTGGTACAAATATAATGATCGTATTTCATTTATATGTATTTTATGATATGTTATACGAGAAGACTTCCCCAATAATAACAATATATGGTTACATAATTAAGATGAAGAAGGTCAAATTAATTAAAGATTTGACTGCCTGTAGTGTTCATATTAATGCGTTTTTGAAATTGTTCTCTTCATATTTATAAGTCTTGGAAACTGTTATATTCAACGAATTTAGGCAAAATGGACGTCAACTCGATACTCGATATGCAAAGAAGAACTAATATTCATACTACACTGTCTGGAATTTAGGTTTATGGTCGTCGTATCTTCTAGAATGCTCGCTAGCTTTATCATTTTGAAATGTAGCGATACCACTTTATCTTCAGTAGGCGTACACACATGAATACTGTTATATAACGAGGATTGTGGAAATATATTGCCAACACCACACAGAGAACTAAAATATCACAGAGCTTTGTATAGTTTAACAGGGTTAGATAATTATTATTAAAAGATAAATAAACGTTCAATAAAATATTACAATATGAGGCTGCCCGTTTAAAGACGTTGTTATAAATCAGACATTTATACTAAATATAGTACGTTGATTAGCTTCTACAAATAATTTTATTTGAACCAATCTGAATGAAAACAGTTGGAGCGACATTTAATATATCTGAGTGGTGTATGCGAAATAAATAACCTTGTCCAACATACTTTAATCTGTTTTACACTTCCTATCACATCACATGATCAACTAAAAGTCTAAATCTACATTTTAACACATGTGTGATTCATTTATTTTATAAAAAAAATATTATCTTCAATAATTTACATTTGATGTCTTTCTTCAGACAATGACAAGAAAGGGGGTGCAATAATACATTTATAAATCAGCTTTATACTTTATTTCAACCCCTCTTAGTCGGTAGCTGATATTGATTTTTGTGGGCTGTTATTTTGTATATTGGATGTTTGTTCTGTTAATAAGTCTGTATTTTGGTCAGATTTCCCTCTCTCGTCTTCAGATACACCACTCGTAGTAATGACATCTCCCACAAGAATATAATCATAGCGTGGTTCACTCTTTTCTACCACCCATACAGTCTTTCTGTAGAGAAAATGAAAATAAGACAATATTTACCCCAAAAATATGTAATAAAACATTCCATTGACAACATACATCCATTTTATTATTGAAATTTCCCCGTTCCGCAATTTTACAAATATATTAAGGGGGTGGGGGGCGGTTGAGTTGTTAACGGTCCACATTTCATCAGAAGGTCGTCTTTGAGTCAAGTGGGGTGGTTTCGATGCACTGCTTGTGCGTGACAAAATATATGATTGCTGTTTTTCTCCGGATCCTCCGGTTTAATCCAACTGCAAAGATTCATACGCATAAGGACATTATTGAGAAAAAAAACCAATTGAATCATATGTTAGTCCAGGAATGACATGGTTCGTACCGAGCGGGTGTTATACTCCTCTATCATTCTCTCTCTCCCTCCCTCTCTCACACACACTGTCATTCTCTCTATCTCTCTCTGTGTCACACACAAACATTTTCTGACTTCAGCGTTGGTATATTAGGATTTGTTATATTGTACGTCGTTTTATGAGCCTGGTCATTTTCTTCCTTTGATTTACACGTGCCGTATGAAATTGCAGATCTACTTAGTTAACGCCCGCTTCTATCGAGGTGATATCGCAGAGAAGATCTACTTTGATGACAACATTGAATTTATATCAGCAACAATGTAATAAAGTTTGAATTACCTTCTCTTACAGTAAACTATAATAACAACACCAGTAATAATAACAACAACAATACCAATAACAATACCAATAACCAATCCAATATTTATACCAGTAGTTTTATTATTACTTGTTTCAGCTTCAGGTAGGCCTGAAAAATATGTTTATACAAGTATGTAATCCAAATTTAGATAAGCCTGAAATCCCACTTAGGCCTATAGCCACTGGGTCTTAGAGTTTGAGATTATACATATCTTCGCAACAATGGTGGGATTATAAAGTTAGTCCCCACATTCAGATTCCTCTGGGGAGAGGGTTGTGAAGAGATTTTATTAGTTTCTTTTAATTTTTTTTAATATATGGAAGATGCCGCAACAGCATTGAGCAGTATGGCTCGAGGTCGACCAAAGCTCAGTCTCTCCCATATTTAAATTTCAGTGTTTCGCTCAGGTATTGATACTAAGTTGCATCTATGCCAGATTCCGGCCAATCTTTGAACGCAAACGCGCTTCAAAATTAACACACAAACGATACTGTAGAAATAAGAGACTATCTTGTGTGGTTCTCTGACTTTCTTAGCCAGAAATTGCAAAAGATATATATGTTTAGACGTGAGACTGAAAAGAAATCCAACATTTTGTCACACGATTACAAAAGAGCGACATACATGTAAGGGTTTTATTCTAAAACAGATCCTGACATCATTGGCATGGACGGCGTTTCTTTAAATACATCCTCGGTAATCAAAGGGGTTACATTCCTTTCTACTCCACTAATCCATGGGTTGATCTATCGGCGGAAGAGGGGGGGGGGGGGGGGCAAGTTAACCCACCCTTGATGATTAAGCAATTTTTATAGACCAATCTCGTAAATCGTTTATTAAAAAAAGATATTGGCAAAGGGAAGTGACACTTTTCAGACCAGGTTAGTAGTAAGCCTAAATGGGAGAAGTCAAAATTATTCTAAATGCCCATATTATGTATGGTTTTATGGTCGAAGGTGAGCAATTTAGTATGTTGTTTCGATATAATACGCATTGTCTTGAGCCTCAAACCAATAATAAACTTCAAATACAGAAACTATTCCACACGTGGCTTTCAGATCATATTGGTCGACCCTTTTTCCAAATTGAGAGTTATGGTTTTCTGAATTTGGATTGCTTCTATGCTCTTCCATCTATATAGCCTTTGTCTTATGTATTCTGTAACATAGTTGATGTGTTGTCCTTCGAGGGGCGTAAGAGATTACTGTCATGAAAGAATTGTTTCATATACAGTAAATTTATTTTTACGTACATGGAATATCAATATGTTTAACATGGATTCCACGACCAGGTTTAAATTAGGCGAGACGAGATTCCTTATAATTTCTAGTTTGTCGTTTGGACGTCGAGTTTGGTTTACTGATTACGGGAAGCGAAGGTTAGGTGGTATTTATTAATTACCATATGAAACGAGTTTGTAATAATTTATATTGTTGTTTTTATCTTATTGTATACACGAATACCAACAACGTTTACAACAAGATAACTGCAGGATATACGTACCTTCTGTACAGTTATGTCTAGATGTACCATCTCCACATTCATCCATACATGAACCATCTGTTATATTACATACAGTTAAACCAATGATAGATGTACAGTTGGTACTACACATTTTGTCACAGGTTATTCCATAATATCCACGTTTACAAGCTTCACACGTACCATCCATGTTACATATATGATCTAAACATCCTATAGGACAGGTTTTATTACACATGGGACCAAAAGATCCCGAGTTACATGATACACAAGTTCCGTTTATGTGGCAGAGCTCTGAGCATACAGTAGGGCACAATTCACTGCATCTTATACCAAATCTACCGTGTTTACACGCTATGCAAATACCATTTATAGAACATTTATCTCCTAAACATCCTAACGGACAAAATTCACAACTCTGTCCAGATCGTCCTAGTTTGCAAGAATTACAACTTCCGTTACGGTTACAACTATCACTAAGACACCCTGTAGGACATCGCTCATTGCATCGTTTTCCAAACCAACCAGATTTACAGGATTGACAACGTGGAACAGATTGATGACACTGCATACAATTTGTAGATAAAGACGAACACGGCTGAGAACAGACAGATCCTCTCCAACCATCTTTACATCCTAGACATTTACCATCTCTATTACAACCCCCGTAACACGCATCGCTACACGTTTTATTACAAGTTCCTCCATAATAACCGTTGACACATTTATTACAGTAACCATCCGCTCCTCTACATCCTTCTAAACAAGTAGTGCTGCAAGAATTATTACAGTAATTACCATAGTATCCATCTGTACAATTATTACAGTAACCATCCGAGTATCTACACCCTTCTAAACAAGTTGAGCTACAAGAGTTGTTACAGTAACTACCATAGTATCCAACTGTACAATTATTACAGTAACCATCCGAATATCTACATCCTTCTAAACAAGTAGTACTGCAAGAATTATTGCAGTAGCTACCATAGTATCCATCTGTACAAATATTACAGTAACCATCCGAATATCTACACCCTTCTAAACAAGTTGAGTTACAAGAGTTGTTACAGTAACTACCATAATATCCAACTGTACAATTATTACAGTAACCATCTGATTCTCTGCATCCTTCTAAACACGTAGTGCTACAAGAGTTGTTACAAAAGTTACCATAATAACCAGCTGTACAATTATTACAGTAACCATTCAATCCTTTGCATCCTTCTACACAAGTAGTACTGCAAGTAATGTTACAATAATTACCATAATAACCTGAGATGCATTCATTACACTTGCCATCTTGTCTATTGCATCGCCCACTACAAGATTCTACACACTTCATTACACAGGTGTCACCATAAAATCCGTCAAGACACTCATAGCAACTTCCTGTTTGGTCGCAGCCTTTATTACTACATGCACGACTACATGTTTTGTCGCATCTTTTACCATAATTACCACCAACACAGCCAAATAAACAATCACCAGTCATGTGACATATTGTATCTGTATCGTTCTTTCTGCATCCATCACTGCAAGTTACATTACAAAACCTGCCAAATGTGCTACCTTCACATTGTCCACACTCGCCAGATACCGAATTACATTGAATGGGACAATTATTAGGACAAGGTGTCTGACAATTGTTACCATACCAACCTGGTTTACAAGATCCACAACCTGAATAACTACATTTAATACAGTTAACAGGGCATGGTGTTTGACAGTCAGAATTTATATAACCATCAATACAGCCAACGGTACAGAGAGGTTTACTTGACTCTGCTGATGGTGTACATTGTCTATCTATACATTTGTTACTGCATTCATTTTCACATTTCTCACCGTAATGGGTGCCCTTACATGAACAAAGTCCATCGTTACTAGAACATTCGCTGTTCATACATCCATCATTACATGTAATGTTACAATTATCACCATAATGAGTGGTTTTACAACTACACGAACCATCTCTATCACAAATATTATCACGACATCCATTACTACATTCATGTTGACAGGTATCACCATATCTACCTGGAGAACATGTTGTACATATACCATTTGATCTATGACATCCACCTTGACAATAACTACTACAACTTGTATTACATGTATCTGTATACCAACCATCTATACATCCACTGATACAAATACCATCATCTTTATCACATCCTCCTGGTAGACAGTTTAAACATTTTCTGAGACACCGTCCATCACTTCCATAAAACCCTTCTAGACATCCATTGGTACAATCACCATTCTTATCACACCCACCAGATTTACATGTTGTACACTTCAGTTCACATTTCCTACCATAAAATCCATCTTTACACCCGTTAATACAAGACCCACTTTTTATTGTACAGCCACCGGGTTTACAATTTGGACATACCTTCTTACACTTTCCATCATTACCATAGAATCCATCTTTACATCCATTAATACAAACACCATTATTCCTTTTACAACCACCTGGTTTACAGTTGGAACAGTTCTTTGAACATAAATTGCCATAAAATCCTTCTCTACAATCTGAACAAACACCACTTTCGTAGCAAATGTTGTCTTTACAGTTTGAACTACATTCGCTCATACAACGAGAACCATGGAATCCCACATTACATCCATCTGTACATCTACCAGTAACATCACATTTATCATTCTTACAATTAATAGCGCATGGTTTACAGTGTCCTGTATTGTGATCACATGGTTTGCCACCGCACTTACATGGTGAACATCTACCACTAGATTTTTCATAGTGTCCATCTGAACATCGAGCTGACAATTAAAAGTCAAAATTAAACATGTTAATATTATTCAAAAAGAGATAAAATTTACATAAAGTAACACACGTAACAACTTTTTATGGATTATATTATTCGCGAATTGGAAAGAGGATTTGTACTGACTTTTTAATTGGTAATATTTACATTTCTTTTTAAACACAGCAAACATAGGCTATATATTTTACAGATGTTACCAAAAACAAATTGCAACATACATTGTTTTCACAGGAAGTTGATAGAAGGGTACCCGTGGAACTTCCAAACCAATATTATCAACTGAAAGTGTTGCTTGCGGGTTTTGACTTATTAACATGAATCAAAAATGGCCATCAATGGACTGTTTTACCGACTGGCGCACATCTTGTATTTTGATTAATTACTCTTTTAACCCACAACACTCCCAACAGACTAGTGTGGGTTGATAATCCAACGGGGATACTTTTATCAGAATCTTTTTTTAAAAAAAACATTGGTTCTAGGAAATTTTCTATATTGAACTTTCTTTATGGGAGATGTCCCAAACATTTCCGTCCTCCATAAGTGCTATGTAATATGAGATTTATTTGAACACTACCATACTTATTTTTCAACATAATCCGCCATGACATTCATGCGTCAAGTTACCCTACAAATTCCCCCTCACAGAGATGACCTCGTCACCCGTCGCAATTCCGGGGCCCATGTAAACATATTTGAGTTACAGGAAAAGCCACAGTCCAGTGCCGGGAAAAGCTATACACCTTTAGGGTTTTCTTTGATGTGTTCACCCAACCTACCCAATTCATCAGGGTAATATATTCAATAAGCAATATTTATGGCGGGACCTTTCTTTAGATATCTAAATAAAAGGGGGAGGCCACGATATTTTGCATACTTTGGTCATCAATGTGGATCTTTTCGATAATCCTGGGTAAGCTGTTGACTTATCATGACGTTCGGACGTTCGGACGTTCGGACATAAATACATTCATAATTATTTACCAGAATAAACCTCTACTTCACATAAACCTAGAGATGTATATTCTATGTCTGTTGTTATAAATACAATCTGTCCTGTCAACTCAACATCTGGTTGTTGATTACATCTTACTATTCTATACGGATTTCTATTAATACCAGGATCTTTATAACAAACTGGTGATGATTTAAGAGTTGCTTCATCACAACTACCAGTATTACTGAGAATCACAGTAAAATTAGCAAGGTTGTCTATGGCTATAATAAAAAAAGAAATACAGATACATTTCAAAGGAAACGTCACGCGAGTCCAATATATAATAAATAATGAAGATTCGCAAGTTACCAGTACCATTATTTGAATTAATGGTACGCCATAAGCAATGGATCTCATCTGAATTTTAAGAATAATTACATAGCCTTAAATATAAATACTTACTGTCATTAATTACACCACTGTTTTCACCGTAAACACGGATTTCGTTAATTGTGTATAGCTTCTTTAAATCAACACACCACCATGATTTGACGTCACTATTATCTGTAACCGAGCAAGATCCATATATATTCTGACTTTCCCCATCTACAGCATTAGACGAATTATATCCAGTCTGGTTAAACAATGAGCTCTGTTTGGTATTCTTGTCTAAAGCTACATTTTCTGAAATATTAATTTCAGTTTAAATCAATTTATTCATGGGCAAATATAATTTAATTTACTATTATTTTAAATCCACAAGTTAAAGAGAATCCGAGGGCTGTTATAGGAAAGCACAATAGTACAGCCATTTTCCCGAATCAATGTTCTTTTTTAACTTGAATTTAACAAGAGAATACTTGTTGAAGAGTCGTGCTATGTGTGTACAAACACATGACAGACGTAACTTAATAATGTCTAGATGGATTTCACCAAAAACAGGAATAGGTGTCAGGAATAATTTATCCGTAGTACAATTTCTAGATGACTATCACCAGAAACAAGAAATAGGTGCCAGGAATAATTTATCCATAGTACAATTTCTAGATGACTATCATCAGAAACAAGAAATAGGTGTCAGTAATAGTTTATCCATAGTACAATTTCTAGATGACTATCACCAGAAACAAGAAAAAGGTGCTAGGAATAACTGATCTGTAGTACAATTTATAGATGACTATCACCATAGAAATGAAATAATTTACAAGGGTGGATCAAGAGACCATGGACGGAGAAGGGAGTCTGAGCGCCAAAGGTCCGAAGCACACATCGGGGTGTCCGGGAGGCGTTTCCAGGGAAAGTTTGAAACCTAGAAGAACATTTTCTAGTAATCTAAGACAAGAATCCGGTTCAACAGTGTGCTCTCTTGGATCCAGCCTGGAGGTGGGCGGGGTGAGGACCCACCTTTGAATTACCTGTATAATGCCTACATAAAACACACGTACTAAATAATTTAACAGTAGTAAAATACCTATATGACACGTAAGAAATAATTTACCTTTTGTGCAATAACTGCATGTATACATACATGTTTTCTCCATATAACCTCTCCAAAGACCAGGTTTGTCTGTACAATGTTTATAGTTACGTTTACAGATTGCTCCTGCATTAGATATATCTTCGCATGCGTCCAGAGCTAAAACATGTACAGTAATCCAGTATTGGTTCAACTTATATTATTAATAGCGGGTGTTGTATATGGAAGGTCAATATAAGCATTCTACTGTATGTTTGTCATCACTGTCACTTTTAATCTACAGTTGGTCAATATAAGCATTCTACTGTATGTCTGTCATCATTGTCAGTTTCAATCTACAGTTGTACGTATAAAAGGTAATATCTCCTCAACTGCGAAAGTATGGTCTTCAAGTGAATTTTTTTGAGAAGAGGAAATCATTTGTCAGTTTTTGAATAACATTTACACTAATATTAAATGATAAATAATGTTAATATAGGACAATGTTTTTATATTAAATTAATAACAATCCTTTATAATTTAATAATGAATTTAAAAATTATCATAAACTTACCAATATTGACATCAAATATAAAACAAGAAACAAGTAAATATATCAGTATATTACTAGCCATGTTGATCTCTACATCGCTTTCTCTATATATGTATGTTATAATATTATATTGACAGTTTAAAACAATAAAGGGAGATAACCTGTCCATGAATCATATGGCGTAAGACTACAAATGTTCATTTCACAATAATCTGGCAGGGATGCCTTAATTGGCTTAGGTGTGAGTATAAGTGTAAAATTGCCAAGTGAAACTAACTTCTTTTAAGTTTATGTTTGTTCGATTATAAATTTGATGAGATGCATCGATGTGTGAATCAAACTATGACATACGCGTGATATCTTCGCCGCAATAAACGGACTAACTATCAGAATACAAGTTGGTGCCATTAGCTAGGAGTAAATATTTGAAGCAATTTGGTACCATCGCGACAATTCTATTTATCTCTACCAGGCTATTTCTAACTAATACGATGTGTCGTATTTAGAGGAAGAGAAATCCTCAGCGATTTCACTCTTGGCACCCAACAAATGCCCCACTCACCCAACTAGCGGATAATGAATGTATGTTTTAATGATAATGAGCAAAGCCTAGGATGAAGTCGGGTATTTAAGACATTGTTAATAATATTATATACCTTATGGACCTCGAGCCCCTTGGCTTCAACCCGCTAATCCTATAGGTAAATCTGCCAGTAGATTAAGATACATCTTAATTCTTCTAAGGTGATTTTAATGAAAACATGATATATGTTACAATGTATTATTAACACAGTTATGTCTGTCAAATATCCTTAGATTTTGCAAGGGGTCACGATGGCTAAGTGGGTAAGACGCTGGCTCGCTAACCAGATTTTCCGGCGTGGTTCCCCCTAACAAGGATATCTGTTTAGTCGTTCTGATGGGACGAAAACACGAGGTCCCGTGTACATATGCACGTGCACATAAAAGATCCCTTGCCCGTCTTCATTAGCTCAGGTCGGAGCAGAACAGTAGAATGTTAAATCCCATTTCATCTCATTTCAATTTTAGATTTTACAAATGCCGTCTCTATATAGTTTTCGAGCGTCGTGTAGATACGAGCGTAGTTATACTCGTAGTACAAAATGCAGTCTCTATATAGATACGGGTGTAGTTATAGCCGTAGTAAAAAAGCGATCAAATACGATATATTACTTTTACGTACTATGATACAGCTGTTTATATCATCATCTGAACAATAAGATTTTGTATCCGTTACTTTTATATTGCCCCCCACCCACCCCCAATAACACCAGTGCTATATCCATGACCCGTGATGACATGTTACATTATTTATAAGTGATTACGACAAATCATCTGTATGGACGTCTTTGGGGTTATAAATTTTGATATTATCGGAATGATCAATAAATTGTTATATACCAAGACATGGCATGGATTCAACAGTGGGGGGGGGGGGGGGGGGGTGTTATAGTCTGGGTCCATATAAATAGATGATATCTCGTGACTGCTAAAAAATGTTACATATATACTCGAAGGGTTGTCTTTGTTGAAACAAGCTAGTTATAACCAGTGTCTATGTATTCCTATCAACCACAGCTTCACTTAAACTTTTCAGCCCTGGGGGGGGGGGGGGGGGTCGGATGGCCGAATGGTTGGCACGTGCGTGCTGTATCATAAAGCCTGCCATTGAGTCAACTGGCGTGGTTTCGAATCCCCGGTTGTACGTGACAAGGACTAGGGTTGCCTTTCCAACCTTACGGGTTTTCTCTGGGTCCTACGGTTTTCTCCATGCCAAGACCCCTACACGCAAGCGAATTATTGAAATAAAATTAAACCATAATATGTTAGTCCCGAAATGACATAGTTTGTGTCGAGTGGACGTTAAAACCCATTTCTCTCTCTCTCTGTTTAGCCCAACTGTCAAGTCTTCGGGATTACGGTCGTCGATTGTACGAATACTGCTTGGATTGTTTCCCCTTAACGTATTGTTAACCTTCTATAGCATATTATTGTCCTCAGCGCTCACAACCTCCCTTACACATGGATGGTCAACCTTGTCATTATATATCTCTGTCATCTATGGAGCGGAATTTCTCTCATAATTCTAACTTCTAACCTTGTAATGCTAATGCTAATATTCTTACTTCTATGCACATAACTTCTTACTTACATAATATGTTAAATTCGCTATTTACACATGTACAAATGACTTAATTCTTAAAAATTGAAATTCAATTTGTGTTTTGTACTAAATCCATTATTACTTTTAATTTATTGTAGTCAGTTCTAGTACGTGAACATTTTAAACAGCGCCATTTGGTACCATAATGAGCGTTAGAATTTATTCTTACTCGTATTATGCTAACAGATGGCGCTGTTTAAAATTGTATTTTACAATGACCCCTCATTTAATAAGGAACGGGGAGAGAGAAAGAGATAGAGGGAGGGAGATGGTTTAACGTCGACTCGACACAAACTAGGTAATCTCGGGACTAACATATGGTTTTTAATTTTATTTCAATAACTCGCTTGCGCGTAGGGGGCTTTAACAGTGGGAGGAAACCGTGGGACCTAGAAGAAAACCCACGAAATGACCCTGAATTTTCTTATTTACCGAAACAACGTCGTGGGTTTTCTCAAAGTCCCACTGTTTCCTCCCGCTGCTAAAGACCCCTAACATATGGTCTTTAATTTTATTTCAATAATTCGCTTGCACGTAGGGGTCTTTAGCAGTGGGAGGAAAACGTGGGAAAACCCACCAGGTTTGTGCGGTAAATAAGAAAGGTCAGGGTCATTTCGGGACTTACATATGGTTTTCAATTTTATTTCAATAATTCGCTTTCAATTTCAATTTTTAAGAATTAAGTCATATAAGTTAGCATTTGTACATGTGTAAATAGCGAATTTAACATATGTAAGTAAGAAGTTAAATTACATTCATAGAAGTAAGTATATTAGCATTAGCATTACCATGTTAGAAGTTAGCTTTATGAGGGAAATTCCACTCCATAGTCATCACCCCACCCCCTACATATATTATATTATATATTATCTATAAACCCCATCTATTGAAAGGAAATGACGTTCTTCTTTTACGCATTAAGCTGAATAATGAAGACGACCATGCGCCATGCATTGTGCTATGACGGAAATCATGTTATGTTCTGTCCCTTGTTAGAACAACAATTCTGCACACCAAAGAGTAAACCACGCTGTCACCTTGAACCTGGTTTTAACCCTGATACAGGGTCTTACTCACCGAGCTAGAGTGGCTCCTAAATCTATTGAATGTTAGTTAAACCATCTATGTACATGCCAGGGATTGGAATGGGTTTTAACTGCAATACAATACACAACGCCTATGTAAATATAACCCATATATTACCACACACCACACCCCAAGTCCCAGCATTACCACATGCTACTACTACAATAGCCCACAAATCACCCAACTGTACCCCCACACCACCAATACCCCCACCTTACCACATACCACTACATCAACATTACCACATACTACTACTACTACAATATCCCACTTAAAACATATCTGTACCCCCACACCACCAATATCCCACATCGACATTACCACATGCCACCACAATACCACCTTCATTAGAAGGCTTAATCTCGCTTTTATTCCATACATCTTATCAGTGCTAGATATTGTTACTTCAGGAACATGTTGCTTTACCAACAGTGTCATCGCCACCCAACAATGAAAGCAAAATCTAAAAACCAGCAATACTGTTTAATTTCAAAATAATGAAGCAAAAATGCAATATGATGTGCTTACAAGTAATACATATAAAACCAAGTTACACGACTATACCACTATACGAACATTACGATATAGGCTAGTCATATTTTAATATTAAACATAATGTAGTGGGAAAAAAACAAAAAATTACACAATAAAAATGCAATTGATAATATAAGCTACAATTCATAGGTAATAAAAAAAAACGAAGTTACACGACTCCACATGTTGAACCAACATAACCACATATCACAAATATATTAACATTACCATCATTATACCACTCAACAACGAAAACGAAAGTTGTAAAAGAAAATCCATACTGTTTAATATTGAATATAATGTAGCGAAAGTTAAATAACAAACAAACTTAAAGAACTAAAAGGCATTTGATAATATTAGCCAAAATTCATACATATTAAAATTAAAAAAACAAAGTTACACGAATCAACATGTTGAACTTACGCGTTTTTAAACCCCAGCCTAATTTAAATATATACGGTAGTACTACATTTCATTTCTACTCAACGAATAAGCCAAGTGTCATTAAATTGTGATTATATCTGTTATTATATCTATATTTTATATATATCATCCTTCAACCATTTACATTTTATGGCTTTTACCTAACCATATACACTATTAACTACATTTTTAAAAAAAAATACGATCAGGTAAGAAATTCTCCACTTTACTTCATTCTGACATACATTAAATTATAATAGCTAGCTGTCTGTCTGCTCTCTATATTATATAAGTAAGGGAGGTTACTAGATTGTGCATTGACAATAAAAATCTTTTACACCAGCTCATCATAAACTGGAGTAATTGTCTCATTTGTACTTTCTTTCAACTCCTCATAGTTGGTAGATGGTATCGATGTTGGTGGTCTGTTAACAACAATATTGGTAGTGTTTTCTGTTGATAATCCTATATTTTGGTAAGGTTGATTCACCTCGTCTTCTGAAACAGCACCTGTAGTAACGACATCTCCCACAGGAATATACTCATAATGTGCTTCACTCTCTTCTGTAATACGTGGTGTATTTCTGAAGAGAAAATGAGTAAGACAATATGTATCACAAAAATAACATTAAAACTCATTATTTACATGGTACAAATTGTTCGTATGTCTTTATTAGCGAAATTAAAAGAGAGTCATACAAAGCTTACAAATACACCCACTCCACACCCCAGTCGTGTTGATGTTTGTCAAAGGAAACCTTTAAGAAATCTGACCTCTATCGTATTCACAAGCTTGGAAATAATGTGTTTAAAACGATAACCTCTAGCATGATCAAGAGGGTTTTGAAAGGGGAGATAACCCCAGAATAAAAAATCCTACAAATTGAATATCGATAGGGTTCATCCTCTTTTACTTAAAATGATGTTAACATTCTGTAGACTGTATCATGTTCACAAGTTTTTCGACAAGGTTACGCGAAACCGACAAGGTTTGGCCTCGCATGACCACATCGCCTCAAATAAAATGTACAAATGATTTGTAAAAATTGTTGGATATTTCTAGTTCACAAGTCATTTCGAAATTTGAAAACAACAAAGATGACAGAACTATATTTACACAAGGCAATCACTAATACAAAAAATTAAAAATAGTACCTTCTCTTACAGTAAACAATAATAATAACACCAGTAATAATAACAACAACAATACCAATAACAATACCAATAACCAATCCAATATTTATACCACTAGTTGTTTCTTGTTTAAATAAGCCTGGAAGAATAAGTAATTAATTCTTTATTAATAATCTTTTCAAAACTTGTGATAATACTTTCAAACGTTTGCTATCTCCATATTAACATGTATATCCTGCCTTGTGCATGACACTATCACTTCTAGTAGGTTATTAAATGAGGCGATCGTTTTGATATTTTAACCCATTGACAGAGTAGTATTTTGGAGCCCGTCACGCATAGGAACATTAACCGTTATCTATTTTATAACAACAGCTTGTTTTCATCGTAAATAATAGTTTAATATTTATTGTTTAACTTTATACACAAGCTATATTGTATTTAGACAGTGTAACCACAGTACCTTTGCAAGCAACAGCAAATTAATGCAGAATCTTCTTACCTTTACAAGTCCCGTTCATGTGGCAGGTCTCTGGACATACAGTGGGACAGAATTCTCTGCATCTTATACCAAATCTACCTTGTCTACAGGCCATACAAATTCCATGCATAGAACAATTATCTCCGATGCACCCTGACGGACAAAATTCACGACATCTTTGTCCAAATCGCCCTCGTTTACACGAATTACAATGTCCGTTAATATTACAACTATCATCACGACACCCAGCTGGACATCGCTCATTGCATCGTTTTCCAAACCAACCAGATTTACAGGATATACAACGCGGCAGTGATTGATTTTCAGATAACCATCCATCTTGACAATCTAAAATATAAAAGGTATGTACCGCTGGGTTTATATATAGTATTGTTATTTATGGCCAACAGTATGTTACAAACCATAGTAGTTATTATATAGACCTGGATATATATTAATATTCTCATTTATTTAATTGCATAAAAAGACATGATTCAGAACATGACATCGTGAACCGTTCATATAAAGACTGCAGCTGTACTCACCTTCCGAACAGTTCTGTCCTTTTTTACCAGCGACACAGCCATCCGTACAAGAACCATCTTTAAAATCACATACAGGTAAACTTGTAGTCGTGTTACAGTTTCTGCTACACTCATGGTCACATCTAGAACTATAAAATCCCCCTTTACATTTGTTACAGTTACCATTGATGTCACAAACATCATTTAGGCATTCCTTGGGACATGATTTATCGCACCTCTCTCCATAGAAACCCGATTTGCAGGATAAACATCGTCTATTTTGATTACATTTGACACAATGATCTGGACAATGCTCTGTACAATACCCTCCACTCCAACCATCTTTACAAGCTGAACATTGATATCTGTTGAATTGGTCACAGTTAATACAACGCTGGGGACAATCTTTGTCACAATATCGCCCCGTCTTCCCTTCAATACATCCTTTAGAACACTTTAGATAGTTAGTTGATTCTTCACAATCTGAATCTATACAATTATTGCTACATTTCTTGTCACAGTAATCTCGATAAAAACCCTTAGAGCATCGTAAACATTTACCATCTCTATGACAACGAGCTTCACAAGTCTTGCTACACGTTTGATTACATGTTCGTCCATAATAACCATTTATACAATTATTACAATAACCATCCGATTTTCTGCATCCTTCTAAACAAGTAGTGCTGCAAGAATTATTACAGTAACTACCATAGTATCCTGAGATGCATTCATTACACTTGCCATCTTGTCTATTGCATCGCCCACTACAAGATTCCACACACTTCATTTCACAGGTGACACCATGATACCCTTCACGACAATTATAACATCTACCCGACAGGTCACAGCCTGTACTGCATGTAGGACTACATGTTTTTTCACAGCTGTTACCATCAACACAGCCAAATAAACAATCACCAGTCATGTTACATATTGTATCTGTACCTTGACGTCTGCATCAATTACTGCAAGTTAAATTACAAAACCTGCCAAATGTGTTGCCTTCACACTGTTCACACTCGCCAGACACCGAATTACATTGATTGGGACAATTCTTATGGCAGTGCTTTTGACAATTAGATCCATACCATCCGGTTTTACAAACAGAACAGTCAGTAGTGTTACATGTTACACAGTTGTCAGGACATGGTGTTTGACAATAAGAATCTGTATAACCATCAATACATCCACGTGTACACCGTGGTTTATCTGATGCTGGTGATGCTGTACATTGTTTATCGAAACATTTGTTACTGCATTCATTTTCACATTTCTCACCGTAATGGGTGTCCTTACATACACAAAGTCCATCGATACTAGTACATTCGCTGTTTATACATCCATCACTACATGTAATGTTACAATTATCACCATAATGAGTGGCTTTACAACTACACGAACCATCTTTATTACATATGTTATCACGACAACCAATACTACATTCATGTTGACATGTATCACCATATCTACCTGGAGAACATGATTTACATATACCATTTGATCTATTACATCCACCTTGACAACCAATACTACATTCATGTTGACAGGTATCACCATATCTACCTGAAGAACATGTTGTACATGTACCATTTGATCTATGACATCCACCTTGACAACCAATACTACATTCATGTTGACAGGTATCACCATATCTACCTGGAGAACATGTTGTACATGTACCATTTGATCTATTACATCCACCTTGACAAAAACTACTACAACTTGTATTACATGTATCTGTATACCAACCCTCTATACATCCACTGATACAAATACCATCATTTTTATTACATCCTCCTTGTAGACAGTTTGGACATGTTCCAAGACACCGTCCACCGCTTCCATAAAACCCATCTAGACATCCATCGAGACAAACACCCTTCTTATCACACCCACCAGATTTACATGCTGAACACTTCAGTGTACATTTCTTTCCATAAAATCCATCCTTACACCCGTTAATACAAGACCCACCTTTCATTGTACAACCACCGGGTTTACAGTTTGGACATACCTTCTTACACGATCCATTATTACCATATAATCCATCTTTACACCCATTAATACAAACACCATTATTCCTTTTACAACCACCTGGTTTACAATTGGAACAGTTCTTTGAACAGAGATCGTCATAGACACCCACATTGCAGCCATCTGTACATCTACCATTAACATCACATTTATCATTCTTACAATTTATAGAGCATTTCTTTAAACAACGTCCCGTATCAGGGTCGCACGGTCTTGCGTCACAGTTACAAGGTGAACACCTTCCATTCGAGCTTTCATAATATCCATCTGAACATCGAGCTGTGAATTAATAGTCAACATTAATTATATATTACTGTTTCATAGATATAAAAGGGAAATACTGTAACGGTCATAAAAAATTACAAATTAATATTATATTACTTTTTAATATATATATATATATAGAAGGGCCATACTGTAACGGACATCAAAAATTACAAATGTAGCACGTTACGTTTAAATGTATATTATAGATCTATTCTGTTCGTATAACTAAGGATAACTATGAAATGAAATAGTTTTTAACGTCCTTCTGTTTTACTACGGTCATATGTCATACAGTGCGCTATGAGGGAAATTTTGACGAGGAAGCGAATTTGCGGCCTACTCTTATGTCGAATTCCAGCTGCCAAGGGATCTTTCACGTGCATGTCAATGTGTACGCCGGATTTCAGTTTTTCGTCCCATTAAAAACAACTATATTAGTTAAGAAGATGGATGTCAGATAATCTCCCGAATATATAAATTGAGAATCTTTTTTGTATGTTTCATTTCATATTGTTAAGATGGGTGTTAAATTGTTAGGTAATTGATTTCTCGACTAGGGTGTTCCGAGTTCAAATACCAACTGGGGGCTGGGATGGCCTAGTGGTCTAGATTGCCGCGCTTCGACCTCTAGCTGGCCGGTCACCTCTGGCCTGCGGCTGTGGTTTCGAGCCCTGGTGTGTGCGTATGTGGCATGCAGATAGGGTCGCCTTCTCAACCTCGTGGGTTTCCTCCGGGCACTCCGTTTTCCTCCCACTGCTAAAGACCCCTACGCGCAAGCGAATTATCGTGTTGAGTGTACGTAAAACCCCATCTCTCTCTCTCTCTCTCTCTCTCTCTATCTCTCTCAAATACCAACTGATGTGCAAATATGCCATATTGTTCGGACGAGAGTTTTAACACATTATTTTAAAATAGACAAATAAAATATTCCCCCCACTCATCAATATATAAAAAATATTCATTACCTGAATAAACCTCTACTTCACATAAACCTAGAGATGTATATTCTATGTCTGTTGTTATAAATACAATCTGTCCTGTCAACTCAACATCTGGTTGTTGGTCACATCTTACTATTCTATACGGATTTCTATTAATACCAGGAACTTTATAACAAACTGGTGATGATTTAAGAGTTGCTTCATCACAACTACCAGTATTACTGAGAACCACAGCAAAATCAGCAAGATTGTCTGCAGATATAATAAACAAAAAGAAACATGCACGTGTAATTTGTGAATGAAATAAAATGTAAGTGGGACAAATATCAGAAGTAACCATAGTTTAGGTATGAATGTGGCGAGCTAATTATAACCAGTGATTATGTGGTAAACGGTACCTGTATTGTGTAGGTTTGATTAAAAGATTTTAACAAAGTCAATGAGATTCTATTTTCTCTAGGAGCTATAGCCAGATTACTATGTTTACAACTGACATGTTTGAGTAGACCGGAAACGTCTTAAAAAAAACTTTTAAAAACACCTATTCAACTATTTGTTTTTATTATATTTACTTATTTCTTTTAACTCAATATGCTCTATACATTTAAAAATTAAAAACGCGACCTAAAATTTAATATTGGCTCATTTTGACTAGTGTATTTGCATGGTTTTTGGTGCCGTTTGTAATGAACAAAGAAACATGTAGAAGTTATGAGCAATGGCTGATTCACAAACGACAATTTTTGGCCTTCGAAGGAATTATCAATGAGCATAAATGCGCCCATGTGTCTGTCATTGCTCGTTTTTTCAGTTATTTATGATAATATATGAGAATCTCCTACGAATCTTTTTTAATATAAAAAAAGATATCAACACAAGCCGATATATTTTTATATAAAAAAAAACGAGTAGGGGATTTTATTTATCACCCAATCCTTTCTTACATGATATAGATTTCACCTCTACTGAACCTGATTACATAACGACGTAGTGATACATCATTTTTTGACAGCAATTCAACCATTGCAAAGTCCTTTATATTGACCCAGTGTCAATTAAAAAAAAATAGTTCAATTTCAATAATACAAAAAATGAAGTTACTGATACTAAAAAATGAGCTGTTCTTTGAAAATAACTAAATGTAGCCAATCTAATGCATGTTAAGGCACGGTGGATTATGAAATTGATCACACAAGCGATATCTAATGTAGAATGTATTTTGGATGATAAAGAAGGGTAACTCGCGTTTCCCTTTTGTTTCCGTTACTTTACTTTCTTCAAATCTTTGTTACGTATCTATCGTAGCAATGATCTGTGTGTTAAAATTATATTGAAATGTGTTTACCCAGGTTTATCACATCGGTAACAATGCCTGACACCAATAGTGTTCTTTAAGGGATATCCCCTGTACAGTGTGCATTGATCGACATATTATTGGTATAATATAGTATAATAATTTAAACGCCCTTTATACAGTTAATAAGAGATTGATAATATATACTGAAATTATCTTTATTTAAAAATACTATACAGATATTACCATTATTTACACCATAAACAAGGATTTCGTTGATTTTGTATGGTCTCTGTAAATCAACACACCACCATGATTTGACGTCACTATTACTTGTAACTGAGCAAAATCCATAATCATCCTGACTTTCACCATCTACAGCATTAGATGACCTATACCCTGTCTGGTCGAAATATGAACTTTGTTTGGTATTCTTGCCTAAAGCTACATTTTCTGAAATATTAATATCAGCTTTAATCAATCAAATGGAACAACAGTATATTCAATGGGGTGTTTTGGCATGAAATAGTGCATACATGACTATGTAATTTAGTTATTAATACATGGATTTACCAAATTAACGAGAAAGTGTAGACCGCTTTCTGAGTTATATGTTTTATGTTTTACCAATACTTCCATCCTGAAGTCATAACACAACAGAATATTGATATATGAAATGTACTATTCAAAACCAAGTTTCTCTAAAAGTCTACATATATTACAGGATAAGAGTAATCCCTTTGTCGTGTGATTTATCTCTTTGTCCTGGACAACATTATCTATAATTAAATTTTGGATTTAGAGTTATATCGCGGTCAGAACAAATTGTGTTAAGTGTTGATGACACTTTACAACCCATTACATGGCTGTACCCATACCAAATCAATCTGTTTCACATATTTATTATACCTCTGTATATGTTGTTAAATAGCTGTATTTTACGTCCACTTCCACCGAAGTGATATCGCAGACAATCAAGTATTATATATATCTAGGTTTTACGAAGTCAAATAGTGCTGTGTTTGAGATTTCTGCTGTTTTTGAAGTCAATGGGGCCTATCTCCCCCCTCTCTTTTTCTTTTTCGAGGCTGGTTCTTGAACTGGCGGAAATTGGCTTACTGCTGGTTTACTTTTCGGGAATGTTGGCCTGCTGTCTTTTACTGTCTTTACTGTGGTTGGTGAGACTGTTGGAGCTGTCACCTTTCTATTTTCTTTTTCAGGGGCCGGAAGTGGGTATTCCCTTCTTGAGTGGCCAAACTTCTCACACCTGAATCATTGAGAAGGATGGCCTGGCGTGACTATTCTAACTCTTGCATCCCCATTGTGGGCCTGCAGGACTATTAGTTGCGGTATGTCTTTTAATTTCTTGTGTGGGATTTCTATTTCGATTTCTCCGATTCTTTTGTGTACAATGGTAATAGGCAGTCGTAGGTCTCTGAAGGATCTTACGTTGTCGATGTCGGGCATGATATACTTCAAACACCTTTATTTAGTTTTCTATTACCTCCAAAAATATTCTAGAATTTAATTTGAAGAAGGAAAAAAAGTAATAGTGCGAGCTTAATAAACATTCATTATGCAAGAGCTAAATCTGCCTATTGCAGGTCTTTCTTTAGGCCCGAAATCTTATCTAGATTATTAATTAGACATTAATTAACATATCCAGACCATTATCAACTATCGATGTCAAGGCTAGCCTTCGATATAGTCTAGATTAGAATCCTATATGCTGGTACTGTTCATTGAGAATTAAATCAAGACAATGGATGCCTTTTAACTTAATAACTTTAGCAATGATGAACAATGCTAGGCGGAAATTGCCAAAGCTGAAATCTCGGTTCATAGTGGATCAATTTGATTGACATTTTTAACAAATTACCTTTACAGTATCTAGCTTTTTACTATTATAGCCAAAACTGTCAGCTCTTTATCTAATCTCCCATAATGTATCTTTAACTCGCATTGATTTCCCCCCTCTCAGTAATATTAGCGACCTACGAATATTCCCTGCTAATCAGTGTAATACCAATAAGAAAAAGTTGTACGAATTAATTAAAATACAAATTTAATGTTCAACATAATTTTGTTAATTTTTTTTTTAAATCCGACTTCAAAAAGCTATGTGTTTATAAAGTGCGTATAAAAATATTTTATATTTAAGGGCGACCCAGTACAGAAATCCAATTACCCATTATCAAAATGACCAAATTAAGATAATTTATAGTAAATATACTTACTAAATGAGAGTATATCACAATAATAAATAATACAAATAGTAAAGTAGTACGATGGTGTCTTGAAAGAGTAAACACATTCTGGCCTGTACCCGATACAAATAATAAATCGCAAGTTAAAACCGTATTTACCACACAATCTTAGAATTTTATTTTTAAACGGCTAAATTGGACCAGTTTGAGGTAATGCCAATAAAGTAGTTGTCTTGCATAAACTTCAAAAACGTGCAACTAGAAGCATTTCGGATGAAAAACCTGATTCACATTCGGCACTTTTTTTTTAATTTCTTAATTGGCTCAAATTCTACCAACGAATTCAATACAATCAGGAAATGCTTAATTTAGAAAAAAGAATAGCGCTTATTTAATAATTCACTACCTCAAACTGTGAAACATGCGTCTTGCTGTTTTAGTTTCAAAAGAAAGTAAGTTAACCCAGTCAAATCTTTTAATCCTTGTTAATTACTCTGAATGCATGTTTATTTGCCATTTTGTATTTCTTCTTTGTTTGATGAAAATTAGAATACGTCATGTTCTAAATTTAATATGTTTCCTCAAAAACTGAAGGCACTATCATCATCATACTATCTTTTGTCTTTGAGTATAAGAAAGTAACTATTAAGGACAAACAATATAATAATATTAGTTAAAAAAGGGAACTGGTCATGATGACTATGTGGCGCTCACAATACATTCTCAGACTTAAGTTAAGAATTAACTCAAATTGTTCACCTTATTTGAACAAAAATATAGCCAGTTATAAAACTGATGTCGTTTTAATGTATCAAATACATCAATACGAAATTGTGTGTATTTGTTATGTTTGTGGATTAAAGATATTTCTCATAAACAATGATTGGAAGTTGATTAAAGTCTTAACTTAAGCCTGAGATTGCTCCGTGAACTCGGGACCAGGCTTCCGAGTAAAATACATATTATTATATTACTCAATATGGATTATTGTCACCTGAAACAAGAAAATTAATATAATATATAATTTACCTGTTGTACAATATTTGCAGGTTGACATACACTCTGTCTCCATGTAGTTTATCCAAGACCCACGTGGGTTTGTACAATATCTCTCGAGTCTTTTACAGTGTGAAACCGTGTCTTTACATTCATCAAGAGCTGAAACAATTATAAGGTGTTAGATGGTCCAAGCATTCTACTGTATATTTATTATCAATATGAGTTTTATTCTACAGTTGTATATTTTAGAAAGTAAGATCGTTAATCTGTTTAACTGGTGAAGTTTGGTTACAAGTGAATTTTATTGCGAAGATGATTATAATATTTGTCAGTTATAAATTGCTGTGTTGTGACGAGTAGACTATTGCCCAGTTCATCTATATTTAGTGCATGACATTAAAATTATACTATTATTATAATATGATAAAGATTGAAGATATGTTACATAACACTTATCTTGTAACTGTTATATGTATATATATATTGTTAATAATAATTATTATTTACTTACCATTGGTGACATCAAATATAAAACAATACACAAGTATATATATTAGTATAGTACTAGCCATGTTGACATGTACATATGTATACTAGAATATATCAGTTAAACATATAAATTATAATACAGATATTTTAGATCAAGGAAGAAAATAATTTCTTCCTGGATCATATTAATGGAGAATAACCTAAATGAATCATAAAATCATATTTTAATAATGTTAGTATATAAACTTATAATCATCTTATACAATAATAGTTAGTGCAGGGGGACTGCGCCACATATGATTTACATAAAGGACAAATACAACGACAAGACATCATACTCCGAAACAGCAAACAAAACAAACAAAAAACAATTAAAAAAAAGAGTGAATGGATTCGGGGGCTAGCCGTAAGCGTCCACTGCGCTGTACAGTCCCGGGTCTGAAGCAACACAGACTTCACTCAAAATTGAACATATTTCACTCGTACAAGAAAACGCACTTTGGATATTTTTTTTATTATATTTATGTTGTAGTGTATTATCGCATTGGAGTCGCCGTAGAAAGGTTGTAGGTTACGTGTTCGATCCTAGTGTTCGCCGAGGTCCCAGGAACACATTGACGTAAAATAACGTTTGACAGCTGGAATTTGAAATAGGAGAAGACCGTAGTGCCGCGCTGTCCGGGCAAAATGTCACCAATACAATAGCACATTATATGACGTCGGCCCGTCTTTATTTACCCGGTAGGAGCAAACTAGTAGAACATCAAACACAAATTTCATTTCATTTCGTGTTATCATGTTGTTTTAATTTACTCGTTGTTATAACGACTGGTAGCTTACACTACAGTAATTTCATATATCAGGTCAGTTAAAGTGGGCCCCGATTTGTCAGTTGAACATGGTAGGCGATTGTATAGATGACCATCACTTGTTTCTGAAAGTAGGATGATACTGATAGCTTGTTAAATGTATTTTATCGGATTTATGAAGACATTTATTGAATATTTTTACAACAATATCGTGTACATATATATGTTCTTTTACATTGACACCGGACCTCAGATTCACGTCCCATCAAAACGATTAAGTATTGTTCCTTGTTAATTTTCCACTCCTGAACAATTTATCATCGGATACCCCACCGAGGAACAACTTGGTCAACATCTGGGACGTACGTGAATAATCTAACCGCCATCGTTAAATATACAGTACAGTTGTAGTTAAAAGCTGAATAAGGCCTATGCCTACAAATATACAGTACATTTGTAATAAGGCCTATACCTATTGCAAGTCTTTCAAATGTTATAGAATGTATTAATTAGTCCTTTATCTACATAACAAGTCCAAAGTCAACTCCGTAGACCCTCGGATGGCTTGGACACAGTTTGGTGTTTAACAATTTAATAATTAAATCATTAAATGACAGACCAAGCTAACATTAGCTAACAGCTGACTTTACTCCCGGAGACTGCTGACGAAAGCACTGACAACCCTTTTCACCCTATAACATTGAGAATGTTACTTGATAATCAAGAGTAATCTTCTGTCAATCAAACGATCGGCAATTCTAGGAGAAGGTGCGGAGGCAGTTGATGCACATTTCTAAGCCAAACTTTCAACAGAATAAAGTAATGTAACTGAAATTTTCAATATTAAAATGTTATCCGTGCACCAGCAATGAGATTGTCAGACCACTTTCTCGCTTCAACTCTTCAGTGGTTTTAACAGTTTTTGATTGGTTGCTTAGGTAAGGAAGAGTTGATAGCTGGAATTGAATGAAGAGTAGACGAAATCGCCATTTTAAAGGCATCATTAACCGGTTGGTGTAGACATGTAGGTGTATGTTTCATTCAAACGAAGAATATCCAATAATTTTAATGGTCTAACAACAATAAAACTGCTATAAAAAAATATTTCTGTAAATTTTCATAGGAGTCCTAACATTTTAAAAAAAATATATAAAATTGAAAGTTGGGAATCTATGTGATCAACTCCTTTATATATGTGTATCAGATAACTGTCTTAAGGGCTAGTTGTCAAGGGCTAGTTGGGCAGGGGATAAAGAAGGAACCGAGGAAGTGGGGGGGGGGGGTCCGCCCCCCCACCCCTAGAAAATGTTTGAAAATCGGGTGATGAAACAGGCTACTTATAGTTTAAACCTATCAGATCAAAATACAAATAAGATTTCTAGAAGCAATAACCGACTCAATAGATATTAAACAAAATCTCGAATTCTGTTTTTATACAATTTTAGCGGAAATATTATTCAAATATATAAAATCTTATCAAAACCGCGAAGTATTTTTTGGGCGATCTGACAATGAACTCTATAATCTACATGATGTACCTTATATACATTCTATTTCGTTTTTTTTATGAATAGAGATAGGCACGGGATGGGATCAAAAACTGTTAAAACCACTGAGGAGTTGAAGCGAGAAAGTGGTCTGACAATCTCATTGCTGGTGCAAGGATAACATTTTAAAGGACAGTCAGCAAAAAGTAAGGACAGCGTATTCACATGCCAAGCCCATGATCACATATTACGGCCATCAGAGGGTCGCGATATTGAATGGATTAGAGCACCGGAACATTTAATAATCTAACGTTAAAATAGAAAATCGATAATGTGTTTATTGTCGTAACTATGGTACTTCACAATCCAAACTATCTTGCCAAAATTTCGATCACCACCTTCGCCCAGAATAAAGTAATTTGATTAGTTAAGTAAGAACAGCTAGCATAATAAATGTCTAATAAACCGTACCTAATGCATCTTTAATTTGTCGCCGATAACTATAAGGGTAATACAAGCAAGGAATAAGTTTCGAAATGTTTTGAAACATTATACCATATAAATATGACGCCCTTCTTATTTTTGTTTGGTGTGTAAATGAATAAAACAGACATGGAGAACATTTTATAATATGAGATACAATAACTGGTTGTATAGCGATAATTATAGTTGAAATGTCGACACATCTCGCTATATATAGAACAACTAGTTATTGTTTGTCATATAAATATCCGTTGTGTTTTATTATATTCAATCGCTAAATGGCCACTCAATGATTATATGAATCAGTTATTTGTTGTAGAAGGGTTTGGCTGACAACACTGTTAACGCGTACGCTGTAGATCATAAGGTCTGTTATTGGGTCAAGTGGTGTGGTTTCAGTGTTGAGAATATCAATAGATATTTAGAATAATCAAATGTACAAGGATATCTGTAGAATGTTATAACATGCAGTTGCACTTGTGTTAAGGGATTGGAACGTGACTAGAGAATGGTGAGAATTGTGCCCCCCCCCCCCAAACACCAAAAATCTGTCTGATAAAAGATCCCTTGGTAGTTGGAATTCGATAGAAAAGTAGGCCGTAGCGCCGCTGCCCGGGCAAAATTCCCTCATAGCACACTGCATGGCGTATGCCCGTCTTCAAGCCTAGCTGCAGAAGAGTAAGGCGTTGAACCCCATTTCATTTCATTTCGTCAACCCGTCCTTCCCGCATCACTGACAAGGGAAAACCACGCCGGAAAATCCAGCCGAACTTTCTTGGGCAACACCGGCATCGAACCCGCGAGCGAGCATCTTACTCCCTTAGCCACCGTAGCTCTAACAATAAGTAGCATGATCTATCAGTAAGGCAGCTTAACCTCAACACGTTTTAATTATTGCCGGTCATGTGAAGGCTGTTGAACTACTGATAATAGATCTAAAGAATGAAAGTAGTATGTTGTTCCTATATCTTACATACACAAAACTTATTAAACTGAAATTATATATAATGTATAGTTGACTGTTAGATAAAACGAAGTCAAGGACCACTTGAATATTTTAATAGTTAAACATTTCTAATGTTGGTACAAATATAATGATCGTATTTCATTTATATGTATTTTATGATATGTTATACGAGAATACTTCCCCAATAATAACAATATATGGTTACATAATTGAGATGAAGGTTGTCATTAAAGACTTGACTGCCTGTAGTGTTCATATTAATGCGTTCTTGAAATTGTTCTCTTTATATTTATAAGTCTTGGAAACTGTCATATTCAATGAATTTAGGCAAAATGGACGTCTAATCGATGTACAAAGATGAACTAATTTCCATCCTACACTGTCTGGAATTTAGGTTTAGTATAATTATCTGGTCGTCAAGAAATGTTCGCTAGCTTTTTCAATATGAAATGTAGCAATAACCACTATAACTTCAGTGGGCGTACACACATGAATACTGTTATATAACGAGGATTGTGGAAATATATTGCCAACACCACACAGATAACTTAAATATCACAGAGCTTTGTATAGTTTAACAGGGTTAGATAATTATTATGAAGAGTAAATACACGTTCAATAAAATATACAATACGAGGCTGCCCCTTTAAAGCGTTATTATAAATCAGACATTCATACTAAATATAGTACGTTGATTAGCTTCTACAAGTAATTTTATTTGAACCAATCTTAATGTAAACAGTCGTAGCGATATTTAACATATCTGAGTGGTGTATGCTAAAATAAATAACCTTGTCCAAAATACTTTAATCTGTTGTACACTTTCTATCACATTACATGATCAACTAAAAGTCGAATTCTACATTTTAACACATGTGTGATTTTTTATTTCATAAAAAAATATTATCTTCAATAATTTACATTTGATGGCTTTCATCAGAGCTTGACATGGAAGGGGGTGCAATAATAAATTTATGAATCAGCTTTGTAGTTTATTTCAACCCCTCTTAGTCGGTAGCTGATATTGATTTTTGTGGGCTGTTAATTTGTATATTGGATGTTTGTTCTGTTAATAAGTCTGTATTTTGGTCAGATTTCCCTCTCTCGTCTTCAGATACACCACTCGTAGTAATGACATCTCCCACAAGAATATAATCATAGCGTGGTTCACTCTTTTCTACCACCCATACAGTCTTTCTGTAGAAAAAATGAAAATAAGACAATATTTACCTCCAAGATATGAAATAAAACATTCCATTAACAACATCCATCCATTATATTATTGAAATTGTCCCGTTCCGCAATTTTACAAATATATTAAGGGGGGGGGGGGCTGAATGGTTTACGCGTCCGCGTTTTATCAGAAGGTCGTCGGTGAGTCCAGTGTGGTGTTTCGATGCACTGCTTGTGCGTTACAAAATATATTATTCCGGTTTTATCCCATTGCAAAGATCCATACGCGCAAGGAAATTATTGAAATCAAAATTGAACCATATGTCCCGGAATGGCCTGTTTCGTAGCGAGTGGGCGTTAAACTCCTCATTCTGTCATTCTCTCTCTCTTCCCAACCCCTCCTCCCTCTCTCTCACGCACACACACACACATATATATATATTAATCAAACATTTTCTGACATTTTTTTAAAGAGCCTAATTATTTTCTTCCTTTAATTTACACGTGCCGTATGAAATTGCAGATCTACTTAGTTAACGCCGGCTTCTATCGAGGTGATATCGCAGAGAAGATCTACTTCTATGACAACATTGAATTTATATCAGCAACAATGTAATAGAGTTTGAAATACCTTCTCTTACAGTAAACTATAATAACAACACCAGTAATAATAACAACAACAATACCAATAACAATACCAATAACCAATCCAATATTTATACCACTAGTTTTATTATTACTTGTTTCAGCTTTAGGTAAGCCTGCAAAACAAATGTTTATACCAGTATGTATTCCAACTTTATATAAGCCTGAAGAATTCGCACCTATAGCCATTTTGGTCGTCGAGTCTGAGATTATACATATCTCCGCAACAATGGTGGGATTATAAAGTTAGTCCCCACATTCAGCTTCCTCCGAGGAGAGGGCTGTGAAGAGATTTTATTAGTTTCATTCAATTTCTGTTTATAATATGAACATGCCGCAACAGCATTGAGTATTATGGCTTGAGGACGACCAAAGCTCAGTCTCTCCCATATTTAAATTTCAGTGTTTCGCTCAGGTATTGATTCTAAATTGCATCTAGACAAGATTCCGGCCAATCTTTGCCGAATCTTTGAATTCAAACGCGCTTCAAAATTCACAAACGATACTGTAGAAATAAGAGAGTATCTTGTGTGGTTCTCTGACTTTCTTAGCCAGAAATTGCAAAAGATACGTATCTTTAAACGTTTTGTCACACGATTATAAAAGAGCGACATGAATGTAAGGGTTTTATTCTGAAACAGATCCTGACATTATTGGCATGGAATGCGTTTCTTTAAATACATCCTCGGTAATCAAAGGGGTTTCATTCCTTTCTACTCCACTAATCCATGGGTTGATCTATCGGCGGAAAGGGGGGGGGGGTCAAGTTAACCCACCCTTGATGATTGAGCAATTTATATCGACCAATCTCGTAAATCGTTTATTAAAAAGATATTGGCAAAGGGAAGTGACACTTTTCAGACCAGGTTAGTAGTAAGTCTAAATGGGAGAATTCCAAATTATTCTAAATGCCCATATTATGTATGGTTTTATGGTCGAGAGTGAGCATTTAGTATGTTGTTTCGATATATTACGCATTGTCTTTAGCCCCAAACCAATAATAAACTTCAAATAAAGAAACTATTTCACACGTGGGTTTTAAAAACATATTGGTCGACCCTTTATCCAAATTGAAAGTTATGGTTTTCTGAATTTGGATTGCTTGTATGCTCTTCCATCTATATGGTCTTTGTCTTGTGAATTCTGTAACATAGTCGATGTGGTGTCCTTCGAGGGGCGTAAAGCATTACTGTCATGAAAGAATTTTTTCATATACAGTAAATATATTTTTACGTTCATGGAATATCAATATGTTTAACATGGATTCCACGACCACGTTTAAATTAGGCGAGACGAGATACATAATTTCCTGTTTGGACGTTAGACCAACAGCTACGTCGACTTTGGTTTACTCATTACAGGAAGCGAAGGTTAGGGTACATTTATTAATTACCATATTGTTGTTTGTATCTTAATGTATACACGAATATCAACAACGTTTAAAACACAGATAACTGCAGGATATACTTACCTTCTGTACAGTTATGTCTAGATGTACCATCTCCACATTCATCCATACATGAACCATCTGTTATATTACATACAGTTAAACCAATGATAGATGTACAGTTGGTACTACACATTTTGTCACAGGTTATTCCATAATATCCATGTTTACAAGCTACACAAGTACCATCCATGTAACATATATCATCTAAACATCCTATAGGACAGGTTTTATTACACATGGGACCAAAAGATCCCGAGTTACATGATACACAAGTTCCGTTCATGTGGCAGATCTTTGAGCATACCGAAGGGCATAATTCACTGCATCTTATTCCAAATCTACCTTGTTTACAGGCTATACAAATACCATTTATAGAACAATTATCTCCTAAACATCCTGACGGACAAAATTCACAACTCTGGCCAGATCGTCCTAGTTTGCAAGAATTACAACTTCCGTTAAGGTTACAACTATCACTAAGACACCCTGTAGGACATCGCTCATTGCATCGTTTTCCAAACCAACCAGATTTACAGGATTGACAACGTGTAACAGATTGATGACACTGAATACAATTTGTAGAGAAAGACGAACACGACTGAGAACAGACATATCCTCTCCAACCATCTTTACATCCTAGACATTTACCATCTCTATTACAACCCCCGTAACACGCATCGCTACACGTTTTATTACAAGTTCCTCCATAATAACCGTTGACACATTTATTACAGTAACCATCCGTTCCTCTACATCCTTCTAAACAAGTAGTGCTGCAAGAATTATTACAGTAATTACCATAGTATCCATCTGTACAATTATTACAGTAACCATCCGAGTATCTACACCCTTCTAAACAAGTAGTACTGCAAGAATTATTGCAGTAGCTACCATAGTATCCATCTGTACAATTATTACAGTAACCATCCGAGTATCTACATCCTTCTAAACAAGTTGAGCTACAAGAGTTGTTACAGTAACTACCATAGTATCCATCTGTACAATTATTACAGTAACCATCCGAATATCTACACCCTTCTAAACAAGTAGTACTGCACGTGTTGTTACAGTAACTACCATAATATCCAACTGTACAATTATTACAATATCCATCTGATTCTCTGCATCCTTCTAAACAAGTAGTGCTGCAAGAGTCGTTACAATAATTACCATAATAACCAGCTGTACAATTATTACAGTAACCATTCGATCTTTTGCATCCTTCTACACAAGTAGTGCTGCAAGTGCTCTTGCAATAATTACCATAATATCCCGAGATGCATTCATTACACTTGCCATCCTGTCTATAGCATCGCCCACTACAAGATTCCACACACTTCATTTCACAGGTGTCACCATAAAATCCATCAAGACACTCATAGCATCTTCCTGTTTGGTCGCAGCCTTTATTACTACATGCAGGACTACATATCTTGTCGCATCTTTTACCATAATTACCATCAACACAGCCAAATAAACAATCACCAGTCATGTTACATATTGTGTCTGTATCGTTCTTTCTGTATCCATTACTGCAAGTTAAATTACAAAACCTTCCAAATCTGCTACCTTCACATTGTCCACACTCGCCGGATACCGAATTACATTGATTTGGACAATTCCTAGGACAAGGTGTCTGACAATTGTTACCATACCAACCTGATTTACAAGATCCACAACCTGAATAACTACATTTAATACAGTTAACAGGGCATGGTGTTTGACAGTCAGAATTTATATAACCATCAATACAGCCAACGGTACAGAGCGGTTTACTTGACTCTGCTGATGATGTGCATTGTCTATCTATACATTTGTTACTGCATTCATTTTCACATTTCTCACCGTAATGGGTGCCCTTACATAAACAAAGTCCATTGTTACTAGAACATTCGCTGTTTATACATCCATCACTACATGTAATGTTACAATTATCACCATAATGAGTGGCCTTACAACTACACGAACCATCTTTATTACACATGTTATCACGGCAACCAATACTACATTCATGTTGACAGATATCACCATATCTACCTGGAGAACATGATTTACATATACCATTTGATCTATGACATCCACCTTGACAACCAATACTACATTCATGTTGACATGTATCACCATATCTACCTGAAGAACAAGTTGTACATATACCATTTGATCTATTACATCCACCTTGACAACCAATACTACATTCATGTTGACAGGTATCACCATATCTACCTGAAGAACAAGTTGTACATATACCATTTGATCTATTACATCCACCTTGACAATAACTACTACAACTTGTATTACATGTATCTGTATACCAACCATCTATACATCCACTGATACAAATACCATCATCTTTATCACATCCTCCTGGTAGACAGGTTGGATATTTTCTAAGACACCGTCCATCACTTCCATAAAACCCTTCTAGACATCCATTGGTACAATCACCATTCTTATCACACCCACCAGATTTACATGTTGTACACTTCAGTTCACATTTCCTACCATAAAATCCATCTTTACATCCGTTAATACAAGACCCACCTTTCATTCTACAGCCACCGGGTTTACAGTTTGGACATAGAAGCTTACACCTTCCATCATTACCATAGAATCCATGTTTACATCCATTTATACAAACACCATTATTCCTTTTACAACCACCTGGTTTACAGTTGGAACAGTTCTTTGAACAGAGATCACCATAAAGTCCTTCTCTACAATCTGAACAAACACCACCTCCGTAACATACATTGTCTTTACAGTTTGAACTACATTCAGCCGTACAATCAGAACCATAGAATCCCACATTACATCCATCTGTACATCTACCAGTAACATCACATTTATCATTCTTACAATTAATAGGGCACGGTTTACAGTGTCCTGTATTGTGATCACATGGTTTGCCACCGCACTTACAAGGTGAACATCTTCCACTAGATTTTTCATAGTGTCCATCTGAACATCGAGCTGGCAATTAAAAGTCAAAATTAAATATGTTAATATTATTCAAAAAAGAGATAAAATTTACATAAAGTAACACACATAACAACTTATTATGCATTATATTATTCGTGAATTGGAAAGAGGATTTGTACTGACTTTTTAATTGGTAATATTTTCATTTCTTTTTAAACACAGTAGTCATATAATGGCTAAAAGTTTTATTTGATATGTTACCAAAAACAAATTGCAACATACATTGTTTTCACAGGAAGTTGATATAAGGGTACCCGTGGAACTTCCAAACCAATATTATCTACTGAAAATGTTGCTTGCGGGTTTTGACTTATTAACATGAATCAAAAATGGCCATCAATGGACTGTTTTACCTACTGTCGTACATCCTGTATTTTGATTAATTACTCTTTTAACCCACAACACTCCCAGAAGACTAGTGTGGGTTGATAATCCAACGGGGACACTTTTATCAGAATCTTTTTAAAAAAAAAACATTGGTTCTAGGAAATGTTCTATATCGAACTTTCTTTATGGGAGATGTACCAAACATTTCCGTCCTCCATAAGTATTATGTAATATGAGATTTATTTGAAAACTATCATACTTATTTTTCAAAATAATCCGCCATGACATTCATGCGTCAAGCTACCCTACAAATTCCCCCTCACTGAGATGACCTCATCACCCGTCGCAATTCCGGGGCCCATGTAAACATATTTGAGTTACGGGAAAAGCCACAGTCCAGTGCCGGGCTTACTGCTACTTGGGCGGTGATAACGGTAGTAATGACAGGGAACAGCTATACACCTTTAAGTGTTTATTTGATGTGTTCACCCAACCTACTCAATTCATCAGGGTAATATATTCAATAAGCAATGTTTATGGGGGGGGGGGGGAGATCTTTTGCATACTTTGATTTTTTTCTCGGGGTCATAAATGTGGATCTTTTCGATAATCCTGGATAAGCTGTTGACTTATCATGATGTTCGGACGTTCGGACATGCATACATTCATAATTATTTACCAGAATAAACCTCTACTTCACATAAACCTAGAGATGTATATTCTATGTCTGTTGTTATAAATACAATCTGTCCTGTCAACTCAACATCTGGTTGTTGATTACATCTATCTATTCTATACGGATTTCTATTTATACCAGGATCTTTATAACAAACTGGTGATGATTTAAGAGTTGCTTCATCACAACTACCAGTATTACTGAGAATCACAGTAAAATTAGCAAGGTTGGCTATGGCTATAATAAAAAAGAAATATAGATACATTTCAAAGGAAACGTCACGCAAGTCCAATATATATACTAAAAAATGAAGATCGGTACGTTACCAGTACCATTATTAATGGTACGCCAAAAGCAATGGATCTCATCTGAATTTTAAGAATAATTAAATAGACTTAAATATAAATACTTACTTTCATTAATTACACCACTGTTTTCACCGTAAACACGGATTTCGTTAATTGGGTATAGCTTCTCTAAATCAACACACCACCATGATTTGACGTCACTATTATCTGTAACCGAGCAAGATCCATATATATTCTGACTTTCACCATCTACAGCATAAGACGAATTATATCCAGTCTGGTTAAACAATGAGCTCTGTTTGGTATTCTTGTCTAAAGCTACATTTTCTGAAATATTAATTTCAGTTTAAATCAATTTATTCATCGACAAATAGAATTTAATTTACTATTATTTTAAATCCCCCGAGGGCCGTTAAAGGAAAGCACAATAGTACAGCCATTTTCCCGAATCAATGTTCTTTTTTTTAACTTGAATTCAAAAAGAGAATACTTGTTGAAGATTCGTGCTATGTGTGTACAAACAAATGACAGACATGTAGCTTAACAATGTCTAAATGGATTTCACCAGAAACAGGATTAGGTGTTAGGAAGAAAATTATGCGTAGTACAGTTTCAATATGACTATCACCAGAAACAAGAAATACGTGTCAGGAATAACTGATCCGTAGTACAATGTCTAAATGACTATCACCAGAAACAAGAAATACGTGTCAGGAATAATTTATCGGTAGTACAATGTCTAGATGACTATCACCAGAAACAAGAAATAGGTGTCAGGAATAACTGATCCGTACAATTTCTGGATGACTATCACCAGCAACATCCAATACATTTATCTGTAGTATCATGTCTAGATGATTATCACCATAGAAATGTAATAATTTACAAGGGTGGATCAAGAGACCATGAACGGTGAAGGGGAGTGAGCGCCAAAGGTCCGAAACACACATCTGGGTGTCAGGGAGGCCTTTCCAGGAAAAGTTCGAAACTTAGAAGCCCAGAAACGACATTTCTAGTTATCTGAGACAAGAAACCGGTTCAACGGTGTGCTGTCTTGGATCCAGTCTGGAGGTGGGCGGGGTGAGGCCATGCGCCGGATAAGCCCCCACTGAACCCATCTTTGAATTACCTGTGTAATACCTACATAAAACACACGTACTAAATGATTTACCAGTATTAAAATACCTAGATGACACGTAAGAAATAATTTACCTTTTGTGCAATAACTGCAGGTATACATACATGTTTTCTCCATATAACCTCTCCAAAGACCAGGTTTGTCTGTACAATGTTTATAGTTACGTTTACAGATTGCTCCTGCATTAAATGTATCTTCGCATGCGTCCAGAGCTAAAACATGTACAGTAATCCAGTATATTATTAATAGCGAGTGTATAGTGTACCGATGGTCAAAATAAACAATCTACTGTATGTTTGTCATCACTGTCAGTTTCAATCTACAGTTGGTCAATATAAGCATTCTACTGTATGTCTGTCATCACTGTCAGTTTCAATCTACAGTTAGTCAATATAAACAATCTACTGTATGTATGTCATCACTGTCAGTTTCAATCTACAGTTAGTCAATATAAACAATCTACTGTATGTCTGTCATCACTGTCAGTTTCAATCTACAGTTGTACGTATAAACGGTAATATCTCGTCAACTGCGAAAGTATGGTCTTCAAGTGAATTTTTTGAGAAGAGGAAATCATTTGTCAGTTTTTGACAATATTAAACTAATATTAAATGATAAAAGACAATGTTTTTATATTAAATTAATAACAATCATTTACAATTTAATAATGAATTTAAAAATTATTATAAACTTACCAATATTGACATCAAATATAAAACAAAAAACAAGTAAATATATCAGTATATTACTAGCCATGTTGATCTCTACATCGCTTTCTCTATATATGTATGTTATAATATTAGTAAAACATATTAATATTTATATTGACAGTTTAAAACAAGAAAGGGAGATAACCTGTCCATGAATCATATGGTGTAAGACTACAAATGTTCATTTCACAATGATCTGACAGGGATGTCTTTATTGTCTTAGGTTTGAGTATAAGTGTAAAATTGCCAAGTGAAACTAACTTCATTTAAGTTTATGTTTGTTCGGTTATAAATTTGATGAGATGCATCGCTGTGTGAATCAAACTATGACATACGCGTGATATCTTCTCCACAATAAACGAACTATTGTCTACGCCATGGTATATAATAAACGGATTTCTACGATTATGAACAAACTAGTTAACTTGTCAATAATATTATACACCTGACTTCAACCCGCTAATCCTATAGGTAAATCCGCCAATAATTAAGTAAAACTTACATCTTATTCTTCTGAGGTGATTTTAATGAAAACAAGATACATGTTGCAATATATTAACAAAGTTATGTCTGTCAAGTATGCTTAGATTTTACAAGGGGTCACGATGGCTAAGTGGGTAAGACGCTGGTTCGGTAGCCTGAGGGTCCGGTGTTCGATCCATGCATTGACAGAGAAAGTTCATCCAGATTTTCCTGTGTTGTCTAGTCGTTCTGATTGGACGAAAAAACCGCGGTCCATTCTACTCATGGGCGTGCACGTAAAAGATCCATTGACAGTTGGAATTCGGTATTAATGTAAACCGAAGTGCCGCTGACCGGGTAAAATTTCCCTCTAAGTGCAATGTATGGCGTATGCTCGTCTTTATTAGCCCTGGTCGAAGCAGAACAGTAGGACGTTAAATCCCTTTTAATTTCATTTCATTTTTTAGTTTTTACAAATGCAGTATCTAGATAGATACGGGCGTAGTTATATTCAAAGTAAAAAGGCTATGTGTTGTACCAACTATAATATAGGTCAACCTATAAAATACGATATATTACTATTACGTACTATTATACTGATGTTTATATCATCATCTGAACAATAAGATTTTGCATCAGGTACTTTTATATTGCCTCTTCCCAACCCCAGATGACCCCAGTGCTATATCCATTACCTGTGACAATATGTAACATTATTTATAAGTGATTATGATAAATCATCTGTATGGACGCGTTGGTTTCTTTGTGGTTATAAAGATTGATATTATCGGTATGATCAATAAATTGTTATATACCAAGACATGACATGGAATGAACAGTGGAGAGATAATTATAGTCTGGGTTCTATAGATGATTTCACATGATCACTAAATAATGTTACATATATACTCGTAGGGTTGTATTTGTTGAAACAAGCTAGTTATAACCAGTGTCTATGTATTCTTATCAACCACAGCTTTAAATACTATTCAGCCCTTGGGGGTTGGATGGCCGAATGGTTAGCACGTGTGCGCTGTATCAGAAAACCTGTCATTGAGTCAACTGGTGTGGTTTCGAATCCGTGACAAGGAGTAGGGTCGCCTATCAACATATTGGGTTTTCTCCGGGTCCTCCTGTTTCCTCCTCCCCTACGCGCAAGCGAATTATTGAAATAAAATCAAACCATATGTTAGTCCCGAAATGACGTAGTTTGTGTCGAGTGGACGTTAAACACAATTTCTCCCTCTCTTTGTTCAGCCAAACTGTCAACCTTCGAGATAACGGTCGTCGATTGTACGATTACTGCTTGGATTGCTTCCCCTTAAACGTATTATCAACATTCTATAGCATCTTGTCATCAGCGCTCACAATCACTCAGCGGCCTACACACGCTCAAAATTTTTAACAAAAAAGTTGACGTCAAATTTGTTGACACGTCGCCCCAGACGATGCAAACTTATTGATGCAAAACTTTCGACATTGACAAACATACAGCCTTTACCCTTGCACTGGCTTTGGAGCCGGAAAAAGCAAAATCAAACCTGACAAAATGGTCTAAAAAATGCGGGGCTTGATTCAAATTCCGTATGTCTTAACTGAAATGTATTAATTATATTTTGGGCGGAAAGCATAATAATATATGCTTTTTAAAATTGAAATTGATACAAGTTTGGTAGCCTTCACTGTACTTATAAAACATGTAATAATCATAGCTGTTAAAATCTGTGCATTCATTAGAGATACATTATGGAGGTTTAGATAAAGTGCTGGCAGTTTTCACTATAATAGTTAAAAACTAGATATTGTAAAGCAATTTTCGGTCGAATCGATCCACCCTGAACCGAGCATTAAATTTTGGGCCTACGATAAAAAAAAAGCATAGTCTCGATTATCCATTATTTGATTTAATCGGCAGTAACAGACGGGGTTCTAATCCAGTACATAACGCAGGTTAGCGCTGACATTGAGCGTGGAGTATGGTCTGGATTAAGTTAAATAATGTCTAATTAATAATTTAAATACAATTTGAGGTCTAAAGAAGGACCTCTAATTGGCCGATGTAGCTCTTACATAATGTATGTTTAATTATTCTGCTATATAGTTGAAATCATCCCGCCTCAAAATCCTAAATATTCACCACAACCTGGCAATAAATATTGACTTAAAACCCTTTCGTTTATTCTACACCAACAGATCAAAACTGTGTCAAAATGGAACTGCAGAACGACTTTAAATATATGAACCTCAATTCAATTTAGTGTATACAATTGAGCGGAATGTTTGGCGATTTGGGTCGTAATTGCGGAAATCTTCATGTATCATTGTTTTGATTTTCTTTCCATGTATCCAAACTGAAAGCGGGTGAAATGAAATTTAAAAAAATAAAACTGCCGATAGGATATGTAATGGTTTGTATTAAAATATATCTTAATTTTGGAAAAATTGGGATTCTGAAAACAAATTTGAACCATCTAAACAGATCGCATATAAAATACATAAAATATTGGGGGGGGGGGGTATCATCAAACATATGCATTTTATTACCATTTCATACAAACTGACCTTATATTTACAAATTTATAGTATCTCTCATAGGATGATACGTATTCGAATTTGAGTATGCTCAGCCCTTTTATCGACTTATGCGTCCAAGCCGTTTTATTAATTCAGCTGCTTGTTGTGTCCCTTTCTTCTACAACCGTTCGTGATCGTATATCATGTACTTTGGTTTGGGTTATAGGAAAAATACTTTAAAGTGTCTCATATAGGGGAGACAGAAGCACTGTGAAGGATTTTATTTGAACAGAGTATTTTAGGTTTTGAAAAATAGCACAGCATTTTATATGATGATTTGAGTAAAAGCTTTTGATTTTGATATCTGTGTTATTCCTTATTTCTTTTCGACAAATACTTCCGCATTATATTCTGTTAAAACTCATCTATTTATCATCTTCGACACCCATGTACTTTAGTGGAGGCAACTCACGTGGTAATGCGACGAGAGAAGGAGATGGTCGTATTGAAAACTTTGGTTTGTTAGCCATATCGCGAACAACAGGAGCCTTTGCTTTTTTCTATTCTTCTTGGTCTCCTTCTGCAAATTCTGGACCATCTACAAAATTTAAACAGCGTGCCACGCATGTTAGGTACGAAACCCCGAGCGTTGATCAACCCCGCATCTAACCTTACTGTTATTAGTATAACAAGTCCAACTAATAAATTTGTAAGCGTTAAAATTATAAAAGAAAGCTTTAAATTTAAATAGAGGATTATGAGTTTGGAAGCGCCATCAATGAGCTCATATGCACATAATTACTAGGAATGTACGGGACGTATATTTATAGCGGATTGTGCATGGTGATAAAACCGAGATCCTGTATACACATCGGCGTGTATAGAAATAAACCCTTGGCAGTTGCTATTCAAAATAAAAGTAGGCTGTAGTGCCGCTGCCTGGGCAAAATGTCCCACATAACTGTATGGCGTATGTCCGTCTTTATTAGCCTAGCCGAAGTATAACACTAGTACTTTACATCCCATTATTTCATTATCGTACATGATGACAATGTTGAAAAGACAGTATCAGTGTCTTTGGTACCTTCCCAAAAAAGTAAGAACGGCGAACGCGTAAAATAAGGAAAATGTAACTTGGTGATCGTGATTAGTTTATTTTCCGCGTATTTATTTTATTCGTTTGTAAAAATTATAACTATCGAAATTTTGCAACGAAGCGGAGAAATGAAATGTGTATGCTCGATTGAGACGGATGTTAATTTCTTTGGCCCAGGGATCATCTTATGCAAAGTAGCCCTTGCCTACCTAAGAGCTGCCTACCCTTTCTGTAACACTTGATACCACTTTTCATTTGAGAAGTGCAAATGCATATGGCAGCGGATGTTTATTGAACCTATGTATGAAATTAATATTGAATTCTCTGATAAAGCTGTTAGTAGTCTTACTCCAAATAAGTATTTGCATAAATGGCGTTACCTCCCCTTTAACACATCAAACATTAAATTTGTAACCAGAACAAACCATGGACCGCATGTTGATGGACAGGCAACAACCACGAAATCTTAAGAATTTTGTGCCGCGACAAAAAGTAAACGTGACAATCGTGACTAAAATAAAATCCCCCCACCACCCCTTTTCCAATTACCAGTATTAAGTTGAAAAGCAAAGAAACAGAAATGAATTTATAATATTTTTTATTAATCTTGATATTCATTGTTTTTTTCAACCCATACAGAGATAGGCTACTGATGATTGCGATTTAAATGCTTTAAAACAAAGTCTATGTTCACTTCGGACACGCCAATGTGGATCCGAATAAGTAAGATTTTCGTTAATATCCAAACCTACTAGAATATAAAATTTTTACTTCTGTATAATTAATCATACCTGAATTTTATTTTCATAATTTTAAAACCCGTCATACATACATGAATTTGGATTATTAAGCGAAACCAAAATGCTAATAAAAACTATTTTCAACTGCTGAATTTGGAAGTTCTAAAGTGGAGAAATTCGTCACTATCAGATAGAAATACTTATCGGGTCGAACAATTAAAGTAAAAGTATAAGAATACCGTAAATTCCAAGGAGGAGTTTGGGAAATTAATCTGTATAGAACCCCGCAATGTCAAATATCACGTCGCTTGGTGTAGGCCACCGTTGACATTGAGATCTCGTCGTGTCTCGCGCGAACGGAAGAGAATCGAGCCAACGTGACCCGTTGCCCGTCTATCTATATTAGCCAATGGAACGGTCTATTACTGCGAGCTTTAGGTGTGTTTTGCACGGAACTGTGGGTAATCCACTAGAAACCTCAATTCTGATTGGTTAATCAAATGGCTGACGTCATAGGCTCACAAGAAGCTCGTGTGACCTCTGACACGACCTATCGCTAAAACCGGTCAGGGGTCGGTTGCTCAAAACTAAGTTATTTTAACGATCCGTTAAACTCTAACGGACCTATATCTTGGTAACGTGTTATTTGTTAACTTTCCATTAAATTTACTACAGAAAACACTATAGAATACTTTATTTTTTCCTTTAGAATATTAGCATAAATCTGTAGGAAAAATTTGCACCACAGAATGTTTGAGGACTTTAAATTTCAAGCAACATAATCTTCCTGTCCGTTAAAGTTAACGGATCGTTAAAAGATAACGGATCGTTAAAAGATAACGGATCGTTAAAAGATAACGGATCGTTAAAAGATAACGGATCGTTAAAAGATAACGGATCGTTAAAAGATAACGGATCTTTGAGCATTCGGCCCCAGATCTTTATGTTGTGTACTCTGTAGGCCATCGAAGATATACAAAATATTTATTTTTATTTTAACCAGGTTGCTTATGAGAGACCCACATTCAAATGTCGCCCGATTGTTCGCAACCATCTCTGGTTTCCGTTTACATTTTCTTGTAAATAAGTTTCAGACACCAGATATAAAAATAAATTATTAACATGTCTTACTGTAGTAGGCTTGTAAACGTCTTTCAGTTTTAGTTTAAATTGGTTTACTCATAAAAATAAACACACTTATATGGATAAACTACTTCTGAATTTGTTAACAAGCTACGTTTCGATACACATACAGATATCGTTTTCAAGCATATAATGATAATTAACACATTAGATGCTTGAAAACGATATCTGTATGTGTATCGAAACGTAGCTTGTTAATAAATTCAGAAGTAGTATATCCATTTAAGTGTGTTTATTTTTAGTGAAATCTATTTCTATATGTCTTATAAAGATTATGGTTTACTCATATCAGCATTCCCATATTCCTTTCCTAAAAAGCTATGATCGTAATTTTTTATTAAATGGTTTATACATAATGATTAACGAACAAATTCTTGAATTGACACGTCAACATGGTATGAAATGAAATGAGATGAGGTTTTCAAGTCCAACGTTTCTGCACCGACTGGGCTAATGAGTACGGGCCTACTCTTATTTCGAATTCCAATAATATCAAGGACTATTTTTCATGCATGCCAATGTGTACACCGGAACTAGGTTTATTCGACCCACCCGTAAGACTAGACACCGTTCTTGTCAGCCCCCCCCCCCGTCCTCCACCAATGACAATGGGTAACAGTGTGACGTAAAAGGAACTTTCTCGACCAACACCGAGTGCGAACTCGAGACCTTATGGTGAGCCACCGTGGATCGCAAACGTGGTACTAGTATTTTGATATGGAAATCAATATGAGTCAATGCTCTTTTGCTAGCAGCTCGTCTGTAGAGAAATCGACTTATTGTTAATGGAACAACGTCAACAGAACGAAATGAATATACATCTAATCTAAATAAACCAGTAATTCTTAATCCATAAAAGTGTTAGTGTGTTGCTGTTCAATAACTAAATGCCACTAAAAGAAGGTATCTCAACTTCATTTGTTGATGTTTGGTTAATTTATTATGGGATCGAACTTACTCCAGCTGGTGGATACTGCAACCTCTCTCGGAGTCTATGTTGACTATGAGTAAAAACGTTCCTTCCGTTTATTTTTTTAAATGAATGGGGTTTAACGTCCTACTATTCTGCTTCGACTGGCTTAATGCCGACAGGCATACGCCATACAGTGTGTTACGGGAACCCTTAGCTTGGACAACAGCGCTACGCCTTCTATTATATCGAATTCCGAGCACTAGGACGTTAAACTCCATTTCACTTCATTTCATTTATATTTGAATTCCAACTGCCAAAGGATCTTTTACAGGTTTTTGCGCCATCGAACGACTATGTGTTTTCCCTTGCAAGGCATGGGGTCCTGCGCCACTGACAAGGGGGACCACGTCGGAAAATCACAATCAACTTTCTGGCCCAACACCGGTATCGAACGCGGAATCCCCAAGATTGCGAACCAACGTCTTACTCAAAGTGCCAACGCGATTTTTATAAAAAAAAAATGTTTATATGTTTATCTTCGATAGGTAAATAATGAGGTATAGTGTGAAAGGTTTATATATATATATATATCTATATCTAAACGCAATTTGTATCATTGCAAATTACCTACAGTAAACTGTGTTTAAAGCTAAGAACGGGTGCCTACTAAGTCTTGTTTAACATCAACAGCAGTTATTTATAGTATTCAGTAACACCAACCCCTTTCTCCTGTGATAACCCTCATCACTACAAATTATCTTTCTGTTTAACCCAATGTACCTGATAAAAACAGCAACTGTTGTTATGTTGTTATCTTACAACATTATTATTTATCAATGACGAATAAATTGAGAGGGTATTCACTCTATTAACCTAGTTGTTACGTACAGTAACTGTATTTGGAACGTGTCATATGTTATAACCACCCCTAAAGAAACGGTATAAGCAAAGTGGGGTCAACAAAATATTGTAAATATCTCGTAATAATGTCGTAACGTAGAAACCAATAAGAAGAAACTAAAAAACAAATATTCTTAATAATTAAATGTCCTAATTACAACATCAGTACGAGATAACTAGTTCATTCATAATTACCAAATAACACACATTGGAATTTGTGTTGACCATAATTGTCTTCCATATTAATTTAATCTTACCTTTATTCGCCTCCGAACCTGAGATGCCTGTTTGTCGTCAGACTAATGTCTGCATAAGTAAAATGGTACAGTTCTTGGATGTTTCTCTGTTCTTGTCATGTATTTGGGATGTTTAGTAACGCAAGAATTGAATATTTGCTGGTAAATATATTAGTTTATTCTGGCTTTTACAATGCTACTTCGAACGGAATGAGAAGTATATTTTCAAACGTTAAAGATGCAATATGTAAGACTTACGTAAATAGTTGGCCGTTCTTTCTATTATCAAAAGTTTGAAGTTTTGACAAGATGCGGAATATAATGTTTATTATCGTAACAACGGTACTTGGGTATTCGAGGTCTATACTCTATAATGGTATATAGGGTTGATTATAGGCTTGGCATGTGAATATTTGTCTAAATAATAGTTTATAGTAGAAGTGATGCCACAATAAAGACTTGCAATAGGCAGATTTGGCTCTTACATAATTAATGTATCTTTCTTTAATGAACAGTTTAAATTTCAGTGATATCTAAATAAAGCAAAAATCAACTACATTTTCCTTGAGATCTATTTCATCGCTAATTTGAAGCTAATTATGTGAATGATGGTATCGACGGATTGCAATTAAAATATAAAACATCATTGTCCAGATCATTGATCCCAGTATGAATATTATACATCATTCATTTGCTAGGTTTTAGACTTCTGGATAGTCCTGCCCTGAAAGCACCAACTTTGCGTATACTCGCCATTATCTAGTTCGACCTCCTTAGTATCATGTGTACTATAAGTATCTTTCGATTTATCACAGAGTTGTTACTACTGAAACCATGTTATGTAGGCCTAGATCACCAAACTAGAGAAAACCTTAAGGGGCTATAGATCCCTAGAATAGAAAACTTGTGCACGCCCTACATACGTGTTGCTATTTTCTGACTAAACAATGCAAAGGGACCAACATAAATCCATCGGAGTATCCAACAGTGACCCAACCAGTCTAAACTGCACTATCTCTTAAAATGACTCTTTTTATAGTTTCGATTTTAATGTATCTTGTATGTGACATTCTGTTACCTTCAGAGGAGCCGCGATCATCGATAGGTTGCGGCCATCTGAACTAAAATGTCCCCGTTTCGAATCAAAGCTTGTGTTAGAAGATCCTTAGGATTTGTCAAGCTGGATATCTACTTTTGAAGGGCAGTAGGTCATGTTGGACTGCCAATGAAATGCTGCGCCTAGCCATTCAGATGGAAAAAAAGCTAGATACGCCTGTCCATCATCTTCAATACAAGGCTTGATCTCACCTTAACTACATACAGCTTATCAAGCCCTTCACTCAACACTCTACATTTTTTGGCACTAAATTTGATTGGGTACCGGCCCCAACCGTGATCCAATTAGATTCCTTCGTTTAATAAGTTACTATTTTATTTATCCTTCCTTAAAAGAAATCGTCACGATTATCAAGTCTCGCTCTTCTAAATAAAATATCTATGTGACAATCGAGATGCAAAGGTAAAGGTTCGATTAATGTCAAGGTCCTAAATCTGCTTCAATTGCCTTTTTTTGGTTTTCTGTGAGTTTCTCAATTGAAAAAAAAACTTTCAACGGCTGTAAACTTGTCTCGTTCTTTTTCTGTGGAGGCTGCCATATTTGTTTACTACACTCACGTGCTACAATGCGAGTGTGTTATGTGCCACGACCTCTGATTGAATAATGATTGGAATGCTTATTAGTCACGTGTAAACACAACCAGCGTAAAAGTTTAGGAATAGCCAAGTGTTGAAGCAAGGGTAAGGTGTTGTTAAACTCGCGTCCGTTGCTTCGGGAAGATGCCTGTCCATATACTAGGCTACGAGTTAAAGAAAACTTCGCCACCTTGGAAAACTTCGCCATATTGGAATTGCACATGTAAGTATAGAACAATTATGTTGACGCGATGTCGAACTCCTTTTCTGTCTTGTTGATTTAATAGAAACCATTTTGACCGCTAACTACATGTAAACACGTGTTTTTGCGTGTAATTCACTATGTGTTCTATGTCAATTACACGTCAAGTAGTTGTCAGTTGAACATGTTGATGAGCAATTTGACAATAAACATAACGTCTTACTATTCTTCTTACTTTACTAACCACTGTCAATTAAAATGACTAAGGTATTTGTTTAACTTTTAAATAAACTCTTTATTTTTTGTTGAAAAGGAAAGAAAAATAGAACTGGAATTACAAAATAGGGAATTGAAACCTCTTAAAGATAATAAAAACCACAAAACAGCTTAATTTACGTCTAGTACGCCATGTTACTTGTCTGGTGTCAGACATCGGATTCACGAAAATGCAATGGATGTAGTTAATTGAAAATGGCATTCGAGCCGAATACCGAAGAGACTGCTTTACGTGATGTAGAATAAACCTCAGTATTGCGATTCCAATAATGAAAATATAATACGTGGACCACCGAACCTGACATCATCGCTGTCATATTCAAATTGCTTTAGGGACACTCATACCAAGGTTCATGCCGATCGGTATTGGATAGGTGTAGCCTTAGGCCGTTTCTTTAAAGGGCGTCGCCCCCAAGAAAAGCAAGAATAACAACACAACGAGTAACTAGTGGTGTTCGAAACAACTCACATATCTACTTCTGCCGAGTGTACTATAAACCATGTATTATTTTGTTTTGTACGTCGAATCTTTTAAAGGATGATGTAATGAACGTATAATTGAATAAACCTGTAGACAATTCTCAAGCACGATTCAGAACTCATTTGTATGACATTTATTAGCGTGGCTTCCATAGAAATAATACTTATATATAATGGTTCACCACGTGTCTATAATTCTAGTATTATTACTATAATTGTCATCAGAATAAAAGACATGGCCAAATTCTTATTACGTTTCAGACAAATGTGTGTAATATTTGATATTTAAATAGTCATTACGGTAGTGTAATAACCGTTTCAATAAATCATGACGGTATATCTTAATGCCGACAAAAGTATTCAAAAGACGGTCTTTAAAGGTATTAAATGGAAAAAAATCCGCCTTTCTGACTTCATCCAATTGGCGCTTTGTAGACAGTTTTCTATAGTCATTCCAATATTACATAACAGATATGATGAAAAGAAGAACACGTTTTCATTCATAAGAAATTGATTAGGCAAAAGTAACAGCTCTTATCCTTCTGCCAATCATACGCCTGGACAATCGAATACAAATCAATAAAGAGCTTTCGGGCATCTTTATCATGACTGATCCTATTGGAAAAATTAAAACGGGTTCTTTTTGATGAAGTAAGAGTCCATTTGTCTGTATTTGCTAAAAGACATGAGTAAGCTATTAACGTGTAGACATTAGACATTCATCCAATATTCCTTTATTTTATCTCTCAACTGTAGCTCGAATATTATTTTCCATCTCGGATAATGGATATTTATTTGGAAAACGACAATGATTTAAAACCGCATTATGATAATATTGATAAAACGAAAGGCTCACTGAATAAAATAATTGAATATCAAGCAATTTGCCTTTGAGGCTACGATATTTGGTCCGATTACAACTAGAGATTAGGACAAAAAGCCTTTAGCTATCTCGAAGTTTGCATTTTGTCGATTCAGTTTTATTTTACTGTAATAAAAATCGGATTTTCAATCACGACAACCACAATCACGAGAGACATGGATGTTTTAAATTGCGGAATTTATGAAGCCGGAAGTAACAGTATAACTTGTGTATTGCGTCTTACCGTTGTTCAGTTGCTATGGAAACCAGTAGAAATAACTATTATAGCCCGTTTTGAAAATCACCCAAGAACCGATTCATAATGTCTTAAAAAATGCCTTTCCAACCATACCAAAAAACCTTTGTTCTACCATAGGTAGGGTTATCGGGAAAAATATGGGCTTAAACCGCTAACCTACAATGACGGGGAAAATTGGTACGTAGGACTTGGGTATGGCTGGTAAATAAACAATGCATACATAACTTTATGATGAATCACGCACCGCTCAATGTGTGAATTTGCTTACCGGCTTTCGGCGACATGCTTACAAGCTCACCTAAAACAATTATGAAATTCCGGGTTCAATTTAACCTAAAACAATTTTGAAATTCCGGGTTCAATTTAATTTTTGTTAGTTTATTTCGAAAAATATTTGGAATAACCAGAGCTTGTTGATGTACCCTATCGGGTGGGGTGGCTTGTTATACCACATATTATTTGTTTTCGAAAGCGACTTTGCGGCAATGATTCCTTGTCTAGCCATGTTTAATTATCAATCAGTTTCTTGATAAAGAATCACTAGTGAATCTCCCTTTGAGTGAATTTACAGTTATACAAATAATTACGTCCTGTAATAATTGTGTATCGAATCCCCGAAGACAAAGAGAGAAAGGCTTATTATAGAATGTCTGTAATGAAACGTATCTTAAACCAACATTTAACTTATGATTGAAGTCGTATTTTTTTCTCTGTATTTGATAACAATTAAAACTTGTATAGATATGTTATGTCGAACTTTCCTGATATTTAACACAAGAAAAAACATTTCTTTTCATATATCCCTGAATGCTACATAAAAGAAATCGGTTAAATTAGACTTCAAATACACGTTTTACAGACATGTATTAAACCAGATTTGTTTGCATGTTTTCAAGAAGAAAATGAATGTTTTGGTAATTACACATACAATTTACTGGGTATAACACCTGGTTTTGTCAGAATTCACGTTCCCTAGCGACCAGAAGTCAATACAACACAGTTATTCAGATAACTGTTTCAGGCGTTAGCGGGCCGATTGGGGAAGTCCCAGGGTTAAATTATAATCTAACTTGGCACCAAAATCTATAGATATCCACATGATATCAATAACAGTTAGATAGACAATATGGGGAATGGCTTTAACAATTTGTCTCAGCTATAGTCTAGATACAGATCTACGAGTTCTAATACACATGAATAAAATATAACCAAGAACGAACAATGCAAACCCTTAGTCAAAATTCGAAGTCCTAAAAAAGCGGTATAGGCAAAATAGTGTAATAAGGCAAAATAGTGTAATAAGGCAAAATAGTGTAATAAGGCAAAATAGTGTAATTAGCATATGGACTTCACCGTGATAATCAGATGTAGGGAATGTTATTGTTTAAGATTAGGAGATGTGTAATTTATAATCATATTTTTTTCTTTATAAACTGAACCTCGTTTTTGAAACTAAGGGTTAAGATTATGAATGACGCTGTCATTACTTTGAAAATGAACCTTCGTTGTAGTGAGTATATATAATTCCAGTTACATAATATTTAAACAATAATTGTTTGAGTTAATTATCCCTGTTACTGGGCGTGTCTGTTTAAAGGAAGGTGTCACACTGATTTGCAGAGCATATTCGTTCGGTCGTTACAGTCACTGATAAGGACGCGACTGAATGGGTCAAATATATTAACTTATTTCCTCCGACAATTACATTCTAAAACATTTTTTATTAAGTATTAGAACAATAATTAAAGGTGTCTGAAGTATATCTTGCTTAACATAATTCCATATTATTACGTGGAGGCGTAAAATGGGTAAAAAGATATACTTATGCCCGTACCAGATCATATTACCTCGTTCAATTTTACTTTCGTGTCAGTTTGTTTGCCTTTGAGACATTTGGATTATTTTCCTGTTGTACCGAATACCGTTTATGATTGATTGATTCTTCGTATCGTGTTTTTAAACTTAATCGACCGGTTTTGGTAAACATTATCATGTGATGTCACCCGTAGAACTATAGCGGTCCGACCCTTTAAAGGTCAGTCATCTTGGCCAGAGATAAAAGACGGCTGTCGCATTAACTCTGTAAAACAGACTGGGAACGTGTGTGTGTGTGTGTGTGTGTGTGTGTGTTAGGGATTGGGAAGTAACATACATTTCAAATATGCAAGTGCTTCAATGAGTTCAACATATTTGGCTCGATTCCATGTAAAACCATAGTTAGTATCCATTTGGCTCCCTGAATGGAATATATTTTAAAAAGCCAAGAATTGATTCATCATTGTCTTTCTCTGTATTTACCAACCGTTTTACTGTTATAATGAATCTTTCATCTTGATTTTTGCCATTGTTATGTAACGTTACCTAGTATTGCCCAATGCTTTTGAGTAATGCATTATTCATCGGTAGGTAGACGAAGTGACGTATCGTCAACAGAGAACCTGTTTACGAAACGTCACTTCGTCTACCTACCGACGTATTATGCCCAACATTTGGCTTGCCCAAGATGTCTGAGTTCGCCGTTTGTGTCGCAAAAACAATATGGTACCGAACCAAAGTAAAAAACCATGTCTTGATGCATGCAACATTTATATGTAAAGTTATGGACACGCAGTTTGAATTTGCAATAATGTTCGTTGGAATTGTGCGCGATTTGATCAATATGTGCACGAGACACGAAATGATCTGAATGACTGATCGATCGCTAAGGCACGACACCTTAACCCATGAGCAACGCCTGTTACAACCAAGGGGGCTACAATAATCTAGATTTTGGACGATACCATATTACAGGAACAATCACATTGATGCTAACCCGGGAGATTCTACACGGGAGTCCACTAATCCCTAATAAGTTACCCACAAGGGGTCTGTTCATATACAATGGAATCGCCATACAAACGATTAAAACTAAACATCCCAATCTGACTTGACAATTTATTATTTAAGTACAATTTTTACATTTTCACAAAACAATAATCAAGACTGATATAACTTAAGAGTCAGTAATTTGTACATTAGGCCAGGACCAATAATTGCATTATACATAATAACTAAATATATACAAGATTTTATTAAATGCATCACTGGAAATTCGATAGTGTTCATTGGTTAAAACAAACAAACAATCAAACAGAATAGTGGTAAATGAGTGATTTAAAGGGGAAATCACAGTTTTAACTAAGTATCTGACAAAGCGTCCGTTGAACTAGTAATCCAAAGACGGGAATATGAAGGAATAATCTATAATTCGTCTGGAGGTTCAACTCAAAATTTGAGCTAGGAACTTTAAAAGCAAACTCTAAGGCTCTTTGAAAACATAATAAATCAGTTTTGTCAACATATTAACTTTAAACCTTCTAAATAATGCCCAATATCTACAGAAAGTTGCTACAAATGAAACGGTGGTGTTGGAACTATAGAACTAGTGTCTAAACGTAATGTAGCGGTCATTATTTTTTAACATGCACCACTGCTGAACTATAGAACTAATCTTTAAATTTAATATAGTGGTCACTATTTTTAATATACATCACTGCTGAACACCCACACGCTAAACCTTAGCTTATTAGCTAATGTTTATATAGGAACTACGTTTAGAGATTACAAATTAATATATTAGAAGGAAGTAATCATATAAATGACTTTATTGTGCAATCTGATTAAAACACAAATTTAATCCTATTGCGTTTTGTTTTTCATAGTCCAAAATTTCGTTTTACTACATTAGGATCTAGAAGAAGTGTATAACATTCTTTCTGAATGGGCGTGAGGGATAAGCCAAACAAACCATTTGTTACGGCGACTTCTTGGCACGCGATGTACGGAAATTTGGGCTAGATACGTCAACGCTGCTTGAATAATCAATGTTTGACGCCATAGAGTCAAAAACCGTGCGTACGACCCAAGACGTTACCTTCCAGTACAACTTGTCAGATCTTCATGTATTGTAGGCCATCGGAAGTATAAAAATACGAAACGAAATAGAGATCTGTATTTTAATCAGATTGTGTTATTGTGAATATAGTGCAATAAGTTTGTTACATAATGAACAAGTTTAAATTTGCACTGATCGATAACAGAAAGAACATTTAAGCAAATACAGTTTCTTATGAAAATGACAACCGTGTATGGTTCATTACATTCTCATATAAATCGTTCTTTGTTTGAAAAACTACACGGAGAGCTGAGTTCTATAGTGTTGTTATCACTCGTAATGAAACACAACCATTAAATTAAAGCGAGAGTGTCTTCGTAGATGGGGTGGGGGTGGAGTGCAGTATAATCATCTACCTGTAACAACAAAACTTACAATACTTTCTAATAAAATGCAACATATACATTTCCATTTAATGAAGACAGGTTAAGAACGATATTTTAGACTAAATAAACCTATTTTATTTGACAAAGCTCGCATAAAAGTACGTACAAATGTACACCTCAATTCTATGGATTAGTCTAATGATTCAACAATAAAAATACCCGTACATAACAATACTAAATGAGCACTAACTAAAGCAAACAGAGAGAACACTCAAAATAAAAATAAAATCAAGAGTATTGTAGAATAGATGACTGTCAAGGCAGCGTTACCAACCATTGTGCGAGTAGATAAGATGGGAGGCTTAAAACCTCATCATGTATTCTTTGAAGGTTTAATTTCATTGAAGTTGGAATTCGGTATAGATTCCGCCGTAACGCCACTGTCTGGGCAAAAATCCCCTCGTAGCACACTCTATAAAATCAAGAGTATTGTAGAATAGATGACTGTCAAGGCAGCGTTACCAACCATTGTGCGAGTAGATAAGATGGGAGGCTTAAAACCTCATCATGTATTCTTTGAAGGTTTAATTTCATTGAAGTTGGAATTCGGTATAGATTCCGCCGTAACGCCACTGTCTGGGCAAAATTCCCCTCGTAGCACACTCTATGACATATGCCGGTCTCATTAGATCAGTCGGCACAGAAAGGTAGGACGTTAAGTCTCATTTCTTTATATCAATTTCATTGCGCTTACGGAAAAATACTACTACTGTTCATCAATATTGTAGTTGATATTACCGAGTCTTTAGTTTAATTCAATGACCGCTAGCTATCTCCAATATCATTTAATTGTTTTATATTAAACATTGAAATCCTGTAGCATGATACTCAGTTGAACTGGTACAACTTCTTTGTCAATTTAATCTATGTATTTTATTAGTGTCTGAGCAATATTTTCACAGATAAAGAATACCGCGAGCTTAAAGTTAGGTATCGAAGTATGTTATTGCTCTTTTTAAACTTTAATTCGAACAAATATTGGTATAAAATATATGCAAAGAGACATGACGAAAACATAGTTATAGAATCAAGCTTTTGAAATAAATTAAGTTCTATTTTAATCTAACACAAGAAATAAAAGTGTCTTAAATCTGCATTATGTAAGATTAAGATTAAGAGCTGGTCGCCCTTGCTATAATAGTATCAAAATTGCTTCATTAATATATTGAAAATTTAATTCAAATCAATTTATTCTGAGCAAGGTAATCACCGTTTGAAGTTATGACAAGTTGTGACATAGATTGTTTATTATCGTAACAACGGTACTTGCTAATTGGGACTTTGTCTCGTTTCGCCTCGGTTAAATACAGCATTAAAATGGCGACCGTCTTTTGAACCGTTTAAATCTCCGCCACCCAATGTCCTAGAGAGTGGATTCTAGGTTTGTCATGTGGATAAGTGTCTGAGTATACCTTTAGAAACCAAAAAAAAGTCGAGTTAGCAGCTGTTACATTATGTATCTTTAATTCTGAGCAAAGTTCAAGATGGGTCGTCTCAAAAGAATACAATTCACATATTTTAGCTTCAGTGTCTTCAAGAATTTACGTAAAATGTAAGCTGTTCTGCGTTTTATTTACACCCTTCTCTTCGAACTGGTATAAACCCAAGAAGCGGGAATTCCCTTGACGAACAAACAATTTAACAATAGAATCCCTTGATATAATAATGTTCTGGAAGCGTCTTTTATTAAAGAATTATGTAAACTTCTATAGTTTTGAACTATTTTATCATTTCCGAACTACTGGTAAAAGAAGAGACTGTAGAAAGAAGATTGTGTTCTAGAAACTTCGCGTATTAAAAAACTATAATAGTTCACATCTCGCGTTTTATAACTGTACATGCTAAACCTGCTTTCGTATTTTATGTTTTTATATACATGTAAGTTCTCTAGTAATTGCAGAGAAACATTTACAGAGTTAATAAACCGAGATCTGAAGACTGGCAGTTAAAAAATAACCCATTTCTATCATATCAAACATATGTTGATGAAAAAAATATAACATATCAAAAAGCTGTTAATTTTTTAACATTTGAAATCTGAATTTAATCAAACTACAAATACCAAGTTGACAAATGATAACGGGTTTTGTTTGTTACGTTCAACATAAAAAATATATATGTTTTTTTTAGATGCATTAAGAGCTAGAAACATTATTTCAAATCATACTGTTTACATATTGTGGTACTTATGGAAATCTGTTACATCAATTTCAGCTAGGATACGGGGACTTCATGTGACTTATTATTAGGAATACACATTGCAATGCAAGTCAAAAGTATCGTTCGTCTTGAGGATTGGATACTTTAAACTCTGCTGGATGTGGACCTTTAACAACGAGTTCTAATTTGTAAGAACATCAGACAGTTCTACATTCATGCACTTGGTAACCTTGTAGTCTAAATCATTCTGATTAAAAACAACTCTACGTAGTCAAAACATTTAAAATATTATAATTCAATATGTATATTTATGTTAAACTTTGTATATAACGTAATAAAATGTGATAATGAATACGTGTAGTACTTGAATTACCCAATATCAGTGTTAAATTAGAATTTATGTTACAAACCTTATTGAATTAAATTTTGAGAATAGAGTGAATACGAAGTCTTATAGTCTCGCTAAAACCACATTACTATCGTCATTAACGTCCAACCCTTCCGCACCAACCGGGCTAATGTAGGTATGGTATGTAGTTTGGCAAAAGTCTTTAACATGATTCTAAATGGACGGGTAATTCCAAGTATACACGGATGACGTAACAAATTTGAACATGTATTAAACAACTGTGTTTCAAACCTGTACTATCAATAAAAATTCAAACTTAATTTTTCGATATTCCTTGATCTATTAATACAATCAAAACTCTGGGGAGCTTGTAGACAACACTTGTTTCAGAAATAAGAATATGTTTCGCTTTAGAACCAAAAAATAATTTTCATTTCGAAAGTGAGAAATTGTGCCTATCAAATCTTTAAAATAATTGTTTACCGTTTTATACAGACTGTTATTAATATGTATATCTTTAATATAATTGAGGCAGTAATCGACGCGGAACAAGAAATATAATTAAACAAAATAACATAAATTGTAATAAAAGCAAAGTAATTTTAGAATAATAAACTGTCATTGAAATTTCATTATATAACAAATAACAATTACAGCAAATAGTTTATTTATTTATACATTATATACAAAACAATCGAGAATAAATAATCAAAAATAAAAGATTAAAAAAAAAGACGATAAAAATTGTGATCAACGATTTGGTGTAGACTACGACACCACTTTGTGTGATCTACGTCATCCTTCCACTTATCTATATTACCCGTTGAATGCATCATTAGTTCACTTGTGCAATTTAATATTGCACTGTCAACACAATCCCACAACACTGCTTTCGGCTTTAATACACATACTGGTAGAATACCGGAACAGTGATACTGTTTTGCCCGGTCCTTTAGACCGTGGGACCCAATAGTTGAAATACGAAGCCATGTTCAAGCAGTTAAGAAGCAAATGTTATGTGAAGTCTTCTAGACACGTCTCCCGTAGAGTAATCGGCTGATTTAGTGAAACTTGACAGCTTACTTTATGATTATAACATTGTCCACAATTTATTTATTTTGTTGGTAGAAAAGACTTCGATATATGTGTCTTGTACATGCACATACACAACAAACTAAACATATCGTTCATTAAAGATATTATTATCTAAGTTGTAGAAAGGAAATGAATCATTATGTTGTGATCAACTGCCATGTATAAATCCATTTACTGTTTCTGCCACTTGATATTAGGTCCCTTTTGGTTGTGACGCATAAAAACCATCATCGTCATACAGCAGAGATTTATCATGTATTTCGTGTTAATAATAAACCGATCGAACAAAAAAAGGACGCTGTTTAGCGTCGATGATGTTAAAGACGGAAACTATATATAGGATTGTCTACTTGATGATCGTTGGTTGAATATAAAGCATCATAATCTACCCCTAAAGGCATAATAACCGTGGAAAATAGAATACCAAACTCTCTTACGTTGCACATTAAAACGTCAATTATGTTGAGTTTTAAAGCTATGAACCAAGCTATTGTCTCCAGCTATTCTTCTAGAAAGTCAATATGACAACTCGCTTTTCTCGTTTTGTTCATTCTATTCAGCAGAAAAACTCATAGATTGTATTCCCATTTTCAACCTTTTGCCATTTATTTACATTTATTTTCTATTTACGTACACACCTCTGTACTATTAAATTCAGTTTTGGATGTCATTAAATGTTTATTTTATCATCATAATAAAAATGGCTTCCAAGCGGTATAGTTTGTTATTTAGCACTTACCGTCTCTTGGTATTTACACAACTACTAAATTGAATTCCATCATCGAAGCACACTATATTGGATTTGAATATCAAATTGAATATAGAATTTCATATTGATAATACGCCTTTGAAAATATGATATGATAGCTAAAGGTTCCAACCGATTTCCATAAAGGCCATATTGGATTTGTCGTTAATGACATATATTGCCTTCTACATAATATTGTATTTGTACATTACAGTACCCAAAATGTAATTTGATCAGTCCAATTTATTAAAAAAACGAAAGTAAATCCGCCATATTGAATTGAAGCGATTGCTTCGGAAGAATCGGATAATGGAGATTAACCTCGTGACCAGCATTAAATGGCAAGAAGTAATGACGTCACTGTAATCACATCTATCACAAAATCACACACATCACATATTTAACGTCTTTTGACACTCAAGTATAAAAACGTTGCATCATTAATTGTAAAACTGTTTGGATACAAATGAAACAAAAGAAATGCAAAGAGTTTGTAGGTAACATGGGTGAATTATTGCGGTGCGAATGAAATGTATTTCCCGAGTATATTCCATGTGAAGCAGCTATTGCATCTTTTTCCGTGCCTCTTTTAACATTGTAGGTATCAGCTAAAAATAAACAAAAATACATATATATTAAACATATCTCAATTTCCACAGCCCAGGTTTGCAAAGTTGATGCATCTTCCAAGCCATCAACTCTACCCAATTCAACTACCTATTATGTTTTTGTCTGATATATACGTTTCGAAAAGTTCATCTAGACCAAAGGTTAAAATTATTCAGCGTATTATGCCAACTGTCGTGATACCTGCAACCATTTCGCATAAATGTCTTGACACTCGAGTATTACGCCATGAAAACATTTTTTTGGGACAATCGTTGGCGTTGTTACACCCAGCCTAGTCCACTCCTTTTGGTAGATATCTATCCACACAATTCGTTAACCACCATGAGGGTTGGGATGGCCTAGTGGTATCGAGTATAGTGCAACGAACTCTAGCTGGTCGGTCACCTCACGGCACCTCGAGTCCTTAGTACCGGGTCGAGGTGAGTCCAAAGTCTTTACACAAGAGTCATGCCCCCTCGCGGCGACTGGAGTCCTACGCGCCCTTTCAAGTCACAAGTCGTCTCTATGCCGAGTTCTAGAAGAGTCTCCAGTCGCAAAAAAATATTTGAAATCCAGCCAAAAGTCGTGTCATTAATGTGACTTTAGTAGGAAACGAGTCAGAGTAGCTGGACTAAAGTTCACACGTCTACGTTGCGCGACAATCATTCCAACCAACACAAAGACAGTTAGTTACTACCTGAATACTTATTAATCAGAAATCTTATCCAAAGAACATTTGTCTCCAACGCGTACACGTGTGTTAAGACACGGCGATACTAAAAGGAACTAATTCACCCACGTCTGGTGCAATTAAATCTGGGGCTTGTCTTATAAATACCCACTAATCCAATATAAATCCCTTTATACGGTAGATTATCCTTAGATTACTCGGTGGCATTGCCTGCTTTCCATCAAGAGCAACCCTGTTTATACAGACACTATTACAGCAAATCAATTTACAAACGCCCATATACGGTGTTTCCCATTATTGCCCATCTATCAAATTACCTATGTATGCTGATTAGTACAAGATAAGTATTGTAGCTAATTAAACCAGCATAAAACTAAACACAGTCGTGTAACTCGAGGAATTGGATTATTAGGGAATCATGACCACTGACAATGGAAAATACTAATACAGATATAGTTTAATTCACTCTATTAGCCTCAAAAGTTTACTAGTTTTAATATATCTTCTTTTATCTTTGTGTCAAGCTATAACGATATATCAAAAAAAGCACTTAAGATTCCTAACAATTGATTGATCACTATATTTAGAAATATAATTATTACCGTCGGATGACACTGGACAAAGCAGAATTAAGAATATATATTAATTGTGTCCTGATTACTGCTACCTGATTGTTTATATAAATAGAAACAGATTGAATAACTAAGTCAAAAACTAGACAGAACGATCAATTAATGTCTTGTTGCTCATTTCATTGGCAGCGGAATAAGAACCTATCCGAAGCGTATTCAATAATGTCGCTATAGTATAGGCGTCTTCGGTCGTCATAGTCATAGATTATAACCATCGCAGTAATGTATAGCCACAGATCACCAATAACTTCCAAACGGACTTTAATGTCAATTCTCGTCACTTAGACCGGCGCAAACTTTTTGAGATTGAACGCTTTCACCACAGATGGAGCAGCTAAAATAGAGCGGGTGATGTTGGTCATGGATAACTTAAGAAACACAAACTGGAGGTAGCATACAAGTAAACATCCATCTGCTGGCCCTACATTTAAAACAAACTGGCCACCTCCTTAACCTCTTGTTCACCAACCAAAATCTACCAGAAAAATGCATTCCAACCATTTTCTCCGGTTATACACCGAAATGTCAACAAAGACCGCCATACAAAAGTGTGTAGGGGGGAACTAAAATACATTTGGTCCTTCGGTAGGAATAATTGGTGATCTGTGTCTGTCATGGAACAACCGGTTTGACCCCATCTAATCGTCAGTGGTTACAATTGATATTAATGCTAATTGGCTGCTATTTTCCTAATTCTTGTGTTTGGCCATGCACATGCTGAGATACGCAAACAGGAAGTGACACACTAGTAAAGATGATGTAACTATCCAAAACAAAGACAAAAGAAATAAGGGAACGCGAGGGGTAATCTGCAAATATCAAGTTTGACCACGACTCCAACAATATTAGCCGGCCTAATATAAATGGTAGATTACAGATTCCTATCGATAAGACAACTGCATCTTTATCTACAACCTATACCAATTTTCATCCACTTAAATTTGGGTAAAGATTTCCCTTTCGTTCTTTTTAGGGTATCTTGCTTTACATGTTTCACGCCTTGACCATTTTGTAGCTTAAAATAATACACTATTACAAATAGGTTCCAACGAGTCGAGTTGTTCCAAATTTGCAGGGATCTCCTTTCTGATGCCAATCGAAGGGGAAGGTATTTTTGATAATATCACATTCATACACAATTGGGTTCGTAATGTGCCAAATAGAAATATATAAAATACAAAAGAAGATTTTAAACTTACAATTTAAGATATCAACTATCTTTCTGGTGATCTGTAAATCAGAAGTTCTACAGATATAAACTCCAGCGTTATGTAAATGAGCTTTTTCAATCTCTAAAACACTGGATATAGTCTTATATTCTAATGAAACCTGCTTTCTTATGTATATTTGTTTAGAATGATCCGTGCTGAGTTTATCACCATCTTTGAACCAGTCTAAGTCATCTGGAGGATGTTCATCCCCCGTAGCATTACACACCAACAGGATTTTACTACCTTTCTCTACATAACTTGGACCACTGATTTTAATATCTGCAATTTGAAACAAATATTCAGTTTATTGGCTAAAATACAAAGCAGTAATTATTACATATTGTTTTTACTTCCATGCAATACAGTATTACCCGCCAATTCATGCATGATCAACATGAAAATTCGCAAGCTTGTTCCTTTACAATTGCTAATAGGTCGTTGACATGACGTCACAATATTACAAGATGGCTGCGATGACGTCATAATCCGGGTCCATAGTACGGTGGTACCTGTTATTAAAGGAGTTTTGTCCATTGTCTTAAATCGGATGAAAGTATAATCGAAGCTAAAATCTTTAAGGGAGGGTTTTTATGCCGAATTATCGCAGACAAGTTTCGTCAGCAATTTTACAACAGATCATTCTAAAATGCACCGAAACACATTCGACATAACTATTTGTGGATACAAAATAGTTTATTTGACCCATGACCCTATGTTTATCTTCAAATTTTGTATACAATAATGGGCTATTATTTTGTGATGTAAACATAATTTAGAATAAATACGTTAAGTTTAAAAAAATAGCTGAAATAATTATTTTAGATTCCGTCGTTCATTTCATTTGAAAACTCCACTGTTTTTAGTCTGAAAGTAAGACAATAATTAACTTTTTATGCTATCAATAGAATGAATAATGCCTCTTAGAAAAATATCAATTTAAAATGTTTGTCGTCTTCATTAAATCCCAAATGTAGTATTTTGAGTATAATTTATTTACACCCACTTTGTAGACATATCAATTTTGTTGGTTGCGAACATGATTAGAAAACATATTTCAAGTTCGTTTGGTATTTACGATTGGAATTAAATTGATACGATATTGTAATTGGGTTCGGGCAGTATATATATTCTCAAAAAACGCCCTGGTCAATACAAAAAAGTTTATCAAATTAAAAAATTTAGCATTGCTTTATCTAACAGATTATTTCCGTATATTTTAATTTTGAAAGTTCCATTGTAGTTAAAATTAGCCCTATATTTAGTTCACTTCTTGTTCGGTTCATTATTGAAGCACTGATTAGTTCTAAGAAGACTTTGAAAATGCATGTTTTATTTGGTGTTCATCTCGTCGAATATCTGGTTGTACGTGACAAGAAGTAGGATCGCTTTCAAATTATGTGAGTTTTCACCGGGTTCCCCCCACAGTGAAAGGCCCCTACACGCAAGCGAATTATTGAAATAAAATTAAAACGTACGTTAATCCCGAAACAAGTCTTATTTAAGGTCATGATCGAATCCGTCTGGTGGCGGGTAAACAGTCCATATGCTGATTACACGATTTCGCCTGATTACACTATTTTGCCTATACCGTTTTTTTAGGACTTCGAATTTGGTCTAATGGTTTGGATTGTTCGTACTTGGTTTTATTTGTTTTTGTATATCACTTAAGTGCAGAACAACGAAACGTAATAAAGAACTAAATTATAATTAGCTTGGAAAAATAACATATACTGTTTGGCATTTGTGTAGAACAAGTAACTGGTTTTGATTTAATGGTGTAAGATTATTCACATATATATGCAATTAATCTGTACGTACGCATTTACCCATATTTCAGCAATTTGTCATGAAGTTTCTGTATGAAAAGCGAAATGAAGCTACGATTTAAGATGCTGATAACGTTAGCGCCTAGTCGGACTAATGGAATGGACGTCGCAGCAAGCAATTAGGCATAAATGAAATGATATGGAATGGGGTTTAGCGTCCTATACTGTTCTGCTCTGACTACGCCTATGTCGAGTTCCAACTTCCAGAAGATATTTTACGTGCCCGTCTATTTGTACACCGGACCTAGACTATCGTTCCATCTGAACGACTAGACGGCTGTCCTTGTCAGGCCACCCAGGCAAATCACATTGGAAAATCACGATGAACTTTCTTGGCCAACACCGGGAGCCAACCAGCAGCCTCAAGACTAGCGAGCAAACGTCTTAACCACTTAGCTGTTGGACTTTACCGCTAGACCTAAAAGCCTTTGATTATCTATAAGCACCTATGCCATGAAGCTGGTTATTGCAGTTTGACATTCTTTGGTCTTGATAATTTGTCATGACCAGATTTCACATTTTGTTAAATGTTACAAGTACAGAGACGTATCTATTAATTAGTCTTTGCTGAAAGAAACTATTATCTAGCTAATAGCTGTATGATAGGTATAGCTCACATGTAGGTGTACTGTATATCTTAATGATGCGTGCAAAAAATCCATACAACATAGAAACACAACAAATTAACAACTACACTAACGAGGCGTACAATCTACGTTCATCTTTCAATAAGACATCACAAGCATTTGTTTAAAAGGTTAGTTCGTGAGCTTTTTCATCAGCATAGTTCTATAAATTAAATGGGGTCTTGCTTTTCTGCAGAATGCTGGATCACCTTTTCTGTAATGCTCTAACTAAAAACCACAATATAGACTCGGAGCTTTTATATCCCCGTTTGCTTATATCCCTATAACGTTGGGGCACATGCGTACAAGGTGTATCTAGACAGATATAAAACTTAATTGGCCAATCCCGATAATATTTTAGAGAATAAAACTGCTTGATTTTGTGTTAAAATTTAAAATCCTTTAAAATCCCTTACCTTATGGTCGAGCAACTAACCAAATATATGTGATATGTTTTCAAAAAACTTAAACCCACCAGTCGTCATCTGGAAATGGAGACCGGTGTCCCAAGCTGTGTATGCGGTGATTTGATAACACCAGACTTTTATTTTATAAAAATAATGTGTAGGTGAAATTTACCTTTTGTTATCAAGTACATCACATGGGTCATTCACTGTATAGACCCCTAAAGAAACGGGAATCGATTATCGGGTCACCCAACGAAAGAATTGACCGGAAATCTTAAAAGGGTTACGTGTCCGGATAAGCTGTTTTAACGTTCACATCCAAACGACTCAATTTTTTCAGCTGGCATTTTTAGCCAGGGTAAATACACCATTCTTCTATATTTTGGCGCTTAAATTTCATGCGTACTCGAACTTTTATTTTGAGACTCTGTTAAATTCGGGACTGTCCCTTTAAGAACGCCATACACCAACCGGGCTAATGCAGTTAGCTGTGTCTGACAGGCTACCCTTTTGATTTAGGGAGATAATATTAATAAATCGTTTTAGAAGTTCCTGTTGATCAAACTTCCCTTATTTATAATTTTGTATTATATAAGTAATGTACTTTGCCCTATTACCAACAAACTGAATATTAAGGTGAAAAATAAATAAATCAAAATAGTCGATGAGTTATCTGGGTTATCCGTAAATCAGGTGGCAATAAATTATAATGCATAACATGCAGCATGCGCATGCCAACTTAAAAAGGTATACCTGTAAATCAAAGGATACTAAAGTATGATGCATACCATGCAGCATGCGCAAGTCTATTTAAAGGAGTTAATCATCATTATTTAGGTAAAAATAAAGTATTAAATTGGCTTTATTTGATGTGTTATTTCTACAGCGAGTTCTATAAGATTACAATTTTTTTTGTTTGGTTAGATTAATCTGACTTAAATGTTATGTCCAGCCAAGGAAATAGTTTCTTGATTTTAGTTCAATTTTTATCGTACTAAGGAACACAAAATATTGGCTACATTATTAGACAGGCTGTAACTAAATAAATGGGGTTTAACGCCCCAGGGTTCTGCACCGACTGGGCTAATGAAGACGGGCATACTCCCCATGTAGTGTGCTCTGCGGCTATGGCCTACTCTTATATCGAATTATAACTGTCAAGGATTCTTTAACGTACATGTCTACTCTCTAAGCTACTGTGGACAAATCATCATATAAATTCCAACGAAGTCGACTATATAAAACAGGTCTAGTCAATTTAAACCTAAGATTATTCAATTATTTCGTTTGAGAAAAAATCCCTTTTTTTATCGAGCAACGGAATTCTTGAAAAAGTCAATTAGAATGTTTCATAGCTGTTGGCACTTTGTTTTTTATTATAATATCTAAAGCCGTGCATTATTTATTGGATTATGTACGTGTTAAGTGTATGTTTTACAGCACGTACATTTATTTGTGTATTCAATATATTTGTTAACACGAGTTAAAACATTTAATTCACAGTTTACAACTAAAGATGTGCTAACTGATATTTTCTCTTCTAATTCACGGATAAATGAACGAGAATGCAATAATTTGAAAGTCATGATGGTACAGCTGTTTAAAACAATCTGACGTAAAGTTATTTCCAGCCAGAAAATAACATTAACCAAATATAACAAAAAACAAACAAAAAACGTTACACTGAAAGAAATATCGAAGAAAGGTTAAACCAAAATATGTTACACTTGCTTATATATTGTAATCTCTTCAGACAAGTTTTACTCTTTTTTTTACTGGAATACAAATTAATATGCCGGTTCTAGAGCGATAATTATAATATTTAGTATACCAATAACAGCACAAAGAAGTACAGTTAGTAGTGGGATATAGGGAAGGTGTGCCCACACGCCCATGTTACAAGCGGATACCAATTGAATATGTATTGTGTTCACACTATACGTCTACACATGCATGGGAGATGAATAACTCAACGGTTTTGAATGGGATAAAAACCCAACACCTTTTTTTGATAAAATTCAGCAGTTTTGTTTGGGATGTAAATTAAAAGTTTAGATTTGATAAGGTTTTTTATATATACTTAATCAGGCATTAAAATATTTGAAAATAATTAAGTAATATTTGATTAGTTTTTTTATATAATTAATAAAATATTTGAAAATAATTAAAATTTCACATTATACAGTCAGATAACTACTGAAAATCCAAGTATTCGTCGAATTAGATACAAATTTACTTTTCATGAGTAATGAGCACGACTTGTGCGACTGCTTAAAGCATCTGTCTCGGGCTTTTTATTCAACCTAATTTGAAAGTAAATGCACACAGACTATAGTTAATTCAACAAGACTGAATACATGTAATCAGTTATGTAGAATTCACCATTGCATAAGTCGTCATTGCACATTCGATGTAATCAATTCAACACTAAATAAAAAAAAGCCCACATAAATAAAAAGAAAACAAAGATAAACCACGATACACATAAATCAGTTTCCGAATTTCTCATTACTGGTTGTATACGCTAGTGAATTCTGAAGCATATAAGAAGCAACACATCATACTTTACCGAAATGCAATGACACGTTCAGCAATGTAGCAGGAGTTTTCCTTGTGTGACTTACTTAATTTCACGTTTTAGAAGGCTGTGTGTGCTTAAAGCGGAAATTTTTTAATTTTTAAGTAATATTTTTAAAACTTAATTTTAAAAAAAGCCATAAAATAGGTGGTATCCATAAACAGTGCTACCTTGTTAAAGAATAATCCTATAATTCACTATTGCCGGCTGAGAAATTGGCAAAAATATCATTTTCAACTTCAAATTCTAACGTTAGGAGATGTCCGTCCACGTTGTCAATAGGAAAACAAGGGAGGTGATTTCAGGTGATTGTGTTGTTATTTTCTGTGTCAATGAATTTAAAGATCGGGAAATAATGCCAATGATCGTATACTTAGTGAGTTGATTACCTATTGAGCAAATTTGAAATTCTCGCTTTAAGATTGATTCCTCTAGAATACTCTGTTCACGGTATGATTGTTGCTGCTTGGAACTCCATTTTTTTACCCCACCCTTAAAACAAATTTATTGGATTCCAAGAAGAAAAAAAAACACCCGAGGGATTATAATAGTGTGGGATTACTACATTACTAAACAAGTTATTAACTGTGCATTATCAATGTCTCCAATCTTCTTGATATAGAGAAAATATAGACAATTTATGTCCATGTTTATCCATGATAACAAATTGAAAAAAATAAATTCAACTGACAGTTACAAGTTGATAATATTAAATGTTAGATAAATCAATACCTTCAAAATAAAAAATCACGTATTTTAAATAATTAAAACGTAAATTTTGGATGTTTGTTTACATATCAACTTCATGGATCATGCTTTATCTGCCGGCGATTTGCAAACATAACGTAGTTTTGGCGTTGAGAGAGGAAATCTATTGACAATGCCAACTGGGTATTTAAGGATACACAGACATGTTATAAGGGTCACATATTGAGCACAATATTATGCTATTGTCTAACACCAATCATGCTAAAACCATGCAGACACATTACCATAAGATGACGTGTTAGTTTTGATACCCGAGACTCTCCGAATTTCTGAAAACAAATTCCAAAAACAAGCTAATAAAAGATTGCGAAATTGTGAGCGACGCTATTATCTTTGTCGAAATAATGGAGGGAACATCATGCACCGAAATGTAGATGTGGCATTAAAGAGGCCAAATGATATTTGCCATAACTCATTATTGATTGATCGCACGCTCTCCAACAATATAGGAATGTTACCTACCAAAGGTCGCATGATGTCATCCCTTACTTCCCAATGATCAACATGCTTCAATGTTAGTTCTGATCATATACCCACGATACCGTTTTAAGAATTAAGAAAACATTTAATGTCCAAAACTTACAATTTAACATCCACTAGAATATCATTAGCATGCCACTTTTAATCACGATTTAAATAATACAATTTTAGAAAAAGCTACACGAATCCAAATTACATTACACATTATCAGAAACAATGCATAAAATTTCCTACACGCGACTTCAAACAAACAAAATTAAATAACCACATTGGTTATTATAAGATATAATTGGATATGTGTGAAGTAAATTTACTTATTCAATACACAGTGGACTCTTTACTAGTTTATTTTGAAATGCAGCGCCATTCGTAATACGTTTCAGAACAGCTCTGTCACAGGTAATCTAAATTTTGATTTCCGTAATTGCATGCAAGAATTATGCATATTTCTTAAATTATATAACTAAAGAAAATGACATCGATTAGATTAATCTGTGCCTCTCAAGTTTGTATACAATCTAAGTAATCGCATGGTCTCCTATTGGGTCAGAAAAAGACGCTTAACAGGCTTACGGTTCTTAGAACGTAATGCAGATGACTCTTCTGTGTTGATATTTGCCACTATTATTTATCTTTTAGGTTGTGTTTAAGGTCCATGCTTTTCAGAGTGGGTACTATATATCCAGATGCATGGGTGATAATATAAAGGAATATAATAAAGTCAACTAGATCAATAATTTGAGTTACCTGGCTCGGGTAGTATTGTAGGTTTTCTCCAAGTTGGCCTGTATTCGCCTGAAATAAAAGTTATCCGAGATTAAAGTTAATGCTGTCACGTATTTGGGATGGGGGCGCTTTTAGTGCCTGATTTGATTTTACGTACGTTTTGATGATGTAATAAATGGAGGTTTTGAACGCAGAACAAATCCTAGAAATCAGTAGTTTCCTTTCAAACCAATCTCACGCGTCTGAGGGTATATGCCCAACTACCAAGCTCGAGTGTAGACCAAAGTTCTTACCTATAATATTTAAATATACAAAACGCCGCAAATTTCTCTGTGTCGAACTGACTTGACATTCATATTTGCCTCCATCATCTAACTGGACTTTTTTAATCAGAAGATTCCATTCTTTTTGTAACGGCGTGTGTTCGATTAGAATTCGTGAATTACCAACAAATGTTTTCGTTCCAATGGTTAACGGGTTAAAATCTGAAGCTCGTCTCCATATAACCTGTAATAAAAAAGGTAATTTAGTATATAATACATTAATGTAAATTTTTAATAACTTAGGAATATTTTTGGCTTTCACAGTTTTACTAGTGTAGTTTGTTTAAAAGGTTCAGAATTATTTTTAGAGTACATATATTATCCAAACCTCCCATTTGAAGTATGTGTCGAGTCATGTGCCTTTTAGAGTTTTGACAAGCGCAATAAGTTAGGATTCGAAACCGGAACCCTTCTTTGGAATCCACGTGAAATTCAGAATAAACTTTATTAGGGCCCACTGAACCTATGGCAAGTAGATGTAAATAACATAACAATTCAGAGCCGGTTTGGATTTACCAAATACATGTGTTTGTAACTTTGTGTATTGCAGTAGATACAAACAGATTGTAAATAAATGTAAGCAGCATTACAGTTGATGCATATTGGTTTTACTGCAGTGAACGGATGTAAACAACCATGACAGTTGGTACAAACCTGTTTGAAATACTTACAGCCACTTATATTAAACCATTGTAATTGTGGCACTAAAACCATTTCCAATACTAAGCATTGCCTCCAATTTGAGCGATACGATGATATAAGTATGCGGGGGTTTAATTGTTATACTTAAAATTATTGATATTACTACCTAAGCTGTCAATTGTCCAAATATTAAAAGGTTAATTAAAGCAGAGTCATCAATTTCTACACAGACGAAAATGACAAACTCGCGACAATACACGAACTAACTTAATCAACCAGACATAATTATGGACTGGACACGGCATTATGTATTTAATATGACTCTTGTCATCTATATTCAGCTCGACATATTTCCCCAGGGGATGACAACTCTCAACTGCCCCAAATCTTTGGGGTATTTACTGCCCATTGGCATTCTTGAGTTCTGGATTTAGAGAACTGGTGCTGGTTCTATTGAGTTCACAATTTGTTTTGAAATTTAATCGGACTAATGATAGAAAGAATCCAATAGAAAACAATCCAATGGAAAAGTTAAGGAAAAACGTATTCTACCAACCAACCGTAATTTCAATACAAAAACAGTATGTGCTTACACATGCCAGAACAAATAACTTTCTACACATCTGTTGGTGTCCTCGTGGCATCAATAAGTGTATTGTAATCAGTAATTTTTGCAGTATATGGGTTAAAATCTTGATCTGTACGCGATAAAAGGTAGATCACAAAGCATGTTAATCCTCAGTTACCCCACTTCTAGACAGCAATGACCGGAAGTGGATATAGACATATATCATATGTTTTCTAGCTGACCGGGGAGCCATAGTCGAGTGGATGTCAACCCCCTTTTCGCTCTTTAAATTGTAATTAAAATGAGATAAAACAAGTCAAGAAATTGCGTTGAAGATGTTTACCATTCGGTAACCATAATTTTACTATTGGCAGCCATCGTCGGTTTTTTTTTCAAAATTAGCATACATAACTTCTTTACATTGTTATAATCTTGAAGAGATTCGTGTTTACGTTACAACACTTATAAAATGAAATTCAAACACTGTTTCCAATTATGTACACATTTTGATGTCACTGAACGAGTTTTAGTGTGTGACCTGAACAGGGCGATTAACATTTTCCGATATTTAGATATTATGGTCATGATGATTAAGTTAACCATCTATTCATATTATCCACCATTGATCCTCTCTACTATCACCAGCTACTTCATAATGGTTATCATCTTTGTTTGCTTTCTAATTCTAGTGATAATTGAAGAGTGAATAATATTCAAAACACGCACTGTCAGCCCTCACTCTTACATCACTAATAGATCAGTCTAGACAATATGGCTAATTCAAACTTTACTTGCTACTTCTGCTAAATCACAAACTTAATAGATTGTCACCAAACGCTGAATGGAAATCAATTAAGCGATGACGAGATGATCGTCCACGCCAGACGTTCTCGATCACTCCAGACCAATTTTAATTTGTGTTTCGATCTTCTAGGCTTAACAGGAGAGCCTCTTCACTTTGTCCAGACATCATAGAAGATGGTGCAAATTATGTAAACGTTTAACAGGCTTACAATGGATTCTTTCATTCAAGATGGCCGTTGAATGAGGCTGAGTAACCGTACTTCCTGGGCTTGCTAAATTCACGCATTAATCTTTACAGTAATCACGCTTATCAACTCGATATATCTAGATGTGGAGTCTTATGTCGTAGTCACAGACTAGACACAAGTATTAATATACATTCTCACAATACTACTTATGCATTAAGAGTTTTTATAACTGTCAATAAGCTTCTTATCTCGAACAATGAATTGATATTAAGGGAGAATAAATGCATTGAAATCAGGGTCCATGTATCGCTTAATTTAACGTAACGATGCGATGTGTTAAATATGTCTGGTATCCACCAAAATAAATTAATACTATAATACTACAACGTGTCACAATGGCCAATGTCCCAGTGACAAATTATAAGAATCAGTGGGTCAGAGAAGTTAAGGATAGGTTCAAGATATAATCATTTGTTGAGAAGGGATCGGTTCTGTTTAACATGATATTTGACAGGGCAATGTGTATACGAATTATCCGACCTATAACCGTTTAACCCTTGTGCGGATACAGCAATCCCCCCCCCCCCCAATTAGTATTTGTGGGGAACTGTTTCATAATTGTCTAGCGAGAATACATTGTCAGCTAATTAACGTTGGCCATAATGATGCAAATAGAACTGAAGTGAGGCAAAGGCAATATTCACCATTTTACAAGAAACTAAAAGCTTTACATTATCGGAAACCGGGGATCGTGTGGGCCACTTCCCCTCTCCTTTAAACAGTAAGCTGGCTACTCGTGCCAAATGTTATCTGGGTTCGGTGCAAGCATTATATTTGAAATCTTTTTTACTGATGGTATATATATATATATACTGCTCAACCGCACATGGAAAATTCATCATGACACAAAGGAGAAAAGATTAGTCAAAATTTAAGTATACCGCCAAAGTCTTCAGTCTCGATTTGAAGATATCGATTTTGTCCAAAGCTCTAAGCTCCAGGGAGAGCCGGCTCCACAAATAAGGACCAGCAACCATGAAAGAGCGGTCTTTAAAGGTACGAGTTCCGGGTGGTGGCACAAATAGGAGACGGCTCTCAGAGGACCGGAGAACTCGGACTGGCTTATAACTGGTTACGAGGTCTGTGAGATATTGAGGAGCCTGGTTGTTGATGCATTTAAAGACAAGTAGGAGGATCTTGTATCGTATCCGGTATAACACGGGGAGCCAGTAAAGTTTGGCGCGGACATGTGTGATGTGGTCGAACTTCTTTGTGTTTGTAACCAGTCTGGCTACAGCATTCTGTACACGCTGTAACCGTTGGATGTTGTAGTCGAGTAGTCCGTAAAGCAGAGAATTACAGTAGTCTAGGCAGGGGGTGACGTAGGCATTGACTAGCGTGGCAGCAGTAGCTTCGTTCAAGTACTTTCTGGTAAGACCGATATTTCGCAGATGGTAGAATGATTTCCGACAGACAGTCCTGATATGCGATTCATATGTCATGTGTGAATCGAAGATGACTCCCAGGTTTTTAGCTTCTGTTGTCGGGGTAATAACTTGGTCATCAATGCAGAATTCAGGGAGAGGCACGTCTGTGGGATATATTGAGTACCTCAGTTTTATCACTGTTTAACTTCAGGTAGTGGGTTGACATCCAGTCCTTAATGTCGGTCACACAGGCTTCAAGTCAAGAGATAGATTCGAGTGCAGATTGCTGATCAGTTGGTTTAAAGGCAAGATACAGTTGAGTGTCATCTGCATAGAGATGAAAGAACGTGTTATGTGATCTAACAATGTCACCAAGCGGAGAAGTGTAGATGATGAAACGGATAGGCCGAAGCACAGAGCCCTGGGGCACTCCATGGAGCAGATCTCTGGAGTCGGCGGAATGCTCACCGATGATGACAAGTTGGCTCCTGGCTGTGAGGTATGACTTAATCCACTCCAGGGCAAATCCCCCAAGACCAAATCTTTTTTCAAGAATCGAGAACAGCATACCGTGATCGATGGTATCAAATGCTGCTGACAAGTCGAGCAATACGAGAATTGCCGCGCCAATAGTGTTTATCACTCCAGTAATCTAGATCTGAAACTAACAAACCCCTTCAAAATAAGATTTTACAAGGAAATGACAAATTTCAGATATTGATGGGTTTCAAAAATACCGTTTAATAATTCACACATTCACTGTTATTACCTGTTAGTAGTAGTACCTCTATGCATCTAAAATAGTGAAAACCTATTGATGTCTGCAGTCTTACCCTTTCTTGCCGACAGGTTTTGTTCGTGCGACGTGTTTGTACACGGGTTAAAATGGTCTTCGACAGGACAATAATGGCATGGGACTCACACATATTTTGGGGTCCTTAATCCAGGAAGTTATGATCTGAAATTTTCATTGTTTCCATTAATATCCAAGTCACCACAACTGGTGACGTCTACACAATCCCAATATAAAGAAATAATCACTTGAACAGCATGAGTCTTATCCAATTCTCTATAGCCAACGCGTTACTTATAAAAACTCCAATAAAATGGCGATATACCGGAACATGTCCGCAAAGTCCTGAAATTGTTATCATGAATAATTTAATGTACTAATGTCGCCATTAATGACTGGTCATAAAAAAATATCATGGTCAGCAAATATCGGTAAATGCGAACGTAAGCTTTTAGTTTTATTACAGAGAGACCGGAGGACAAGATAACCAGTCTCCAATTAACACAAGTTTCGGCGGATACCTTTCTCGCTTTCAATTTTATACCAAACCGATAACAGACGGGAATAACGCAATCTCTCTATCGCTAAAACCAGCCCAACGTCGGTCTGAAGATATAATGTAATGTTGCGACCTCTTGGTCTTTCCCTTATCGATGATTTTATTTCCTAATAAAATCTGAAGCCACGTTTTCAGTTCAAGAAAAGGATATTTAAGTTTGATAAAGCCGAAATCGCAGACGTAACTACTGCCGATAATTGTTATTTATTATGTACTGTTCATCTAGGAGCGAATGCCAGACACGAATTTAAAGATTTTCGTATTGCTGATTCTAAAATATATTTATCTAATTGCTGATTGACCGTACTGATTAACTACATATTTCGGGATGGAAATGAAATACCAATTTCCATTTAATTGCGAAATGCACATAACTAACATTTGTATTTAATTTTGAATACATTTAATGATTCTACAACTATATGCCAATACCAACGGGGCTTACTTCCGATATAAAAAAAAGAAGTCACGTAAGAAATTGAATAGGCAATCACTAATGAAATCTTTTAAATAACACTTCATAGTGTGCTGAATACCAGGGCATTGCTGAATGGTTTGCTGGTTTACAGTGGAGGACGGTGAACCGTCATCAAATGTGTGAATTCACAGGCAATATAGTAGAACTATAGCATTGCGCTGTCTGGTATCAATAAGTCTGCCACTGAGTCAACTAGCGTGGTTTCAATCCCCGGTTGTACGTGACAAGGAGTAGGGTCGCCGGTCCCACCTTGTGGGTTTTCTCCTGGTCCTCTTGTGTCCTCCCACTACTAAAGACCCCTACGCGCAAGCGTATTATGGAAATAAAATTAAATCATGTTAGTCCCGAAATGACCTAGTTCGTGTCGAGTGGACGTTAAACCCCATTTCTCTCTCTCCTTTTATGGCAGTTAAATATGTACTGATTTACCTTGAGTATGTTCCTGATCAATGTGTATGTTATGACATCCGCAATTAAAAAATATAGCTAACGATCTGGGGACGGTTTCACGAAATTCTGACTGAGATAAAAATCCAAATTTTAGTAATTTGACTGGATAATATTAGATTGATTTTAGTGCTTAGCCAATCAAAATTGAAGTATCTTTGGATTCTATCTGTAGTCACAATGTCGAGAAACTGGGCCCAGTACACGCACTTATAATAGGCCATACATTTATTCATGTATTGATAGGTTCCTTTTAAACAAGCTGATATATGTACATCTGATTTTTCTTTTCAGACTCATCAGTCACCGAACACAAATGGGATAAAGCCTTTCTTGTTTATCTAATTAAGTGTTAAAACCGTTAATAAGTTTGTATCATTTGACAAGGGCGTCTAAGTTCTGTAAAGGATGGAAAATAATAAATTCGTATTGGGGTTTGAAAACAGTTATAACCAATCCGTCCACAACAGTTTTATCGTCTCGCGTTGTAAATTCACAACTCAAACAACTCTTTAAATCATCGAGACCGACTTGTCGCTGGTTATGGCAAAAATTACGATAAAGCGGAATCTACGAGTTAGAGCAGCGCTAATTTACGCAACATGTTTACCACACCGAATAACGATAATTTTTAAACCTAACTTTATTATGCTGTGTTTATAGATAACAAGAATTATTGAATATTTGACCTAACCTGCGTCATACTTGCATTTGTGAAATATTACGGCATTAGCGTTTATCGTTTATACTTCAGTACAAAAAGGTCAGAATTTAATGATTTCATATCACCATAAATCTCATAACACGTGAATTTAATGAATTAAAACGCACCATAAATTGCATAACACATCAATTGATCCTTATCTTTTGTTTAGTGTTTTTAAGCACCTAACTCTAGATGCGATTCATTTACGGCTTATAACAATGCCACCAACACCGATGTGGGGCTATACTAAATACCGGAATAGTACCGGAAAAAACATTTTATACTTCGGAAAACACCTGAAACACACGAAATACCGGTAAACACACTAAATTCCGGAAAACACTCTAAATAGATAACCCGGAGCCTGGTCTGGAAAACATTGGAAAAACCTTACCCTAACCTTAACCCTAATCCACCACTGATTATCGGAAACACCATAATTTCTGGTGTTTTCCGGTATTCAGTATAAATGGTGTTTTCCGGAGTGTTTTTTGTTGTTTTCTGATATTTAGTGTTGCCGCCGATGTAGATATATTGCAAATGCATTCTATATTGAGGAAGCGCATGAATTGCGACTCGGTTTTTAACTCTCCTTCTCTCTCTCTCTTTCTCTCTGTCTTTCTCTCTCTGAACAGCATTTTTGCTCTCTTTTTCAGACACACCTCCATGACTAATTATCTATCGATCCAATTAATAACATGCTCGATCTCAAGATACAATTATACTTTATATTAATCATTTTTGTATAATAACAATAACTAAGTCCGTTTTTTCTGATTAAATTCCAATGGTTTCATCAGCTCTCATTCGGGTTATATTAATCACGTGAGAAAAAGAATAAAAGATCGCATATGGTTGGATAACTCTATTTCTTTTTCTATATTGTGCACGTGTGCGATTTGACCGATTATTATTAAAAAAAAACCAGGCGACACGTTCCTTTATTAATTATGCCGTCTTGTATGAGTGGAGATCGAGTGGCTTTCTTTAATTAACCGCCATTTCTGGTTTTGACTTTTTTCAAGCTTGTCATTTTTCACTCTAAATATCACAGCTGTCATGATGTAGATTTGATTAAATTTACATGTGTTGATTTGTCGGACCGGACATACGTAGAATGCATACATTTTTTTCTTTTTCCCCACCTTTGAAACAATATCATTGATCAACGGAAGTTATTGAACGCCACAGGGATTTTTTAAAAAGTTGAACAAACACATTACGATGCATAAAAGTAAACTTATAATGATGTATTCAAAAGAATTGTTAATTAGCTAAAAATAAAATCACAGCAACTGGGCGTTCCGTAATAAATATTGCAATCCAAATGAGACATTTGAACTGTGAAGTTTCTTTTCAGGTTAATGAATAACGACTTACCTTTTTGGTACCTAGATTGTTAACCGAACAATCTAATTTGGCCAGTTTTCCTGCTTTGAATGTTACATTAGTAGGTGTATCCAAAAATGTGGGTTGTTTTTTCAATGATTTAATATCATGGTAATCGTGGTAATCCTCACCTAAAAATATATAAACAAATATATTTGAAACTTTCCAAGTAAATGTATCATAATGTGCAAACTTGCATATAATTATGATTCGGGGGGGCTATGTTATCTTTCAGATATCTTAGCAGAAGCTGGGAAATGAGGTGAAGAATGGTGGTCTTAGAATAGAACTATATATTAATTGTACTAGTAGTGTGTGCTTGATAACGATAAGAAGATACTTGTCGAAACGTCGTGCTGTTAGAATAAACTAGTGTTTTCTACCCTATAAAAACTGTGTTCTGTTAGTGGTTTAAAATTGACACGAACTGAAGTCTTTAAAATGATTTGATAAAGTCTGTTTTGTATTTAAAAAGGCTCCTGTCGAATATTATTTCCAGTATCCGCCGCAATTGTGTTTTTTTTTATAATGGATGGGACAAATCCCTGAGGTTTACCGTGTGTGCGATTACAAACAAGTAAAATAAACCTTTGCAGTTGGACCCCGGAGTTTAGGCAAAAAATGCCCCCCCCCCCCAACCCCCGAACAGCGCAGTTGGTGCAGAAATGTAAGACGTTAACCCCCATTCCATTTCAGTCATATAATTACATATTGTAATATATTAAGCGTTATTCCTAACGTTTGATTTATGATAATAGTATACATTATTAATAAATGTCATATCACCATTTCCTATTATATCATCATTTTACATATATAATATATGTCACCCTATAGACTATTATATTGTTAATAACTCCATGTCAAATCTGCACGTGATTGTTCACACTTTATGTGTTAATAATTACATATAGTGTAACTGTAACTTGTACGTTTATAATGTTAAATAATGTAATAATTATCACAAATATGGCTTGATAGTCCTAATTACCTTATATTGGATTAACATTGCCACAAAGTGACGATTGGTTTCATACTGTGTTTTTTTGTTTTTCTTTTAAAAAAAAAAACAATACACAAGTGGCAAAATCATCTACAATGAACGCGATGTGAACTGTTATACGCATGGGAATAATTTCGACCCCAAGGAATAAACTCAGAGTATACTGAATGAAAACAAAAGGTGAAACGCGAAATTGGCTAAAGCAGGTCTGTGATAACAAACTTATATTTCGGGAGTAGTAAATTTGAAGCGCGATATACACAGCTCGGCAAGTTATCATTTGAACAGTAGCCAGACCGTGTAATCGATCACACAAAAACAATGATTTCCTATACTAGGGATTATCCACAAACTATAGTTTCAAACTACTACCTCTTCCTCAAACACCCCGACACATAAATATATTTCAGCTGAAGAGTTAGTTAACTTTAACAATTTACTTTTGATTAACAAGCAAAGTTAATAATGTATAATATGTTAATGTTCAACCCCTGCATTGGCCGAGAAAGTTTATCTCGATTTTCCTGCGTGATTTCCCCTTGTCAGTGATGCAGAACGGAGGGCCTGACAAGGACACATTGGCGTGCACGTAAAAGAACCCCTGGCAGTTGGAATTCAGTTGCTGCCCGGGTCAAAATTTCCCTCATAGCACACTGTATGGCGTATGCCCGTCTTCAATTAGCCCAGGTTAGGTGCTTAAGCGTAGGACGATAAACCCCATATCATTCATTATTTCCTTTAAATATATTAATGAATGTTACCCCCCCCCCCCATCCATGGTATAAGACCGACAAATACAATACATATATGTAAGGTATAGGTTACTTACATCCAACTGTTAAACAGTTGTTAACTGTTACCCGCCACTTAACCAACGAATATTTCTTTATCAATGTTTGTTTTACTTGGCAAACAGAATGATAAGAACAAAGACTGGTAGTAAATATGTCATACCTAGCAATACTTCCTAGACAACACTTAACGCTCTTCAAATACTCACAACATTTCACTTTCTTCACGTACAGAATAGAATACTTTTTTCAAAATGAGTGGAATTTGAAGTATTCCTGAAACCGTTATCTTTGTGAACTCTTAAAATAGTAAAGAGAAAACTGTCAATGTTGTCAGCTAAAATGCCAAACGAAGCAGTAGAAAAAAGGACAGTAACTTTAGGTTATTTTGGTTTTCATGAAGAGAAGGGAATTTAATATTGAAAAATGCCAAGGATTTACAAGGATTTATTAAGTAGCTGAAGAAAGAAAAAAAATATGCAGACAGACCAAACTATTCTATATGAATGCCATGGGTGGCATCAAGTGTTCCGGAGAGTGTAATCATATCTTATCTCACACACGACGCCCAAAATAAATGCATCTAGGTGTCCCGGGGTATGATATAAACCAAATATATAGGCTACATGTATGCGTAATGCATTCGCAAGTACAGCAACACACTTGGAACCCATAGGGGAAGCTACGTTATTTCTTCTGTAATCTTGTTGCATATATTCTAACATTCTAATAACACCTTCTTCGATATGTATTGCATTTCCAAAACACATATCGCCTGTAATCGGCCGTGTATTTGATAGACATACATTTTCTACACAACATTAATCACAGAAATACAGCGTGACAATTTTTCCTGAAGCAGCAAAACAATGCTGTTATGATATAGACTTTCCGTTGTTTCCCTCTGGCCATATAGATAAATGTCGATTTCGTTGATTCTTGTTGTTTGCGTAAAATATATATACCCCATCAACCATTGCCAACAGCCATCCAACTCTGCGTCCTGAGCTTGCATTCGTGGTCGGAACCAGTGCGTTATTTAAATACAATAGTATTATTGTACAGGTATTTAAAATTTAACTACCTTGGGTGTTCCAACTATCTAAAATTTATAAATGTTGATTTTATGTGAATATTGATATGCTGTTTTTACAGGTGCAGATTTAAATACAATGTATTGTCAAGTTTAGTTTTCAATCCAAAGCTAGTCAGCAGTTTAGAAATCGTGATACGTTAAAGTTGATTCGGGTAAAACAAAAAATATCGATATTTTTGGATTTGATATATTGATATATTTTGCTAGATAACAGCTGTCTTTTTTTAAAACTTTTTCATGCAGATGAAGCCATATTTTACTTTCAACATATAGTGAGCCAATATATAAACCAAAACCAGCTTCTGCGATATCACTTCCGTGGAAGCGGACGTAAAAAAAGCTATTTCACACACTCTGTTTAGTCATTTGAATCGTAAATGTAATCATCATACCACAGACATAGTCGCGGGAAACAATATAAACTTGATCAGCACCTCTTCGATTAAGTCTGACGTATGATAACCTCTATAGAAGATGGCATCCATGGTATAAAAAGATCCAATGTGTTACATTTGATTCACTTTTATTGACCATCTTAAAAAAATGTAGCATTAACAAAATCACGAGGTTGGCATCTGGAACGTTTTTTGAGATGTAATCTGACACAAAAACGACAAATGATTGAAAAGTTCAATAGAAAATCAGAGACGCTTTGCCTGTAAATTATATAATTTTCTTTTAACACTGACGGAGAAATGTTCTGGTAGCGTCTATCTTAAAAAGGGACGATGTATATTCTATCATCTAGTCTGGAGAAACAACAATTCCGTTAGATTATCCTCAAGATGAGTCCATTTCACACTTGATCGAATATTGTTCGCTCTTATGATAAAAACAAATGTTTATCTAGTAAGCATCAACACGATTTCAAATTCCCCGACCCCGAAATCCAAATTTAGGTAGTAATTACCAGAAATCAATTTTTCGTGTTTAAATCAAAGACGGCATCGGCTAGAGACGCGTGGAGAAGAGCAGTTTTTCATTTCCGTGACTTTAACCGTCGCCGAGTCAATATATCGAGTGGTCTTTAATCTAACTCGAGTTAAATGACCATGGTCGCTTGTTTATTGACGCTGCTCTTACATTTAAATACTCGCGTGTTCTGATGAAAAACAATGGCGGATTTAAGGACTTCTATTGTTATATACATGTCTGATGACCAGACAGCACCAAGAGAGAGATAGTTGTGGGAGAATGGGCTGTTGGTATTTTAACAAGATCAAACCAGTGTAATGATTTATAAAAGAGGCTGGTGTAAAAAGTTCCCCTGTCTTTTATTGTCAGCCATCGAATTCTTGGCCATGGACCAATAAAATTCCAGGGTTAGAGTAAGAGCCAAAGGTTCGATTACTCAGCCATTATAAATGACCAAGAAGCCATTTTGATCCAAATGTTAAAATAAATATATTTTGATTAAAAAACGGTAAACCAAGAAAACCCAGTGGAATTATGTTCGACATTTATACCAGAATAATCGAGTTTTACGAAATCTCCATGGACATCGAACAAAACATATTACAATATTTATTCGGAGTAATTTCTATCATTGGGAATATTTGTTTCGGAGAATGGTTTAAAGTTTATTCGAAAACACGATTCTAGGTTGACTTACACACAGATACCCCAACATATAAACCCCGTCCGTATCGTTCGAGTTCTTCATTTTACAAACCCATTAACATAACCATGGTACAAATCTCATGTTAAAGACACGTTAGCAGACTCTTTTCCTCATTTTAGATTATCTTATGCTATTAAGACCAGACGACACCGGACAATCAATATTTTTCATATGACGAACCATCTATTGACAAATTTACATGAAGCTTTATTCACATGTATTTGGAATGCTATAGAAAGATAGACAAACTATAAACTCGCTCTATCGTGTTCACGACACCCATAATACTTTATATATACATTAGATTTTCACGAAATTTGCTTGACTCAAAACAAATAACAACAATCAAAAACGTCTTTGGTTAGAGTTGCAATAAAATGATCCCGCCGACACGCCACGTCTTTGAATTACTTATAAATTGAGGAATTCAACTAATCGAAAAATTTGCTCAATTAGTTTTAAGAGTTTTCATTCCGGCACAGTAATAATATACTTCAAAGAGAATATGTTAAATTAACACGTAAAGTGAGGTTTATTGCAACTTTGACAAAAACTAGTTATCAAGGGCAGTAATAACACGGGAGTGTAGCATAACTTGAGTATTTATTAATTGAATACATATGTTTAATCAACATAAACGCTTTAAGAGGTAATAAACACTTCTATTGCCTTTAATTGAATAAGTTCTACACTTAAATATCCTAATCTTTATAATCAATGTTCTTACAAGGCTAGTTATATCAGAGTGTGTTTTTTTTAAATTAAGTGTCCGAGTTATGAGTTACAACAGAAACATTCAAAACAGTACGCCAAAGAACTCTTTCTTTAATGATAGTAGAATTTGGTAAACACCTACAAGACATAAATGAAATAGGTTCGACTGCTTTGACCCATGGTTAAGAACAATTTAATACAGTACACTAAAAACTCTTTCTTTAATAATAGTAGAATTTGATAAACGCCTACAAGAAATAAATGAACTAGCGGTTCGACTGCTTTGACCCTTGGCTAAGAACAATTCAATACAGCACTAAAAATACTTTCTTTAATGATAGTAGAATTTGATAAACGCCTACACGACATAAATGAAATAAGTTCCAAGTAATATATAGAAATAGCTATGAACTATTTAAATAGTTGTAAAATAGATTATTTCTGTGGGAATCACGGTGGCTCAGTGAGTAAGACGGTGGATCGCTAGCCTGGAGGTCGGGTATTCGATCCCTGCATTGGCCGAGAAAGATCAGGTAATTCCGGCGTGGTTTCCCCTTGTCAGTGATGCAGGGCGTATAGAGAGAGAGGAGAGAGAAATGGGCTTTAACGTCCACTCAACACAACTAGGTCATTTAATTTTATTTCAATAAATCGCTTGCGCGTAGGGGTCTTTAGCAGTGGGAGGAAACCGGAGTGGCCGGAGGAAACCCACGAGGTTGAGAAGGCGCCCCTTTCTCCATGCCACATACGCTCACATCAAGGCTCAAAACCACAGCCGCAAGCAACAGGTGGCCGGCCAGCTAGAGGTCGAAGCGCGGCACTCTAGACTACAAGGCCATCCAAACCCCCGGGGCTGATTGGACGAAAAACCAAGGTCCATGTACGTTAAAGATTCCTTGGCAGTTTGAATTCGATATGCCCGTATACATTAGCCAAGTTTATAAGCAGAATAGTAGGACGTTAAATCCCATTTAATTTCAGATTATTTCTGTAAAGCATGCGGTGACCCTGAAAAATTAGGCATTTATCCAGGCTATCGGCCATGCTTTAAAAGATTATTTGGTGTTTAACGTCCACTCATCACAATCTAGTTTATTTTGGGACTAACATACGGTGCATTTTTAAGGCAATAATTCGCATTTAATCTTTAACGGTGATGGTGTATGCGAGCGTGTGTGTGTGTGTGTGTGGGGGGGGGGGGGGGTCGGAGTCATCGATTAAGTTCATATTGAACTTATTTCCTAGGACTGGCTAATGGCCATTACTAATTTACAAGGGGAATTCCACGGAACTGGGCCCTGTTTCACAAAAACTTAAATCTCCTTAAAATCATTGTAAACTAAAATTTTATCCTAACTTACAATAGAAGCGTTTCACAAAACGATTTTAAGCATTGTAGCTAAAATCCACTAAAATAATATTGTAAGTTACAATTGTATCCTAACTTAAAATAGTGGCGTTTCACAAAACTATTTTAAGGACAATTTTAACTAAAATCGATTGTAACTTAGGATAGCTGTCACCCTCTCCTAACTTAAAATCACTACATTAACAAACATTGATTAGAGCTACATTGTTTGATCTATTGCGACATACAGATGTAATTGGCACATAATTTTAACATAGGCCTACAATCATTCGCAAAAACAATTTTCATTCAATTTCTTTTCATAGCATGGGATATACAGCTACTGTCCATCCGTTTATTTTATTGTAAGGTAATCTAAGCATTTGGATGGTAGTAAACTACACACTAAAAGAACATTTATATCCAATGTCATGGAAAGAAGAGCACTCTTATCTATAAAGAAAATATCTTCGTGTTTAATATAGCAAATTTCTTTGTATTAGAAGGCCTAAAGGCCTATAATACTAGACATGCCATAATATGTAGTATTTACTCATGTTTTTGGGGTTATGATGATTTGTAAAAAGATAAATCAATAATCTAGAATGTGTTTATTCAAAAATGTAATAGGCCTATTTGAAATAATATTTTAATATCATAAATTTATTATTATTTCTTAATGAAGTTACGTTAATAAAACAACATAAATTAAAAAAAATAGGCGCCAAAGCTATTTTATCTTGGGAAAAAAATCATTTAATTAAGTAAGATAGATAGACTCTTCTGCCTTTTCAAAGTAGGGCCTATCATTGAAAGTGTCTATGAGAATGACATTTCAAATCTAGGCATCGGAACATTGGCTTTTTGGCGTAGGCCTATTTATTTAATTTCAATATTAATATACTTTTAAACTACGACAAAAAATTGCAGCCTAGATTAGTCTTTTGAGTGACGAATATCATAATTTGTTTGTGAAAATTCTCAATAGTTTCTCTTTTCCAAATTAATATAAAACTGAGAAATTCAAGCGCTTTAGTTTATCGATACACATTATTTCCACTGAAGCCTGTGAGGAAATCAAATGCCAAGTTCAAGGTCAACCCACCAATACATTTCGAAACTAATAATACGCAATAAACTCATTTATTTCATCTTTCTACGACTTTCTGACCATGTGCAAACATTTCTACAGCGTATGAAACTCTCCCTTTTGATAATGTAACCGTTAATTCAGTCTATCAACAGTTTTCAGTTTCGAAGCGTATTTGCTTTCACCGTTAGTGCCCAAAGCGGAAATCTGCACTGCGCGGGCGCAAGCGATTTTAACTAAAATCTATCAAAATTGCATTTTAAGTTACAATCGATCTTCGTGAAACGCATAAAATTTAAAATCTCATTTTGATTTTAGTTAAAATCGATTTTAAGGATTTTAGTTTAAGTTTTCGTGAAACAGGGCCCAGTTCTGTATACATGTAATTTGATACACACCTCTGTAGAGTTCTAAAGACCGTCATTATGACCAAATATAGATTCACAGACAATGATACAACAAACATGTCGGACTAGTTTCAGCCAATCACAAGGGTGTATTCAAAAATATAAGATATATACAAACGTAAATTAAAGATGTCTTAGGGTTATTCTCGAATAACTTGATTCATTTATACACCCTATACAATGATTCTTGTATATGTTTTGAGTTTTAGATTATATTAAACATTTCCTGAGTTAATTTTCATGTCTACACAACCAATGTTTAGTTAAATAATAGCCGTGTTATTCTGATGTTCTAGTCGGTAAGCAATCCGGCTTTTATAGCCCCGAGTGAATACTGTCTCATCATCTCTTGACGATTACAATTCTACAAAAAAAAAACATCGATTGATCGGAACTTCACAATGTTTTTTAGCAACTATCGCCATATTATTGATGTAAATTGGTACGTTGTTTTCCCTGGAGAATTGTATTTTACAGACTTGCAGGAATTGAATTGTTAAAGGCACTTAATCTCAGACTTGTATGAGTAGTTGCTGTGTTCCAGATCATATCATTCGTTGTTGCACATATTCTACCAGACACTCTCAAATTAGACAATTTCCTCCTTAACAACTGACTTCAAGGATATGTGCATCTCTACATCTGTGGGTCCAATTACTGGAATAATGCAACGAGGGATCTGCATTGGAGAATGTTCAAATATTATAACATTCTTGGATTAAAACTAAATTAAAATGGAACGGATAAAGATACATAGGATGGATGGAATGTTAGCGGAGTTCAGATGGGACAGGACAACGATTTTATCGTGTTGATGCTGTTGATGGTGCCTATAATTGAGTCAACTGGCGTGGTTTCGAATCCCCGGTTGTACGTGGCAAGGAGTATGGTCGCCTGTCTAACCTTGTGGGTTTTCTTCGGGTCCTCTGGTTTCCTCCCACTGCTAAATACCCCTACGCGCAAGCGAATTATTGAAATAAAATTAAACTATGTTAGTCCTGAAATGACTCTTTAATGGAACCGGGTCCGAATTAATGACTTTAAGCGGAATTCTTACACTGACAATTCGCTATCAGATTATGCAGCAATGGCGTATTTTGAAGCATATTGCACCTTGTATGGTTCTCAGTAATGCTTTTTTTGTGAAATAATAAAGCCATTTGGTATCTTATGAGACATTAGTGTTCTGGTTTGTTCTAATTAATGAGTAAGTGTTGTTCTTACTCATTGTATTCTATTCGATCTTCTTCAATCAGTTAATATAACAGGAACAGTTGTTGAAGGCTAAGTTTGACCTCTAAGTCAATTGGATCGTCTTACTGGTTATTAATGATTTATGGTCTTACACTTAAAGAGACCAACCATTGGTGAAAAGTATAGTAGAATTGTTCTTCTGGAGATAAACTTAATCAACTGCTTTTAATTTCCCAAACTTACATCTGATATAGTATTACCTTTGGCGTTAACAGTAGGACGTTAAACCCCATTTCATTCGTTCATACCTTTGGCGAAGGCATATACATTGCAGTTTATTTTCAACTTTAAATATAAATTACGATGAAATGCAAGCTTTTGTGAATCGTATATGATGTACAAATATGATGTTTTGATGTACAAATACATTAAGATATGTACTGTTTTCATGGGGAAAGATAGGTACCAGGCCTGTAAACATTTGAAAAACAATAAAGTCATTGGAATAGTTCACATAACTTGTTTGATGTCTATTCGTTTATTCATTTATATTATCATTATGTTATTTTTAACAACCAAGGACCATAACTCGCCAGTGTTCTCAAGATTCTGCGAAGGGAAACAAGGGTCATAACTCCAGACGCTATTATCGGAAAACGTTGATGTTCAAGCGGCGCCCTCTCGCCTCTCTAATGTTAACATTTTTTTTTTAAATTATCAGATACAAATGTAAACAGTAGTGGGCTCACAAAAAAGTATTATCAAAGAACGGGGGAATGGTCCGAGACGATGCAAAAACGTTTAACTGCAGAAATATAACACCGTGTTCACTGTTTCTCTATTTATGTTGTAATATTAAGTATAAAAGGGAATGACTGCCAGAGGAAGGACTATGATTGATGGATGATGGACTTACTGTCATATATCAATCATTATCTACCCTTCATCTACTGGTAATACCTTGTAATAACATAATAAAAATATTATGTTGTTCGATTATCATTTAAACATACATGCATATTTGTATTAAGAGTTGTGTTTTTAATGTTGATTTTACGCTAAGTATGTAATAAGTTGAAGTGGTTATTTTGGCTGTAAATATATTTATGTTCGAAGGCCTTATCGGAAATGAAAACAATGAATAAATACGTCAAGCAGCGAGGGAAAATTTCATTGGACAGCAATTGAACACCGATATTTCCAAGGGATCTCGGTTTTTATAGCGACAGGACAGTGTTCCTTGCCAGGCCCTTAGTCCTGCAACACGGACCAGGAGAAACCACGCCGAAATATTCCGGAGAACTGTATCTGCCAATGGCAGGATAGGAAGCAGCAGTCCTTCAGGTTGTAGTGAGCCAGTGGTTTTTCTCGATGCCCCACCACGGCAAGTGTCAATACAATCAATCACAATATTAATGTATCCAGTGAAAATACTCTTGGTGTTTATGGAATACAACAAACCTAAAAATACTCCCATTCTCCTGAAATAACAGTAATCGCTTTTATAGAAACAATTGAATGAATTTTGTGGAAACAACTGAAAAGCTATATCTGGCGAAGGGAGCAGCTGTTTGTTAATGAATAAAGATATTGATTAATGATCAAGGCTTATACCACCCAAACAAACTAACAAGTTTCTTAAACGATTTTCCCGTGACTCACATTCCACCAGATCACCGGCTTTATTAGAAATGTTCAAACCATTGTAGAAGAAAATACTCTTAATAACATGCCTTCATTTATTACTGGTTTTCCATGTAGCATCTGTTTTGATTAGAAATTACTCTGAAATTAATGATTGCTCACTGACTGTAAGGAAATGAGAAGTGATTTATATAAAGAGTAAGGATTGAGTTTGAGCTTTTATTATGTATTTTATCTGATTATACTTGGAGAGTCTATTTACATTGGGAGCCGTGGTGGTTCAGTGAATGAGCTGACTCGAAACCCTGCCCGTGTTGGCTTTGGAATATCCTCTGAATATCCCGGCGTGGTTCATTCTTGTGAGTGATACAGGAAGGGGGGGCTGGTAAGGAAAGTGTCTATAGTCTCGTGTACACGCTGGCGTAAAACAAACACTCTCACTGATAATGGAAATTCAACTGCCCCTCATAGCGCAATGTCTTCAATGTAGATTACAACGAAAATGATACGTTGCTATATTTAGGAGATAAACACTTCATGTTTTGCATTTAGAGGGGTGTTATTGTCCAATAGACATGTCCTGGGATCATTAGGACCCAAGACGCGTAGCGTCGCGGGTTCTAATGTAAAATCTCAGGACATGTCTATTGGACAATAACACCCCTCTAAATGCAAAACATGAAGTGTTTATCGACATTGTAACATGCTATTTACGATTTTAAAAGAAAATACTAAAACAGAGGGGTGTTATTGTCCAATAGATGGTGTCTAATTGACCAATCAAAATGCGAGGTTCACTCTTAGCATGTTACAATCGTCTTTAATACGTGGCATTAATAAGGATACTAGATACGATAACACATGGAATGCTACATTTTATAATTTAATTACTATTATCAGGCTTTAGATCATCATCGACATTAATCGGCCGATTTATATAATTCCCATTTAACGCCTGAGTGACTTTTGGGAATCCGCGAATTCCCGTATACTATAATCAAATAAGTATTAAACCTGGTTTGAAATATCTAATCGATCAAAAACACACACGAACAGTAATTATGATTTTAACTTGTTCTGCTACATATCTGTTATTGAAGATGTGCGAAGTAAGTATACCCTCTAGAGGCATTATAACGGAAGTGTCTGATAAAGATGTTGTGGTACATACTGCCACATCTGCAAACATATGCAATATTCTTACACAACAGTATGGTAATATGTCGTGATTATTATACCTAGGCTAGTATACAACACTGCTGTCGTAGAATGTCGAAATCTATGAGGCCAACTTTATATTTAGTTCTTAGCCCCACCCACCCAATCCGCTTCATCAGTATTGTTTGTTTTTCACAGTACAACAATACTACACCACTTTCTTCTACGTCTATATTTTCATTTAGCTAATGCAGTGGATACCCGACTACAGTTATTGCTTCCAGCATCTCACTAATCGAAATTAAGTAGTAAATCTTTGACAGTAAGCGGTACTCTTTAGCATCTGATTGAAGTTTAATATATTTGTGATTGTCAATAGTGTTTTCCATCTAGGTTTTCATGCAGCGGAATACGAATTCTTTAAGTGTGTTTACATTAGGAATCGATGCAATCGCCACTCTATGTAATATTCGAACATGGATTCAGCATATTATATCTCTATTTACATACATAGTTGGTCATATTTATTTGAAAGAATAAGGAAAGGAATAAGACCCTACGGCCATTAAATGCATATCTCCGTCTTGCTATTTTCTTTATTAAAACTTATTAAAAGTCGATATCCAACCACTTTACAACAAACATTAAAGCGGCCAAGGTAAATAAACGATATTGCACCGAATTATTCTTTCGTGTACATCCGCCTATTGGGGTATAAGCTAGTCCCCCTCCGATATATCGCACTGCTAAGGTGTCTCTGGTCCATTACCTCCTCTGTCACCAGACATCGAGGACGTTATTCCGAACATCCACGAAACCAATGAAACATACAAGAATATACATGTAGATTAAGAAATCATTGTCGATAGGCGATCAGTTTAACACCACACCGACATATCGTCATTTATAATTTAACAATACCATATTTGAAACGCCAGTCACAGCAGTAAACATGTCTCTTTCACAGTTGTCAGATTTCTCAACGCGCGTTGGCAGATTTTTTTCATAATTCCCCTTAATCAGTTTTCGACGTTTATCGAAACCTTATTGAAATGTCAACAATACATGTATCCAGTAACCGATTTATGTATTTCAGTGCCAGAAAAAAGGGTGTGATATTTTTTGTGCTGCCAGATTTGATTGACATCAATATCATTTCGCAGATATATTAGAAAACCACGGCGATGGGAGACAAAAAAAAGGTTCTAATCATATATATCATATATGTGATTATCATTTTAAGCTGGGTGCAATTTCGCAGATATATTAGAAAACCACGGCGATGGGAGACAAAAAAAAGGTTCTAATATATCATATATGTGATTATCATTTTAAGCTGGGTGCAATTGGCAAAGTTGTGGGCAAATCAGAGGCAAAACTTAGATATTAGAAGAGTACTCTGTAGGAAACACTTAAAGAAAACTCAGTGATAAGTGACACGCAATGTGCTATGAGGGGACATTTTACCGGGACAACGGCGCTATGGCTTACTCTTATTCCGAATACCAACCGTCAAGGGTTCTTTTACGTGAACGCCAATATGTAAACAGGACCTCGATTTTTCGTCTCATTCGAACGACTATACGTTCTCCCTTGTCGGACTTCAACTGACAAGGGGCCGCAGCGCCGGAAAAGCCCGTTTAACGCAGGAATCTAACATTGAACCTGCAGGTTAGCGAGCAGTGAGCCAACGTCATACTCATGCAATGATGGTGAAGTAAACACGTACAATGGTCAGCTTCTTTCTACATATTCACATAAAATACCATTGGCAACATTAGAATTCTCATTGATTCTTGTTGTTAGATAACATAACTTTGCATGCAAATTATTGATCCAAATCAAACATAAATGATTATTGATCCCAAATTAAACCTATATCCACCATCATCATCTACATCTTCATCATCGTCGTCGTCATGTACTTGTCCATCGCTTTCTGTGGTGATCCCACGAGGATCCACCACTCATCAGCTACGTATTTGTCGGTATAAAAAAATGACGATATCTGATCGGAAGCTTGTCTTTTTTGTATAGTTGAAAAACAAGCTTCATCGATTTTTTTCCAACAGGATCATTATAAGTATAAGAACACTATAATCTCTTATTCTCCGAGGAAAGAAAAAAGACACGCAAATGGAATACTTGATAAATAAACCGATTGCACGCAAAAAATAACAATGGTCTAAATGGTTGCTTTGCTTTTGGAATTAAAATTGAGTTCCTATTAGTGTATTTCGGATTTCGTGAGGAGATTCATTAATTCCGGCTCACAGAAAAACCAAACATCATTGATCATACTTTAATGACTATTTTACCGACTGTAAATATAGCAAAGTAAAGATGGAAGAAAATCCCCAGACAAGCTAAATAGAAAATAAAATTCGAATTGTATCCTAAGAAACTAAGACATCCGTTCACATCTAAGAAAATCATTAAGAGCACATGCTGGGCCTTTACAGAGCTATTTTTGTCAGCTATCATTCTATAGCAGAATATTCGCCGCGGTTAACAGCATACTTACAGAACCATCGGCGTTGGGACAACCATGTTCCTGAAGCAACGTCTGCGAGTTTTACAACATCTGGCCGTTGCTGGTTTACTTCACAATTCCCGAACTTATAGCTACGTTATCTACAGACACGTCAACATTAGCATCCAATCAGAGATTGTGACATAGCGAACCCCATGGAAACCTTGATATTGTTTGAACCTTGAACTTTGGAAGTCGATTATCAACTTTAGACACTTAAGCTTGAAAGCACGAGACTTGGTATTCTCGACGACCAACGAATATGATTGGATCACGCGCTGGGCTTATACCCAATCAAACTTAGTGCCGAAATATGCAGAGTGTTACGTAAAGGCTTGATAAGATGTACGTAGTTTTGGCGAGATCAAACCTTCTATTGAAGATGTAGGGGACATTATGAAAGCTGAAACGTCTGTTCACTGACGAGCTCGCCGATTGACTCACTCACGCAACGATGTTATAGACGAATGTGTTTAATAAATATATGTACCAAAAACCCAGTACATTTTAAACAGTATACTGCAAACAGTTTTGTAAACGACGGTTTGCTGCGAATCAGCTTTTGATGTCAATTTTTACCATTTTGTTAATATTTATAGACTATAGTCACAACCCTAGGCAAGTTGGCTCGATGTGTGGGCTGGGACCCTTCAGCAAAGTGCTTTGTCAAGATTTAACATGATTGGTGTGGCAGGGCCTTCAGCTACAGAAAAGAGAATGTCTGCAAGGAAGTATTTCAGCTATGTGTAGCTTTTCTTGTGAGTTCAGATTGTATTAAAAAACATTATTGATTTGGCAGAATAGTGTAATTTAACTACACCCACGAGGACAAAGAAATAAATAGAAAATAAAATTCTAAATTAGAAACCCTGCAGGTTTTTTAATTACATTTATATTGCAAGATGTTGTAAGAATGTAAAAGATTTATTTAAGAATCTATTTGTAGTAGATACGATATTGCTAGAGGGGGAGATAAACAACTTTACGATAACTCTACAACTCAATAACACAAATTGTAACACTACCATAAACTACCATTTCGACTGGCGTGGTTTCGAACCCCCGATTGCACGTGACAGGGAGTAGGGTCGCCTTTCTAATCTCGGGTTCTCCGGTTTCCCCCCACTGCTAGAAACACCTACGCGCAAGCGCTTTATTGAAATAAAATTAAACCATACTTTAGTTCCGAAATGACCTAGTTTGTGTCGAGTGGACGTTAAACACCATTATCTCTCTCTGTCTCTCTCTCTACCATAAACTATTGGACAGTTATCAAAACCCATAGATTAATTAAAACTTTACTTCTACCGCAAACAAGATACCAAGACATGGGTTCTACTTATCACTGACAGTAGCGCTTTTTCGTCAATATCGTCCGAAGTATCGCTTCAAGTAACCGATACTTTAGGCATAACACGCTCTTGTCGTTTAATAGCATGGCCATTCTTGTAAAAAAGAACACGTATCTATATAACTTTGTCATTTTGTATGGAACATTTAAATTTAAGAGCTGGTGTGTACATATTATAAAATATCCTTCCTTGTCGGTCACTTTATGGGTTGCAATACTTTGGTCCCCATTGACAAATTACACGCCATTGTTGGTTCTTTGGGTGATTTGTTGGTCCACAAACAAACGCAGACATAACCGTTAAAAATTATCAAATGAAGTGAACTGGTGGGTTAGCGGTCACAGCGCCGTACATATTGTAATGGCACCACATATAATGAATGGGGGTAATTTAATGTTTTGCAAAATTGCAGATCAAGAGAAAATAAACTTGAGAAATGGGAAATTGTATTATTAAATAATCTAATCAATAAACATGCAAATTTGTTAAACATCAATTTTATTATTATACATATATCATTGTTTATAATGATGTTATAATAAATGTCCGAAGAGCAACTTCGGTTGTGAAAACGTTAGCTCGAATTATGTAGTTTCATTTCGCCAACATAAATTTGGCTATAGTTACCAACAATATATGGTTACAAAGTATATCGTTAACTAATAGAAACATGTGCACACATTTATTAACCTGTTGTATATGGGCACGATTAGGTTAGGAACAATCAGTGGAAGATAATCCTAGGATAGATTTAGGAATTAATGAAGTTAATGGCCAATTTTTACTTATTGACTATAATATATATATATATATCTTTGTGTTTTTTTGTTTATTTCGTTGACATTGGTTCGGGCTATACAGCTTTTAAGTTCATGTACACATATTGTCTGTTTATGACCAGAAAGAAAACATTGTCTATGGCTATGCAGATTTGAGCAAAGGCCCAAATATTGTTAACGGTTCTCTATATATTGAATACCTAACAGTACTAGACACTTGTGGAGTTGGATGGCCGAATGGTAAGCACGTGAACGTATCATAAGACCTGCACATTGAGTCAACTGGCGTGGTTTCGAATCTCCGGTTGTACGTGACAAGGAGTAAGGTCGCCTGTCCAGCATCGTGGCTTTCTCCGGGTCCTCCGGTTTCCTCCCACTTCTAAGGACCCCTACGCACAAGCGAATTATCAAAATAAAATTAAACAAATATGTTAGTCCCGAAATGACCTAATTTGTGTCAAGTGGACGTTAAACACCAATTATATCCCCCCCTCTCTGTCTCTCTCTCTGTCTCTCTCTCTCTCACTAGACATGTTTCCAGTTCTTTTTTTGATTAAAAGGCTATAACAGGTTGTTATATAGTTGAGATAGTCTAATAATAAAACTTTGAAGAGATGTCAAGAAACAGTAATACCTTAAAGAATATATTAGAACATCAGTCCCGGGATATGTCTGAACTTTTCACATCACTGGTATTGGAGTAAAGAGCTCTGAGTATCGATGACATTTTCAAGTCGATAATCTCCCTCCAGAGACTTAATTCTGTTCAATGACCATATGATCAGGGGTTAGAGACATTTAAAGGTTAAAGAAGTTTAGTAGTGGTTATATAGGCTAATGTCACGATAAAGTTCATTAAATTAAATACAATATCAATGCCCTGTAAAAATTGTGCACAAATTAAGATGGGCTTACTACATCCAATGTGTTATTAGGGAATCTTAGAGCAGACAATGACATTTGTCCCAACTCTTCTTCGAAGTTCAACGTGTACTCTAACATGTATATTGAATCTCAAACGTTCGTCTCATCTAAGGACGTTCGTTGTCAGACTCTCCATCACGCACCTGGCGATGGCGAACCCGCCTGGGAAATCCTTCTTACCATCCGAGTCACCATGGCTCGTCTAAGGTTATGAATTAGAACATGAACCCAAATGCATCAGAATAACACATTACATTTATTATGTCAGACAAATATTCAAATTATACAGGTCTCACATTAGATATATTAAGTTGAATTTAATTTAAAACCGCCATATTCAGGTCTATCAACGATGCAAAGGTATGAAATAATCAATCTAGTAATAGTCCTATTTAGATACAAGCACAATTCTCCCATATAGATACAAGCACAAATGCGTACAGAAAAAATGACTATGTACGGTGCTTAGATACATAGACAAATTGTGAAGGACCACTAGACTACGAATTGTCGTTGTACTAACAATGGGCTATGGTTTTTAGAAAATAACTGAATAGAATGTCAGTAAAGTGTGAATTTAATGATGTAACATACACCCATATAATAATAAATAAAGAAACAAGATAATAAATAAAGAACAAAAAAAACCCAAATAAATGTTAAAAATGTTTGAAATTTTACTTGCCTGTCAAACATTGTCTGGTAGAAACATGCATGTTTTATCGTAGCACCTGTTCCACGTATCGTAATTTATATATTTTATGTAAAACATAGCTAACTATCCGTATAAAGGGAGGACTCTCGCAACGCTAGAATATATATCTGCTAAAATAGTTGTAGAACAGTTTATCTCAAAGTTGAAATTCCACAAGCAAAAGATGTGAAATAGAGGTAAAACAAATCGAGATCAATCAAAACTTGACTAGTGTTTTGAAAATGTGAGCAAAAATCAATTTTCCACAGCTTATATTGATAGCTACTTGAACCTTACAAATGTATTAAGAAATGGTGTACGGTTTGTTAAACAAGGATGCATTCATCTGTCCTGTGGACAAACATATTCCTGGAGTAATGGTCCGAGAAATCCCTCGCTGGTCATTGCTTGAGGGAGTGTGTCTATTCTTCCCGTTCAATAAAATCTATCCCAAGTACAGCAACATGGCAGCCTTCAATTCGTTTAATCTGGGTCTTCCCTAAAACTTTGGACAGTGATTTAAGGTATCAAACACGGTAAAGGTATGTTCGTCTCCAAACAGTATTGTTTACATTGTTTTCGCGCAATTAGTTTTTCTGGAATATTCTACTATGAACTGGTTAATTGGGCATAATAAAATCGTTGGTCATGACGTAACGTTATGTAAACATATTTGGTCCAATTTGGAGCTCTGTTTTTACCGTAATGCTTTTGTAACGTTGTCAGTCGGACTATTGACCAGTCATACTTCACTTGGAACACACATTTGCTCCCTTTACAGTAGTGTTTAGTGGGATTAGCGCTAATTAAACGAGTGTGGCCAAAAACGACTTCTTGGACACTGTACAAATATTCTCGGTGGTATAATCAACCATCTTTACATAAACAACAATAGAAAATCAATATAACACCAAATTACGAAGATAAAATATCACATTGAAACATCTTAAAATACAAGAGGCAACTAAGGGTCGAATTTCTTATGTTGGTTTGTTACATGATCATATCAGGTCAAATTGCCAACTGACCTAAAACCAACCCGCCCAAAATGCTTGTCTTCCACTTGACATAATGCCTCTTTATTCCAACGCAGAATTTGTAACTGACATTATCTTGTTAGGCAAACAAACAATGTAAAACACTTTAAACAGAAACATACACTTGTGTTAGATAACTCCGTCTGGGCAATTCATATCAATCAGGCTAAAGTAGGGGATCATTCATTTCATGGCCACATCAAGGTAAAGGGGTACCTTTACGTTTATGCTAGTAATCAACCCAGAGAAAACTTAATAACTTGCTCAATTAATATTCTAAATTATGGAGCCAACTTGTTTCCGACTAGAACGGCCAAATACTCCCAGGTGTCGTATAATAGCTGGGTGCAACAATTGATATAATGCATTTGAAAAGCAGGCGTTCGAAAACTTTCAACTAGCCATGTTTAAAATCCATAAAATATGACATTGACATCAGCATTATATTCAGCTTGATTATTGTTTACAGAAGTCGTCTTATCTAAAAGGTCAAGGTTAATCCCCATATAGTTCATTGTAGCACTATTTATAAATTCATATTTATTACTTAAATTTGTGAATTGTCGGTTCAACCAGCTAAACGCGACAAATTTGCAGAAATGACCCTTTAATTACAATTAATAAGTGAAATATTTCTGACAAGGAAGCTTGTGATATAAAACAATAAGTAATTCATTAATATTTATTTGGCTAGCTGTTATAATAATATACTTTCTAAACGTATCGCTTCAAAGTTACGAGTCCGTGTTATATGTACACAGAGTTGAGAAGTGGGTGGTTATTATAAAAGGATCAGATTTAATATCACTTGATTGAATCACACGATAGAAATAGATTACACAGTATTAGAATACTTGTCAAGTACTTTAAGACTCGTTTTCTTAAAGTGCCCGTATAAGTTAAAGGGAATGTCACCTTTTTGGGGGGGAATGTTTTGTATAAAGATATTATAGAGGTAATATCGTAAAATAGTACATTGGGACATATTAATCAGTTACAACAAGAGTGGTATTGAGCCTTTAAAGTGCTCGTATAAGTTAAAGGGAATGTTAGCTTGTTTTGGAAATTTTTGTATGAAGATATTATATAGCTAATGTTATAAAAACACAGGTTTGTGTAATCTTGGCAAAACGTCCTAATATTTTGGTAAATAATAACATCAAAATATTGATGTTTCTAAAAATAAAATATTTAAAAAACATACATGTACAATTATTTCCAGTACATTCTTAACAAATAAAGGTATGTCCAATTTATTTTGAATCCAGGTAATGCTTCGGTTAATTCCCATGATGCATTCATTCAGTGTAAATATATCAAATATTAAAGGACGATCTGTCCACAAGGTGTCTTTACTGATTAATTATTCGATAAACAATAATAAAGAGAATATATTTCTTATTAATTAGCGGACCATGGGAGTCGATTGATGTCGTTCTCTTTGTGCGGAGTCATTCAAGAGTACAAAGCACATAAAATGTTATTTTGAATGATTTATAAGGATACTAGATAGAAGATATACCAGAAAATAATGTAAACTATGTTTTTGAAATTTTAATAAGGAACCGTATTTCATTATGTGATTAAATGTAAAACAAAATGAAGGTAAACAGCACATTGTATAATTTGTATATAAAAATACCAATGGTAAATTATATAATTATATCTCATGGAAAAGACAAGCATACACTGTCTCGTTTACGAAATGTATATATTTGAGGAGACGCTGATTGTGATGTAAATGCCTAGAGGGATAGTGGCAGTAAAACTGGCTCTTACCCATCTGATTTTTTCAAAACAACTGAGAAAATTGTCTAGCTGGATTATGTCAGTAAAACTATTTCTTACATACACGATTTTAAAAATCTACATCCATTTAACGGCTTTGCACTTCTAAACAACAATTTTTTTTCTGTGATTATATATACAAAAATTGGGTTTAACATTCTATATTTCTGCTCCGAACTGGCCTAATGAAGATGGGTATACGCCATACAGTGTGCTATGGGGGAAAATTTGTCCGGACAGCAGCACTACAGCCTACTCTTATATCGAATTCAAACTGTCAAGGGGTATTTTACGTGATAGCTAATGTGTACACGGGACCTCGGGTGTTCGCCCCATTCGAATGACTAGACAGCTGCCCCTGTCCCTCGGCCCTGCATCACTGACAAGGGGGAACCACGCCTGGCAATCTGGTTGAACTTTCTCGACCAATGCAGACATCGAACACCCGATCTCAAGGCTAGCGAGTCAGCGTCTTACACACTTAGCCACCGTGACCCCATAAACGAAGAGTCCAATACCTATTGTAGGAAATAGTGACGACGATGAATATGATGTTGATGATGTTGATGATAATTACTAGAATATAGTTACAAGGCTTTAGTTATATGACTATTTGTAAGTTGGTTATTGGTGATCGTCCTTCCCAACAATCGATGATGCCCTTTACAAAAACAACCAAACCATACCGCCCACCACAAACAAATATCTAACGATTGTCAACAATGATCATATCAAACATACAAAAATCTATATTATACACTTATCTATTTGGTTACCTAAAATAGCTTATTCGTAGTTCGACATTTCACGTCTTTATCCAAACTAAATCACAGATTAGAGAAACAAATGACAGTTTTATTATAAATGTCGGTTCTATTATCGGACATCTTGAAGTTAAAATACCCTAATCTCTACCGAGATAATCTTTTACAATATATAACATATAACAAGCTCAGTTTGTCATTTATAGACCAAATGAGCGTGTTAACATGATTTGATAATTATGTCTATATAAATATTTCAAATTCCGCTTAGTTAGAACGCCCGGCTTTCACTCAGAAAATCAATGCGGTGCCTTTAATCAAAATGAACATTTAATAGTCTATATATTTACTATTTATAAGCGATCAATCAAGCCAATAACAGTTATTAAAGTTGTTCTTTGATTTGTTAATAATCAGGTAATATAGTAAGTGATTGAGGATATTAAATTGGGTAGTTGGAAATTCGTGTGATTTTATATCAAATCAGAGATGTTGCGTACTCGCTTATTGAGTCAGCGTAACTGTTACTAGATTTTGTAGTATCGAAATTTTAAAATAGTGGTTAATACTATAGTCTGGTTGGGCATCGATGGCCGAATGTTAAGCACGTGCGCGCTGTATCATAAGGTCTGGCGGGGTATCGACTTCCTGGTTGTACGTGACAACGAGTAGGGTCGCCTGTCCAACCTCGTGGGTTTTTTCCAGGACCCCTGATTTCCCACCTACTGTCAAAAACCCCTACGAGCAAGCGAATTATTGAAATACAATTGAACCATGGGTAAGTCCCGAAATGGCCTAGTTTGTGTTGAACGATCATTAAACCTCATCCATTTATCTCTCTCGCTACTCTAGTCTATGCTCCGCCTCGATGATAAATTACAGCAGGCCCATTATGGAGTATTTTATTATAGTGTTTATCTTGGTCTATCAAAAATTTCAATTCTGCAATCATTTCGTTTTGCTATGTAATTTCAGACACAATATTCAATATTTTCGGTTGAATGTATAAAACTTACTTAAACCACGAATTATTTTCTAAGGTTGATGTGTTCGTATATAAATGTTCCATTGACCTGGGGCCGGTTGCTCAAAGCTCCGTTATCTTTTAACGATCTGTTAACTTTAACGGACATATCTTGGTAACGTGTTGTTTGTTAAATTTCCGTTTAATATATACTACAGAAAACACTATAGAATACTTTATTTGTTATATTAGCATACACCTGTAGTAAAAATTTGCACCAGAGAATGTTCGGGGCCTTTATTCCCAGCAACATTCTTTCTCTCCGTTAAAGTTAACGGATCGTTAAAAGATAACAGAGCTTTGAGCAACCGGCCCCATAACAATATCAATGCCGTTGACGAGGGATATAACACCTACATCATCTAGAATATCAGAGACAGTTTTGCTTATTTCAGGTTTTAAAAAATCCAAACACCGTTGTTTGACTTTATATACATGTATTTAACACTGATTCTGAATTGCGTTTAATACACGTAGAAGTTAGTGTGTGTTTTCAGCGCAAATAAATTACCACTGATTTCTAACGTATCGCAGATAATTACAAGATTATATTGATAAAGTACTACTATACTATCTTAACATCCAAACAATTATCTAGCATTTAACAGTAGAAGTTCTTGTTATTTGTGTGAAATATGACTTCTTAAAGTTTCGCGCTGTGAATGCTAGAAGGCAAGAGGGCAGCACTGTTTGGCAAACTACAATCTGATATAGATATAACAACACTGCAAATAGCTACATACATCCGACACCATTTAATGTCCCGAGTTTTTTCCTTATTACTTCAGCCCAAAAATATCTGGGTAATTCGACCACTGTACATTCCGGAGTACGACACAATAAGCCATTCCGTCATACGAATTCCATTGAATCGACGCCGTATAATCCGCCCTTCAATTGATGGGTGTTAAGCAAACAATTACCGATCAATTATCGGTGAGATTAAAACTGGATGGGGCGAAGCCACCAGATATTAACAAGCAATCACCAATCAATTATCTATGAGATTAAAACTCGCTAGCACCGGTCCGTGTTGATTACTTTGATAATTTTAATCTCTTGTGCGACAGTTGTCACAAATGCTCAGGAGTATCCACGAATTTTCTCCCGAATTCACAGTCGTAAAATATGCCTAGCACCCGTAGGAAGCATTCGTTGCGCATGCCGATTTAACTTGAATAACCTATAAGTTCGGTCACCCTAAGGATATCTACAACCCGTGTGACGACAACCTGGTGATGTAGTTCTGTCACAGTTATGCCAGTCCCGACGACGGAGGTGATGTGAGTAGAATTGTGACGTAATTAAACACGACAAACAGGTTACAGCTGCATGACTGGATGGGATATTTATATATCCAGTCGACACATGCGTTGTAGCCCGAAGTACCCATTTTCACTCGCTTAGCAATATTTTTGGGATTGAGAACGTTCAATCGAGTTCGCCCATTATTATTGAACACGTGATAGCAAAGACAAGAGTGCGATGAATTAAAGACAACGAAGACAGACTTGACCTATTCAAAATGCCTACTCATGTTGAATGAATACAAATAAATGTAATCAAATTTTAAATGTACAGAAAGTATCATTTGTAAAGGGAATAACATTCTGTTGATTCGAGGTTACATTATAATGATACTTCCGGTTTTCGAAGTTACATGTACAATATTTCCATTTTTGAGAAAACTGGGTATTCCGACACTCCGTGTAATCCGAGATATTGTAACGATTCCGTACGATGTCGGATGGGACAGAGTCCACTGTAATAGCCAGAATATTGATAAATTACTATTATTATAGGCTACTTTTAAACAAACATCTAGCATCAACAGCACTTGTTTTGGGAATTACTGCTACTGATCGAATTGCTTGCTTAAGGCAACAGGACAGTATAGTTTGGCAAACTTTATCTGATATAAACATAAAACTGTAGATTAATATCGCATATAATTGCATCTAACATTAACAGTACTTGTTCTTGTGAAATATGGCTACTGCCCTGTTCGCACTATGGATCTGGAAAACTTCCATCCTATATAAATATTAAACAATAGTAGATGATAACGGTACTATAAATGATACGAGTAACTAATACTCTACTATATTGATTTTTGACTATTACCACAATTACAGACAATAATCTATCTTGATTAAATCATACTTAATCTTAACTAGGTGTTCATACTGACAGATAAGCTAATAAAAGTCCGACCCCCACTGAGATTAATATTATCCGTGTATTTCACTTTCGCTGGTTTATTGGTACATTTGCGTTCGCTTTAGGATAATGTCATTTAGTGAAGAGCGATTCATATGGAAATTTGATTTTTATTTCTATCTTGACTTAATTTCTAGGTCAGGAAAACATTGGTGTATTATAGATATCTGATCAAATAGCTCACCAACTCTGTATATAATTACAGTTCATGAATGAATATTGCATGGTTCTAAATCCATTTTGATACCATATTTTAACCATTGACCTTCACACAAGTTTGACTTGACAATCGGTGTGGCCAAATGTTAATTCTTACGTTTGTTGTTTATTTTGTTTTAATGCTTGCATAACATATTTAGTTCCATCACAGGAATCTGACCTTCTATCCGTATATATATACACACACCATACCGAACTAGACAATATATAATAAAAAAAAGAACATGAATGAAATGCCCGTTGAAGCCTCGGTTTTACATGCTCTCGAGTTGGTTCGAAATTTATTTTTCAACAATTCGTTATGTCAGGCAATCTGTAGGCTAATCACACAGCGTTGCCACGCCGTTCTTATCCTTCTTGGACGTCATATCCGCTTCAATTAGGGTATAATAGGGTAGACAAGAAAAAACAACAATACTGCCATCATATGAGTAATATATATATAGCCGTATGAGTAATCCATATACATGCTAATTCATCTCAACATAACCAAAATGAGCATCATAAGCCATATTGTGATTATGGCCAAAATTAAATCACCCATATTTGATTGCTATATTAATAGATTTATATATATAGCCTGATCCATGTTCAAGAACAATGACCTTCCCTACATTGTTCTTAAAGGGCATTAGGAATAATGAAAGCTAGTATAATAATACTCGACGTACCCTAACTGATCACGAATTTACATGATGGTCCCTTTGTCCACCTTCAATGTTCATTGTAAATATGTCTTAATATGGAATAGCCCTTTTGTTCACATTCATAACACCAGACAAACAACTCTTGTTTATGCTATAAACTAGACTTAGCTACTTGTAAGCCCCTTTTAGTATTTTATTGGTTTTCCAGTAAAGCAAGCCGTATATAAACTCAAGTGCGTTATTGAAAATCGATCTACGTCCTTAGATCTTCGTAATTAGCGTTGTAAAAAAATCACAGTTCACAAATCTCGCACCAGACCAGAAACCAATGTGATTAACCGGGATGAAGAGAGGGTTTGTTTGCTCGTTGTATGTCAAAGTTTGCAAGTGTATGTTTTATTGGCTGTTGGCAATGTTCGCTAACTTGATTAAATCAAGCGAATGTCAACACATCGCGTCTTTGAAGCTTGGCTAAAAATAACGGGGTTTTATGGTTTTATATCAAAGATGAACTTGCTCTCGAGATAGTCCATAACATAATTTTATTATAAAAGGTTTGACACTTGAGTTAATATTTCAAGTGTATGCATATAATGACTGTAAACATTATTACTAACGGAAAAACAAGTAATGAAGACATTTTTCAAGGTTTGATAGAGGACAATTGGTTAAAGTGACAACCACAATCGCCAAAATTGTCATTGGTTGAATATTATAGTAACGAAATCGGTTCCAATTTATTCTTGTTTTACTGCAAACCAATGCCGATGACATTTTTAGACAATTTCAGAAAATATTTAACTTCTTATTAAAATGTATGCTTGAAAACTCATCGGCTGTATGAACTGAGCAAACACAAGTTTGCCTATAAACATACGTTATGTACCAGTGATAAAGTTAAACGTGGTGAGGTTTGTTTGAATTTTTAGTGACCGAATGTAAAAATTAGTCATTGACAGAACAAGGGGTAAATTATGTTTATTTAGCACACAATAATATGAACGTGTCATTTGATTCAATTGCTACGATCAATAGGCAATTGGACAAATTAAACATTATCTATATTCCGACAAAAGCGAATCGAAACTCGAATGATTTTGATTTTGTTTCAACGAAAGGCTACTTTAAAATTTGAATCAAAGCCATGATTGTGTTTTATGATGTGATAGTATAGTCTGCAAAGGCTTAATAAAATCTGGTTAAGTAGTAATGTGATAAAGCGAAATCTATAAAAATGATAATAATATCGATAATAATATTACGTTTATAAGCGTTCAGTGACATTTAGAGTTTTTTAACACAATTATTCGTACATTGTAGAACAGATAAGCAAAAAATACCAACAATTGCGCTCTTCTGATGTACGTAACTGTGTATTAAATAAGTTTAAAACAATCATAAAAAATAAAGGAAAATCTCGAGATGTCTAAAAGAAAGGAAAGGGGTTATTAAATAAATACTAAATTAGATTTAAATCTTTTGAAAAGTTCAGTGGCCATTTTTTCATCTAGCCATTCGACACCTTTTTATGAATATGATACGACAATTTGTAACGCGAATGCTTGCATTTTCTAAGATGGGATTATGAAAACCCTGGACTAGCTCGAGAAATTAATGAAAATGTACTGAACTATTGTTAACTAAACAATAATATTTTTATTGGCTTTGTGAGGTAGGTTTGTTAGATATTGTTTTGTACACAACTGGTCGCTCGTATTTATATGCCTGGATAAGTAATCACATTTCTTCCCTAAAGTCCGAAATAAAGATAAATGTCACCGCCAATAACGTTATGCCTGAATAAGAATTATTAATAGACGTTTCAAATGTTCACTTGAATTCAATGAAAGATAATGTAGGACAAATATATTGGAATAAAAGCAAGGTTATAAAAATGCAGATTTTGAATATAGGCAAATAAACCCCCATAATTAACCAACGGAAGCGGAGTTTGCAAAGACAGATACATTTAATATATTAGCATCTATTGATCTTAATTATCAGGGAAAACTGACAACAATGGATACCTGGTGAATGTACGTGCTTAAATGAATATTAAAACATGCACACCTGTTCTAAAAGCTCACGTGTCTATTTTTACACGTGTGATCAGAGTCTATGTGTTGCTGTTTTTCGGGAGATATTCACTTTTCTAGTGATACAGCTTTCCATTGTTCAATTTAATTGATGAGGACTATCCATTTCTGGTAAAACAAACCTCCAGCATTTTGTATTTTTGTTGCGTGCCGTATAGGATGTGTTTACCTCGCTACATTTTTCTGAGTGTTTTCTGTAAAAATATCGCATTCAAATTCTGGTTACTTGATTCACTGTTCCGTTGAACGGACATATAGCTCATCGGCAAATATGCTAGTGAATAGACCAGTGATGTTTGATTTAACTATTTGACTATCGCTATTCCCTTAAAGAGATACTGATCAAGTTATACATATGCCCACATAGATATATCGAAATTGTATTTAAAGAAATGAAATAAATTTGGTTTTTTAAAATCAAACTTTTCTGCGCAACCCAGGCTAATCTAGACGGACATACGCCACGAGGGACATTTTACCTTGGCAGCGTCGTTTCCGTCTACTCTTCGGATTTAAATTGTCAATGGTTCTTGTGCGTGCACGCCAACTTGTACATCAGATCTTAGTTTTTATTCAAATCCGAACGACAGGACGCTGTTCCTTGCCAGTCCCTAGTTAAGGGGGAACCTACGCTGCACAATCCGGGGTTACTTTCACAACCAACACAGGGACAGCCTGATTAGTGTGTAATTGCCTTACTAACGGAGTCATAATAACCTTCTTTATGACTGTACCGTTTGCCGATCAGGTTTGTTCGAAATCATGCCTTATTTTTTTTTATCGAAATTATGAATTTTGTGTGGTCAATGTATTTTTCGTCTTATTGCTTTATTGGAAATGGCCAATGATGACCATAATAGATAACAATGTTGTTTTAATTATTATTAATTAATATGATTTGTATATATCGATAATATATATTGACACATCCCGTCTAGATATATAATTACTTAAAACGATTGTTCATAAAGATTTGTATTCAATAACGTTTAAACTATTGTGGCGTGTATGAGAATGTATTGATAATAACTTCCTGTTTCTGGGATATCACCATCGTGGAAGCAGACTTAAATCCACGATATACTACTGTAATGCGTTTTGAAGTTATATTTGGGATAGGCTAAACGTATAAGCATATTCCTCGCATTGTGAAAATTTAATGACGCTACGTCGAATATGTTTCACGAGTCAGTGACTATTCTCAGATTGCAAATGGAAACCATCAACGATGTCACGTGGAATATTTTTCACGAATCAGTCACTACAAAAAAATCTCTGGCACAGATCTATAGTTATAAAGAAATGAATTCCTAAGCCCTATGTGTTACTGGCAACAGCATAATATATTGATGATACAGCATGATAAAATGTCAGAGTAGATATAATTGACCTTTCTGTAAAAGTTATGAAGGCTGATTTATTAAATAATTGATACTCGTGGTAAAACAGAAATCGTTCAATAGTCTAGAAATGACAAATTACCATGAGCTGAATAGCACTCTTTTGATAACGATAAGGGGATACTTGTCGAAACGTCGTGATTGTTTCCCATATAAGTTGTGTTCTGTTATTAATTTTGCTCGTGTTGTGTTCAGTAGTACCTAGAGAGTATGAAACAGTTCACACGAGTACAGATAATGATGCAATGCCATTAAACTCATAGTGCAAAAACAAACCTTAACAAAAATATAATGAGTCCCAGGAATATCTGTGACCACAAAGACTTTACACAGACATGGCACAACAGGCACACCCCGGGACTTCCTCCATCCTGAAAAGTATACTACCGGATGTATGTCTTCCTTATCCATGATAAATATCATCTCTATACGCAATTCGTTTGGTTATTGCCGCTTACAGAATTCAGAAACCCTTTTGAATACTGGTCTTCATTAGTCCATCTTGGACTAAAAAGAAGGTCGTTAAACCCCAGTTCTTCTTAGATTCCCTGTCCAAACCACAAATCTGAAAGATTGTTTCGAAATTTTGATGAAGACTCCTCCTCAGATCAAACCAATTTGAAATAAATCAGAGCAGTGAGTCTGGGGAAGAAGATAATGTCCGTCTATATAAATAGTTTTATCATAGCCGTCTTATATTAATCTTACATGATAGACACAATCACTATAATAGGTCTACTACTTAATACAAGGTCGTCCATTTTATCCCCATTTCCTTAAAATGATTGAAAGGACATTAATTGCATGATGATGATGAGCTATACAGTATGTGCTTTTGTTTCTACTCTATCCAGTTACTAAATGTCATTTAAAGATTATTAACATTTTACGAGTTTACCATCATTTGAATCTCGTCTACGCAGGACTTTAATGAAGTCCCGATAACCTTGAAAGCTCTGTACATGCTACCTTGTTATCTTCAGACTCATCAGTATGGATTCTAAACACACAACATTCCCACAACGCACAATAAAACCTAGACTATAATCCCCGTAAAATCAAAAGTCTGCATTGTCGTGAGAGAGAATTGAAGTTTAATGTTAAGGTTCTAAAAGTAAACTTCTGTCCTAGACTAATATATCTTTGTATTCTTTCCTTATTTGTTTGTAAAATATATTTGATGATTTCTTGAGATTATTAACATTTTAAGAGTTTACAATCCTTTGAATCTCGTCGACGCGGGACTTTAATGAAGTCCCGACAACCCTGAAAGCTTTGTACATGCTACCTTATTATCTTCAGACTCATCAGTATGGATTCTAACCACACGACATCCCCACAACGCCCAATAAAACCTGCATTGTCGTGCGAGAGAATTGAAGTTTAATGTTTAGGTTCTTGAAATAAACTTCCTCCCTAAACTAATATATCTTTGTATAGTTTCCTAATTTGTATTTAAAAATATATCGGGTGATATCTTGAGATTATAATTAGCTTTGGGAATCCTGCGTTTTCTGCCATAACACGCCTTATCATTTACGAAGTTGTCCCCTATGGAAATATTATCTTTAAACATTAAATATAGCAAGGACAGAGTTTGGCATATGACATTTGCAGTATTACACGTTAATGAATGTTGAACGTGTGTTAACCAATAGTTTAAATAATCTTAACAACTATTTACAGATAGGATCTGTGTCTGACGCCTGCAATTAACCCACCAATTACAAATAGCATGGTATTATATGATTGCTGTATTTAACATCACACGACCCCAGATAGCATATAGATAGCCTTCGCGGTTTCACAACAGATTTTATAGAGAGGAATTTAATGACTTGCTGCACGGTATACCCTGTTTTTACTGTGCTTACCGGGATTTACTTATATATTGTATGCCAAACCATAAAACACACCTGGCGTTTTACGAACATTTATATTTTCAACTTTGAAACCAAAATGAAGCATACACATTACATTGGGAATAGGGTTCTGGATATTGATATCTTTTCAGAGCTTAATTTTTAAGAAATAGAGTCCGTTTTTTTTGACAATTAAGCCACAATATTGTGTTATATTTGTATTGACAAATGTCTATTATATCTTATGAAAGCGGGTTAGTAGGTGTATACAAGAGATCAAGCTAATAACATCTCACCTTCCCTTTACATCAGGAGTCTCGTTAGCTCAGTGAGTAATGCAATGTATTACTAACCTCGAGGTGCGGTGTTCAATCTCTTTGTCGGCGGAGAAAGTATCTCAGGATTTTCCATCGTGGTGTGCTCGTTCAGGATGGACGTGCACGTAAACGAACCCTTGTCAGTTTGATGAGAATAGGCCGTAGTGCCATGCTCCATTAACCTGCGGAGGGTGGGGTGCATAACATGACTTTAAACCTCATTTTATTTCATATCCATTCATATTATTCAATAGGTAAATAGATTTACAAAACGTCTGGAATTGAGAAACTGGTTTCATATAACGTAGTTTTCTAGGTCCTACTTCGTGTCTTTGTCGTCTCCATTTTGGGTTTGCGATCTCGTCTATGGTTTCAAAAGTCTCCAGTATTCTCCAACTGACTTCCATCAACCATAAAGTTATTCACCTTATTAACGTGCATTATGTGTATTATATACATGTATATAGTGATATATCGATAGTCCGATATAAATTGATTAATCAGATATCTCTTATAATATGTGTCCCTTGAGTATTGTGGTAGAGCTGATTATGACTATATATAATAATATAGGAGATATATATGACTTATCTCGTACTTTAATATATCTTATAGTAAATATTTATATCACCTACACAGTGAATAAAATTGTGTAAATTTACTTTGATAATCGAATGTTTATTCCATAGTAAATATATTGATTCCAGCTTTCGTTTCATTGCTATACTAATGGTATATTTCGCAATGCCACTTGGATGCTACTGTATAGTAGATAGTGGCATCCCGAGCAACTAACAGAATCCCCTGTCCAGTTTAAAGTAATACGTGAAGACAGAAAAGGTCTTCATCGATTTTCAGCTGCAAATGCTTCTTTTATGAGACAGAAATTGGTTTAAACGTCCACTCAATACAAACTAGGTCATTTCGGGCCTTACATATGGCTCTTTAGCAGTGGAAAACCCACCAGGTTGGACATATGACCCTACTCCTTGTCATGTGCAAGCGGGGCGTTGAAACCACGCCACTCGTCTCAACGACCTTGTAATTTAACGCGCACGCTATAACTCTTTTATGGGCCTCGTTGTGTCGTCCTTCTCCGGCGTCATATTCACTGAACCACGCTCAACTGTAACAGTGGGAAGACAGTCTGGGAAATCCCAAGGAACCTTCTCGGCCAACACCAGGATCGAGCCCGGAACGTCCTAGATTGTGAGACATCGTCTTACTCACTAAACTGCACCTATTTGTAACCTAGATTTGAAGAATCCCAACCATGTATTCTTAGAACTGTCGTGAGAATAGATTACAACGATAATCTCCAGAACAAATTATATATGTTCAGAATACGCAGTCCAATTATAAAACTAATTTAATTTACAACCTTTATATGTGCTGTTTTAATATAAAATTAACAGGAATTTCACAAGCTAAAAGGTCTCTGATTTGTTTTATTCCCAGGACACCAGAATAACCTGCTCGATTATAACACATGCATTATAATAAGTAATAACGGTTTATGATCTATTCCTGTATTTTATTCCAGGAAACTTTCTCGTTATCTGTTCGTGTTTAGATAAAATAATCCGTAATTTCAATTAAGATAATTATTTCTAAATGTCCTGCTAATCGAGTTATGGGAACATCTGTTCAAACCGTGTAAACAAATTGAATCAATGATGTCATCAATTTATATTAAAAAAAAAGGGTAACACAGTTTGTTGCAGACTAATTATGTCATTTAAGAAAATGGATTTGAATCGATGTCGCATATAAACAGAACTAGATTATTTTGAGACAACAACATGATCGGTCCGGTCTCTAAACAATATCATTCCCCCTTAAAAAAATATTTCCCTCTATCTGTTGATGTGACTTATTCATTCTCAATCCAGTTAAACGACTAGACTGGTCTCTCTAGACTCCAGTGAATTATAAGCCTGGGCATTATAATGTTGCTTCTCAGTCAGAGAGGGCTGCTGTAGTTGAGCGGTAACGTAACTGTACTCTCTAATGTAATATCCTGAATTTGAGAAGAGAAGAGCATATGTGCATTTTTATGCCAGTTTCACTGTAGTACGTGTCTTATCCACACGAATATGGTAAAATATTGATAGTCCGATGTAGATTGATTAATCAGATAATCTTCTAATATGTGTCCCGTGAGTACTGTAGTAGAGCTGATTATAATAATATAAGATATAAATCTTATCACATAGTTGTTCGGATAAGACGTTAAACCGATGACCACCCTATCACACCCCTTTCCAAACAATTGAATTTCGATGACCAAAAAACAAACCAGGCAAACGTTTTCTTAATGGTTCGGGTATATCTTATAAAAATACCTCAAACGCTATTCTTTTCAGATCTCAGACAGGTTTTAGGAACATAAACCACAATTGCTTTGCTATTGCTTACTTCCCACGGTATATAGGAATAACCCGATTTCAGAACTAGGGAGTACCTATAACTATTTAGCGTGTACATCTGGGTTCTGGTTTGATATCATACCCAGTGAATATAAAACCAAGCACTTAATGTTGAGGAATATATCTGATCATACATCAGTTATGTTCTGTAAACTCCAATATAATCAAAGGATGTTGCTTCGCTGAATACATGATGTTGTCAACATTGGATTCGTTGTTCCTTAAGCACATAATGCAATTAAACAATTTATTTACCTGCAAACCATGATACAAATAACAGATAGGTAACATGTATACCATTAAACCGGTATAAAATATCTAATTCGAATCTACGTAAATGCCACAATTGCATGTTTTAGCGGTATTGTTGCGCTACGGAGGCAATTTTCCTGTTTTGAGAGTGTATTTTAGTTGATGATAACAAGCCCAAATGAACAGATGGAAACACGCATGGATAAGATGAAATGTTTTCTTTGCATGTTAAGCATGTGATGATGCACTTAATATCACATGGCGTGATATGTTTTTACATACATAAAATACATCTACTGTATTTGGTTAAGATGTATAATAAGCCATGTTGTTTAATATTTGCGAATTAAATTACTTCCTTCAATAATAATATTCTTTTCTCAATAATTAACTTTAAACATAATGGGTGATACCCAATGATAGTTAACCTCTGTGATTAAATCGCCACCCCTTCGCCATCCTTGCCGTTACGTATACTTAAAGAACAATATCTATCCCTGATACATTAATGTACATGTATCCTAGTATAGTATTGGTTTACTACTTAAACATTGGAGCCATATAATAGGATGATCATAATATGGAATTATTTCTTTTTCTTACCTTTGCGACTTGACCGATATGAATATTATATAACGTTTTTTTTTAATATATTATATATCATGGTCGTTAAGGTAGAGCATAAAGCCTGTCATTGAGTCAACTGGGCGTGGTTTTGAATCTCCGGTTGTACGTGGCAAGTAATAGGGTCACCTGTCAGACCTCGTGGGGTCTCTCCGGTTTCCTCCCACTACTGAAAACACCTACGCGCAAGCGAGTTATTGAAATATAATTAAAACTATGTTAGTCTCGAAATGACCTAGTTTGTGTCGAGTGGACGTTATACCCAATATCCCCCCCCCCTCTCTCTCTCTGTGTATTTCGTTTATGAACACAATTTGATTGAACCTATGCGCAACCGAATTATTGAAATAAAATGTTGCTTATTACATTGCATTATTTTTCTGTATGATCATTTGATTGACGCACTGTGGATTGTGTTATTTTTGTATTGCATTAGACAATTTGATTGAAACATTGTATAACGTTTCTTTAATATTGTATAGTCATTTGATTGATCTGATAGCATTGATTGTCTTTAATGACATGGCTGCTTTCCCTGATCTTCTGTCATCTTATCTTGCATAAAAGAGAAGAACTCGAGTTGTCACATAGTCTTCGCTACTCATATTTTCATTCAATTACAAAGCTTAACAACTCTGGTAAAAGTGTTCTTCGATCACCTTTAGATCTGCAATGAATCATAAACAAAGGTATTACCAAATGTCACCATTTCTTGTGCCGCTCGTTAGTTATCACCGGGGATACAGTCCATGAATCATTGGCGAGGATAATAGATTTAAACCACTATTACTTTTAAGAGATAATGCTTAGCAAGTTTATCTTCGTTATCCAAGAAGAGACATCATTGACGGATCTATACGAGAACACAATACCACATCGAATATTCAATTCTTCCGAAGGCCGCCCATATATTGTTTCAATCACCCGTCGTTCGCGGATGAATCAGAGACGAGCTTAATGGAATATTATGCGCTTCCTCCCTCTAGTTTATTTATCTATGTTTAATCAGACCAATAGTTTCCCGCTGAGAGATATAGTATTGTACATCACGCTATAGATCAATGGATATATCTGAGTATTACTCAACCATCAATTAACAATACGACCATGAATCATCATAATAACTTGTATCTCATATTTATATCATAACACATGCGAGATCAGCCATGATAGGATACAGAGAGAGATGAAATGGAAGGAAATGGGGTTTAACGTTCTACTGTTCTGGTCAGACTGGGTTAATGAAGAAGCCATAATGAGAGAAAGTTTTCCATGACAGCGGCACAACGGCCTTCTTATGTTGAATTCTAACTGCCAGGGAACCTTTACGTGTACGCCAATGTGCACAAGAGACCTCGGATTATTCGTCCAATCCGAACAACTATACGTTGTCCCTGGATGCAGATAAAGGTTCAATAAAGATTTTATGTGTAGACGACATGTCATACCAGTACCTCTATCGGAGGAACACCGAGACCCTGCAAATGTTTTAACATTTGTCCAGAGAAAATTATAGAACATTACAAAGTGGATGAAGATAACATCATGTACCTGCGAATTCTGTAAAACCTTTTCGACAGAAAAGCAAATAATGATTAGGTAAGGGGAAGACATTTCACTGTAGCGGACAGTGATCAACTGACTGGTTCGTTTAATTATTGGTGATTTGGGGATATTGTAAATGCATACCGACGTCTTGAAAACTACCCTCTCCACGGTCATAAAGTGGCACAGGCGCAAATGATAAAACACTCACTACACAGTGATTTCCTAGACAAGAATTTGAGAAATGGTTGTGGACATATTGATTGGGGTGCAGGATAGATGTCTGGTCAGACACATTTCTCTTCAAATTTGAAGGGATTTTGGGGGTAAACAGAGTGCCTTTCTTAAACATACATTATGTAAGAGCTAAATCTGCCTATTGCAGGTCTATCTTCAGGCTGAAATGTTATATTAAATAGATAATTAATGTATATTAAATAGTAATTTTTTAAAAGACTCACACCTTCCTATCCACGCAACTCAAAGGAATTATTGGTGGGCGAATAACGCAAATACTTATAGTCTGTCAAACCATAATCTTGTTTCAAAGTGACATTACATCCATATTTAGTTATGTACATTATATAAGATATTCTCTAAGATACCTATTTATACATATTGGACATGAAATGAAACGGGGTTTACTTATCCTACATTTCTGCTCCGACTGGGATTACGAAGACGGACATGTGCCTTACAGTGTGCTTCGAGGGACATGGGAACTTTTACCTGCACACCAATGTGTACACGGAACCTCGGTTTTACATTACATCCGTACGACTAGATAACTCTTCTTATCTCTAGGTTGCGGAATGTCGTAGTTGAATGCAATAATTAGTTTGGTTCCCAGGGATACCTATGAATAAATGTTTTAAAGAGTTCAAGAGTGAAGATATGACAATATCAATATTTTATTTCACATTTTTGTCAAACGATAAACAGAATGGATTAATCATGTATAACCAATATCATAGGCAACACCACTGCACAACAAACAGATAAACAAATGACAATTGGTTAATGAATATAGTTAACAAACCAGGGCTTATCTCGCTAGACTTTATAAAATGAAATGAAATGGGGTTTAACGTCCTTTTGTTCTTTTCCTATAAGGGGCTAATGAAGACGGGCAATCGCTATGGAGGGAAATTCCAACTGCGTGCACGTCAATGCGTATAAACTGGACCTCGGGTTTTCGTCACATCCGAACGACTAGACTGTCGTCCTTGTCAGATCCTCCCTCCGTATTGCACCTGCACCACTGACAAGGGGAAACCAAGTAGGAAAATCCCTATGAAATTCCGAAGCTAATGCCCTGGCTAGCGAGCTAGGGTCTTTCCAACTTAGTCGTTAATCTTGATAACAAGCTTTGATTGTCAATATTTTGCTAAATGATGCATAATGTACACTTTATAACACCCAATATCAATCTCGTTGTATTTGACTGCACCTTGATTATTAATAATGCATCCTACCCTGGACTCAGTCGTTTCATCTTTAGAAAATGTAGTGTTAATAAAACAAATCACTTTTTAATTCGATAAAAATTTGCACTGATCCTACATCCAAATTAAAACCAAGAATATATTAGTTTTAGAAGTAAGGCTAACCCCCAAGGTCATTATTATACTGCTTCCGACTAACAGCTTATCCCCCAGTGTAATGATTTCCTGCCGACAGTCTATTAGTCAAGATATCGGAGAAGAGGAATATTTCATTGTCCAATTCAATCGCAGTTAATTGACATATAAGTGGCGTTTAGATGGTATACAGAAAGTTATAACAGATATGCTATTCAATCTTGACAGGACTCTTATAGAAAGCCCTGACTGAGGCCCGCGGACACTTAACTCAGTAAATATAGCAAGTGGTTATGGAGATGGCATAAAAATAATCTTCGTAAATCGAGAATCAAAATCTGTATTGACAAATCACGTGTCACTGTAAGGCTAAATAAATTTGATTTGTACGTGCCCTATCTACTTATCGCCAAGACGTGTTCATAATTAGCAGTTAAATCGTAAAGAATTCAGCCCCACTTACTTTGACATCTTTTAATCCAAATATTTTTGAGGATTAAATTCCCTTGACGAATTCCAACCTCCCTTCACGCGCACATACCTTTACTAGACTTTACACGGAAATATGTTTGAGGATTAAAATTCCTCGGATTTTCTTTTGATGTTTCTTACACAGGGTTCACTCAAGTGTTATTCAGATTATTTCGACAAGTATTCATTCATATCTGAGTTGACGGTATCGATGTACATATTGTGGCTTGTGAGCCAAGCGTATTTTATTTAACCGGAAATTAAAGAGTGCAAATAACCTTTCACAAGACATAAATCCAGAGACAGTGCAATCAATGCATCTCTAATTAAATAGCCCCGGGCCATTCCTTCCATTTCCAAACAAATACTCGCGTGTCTATGCAAAAGTATATTCCATTGGCGAGGTTAATAATGTTAGTGTTAATAAGTTGTATTTACTTCCATTCTCTTGGGTTGTTTTCGTGCGAAAACGATAAAATAAAAACCCATTAAAATGCTAAAATTGAAAAAGTTTCACAGTTTGTTTTATTTACTTGCATTTACCGAAATAAGTGACATATTTAGGGAATATTAATTTAGGCTCCACGCGATTAGGCTTGAAACATGTCGTTTATATTTCGAGAATACGCTCTCATCTTAATACTGACGCTTGTCAGAGTGTTGTTAGAGCATTGGTAACATCGCATTTGGACTATGCAAATTCACTTCTATTAGGAGCACCAGAGACAGCTTTAAACAGACTACAAATAGCGCAAAACAATGCTGCACGTCTCATAACTAGAACACGAAAATTTGATCATATATCAGCTAAATTACAGAAAGTCCATTGGCTTCCAGTTCGAGCGAGGGTTCAATTTAAAGCTCTTGTGAATGTGTTTAAATCAATTTATTCTGACACTGCACCCATTTATTTAAAAGTACTCTTTGATTTCTATACCCCCCGGCGATCCAACCTTCGTTCTGCAAGTGATCGTAGCATATTAAGGATCCCTAAATATAATAGGTGTTCTGGTGAATATGCTTTCTCCGTCAGAGCAGCTAAAATGTGGAATGATCTTCCAAAAACTCTTCGAGAGTCCTCTTCCATCCAGAGCTTTAAGACTAACTTAAAAACTTTCTTATTTCAAACATGTTTTTGAACTGTTTTGTTGTGAATGCGCTTAGAAACACTCTTGTGTAATGAAGCGCTATATAAATCGAATAATAATAATAATAATATCCAAGTTCAGGCATTTGGTCTTTTATTTCCGGGACTACATTAGCACGCTATTATCACCAACATATGTAGATATGTTCAACAAGGATTTTACATGTGTCACCGTATTCAGAACCCCTAATACAGTGATAACCACATTAGCCCGCGATTCCATGAAATATAATGTCAGGCGGCTGTTCTGAACATTCAACCATGCGTTCTTCTTGCAGCGAGTGTCTACATAAATCATAAAGTGTGAGCAAGCCAATAAAACGAAACGATAACGGCTCAGTGTCAAGTTAAACTCCAGACAATAATGTGGATGAAGTCATGGGTAGATCCGCCCTGGGGAAATTATACCAAGATCTAATGACGATGATTATACAAATTGTATGTTTAACTTCGTTCTCAGTTCCTGTGTGAAATAAGAAATATTATCACTCCCTCTTCAATTTATATATTCAGTAATCGTCTTCGTAGGCGAAAATTTGAAAAACATCCTTCACCTTAGTAATTTTATCGATGTGTTAACACCAGTAACGAAATTAGGTGTTGTGACATGTAAAGAAGCATTAGACTGTATCTTTAAGAGAATTACACCATTTTAAACCAAATAGCTTCCTAAAATGTGTTTAGGGAATTAAAATCTATTTACAAATTGAAAATTCTTCATAAAGAATGGAAATGGATGAGTTTAACGTCTCGTCGACAAAATTCATATCAGACTTGACATACGATTATTGTATTTCTATGACCATTGACCACGTGTACATTGCGACGTCTGCTAAATTTGTTGGGGGCAGGGGGTGGTTGCTGAATGGTTAATAATAATAATAATAATAATCGCGTCATTTTACAAGGGTAGCAAATTAGGCCGGAGGCCTTTTTCCAATTTGGCCCTTGGCACAGATCGTGCGAATGATTTCGATCATTACTGCAGGAAGAAACCGAAGAACTCGGGGGAAACCTGCCTGATCGGACGGGAGACCGAATATCCCTCTCACTTACAACGATTAAGTTCTTGACCTGAGCTGGGATTGAACCCTCGTTGCATTGGTAAGAAACCGCCTCTCTATCGCCACGGCTATCCGACCAGCTAACGCGTGCACGTTGTATTATAATGTCTGTCATTCGATTCTACACTGGTACGTGACAGGGAGTAGGTCGCTTTTCCAACCTTGTGGATTGTCTCGGGGTCCTCTGGATTCCTCCCACTGCAAGCGATTGATTGAAATAAAATTAAAACACACGTTAGTCCTGGAATTACGTAGTTTGTGCTGACTGGGCGTTACACCCCATTTTTTCTCAGATGCTAAATTTCCCAGGACAGTGGCGAGTTTGTATTCTCTTCATCGAATTCCAACTGCAAGGGGTTATTGTATGTGCACACCGACGTAAATATAGGTGGGTCTTGGCTTTACGTCTAATGTGAGCTCAAGCGTGAAGTTTTCGACCCTGACAAGAGGTAAAAATGTGTCAAGACAAAGTCACAGAGAGGTGTGCCCTATCTTCACAAACATGCCCGATCATACTATGAACCAGGAACTGAACATGTTGTTAGGTAAAATTAAAAAGTTTAATTCCCCGAATCGATGCAGAAGGTTTACAAGAAGACGCATGCCAATTTGCATATCAATTGGACTTGACTTAGAGGAGGATTAGGGTTTTCAAAGAGCATCATCCCAGCAAGAATAACAAGATGGGTAAGGTTTTGTGACCAAGTGCAGGTCCAATAAAACAGAGAGAGAGGGAGATAAAGAGACATGGGGTTAAACGTCCACTCAACACAACTAGGTCATTTCGGGACTAGCATATGGTTTAATTTTATTTCAATAGGGGTCTTTAGCAGTAGGGGGAAACCGGAGTGCCCGGGGGAAACCCACGAGGTTGAGAAGGAGCCCCTATCTCTATGCCACATACGCTAACACCAGGCTCGAAACCACAGCCGCAAGTCAGAGGTGGCCGGCCAGCGAGAGGTCGAAGCGTGGCACTCTAGACCACTAGGCCATCCCAACCCCCCTACAATAAAACAACATCCAGGGATAGTTTTGTAATTCAGATAATGTATACCCGAAAAAGAAAATTACCCGAGACATTCATACACAAAGTAGTTAGCTTAAATATGGTATTTTCGATGGACGACGCAGTTACATACAATGGCCGAAGGCACCTATCTACCTCAGCTGTCCTCCAGGGCTTGCTTATCTTATACATGAATGTAAGTTAAGGGGGCTACTTTGTTTAGTTCCATACGGTACTAGATGAATCAATCCCATCCCAGGATAAGAGTACAGTTTTACACATATTTATTTATCGGCTAGCTGTTTATTGCTTCCGACTTTAACTTACCAAGTGCAAAAAAATATTTGGTGCCAGATTTGTATATTACACACACTACAGTGAATGTAAATATAGATGGAAATAAATAAATAAATAGTCTATAAATAGGTAGCACATGAAAAAATATGATTGATCTATGTTGTGTTGTCAGATAAATGTTAACTTTAGAAAATCGTTAATATTTTATACATTTAAAAAGATAAAGATAGATATATCAAAATATGTTTTCCATATTATGCTTTACCTTATTTCTTAATTCAAATGTTGAAACGAAAATGATAATATTTATTGTCGCCATTTTAAAAGGAATAATGTGAGATTTTAAATAATGTGTAGTTTAGGAAGTTTGCCATTTAATTAAGTTAATACTATTTTGAGAAAAGGTTGCTTATTATATATACTTTAAAACGCATGTTGTATTAACACAGGAGTGACATGAACGCAACATCTCTTTAAAAATGCTACCTTATAATGTTGTTGGGGGATCAGACAGAGTAATCCAAATAAGTCAAAGGAAAGCTTAGCTGCAGTGAATTCGATTAAGTGAATTTACCAGTTTCTGTGATTTTAAACTAGCAACTCTTGAAATCGTACGGGTAAAATGTTATGTTAAACCCAGCGATTGGAAAACCATCAAACGGATCGTAATTGTTAAAATATGTTAACACGTAGAAACAATTATCCGCCGTGTTTATCGAGGTTACTGGGCTATGTTTAGCTATTCTCAGCATGACAATACTGGAAAGACATTTATTATTCTGGCAAACTCGTGTATAAGACAAACAAATAGCCAATGCAGGATAATAATGCATGATTAATGAGACTAATTAGGGGTGGTAATTATGTAATGGTCTTACCTGCGACTACCAGCCATAGACTTGTCAGGTACATACATGTTAATCCCAGTAAATCCATCTTAACTATTCGTATACAACTTGTTTGCTGAGCTTTGAGCTTTGGTGATATGTTCTGATTCTATCATCCGATATTAACTGTATTAAATATTTCAAAATATTCTCATGTCACATTAGGCTTTAGCGTAAAGGTATGTCTCCTTTAAAAGTCAGTCCACAAATTCAGACATTTCTGTCAATTATCAGTTCCATACATGATAACTTGGTTTGCGTCTGTGCGTTAAAGTCCAGTAGTAACTTCAGTTCAATTAATGCCACAATATTAAAATTCAAAATCACAGCTTTGTGTCTTGCACATGTTTTAAGTGTCCAAATAATCACAGAACATTAAGTCCTCTTTGAACAGGTTAAGTTTAGCAAATTATCATTATGCTCTGGACAAACAATAAACTGGACGTTTGTGATTTTGCCGTTTCATTATCGAATATCTGATAACTACACCAATAGAATCACAATTCCATCATTTTTCAGCTTCAACAAACCTTTTCTACAGTTAACAGATAGTTAATCAATGAAATTTCATATATCAATATAAATTCACTTTACAAAAAGACTTGTTGGCGAAATAATCGAACTTCAAGTATCCCAAGTCTCGACTGTATGTTCTCGGAGGTCAATATAGCGATTATTATACGATAATACCCCATGCTTTATCATGGCTGTACACTATTGTTCATTGTGTATGTTTACTTGTATTCGATGTTTCTACAAAACTCTCATAAGTCACGCATTCACCTAATAAAAGATCATTAAATTCAATTCTGACCTCGTCGAGAAGACGTTATGTGCACATATTATCACGGCAAGCAATTAACTATTTTCTGATGTTGCTGGAAAAGAGCGCCTTTAGAATAGAGCTTAGTCTACTACAAACCAATTAGGTAATCCGAGGTGATCTAAGATATTCCCACGAATTGCACGTTGGTGTGAATTTTGATTTCCAATCACCAAATTCTAAAAAACAAGGTTCAAATTCCAGCGCATTGTTTACAAAAATGTAATAGCGACATTCTACCACTTCCGTTCTGGTAAGACAGGAAAGAGTTTAATTTTAATGACTTGGAAGATCTCCAACAACGGTGACAGATTTTACGATCACACTTTAGTCAGTAGTGGCTATTTAAAGACAGGTTTTAGCTGATAGCCCTATGTAATTAAAGTATTATTACTAACTGTTGAGCTCGGCTGTCACATGTACTACATGTTAACACACAAAGAGTTTTGCAGTGAAAGTCAGTCACACTGCTGACGTGATGTGGGGAGCTTTGCGCTCCTTTTGTCCACGTGGTTTATGTCTCGGCTGGGGACTGGTAATCCTACACAGATTAACACCTTGTCACGCCCCCTTTTTACTTTCCCTAGACTAAATCCATTATTTACGCCATGCGCGTTTTGAAAGGCAAACACCATAGATCTGTGTAAACGTCTTTATCACCAATGTCGACCGGAGCTCACTGAAACATAAAATACACCAATTACAGTATAAATAATATAAAGAACGAATAAATTATATATTCAACAAATTTTATTCTTGTTTACGACGAATTCAAAAAACTAATGCATTAATGGAACGCCCAGGCGGTGTTTTGCTTCTTTTGTAAAAAAAAAGAGAACACGTGTCTTACAAATCAACGCTATTAGTACACAGTCAGATAGTGTAAAAATCTTTCTCAGTTTTAAATCCTTAGACATCTCAGCAAGATGAAAAAACAACCGTTGATGATAATTAACTTTGAAAATTTGATTTCGAGACCCATTACTATAAAACTGTGGCAATGATAGCACGTTAATTCCGCCGTGGGTGCCAGTTATTTGATTAGTTTAGATCTGTTGGCAGTATCCGCGATAATAGCGAATGCTGAGTGCAGTGGTGCTTTTGAATTCGTTATTTGAAGCCAGTAAAATAGATACCGACAGTAAGAAATTAACACATTATGGCAACAAAATATATATTAGTATTATTATGTTACGTTCGCTGCCTATTTAAACGCTGATGCATGAAGACATTAAAATGTACACGGTTGCTTCATTAAGTCGGTTTATGCAGGTTGATTATTGCTGACTATGGTTGATGAATCCTCTCGTAAATCCTTAACACAAGCCATACTGGACCAAGAGCGTGTTCATAATAGGTTATAATAATAATAATCGCGTCATTTTACAAGGGTAGCAAATTAGGCCCGAGGCCTTTTTCCAATTTGGCCGTTGGCACAGATCGTGCGAATGATTTCGATCATTACTGCAGGAAGAAACCGAAAACTCGGGGGAAACCTGCCTGATCGGTTCTCGTTGGTTAATAAACTGTTGCGTAATACAGATATAATGAAGGTACATGTAGATGCTGAAACCAGAAGACGTTAATGCGAATAAAATTGTATTCGATTGAAACTGAACCGAAGATAACGGAGCTACACTTTAATAAAGACTTGAAATGTCCTTGACACTGCCGTGGGATTAACCATGGAACACTGCCTAGGGAGTAGGTGATTTATGAGGACAATCCTATTATAATTTCATCTGCAAGGCGCCCATTTGCGTGCTGAATTCTTTTAGGAAACTCGATGGTTATCAAACTGATCGGTCACTCTGGGTAGCTGCCAAGGAATAAAACGCTAGACAAATAAAACAGTTTACTAACATGACACAAATACAATGAGAGAGAGAGAAGGGAGGGATAAATGAAATGGGGTTTAACGTACTATTCTTCTGCAGAGAGAGAGAGATAAGGGGAGAGAGAGAGTTATTATGGATCAGATCAACAAAACAAGTATAGTTTGAAGACTCAAACGGTATTGTCAAACAACCAATTACAAACTTGATTTCTCTCGTGTGACAGTTTTTGTAATTGTAAGCCGACACACACTGACTTGATAATCATAATAATAATAATAATCGCGTCATTTTTCAAATTTGGCCCTTGGTACAGATCGTGCGAATGATTTCGATCATTACTGCAGGAAGAAACCGAAAACTCGGGGGAAACCTGCCTGATCGAACGGGAAACAGATATCCCTCTCACTTGCAACGATAAAGTTCATGCCCTGAGCTGGGATTGAACCCTCGTTGCATTGGTGAGAAGCCGTCTCTCTAATGCCACGGCTATCCGACTTGGTCTAAAGAAAACAAAATACACTCATAAAACACAATTAACCAAAATCTCGCCTCAATGAGGCACACGAATATAAAGAGTCACTAAGCTTTGGGTCACTTTAATCTATGTGTAAACAAATTTTAAAACAGAAAACTCGGACTTTTTTTCTTTACACCACGGGAATTCCACAGAGACAAATATTTCCTTTTCAGATCGCGAAGATAAGAAACAAGTTAACGCATGGAAACGCAAATAGAAATCGTTCTATTTCGTCTGGACTGATTGAAACCAACATGTCCAATCCGTAAGATTAATATGAAGTTTCAAAATTATTAACTTGCTGTTTTCCGACTTCGATCTGAAGCGGAAATGTAAACATCACTCAACTGCCATTCATAAGTTTTCCAAGGGAGCCATGGTGGCCTGGCGAGTTTTGCTTACAAATCAGAAAGCACCGTGTCCAATACCTGTGTTAGCCAAGCACTTCCCTCGTGATTTGACAGTAGTGCAAGACGATCTAACGACAAGTCGACGACTCGTGAATACCACCATTGGCAGCACGTTCAAGATTCACCGACAGTTGTTAATTGATATAATACACGCACTACACGCAAAACAAAAATATACAAGATAAATCTGCGGACAAGACAGAAAATAGACATTGCAAAAAATAAACAATTATCAAATCAAGTGAATGGATCCGGGGGCCAGCCATAATTGTCCTTCCAGACAAAATGCTACCAGCAGAGTGGTATTTTTATATCCTCTTTATGACAAGCACGGTTGATATTATATCTCATTCCCTTCCATTTTTGTCAGAACAAGTAATTTATTATTGACACTTAATATTACAAATCTAAAATGTCAGCATAGCACTTGTTCAAAATAAAGTCCTTTGCAGGCTTCCAATAGACAGGCACGTTGCTGAAGCTACATATATACATATCTGGCATCGCATCGACCCTGAACCCTAACAAATGAGGCACGGAAATCAAAATTTCATGAAAAAAAAATTCATATAATATGTACACGCGTGGAGAAAAAAATACAACGAATCACACGTTCTGTATCTGACTGAAGCATACTCGCCTGTACTAAATTTGACTCGAGACCAGAAGAAAATTTAACATTCTTCACAACAACCAATGAACGTAATCAGTGTGAAGCAATTTGGCTGAAATGCTCAGTTTATTCTCTTCCCATTATCTTTTACGAGAACTGTCAACTATTTATCTAATCTTACCTTAAATATGTCCCTTTAAACTTTCAGATTTCACTGGAATAGAGTCAATGGACACATATTGGCGTGTATACTGCTATTAACACATTTATCTACGAATAATTGTTTGCATCAAATCATATCAGTCAGTCCATTATTCAAATTATATGGATATAATTATTTTTTTAGGTCAACATAAGAATATGTTTGTGAAACAAGCCTTAAAAAGAACAAAGTATTTTGTCAATCCAAAGAACGTATGTCCCTTGGTATTTAGATCAAACTATTTTGCCAATCCAAAGAAAGGGTGTCCTTGGTAGATAACTTATTTAACGAATATAAAATTTATTTAAATAAATAGTAATTTTACAAGATATTGACAATTATCAAACATAATACATCAAACAGAAAAAATCACTTAACATATAATCTGGAGAAATGGATGGCCGCATTCTTTTGATTGATGGGTCTTCAATAGATAACTTAAAGTGTCACCCGATGAGGGTCGACGCGATCTGATTCATAATAATATTTTGACCCGATTTAAAATGTCAGTCCGTATAAAAAATATGTTTTTTCTGTGTAACATCAAAATCTCGAATTAACTCATATCTCTTTTCGCTTTAATAATATTGTTGTAGTGTCTTCCTTTACACGGGATTTGAAAAAGAAACACATCAAATGTGGCTACGAATATAACGAATATTATCAGTTCAGTTCTGGTCATGCATGAAGCACGGGTTTACTTATTGAATAAACCGCTGGTTTGCTAACCAGGAGATTCTGTATTCGTTCCCGGTGTTGGCCGACAAAGTTCACCGGGCCTTTCCGGTTGAATTTCTCTTTGTTAGTGATACGAAAAGGAGGAACAGCTTTGGTATGTGTACACGTTGGCAAGCACGTAAAAAACGCCTTGCAGATCTTAATTCGATAAAAGTGTAGCGTTGCTGTTTGACTCATGGTACACTGCATAGCTTGTGTCTGTCGGTGGTGAGAAATGGGACACTAAACACCGTTTCTGTCATGCATGTATATGGTTTTGTGTTAATTAAACCGTAGCAGGTGGTTTTGCAATGCATTATTTTATGTAGCTTTAATCCATCAAAAAGACTGTATCTCTGACGCCAAAACGAACGATAGAAAAGTGGTTAATTCACATCTCTGTATCGCAATACGTAACTGGCTGAAGTGGCTGTTGAAAGACTCAATATTTATCCTTCGTGACTGTGGTGATTTGTAGATATTTCTATACCGTTCTTTATAACCATTTATCATCGATGGAGGAAATCGAATAATATGACGGTGATCAATAAAACAGGCGTTTAAATAATTCGAGATAATTGAGTTACAACAAAGGATATAGCTTCGTTTCCTTTATTTCCATTGTAAAACCAATTATCTCCCCCTTAATGTCGTGTCTAATTATACCAAATCAATGGCTCCTTTTTTTAGACTAGAAATGTACTACGCCACATTGTTACAAAGCTAGACTGTGTGAAAATAAAAAAAAATGATTTTCTTACTCATTTGAGAGTATGAAATTTAACAGGTTTGCGAAAAATGGAATAACAATAAATATTAAATGATGGGGGAAGTAAAAAAGGGAAAATGAAAGGAATGTAAATTAGTTGTATGCCCAAGCACATTCATACATGTTTCGTCGGCGTTAACGTATTCTAATATGGACTGTTCGACAACGAATAATGCCATCAATTCGAATTGTAGTATTATTTACGTGCTATTGCATGAACACAATATATCTCTTTTTAAAACAACCAAAATCATTTAACTAGTGTTGTTTTGGATGTTGAATTTAAAATAAACACACGCCAGCTATTTATCACGAAATTAAAACCAAATTGGTTTGGCGTATTGACTAACAATATTTGATCAAATTTCAGATTTCATAAAGATCCAATCTGAAATGTCGAAAACAAAATTGTCGAAAACGAAAATCTTTTGTTTTCTATATTTTTTAAACTAAAAAAAAATAGTCAATGATAATAGTAGTCTCTAGAGTTATAGAGTTTCGTGATCAAGTCTCATAACACTGGAAGTCATCAGTATAAATCATCAATTAAATGTATAGGTGTATCATTTTACGAATCTTAACCAATTTCAAAAACATTAAAATCAAAGGGCATACATATAATTGTGGCAATTATTGTCATAAATTCCCTCAATCAATGGGGATCTAATATTCGCCGAGTAATTGTATAACCTTCCAAAATGTCATAAAGATTTAATTATAAACGTCGCTGTTGTAGTGTTAACAAGATTTCGTTTTCAGGGGGCATAAATCTCAAGATCAATGTGAAAAATCGATAACAGTTTTTCTTTCACCAAGTTGAACAGCCTACCAAAATTCGAAGCGATAATTCATTTTCATAATTACGTATGTAGTATGGGAGATACTACGACTTACGGTTAAACATTTTTCATTCATTTGCTCAAATAAATAATCCCACCAAGTGTTAAAATACGTCATGTAGAAATTTACCCTTGTTCATGCTCCCAAACTCTCAACGTGAAAATGTTTCACGAAATTTTAGTAATTTGAATGGGTGATATTAGATTGATTTTTGTGCTTAGCCAATCAAAAGTGAAGTATCTATACTAAACTTTGGATTTTATCTTTTGTTTAGATTTCGAGAAACATGACCTAGAAGATAAGTTCGCAAACACGTTCGAAATTTACGATCCGAAATTTTAAAAATTTAACACAGTTCTTCCATATACACAAAATGAACAAGGGAGAAGTATGTCTTCTATCGCGTTAACAGGTTTCCATTAGTAAACAGATCGACAGCTCTGTAAACTATTATCTGGAAATCAAATCCGACAAAACTGTAGAATGATAACAAGAAATTGTCGTGACAGCGTGACAATATACGACTATATTAATATATGGACGTATACAGAAAACCTGTTAATAACAACAGCCAGCAACCAAATCTTTAAGAGAATGTCCATACACAGGCATTGGCATCAACTATCATTTCAACTATCCACTATGCGTGTGTTGGTGGGGTTAATATGTTAGACCACCCCAATGCGAATAACACCCAGAGGCAGAGTAGTTATGCCAAATTGGGCTAACCCACCAACACATTCGACTATTACAACCTAAAGTATATTGGGTTACAACACTATAAACGATGGCTTAATCATAGTAATTATTTCCCCGGCACGTTGCGCCCATTCAAATTGTTGACCCGAGGTTGTCCGCGCTATTCTGTAACTTTGGTTGGAACTATTCCAAGATTGATCCTCACCAAATTCTTACAAAGTAGGGACGATCGTACACCAGACATATATGATGTTTACAAACCGTTTTGTCCTTTTTCAAATAACAGGATACAACCGGTGTGTGCTTATGCCCGCGGACCAAGCTCAAGCCCACTCTCTATCGCAATTTCATTCATTCAATTCAAATAAAATTCAGCATTGCCAGGATTTTTTTTAAATAACAAATTTAGATTATTTTTGGCAGTCGAAGAATTTTAATTTGTAAAAGAATGCTGCTTTACGTAAATAAGGTGTGGCGATTTTTTCTTGAAATTGATTCAAACTGTATATTTAGTTACTTAATATGGATCTTTAAAGGGCTGAAAGATAAACGACTCGGGGGTAAGAAGGCTATACAAAGAATTTAATTACAAAACAGGAAACGATACTATAATTGATTTTTCTGCTCGCCTGTTTGTACAATAAGCATCATTTCATGCCGTAGTTGTTTCTTTGAGCTAAAGGAAATATTTTGTTTATGTCTTGAGATATAAATATTGGATTCTGAAACAAATATTGTTGCTTCCACCTAAAGAATTAAGTTTTTTTTTTAAAAAAAGGGTGGTTTTCCATAAATGGATTAAATGCAATCTTTAATTGGGTAGATGTATGTCTTAAAATAATGTAGAATGACCTTTGCATAAACTGAAAGGCGAATCCTATGGCTACGGAAGCACCTTAAGGTGATAGGCAACTCCGTGGCTCAGAGTGTAGTTCGCTTATAAGGAGGCCGTGGGATCGCTCCCGGTGTTAGCTGAGAATATTCTTCGGGATTTTCGGGCTCAGTTTCCCCTTGTAAGTGGCAGAGGTTTTGGCAAGGACAGTGCCTAGTCGTTCGGATTCTCCAAAATCACAGGTCCGATGTACATATTGGTGGGGACATAAAAGAACCTAGTCGGAATTTGATATAAGAGTATCCATAGCACGATGTCTAGGTAATATGTCCCTTATAACACACTATATGGCGTATGCCCGTCTTCATCAGCCCAGTCGGAAGAGAAAAGTTGGACGTTAAACCCATTTATTTTTACCTGTCCATGCATACTTTCCCTTATAGCACTGTATGGCGTATCCCTGTTGATGCAGAAATGTAGGACGTTAAACCCCAATTCATTTCATCTTAAAGTGAAAAATAGTGTCAAATATTTTTGTTATTTTGCTGTGTAAACAGTTAACTGGAAAAATGTACACCAGCGAGTTTTTATTTAAAAAGAAAATGCTCTTTAACTATTCATTTTTTAAAATATCTTATTGATAATTTTTTTAAATTTTATTAATAAAAAAATATCTTAAACATACAACAGCACTATTTATTGATATTTCTTTGAAATTTTATCAACAAGATATCTGAAAAAAAATTACAACAGCACAGTTGGTCATTATCGTTGCTGAAATATCAGCACTTCTACATCTATCTATCATCTCGAGTACTTATTGTATAAGACTACGACATCTCGCGCTATGTTATAGATTTAATTCATCTTACTCAATATACAGATTATCTCATCTTCAAGCTTTCATATCGTGTTAGTCACAACAATATCAGTATTGTAGAGCTGTCATTCAATATCGTGGAACATCTCCTCTGTGGTCCATTATATAGACTAACTATAGCTGTGTAAATTCCTGCAATCCAGGCCAATAACGCTATCGTTAGTGCAAACTTTCTGAATTTGTGTGTCTTTTTTATTCAATCTCGATTCTGGGCGAATCTGCTGGTGGATTTTAGTTTCGAGGATATGTCCTACCCTGTGGTTTAGATTTTTGAAACTCCCCCAACAACCGATTTATTTGACTAAGTAATGAGGGGTTTAGTGTTCTGTCTGGAACACCCGGTGTTACCACCCCCCCCCCCCCATCGTATATGTTCACTATATGGCATAAATAGTTTTAAAGGGCCCTGTCACCTTTCCTTTAAAATATTTTAGGGTCTACTAAACTATACAAGTACAAGCTGGTTTTGTTATTAAGTTTTTTCAGTGAATGGTAATAGTGCGCACCAAAATTACAATAACGTATTCCATATAGCGCGATCAGCTACAGTGATTGTATCTTGAATTACGACAAATAACAATTCATTTAAGCTTTCCCATATATTATGTTACGTTTCGTTATTCGGAAAGAGGAAATTACAATAAAACTTTAATAAAACAAGTGAAAGAAAGACGGAAGATGAAAGAGTGAATAATACAATCGCGTAATCAACATTTATACTCATTAATCATATGAATGTCTTCATTTGTTTATACAAAAAATCGAGATAAATGAGATGTAGAATAGACCCATTGTGGTAACAACAACTATCCACAATATGAATGTTTTCATTTGTTTATACAAAAAAAATAACAACAAGAAATGGAGAAATATGAGATGTAGAGCTGGTCCATTGTGGTAACAACGAACTGTCCACAATATGAATGTTTTCATTTGTTTATACAAAAAAATAACAACAAGAAATGGAGAAATATGAGATGTAGAGCTGGTCCATTGTGGTAACAACGAACTGTCCACAATATAAATGTTTACATTTGTTTAACAACAAAAAAAGAACAATAAAAAATCAAGATAAATGAGATGTAGAATAGTCCTGTTGTAATTAACATTAGAACACGAGCGGCGATATTAGACCCTGTATGATGATATTGTGTTACCACAGTTCCACAGTGTACCCCCGCCCCTCCCATAGAGAAGATGCCAAACGACCATACTTATGAATTAATGATATCGAAGATACTGTATATGACTACCTAGGCTACCCATCATACTTTGTCACGCTAAGCATGCCAGCCCTGAAATGAAATGAGGTTTAACGTCCTACAGTTCTGCCCTGATTGGGGTAATGAAGACGGGCATACGTATACATTGTGCGATGAGGAAAATTTTGCCCGGACAGAGGCAACACAGCCTAATCTTATATCGAATTCCAACTGACAATGGATCTTTTACGTGCACGTTAATGTGTACACAGGAACTTGGGCTCTCCGTCCAATTTAAACGACTATATACGTTGTCCCTTGCCAGGTCATCTTTCCTGAACCACTGACAAGAGGGAATCACACCGGAATATCGCGATGAACTTTCTATGTCAACGCAGGGAACGAACACGGGATCAACAGATTTGTGAGCCAACGTCCTACCCATCGAGCCACCGTGGCTCCCGTATTGTGTTGTGTGTATATAGCGTAGTTTATTCATTGTCTAATGATGGTTGTAGCTATCTTTATAACGGATCACTGACCAGTTCATTATAAATTTCTCGCTAAGGAAATCCTCATGATATCTATTCAAATGCTTGCAATCTGTGCGGATTTTTGTAAGAAAGGGTTATGCGGTGTAGCTAGCCTTTTAAATGTCTCAATCCACTTCGTCACTGCACATGGATCTGATCTTATGCAATGTCGCGTGCCTATAAGCTGTCTCGTTGACTCAGGAATGTTACTTATCGCCTGGATATATCGGTATACACTCGGTCATGTGGTTCAAAATATAACGTATCGATATGTCATTGCGGGCACACAGGCTTTGTAAATAACACTGCAGTAGCTGTGATACGCATTATATAATATGTTTTTTTTTAACAAAATTAAACAGGGTATGCCTCCATATTTGGTAAGTTCGTATTAAATAATATATAACACTCCCTTGTGTGAATGGGACAAAGAGAAACCCAATTACATACAGCAGTTTGAATGTATTTTGTTGTGACCAGGCAATATTTTATCCATGCAGAAGTAAATCACACTTTTATGGATTCTTCTGTAGTTCTATTATTAAACATTCGACATTCCCATTGCAATTAAATTATATTATTCGTGTACTATGTCTAGTCTAATGTTAGCATTGCATAGACTTTGATTCGCTTAATATATTGACGGTTGTAAGCCAAGATCAAAGTGTTATTTATTGTGCTGATTTGTTCAAAAGTATGTAGATGCTGATGGACGTCACAAATGTGTTTGGAAATGAAATGAAATGGAATGGGTTTCAACGTCCTACTGTTCTGTTCCGACGGGACTAATGAAGACGTGCATACGACATACAGTACCGGGGAAATATTTGGCGGGCAGCGGCACTATGACCTACTCTTATATCGAATTATAACTGATAAGGGACCTTATACGTGCACGCAAATGTATACACACGGGACCTCAATTTTCGTCCCATTCGAAAGACTAGTCAGCAGTCTTTGTCAGACTCTCCATCCTGCATCACTGACAAGAAGAAACCACGTCGGAAAATCGCGATGAAGTTTCTCGGCCAATGCGGGTATCCAACACGCGACCTCTGCAGGCTAGCAAACCACCGTGGCTTCCAACTGCGTTTGGATTACAATATAGTGTAATATTATTTCTTGGCCGCCTCATAAGTGATTAGTAATACATGTACATGTATGCAATAAAAATGGGGTTTAACATCCCACATTTCTCAACCAAACAGACTAATGAAGAATACGACCAATATATACCATGCTATTAGATAAATTTGCACAAACAGCATTGCTAAGAATGGGGCGATTTTCAGTTATCGGGGCATTTTTTAAATATTTAGTGCTTCTAATAGTCTGCAATGAGATTTAGTTTTTGGTCCAATCCGTAGGACTATACGATTTTCTCTGGTAAAAGGAAAGACTGGAAAATCTGTTTGACCAACGCCTGGTTCTGCTGACTAGTGAATCCTTCCCATACTCGTCGAACCAGCGAAACCTCAGTTAAGAATACAATAATGTCATTGGGAGAATAAAAATATGAAAGTAATAACGTATATGAAAACCCATTGTTCCGCAGATGTGGTATTTCATTCACTTGCTGTTTATACTAATGTCAGTACGTGTTGTTATGTGTCATGATCAATGTCCTTTTGTTGCATGATGAATGGGTGTCATGCATTCTATGCCACGATTAGTGTACTCCAGGGCCATGATGTACTGAATTCATCAATATGATTCATAACAGCTATTGGGGATAATATATAGCATGTTTTATCAAGGTGGGCAAATTATGATAACACCACTCTATATACTTTATTGCCGTTTTGTTAGCAACAATAAAAATGTCGGTACACTAATTACATAGCTAATATTCATAACCCCAGACCTATCTAATCAACGAATTAATCATAAAATACCGACAAGGACCGAATGTATCGTTAAATATCGATAATACTGGTGGATTTTAATTACAACTTGACACTTTTCTTGTAGTGGTTTGTCAACTAACTCCACAATACTCGGCATTTTATCAACGGAAATTAGTTTGCAAGATGTTTGTTCAGTCGAATAGGCTCGTAAATTTATATGGGACCCCATTATTTACTCGTAATTTATGGATTGCTCCGGAGACAAGAAGTTCTTGTATTTTCAGACTTTGAAATTAAGCAAGATTAATTTCATAAGAGAATCATAAGGAGGAAATTACCACCATTTAAGATTTTTAACTTCATACAATACGGAACATGAGAAGTACCACGAGGTGTTGTTGAAAGAGTCGCTGCTCCCTTAGTCCGATCGGGACAGGGCGTAGCGCTTTAAACCAATTATAAAAAAAACTCAAAACGTAAAGACGGTGGTTATGCGTCTAAAACAATGATTCCCAAAATATACAAGTGAGACTTGTATTCGCCTACCCTGAATCAGTGAAATACAATGCTAATTTTGTGAGGTATCAATACCTTAGTTAAAATAACAAGTGAGTCACCTGGTCCAAATCAAAGAATCTAAAACAATTTTGAAATAAGATTAAGTTGGCCAATTACTCACACATATTTAAGAGAACTGACGATGTAATATTTCTTTTATGGAACAATATTGATTAACAATGGGAACGGTTTATTCAAGAAGAAAATTTCCAATTATATTTTTTTATAGTGGAAATCGCAGCTGTAATTCTAACAAAAAGATCACTTGAACACTTTAGATCCGGACAGCAATTTACTTCTTTATCAAGAAAAATGATCTGCCGATTAAAACAAACATCTACGTATTCTTGGAAATTCTGGTAATTAGTTTAGATAAATGATACAACAATGAACTTTGAATGTTTCATTGTTTTTATTTTCATGTTAAATCTATAGCACAATAAAAGATGCTTAGTTCTGTGTCTAGTAGCTATACGATTGACCTACGATAACCACACGTTCTTAAAGTAGAAATACAATGAACTGAGGTTTAACTTCGTATTATTCTGCACCGACCGGGGTAATAAAGACGGATGTGCGCCTTACGGTGTCCTATGAGGGAAAATTCGAATTTAAACTGTCAGGGGTTCTTTTACGTGCATGTCAACTTGTAGTCGGGGTCTCATACAAATGACTAGACGATGACTTTATCAGGCTCCTCGTCTCGCACTGCTGACGAAGGGAACCAAGCGGGAACGTCCGGGGAATTTTCTGTACCAACGCTGCTATCGAACCCCTGACCTCCTGCTTAGTGAGCCACTTTCTTACTCACTAAATATAATTAGATACAACCTTCAATCATTAATTCGTCAACATCCAAATATAACTTTTACACAAGTTGGCGGATACACTTTTTAACTGAATTGATATAGATATCTTAATTAATGTATATATTTTTTTGTTGTTTGATTACAAATCTTAATTAGAAAGACCAAAGATCAATAGTTAAATTGGTTTTCTTTCTAAAGGAATGAACAAGTAAAACTATCCCATTATTAAATCCACACGGTTAACAAAACCGGTAGCAGTTAATTATTCATTACTTACCGTGCTTAATCATGGATGTACACGTCTGTGGTTATTGATAGAATAAAAGAGGAATACATTGTTCTTATTAACCGACTAATAAGTGAACAAATGTGTTGATTGATTCATTTTCAAGAAAAGAGCCAAGGTTATGGTACCAAAGTAATTATATATACGATTATGACTTTCGATCTTTGTATAACAAAAGGGATGAAATATGTACCCTAACGTTTTCTATCCTATCTTTAAAAAATGGGAGTTTTTTGGCAACAGGGGGATCACGGTGGCTAAGTGGATAAGGCGCTGGTTCGCTAGCCTGGAGGTTTAGTGTTCGATCCCTGCATTGGCCGAGAAAGTTCACCTCGATTTTCCGGCGTGATTTCACCTTGTCAGTGATGCAGAAGGAGGGCCTGACAAGGACAGCTGCCTAGTCGTTCGGATGGGACGAAAAACCGAGGTCCCGTGTACAAATTGGAGTGCACGTAAAAGATCCCTTGGCAGTTGGAATTCGATATAAGAGTAGGCCGTAGCGCCGCTGCCCGGGCAAAATTTCCCTCATAGCACACTGTTGGCGTATGCCCGTCTTCAATTGGCTCAGGTTAGGTGCTTAAGCGTAGGACGTTAAACCCCATTTCATTCATTCATTTTTGGCAACAGGCGTGCAAAAACCTATCGGTATTCCGTTGTTTTTTATTGCTTAAAGCCACTGGACGTCAGTTACAATAATGCCGAATCATTTAGAAATGTCAGTCCAACAGTGGTTTAAATCCGTTCAGTATTTGTCTTCATATATGGGATATGGTCAAAATCTTTTCGCAAACGCTTTGATTCCCTTTTTTTTCAAAATCAGACGAGTTCAACTCGAGATATTACCCAACGTTGCTTCTTAATGAAATGTTAAATGATCAATTTGAGCATATATCCTAGCATGGATTAAGCAATCGGAAATTTAATATTTTCAGAAAATTGTAAAGAACACACAAGTGATGTAGATCTACATTACACTTTCGGACAAAAACCCTAGAATATGGAATACAAATTTGCATAAGCACCGTGCAACTGCAATTTTAGAAAAAAGACTGGCGGCAACTCAGCTCAATTGCAATACACCATTCTAATTTGTCGATATAAGTTATAAATACAGTTTTAAGAGCACACACCTAATTTCGATTTAATAATATCTACCTAGACCTGCAATGTCATGATCAAGGGACGTCATAAGGATCGGGGCCACAGGGGACGGTGCAATACAGCGGTGCTAAGTTACAAATTCATCGGTAGTTGTATCAGTGCCAGTCATACATACTTTCATATTATCAAAAAATTTTGCTTACCAAATATTAACACTTCCTTACACTCGTGATTCAAGTTTTACGTTATAAATCTCTCAATAGTTCACAGTCAAGTTAAACTTGCAACTTATTCCAGAGTTTTATTCACATATTATAGTTCTTTACAATATATCATATGTCTGAAACTGACAAGTAACAATTGTCTGTTGTCTGTCAGTATTCTTTTCGTACTCTCAGAAAATGTCAGAGTTCCATTGAATATATATAAGTTTAAGTAGACGACACTTATCACTTTCTATTCCACGTGTAAAAATATCCACAATACCCTTCTTTATCGCAGACGGCAAAATTTGTCGATTCGTGAAACGTGATCAAATATCGACAAACAAATAAGACCAAATTCACCCGAGGTCTAAATCAACAGAACTAAGGTTCTAAATGCACATGTAAGATGCCTGTTAGCTATTTATCATCCGTTCTTTTAGAAACGTGGTGGAACTTTTCTCCCGCCGGCCATGTACAAGCAGACGACGTTTTCCTAAGCAGCTTCCGCGTAATTTTACCGCCGTTTCATTCAAGAACACGATGAATTGTAAACGTGGACGGGTCTATTTTACTAGTGAGGTAGTACAGAGTTGAGTGACGGCCATCTAAAAACCATTTGTGTTAAGCCTGCTATATTATTGATATGGTCGTATAACCCGTTATCAAATCATCACAATTTGATTGTTTCTTTTTATTAAAGGGACAATTCTCTGAACAAAATATATTGTCTCGTGGTAACAGATTTCTCTCTCTTGTGTATGGTTTAAACCCTTTAGAGTATCTTAAAACATTGTCCACCAAAAACAAATCGGCAATAGCATGTGCAAAAAAAAGACAATGGTACAGCAATTAAATGTTTTATTTTTCCCTATACGCCCACTTTAGACGTATTATGTTGTCGCGCATGTACGTCCGGACGTCTACATGTTTCAACACACGGACAAGGACATCTGTGTAGTCGTTCGGATGGGACGACAAATAAACCGAAGTCCCGTGTACATATTGGCGTGTATGTACAAGATCCCTTGCTAGTTGGAATTCGATATAAGAGTAGTCCGTAGCGCCGCTGTCCGGGCAAAATTTCGCTCATAACTCACTGCATGGCGTATGCCCGTCTTCATTAGCCCAGGTTAGGTGCAAAACAGTAGGACGTTAAAACACATTTTATTTCATTTAACAAACGGTAATTTATATAATTTTGCCTTACAAGGAATTTAATGAAGTACAATTCTATTAGCCCTAGGTTTAATATAACGTCAGAAATGGTGCGTTGATTAATATTTTCGCCATTGTTTTAAAGGATAGCACGACATATAATATATTTATATACAGATATGCTGGTCACCGGTCTGATTATACATACATCTACTAAGTAAATATATGGGTGTTTTCCAACAGAAGATAGTATTTTACAGCATCTCAGCGAACGTAAGGTTATATGAATAAATAAAACGGGGTTTAACGTCCCAATGCTCAGCTCCTAAATGGGCTTATGAAGACGGGCATACGCCATACAGTGTGCTACGAGGAAGATTTTTCCCGGGCAGCGACCCTACGGCTAACTCTTATATCGAATTCCAACTCCTGGGGGATTTTTTACGTACATGCCAATGTGTACACTGGACCTCAGTTTTTTTGTCCCATTAGAACGACTAAACACCTTTCCTTGCCAGATCCTTCCTGCATGTTATATGAATAAAAAGTTGGATTGTCTTATCATTGCCATCTATATTACCTTCTTTCACTTAATAATACCACAAAAGAACGGTAAAAGAAAATGCGCCCACACTTAAAACTCTGGAAGATATTGGAATTATCTTTCCATTATTAAATTATAGCTGACTTTATTTTTCTTTCATCTTTTCACTGAACACAAACCCCAACTGAATATTGGAAACCTGCATGATTTCCAACAATATTAGTTATTATTTGCAGTAACATAACATAATTAAATGAAATGAAATGGGGATTAACGTTCTACTGCTCTGCTCCGACCGGGCTAATGAAGACGAGGATACGCCTTATACAGTGTGCTATGAGGGGCATTTTATCCGGACAACGGCGTCACAGCCGTGTATGCCATGCATTGGGGTGTACGTAAAAGATCCATTGGAAGTTGGAATTCCATAAAAGAGTAGGTCATATTCCGCTGCCCGGGAAAAATTACACCCACAGCACGCTGTTTGGCACATGTCCATGCCCATCTTCATTAGTCCCGTTTATGAGCAGAACACTACCACGGTAAACCCCATTTCATTTATTTTCTTTAAGGGTTTTCTCAATGTTATCCAAAAAAAAAACAGTGTCTAGATACCATGATTCAGATTGTATAACTTAATTCACCAAATTTTCCGCAGTGCACATTACATCGTAATATGCCTAGTGCATTAGCATATAGTTGGCGAAGAAAGATAAGACGTTAAACCCCATTGCATATATTAAACTCGAGTATAGACGTATTAACTTCCTATTTTACCGTGGAAATGATTTGGTTGAAGGTGGGGAAATTCCTTAGAATAATATGGCGACCAAATTAAATATTAGATTTTAACAATCATTAAATAATAATAAAAATAACTTTTGAACATCAATAATTTTAGTTTTAAATTTAGCAACATAACCTGAACTGTGTCTAAGAAAAAACACGTGTTTAAGGAATCCTTATAAATTCTTATACTAAGGAATTTGATGCGCCCATCCCATTGAGCGATACTCTATAATCATTTGTTATTTTAGATACATGGTACCAAGTCGTAGGAAGCTGGTTCTGAAATTAAATTCACTTTTTTGTTTTCGTATCTGACTGTGACATATGTTCACATACCTTGTGGTGTTTTTGTACAAGTATGATCCCACCTGCTCTGGATTTAAATCCAGATTCACATTTTCTCAAGGGCCATCCTGTCAATTTAATAAATTGAAAGTATTAAGTATAAGACAATCACATCCATATTCACAAATATCTCGGGACACAAAGTGCAAAATATTTCAATGAATTAGATCTCAATGCATTTATTTTTCATGCATTAGCAAGCTAATATCATTTCTTAATCCGAGGAGTTTACACTGCGGCTAACACGTTTTAAATGAACGAGACGATGTAGCCCATTTAACTTGTTAGAAATTGTCATGTCAAAACGTTTACCTTTACTTAACGGCATTTTATTTAGAGTGGAGACATGGGGTTTAACGTCCACTTGACACAAACTAGGGACTAACATATGGTTCAATGGCAATTCATTGTTTCGTACAGCCGGGAGAATCGACACACCAGCTGGATCGATGGCATACTTTATGATGCAGCGCGCACCCCTAACCATTCAGTAATCCAACCTCCTGTTTTGCAAACAAACCCTTTCTGCTTGATGACTGCTGTCAATAGTAAGTGCGGAGGGGGGGGGGGGGTCTAACATGATAAAATAAATAATATCGCAAAAAAACCCACCTGGGAAATAAAAGTTATTTTGTTTACTAATCTTCTGATATAAGTACGGGACTGGGATAACAATTTTCAACCATTTGCCATACATCTCAATTTTTTCCCCTAATGTCTCTGATCGATTGAGGACACTATATTATTTTGTGAGTTGGCTGGCTATATAACATTAATGAATATCAGACCAAAGATGGTCTAATTCCATTCAGTATTTACAATGATATGATGAATTGAAAACGACATGTCGTTTAGAAATCAGTTCCACCTTTAATCTTTGCTAAAATTCTGTTGATCGGTCTATTTTTAATTCGATTGAATCCAACTTGACAGATTATCTATCGTTGATATTTTGATTTTGGTGTATTAATAAAATGTTAAGTAATGAAGCTGTTTATTATTGAACATTGTCAATGAATTCAAATGATGTACTACGACTTTAATCCTTCTAGATTATGCTACACTAACAACATGAATATTTACACTAATAAGCCTTGACGTTTGCCTGGGTAAGGATGTGTGAAGTACATTTCTCAACTTTTGAATCATGGACTTTTATGTCATAGATAAATTATGTAACACCCATCTAACATAATCTGCTAAAACGTTTGGTTAATTATATTATGTTTGCTATACACTTATTATTCATGCATGTGACCGCTAGAAAATGAAATAACAGAGTACTATAAAGCAAGCAATATTAAACATATAGTTGACCCTAAAGAAATGGTTAAATAGCTATCGTTAAATAGCAGTTCTGATTCATTGGTGTGTTCTTTAAACCAACAAACGGTCATTACACTCTCTCGGATCCGTAACTATACATATACTTGATTTGCAGAATAAATTAGTCGAAATTTCGTATCTAACTCTATCAGACAATATTATGTTGTTAATAATCTGATTTGGTCTGAGTATTGAAATACAATCGATGTGTTATAACGTCTGCCATTGGGTAAAGTGTGAGGTTTCAATCCCAAGCCTGTCTTTAATTAGTCAAGGCTATAGGTGCAGAAGCGTAGGACGTTAAACCCCATTTCATTCATTCATGCAATTCCAAGCTTGTGTGTAGCAGAGAGGGCGGGTCGCCTGCCCGGTGTATTGGGTTTTCCACGGTTTCCTCCCAATTCTAAATACTCCTGTGCGCAATCGAATTGTAAGAATAGTTCCGAAATGAAGTGATTTGTGTCGAGTGGAAGTTAAACCCAATTCCACCTTTCTCTTCTTAAATATCAATGTTCTCTTATCTTTTCTGAAGAAATTGTCATTTAAAAAAAAATGTTTCATTATACGGCGCCATTTAAAACATCAATATATGAACATTGCGCATGATTACTTCTTTTGATCATTTAGGTTTAAAAGAGATTGGGGTCATCTAAAGATGATATTCCTTTTTTTTTTAAATCGATCAATGCTTCGTATTTATAGCTCTATTCATTGAAATTGTTTTAAGGGTTGTTTTTCGATCTTAAGCACGGGATCGATATGTTATTACCCGATGCAATTGTAATGTTGTGTTACACATAACTACTATTTAATTGCCTGCGGGATAAAAATAAAATACTCCTAATCTAATATTGGTTATTACAACGAGGTGTTAAGTCGATAAACTCGGGAATTCTGTATATTAAAAGAGTTGCCAATCAAATAGCTATCACTCTTAGCTTACAGTACAACACAAATCAATCTACTTACATATTCGAGTTGTCATGTAATCCTAAATCGAAACATTTTAAATATTTTTTTAAAAAAATGACGTGCATTGGAGATGAAGTTATATTTATAAATTAAATTTTTTAACTCTAACCAGGAAATACAATATAAATTCTATCAACTAATAAAATTTGTAAAAAAAAATATACATATATTATATCAACATACGCTGACATATTTATGGGATACATCTGCCGCAAAACATATAAGGAAATACTCAGATTCCACTTCGGTGGTGCTGTAATTCATTTATAATGAAAAACTATATTATCTTTAATATACATTGAACTCAATCGTTTCGTAATATCTTAAAGTAACAACGATCTAGGATGAGACGTCTATACGAGGATATGTTAAAGTCCCAATATCACTCTTGCTGTTACTAAATAATATGTTCCAATCGTTATTCTGGTCAACAAATTGTACTATTTTACAATATTCCAATGAATTGATGATACAAATTTCATCTTAACACACCGAATTAAAAAAATTGGAAAAATTCAACTGCATGGTTTGAAAAGCTTTACGTAAATATTTTCAAATGCAACTTGGATTTAAACGTTTTTTCGAACCCTCTGGACAAGTAAAATAGGATGTAATGGATAATTCACACAACAGGTAGAACACTTAAATATCTAGTAGTTAGAATAAGGCTTTTTTCTGGACCTGTCAAGCCAGCAAGGGTGTTATTGTCCCTTTAAACAAATGTGTAATGGGTGAAGTGTAGGTGGCTTGTTATACTTATGCTTTCAGATACGCCCGACAATTCAACTGATTCCATCATGTGTTTATCAACGGTGTGTGTGTGTGTAGGGGGGGGGGCGAATGGTTAGCACATGCGCGCTGTATCATAAAGCCTACCATTTAGGAGATAAACACCTCCTGTTTCGCATTTAGAGGGGTGTTATTGTCCAATAGACATGTCCTGAGATCATTAGGACCCAAGACGCGTTAGCGTCGCGGGTTCTAATGTAAAATCTCAGGACATGTCTATTGGACAATAACACCCCTCTAAATGCGAAACAGGAGGTGTTTATCGACATTGTAACATGCTATCTTTTTAAATTTTAAACGAACTTATTTTATTGTGTAAACTTCAAAATTCGTCTCACTGCAAATCGGTTTTAGTGACGTAAAAACCATTTTGAGGTAATGAAAACGTCGTGACGTAACAGGATAACAGGCTCATAGAAATATATAAATAGACTATTTATATATTTCTATGAACAGGCTCCTCTCATTAGATTTGGCTCGCTTATTGCTTGGTTGCTATAGTAGCAGTATGAGTATAGACACACACAAGGAAAACTGGAATTCTCACTTCATTTTTTAAAAAGTACTTTTTGAAATAAGATTTATGTTTTTGTTATAGTTTTTGGTATATTTTATTGTTTGTAGCTGTTACCTGACAAGGGGGTTGGTGTTTCAAGTTCATCTTCGGACATATCTCCGAATATTTCATCTAATTTACCGAGATCAAAATTGATTATCGCCATTGTGGTTATCTCCATTAAAGTAGTACGCATAATATTAATACACAGTGATTTTTCTAATTTAGAGGGGTGTTATTGTCCAATAGATGGTGCCTAATTGACCAATCAAAACGCACGATTGACTCTTAAGCATGTTACAATGAGTGTCAACTGGCGTGGTTTCGAATCCCTGGTTGTACGTGACAAGAAGTAGGGTCGCCTTTCCATCCTCGTGGATTTTCCCCGGGTCCCACTGACAAAGAGCCCTACGCGTAAGCGAATTATTAAAATAAGATTGAACCATGTGTTATTCCCGAAATGACTTAGTTTTGTGTCATTTTATTATCCATCTGTTCTGGTGTGTTATTTATGCTGATGTCGTTTCATCATACTATTTATTCTGGTATACCATTCCATTTATATTCTGTGTTCGTTAGCTCAGTCGGTGCGAAAGTTAATTGCGTCCCGTGTATCTAATAATTGAATCGTTTGTTTTGTCTTTGTTATTTCGGGCAGTTTTCTTGTTGTTGTATTATACCTATTTCAAACATCGACTAAGTACAAATATAAATTTTACTGTGTAAAGAACATTACCCAAAAGATGTTTTTTTTTAACTGGGTTGGTTTATAATCACAGACAAGATGTATCATTGCTACAATCAGAAATTAAGTGAATGATTTTTACGCATTTTAATGGCGACGATAACAGACAACGTTTCTATTTAACACACTATACATCAAAATATAATGTATATACACAGATCAAAGGCCAGTACGCACTAAAATAAACTTGCCTGCGGTCATAATATCAGTCTGGATGATCCATCATGAAGAATAGCGTGTGTTGACCAGTCCTATTTATCATATAATATGATACATCATTGGGTATATATTGTATTCTTTTACAATTCAAACTGTTTTCAATTTGACTATGTAGAGTCGAGCTTTTCCAGTCTGTTATAAGTGGTCTAGGCGTCTAGACTTGAAATAACATCTTTACAGATACTTTGTGTTTAACTTTTATTCTACACAACATTCAAGGACTTTTGTAATGTAAACGCTCTCCGATCTGAGAACGGGTCTTATTGCACATGCATAAATTAACGTTGCCCCCCCCTCCCTCGGCAGATTACGACACCCTACATCTAGCCTCGGCTGTATGACAGACAGTGATGTGTACCTACGCCTATACAATTGCGATGCGGCACGGATTTATTTATAAGGGAAACATGCCGCTTTCTCAAAATTGCGTCGTCCGAAGAGTGTGTAGAATTTTCAGTGCAAATTTGTCCTTATCTAAAGAAAATCGGATAAACTTAAAAGAAAAAACAGCTTCAATTTTTGAAAATTTTGTAAGATAAAACATTATTCAAATGCGTCATGGGCAACGTCGTTGGTAATCCAGGAAAATGTAAGTAGTTCTAATGGCGGAATTAATCAAACTATTAAAACCAAAAACACCGGAGATTTTAAAACGTGCCTATACTCGTCAATGATTGTACATGTATAGTCAAACATCTGCCATTTGCAGGTCTTTCGTTGGGCCTGAGATGTTATCGAAATTTTTAATTAGACATTAATTAAATTATCCAGACCATAATCATCTCTCGATGTCATTGCTAGCCTGCGATATTTACTGGAATAAAACCTCGTCTGCTGATGATGAATAAATAAAAAAAAGATAATCAAGACTATGATTGTTATCGTATCGACTTAACAAATGATGCTCGACAGGGGCGGATTGGGGCCGGGAACCGGCCCGGGCTCTCGTGTCGGAGCGGCCCCTTTACTGACCGCGGAACCCGGACGGGGCCGGTAGCTCTTCCCCGGGAAAATTTTGAAAAATAACCCCCAAATATGAGATTTGGTGGCATATCTGATTGATGGGGACGAGGATTGAGATAACATTCTTTCGCTGGGTGGCAGAATCCGAAATGCCTGAAAATTTTGAAAATTTAACCACCGCAAATGCTCGTGTAAGCAACTCCATAAATATCCAATGGTTTTGTAAGCGAAATAAAATAAAACCAAGTAAAAACAATCCAAACCATTAGACAAAATTCTTCAACAAAAACTGTAAAGGCAAAATAGTGTAATCGGGCAAAATATTGTAATCAATAGTGTAATTAGCGCTCGATGAAAGTAAGGGAAGCAAAACTAGAAATGCCCGAAAGGTTTACAGACAGCGGCACCGATTTTCTTAAGAAGCGGAGCTGACCTTATGGACCCCCAAGAAAAAAATGGCATATTTGACAGTCGCAAACGCGTTTTAGTGTTATTCAAGCCCGTAAAATTCATGTTTTATTAGATTTCGGGCACTTTATTTTGCCAAGTAGATGAAATATTTTTGTTAGCTTTACTCGTCTGCCCTCGCTCGTATGCCTATATTGAAGGATTGGTTGCGGACAAGCAGTAGGCGTATGGGACACATTTCATTTTTGAGACTATTCCCGACATCCAAATTCTGTAATTTCATCTCTGAAAGTAACGAGTTAAAAAAAATGTCAAGGAATGTTTAACACCAGTCTCAGGAAACTCTAGGAAAGCGTCTTGCACTCATATTCAGCCAGCAGACCAGCTATGATCAAATTTTGCTGACGTTGAGTTATTTTTGGAGTTACGAACCACCGGCCGATGTTTCGCATGCCGTATCCCCACAAACAGGGTGAAGGTGACTTAATAATTAGTAAATTTGCAAGCGACAGCGACAGGTGAAATTCGTAATCCCCATTGCATGATTCCGAATTCCAGCCCACACCAAGTACACCCGGCCCAGAAAGTCTATCATACCAGCCCATTCCAGACTCCAGTGATGACTTGGCGGCCGTTAAAGACACGGGCCAAATACAACATGATCATCATCGCTCCATGGCCGGTCCAATACCCCCGCCCCTGCTATGTTCAGCTGAAAAAGGTTTTATTTAGAAAAATTGGACAACAAAAAAAAAGTCATTTTTTTTGTCCGACCGGCCCTTTTCGTATTTTGTTCGACCGGCCCTTCGGGCGATCGCCCGATCGCCCGATGGGCCAATCCGCCCCTGTGCTCGAGACTAGGCCCTAAATTCAATTGCTAAATTTAAGGTGGATTAATTTGACTAATATTTTCAGCAAATTCCCTTTACATTATTTTGTTTCCTATAATATTGTTTGTGACAAAAATGCTCCTCAGAAAATCTTTTGCGTGTTTTATGTTGTACTTTTGTTTTCAAATATTGCGTGACAACACTAAATGTATGAGGATTGGAGTGAAATTACATAAAAAGATATTGTCAGTTGTTACCCGAATATTGTTTCTTATAAAAGACGAAGATTTGTGATATTGCATTTAAATCTGAATTGTGTTTCCATCGATAAAAAAGAGATGTAGCCATATTTTTGTTTTGCTATCGTTTCGTCTAATCCCCCGAGACATTTTTTTTTCAGAATATAAAACGCGAAAACCGGTATCTGGATTATAGTGGTGATATTTAAGCTTTGTATTGTTGCTTAGATAATAAGTTTGCCAATTGATGTCATATCATAAAAATGTACCTAATATTGATGATTTATGATTAAGAGTTATGAACAAATTATAGTTATCTCTTGAGAATTGTATTACTTTCCACTTCTTATCAGTTTCTTACTTTTCTTTTTTTGATTTTGTTTTGATTCCTGTATTTCTTTATAAGATAAATCATACGACTTGAAGCTACATTTAAAATTTATTAAAATAAAGCCTTAAAATAGAGAGAGAGAGAGAGAGAGAGAGAGAGAGAGGGAGAGGGAGAGAGAGAGAGAGAGAGAGAGAGAGAAATCGGGTTTAACGTCAACTTAACACAACTTGGTCAATTCGGGACTAACATATGGTTTAATTTTATTTCAATAAATCGCTTGCGCGTAGGGGTCTTTAGCAGTGTGAGGAAGCCGGAGTGCCCAGAGGAAACCCACGAGGTTGAGAAGACACCATGCCAAATACGCTCACACCAGGTTCGACCACAGCCACAAGCCAGAGGTCGCCGGTCAGCTAGAGGTCGAAGCGCGACACTCTAGACCACTAGGCCACCCAACCCCCTTAAAATAGATGGTGTCCATAAACTGTTCTGCCTTGTTAAGGCATAATCCTATTAATCCTATAATTTACTATTGCCAGCTGAGAAATTGGCAAGAGTATCATTTTCATCTTCAAATTCTAACATTTGAAGATAGCTATTCCATGGAGGGAATATGAACATACCGCAGATAATTGTGTTATTTTTCCCATGTCAATGAATTTAAAGGAGCTATATCGCTAATATTAGGGACCTAGAAATTGACAGAATGGGTCACAACGCATATACTAATGTAATATGAATGTATATAAACAGATTAACATTCAATCATTTCCGTCTTTAATCTAATTTCAAACCAGTTATTTTCGGCGAAATACGCCTGATGTCTCAATGGAAAGTAAAAATAAAGCGTCTGGTTATTCCAGTCTACACGTGCTATGTCTCCAGATAAGAATATGCGTCACCGTCTAGCCCCGTTCTCCATGTCCCACGTTAAAAGTGGGCCTAAAACGCATTATGGTACACGATTCGTGTACCAATGGTAATTTTTAAATTTTGTCTTAAATATTGGATATCAGAAGCCCATTTTTTCCCGGTAAGATAACAACATCAATGTTATTTTGAATTGACAAATAATTCGTGTTTTCATTGTCGAAGATTTTAGATGATATTGAGTTACGGAATTAGCTCCTTTAAGGGGTGGGAAATAATGCCCATTTAATAGTGAGTTGATAACCTATTGAGCAAAAGACATAGAATAATTATGTTTTGACTTTCTTAGAAAATATGAAATTCTCGCTTTAAAGAATTGGTTTCCAACCTATTGTTGGTTGCTACTCCAGCATATCGCGACAAACTCATCGTTTACCATGAAACATCATCACTATTTACATGTATTATCGTATAACTTATTAACCCCACTTATTGTTTATATTTTTACACTTTTATAAAATGTAGCAAAGACGATTGGCGATGTGGTAAGGGGTGTATATATCAGAGATGTATAATATGCTTTTCATGAAAACATAGCATTTTTTCCAAAGTTTCAGAGAAGTTCGGCATGACCCCACGAAAAGTGCATGCGACCCCTACAGGGTTTGCGACTCAGAGGTTGGGAATCCAGGGCTTATTGTAGATTTAAGAAATATCGTAGCAAGCGTGGGACATAACAGTGGGACACTCAAAACTACAATATGTACTCCAAAGAAACAGTTCCGTGACAAATTTTTGCTATGTCGCAAATACCTTGAAGGACTGAACCTTTACTGCGGATTAGCGAACAGACATGGGCGAGGACAATATACCATACCATTAAGATGTTGACTTCTAGAAATAATATATAATAACGTTGTATATAGACATTTAAATACCCTTAGACAGCTAAATAATATCTAACCATCTAATCATCTATTGACCATCTAATAAATACTAACGTTATAAATCTTAATAACATCTAAAAAGTGTTCAAAATTTTAAATAATAGCTAATAACGTTAGAAATCTTACTACATGTAAAATTTAAATAACAGAATAATTATCAATCCAAATGGAATCATTTAAATACCGTTAGGCAGCTAAATGATATCTAACAACATTGACCATCTGATAATACGTTAGGAATCTAAATAACATCTAAAAATGTTAAAAAATTAAATAATAGCTAATAACGTTAGCTATCTTAATAGACTCTATCTCGAAAGCATAACCCATCCATATGAAATCATTTGTTGAGGATATTATGAGTAGTGTCAGATTTAATATAGTTTTCGCAAGCTTAAATCACCCATACGGTGTACATATGTTGAAGATAGCTTTGTAATTTTCACATTAAATACTTCCACCTGATAGAAATATGGGTTTGGTTAAAAGATGGTCGTCAGGCCTTGATTAAAGTCAGGTGTTATGTGAAATAACAATGTTATTATACATGTGGCTGTTCTTGATATACCATTTGATATATTATAGTTTTTCGTACTTATTTCCCTGTTATAATTATAGAAGTATTACAAGTACAATATAGACAACAGAAAGGTTATAACAACCCTGAAATGAAAACATTAGTGTACTGGAGTGTTGAGATCTTAAATATATGGGATTATTTGGAAGTCATTTTTATTGTTCAAAATCACAAAAAAAGACTTCAGTTACTATCTTTAACATATTTACTAATATCTTAGTCATTGTGGGTCTGTGGCACACATGGCCACGAAATTCCCCGATGACTATAATATTAATAATGGGTTGAAAATTTTAAATGGTGGATGAATCAGCATGTGACAAAGCATTTCTGAGGATCACCATTAAAATGTTTAGATAGACAAGATTGAAGTAGCCTGTAAATCAAAACCAGAGGTCACCCTGATGATTTTTTGGCTATAATTAAATATGATGCAGTAGCTTGGTTTTTTTTAATGTCTGGTCATAAACCATAATATATTAGAGAGGTTCCGCAACCAGTACTAACTACGAAGTTTTTTTGTGCTGACGTCATAACTTCATGTGTTCTCATTGACATAAGCGACCTTTGGTTCGTCAATTTTCTACGAATTCATGATTTTCTTACTGATTTGAGGATGAAATTCGTTTTTTTAACGGTATAATAGAAAGCCTGAACATTTACATTTCAGTACATGTATATGGTTGATAAGTGTCAAAGTGATCGGCAATTGATGTGATTTTGGACAAATGTTCGGGCTGTGAAATTTGTTCCTTTTTGATAATCGGCAACAAGGTCGAATCATCTCGAATTTGATAAAAAAAAAAAAACAGACCCCACATTGCAATGGGGACTAAAGGAAGAAACCCTGTTCGTACTGGTTGCGGAACCTGTCAAAAACGACGTACGTAGCTGTGTTCGTAGTTCGTTCTTCGTAGTTCGTACTTGTTGCGGAATCTCACTATTATTATAAGAAAATGTCAAATAAATTAAGACCAGTTACCAATTTATTATAACTAAATAGTTGATAAACTGTCTTACAACAATTTGAAGATAAATTTCAGTTCAAGATATTTTACATCTTGGAAGATACTGCTAAAAGTTTGTTACTTTGGACTCTCTCCAGTTCGATAAATTGGGACGCTGTATTAACTTCCCTTAGGAGACTGAGTGTCACACGACCATTTTCTGTGATTGTTTCATCATTACTTCTCCTATATAACGTGTAAAAATAGTGTAAATATAAGTTCAGCGGCTATTTAATTGTTATAATTAACTGATATCTGTTATTTATTGGATGCACATACCCCTTAATTTGATCAATATAATTTGAGAAGACAATACGGTGATTAATGGACTGATATCACGGATGTATAGTCGAATATTGTTAATTACAGATTTTCCGACGAGAGGATATAAATCACGGCATACAGGGAAAAATACAACACACTTTAGTAATGTAACTTTTTATCTTGAGAGCATGCTTACACAATTAAATCATAAATAAGAAATCTTCCGAGATCGGTCGAGAACACCACACAAGAAACCAATATGCTAATGAGAATACAAACACTAAAACACCAGAATAAATGATACACTATAATACATGGTACGATAAAATAGCAACATAATAAATGATATACTAGGATACATGGTATGATAAAATAGCAACATAATAAATGGTATACTAGGATACATGGTATGATAAATTAACATCATAATAAATGATACATTAAAATACATGGTATGATCAAATAACAACAGAATAAATGATATACTATAATGCATGGTACGACAACATAGCAACATAATAAATGATATAATAGGATACATGGTATGGTAAAATAACATCATAATAGATGATACATTAAAATATATGGTACCATAAAATAACATCAGTATAAATGATATTTATAAACGCATGGCATGATGAAGACTCAATTCTACACCACAATAAATAATGATACGATAATTTGACACCATAATAAATGATACGATAAATTGACACCATAATAAATGATACGATAAATTGACACCATAATAAATGATACGATAAATTGACACCATAATAAATGATACGATAAATTGACACCAGTAAAAACAAATATAATCAAATGGCACCAGACAAAATGGTAGCCAGAATGCATGGTATGATCAAATGGCACCACAAATGGTCTGATAAAATGACACGATAATATATTATTTTATACTAGAATACATGGTATGATAAAATAGGACCATAATAAACGATTTGATAAAAATGAAACCAGAATAATGGAATGGAATGTCGGCCACAGCAAACTCTTTCACACGAAAAGTACTGTTAAGTTGTCCACGCATATTGGTTGGATCGCCCACACGACATTCGTTATGATATGGGTATGCATAGTATTCATGGTTATAATTAAATGTACGGGGTGCTGCTTTTTTTTAAGGTGGTTTGGTATGAGTATCATTTTCACAACCGGAATTTGTTCTGGAAAGGGGGCGAGGATTTAGATCTGAATAATTCAATAAGCTGCGTTACCTTTAGTGCGGCTCCCGTCCGGGAGCAGACATGGCACACGGCAAGTTGTGTATCCTTATAATATGCGGTTATTCAAGCGGATTCACCTCTTTTCTTGTTCTGATTCCATGAACACGTGTCAAAGAAAGGGCAATATTTGAAATGTCCCTACCTATTTTTTTTAGCTTTTTGCCGTGCGAGCTACCAAAACTATTTCCTTATGTATGTTTACGGGGACGGTTCTGCATGTGTATCCGTACTGAACGCCGCATGGTCCGTTCCGAGAAATGCATAGGGGTTGACGGTATTTGGTATACGTTTAGAGGTATACGCGATCACTAGTGTTCGAACAACATGGATTTGCTTAGCGCTTTACATCGGACTATGCGCGTAGGGACACTCTACCATGTAAACCGCCTTGCCCGTATGCCGAATATCGTATACTCTCATATAACAACAGTCTTACGCGCCATTTACGTGTGCTCGGCAACGTAGAAGATCGCAGATTGGCCGTAGGACGTACGGTTTTTTATGAGCTAGGCTTTTGGTGTATGTTTCTCAGCAATGGCGCAACTCTACATACAATCTACCTAGGACAACTATGTTGACCGTGTATTCAAATCACGTAAATTGAAAATATTATATTTTTTACCAACCGGACAAGACATCTAAACAGCTATCACGTCTCTAGATTATAGATTAAGGTTTATGTATTTTGATGTATGATATTACATTGATAGAGTAGTCTGGTGACTTTTAGCAAAGATTCTCATTGAGCTGCAGTTAATGAAATACCAAAATAGGAAGGTACAAAATTAAGTCTATATTATATCAATAGAAACTGTTGATCGAACACTCAAAAATATTTTTTGCAAAGGTGATGACATGAAAATACATTTTATTTTGATTAGATAACCACGCAACGCCAATAAAAAAGAGGCAGAACTGGAAATATATAATTCATCATTATCACCAATTCATTATCACACAGTCGCATTTGTCAGCTGATACTGATACCGATATAACTCCAGTCGTATGTGCCACACGGAAACATCAAGGCAATCGTCCGAGAAAAGGAAGATCAAATTGTTTTTATCCAAGCTCCATACTGTAACACTCTAGTAGATGGGTTACATGAATCGAGTAGATGAATTGAAACTTGATAATGTAATACAATAAAAATGTCTACACGACTTAATAGTTAAACAGCTGTAGGCATTCCCTGTAATAGTAGACAAGGAGCGTCACTAGGAGGCGGAAATTACACTTTATTTAATTTCTTTGCACTGAAGAGCTACAAATTAGCGTAGTAATACAATACACGAACTATCTTTACACATCGGAAGTGGGGGAAGTAATGTGATTATTTAAAATCTTTGAAGCGATTCAAAATAAATAAAATCTCTTTTATGGCTGGAGAGTCGTTGAGCGATCTAATTAGGTCTAACAGTCTCTTTAATTGCTTCGCTTAACCTTTGTTTATTGTAATCTGGTCGATATGGCCAGAATGAACAGCAGTTTGCAACCCGGGAAATTTAATCGACTAGACAATAGCTGTTTGATTAACCTTCATAATAAATGGTTTTAACCCCTGCTGTTGAGGTCATTGTTGCATGTAGTTGTACACATTTGAGATGTAATATTAATGTCATGAATTATTTTGAGTATTTTTCTATTCGCATTTTATAAAAGCTCTTCGTACTTTGACGTCAAATTTCGACAAACGCGCATGGTGTTAATTTAGGTTTTCTATTCGATCAGTAAGGTGTTAACTAAATATTTATAGGGAAATGTCTATTTGTTAAGTTATATTTTTGACAATTTACGTTTTCTATTCGATCAGTAAGGTGTTTACTAAAGATTTAAAGGGAAATGTCTATTTTTTAAGTTATATTTTAAATAAAACCTTAAAATAGATGGTATCCATAAACAGTCCTACCGTGTTAAAGAATAACCTATTAATCCTATAATTCACTATTCCCAGCTGAGAATTTGGCAACAATATCATCTTCAAATTCAAATTCCAACGTCGTGAGATGCCTGAAAATAATAATGTTGCCAATTCCTGTGTTTATGTTTTAAGGGTGGGAAAAAATGCCCATGATCGTTTAATACTGAGTTGATAACCTATTGAGACATATAAATAATTATGCTTTGACTTTCTTAGAAAATTTTAAATTCTCGCTTTAAAGGATGCCACTTGTAATATTTGTTTTTAAATATATCTAGCAGATTATTCGGCGTTAAAGCTAAATCGAGCTGTATGATTGAATAGATCACGGCATAAACAAAATTGGACGTAAATAAAATTTCTATTGTAGACAGTGGGATCAAGAAACGAGCACTCGTATATCTTAAAATTGATGGTGGCACGCGGTAGGAAAATAACAAATGGAGCTTGAAAAGTGGAGACGCTTTAATTTTATAGAAAAGTCCTGTACCCGAAATTAACAACGACAAAGCCAAAACAATTATACTGGATGGTGCTATACAATCAATTTTTATTTGTCGCAGAGATCTCGCAGATGTACCCAGTGTCCATGTATTTTAATTGCCATACCAAATGCTTTTCTAGACATACAATTTATAAAAATATGAGCATCAAACTGTATTAAGCATAATACAATATTTTTGCAAAGTGGATCTACGAATCATTTGACTGTCTGTGCCACGAATACCAGGTATATTAAAACTAATTATTATTAGTAAATTGTAAATAATCACTAAATTCCCGCATATTATTACATCTAGATTTACATTTCGGAACAGTTTTATAGAAATGGCTCTATACATAAATCGAAATGTAAATGGGGTTTAACGTCCTACTGTTCTGTTTCAACTGGGCTAATGAAGACGGCATACGCCATACAGTGTGCTTCTGAGGGAAATTTTGCCCGGACAGCGGCACTATGGCCAACTCTGATATCGAATTCCAACTGCCAAGGGATATTTTACGTGCACACCAGCGTCTTACACACTTTGTCTCCCCCATACAGATATTGCGGAATTTAGCTTTTTGCCCCTTTTACATGAGTTAATTAATATGTCTAGTATTCCACTAATATGTGCACTGACCTTCCACTACATTGTTTATTGCTCTTATGGTTAAATTTATATCAGCCAGGAATTAATCAAGATATCAAAAATAATTAACTACTACGAGCGACATTTTATCATTTTCATGAAATGTGATCACTAAAGCAACGCCCACTTTGCTCTCTGAATTACTGGAAAATATCCCGAGGGTAAGAAACGTGATATCATTTGTAGCAAATGTTGATAATCTGTTCAGTTTGACAAAAGGTCCTGTAATGTAAACATCTGTGGTGGTCAAATCCAGAAATGACCAATGATCCCCGGACAATACGTGATAATGTTCTTCCACTTGACCTTTCTACTACCGCATGCGTGAAAGCAGGGTCAGGGGCGAAAAGGCTCGTGTCACGTGCCACGTGCTAGGCTTCTACTGTTTGTCACATACTTCAGAGAAATATGCTTAATTTAGTTAATTGTTAAAAATCAAGTTCCTTTCAATTTAATCATTCTAATTTCTGGAAACCATCGGGGGTGAGTCACACGCTATTAAAGGTCCGGACTTTTCTGATGTCGTTATTATTTTTACGACAGTTGGAGACATTAGTGTTGTCACTGACGACAGTTTTTAAGGGGAAACACTGATGAAACCAATCAGAATTGGGGAGGTAAAGTGAGCCAGTAATAAAGTTAAAGCAACTTCAGAAAATACCATCACGTAAAATCGGAATAAAGATGGTGACGCACACAAACAAGGGTCTGATTGTTTTGGGATTTAATTTTTTTTTAATTTTTGAATCTAAGGATTGAAGCGTCAATCACCATTCAATGAAATTACTTTAAAACTTAACATCGCTCTTAAAACAAGAGATGACAAAATAAGTCGACGAATAACAGGTGTTATTATTCTGTTTATTTCGTTAAATTCTTCGGTTTAAAATCTGAACCCTGTTTCTCGAAATCAACTAAAGATAAAATCCAATTGGCTAATCACTAAAATCAATATAATATTAATCAATCAAATAACTAAAATTTGGATATTTTCTTTGTTAAAATTTCGTGAAACAGGCTCTTGGTCTATATTCTTTAAAGATTTATTGGTAATTGATCTGCTACGTATCCGATTTCATGTCCGTCATGCGAAAAAAAATATTTAAGATCTGATTTAGATAAAAATAATATTTAACGGCTGGTCAGTATAGCAGTTAAATAGCAAGTAATTTAGACAATTTTCATTTCTGAGCTTGACACAATCATAAACAGTCTGAAATTACCTTTTACTGCGACAATAACTTTTGAAATAAAAAGAAATATCAATAAAAAGCAACTTAAATATTTTAAAACCAGAATCCGATTAATGATCTAGCTGTTAATACAACTTTAACCACTTTAAACTTGTCATAATTAAATGAATAATTGACTGATAGTTATCAAACTGGATTTGTAAAAAAAAACCTGATCTTTTCCGAAGGTTGATGAGTTATTATATTGTGGAAGTTCAAATAAGCCACAACAATATGATCCTCGTAACGAACGATCAATTTTAACGTGTACAAGAATGGGGGTGGGTTTAATATGATAGAACTGATTCTATCTGTTTCTTGGTTATAAATCAGACTATTCCGACACAAAGACAATATTTCTTTCTGGGTACTAGAGAACAGGAACTAAATGTCACGTGTCACGTTGATGTATCACAGGGGGAGATAATTGATGTGATTAACTCGTCTAGTGCAAGTTTACCTTTCAATTTAAATCTGGGACATCACTCATGGTTACCAGACTACAAACTACTTCCTTCCATAATAATTATTAACCCCACTCGCTTTTTGTATTACATAACTATATTCAATCACAGTGGTGCTGATACGTAAAGTAAGGGTGTGTTTTATATTTAAATGTCATAAAGGTACCACTTAATAGGAATGTTTATTAAATTATAGTTTTTGGTGAATACACACTTTTTGTCATTTTTAGACGCTGTGCAACTTTGAGACACGTTTAATCTTTACATACTTTCAGTATGTAATCAAAGTTCGTTAAGATCAAATTTCTTTAAGCCACTGTACAGATTCAGTGCTTGACATGACACTCGTCTCAATAACTCTGGTGAGACGAGGTAATTAACCTTTTTATTATATTATCTACTTAATATAAACTAATATTAGTATTATGTATTAATTACTGATATTACTCAGTGTTTCGTACGTGTCATTTAGATTGAAACTTTGAATATTATGTGCATAAACTCAACTATGTATTTTTGTAGAATAAAGAGTTTAGAGGGGGTGGGGGTCTTACAGTAGGAAGACTATTGGCGATCACTCATCACTTACGATTATATACTCTCCCCAGTAAAATGGAATGGATACTTAGTCAATCTGGTTAAAACACACATTATATTTCTTATTCGTTTCGTTTCTTATTCATTTCGTTTACTTGTCTTTACTATACTAGAATCTGAAAGAGTTGTTATATTACCGGCGTTTTTGGATGAAGTGACAGATTGGCCAATGGAACGGTACGTACGGCAACTTCTTGCCGTACCATGCACGGAACAGTTGGTAAACCACCAGAAACGTCAAGTCTGAACGATTTATCAATTCATGATCGTTATAGGGCCAAAATTCGCTTGAACGACCCCTGATACGACATTCGAGTACAGCTTGTCAGATTTTCATGTATTGTAGGCCATCGGAAGTAAAAAACAAAAGAAACGAAATATAGATCAGTATTTTAATCGGGTTGTGTGTTAGTCTTAGCATGACGAATGCACTGCATGCAGTGGGTTGGGGGGTTGGGATGGCCTAGTGGTCTAAAGTGCCGCGCTTCGACCTCTAGCTGGCCGGCCACTTCTGGCTTGCAGCTGTGGTTTCGAGCCCTGGCGTGAGCGTATGTGGCATGGAGATAGGGGCGCCTTCTCAACCTCGTGGGTTTTCCGGGTACTCTCGTTTCCTCCCACTGCTAAAGACCCCTACGCGCAAGCGAATTATTGAAAAATAATTAAAAAGCATAAGTTGGTCCCGAAATGACCTAGTTGTGTTGAGTGGACGTTAAACCCCATGTCTCTCTCTCTCTCTCTCTCTCTCGCATTCAGTTGGTATTCCATTTAGGTCTTCAAACCAGTGACCACATCTTTCAGAATATAAATAAAATGACTATTCCACTATGTAGAGTTAGATACTGGAATGTTAACTGTTCATTTTGTCCATTCAGGTCGTATACGTCCTTAATATCAGTTAACTTATGCATGGAAACACGTCACCAACAGAAAGCTTTTCTAAATTCGCTAACTAGATAATTTTTACATGGGCATACATCAGAGACAATTGATTTCAGTCTACCCATGAAAAGGACGAGTCTCAGTACTTGCAATTCTTTCCTCGTTAGCAGATTAAAACCAGTGAAGGGAAGATAGCCTATATATAAAGGTAGTTAATCTTATCATCCTGGCCAGTGATTTAAATGTAAAAGAAAACAGATTATCTTGTTAGTGTTCGAAGACACATGTCTGAGAGAGATTAATGAACAGAAGCTCCTGACCTTTTCTACTTTCATTTTAATTGGTTCGTGACACCAAATCGTAAATTAGAAAGTATATACTTGAGCAGTGATAATCTGTTCCAAGTGATTCTCGACAAACCCAAGTTCCTGATAATGATAATAATTGTGTAGTTAACCACGATGAATAGTTTACGTCGTGCAATGTGGTGGATACAATTAAAACTGGGGTATTTTGGTAAGTGTAAATTTATGATCGTAGATTGTTTAATTTGTTTAATGAATTATTGGCGGGTTGGATGGCAGAATGGTTAGCAAGTGCGTGCTGTATCATAAAGCCTGTCATTGAGTCAACTGGAGTGGTTTCGAATCCAAGATTATACGTGCCAAGGGGTAGGGTCGCCTGTCCGACCTCTTGGGTTTTCCCCGGATCCTTCGGTTGTCTCCCACTGCTAAAGACCTCTACGCGCAAGCGAATTATTGAAATAAAATTGAACTATATGTTAGTCCCGTAATTACCTAGTTTGTGTCGAGTGGACGTTACACCCCATTTCTCTCTCTCTATCTCTCTCTTAATTAGGTATTGATGTTATAGAAATATATCAAGGGTTATTCCGGGTATTTGATCAATTGTCACGAGCTCCTCGCGATTCCTGTCGTTTAATGGACTTTGCTTACTACTCTGATTTAAAATTAATATATACATATTATCTGAACTGCACAATGCGAGACGGATTTGATGGATGTTGTTGTGTTGGACCACGGTGTATAAGGTAGCGTGTTTGCTTTATAGAATATATAGCTAACATCAAGTGAAGGGGCCCAATGTTTGGCTTTGCGTCATACGTTTATAGTTTTTGCGCCCCCTCTTAACGGTTGTTCAGTGCGGATTACAACGATATGGCCACATGTTCATCTTCATTGCTTCACAATATTGCTCTACTAGTAAACATACTGTGGGTCTTCAACGATCCTTATATATTCCCTTTATCTTAGAGTTTTAACAATGACAAGCTGTGTTTTGTTTGTATATACATATAATATAGATGACAAATAGAGTGGCTGAAACTTTATTACAATACTCAGTGTAAACCTCACATGGTGACTAACCAGCTTTTCGTATGGGACGGAAACCTGGTGTAACATGTATACCCGGGCGTGCACCGACAAGAACATCCATGCAATACGTGTGTCCGTCTTTATTATCCCAGTCGGTGCAGAGAAATAGGGCATAAAACCTCATTTCATTCATTCATCACAATCCTTATAAAATACTAAACTTTTGCTGTATAGAACTAGCTCCGCTTGAGAACAGACACTAAGCTACTTAAACCGACATTTTAATTCTTAAATCGACGATATTAGTAGAAACGCAAATTATAAGAATTTATTTCGTCTCCATTTAAAAAAAATAGGTCATGTTTATTTAATCTTTGTTTCAGATATGGTGGTCATTCAGGGCAGTGATCTATTCTCTAAGTAGATAGTGCTCTGTGTTCAGAATGTACTTACAATTTACAAGTCGAATTTCATCTATTAACTATAGGGGATCACGGTGAGTAAGACGATGACTCACTAGCCTGGTGGTCGGGTGTTCGATCCCTGCATGGGCCGAGAAAGTTCATCCAGATTTTCCGGTCTGGTTTCTCCTTGTCAGTGATGCAGGGCCTGACAAGGACAGCTGTTTAGTGGTTCGGATGGCAAATAAACCCCGAGGTCCAGCGTACACATTAGTGTGCATGTAAAAGAGCCCTTGGCAGTTACAATTCGATATAAGAGTAGACCGCAGTGCCAATTCTCGGGCAAAATTCCCCCATAGCACACTGTATGGCGTATGCACGTCTTTATAAGCCCAGTTTAGGAGTAGAACAGTAGGGCGTTAAACCCCATTTCATTTCATTTCTATTGACGATACGTTGACATAATCAGAACGACTGGACAGTCTGATCTAACGCAGCTAACATGGTCCAGTTGATTCCATTATTAATGTTTATTTAATGCATTTAAAGTGGGAAAACTCAAATGTTTTGGCTAACGTCTTTAAAAAAAATTGTTGCAGATACAAGAAATGTTATAATAATAAGATTTGAAACATTGTCATGGGATACAAGCTTTTATTATAACTTGCTGTAGATTTAATCTGCTGTAGACAGATATGGGATATTGTGATGATCTATCCAAGAATATAAAGTTAGTTAGGTCACTTTATTCTGGGTAAACTTAGAAATCTATATATATATCTCAAGCTATATTTATCCATTGAAAGGTTTCATGCCTATATACGTTAGCGCTAACGTGGCCAGACGGGTGAGAAAAGAGAAAATTATTCGCATAAAAACGGCACTTTTCCCTCTTGTCTGTTTCAACGGAAACGAATTGAAATGGGGTTTAACGTCCCACATTTCTGCATGTGTTGAGAGAAAATTTGCCAATACAGCAGCGCTACGGGTTACTCTCATTTCAAATTCAGCTGGCAATGTTCTTTTCTTTTACGTGTAAGGGACCTTGGTTTTTCGTCCAATAACTAGACACCGTTACTACCATACTCACCATCCTGCACCATTGTCTTTGCCTAAACGGGGATCGAATCCGACACCAACGCTTTACTTACTGAATACTGAGCCACCGCAGTCCCCACCTCTACGGCCTATTATTATTCGAGTTTAAGGGTCAATGATTCTTTAACGTGAACGCCGAGGTCTACACTTTATTACAATAGGGGTTGATATTACAATAGGGGTTGATGGAAATTTTATTACATTTATTACAATAGGGGTTGTTATTACAATAGGGGTTGTAACAACGCCCCCATCCTGCACCATTAACAAGGCGAAACCGGATAATCTCAATGAACTATATCCGCCAACCGCGGAATCAACCCTACTCACCAAGCTACCTTTAATGGACATACATATTTTTATTCAACTTGATCTATTGAGGTGTGTAATGTATACAAGCATTTGTGAAGTGTTGTTGTTGTTGTTAGTGTTTAATGGCTGCTTCCACCGAAGGTGATATCGCAGACAAGTCTTGTTTTTCATTTTTATTATCTTAGCATACGCGTAGGAATCTTTCCCGTGGGAGAAAATCTGAGTTAACCCACGAGGTTGAGAAGGTGCCCCTATCTCCAAGCCACATACGCTCACAGGTGACCGTCCAGCTAGAGGTCGAAGTGCGGACTCTAGACGACTAGCCATCCCCCCCCCCCCCCGTGAAGTGTCGTCAATTGGACTGCTTATTTATACATTAGGCCGAACGGACCATGTCCATGACCGAACTTGTCAAGATTTAAAGTAGAGAAATAACTCATCTCTGCTTAATGGCAACATTTGATCACTGAACACTCAATCACGACATTCAACCAATATACACCAGCACAAAGCTCGAACATTCAAGCCCATCTATGATTTAGAAGCAGAGTTATTGTGACCTTAGTAATTGTGTGACGAACAGCCAAACATACGCACGGGCGAAGCCATTTAACATATTATTCAAGATGTTGCCCAATCACCCCTACACACAACTACATTACATATCCAACTATACACGGTTTAGCAGTATGTCGGTATCAATTTATGGGAAAATTTAGAGTGCAACAATTGATGGGATTACTACTTTTGGTCTGACGGTTTTATAAGCTGTAAATAGACTATAGTAATTAATCAAAACAGAGTCAAAGACAAAACTACCTAATAGAATAACACCGGCCCCCGTAAAACTATATAGCGTTATTGATTCTCCCAAGACAGATCAGTAATCATAGATCGTAATGCTTCATGTTTGTGTCTCTGTTTGTCTAACACTGCTCACATTTGATGGACAATTTCCTTTCTTATTGACTTATATCAATGACCACTGGTCAATTTACTGACTGGACTAAGGTAAGTCGTAACGACATCTCATGTCAGATTTGTCTAGCGGCGGGAAAAGGTTAAAATCATTACCTAACGTTATCCGTGTCTCGGAACTATCAAACTATTTTGGAGCTTTTTGTTTCAGACTATTGTTTCTGATCACGGCCCTGTTGGTAACTACTGAATTGTTAACTGATCCATATTGGTAACAGTCTTGCTGAATATAGACATTTGATTATATTACAAAATATCCTACATTGTGCCATTATCGGAAGTGATTTGCATATTGTCCAATAAACCGTATGTTGTGAGTTTGTTATACGACATTTATATTTATACTCCAGTCTCTCTTTGGGAGATGTCGTGCAATTTTCACCTTTGGGAACACATAATGCTACTGGTATACTTAATTTGATCAATTTGGGGTCTTCTAAATATGGGATCCCCGTATAGATAACGCACTTGTCCTTTCCGAAAGTGGAATCTGGTATTTTTATGATGAGACCGCGTTGCCTATATACACTATCGTTATTGCAATCTCTGTATAAAACATCATACATGTTTATTATTAGAAACATAACCATTCAAACCATGTATTAAATCAATATCAAAGACTCGTTATGGAACATCCTGATCTTATTTCAAATGACATTTATTACGACGACAGATAACGTAATAAAATGTGTTATTTATATAGAATAGAATCCTGATCAAACTGGTAGTCTGTTGTCCAGTCATCAAAGTTCCAGTATTATGAATCCAGTATATCCGTGTGAAACAACTCTATTGTATATTCTGGGTCTGTTCTATAGTTTTTAACGTTACCAAATTTCCATACGCAGTGTGATTTTGGATCTATGCGCAACATGTATAGTCTATGCATTTAAAATCGACGCGGGTCGCGATATTTTTGTTGTGTAAAGTGTGTTTTTTTCATTTCCCACACAACTACCAGACCATTCTGGCGTGACTCTTGTCCTTAGTATTTACCAATAACCCATTTAATCACGTCATTTTACAAGGGTAGCAAATTAGGCCTGAGGCCTTTTTTCAAATTTGGCCCTTGGCACAGATCGTGCGAATAATTTCGATCATTACTGCAGGAAGAAACCGAAGAACTCAGGGGAAACCTGCCTGATCGGACGGGAGACCGAATACCCCCCTCACTTACAACGATAAAGTTCATGCCCTGAACTCGGATTGAACCCTCGTTGCATTGGTGAGAAGCCGCCTCTCTATCGCCACGGCTATCCGACCAGCATTTGTCACCAACTAGTATTTTGTATTTATTTATTAATGCCCTGTGTATTAGATAGTTCTACATAACTTTGGTAGCTGTCTAATTTCAGCAATATTTCGAGTACTACATGTACTGGCAAGTTGATTAAGAAGCTATGAACGATCTTATTTCTCTGTCCATGCGCACGGGTAAAGTTTGTTTTGAACATGACGTCGCATGGTCATTTCTGGTATTATGTGAAGAAAGATCTTGTGTAAAATCGATGAAACTAATTGTTTAATTACACGTGAGGAGATGCACAGAAGCTGTTGGCATCATGGTTGCGATTTAACATACCGTGTAATTAGTCGTAAAATACAAAATCGAGCCTCTAGCAAGCCAAATGTCATAGTGCGGTCACATAGAAACGTAATTCCTTCAATTACCAAGATCCTCAAATTCTGATATTTAAGCGGGTCGGTTAGGTTCGAGCTTAAAGTTGTGTTCATTATCTGACTTGTGAATTTGCCACATGACATATTTTACGTGGTATTGGATCATTGATTTTGTATTGCCAATACTACTGAGGAAGAAGCTTCACCTTAAATATACGATGCTTTTAGTTACAAATTTTTAACTCAGATAAAATCCAAATTTTAGTACATTTAATTTGATTGGATAATAGTAAATTGAATTTTGTGCTTAGCAAATCATAATTGAAGTATATCTACTAAAATTTAGATTTTATCTTTTGTTACGATTTCGTGTTCATGGCCCAGTTATCGAAACATTACAGTAATGTAGGGTACCAGTAACCTATATGTATGTGTAATACTACTGCACATTTGCAATGCTTGACTAATATTTGAGCAGCTGTTGTCGTGTATTTTGTACACGGTGAACAGTCCATATTATTATGCCGATTACACTATTTTGTCTATACCGATTCTTTAGGACTTCGAATTTTGTCTAATTTGTGGTTTGTACGTTCTTGGTTTATTTTAATTAGAATATTCGAATTTGAACATTTTTAAATGCCTCCAACCTTATTGAACAATAGTTTTACAAAAATAATAATTAGGTATGATCAGACAACCTATTAACGTATAAAAGGGTAGTATATCGAACTGTTATTATGAGACAAAGTAGATCATTAAAAATAACAAACGTTAAATAACATTAAAAGATTCTTTAATTACGTAATTATACATACAAAAAATCTCTATCCTATAGCAATACAAGATTTCAGGTTATGGAGCTCAACAATAAAAACATTAGCCGTTTAATTGATCTGTGACTCAGACAAAGAATCATTTTCCAGTAACCTTTTATCGTGTTTCCAAACATCGACCGATGCTACCTGTTAACTGACTCATACTGCCTTGTCATTTCAAATTTCAAAGGTGATTTCTTGTTTGCAATTATAATTGAATTCCAGTTGATAGAGCATGGTTCTTTTTTTTTGGATGTAAACTTCAATGTTCAGTTTAATGAACCGTTCGAGCGTTATAAATTATATTTGCAAATTGAACGGCACGCTGGTACATCTAACATTTAAATTAAAAACATTTGTAAATAGCCGTTTAAAGTAAATATAAGTTAAATACATGATTTAAAGGCAGATATTTATCAGGGGCATTTTTCAAGAAAACTTAAACAAACATAATTTAAGAGTGCAGACTTTCCATTGATCAAGTGATATCATATTAGTGTTAAGCAAATGAACCATAATTATTCTTCAAATATTTTAGTTTTCATGTATGAGGTGCTATTTTCCATTTTGGAAATTATAGACATTAAGACAACAGAGATTTTTTATAATTAATTTAAGCATGAATTTACAAATATTACAAAATACATTTGTGATACAAAATCTCCACAATTATTAATAATGGGGTCAAGTTTTACAACACGATGGTCAAAAGTTTCTTTAAATTATCTTTTATTGAGCAGTAGTAAATAAAACAAATACATTCGTACTATGGACAGGAACCGACTGGGTTGTTGGATAAAACTTAAAAATCCAATTTACCGAATCGATGCCGGAGTTTCCAAAGAAGAAGCATGTCAAGTTTCATGCATTTCGGATTTCCACTGACACGGCCTTAGGCCTTTTGGAAGACTTTCACTACTAGAAGATGGCTAGCGGTAAGAAGAACAAGATGAGCAGCGGTGAGCGACCAGTTTCTGGTTAAAAAAATTGGCATAATAACTGGACCATTTGAAATACTTTTCACAAATTATCCATCGTCACGTATTCAATGATTCTGCTGTCTTCCAACAAGAAATCTGCGACAGACGGCATCAGAAGTGGCCAAATTCATAAGTCAGCCTATTAACTTCTGGTGACCTTTTAACTTCGATAACTCCCTCAACTAACTGATCACCCATCATTTCGGTATTTTGCCAACCTCGAAAATAACATTAGTTTTGCCCCTAATACCACTTTTCATGAAGCAACGGCCCGAGAAATCCCTCTCTGGCCATTGCTGGATTCTTGAACATTTGAGGAAGTGTGTCTATTCTTCTCGTTCAATCAAATCTACCTCTTACGTACAGTAACGTGACAATCCTTCGTTTAATCTTGGGTCTTCCTTAACATTTTGGACCCAGATTCAAGGTATTAAAAAGGTTTAAAGTCTGTTCGTTACCATACAGTAGTGTTTACTTTACGTCAATACCGATAGCCTCGTGTGTCACACAATTAGTTTTACTGCAATATCCTGCTATGTGCTGGATAATTTAGCATAAAAAACGTGCAGCCATGACGTAACGTTATGTAAACACGGTTGCCCTAATTAAACGTCCTGTTTTAAAGATAATACCTTTGTAACGTAGCCAGCGATTGGTTGATAATGCGAAAAAAATACCCACTCAGTCCAGCAGTGAGTAGTGGGATTAGCTCTAATCAAACGGAACACTGTGGGGAGTATGCTAATACCAGTGCTACTTTTTTTCTTGCTTATTTGACACCGGGGGGCCTTTTGAATTACGTCATAATTTGATTAATTAGTTTCACAAATTATCCTTCGTCACATTTTCAATGATTCAGCTGCGTTCAAACAAGAAATCTGCTACAGACAGCATCAGAAGTGGCTAAATTCATAAGCCAGCCCCCTTTAACTACTGGTGACCTTTTGACCTCGATAACTTCTGAACATTTTTGGTTTCCTGAGTAAAAATGCTTCTAGTAAAGTCAACTCCCGCACTTTGACACTTTCCGGATAAGACCCCTCTCTCCTTTAACCTCTGGTGACCTTTTGGCCTCGATAACTTCTGAACGCTCCCTCACCTGACTGATCACCCAACATTTTTGGTTTCCTGAGTATAAATGCTTCTAGTAGAGTCAACTCCCGCACTTTGACACTTTCCGGATAAAACCCCTCTCTCCTTTAACCTCTGGTGATCTTTTGACCTGAATAACTCCTGAACGCTTCCTCACCTGACTGATCACCCACCATTTTCGGAACCCTGGGGACAATTTCTTCTAGAAATGTCAACTCACGATGTTTGCCCACCTTTTGGATAATACCCCCTTTCCCCCTCTGGTATAAACCATATGCACGTAGAAACTTATAAAAATAGTTTTACACCCTAACATAAGTAAGTTCACATAATCGTTCAATATCTTTCAAATACAGGAATAACAAGTTGACAAATTAATGTAAAGTTAGACAGGTTAGATCAGTGATGATACTTCATTCTATATTGACTTCAGCTAAACAAAAAATAACAAATTAATCTTCTAACAGCATCACCCGCGATAATAACTCAAAGATGATTTAAACAAATATTATCGTCAATAATTTAAGACATTTTGAGTTGATGAAAAAGGAGATAAAATTGAAATCCTGTTTCGGAGAAGTTATTGATTTTGTGTAGCACTTGAATGCTAATATATCATTAAGACATGTCCAGTCTTCAGGGACGGATCTAGGACTGGCAGCCAGTCTTCTCCACACACCAAAAATTGGCCAGTCCTCTCCCCCCCCCCAAAACCCCCCCCCCCAAAAAACGTATCTCATCTAGTAGGTCAATCTGCATTATGTAGGTCGTGTGACGTCGTGCACGTGATCGCGACATATCTAACAACAACGTGACATCAACCCTCAGACGGTCTCGGCATGACTGCTTTGCACTCCAGTCGAGACATGATTCATGTCACGTGACTCAGGGCGTGCTTGATAAATGTCAATCATTCCAAATAAGGTAGGACGAAATGCATGGCAAGAACGCCCATTTTATTGTGAAGTTCGCAAACTGTCCAGTATCTGGTGATGGTTACAGGTTTACTCACAGTTTTTTTTATACAAATGGAAACGAAAGTGTTGGTTTACTAAAAATTAATACTTTTATATAAATCAATATGTAAAATAAATAGAAGAGAGTGGGCCAGTCTAGGACGGATCCAGAGGGGGCGGGGATGGTCCAAACCCCACCCTATCCAGCTACATTAAAAAAATTGAATGCCTTTGCATCGAGGAAATTGAATCACAATCTGATCCTATATCATTATTAAAATTGACGTCAAACTGGATGCTGGATTTCTCTCTTTTTAAAGCTCAATAAGCATGAATGCCTATATAATTTAGAAACGATGATGGCAACGTGCATTGTCATCTGTCACATTTCCTTAACTGGAACCTGGCAAACCACCTCCTGAAAAAAAATTCCAGGATCCGCCCCTGGTCTTAACCTTATGTAGACTGGCGTTCCTTTAATTCCTGCAGAAATAAACTGAAATGAAATGGGATTTAACGTCCTACCTTTATGTACGGACATAGCTAATGAAGGCGGGCATACGTCATACAGTGTGCGTTGAAGGAAATATAGTCATACAGTGGCGCTACGTCTTACTCTTACTCCACTGCCCCTTGCCAGGCCCTCCGTGCTACACCACCGACAAAAGGGAATGCCAACCGGAAAATTCCGAGAAACTAGCTTGGTCAACAACAGGATCGAACAGGTTGGCGAACAAACGTGTTACTAATTGAGCCATCGTGGCTCCCTGATTTTTACAGGGAGGGCAGCTGTTCAGATATACCGATTTTTAAAGTAAATTGTTGGAATGTGTCCACCAAGTGTAACCCTTCGTAATGCTAGTATTAGACACTAGAAGATCTTTCATGCAGCCTGTCAAATTAATTTTTTTTTCATAGAACGAAGTTGATGGAACGCAGGCGTGCATGTGTATGAACCGTCAACAGGGTTGCGCTACCATTTCTAGTAATAAAGGATTGTTAAACACCTTAATGACCTTTGCATCAGGCAGATTCTGTCATTATTTCTGGTGGGAATATCGGTACAGTTGATTTAATGTCATCTTTATGACAACTGACAACTCACACAAGTTTGAATACCATGTCATTCAAAGACTTTCGATACGTCTGACATCTTTTGGTGGATGAAGCAAAAGTAAGAATTTTCCATGCCCATGAGATTAAATGAAAATTCAAGATAACCTGAAAGATATCGAATACTAAAGGAATAACCAATCTAGTCATTTAATAACTCAACCTGTCGGCACATGCTCTGTGTCAATATTGTCTTTAACGCCATATTAATATAGTTGTTTATATATCATGTTGATTCAGATAACTTTATCGCGACATGACATTTACTCCTACGAAGCAAATCTAACCAGAAATAACCCTAGACAAATTGAAAAACTCACCGGAAATGAAATATAATTCAATTACTGCTGGAGACGACTCCCATGTTGTCAGTTGTGTTTAATCTTACTTCAGATCAAAAACGAAAGATCTTAATTAGCTGATAATATTTTATAATTGATTTTAATCTCCCCACAGCTTCAGTTATTACATATTTGCAATATATTTTATTATATTATATATATAAAAATTCAATGTAAAATATATATTAAACTGAATAATAAAGATAAATTTAACGTACATATTATATGATAAGACACTTTTAAAGTTTGCAATACCTCACATTGTATATTAATACTGCTATATATAAAGTGTATTACAGATTATGCATGGTTTAATGGTCGAGAGCGAGACCTAAGTAATATATTGATACTGCACGCCCCGGGCCGTAAACCGAGTGTTGTTTCATTAAAATAAAACCCATGTACGAACAATTCAAACCATTGGACAAAATTCGAAGTCCTTAATAAAAACGGCATAGGAAAAATAGTGTTAGATGCAAAATATGTTACGCAATGTCTTTAGTTCGAGATCATTAAACTTAAAATACTGACAATATCCCGCACGTGCTTTTCAACGAAATACACCACACGAATCCAATATTTCATCCAGTATAGATAATCTACGATTGGTAAGTTGCCCGTACATTATTGGTACGCCAACATCAAAGGATGACGTCACATCTGTATTTTAAATAGTAGTATATGGTAGTATATACAGTTGGTAATATTCATGTCGTTGACAAATGATGCAGAAAACATAATAACTTATCTTGTACAGATAATAAGAGTAGTTACTAACAGGGAATCTTTAACTAAATTGTGATAGGATCTGTAACTAAATTATAATAGCATACGATTGTGAAAACTCGTAGCACAATCTGTCATAGTACCTATGTTAACAGTTTAGGAGCATGGGAGACGTTACCTATCGGTGCGTACAGTGAACAAAAAAAATTGTCCAAAGAATTAAAACTAAGTGCTAGACCCCCTCCCACCCTGTCAGAATATCCAAATCACAAGTGGTAGTTGGCATCCCTGAATGAATAAGATAGTTAGGTTAATGGCATCCATTACAATTTCTGGACCCCTTTTATACATTGTCTGCAGTCACTACACCATAGTGTCTGTAGTAACTGCACATGTTGATAATAAACATACAGGAGAATTCCACCCTTTCCTCTCCGGCAGTTCATGACATAGTTTTACGCGTGCATGTGCTATGGAATGTTATATATCTGACCTAGATAATGATCAGACGAGTACAGGTGTGGCTAGATGAAGATCAAAAATATATATCATAATTCTATCTTTATAGGCACAGGTGGTGGTTGGCGAGATTTCATCTAGTCGATAACACATACATAAACACAGCACATGATGAGAAATCGGTTTGGTTGATCGCCTGTAAACGTTATCATGGCCAGCTTCATAAAAACATCTTCATATACCATAATCAATGCATCTTAATCGCTATGATATCTTAATACAAAAGCATTATCAACACAGAGTTCAGTATAATAAACCCAAATATCCTGCCAAAGTCCCTGTTTTAGGGTGCTATCAAAAGAATTTCGAGTACAAATTTATAAAAGTCTCAAATATTGACATATTATATCTCGATCAGATGAAAAAGAGGTGTATAAAGCGTTTTGGAAATAGTTCCTGCAAAATTATGGTGTTGGTGTTAGGTGTAGAATCAATACAAAAAGACAGCGATGGACATACTAAAGGCCCAAGAGTTCCTTTAAACATGTATTATTGTACCTGGAGCACATAATTATTTAAACTTCGATTAGAGTACAATATGTTGTGCTACCAAACCTTACGACCTGTCACACGCACGGTGGTTGTGAGATATGCTTGATCATCGTTGGTGTACAAGTATTTCCTATTTTGAATGTATTTGGTGGATATACTTCAAACTCGGGCATAGATCTACTGGACGATGCCCAAGTCTTTAACGTATTTTAGAAAACGCTAGAATCCAAGGATAAATACATATTGGTGCCACTATAGTTCAAATTAGCTATTACGTTATAGATATTGCGTGCTTAGATACTATTATATAATAATACATTTTCACAATCTAATTATTTTAAAATATCTTTTTTATTATATTTGGCACGAACGCATGCTCGACAAACATCACTGGCGCCTTGTTCTAGAACGAAACGAGGAGACTAGCAGTTTATCCATAATATCTATTGGCTGTAGATCGAATAAGGTCTCGGCTTTAGCGACATTTGACTATAAATCCCATTAGAATAAATCCGATTTAATAATTGATGTTATTGTTTAGATAAATCAGATAAATTTACTTCAGATTGACAATGGGTGGAATCGAAGACTTGCTTTGAGATATGAAATGAGAGAGAGAGAGAGATAGAGAGAAATGGGGTTTAATGTCCACTCAACACAACTAAGTAATTTCGGGACTAAAATATGGTTTAATTTTATTTCAATAATTCGCTTGCGCGTAGGAGTCTTTAGCAGTGGGAGGAAACCGGAGTGCCCGGAGGAAACCCACGAGGTTGAGAAGGCGCCCCTATCTCCATGCCACATACACTCACACCAGGGCTCGAAACCACAGCCGCAAGCCAGGTGTGGTCGACCAGCTAGAGTGGAAAGCGTGGTACTCTAGACCACTTGGCCAGCCCAACTCCCGATATGAAATGAAATGGGGTTTAACGGCCTACTCTTATATCGAATTTCGACTGCCAAGGGATCTTTTACGTGCATAACAATGTGTACACGGGGCCTCTTTTTTTGTCCCATCCGAACGCCTAGACAAGGAGAAACTACGCCGGAAAATCGAGATAAACTTTCTCGGCCAATGCAGGGATCAAACACTCGACCTCCGGCTAGCGAGCCAGCGCCTTACCCACTTAGCAACATGATCCCCACTTTAAGATATGTGTTGTGCATTGTCGTTATCCGGTAAAATAAGCTACAATGAGAAAAATATATAAACATAGAAATTCGGTCAACCTATTTTTAAACAATATTTTGAAGAGAGCGGATGCTTTTAGAGACCATTTGATGGTGGACCATTCTGGCAATCATAGCACAGCATCTCCATAAATGTACCATATAAAGTAATATCTTATTGATATTTGAGCAAATTATTAACATCAAAAATTATTCTAAGAGGGTTAATATTGTCAAAACAACAATGCTCATGTCCAACTGGCTGTGATTTTGGCTCAGATCCTTGGTGGAAAAAACGTCTGTTTAATATATATCATTGGTTCTTTGTTTTCACCTGGAAACCTGTATTATATAACAGCGAATTGATTGATCAATGCTGCCTCACATTATTTTAATTTTCATTGCGAAACACTGCTTGCGAGTGTTTCAACAACCGAACTGTCCAGATCTATTTCCTATATATTTATTAGATTTACTTAGCTCTATTATGTATGTCTACAACTTCTTTGCAAAAATGTTAAGTCTACAATAATTTCACGTTCTATAACTTAAAAATAAAGGTTCCGCACCGAACCGGCACTTATTTTGGTAATATAAATGCAGTATTTTGATAACACGCGTTGCTCACCTAATCACCCCATTATAATTATCAATATTTATATAAGGAAATCAACGTTAAGTAATATATAAGTATAGTATGACAGATAAGTTGTTCGTGTTTTCTGATTGGTTATGACGTCGGGCATGACATGCTACCAAACGTCCACTATGACGTTGTCATGTTATCCGATAATAACTACATCAACACTGAGTTCGGCAAAATATATCCTACCCATGTCCATGTTCTTAATCACTACCTTTACTTGGTGAAGCTGAGCATCATGGAATATACCAGACTATTTAGTTTTCAATAGTATCGCCTGAGGATTGTCTGGTCACAAATTCTCACAGTGTAACAGCCAGGGAACTATTTTGTTAACAGCCTGTTTCCTAAGTACTAAATTATAAGTTGACTATCCCGATAAGACACGCCGATCTGGCTGTCTGTAAAATAATCTATTTGAGATATTTTATTTCAATGAAGAATGAAAATTTTGTCTATAAATAAATCTCTTCCTTTCTCTTCCTGGGTTATGTTGTCATCTTGGTGATTGTGGGATTAGGAGAAGAGACATCTCACTAATCCTCTTGTCGATTTTTGGTCAGTTCACCTTCTGGTATAGTAATGTATTTATTTCCTGTTGTACATGTAAACGTATATTTTGTTATTTAATGGTGTGAGCGTTGACCTGGGGAGTATGGCGCTGCAGCACTAACCAGAAGGTCCGGATTCATTTCGGATGTTGGTCGAGAAGGATCCGCAGGATTTTACGGCGTGTTTCCCCTTGACAGTGGTACAGGAAAGGGATACCTGGCAAGGACAGCGTATATTCGTCGGAAGGGACGAAGACCAGAGGTCCCATGTACACGTTGGCGTGATTTTTCTTTTAAAAAAACCCATTGACAGCTGATATTCGATATAAGAGTAGTCGTTAATGTAGAAAAGTAGAAAGTTCAACCCCATTTCATTACTGACTAAATATTTGTATCATACCAAAGCAAACTGATTAATATCAGTGTCAGTTATTCAATATTCTTTTGTTTACTGATTGCCAACAAATAGAAAACTAAACATCTGCTGTGCAGCATAACATTGGTTGACCCAAGAGAGAGGAACTGGAATTTGTTATGTATAACTTGATTCAAAATGAAATTGGTCAGTTCCAATCCCATCCCCTTACATTGAATGCAGGTACAATATCAGAGGTGAACCCCATAAGCAGAAAATGGACAAATATTAGTTGAAACATCAGTGATCAGTTCAAATTTAAATATTTTTAGTATCATAATTTGATCAGATCAAACGCTTTGGGAACCCTCTATTTGGCCTGTCTGTATAAATCGAAGCATGGTATAAAACATGAAACCACGAGCAGACTAGTTAGCAACGCCTTTAGTGTAATATATGTCATACACGATTTCCATAACTTTATAAACCTTTTATACATCAAAGCAATATTCACTAAATACTTTACTATGCATTAAGCGTACATTCTACGTGTCAACATTATAGTTTTTTTTTCGATCATTTGAGATATATCCGAACATTGATTTGCGTTCTGATATCGAAGAAAAACTATTAGAATTGGTTGTCTTTTCTCCAAGTTTGACAAAATCTTGCATAACGATTTCGGACTTCTCCATCAATTCCATCTTTCTTCTTAAAGATCAAACATGATTCGTACATGAGACAGATAAACAAAATTAAGCTGTGGTCTCAGACATAAGGAGATTAATCTCAATCAGCAATCTATTTACTCATCAAGTTTATTTAGTTTAAAGATCCATCCTCTTCGTATCGTACTCTACAAATCGGGTATATTTTGATTAAACAATTAAATGTAATGACCATATTATTATGTGTGCATAATGGTGACCAATTCACAGATCTGTGGCGTAGCATTTGTTTTCAGTTTTGGAATAATAGCTGGATCTTTAATTTGAAATAAGCCCCATTGCTTATATATGCCAGCTCATTTCCATAATTTCTTGTTTTTTTACACCTAGAGAAAGTCGTTTCTTCAAGTATGAGATTAACTTGTTGCTTCTTGTAGACACTTTAAACGAAATTTTACTTTATTCGATCATATCTTATAATTCATACAGATTTGACACTGAGCAAATACATTTATCATCTGAAATCAAAATAAATCCAATTTGTTTTACGATGTGCTTAGCCAACATTCGCTTTCAACTTTTATATAATCGACCTTTTCGTTACTGGTGTTAGTCGATGGTTGCCCATCTTTGTATTGACATTGCCCTGATTTGCATGGAAATGACTATTAATATTTTATTTCCATAAAGATATATACATTTAGAACGGTAATGAGTATTTATTCAGTATTTTATTGCACCGTTCAATAGCATGCAAATAATTATCCGCAGACTTAAAGGGGACAAATCGCCAATATTTTGGAAATAGAAATTGACACAAATGGGTCACAACGCATATAGTAACGTAATATGAATGTATATAAATTGATTTACATTTAATCGTTTCTGGTTTTACTCTTATTTCAAATCAGTTATGTTTGACGAAATATGTCTGAAGTCTCAATCGAGTGTCAGTATCTAGCGTCTGGGTATTCCATTCAACATAGTATTTATTGCCTTTGCTCTCCAGATAAGAACACGTGTCACCGTCAAGCCTCGTTCTTCAAGTCCATTGTTAAAAATGGGCCTGAAACGCATTATGGTACGCGATTTGTGTACAGATTGTATTTTTTTTAAAATCTTTTTTTTAAATAATGTATATCAGAAGCCCATCTTTTCCCGGTAAGATCAAAACATCAATGTTGATTTAAATTGACAAATATTTTGTGTTTTCATTGTCAAAGATTTTGGATGATATTAGAGAATTCACTACTTAAACTATAAGATTAGAGAATTAACTACTTTAAACTAAAAGATGACTTTATAGGGAATGTTCATCATTATTAAAGCAACTGGTCTCCAACGAACTATAATTTTACGATCACCGACATTCGCGTCATGTAATCTTACCCTGTGTCGTATTATATCAATATTTGTATAAATTTTAGGAGATCCAAAGTCACAAATGTAAGACGTTCTTGGTGATCTAAAAGGTATGTGGGTCGTCTTATATTCAACACATATGTTTAGATGAACCCCCTTTGATTATTTGCGACAAATTTCACATGAAACCAACACCTGAACCCAATTTTGACCATTAATTATATTAACAGTGTGGCGGGAAGCGGGAGTTTTAATTTGGAGGTGCTCGAGCAAGAAAATCTCAACTCTAAATAAATGCATACTTGGTGAACTACCGACGGCTATGAATTTTTATCTTGTATTTTTTTATTATTAATTCCTGAATATTGATAACAATATTAACCCCTGAGGTCTTGTTGTAATTCCAAATCTGTCATACCGTATTGTGTATTTTATTCGATGTATGAGTTGATGAAATAACATGAAACTAGCGAATGTCGATCACATTGAGAGATAACCGACATTATTGTATTTTTCATGTAGTTCCCGGGATTCAAAGAACCTAATGAAGTTACATGTACATGTTTTAAATAAAAGAATAGTACATGTATATGTTCAATAGTCAATTGAAACTAATTATAATATGTCTGCTTTGTAAAAAACAAATAGGTTATAAAAAATACACTGTAGTCTATGAGACACCATTCATCAAGTACATGTAATAGTAATGTGTGGTTTTGATTTTATGGTGTTTGACATTTAAAATGAATTTTTAAAAAGGGTTATAGTTTTACCTTTCTTCGCCAAACGGGCTAATAAAAAAACACAGGGGCGGATCAAGGCCATTTTGCAGGAGGGGGTTGTTACAACCCCTATTGTAATAACACCCCCTATTGTAATAAATGTAATAATTGTAATAAAATTTCAGTCAACCCCTATTGCAATATCAACCCCTATTGTAATAAATGTAATAATTGTAATAAAATTTTACTTAACCCCTATTGTAAAATCAACCCCTATTGTAATAATTGTAATAAATGTATATTCCAATACAATAAATTCGACATCTAAATCAAAAAGTATATGAAATTCGATAACCATCTGAATATCAATATTTAGAAGTAATGGCATTCATTTACACTGCATAAAATATTATGAAACACCACAACCGAAAACATGACTAAAAGCCGTTAAGGAATTTGGAGAAATTATTAAAATGGAAGGTCCAACCCCTTATTGCAATCAATGATATTTGTATAAACGTAAAGTATGATCTCTGAAAGATCGGTCGTCAGTGGATTTTTATCATATGTTCCGTATGCATATCGGGTAAAATAATTCTCCTTATAGCATTTTTTAAATCCTTCTCTACACTTAGACACATTTATTACAATAGGGGTTGATATTACAATAGGGGTTACACGACGTAACCCCTATTGTAATAAAATTTCTGTCAACCCCTATTGTAATAATTGTAATAAATATGTTTTGCCATGCCAATAAAATCGACATCTAACATTAAAGGGACAATAACACTCTTGCTGGCTTGACAGGTTCCGAAAAAAATAGCCTTAAAGGGACAATAACACTCTCGCTGGCTTGACTGGTCCAGAAAAAAAAATTAGCCTTATTCTAACTACAAAATGTTTAAGTGTCTTACCTGTTGTGTAAATTATCCATTACAACCTATCTTACTTGTCCAGAGGGTACGAAAATATGTTTAAATCCAAGTTACATTTGAAAGTGCTTACGTAAGGCTTTTCAAACCATGTTACGGCATGTAGTTGAATTTTTCCAATTTTTAAAATTAGGTGTGTTAAGATGAAATTTGTATCATTTTTTAATTGAAATATTGTAAAATAGTACAAATTGTTGACCAGAATAAAGATTGGAACATATTATTCAGTTACAACAAGAGTGTTATTGGGGCTTTAAGCTGCGTTCACACTAGGGCTTTAACCTGCATTGAATTCAGAAAAAAGCCTTATTCCGGACTTTGGCGCCACACTGAATTCGATAAAAACCGAACTGAATCTGAATTAACGAATCCGTATATTTTTCCGAATTCAACCCGGAACAATTATTCTGAACGGTTTATTCACAGTCAACGTGATTTTCTAGAGTGGTTTCCCATACCAGTGTTGCTGTTGCAAGGCGGGGGTGGGGGGCTGATGGCTGTAAGCGTTCAGATGGAACGAAAGACAGATTTTTCGTGTACTCAATGACGTGAATTCAATCCGAAAAAACTGTAATGTGACGCACCACTTTTAATGCGGGAAAAAACAATCCGAATTCCGGAGGCCGGTCTCCGGAATTCGCATCCAATGCGCATGTAGTGTGAACGTAGCTTTATTCTAACTACTAGATGTTTCAGTGTCCTACCTGTTGTGTAAATTATCCATTATAGCCAATCTTACTTGTCCAGAGGGTTCGAAAATATGTTTAAATCCAGGTTGCATTTGCAAAGGCTTACGTAAGGCTTTTCAAACCATATTACGGCATGTAGTTGAAATTTATCAATTTTATAATTAGGAATGTTAAGATGAAATTTGTATCATTTATTAATTGAAATATTGTAAAGTAGTACAATTTGGTGACCAGAATAAAGATTGGGACAAATTATTCATTTACAACAAGAGTGGTATTGGGGCTTTAAAGGTCTATGGATTTTGATCACCATTTCCGTATAAATATATATGAGTACTGGTATGCCTTTACACCGTATAAAATATTATGAAACAACACCACCGAAAACATGTTTTGAAGCAGTTTGCAGGATTATTAAAATGTAATGTCAATCCCTATTGTAATCTATACTGTATAGAATATTATGACCCCACACCGAAATCGTGTCTCAAAGCAATTTGGAGAATTAATCAAATGGAATGTATATTCTCTGAAAGATCGGTCGTCTTGGAATTTTGAACAAATTTTTGGTATGCATATCAGATAAAATAATCGACCCAATTGCATTTTGTAAATTCTCATCTATAGTTAAATACAGTTATTACAATAGGGGTTGATATTACAATAGGGGTTACACGGTATAACCCCTATCGTAATAAAATTTATGTCAACCCCTATTGTAATATTTGTAATAAATGTGTTGCGCCATGCCAATAAAATTGACACCTAACTTTAAAATTCTATGGTTTTGATCACCATTTCCGCACCAGTATCTACGATAATGGTATGCATTTATACTGTATAGATTATTATGAAACAAAACAACCGAAATAATATCTTAAAACTATTAGTCAAATGAAATTTCAACCCCAATTGTAATCATTGATATTTGAATAAACGTAAAGTATGATCTCTGGAAATTCTGTCGTCTGAGGATATTGAAAACTTTTTCCATGTTCACATCAAAAAAAATAATCCGTATGCATATCGGATAAAATTATTCTCCTTATAGCATTTTTTAAATCCTTATCTACACGTAGCCACATTTAATACAATAGGGGTTGATATTACAATAGGGGTTATACGACGTAACCCCTATTGTAATAAAATTTCTGTCAACCCCTATTGTAATAAATGTAATAAATGTGTTTGTCATGCCAATAAAATCGACACCTAACTGTAAAAGTCGATAGATTTTCATCACCATTAGCGTATCAATATATAAGGTAATATTATGCTTAATACTGCATGGAATATTATGAAACAAAACCACGTATTGAAGCCGTTTGGAGCATTATTAAAATGGAATGTCATTCCCTGTTGTAATCAATGGTATTTAAATAAACGTTAAGTATTTTCTCTGAAGTATCTGTCGTCTGGGAACATTGAACATCTTTTCCGTGTGCATATCAGATAAAACAACCCTCCTATAGCATTTTTAAAATCCTTCTCTACACTTAGACTTATTTATTACAATAGGGTTTGATATTACAATAGTGGTTACACGGCATAACTCCTATTGAAATACAATTTCTGTCAACCCCTTTTGTAATAAATATGTTTTGCCATGTCAATAAAATCGACACCTAACTTTAAATGTCGATGGATTTTGATCACCAAATCAGTATCAATATGTAAGAGTACTGGTATATCTTTATACTGTATAGAATATTATGATAAAAAAAACTTTACGTTTATTTAAATATCATTGATTGCAATAGGGATTGGACATTCCATTTTAATAATTATCCGGCCTTTAATCATGTTTTCGGTTGCGGTGTTTAATAATATATCTATGCAGTGTAAACGCATGCCATTACTTCTAGATATTGATACTCAGATGGTTATCAAATTTCATAGACTTTTTCATTTAGATGTCGAATTTATTGTATGGTTATATTTATTACAATAGGGGTTGCTATTACAATAGGGTTTGATTGACATTTTATTATATTTATTACATTTATTACAATAGGGGTTGTTATTACAATAGGGGTTGTAACAGGGGGTTCGCTAGGCTCCATAGACAATGTATGGGGAGGAGGGGCTTGAAATATTTTGAGAAATACATACATGTAGTCTATATCGTCTTTGTGGCGTATATACATACATACTGACCTTTTTAAAGAGAGAGAAATCCAACACCCCATCCCGTTTCATGTCCATTTTTATTATTAATTAATACAATGGCATAGTGATTCAGTTTCATTTATGCAAAGCATTAATTATGATATCACATTATCTCGCACTTTGAATGTCCATCCCATCATCTGATGATAAAGGATACAGCAAAATTCCGTGACACTTTTACTCATAAAGAGTGTTGTTTATCTCTGGACCGGTATGTGCCATGAGTATGCAGCGAGCTTTCGATTTTCAACTGTTAGTCGATCTGATATTGATGGGACTGCGGTTTTGTGTCAAACCCGAGCTAGACACCGTTCCTTGACAAGCCCCCGCAATTACGAAATCATGTTCACAATTGGCTTCTGCTTTACTGTTAACAGTTTTAAACTTGTTGTTCTTTGTCAATTAAATTAGCTAAATTTTCTTTAGATATTCTTTCTGTTCGGTATTAATAAAATTAGTTGTATGTTTATCCCTTTCAATCAACTCGGATGGACGTTAAACCCCATCCCCCCTCTCTCATCTCTTTAAAACGGTGTGTCCTCACTGTGCCCACTTTTGATTAATCCAATTAAGGTCTAATTAGGATTAGTGTATTAAGCGGATTAGCATTAGGTGTTATAGGTAATTAGATGGAAAAAAAACCCAAATATTTTATGTATTTATTTTTATTTTTCGATGTTTTATATATATTTAATAAAAATATAACATACATGGATATATCATACATCACATTAGCACTTTATAATTTAATGAAAATATAACAATTTTCGATGTTTTATATATAAAATATGTAATAAAAATATAACATACATGGATATATCAAACATCACATTTGCACTTTATAATTAAATGAAAATATAACAATTTTCGATGTTTTATATATAAAATATGTAATAAAAGTATACATACATGAATATATCATACATCACACAAAAACAAGATAAACAATGAAAATTTACAATGTAGTTAAACTGGCTACGCCATCGGCATACTCGAATACAGTCTTTATACCGTTCTGAAGATCTGTTTTCAGAGTTTGGAGTCGGGTTTCTGATTGACTGTATACTTTCTTCTCTTAGGCCGTAATTTTCCGTTGGCACGTAACTGGAGAATGGTTACTTCGGAGTAAGCTTGTTAATTCTTAAAAAAAAGCCACCAACTTAAAAATATTTGGGTGAGGGATGGCAATCCTTCAACATGGTTCGTTGTGCGTGGACCTTCAGTGTGGAAATGGTTCCACATCATTCTGCCATGCTGCCCCTCCACCCAGAGCTCAGTTACGTATTACGTAATCTGCAAATTGCAACACTCTGGCATCTTGGAGTGGTGCATCATCAAGGGCCAGACACTCGATTGGTTTGTTACGGAAGAACATGTTCAGTATGCTTTAACGTTGAATCATTTAAATCAACGGCACACAACATTAGAGATAATTACATACCTGATACTACTTCTTGATAGATGGCAGAGACTGGTTTGGTTTCCTCTTGCACTTTGGTTTTCATGGCAATAAGAAATTTGTCGACTGCCACCCTGTGTGAGTTAGCAACATGAATGAATGAATGAAATGGGGTTTAACGTCCTACGCTTAAGCACCTAACCTGGGCTAATTCAAGACGGGCATACGCCACAGTGTGCAATGAGGGAAATTTTGCCCGGGCAGCGGCGCTACGGCCTACTCTTATATCGAATTCCAACTGCCAAGGGATCTTTTACGTGCACTCCAATTTGTACACGGGACCTCGGTTTTTCGTCCCATCCGAACGACTAGGCAGCTGTCCTTGTCAGGCCCTCCTTCTGCGTCACTGACAAGGGGAAATCACGCCGGAGAGTTAGCAACATGGTTGTGGTTTCTGGAATACTTGGTAACAAAGCCTTGGTGGATGTTCAGGGTTGCTGGACAACCTTTTATACAACATCTCCAGTATACTCGTTCTGCCTTCCTATTCTTCACTCGGAATTTGTAATCTTTGTATGCTTACTGAACATAATTCATATTATATTCAAGTGTCATTTTTTGAATAAAATTCATCACTATAAAGATTACAGTGAGTTCATCTCACCAATTATAAGACTGAATATTTAGTCACTTTCAATATTTGTTTTTTTCCATCTAATTACCTATAACACCTAATCCTAATCCGCTTAATACACTAATCCTAATTAGACCTTAATTGGATTAATCAAAAGTGGGCACAGTGAGATGTAACCAAAACTCCACTATAAATTTTATATTGTCTAGTCGCAAATGCCGTTTAGAAGGCTGAATTCAAATTATGGCGTTTGTATGACAGGTGAGTGTATCGTTCAGGTGGAATATACGCAAAGGCAACTTCAGAATTTTGACAGCCCAGGTCAGAGGTTATAGTTAATTCTACACGTGTCGATCATACTTGAAACAGCCAACTTCCACACAAACATAATGAAATTTGCCTTCTCTACGATAGACGAAGTCGGCAATTTTACGCCGGCCCGTTCAGACCTTCAAGACAAGCCAGCTTACACAGAAAGCTTCCTTGAAGACAGGTAGTCGCGTAGGGTATATAAACTGACATACGTCCGACCCCTTCATACAGACGACAAATTAACCTGGCTTTCTTATCGCTGACGTTTTAAAGTCCGCTTGATTTCAGTATCTGTATAGCATATTATGTTCGTTAGACAGTGTTGTCTCCGTAGTTTGACAACAAATTGTGACGGGTGCCTCTTAGGAGGCAGGGTATAATCTACAACTACATGAAGACACGATACAATACACCATCGAATTCATATGCCATGCTGACGTACATTTTAGTTTTGTCAGTATAAATCCCAACACAAAAAAATACCAGTAAACAAGGGCCAGACGAAAAAGTCGTATGATCGTTGACTAGCAAACTATGCTTAATTGTCTCGTGAAGCGCCACGCCTATTTACAAGCACAGCTCACTGGTTTTAACAGCCAAAGCAGAAGATCTGAATTACAAGGCAACTAACTAATGAATAACAAAACGACTACAAAGCAGGCTGTGCGATCACATGTAACCATGTGTTAGTCATTTTTAGCTACACTAGAAAAAATACAGCCCTATATCACCGACAACGAAAGATAATGTTATAGATTATCATTCACATCATATCCAAATTTTAAAAGACTTCATAAAACAATTCATTGAATTGGTAGGTAAAATTGACAAAACAAAACTCTCGTCTGTGATTCGTAAAACGGTTTTTGTAAAGATTTCATTCAAACATATTTTTTAAATTTGTTAATGCATCATTTAACTTTTGGATCTGGTGTAGAATGTACATATCTGTCGTTGTCGGGTGCATTTTCCATGCTTTGGGCGATATTGTTAACAAAATCCCGCTCTTGTTGATAGTAGGAAGGACAGTGGTCAGTTATTGATTCTCTTGTTGGATCGTGTATAACAAACTCTACATATAAAACAACACATGATGTAATTGATTGCTTGTTTCCGTTTCAGAAATTATTTACCAAACTCTAATCTGTTTGCTTGCCTGAACATATGACGGGGTGGGTGGGGTAAGGGTTAGCAATAATCATACGTAAATATTAAGCAATAACACCCTTGGCCTTACTTTGTCTACCCTTTGGGAAGTGTGGGTGCTCATGGTTATTTTGTGCCCTACTTAGTTTTAAAAAGCAATATTTTGTACGGCGTCTACAACCTTATATCATTTATATATATATGATTTTGTAGATATCCCTTGGGATTTCAGATGAAGCTATATAACCATCTCCGGTTTGCAGTTATCACACTATCCGTAACTGTTAGTGTGCAAATCGTAAATGGACTTAAGCATCATTCCATATATTTCTGACCACGATACAACAAGGAGGAAATAATATTGATATTGGCGTTCGAAGATGCCTATGGTAATGAATTTATGTTGGCAGATTATGTCTCGACATATTTTAGATCGAGCTGAAAAGGTGTAGACCAGCCTGTCGGGTATATAGTTTATTAATGTGATATCCCTGAACTTAAAATGTCCACCAAAACAAAGATTTTAAGTAAAGATAACTGAATGTTGTTTTCCATTCGAAGATTTTGTTCCAGTTAATAAGGGGAGATAAACAAAAATGAACGCAGTCAACCTATCACATTGCCGTCTTCTTGTCAATAACTTGTATATATAAGATGGGCAGGTAATGGAACAAGATATATGATGCTAGCGTAGATTCCTCAAGATTAATAATGGCAAAAAGGTGGATTAATGATCCACCCATAAATTATTTTGTCTAGTTTATTCTAAATTTTGCTCTTATCCTGGTCGGTCTAGGTACCATATAGTTTGGTACATTGTAGCAATTGTCGTCCACGTAATAGGGTTTGGTGTACTTAATCGGAAACATCTCATACCACGTTCGAACTTCTTGAGAAGATTACGGTATATTCATTATTACTATATAAACAAATTGGCTGGCAATATAAACCCGATATTGGGACGACCTGATGCAAACTGGCTTTCCGCTTAACTTCTACATTCACAAGCCGGAAGAAATAAGGCTAAGTTAATGACAATTTATATTAACCTTTTATTTGATGCAAATAAAATGGTAAGTGAAAAACAACGTGCAAATATAAATAGTTACAAATTATCCCAGTTACTAATTTTAGATTTTCAAAAAAGTACTTGATTGCTCTTGTGCTTGATTTTATCACCCACAAGCTGCAGCGATTGAGGACGACACTATATATTTTTAGATGTAATTTATTATTTATCAGTGGTTTTAGACACTTGTATATAATGAAAGTATGATAGAGCGTGCTAAAAAAACCAACAAAACTAAACCTGTTCTGGGAGCCACGATGCCCTTCTCCGTAGAGTGTTAAAAGAAGCTTTTGTTGGCAGTGTGAATAAAAACTACACGCAAGACAATATTATGTTTCCTGCATAAGCAAAGTGAAGCATAAATGAGCAAACCATTGTGTTATCGTGGCTTTTCTTTCTGACAAAATGATGCATGTTAGCTTAAAACCGCATGACACTCATTCCGAATTAATCGCTTGTAATGGGCTCGTGTTGGATTAATAAGGTGTTTATAAGATCAGTTCAGATTGTGTTCTTTAAGCCGTATTAATCGATGTTTTAATAAAAGTTGAAAAATGATGCAAGTTTGAGTCTAGACTACTGTCTCGGATTTGTGTGTAATAGTTATCGTTACCAATGGATCTGTCATTTAAAGATGTTATCTCGACTAACAATTCTTGTTATTAATGACGTGAAATGTGTATTTACATAGATTTTCGGGATATATCGGATTTGAGGCAGAGCATGGCAGACAGATATGTTCACGCATAAATGTAATTTGGTTGTGTGATGACACATTACGACTTTCATAGTTTTTATTGTGTTACATAATTAATTAATGTCATATTCCCTATTAGATCTGTTGGCATATTTGAAATTGAAATGGTGTACAACAAAACGTAAATAATGAACAACATTAAAGGCTAGATGTAATAATTGTCTGATGCCATCGGTTAAGAACCAAACTATTTTTATTGGTGTGAAATGAAATGAGATCGATTTTTATGTCCCACCTTTCTGGACGGTCATACACTGGGTTATGCTCCGCCGACCACGGGAAACCCGAGGAAATTTCTCGGCCAAAACTGCTGGAAGCGAACCCGAGACCCCAAGTAAAAATATACCTACAATTAGTAATTGCAAACGGGCGTCTACTCTGCATACCCTCCAATAAGACTATGTCGAAAGACTTGTAACAATGCTTTGTTTAATATTTATTGACATGGTAGATATTAATTATAATATTATTCAATCAAAAAGTCATCAATACATACATATTTTAATTTCCAATCGTAGTCTACATATTAAAGTATAAAACATTTTAAAACAATAAATAAGAATAGTAAAAGAATTAACATAATATGGATATTTACTTTGATGAATCTGTACATATTGTATTATGTCTGTCCATTTGTATGTAATGGTCAGTTGTGACCTTCCTGTGTACTTACTATTAAAATATCAAGTTAAGGTTGACCTGTTGACTCCCAACTAATGGGAATTCCTGTCACTATTGGTTACAAAACAACGAATAATGGCATCGAAACATGGAAATAGGAAACCCCAATTAATCTAATTGCGACCACTGGTAAGCAAATCATCTCTGTGATTGTCAATTCCTGTGGAGTCTTGCAATTGGTGATGAAGCCGTTTAAATAACACCCCGTTAATAGTTTCGCTATTTAAAAAAAGACACGGTGTAAAAACAGCATCGCATGGTTCGTGGTATCCAATTATTTCTGAAGTATCAAAGAACTACCCACGTAACATTTTGGCCTTCTCCTCGTCTATCACTGTGGTCATCAACATTGCTCATTAGTATTCTGTCCATTCTTTCCCTTGGTGGTTGCTATCATGTTCCTGACCACTAAAACATCAAAGCCTGTCTTATTGATCTAATTAGTCCATGTTAAGAGACGCCAGATAATTAGCACGTGCAGATAACACGATTTGATTGGATGATTAATGTCAGAACGGACGCACGTGCCAAAAAAGCGGCAATCGTGATTAGTCGCGTGGCTTATGTCAAGGAACTGAAGAAGAAAATTTATCGAATTTGAAGCCAGCCAAATTTATTTAAGGAATTACCGAGTTCCCTAGCAGATGGGACAGGTTTGATAAATATAAATATAAAGAGTACAAGTTTCTAGTCGGGGCATTAACCAGATTAAAGTCGCTGGTTAAGTGACTGGAAGGAGATTAACCCCTTTGACATGGTCGCATATTGTTTTACAATCGCGATTACTTCATTAGTAAGATGGAAAGTTGACGAACTTTGAGGTTAAATGCGTTAATACTCGACAAGTCTCTAGTTATTCAACTTTACACAAATCAATAACGCCAACGGTGCCATGCTATTCGATACGCACATTGAAACCCCCTGAGTTAAAATGTTTTCACAAGTGATGCAATTTATTATACAAATAATGGAGAATAACCCAGAGTGATATTTTCGCGAAATACAAATACTTGTACACAACGAGCACTGGTAGCCAGCTACAATATCGTTCATAAAAAATTTAGAATGTGTTTTTACACACACTGATCAGTTTACAAGAGCGTTCACTATTCGGAGGAATTGTTTGATTTGAATTTCAGAAATCGAATTTACTTTTGTAAATGATAACTTGGGACAATACTCACCATTCCATGTTTTTTTTGATCAACTGTTCAAAACATGTAACCGAGGAGACCAACCACCACCCGGGATAATATTCATGTATATATTCATAAATAGATAGTAATGTCTTTTGCTTCGGATAATGTTAAGAAGTTTATAGACTGGCATCCAGTTTATATAGGCAAGCCATCATTAAATTTCCCCATCTCGGTAATATATATACATATATATAGCAACTCTCTCCCATTTCAATCCATTGCATGATCTTTTGTTGATACATGTAGTTTGTTTTAAAATTTAAGGGGGTTGGCTGGCTGAATGGTTAGCACGTGCTTGCTGTGCCATAAAGCTTGTCATTGAGTCAACCTCGTGGGTTTTCTCCGGGTCCTCCGGTTTCCTCCCTCATGGCTAGAGACCCCTACGCGCAAGCGAATTATTGAAATAATATTGACCATATGTTAGTCCCTAAATGACCTAGTTTGTGTCGAGTGGACGTTAAACCCCATTTCTCTCTCTCTCTAAAAATTGAAAATGGGGTTTGAATTAGCATTTTTGGCCTGGTTCGGGTAAATGTTAATGGTTTAGGCGGAATGATAACAGCATAAGAGGTTGTTTACATGGTTTTACTATGTCACTTCAAATTTCCGCAGGACAACATTTCAGCGGTCAAGCTGCATACAAACTTTGGTGTAACAACATGGACACGTAGCCGGGAAAATAGACCAGACTTAACATTGAAGCCAATGGGTAGTTAATGGTGGTATGGGTAGTTAATGGTGGTCTACCTCCCTATGGAAATACTAGTTATCTCATGGTACACTGTACTTATTTGCCCGGCTTTAATAAAATGGACATCACAGACGTCTTTACTGTAGGATGATCACTTACAGTAGAAAAATTAATGAAAGGAAACGAAGCATTAATGTACGTAAAACCTGTGTCTAGTCTAGGCAGTTTATTTTCCTATAAAATTATTTAAGTTTAAAATCTGCAATTGTTTCCAAAGGACACAAGGAAGGCGGAACCCATTAACAAAGAACGAGTTAGCTGACTGCAGTTACTCAAATCTCTTTGGAAGTAATTCATGTCTTGTTTTAATAGAATGGCTATAGAACAATGTACACAACAATTTATATATATTGAAATAACAACACATTTCTGATTAGCCCTATGGTAGGACCACTGTATCGGTATACGCATGGGTAACGATTTCTAAAAGAGAAAAGCCTTATTTTCATATTGCAGCTATATACAGTGACGGATAGGAACGGTGGTAGGACATGATCCGATCAGAAACCGTTCCCAAAGGAACTAGGTATGTAGGTACATACGTCTGCATGACAAGTTAAGGAAAACTACCCCACACGGAAGACAGCTGTTGAACAAGACAAATACCACGCAGATATTTTCAGTAATAATTATTACAAGTACATTCAAATCGGGTGACTGGATCGGGGACTGCTGCAGTAATAAAAGTTTCACTGAAAATAATTCCATAAAATCAAAACAACAATATCAGTTCAAGCGATCGATCAAACAGAATGCATTACCTGGTTTGCGTATTTTTTTTATAACAAACGCTGCAACATCAACACTTTTAGAAAATTACCCCTATGAATCATGGAGCAATATATTACTATAATAATAATTTATCAATAAAACATAGCGTGCATAGAAACAATAAAAGATCTGACACCGGTAGATAAAAATCTCAGTTTGCTAGAAGATGAATCCATTGACCGACAATAATGTATTATTGGATGCTTTCAATATTTTTTATTACATAAGAACGTACATGTTTACTTAAATATGTAAAACAAAATACAAACTATTGTTTCTTTGATCTAAAAAGGACTGAAAAACTGATGGATTCGCATACGATGTGATTTTATCTCTTAGAGCCTGGAAAACAACAACATCAAATATGTCATTATAACTTGAAATAAAAACGTTTCTTCAAGTTCAATCCTTCAAATTGAACCTGATTCGACGCACGGAACTTTCAAGTCCGATTGTTCTTGTCTGTGGTGCAGTGTTTTAAGAACATCGTCTAGTCGTTTGGATGGAACCAAAAACATGTTGAAATGCACGTAAAATAAACCTTCACTAATTCGGTGATGAGTTGGCAGAAACGCAGCTTTCATGAAAATAATTGCCGCATAGTACACAACATGGCATATTATCCCGGTAGTGCGATAAACCCGAGTCATTCCATTGCAGTTATTTAAATGTGTTTCCAGTTATAAACTATATATACATTTCATAACATTATTCTTTTTTTTATATTTAAGGGCTGTGCACGGGCATGATATATCATATAAAACAAAATAGAAAAAGACAAAATTCACAAAAACATTAATTCGCACAGACACCTCTTCCAAGTTGATTAATTTTAATGCACCCCCGCCCCCCTACACTGAAACTATTATAGAATATGTTCACTTTTATATAATTACCGCCATAACTATGTTGGGTTTGGTTGTCGAAACATTTACCCCACTTTAAAATTGATTATGTGACCTCTCTTATACACACGTACAAGGTGCAGAACTGAATTACCCAGTGTCAACGAGTCTGAATTGCAGTAATATTTAAATTTTCTTTGGTATTAAAAACTTTAGAGTTATTGTTAACTTTTCAGCTAGAAGCCGTATTGGTTGGATTAACATAATTTATGTTTAAGAAGATTAGCTGGGGAACGGTCAGAGTTGCATGCGCGACAAATTTCAAACCAAGCGCATGCAACTTCCACGATGAGAGGGAACCAGGAATAGTGCTGTTGCTAGGGTAGTTTTCTCGATTTGTTTGCTTCGTGTTGGCACCCTACGATGTAGCCTGTTGTCAAGACAAGTGTTGTAAGTGACAGAAGTGAGGCATATTCCTGTAGCAATGGCCCGAGAAATCTCTCTAGCCATTGCTGTATTTGAAATGAAAACTTGAGTCTTTGACGGAGCGTGTCCATTCTGATCGTCCAATCAAATCTCTCCAGACTAAAATATATGGAATTTTCATGACTTAACCTGTGTGGCAAACTGATAAATAAATCTATATTTCCCTTGTTTTTAATATTTTCGATGAAGATCTGACCGATTGTAATGGTACGTCGTTTTAAAGGCTACATGAGATGCTTTTGGTCCTGTGACGTCAGACATTTGTTTAATCAATCAGCGCTGATGTTTCTAGTGTGTGTTGTCCACAGTTCCATGTACCAAAAACTAGCCGTGACAGACCGTTTCATTGGCTTACCCCTCATATCACCCAGACCGGAATCCCCGGTTGTACGTGACAAGGAGTTGGATCCCAATGCTAAATACCCATACGTGTAAGCGAATTGTTGAAATAAAATTAAACCATATTATTATGCAAGTCCCGAAATGACCTAGTTTGGGTCGACTGGACGTTAAACCCTAATCCTCTCTCTAATATAACATCTCTTCCAGACCCCAGTGAAGCAAAGACAAGTAAAACGTAATCTTAACTATAAACAAAAAAAACCCCGTAATATGGTATGTGTTTAACCAAGGTAATAGATTTTCCTCGCACTGTTGAAGAACACTATGTGCACTCTAATTGTCGAAATATATTACGTTAGTGTCCTAAAGTGACATAATCGGTATTTAGTATAAGTTCCTCACAATAAATTTAATGATGACGTCAAAAGGGAGGTAACTCTAGATAACGGCTACTTTCCTAGAAGTTACACCACCATGTCTAAAGCGGTGGACACACTAGCCGAATGATTCGGCCGAATCGTTCGGCCGAATCAATCGGCGTCGAAATTCGCCTAGTGTGTCCACTGTCATTCGGCCGAATTTCTAATCGGCCGAATGATTCGCCCGAATCAAACATGTTTGATATATTCGGCCGAATATTTATTCGCCCGAATTATATTCGCCTGGTGTGTCCACTTCGCCGAAGCATTCGGCCGAATGTAGAATTCATTAGCCAATCAGCACTCCTATCGAGAAATCACGTGATTGTTTGTAGACATAGACGCCGCCGTTTTTAATCATGTGACGTGAAAAGTGATGCAATCGACTGGTGATTCGGCCGAAACATTCGGCTGGTGTGTCCACCCATTCGGCCGAATAAAATTCGGCGCCGATTGATTCGCCCGAACGATTCGGCCGAATCATTCGGCTAGTGTGTCCACCGCTTTAGCCTGTGTGTTATAGTAATCGCGTCTTGGTCTACATAAAAAAAACACGACTACAAAGTCAGCGTCGTTATATGTAAATACACTTTATTATTGTACAAGTCGACAGAACACATTCATGTAATACAGCGAATCGCTACTAAAATTTTGATTTAGAGAATTAAGAGCTATTTCTTTGAATACACTGCCATTTATACAAATTAGTTTTATTTGTCTTATTACGTGACCTCAGTGGAACTAATTTCAGATTGTTGATCAACTGTATTGCTTCAACGGAGATAAGTTAATGTAAAGGCAATCGGTTTATTTAAATCATTTAACCCAAACTCTAACATCCGAACATATTTTTTAAAAGCCCCAATACCACTCTTGTTGTAACTGAATAATATGCCCCATTCATTTTTCTGGTCAACAAATTGTACTTTTTTTTACAATACTCCAATTAATTGATAATACAAATTTCATCTTAACACACCGAATTTAAATTTTTTTAAAAACTCAACTACATGGTAACTAACAACTTGGTTTGAAAGTCTTTACATAAACACTCTCAAATGCAACTTGGATTTAAACATATTTTCGAACCCTCTGGACAAGTAAAACAGGATGTAATGGATAATTTACACAACAGGTAGGACAATTAAACATCTAGTAGTTAGAATAAGGCTAAAACAAACTTCTGGAGCTGTCAAGCCAGCAAGAGTGGTATTGTCCCTTTAAGTAGCGAAAGATAACCTAGTATTGGTCAATGTTTCCCGGACAATTTTTAAAACTTATTCAGGGTAAGTTAAATTATTGTTTGAGCATTTAAATAGTATTAGTGGTCTGACAAAAGATGTGGCGAGTAATCTGTCCAAGTATTTTAATTATCCAGTTGTCAAATTCAAGATGGCGCATTTTGTAAAGACAGGTAGTTATAGTTAATAATTGGTCAATTTCCCTCTATGATGTCATTTGTTTAGTGAAAATCGATTTAATACAAGAAAGGGCTCGCAACTACACCAACAGAATTTAACTTTTTATGATTTACCTCAAATAAGAAGTTTCCAAAATTAATGTCCACATTTGTGAACATCAGGACTTGATTAAAGATATTTTGTGTTTGTGAGTATAGGACAATAATAATTTATTTACTTTGCTTGGGTCTCAAAGGGATATGTTTAATGGGAAACCCTAGAGGTGAAGAAATAAATGAATAATTTTAAAATTGACGGAGATGATATACCGATAATTTTAAAAATATTAATTGTGAATCCAGAGAGGCTTCCCCATTGTCCTGAAGACACGCATACACCCGTTGTATTAATGTTTAATGTGAAATTAACATGTTCCTTGGCTAGTCGACTGTGCATTACCCCCCCCCCACCTTCTCTCTCTCTGTCTGACTCCCTTTTAAGCAAATCAAGCATTGTTATTGAAATGCAATGAAATGAGGTTTAACGTTCCACTGTTCTGCCCAAACTGGGCTAATGAAGTTGGGTATAAGCCATACGGTGTGCTATGAGGGGAGTTTGCCCGGGCAAAACTGGCAATGGATATTTTACGTGCACGCCAATGTGTACATGGAACCTCTGTATTTGGTCTCATCTGAACGACTACTGTCCTAGTTAGCCCCTCTCAATACAACTGGGGATGAATCGCATTATGGTACCAATGTTTAAAATATTATTTTATCTTAAATATCGGATTTTAGATGCTGATTTTTCCCCGTCAAGTTTACATCATCAATGTTGATTTAAATTGACCAATAATTCGTGTTTTCGATGTCAAAGATTTTGGAGGATTGTAAGTTACGGTCTTAGGTCCTTTAATATAATCAGTGAGCTTAACTTTGAATGATATAAAACAAAAAAAAATGCGCTGTGAAAGAAACAAGACTGTCAGTCAGACTGTGTACAGCGAAGTGTTTATAGGGAGGTAACTCCTCCAGCACTGACTGGAAACGCCACTAAAGTTACTAAACTTCTGATTTTTTTTTTTTAAATGGGTATATATAAAACAATTTTTTAGAGACACAGTCTATCATAATAAAACATTTTGGTGTATGTAAGAACTTCTATTGACGTCATGTGTCCCTTACTTGAAGCAACAGGTTTGTCAATATATATATCGTGCACATCCAGTGACCTCAAATATATCAATTTGCTAAGGATAGAGTCTGTTTTTTAAGTTGTTTAATGGTCTTGTGCAAGACAATGCGTAATATACATATATACCATAATATCATCATATTACTTAATGTCTCGACCATTAAACTACACATAGTGAGATCGTGGTGTCGGGTTATCGGTCATATTCCTCTCAATACTATGAACACTGATCCTGGGGTTTGTCAAGAAACTTCCCCTGAATATTGCAGCGTGGTTTCTCTCTGTCGTGGCAAATTACAATGCCTAGTTGTGTAAATGGGACAAAAAACTTGCCCGCTAATATATGTATGTACAAAAATCGCGAATTTTCGTCCCGTCTAGAAGATTATAATATGTTATCCCCCACCAGGCCGTCTGTCCCGTACCACTGTAAAAGAGGAATCGCGCCGGAAAATTTCCGATGAGATTTCTAGGCCAACGTTGTGATTGAACACGAGACCACAACGTTAGCGAACAACGTCTTACTCACCGAGTAACCGTGACTACCCCATTTTCGGATCGATTCCTCTTTGACATTTGGACAGGGCGAGGGTGGGGGGCTGACAATAAATAACGTAAAGTCGTTCGGATTGGACGAAAAACCGAGGCCACATTTACACATAGGCGTGCGCGTAAAATACCTCTGGCCGTTGGAATTCAATATAAGACAAGGTTGAAGCGCCGCCATCCGGGTAAAGTATAGGGTATGTCCGTCCTCATAAAGCGGTGGACACACTAGCCGAATAATTCGGCCGAATCGTTCGGCCGAATCAATCGGCGTCGAAATTCGCCTAGTGTGTCCACTGTCATTCAGCCGAATTTCTAATCGGCCGAATGATTCACCCGAATCAAACATGTTTGATATATTCGGCCGAATATTTATTCGCCCGAATTATATTCGCCTGGTGTGTCCACTTCGCCGAAGCATTCTGCCGAATGTAGAATTCATTAGCCAATCAGCACTCCTATCGAGAAATCACTTGATTGTTTAAAGACACAGACGCCGCCGTTTTTAATCATTTGACGTGAAAAGTGATGCAATCGACTGGTGAATCGGCCGAAACATTTGGCTGGTGTGTCCACCCATTCGGCCGAAAACAATTCGGCGCCGATTGATTCGGCCGAATCATTCGGCTAGTGTGTCCACCGCTTTAGCTCTTTTGAAGCAGAGCGAATTGAAATGGAAGTCGGGTCTTCGTCCCATTCGAACGAAACCCCGACTGAAAGTCGTGAGGAACGTTCTCGGCCTAAGAGTACGCCGGTAGCGAACCTGAGACACCCAAGTCTAGCAGCTCCTTTACAAGAAGCAGGGGTTCTTGCGGTAATTAATTTGGTAGAATTACCCTAACTGTATAAATTACCCAAAATATATAATCCATCCAAATAGAATGCTGGGGACCGAAAGCTTAATTAGTGTATACACGATCATTGCTATATAGATATAAAAGTTACTTATGACGTGTATTTATCATGCTGTTGATCTATCTAATCTGACTAACGATATTAACAAATTGCCCAGAAGTAATGAAATATGTTAAATGATCCTGTCTTAATGTGATTGGTTTTATCAATTTTAAATCCTATACATGTATAACGGTTCCAATGATGCTGGGTTTCACATGTTACCGTTTTAACTGGCACTCTTTACGATATAAATGGAACATTTTAACAAATAATACAGTATATAGGTCCTTCTGTGACCAAATATGTCTCCTCTTATACACGTTGATGGGCTAATTTGGATTTAAAAAATTCTTAAACAAGTTACAAGCATACAGACCAAACTGTAAAAACACTCCCTAAAAGGACATTACAGTCTTCATGACAATGAAGCAAATGCACTCCAGGTTATATCCATAAGAAGAGAAGATAGTGGATGAATGAATGAATGAATGGGGTTTATCGTCCTACGCTTCTGCATCTAACCTGGGCTAATTGAAGCAACTGAATTCCAACTGCAAAGGGATCTTTTACGGGCACGCCAATGTGTACATGGGCGTCGGTTTTTTCGTCCCATCCGAACGACTAGGCAGCTGTCCTTGGCATGCCCTCCGCCTGCATCACTGACAAGGGGAAACCTAGCCGGACAATCGAGATGAACTTTCTTGGCCAATGCAGGAATAGAAACTCGACCTCCAGGCTAGCGAGCCAGTACCCTACCCACTCAGGCACGTGATCCCCCAGACCAGAAAGGCAACATTGCTTATGAAATCTGTAATAATATGTTATTTGATGCAAATCAGAGATTCTGTCCTTATAAATAACCAATTACATTGGAGCTGTTAACGTGTGGTAATCACTGTACTTGCATAAAATAGTAGTATTTATCACAATACAACACGTGATCAAATATTCACAGCGGATTCTAATTGAGGGAGAGGACATAGTTTCGTACTATGATAATTAGGTTATGTTCAATCCTGTAGGTTTGTTAACGTGTGATTAATCTGTGCATTGTTTCCATCGAGTTGGTATAATTGTAGATATGGTATAATCTGGATTGTTTCACTGTATGTAATTGTTTCGACTACAATCCTATCACAGGTTGTTATTGTCAGACTTTGGGTGGTGGTTTTCTATCAAGAATATTTTTGAGCTAAAGCACTGACATTTAAAATGAGTAAACTCAAATCTGTTGAGCTACAGGGGATTCATATTCCCCGGGACAGGTATTGATGTCGAATTAGTTTCGAATTATCATATTGTAAATCAATTTTCATTTCTGAGAGTAAGGCATGAACATGTATATGTGTGAGCGCAAGCAGAAATAAAACGACATTCTAAAGATCACCTGTAGACTAATTAACTCTCGAACTACTCTTCACGCCATTGCCTGAATGAATCATGTACATTTGTAATTTCATTGGTCCCTACTTTCGCGTCACTTCCCATTCAGAGAGCGGTAGGCCTACGGAGTTTCGTGCCCTGTTTTCTCGGTGGCTACAAATGCCAAGAATCAACCCGTATCCAACCTCTGTTCGTAAACTATTCTCTTCTATCTCTTTTATTTATCTTTTCTGCATCACCACGTATTTCGATTTGCCACTATTCGTAGCCCAGGCGACAGTCGGGCAATACGCTGAGAAAAATAATGTACGTTTTAAATTATTTTTCTGGAACCGCTTCGACGAAACATTGAAGAGCTCAAACAATTATCAAATCGTTATTTGACGGATTCTGTCGACAAAACACATCTACATATCTGCGGTAGGCTATTCGCCAGTGAACAAGTCTTTGTTTTGTCGGGAGAAGTCATAATAGTATTATACCTCGCACGCTGCCATTTAACGTGTCCCAAAACGTGTCCATGACTCTTGGCCTACATTGTGGTCATGGTTATTTCACCCCCCCCCCCCACAAAAAAAGCTCAAATATACGCGTTTCATAAAGAATTATACGTTCTGTTCTTTAGAGAGGGGGGGGGGCGACCTGTATTCAACACTGTTATTTCATATTTTAAAGTAGTGGCAACACTGACTTAAAATCAAGCCCATTAGTCAATTCTACCAAAATGTTATAACGTATACGAAATAATTAACACAAGTTCAGGTAAATGTGTTACATACATGTCGTATTTATTATGCGTCTTGAAAGAATAGGTTGTTAAGTAGGATCCAGATTATTACTTATAGCTAACTAAACACGGTGGTTCGGACATGGATTTTCGCGACCATGTTTACCAGACCACTTTTCATCGACTGGAATACAGAAGTATTTATACGGGACTAAAACCCTATTAATTTATATTGCATGTTATGTATGCATTGAGCCTTTGCGCAAATATAAATCCGCGTTTCTTAAACAGGAAAAGGGAAGTAATCGCCAACATTTATACGGAGGCAGACCACCATTAAATTTCATCATCTCGATACCCACAAATTGTAGTTCGTCTATTTATATCAATTTTCTCTCCTTCTCTTTTCTCCCCCTTTGCATGGACATCTTTGTTGATGTTTTGGTCTAGAGGGGAAGAAGAGGGTTTGAATAATTATTTTCTGCCAGGTTTTAGTAAATATTCATGATTTTGAGGCGGAAAGATAACGGTGTTATCAGGTTGGCTAAGGTGATATGTGCGGCAACTAGTTACATGTTTTTAGTATGCTTCTTCAAGTTTGTTTATCTCAAAATTTTGGTGGTCAACCTCATACAAATTTTAGTGCAAAGACATGGTCATTAGTTCCTCTGTCTATAGTGAAATGTATTCAACCCAACGAAAATTTGGGGAAAAGTTTGAGGTGGGCAAAGAGGCCGGAATTAACATTGAAGTCAATTGGGAAATTAATGGTGCGTCTGCCACCATACTAAAGAGCTATAAACTATTTTATCACCCAATCATACATTGTAAAGTAGATATCCATAGGGGATATCGCAATTCAACCATTGCAAAGTCATTTATATTGACCCACTGTTTTTATCAAGGTCAATTAAATAAAATAATTCATTTTCAAGTTACTTTTAATTAAAAAAAGAAGTAGTGCCTTTTTGATTGATCAATCAAATTCATTAAAAAAAAATGATGTCACTACGCCATAATGTATTCAGGTTCAGTAAAAGTGATATATAGCAAAAAACTATAATATATATTTATTTCTGCAAGGAAGAAGGGATTGGGTGATAAAAAACCCTCCTACTCCACAGAGCCTCGTTTTTTTTCACATTTTCAACTTGTCTTGATATTTTTTGATATCCAAAAAACGACTCGCAGAAGATTCTCTTTATAACGGATATAGGCTTACAAATTGATAGGAGGATATTGGTTTGTCAAGCGGATGGAGTTTGCATGACAACACTCGGTATTTCAATAAATTGATTACTAAAGGGGACTAATCCGACGTGATGACTTCACTGAAGATATTACGGAGAGGAAGTCTTAACTCTTATATCTGAAACAATAATCCACTGAGTATTGTTTTATCAACGATTTCAAGAATACATCACACTAAGAATCACAAGTTAAACTGAATTGGTAAACGATGGAATTTAGAAACCGCCAGAATTGCATTTTTTGTTTATCTACTAAGACAATTACCTATATGGATCCTTTAGAGACAATTTCGTTATTCGTAAACATTGTCGTTTTGATCTAAAACGTGTTATTGATAAAATGAAATCACTTTACAAAAGCATCACTAACAAATAAAGACGTGAATTAATCTTTATATTAAATTACCTTGTCAATGGAGTGGGTTTTTTAGCCACGCAAGGTTCGTGTTTCATCTTTAATTCTTTTAACAAAGATGATCTCAGCAGATGCACGTGCTTGAAACAAAGCCGAAGCGCGGTCTTTGTTGTTTGTGTCTCAAGTGTCTCTGAGATTGAGTCAGTCTAAAGTGTAATAATCTAGCTGGTTAGTGATGGACATTTCACCTTATTTGGTAATATCAATCTGATGCTACTGCTAGAAAACAATGTTTAGCCACACGGAATGACTTATATTATCCTCCCCGGCTAGTGTGGGCGTTTTGTTTTGATGTTACCTTATTTGTCAACAAGCATATTAAGATATAAAAAGGAATGTTAATAACATTGTTTGTTTCGTTTAAAAGGGAATTTCACAAATTAGGTATACCAAACATTAAACGAAAGAAAGAGAACTAAAACAGCGCGCTTAGGTACACAACTATTTTGATTCCTTTCATCGTATAATCTCACTGTTTTACTAAAGGATATAATGTATGTGGGTGTAAGCCAGCGTAATACACTCGACAAGGAACCCCTTTTAGTAAACTACACCTACATCATGTCATAGATCAAAATAAATAGTTTAACTTTAAAGAGGAATACTAGATAAGGTATTGGATACTTTAAAGGGGCAATAACACTCTTGCTGGCTTTACAGGTCCAGAAAATACTAGATTTTAAAGTGTGCTACCTGTTGTGTAAATTATTCGTTACATCCTATTTTACTGTCCAGAGGGTTCGAAAATATTTTTAAATCAAAGTTACATTTGAAAAGGTTTACGTAAAGCTTTTGGAACCATGTAGTTGAATTTTTCCAATTTATTAAATTCGGTGTGTTAAGATGAAATTTGTATCATCAATTAATTGGAATACTGTAAAATAGTACAATTTTTTGACCAGAATAATGATTGGGACATATTATTCAGTTACAACGAGTGTGTTATTGGGCATTTAAAGGGTTTTAGATTGCTATAATCGCCGATCGATATAATAAGAATACAGCAGATGGTAGTTGATAAAGGAGATTAAACTGCACATAGTACGAAGCCAATTGCTTGTGCGTAACTTGTAAGATATCTCAAAGTTTATAGCTACCTTTCTGCCGGTCGTTTGGATTTTAACGAAGCCAACTCACGGTCAATTGCGTTCATTAAGTACAGGCAGAAGATCTAAGTATGAAACCTATTGAAAGATGTCAAGTTATCTATTGAGCTATCTGGTTACTTTTAGAGTTAGAAATAAATCTTATGCCCGGATCTTCGTGAAGACATATTCCCTGTTTATAGCCATTATAAATCTTTGTTTGACTTGAAACTCTACTTTCTTTTTCTTTCGAATTTTGGCAACTGAAAGGTATAAATCTTAGCGGTGATCGGTGCAATATACTTGATAAAATGAGCAATATAATAATGAGATCATTACTTCGAATTAAAAAAGACCGTTCAATGTAACAGCTCTTTATATGAACGCTAATGACATTACCAGTAAGAAATAGAATATACAATTTTGCCGGAGTAGTCAACATGATCAATATATCCAAGCCTAATCATAATATACAGTTTTAAAAAAATGCTATATTTTGATATAAAATGGTCAAAGTATCGTTGAGCCAATTCCATTCATTTCGTTGTCATCGACAACACGATGATACGTCATCCATAAGAGAAAAAAATCAACAATTATAAGGTTAACAGAAACACTATAAGTTAATATTGATGTTTCCGACAAACCAACTATAGGTTAAGAACACACCCGTGCTTGGCAATCCTTATTCAGCGTCTTAAAGATTGGGTAAAACCTCTTTTATTGAATAGACCCTCCAAATAATAATTATGCTTTAAGATAACGTTGGAGTGTCGCACTCAGACATCCATCATTGAATGATTGTAATTAGCAGTGATATAAATATAGTCAGATAATGGATTAAATTGGACTTTGAATATACACCACACCATTAATCTGTCAATGTAGATACCCTGATATGTCTGAACCATACAACCACTCGTTCTTAGTCCGGTGGAGTGGGAGATTCAGCACCAGCAATTACCATACCTATTTAGAGAAGATTTGGCACTCTAGTTAAAAATTATTTACTGGTCAGTTATAAGAAAGGTCCATGAGAAATAATTATGGATTTGTAAAAAAATATATATAAATTATATTAAGTGTTTATTAAAATAGATATAATTTTTGCCAATTATTAGAGATTTCTGTATTATTATTATATGAAATACTACAGGTTAACGTACTATTCTGCGTCAACTCTATGGTTCTATTGGTGAGGTCCTACTCTCGTACATGTTTTACAACGTCAGAGGGCTAGTTGATGTGACCGTTCTCCGCCTTTCCTATTTATTAATAACCATTTTACTACCCCCAGAAACAATGGAAGTAACTTGGACACATATATTATCTATCCAAGCGAACAAATATTGTGGTCATCGAGTTAACGTATGGGATATCAGGATTAAAATCCCTCCGTTGCCGAAACGAACGTTCAAATAATTCGAACTTGGTGTGTTAAATTCATACCTGGAAGAAAGTAAGCGAGAATCCCTTTAATGTACATGTTAGTGGCTATGTCCGGTTTTTGTCTGATAGCCCCCTTACTGTTGTAGACTGAGTAAGTGGACTGAATTTTCAATAAAATGAACTCTTTACTATAAAGTTATTGATAATCAGACTTAGTCTGAGCTTCAAGAGTTGGCTTCGTGTACAAGTCTTGGTACTTGGCTCTGATTGAAGTATTGTATATTAATCCCCCAATTTGAGACTTGGCCACAAGTCAGAAGTCAAACAAGAAGAGTAGGCTAGGAATGGGTTGTTAACTCCAAATATATGTATAAGCAATGATGGTCTATAAACATACACACAAATGACAGAGCACCTCTGTCCAAATACAAAAATACAAGACCCTTTTACTTACCAATCGAAAAGTAAGATAATACTACTGACATTTCACAATGAAACTTAAAGATACTTTATTAAAGTTAAATGTATCTGAATTAAATAAATCAAGTTTATAAAATCAATGGCAATTAGTATTTTAATACATAAATGAGGACAAAAAAAGAAATATTCAATAAGTTCCAAAAAATATTTGAATACAAATCGATTTCCGGGTTGTATTGTGCATAGAAAAACATATATATACATTTTTAAAAAAAAAAAATATCCATAAAAACTGTAATCTCTATCATGTTCACAAGATTGGTGGAAGGCCGGGGGGGGGGGGGTTGATAGGTTTCATTCTCTGATGATCCCAATTCGTCACACGAAATTTTACAAAAAAAACCGCTACAAACCTCTATTGCGTTCACAAGCCAATTGTCGACAAAGCGAATATCCCGACCGACGGCCAAGGCGGGGACACAATAAGTCAAATTTAAAATGCTGGCGTAATCCAGGTACAAATACATATAGTTGCTGTCACCTGATTGGGTTGATTGATACTGACATTCATGTTTCAAATCTAGAACATTAAAAAACCCAGGTAGACTGCTTTAATTTAGTATGTCATTTGTATTGTGTAACGTGTGTGGATAACTATAGTTTTTTTTAAAACAATATGAAGTATCCAATTAATTAAGAGACTTCCGCTTAATAAATAAATATAAGAGTCTCTTGTGTAAAATACTGATATTCAGATCGTTTTCTATATCTTCATTGTTTATTTAAGCGGCCTTTTTCATGTCATATTTATGAGAATTTCAGTAGTATTATGATGACCTAATGTACTCAGGATTTATTGTTTTTAAGATGTTATGATATTCTTGTTCCTGTTTATCTACTTGAACCATCAATATTTTATATCACTACATCAGAACCTTCCATTTGTATTTCCGCAGTTCACTTCCGACATGCGAGTTAAAAGAGGAGTATTTATAAAACACAACTCCTTTTATCTTTATTGTCTTAATGTCAGGAATTCCATGAAGTTTAAATTTGTCATGGAATCGAAATAACTAGCATAGCTTTTGACAGCGTCGGTTATTCTATATCTTGATCTCTCTACGCAATATCATCTTCAAAATAACCAATTCCGATCAGGTCAACCAAGACGAAACTACCACAAAAAACTAATATTATTTGAAACATTTATTTCTTTTTTTTTTTTAAAAATTAAGAATCCTAAAAAATGACTTGTATAATTGAAAAGCTAGAATAGTAAATCCAATGAAGATGTTTAAGTGTTAATTATTCAATAGATCACTGAAGATTTTGACTATTTCGTTTCGCCATTTGGTCAACAGGTGATGGTGGCTTACAAAATTTTAGCTTACCATAAGAAAACAAGAAACGAAATACGAGATCAGAGGGAATTTAAGTGGCAGGAGGTAGAATCGCCCGAGGTAAAGAAAATAGTCAAAATTGTGAATCACCCAAGGGTGGAAGTTTGGCCTGAAATGATGTGTTTAAGTTGAAAGGTTTAAATACCGCAGCAAAAGGTCGGAGTCGTAGTAATGGCGTATTATTACAACCAAGACGTTTAACATTTGATATCTGTCATCGGTAGGTGTTTGGGTACATAGAAGGGTTTGTGGAGCTTAGTAGTTTTTATTACTCACCAAAAGAAAAATCAGACATTCCGGAGATGATCTTTCATTGTATATTCTTGATCAGATGTGTTAAACGTACTGCTTCACTATATTCTAGAAATCCTGGGTTGGTGTACCTACACGTTTTTGTTTCGTTTATGTAATGATTGTTATTACTTTATCTAGTTGAGAATTATAAACGTCACTATACTGATCCCTTTGTGGAATCTATAACAATCGAAATCCGACTTATTAATGAGTTTGATTATTATTTGGTTGTCTTTTTTTATCAGTGTATTACTCTACGCTAGCTTGACAGTAACATTTATGTCACTTAAGCGAATTTAAATATTGCCAATAGTTGATTCGTGTAAATAAATCGGTTTCCATTTAAACAGTCACAGAAATATTAACCTATGAATTGTCGAATGTTCATTTCGACATAGTATCACACGGAAACAAGAAAACCCTTTGATGTTTTAATACAACTGGTCAAATTAGTTTAGAATAAAGAAACACAGTTCATAAATAAATGGTTCTGGGAACGCAATCAGGTTATTAGGCATTATAAGGCTTTAACGGTAAAATTCTTTGATCTTTGGGGCTGAAAGTCGGTAGCGGCTTTAGGTATATACAGAGTAATTTGAGGTTATATCTTCTCAAAGTTTTTCTTTATACCTGGAACGGGTTATTCTTCCCAAGTAGTTTTTTTCCACAACATGATAAATATAAGGGTTTTCTTACAGGAATACTCGGATGTTCTCAGTTTACGTTAAAGGGTCAATCCCGATAATGTTTTTGAGTATAAAACTGCTTAATTTTGTGTTAAAATCCCTTAAAATCCCCTACCTTAGGGCCGAGCAACTAACACAATATATGTTATACGTTTTCAAACATTTTTAACCCGCCAGTCTTTATCTGGAAATAGAGTCCGGTGTCTTAAGCTGTATTATGCGGTGATTGGATAAAACCAGCCTTTTTTGTATAAAAATAACGTGTCGGTGAAATTTACTTTTTGTAATCACGTACAGAACATGGACCATTCACCGTGTAGACCTCTACAGGAACGAGAATCGATTATCTGGTCACTCAACGAAAGAATTTACCCAAACTCTTAAAAGGGTTACGTGTCCGGATAAGCTGTTTTAACGCCCACGTCCAAACGACTCAATATTTTCATACGTACTCGGACTTTTATTTTTGAGACTCTGTTCAATTCGGGACTGCCCCTTTAATGTAAACATAGACGGTCTATAAAGCAAGATGAAGTCCTCGACTTCGCTCAGTCTTTCTATCCCCAGTATAACCGCAGTCCCAGGTTTTATCTTACCCTGAGAGGCAGAATAAGGCAAAGCTATCGTATTTTGTACACATGCTGTTATTGAATGAATGGCATTTGCATGTACAAGATGTGTCAACTCATTGAATACTGCATCTATCCCTGCACCACATACACTTCTATCGGTTACTGAATCTGGTTTTGGCGGGACTGGATGACCTCGCGCCTGGTACGTTCGTGCATTTTTATGCGCGAACTCTTAGTTTTTCTATTACTGGCACGCGAACGGGCACTATTTCTTTTTCTTTTACATGTACCAAAATCTGGCATTTCGCGCGGAGGTACTTTTGAGGTATTAGTCTGTGAAGTAGAACACTTGCCACTGTACCTGTGTATCGCTAATTATTAACCGAATGTGTCAAGACAGTTCATATATATCACGCACAAAATTTTCAGTACAGAGTTGATTCACGCTCGATTTGTTGCTAAGCAAACCAATGGGATTATTTTCTCAACAGTGTATGAAATTACCCATAGCGATAATATCCTTACACCGAGAGAAATTATCTAGTCTCGGTGAATAGAACCATGGTTGTCTGGTAGATAATTACTTGTGTATTTTTTGGAACGGAAAACAGTGATTTTAGAAGCGGCGGAGGCTTATCACTGAGTAATAGGCCAGGGTTAAAACATACGTTTGCCTTATAAAAACCTAGCAAAGTGGTAAATACCTACGGATCTCGATAAAAAAAATAACAGTCGAATTATAACTCTAGATAGGGTGTGTTAATTAACAATGAATGAATGAATGAAATGGGTTTAACGTCCTACGCTTAAGCACCTAACCTGGGCTAATTGAAGACGGGGTTAATTAACAAGGGTGTAAATGAAATATTATAATATATATAGGAAGTCTAATGACGAGTGTAGTATGTAGGCTATAGACTATAGTTTTAAATCGAGATTACTCGCTTTCAGTTTACTCTGTTTTTGCGATAACCAATTATGTGAGAAATACCATACTGACATTCAGTTTTTTAAAAGTTGTACGCAAACTAAATGCGTTTGTTAGATACTGACAGAGCAGCCCGGAGTCGAACAATCGCCGCCCGAGCTGTCTTCGTCAGCTAGTTTCAAAATGGCGTACAACCAGTGCAAGTGGGAAAAGACGACAATAAAATCAGAAATATCTTATTTATTATTGTCGGGACTTATTACATCACTCCTGTCTAACAAATCATAAAGCTGTGGTGTTACGGTGGCGGCATAGTATTTCACCGTAACACCACAGCCACTCTAACCATTTATAATACATCTAACTATCACTCCCTACACATTTCCCCTCGTCTACTTTCCCAAACGTCAACAACACATCTCATACATCCATTTCGCTGATTAACCCTTGTACCATGTCTACTGGATGGCGAAATGGTTAACGCATGCCCGCTGCATCGTAAGGAGCAGGGTCTTGTGTCCAAACGCGTGGCTAAAGACCCTATGCGCCATTAAATTATCGGAATGAAATTAAACAATATGTTAGTACCGAAATGACTTAATTTGTGTCGAGTGAACGTTACCCCCACCCCCTCCTCAATCTCTCTCTCTTTCTCATTTTGATTACTTGGATTGAAATCTTTTTTTTAGTGTATTACTTGATTAGCATATCTGTGCAAATATCAATGCAATGATCAAACAAGTTTACCCCATAGTGATAATAATAGGTAATAGTGCAATTATTTTTATTTTTGAATTAATCCCCACTTGTTGTTGTATAAGAGACGACACTTGGACGCCATTCCATGTTATTATTAATAATAATCATTATGGAAACCACTTGTACAGATCTGTGATATTCCAATATTTTGATTTATTTCGGGTGTTTCTAAGGCATGCTCAAGATTAGATATTAATAGTTAAGCGTCTGCCAGATCTGCTCGATCAATGTTAGTAATGTCTATTGTAGAAGATTTTGATTATGAATTGCCAGAAGAAAGTACAGCGAAAACATCCGGTTTCAGATAGGCTGTATATATTCAGCTAACTCGGAGTTTTCGATCAACAAACGCTTATACAATGTAATATAATAACTAGCAGTCTGAAAGTGAGTAAATCGCCTGCCTGTAAGTGGTACAATTTAATTGAAATTTGGTTTTAGGTCCTAATTTTCGGCACCAATCAGGCTAATGAGAGAGGGTTTAACGTCCACTCGACACAAACTAGGCCATTCAGGCTTATGAAGTCGGGCATACGCCACAGTGTGGTTTATTTTACCCGAACAGTCGCGCCTCGATCGGCTCTTCGCTGGGTTCTTCTTTTTGGTGTTTAACGTCTGCTTCCACTTAAGTGATATCGCAGACAATCTTCGCTGGGTTGCAGCTCGTGTTCTTTTACGTACCCCGATTCGCCGCATCCAAACACTTATGATTTTAAAGTGTGTGCGTTAAATCACAAGGCCTGTCATTAAGTCAGGTAGCGTGGTTTCGACTTCCCGCTTTTACTTAAAGGGGTCAGGCCAGCTATCCAACTTTGTGGGTTTTCTCCATGTCCACCGGTTTCCTCCCACTGCTAAAGACCATTGCGCGTATGCGAATTATTGAAATAAATTAAACTGTATGTTAGTCACTAAGTGACCTAATTTGTGTCAAGTGGACGTCAAACCCGCCCCCATCCCTTCCATCCCTCTCAATACGCATGTAGTGCCTCTGTACCTACCGTAAATAAAAATGAACAGCAGAATTAAACAGTCGTCTCTTGTTTTCTTTCGTTTCGTGTGTCTGATAGCGCATGCGTGCGTTGTGTGTCTGTGTGTGTGTGTGGGGGGGGGGTATTATTAACATCAATTGTGTCCTTTGTCATTCATGTTCTAATAAATAAACAAAGGTAGGGGAAGAAATGATTTCTTTATTGACTAATTCACTGAGGATATAGGTGGTGGCGTAGCAATTCTTGTTTCGGAGAGACAACCAATAATTATTACTGGTGACTGTTTTACACCCAAAAAATGTTATCGAAAGTTATACTCACATCTATACATCTCAACATTAAGTATTAAACTTTAAGAAGTCATAGTAAACAAGGAGACGAATTAATATAAGCCTTTGGCTTGTTTTCGAATCCTTAACTTTTGTCAGTGTATGTATAATATGTATCTTCTTTGAATAAAATATTGTTTTAACCAGAGTAAACGATCTTTATGCGATTTATAGTGTATTGAAAGCACACAATTTCAATTTATATTAACGCTTGAATGGAACGGGCTGACATTGGGTCGTAGTCTATAATGATTATATTACCTTACCATTCACGTCAGCGTTTTTAGCATACCGCTCTTTCATGGCGAATTGTCCAAATAGGAATATGTTGAACAATATTTGTAATGACAATAATTCCAATAGGTTGTCAGTAGGTTATCCAATTGCTGATGGCATAAAGAATCAACAATCGTTTTATCTCATATTTTGGCTTCTAGCTTATGTTTCTGTTGGCACCGGCTAAGTGAAGAAACATCCCCGTGTGGTCTCATTCCTGATTTTACCACAATATTCTTAAAGAGACCAAAAACGTTTGAACTACTCGGGCCATCGATTCCAAGAACTCGGTGATTTTTAGACCCTTAGTTCAATAAAACTGTGAGGGGTATCATCTTTCTCGCTTTAAATAATAATGTCTATTGGTACAGGCGGGAAAAATCGAAGCAGACCAAACACTGAGTGTATTAAAGAAACGATGGGGTCTTTGTTTGGTTGGCTTTTATTGCTCCTAGTATAGAATTTCTGCAAAAACAAATAGCATACCCGAGACACCGCTTTCGGCCTTCGCGTTGCCAAAATACATGTAAAGCATCAATCAATAGGAGGAAGTTGTGTCGCGTTGTCGAATTCCATCTCGACTAAAAGGCGTGCCGTTCTGCCATTGAGAACTAGGAAAGGCAAATACCACATATTTACTGGAATTATCAAATGTTATCAAAGAATTATTTGGAAATTTGGCAGTGGTTGTTGGACTTGAGGGAGAAGAAGCTTGGTTCTTAGTTCAGGTTCAGCTATTGTTTGGCTATGGTGGTGATAATAGAATGTACAAGAATAGAAACCAAGTGATATTTAGTTCACACCTTAGTTTTTTCTGTATAATATTCGTATTCCTCTGTGCTTATTATTGCCATCCGTATGAATAAAATATACAGCATCCGTGTAATAATCGCAATCCATTGAGTATTACCATTCAGTGATATTTGCGTTAATACGTCTACAAGAATTTCAGCTAATCGTTAAGGTTGGAATGTATTTATGAGAAGACGTATCGGTCCTAAAGTTTCTAACCTTGTGAAAGATCCCTTTGTGTATTATGTACTAAAATATGCAATTCCTCTCGGCGCCCGCATATATTGTATATTAATAAATACCCCCAAGCATGTAAGCTGTCATGTGTCACGGTGTTGGAATTTAATTTAGGGGAGACAAAGTAGTTATTAAGTTCCCATAACTATGCCTAAGTTTCCTTGGTGCCTGACTACATATATTATAGGCGAGGTTAAGATTTGACCCGAGAACGAGAACGAGAACGAGGTGATGTCGTTCTCGTTCTCGTGGACCTCGACGCTAATAAATGCGGTTAAGAAAAATTACGTCTGAGTTCCTTTGTTGATATTTTTTTAAAATTAGTAAAAAAAAACACAGACAAACAAAAATGACAAGAAGAACCACAAACGGCCATTTTAAAAAATGTTGGTAATTTTTGCTATGCCAACAAAAACATACGATATTTTCGTTTAACAACTCCTCATGACCTTCAAACTTTGTACGTGTGTTCGGTACATGGTTGGTAAACACATAACAGTAACAAAATTTATGTTTATTGATGTAAAATACTAGTAATATAAACTCGGAAAGTACTTACGACTTCGGCGTCCTTAAGTCGTTTTCACGTCCGAGATTGACAGCAGACGTTGAATGAAAGAAGAAAGAAATTGGGTTTAACGTCCACTCAACACAAACTAGGTCATTTCGGGACTAAGACAGAAGACGTTGAGAAACCCCACTAAAAATGATGACGTAATGCACATAATGACGTCACCTCGTTCTCGTTCTCGGGTCAAATCTTAACCTCTCTATAATTATATAACCTGACGATATATACGTCAAGATTTAAGTTCACATAATGAGAACATTAAAATTTCACGTCATGCAGAAAATGCATTATGATCTATTTTTATAACTTTATAGTTCAAGCCGAAAATGTTAAAAATAAGACTTTGGCTGAATAATCTTGTGCCAGTCGTATTTGCGTTATTTATTTGTTGAAGAACTCATGGCGCCTTGGATTGAACAAGATACTGAGGTCCTGTGAACAGATTGGCGTGCACGTGAATCAACCTTTGACAGTTGCAATTCATTTTTTTAATATTATTTACTTTTCTTGTCCAGGGGGGGGGGGGGGACTTAAACAACATATTTTAGTATTTCACAGTAACATGTTAAGTATCCTGATTTCATCTCCTGTTACTTCAAACAATATTTAGGATACTGCATCAGCAAATTCAATAGAAAAGGGAAGAGTTATTATTTTAACCGATAGTATGTGCAACAAGTGTTTTATTATTTTGTTCTCACTACATTTTGATTTTAATTTCTAGTGTGTATGTCTACTCCCATACTTTACTACAAATCAGACCAAATTATTCCAGTAGAGACCCACAAGAAATTATATTCAAAGACAAAGTTACGTTAACGGCATTAATGGTGTGATTAGTATTCCCGATGTGAATAAAAATTCCCAATGGTAATATATTTTCAAACTTCTCCAATAATTCATTGAGAATCGGGTTATGCGTGATAATTATTTGTAAAGTTTGTGGTTAATTTTTGATTAGATGTCTGTTACCGGTCTGGGTCATGGAGAAATTAATCGAACATCGTGTATATATTCTAACCTAATCTATTAGATGTGCGACCCGATCTTGCTCTGAATGTATTAAAACAAAGTCTACTATTATAATCCGCGTAGTTACAACTTACAGACTAGCCACCATTTACAATTTGTCAATTGATAAGTATTTGATAAAATATAGCGTCTCTTCTGGAAGTTATTTTAGTGCAGGTATGATCTTCATGAACCGTGTATTGTAACTAGCCAACATTATTTGCAGGATATACATCGGCTGAATGAATAGATTCTATCATAAATATTGCAAATTTCAAATATGTGATTAGGATACCTTAAAGGAGCTAAATCGCTAATATTTGGGACCTAGAAATTAACACAAATGGATCGCAACGCATATAACAATGTGCTTAAATATATATAAACTCATTTCCGTTTTACTGTATTTTCAAATCAGCTATGCTCGCGGGGGTACGCCAGAACCGTTTTACTGTATTTTCAAATCAGCTATGCTCGGGGGGGGGGGGGGGGGGGTACGCCAGAAGTCTAAATCGAATGACACTCGCTGGCGTATGGTTATTCCAGTCTACGCAGATAGTATTTATTGTGCGTCACCATTGGACATTTCTAGCCTTATAGTTCTTCGAATCCCGTGTTACAAATGGCTCTGAAACGCATTATGGTCCCCTTTGGCTTGTGGTCACAGTTTCGATCCCTGGTTGGTTTGGAGATAGGGGCGTTTTCTCAACCTCGTGGGTTTATTCCGCTTTCGTCCTACACTAAAGACACCTACACGTGCACTAACATAATCGAAAAGAGGACAACTCTTGCGATTTCGCCATTGGTGGAGGCGGACGTGAAACACTAACAGAAGAATTGTGACAGAGCTATTTCCGATGCCCCTGGGGCCGCCTGGTGTCCTCCAAATTATTATTCACGATTGTTTTTAAAAACAAATTGGGTGCTTAGTAATGAAGATAGACAGGATAATAAATTGGCCACTAGAACTCCAAAATATCAAAAATGGCAGATCTAGCTGTAAGTGAAGCTCTATATAAATTTTGATCCTCGTACACCAATGTTTATGATTATGAATCTGTATATATATATAGAGGGAAACGGAATTTAACGTCCACTCGATACAAACTGTAATTTCGGGACTAACATATGGTTTAATTTTATTTCAATAATTCGCTTTCGCGTTGGAGTATTTAGCAGTGGGAGGAAACCAGGGGAACCGGAGAAACCCCACGAGGCTGGACAGGCATCCCTACTCCTTGTCGCATACAACCGGTGGTTTGAGGTTCTGTATAGATATCGGGAAAATAACGCTGAGAGTAATTAAGACAAATGGCTAAGATTGAACAGTATCGTGTACGGATTACGGGACTTGGCTATATCACATCGCATGCGATAATGTAGTAATATAAAACTAGGTTGTGAGACAACGAAAGATACGCCCACATAATCTAAAAGGTGTTCGCATTTTTTGTTAGTAATGAAAACATTTACAACACACTAAAATCTAATTGCGAGTAACAATCCATTAATTAAGTAATTATCAGAAATCACTAGAATTTGTTTAGTATCATTGGAAATCAAAAGGATTTAAACACTATGTATAAAATTAAAGTCAATCGGATATTAACTTGAGCGTCCACAAAATGTATCAAAGTCATCATGGGACACAAACCCTGGCAGTAATTATCGGAAATCGTTGAAGTCCTCTTCGTATCACGATATTGAACACCTTAGAATTTGCTTAGTACACTAACATTTAATATCAAGGGCCATAATTATGGGTGCAATTATTGAAAATCGTTAAAAATCAATAGGATTCTTCGTCTTATGACCTTTAACAATGTGCATAAATTTAAAGTCGATCGGATATTAACCGATAATCGATATGACCGTTATCAACTCTAGAGCGTCCACAATCGGACGCCGGGCGAAGGGACGGATGAACGGATGGGCCGATGAACGGATGGGTGCGACGGCAATATACGACACCATTTCAATGTGGGAGTATACAAAGTACTATGTTTTGAATATTTTCTGAAAATGTTTATTCATCAATAAATCATCTAGAAATTATAAATAAACTATGGAGTCTTCTCAGAAAGAAAAGAAACATGAACGATATTACATTTGTCATTTTATACAGAAATAGTCCAATTATCTCCTTTTACAGGTATTTAAAATGTAAATGCAATGCAAGTAAAATCGATTTAATGAATCCATAATCGACAAAACAAATTCAAAAAAGGTCGTCGCTAAAGCTAGGTCAAAACTTCATGTTTGAGTTGAGTTAAACTGAGGTCGGGCGTTCCAGGATTTTAGTCGAATTTTCGACAGTCGAACGTTCGACAGACATTGGTTTAAACCCAGATAAAACAGATATCGCCTTTACGTGGAACTAATATCGACTACAATCCAATCGAATACGGATACCATTTCACATGGATTGGCTATTTAGAACATGTTAAAGAAAACGTGAGCTGCAAGACATTTCCTATGAATGTCAACTGTAAAGAATTCAGGTGCGAAACAAACACAACATAATTCTTCCGTCTGTATTTAAAGATAGGTTGTCAGGTAACAAGGTAACAGTTACTTGGGTTACGTAAGTCTGTAGTCAAGCCATGAAGGGTGTCCACACCGATGATGACATTTTTCAATTTAATAAAGGGTCATGACCCTTCAAATAGATTTTTGAAAATCAATAGCCGTCGTCGTATCCTGATTTAACATTGTAGGTCTATAGAATAATAATTGTATCGCCAACCACATCTTTAATGATGCAATTATCAGCAATCGTTGGTAATTAATATAAGTATTTGTTTCATATAATATAAACACAGTGTATAAGTTTAAAGTTTATCGAGAAATAACGTTTGATCCTACGTCAACAATCAAGTGAACATACGGATTGACGGACAGTGATAGCATTTCAATGTGGTCGTATAAAAGAGACATTAGTACAAAAAGTAGTATTGTACAATTACATCATTGGCTACTATATTTCTTAAATCTAAACTAACTAAACTTCTTATCCTTTCTACAGAATCACACATACTTGATGCATGTCATATAATATATGATAGTATTGAATTTTAAATTAAACAGTGTGAAAGCATACCCCTTTACATACTCATATATGATTCGTATTATCATTTTAAAAATAGGGCTTAATATACAGATTCTCTTAAACAAGAGGATGAATGACAAGAAAACATTTTCAAAGAAATTTCAAAAGAACAAATAAGAGAAAACATCCCATATCTAGATGCCTATGGTATTTAAATATACAGACTTTAATAATAAAAAAAGCATCGGGACTACTAATTCCGTAAATTAAACAAAAATGAAAACAAATGTCAACAAAACATTGGAATCTTGTTCTCAATTTTACAAAATGAATCAAATTTGTTCACAACCTATAATAATAAAGTAACAATGCGTGGTGGGTATTTCATTATATAAAATGTACGCACACCTGGTGTTTTGACGAAATCTACCTGCCTACACAAAGGTCAAAGGTTACCCGTACGGTGATGCATTTCACTTTTAAATTTGAAGGATCAGTTAAAAATTAATTAAATATCATTAAGTGGGGTAAGTAAATAATGAATGGGGAAATGATACCGTTTTTGTGAATCAAATGATTTTATATACTACAGAGTTCTACGATGATAATAAATTAACGCCAATAAAAATGAAACATGAACTAAAATCTCGTTTATAAGGCCGTGTTGGTATAACCTATATTGCACTAAATTCACACCCGCTCATTCGGACAGCCTTACACACATACTCCACACATATACACCATGTACGTCATAAACTGGAACCGGTTCCGTGTTCTCCTCTCAGGTCTTTAATTAAACAGGCATTATGCAAGAGCTAAATCAGTCTATTGCATGTCTTCTTTATGCCGTAAATGTTATACAAACTATTTATTAGACACTAATTATAACTTACTATCGTATATTCTAGATTCAAACTCGATCTGCGGTTCAATGGTGGTTGCTGTTGTACCGTGAAAATGGATAATCGAGACTTGATTATTATCGTAACAACGGTATCAATAACAATCGAGGATTATCTAATCTTCCATAATGTTATTTTAAGACATGATTCCCGAACGCTAATTATGGCTCTTAAAGAGTCCAGATTTAATACTTTTAGCAATAGACGGAAATTGGGGTGGGGTTAAAAATTGTTGACTCAAAAGATATTTTCTAGGAATCCGGGCCTGTAAAATTTACAACATGGTTTCAACCCATACATACATTTTCCCTTTATATGGTATAGTTAATTTGAATATTATGCTAAGAAAATTAGTTTAAAGCAAAAACTAAACGGGAGAAAATAACAATAATAAAAATATAAAAAAGTCAAGAGGTATTTCAACAATTAAAACAAAATACAAAATCAGACATGAATTAATATGTATTATAAGAAATCGAATATTGACTTTATACAAAGATGAACAAGTTACTCCTCAAATGGCGAAAATAACTAATTACACTTTCTCTTGTTTAAATGGCGTCCAAACAGATTTGTAGTTTAACATCAAATAGTCCATGTTTATAGAACGAATATGGCGGAGGAAATTGTATTCGGCATCTTACTAGAAATTATATTAAATACATCATCAATATTCAAGCAGAAAGTTCCTCATATCTAGTGGTTGTAAATAATGTGTTAATCTACGACAGAAAACTTATCAATTAATGTATTTTACAAATAGTACATTTGTATGTAACGATGGTGGATGCTGCGAAGCATGTAATCTAAGACATCGACATTGGTTATTGGTAATTGGTAAATGATTATAGATTCCCATTAATTAATTAATTATTAGCTTTAATTGAATTGTCGTCGTTTGAACCACAGATAAATGTAATGAATATACCTCCCAATATGTCTAGCCATTCTCGGACTTCAAAAGTGTTCATTTTGATATCATTTTATGCTTTGTCTCACGTGGATTGCGAATAGAAAACAGACACTCATACTGTATTTAACAACAAAATCAAACAATGTACAGGGATTCCTAAGCAATATATTATATATTTTTTTAATTTGTGAACTACTCATGAATATGAACGCCATTTTAACAACATTAAATGAGTCCATACCGTAACTTAGGTAATCTATATACAAAGATGAGTTTAGTTGTACACATATGGCGGTGCAACGATGATGCATTCATAGTCTACTTCTAGACGAACATTAAATAATATTTTAAATAAATTACTGAATATACATATTATAATAAAAAAGAAAACGTTATGTCTCTATATAGTACTAGAGCCCAGTACACCGATCATTTATTCATTTGCCTATAAAATATGTAATTTATGTGTCCACTAATTTCTACTGATTCGTTTATTTTGACCATAAGCTTACTTTTGTGACTCCGATAAATGTATGCTATCAACAGACAATTATAAATGTATATAGATGTCAATGTGAATCAAGTTCACGTATGGGCGTTCAGCATAGATACCTACTATGCCCTACCTTGTCCCTGTTGTCAACCAACGTTACTCATAATCTAACACTGACTTGATTCGTTTTCATTCTCGTTCTATTTGCTGCATTATAACTGTACCTATTACAGCGGCATTCTGTTTCGAACATATCGCACATCTCATTTGCCTACCTTCTTCTTTGAATTCATTGTCTCATATTTGAAGTTGATAGTTAATCTATTTAGAGTTGAGTAAAAGCCACTATAATAGTTATTCTAAGAATAAATGATGTGGACACCCGTGCAACTGTTTTGGCACATTTGATGCTCTTGGGTTCATACTGGCTCCTATATTTAAATTTATCAAAGCACACATAATATACACTATTTTTGTCACATTAACGTCAGTGTGATGTGTATGGCACATCATGTCCATTAAGGCATGTTTATATAATATATTATTTAATTAATCAAAGTAGAATAAAACTATTTACATATTTACACAGTCTTCATAATGTTAAAGAGTACTTTCATACCGATGGATAACACAATCATGGTCTTAAATAACCGTCAATCCTCTCCTCAAATGAAGACAAGCACTACCTTTCGTAACTGAAAATTGTTTCTGGGTTCCTTGTATTTCAATTTATAAAACACAAAGAAAATAAAATTCCAAATATCTCACAGCTACATCTTGTCCAAGTTCAGGTTTGGATATTTTTCTTTTTTTTAACAAAATAACATTAAATGATTTATTTGAGTTTTAAATGCAAACACGACCACCATCATCACTGTCTCACGTATGGAATGATATATGCTAGCGTTTGTTAATATAGGGAATTCGAGTGCAGTCAACTAGGGAAGAATAAAGTCAGAAGACTAAGCTGTAAAATCACAACACTCAACAAGTTTCTGTTAGAAGATGGAGCATGTGATGAACCGTACGACATTCTGGACTTGTCACCAGCTTTACCATCTGACCCAGTTCCTGCAAATACCAAGATACACATACATCATTTAATAATAGTGCATTAAATTAGTGGATCAAAGAATGATACATTGTTACAAGGGCAATACAAATTGAGATGGAAAATATGAACAGCTTTCGGAGCTATTTATAACTAGAGCATTCGTCAATAGATTGATTGATAGCCACACTGAAATAATCTTCTGGTATGCAAAGTATTCAGACGTATACACCATGGCCTACAATTAGTACAATTGAACGGTTAGTCTGAAGGATACATACTGGATAACGCGCGCATATCTATGGTAGTATCTGGTCAAAAACCCAAATGTAGGTCCATTTTAAGATACATTTTTGTGGTTACACTGTATGTCACATGTTCAAGGCCTCGAACAGCGATTAACACTACCCAATTGAAAGAACTAGATTTCAACATACATTATGCGTTAAATTGACAAAATCTAAACATGAACATATGACACGATCTATGTATTCTAAATATCACGGAGAACTGTGATTAAACGGTCACAAGACCTTTAACTCAATCTAAAGAGTTATTCAGATCGAATGAAAAATATCAAACAGTCGACTTCTCGGTTGACAAGGAATTTGGAATGAGGTATTCTGATTTCCTTAAAGATAAATGATGCTATTACCATAAAAGATAACTTGCTGGGGACATGGCATGAAGTAATGCTATTTTCTTAATGTGATGAGAATGAATTATGTTTTCTGTAATGGCGAGTTGAAGATAGGTTCAGATATGAAAGATTATCCGAAGGGTTATTATCACTGTCCCATTATATTCGCTTCGTACAAAGAAGGACAAATGAGCAGGTTTTGTCAGTTAAAAAAAATGGTGGTTAATACAAATTTGGTAATGACCACGAGTGTCAATAAGGAAGAGGTATTTGATTGCTGTTTGTCACGCTATACCGCCATTATTATTATTCTCTATAATATACAATCTGCATGAACATGCTAACCGCTGTCCATTGTATCATTAAATAATCACGATCGTAAGGAGTTCAATGATCCATTTATCTACAGTTTTGATACAATAATATCTGCAAGAACATGTTAATCGCGTCTATTAAAAACTCACGATCATCAGTGATTCAATATTTTATTTATTTACACAAACTAGGCCATTTATGGATTAACATATGGTTCAATTTTATCTTAATAATTGGCTCGCGCGTATGGGTTTTTAGCAGTTGGAGGAAACCGGGGGACCCGGATAAAACCCACGAGGTTGGACAGCCGACCCTACTCCTTGTCACATACAAGCTGGGAATCTTTCCGCCACCCAACAACACGCTAATGATACAGTGACAGCCTCGTAGTACAATATAATGTATTAGTAAAATATGCGTCATAATAGTCATCTTTCAGTTGCACTTATCTATGTGGGGGGGGGGGGTCAATCTCACTCTCTCCCCTTTGCATGCCGATGTTTCTTGAATGTGGTCTGTCTATTTTAGCAGCATTGTCCTCACCACAAGTCCTCCCCCCCCCCCCTTTGCATGACAATGTATCTTTGGTTTTGGGTCTAGAATCAAAGAGGATTGTTTAAATTTACATTTCCTGTCAAGATTTGATGAATAATCATGATTTTCAAAGGACTATAAAATCACAAATAAATTCAGTCACCCCTCTTTAATATTTTAATCGCATGATTACGACACGTGGGCCTCTGTGGATCAACCGATTACAATCATAGGATGTTCGATATTAAATATATATTTCTACGAAAGTATTAATTGGGTAGTTATTTCCAATAAAATTATAGTAATTATTGTATATAAGCAAAGTAACGATAAATAAAAGCCAAAAATGTCTTCACTCCCTTAATTAAGCCATACAAGTGACAAATAAGATTGTTTAAAATAGATTTCCACCCACCCACCAACAGTCGAGAAACCCGCATATTGAATTGATACGTATCGTGAACTTCTTGTCAGAAATTGAGGATTTATTTATACTAGTCGCCTGAAGATGCCGAGAATAGAATTAAACCTTAATATCATGTCCGTATACGAAATCCGTGACTAATAAATGGACCAGATTTTTCTTAACTGAATTTCAGATGCCGAGGTTATTTGGTATTGGAACAATACGCTGTACTATTGCGGTATTTCTGTCATCGCCAAAATCGGAAATTGAGACGATGACATCATAATTAATAACCTGACAGAAGCTTGACTTATCCAATTTATCAAGTTTATAACCAATACAGCCATTTTCGTTAATATGAAAAAAGTCTTCTAGTGAAATGGTTCTGAAATGACCCAATGATCTGCGCTAAACGATTGATTATATATTGCTGTACCAAGACAAACCGTCGTATTCCATTCCATTTCCTTGGTCCCGCGGCCATCAAACTAGAAGACATGATTAGGAATGGACTCAAATTTTAATGATTAATTCAAGACAATCTACAAAAGTCCGTTGCATTGTGAACTCCAATTTTAATTTTGATGACCTCGGGCTTGGATAAGAGTTTATCGGCGTGGAGTTTGACATTACAGGTTTGGTCATGTCAATGGATAAGTACACAAAAAAAATGTTTAAATTGTTAAAATAGACTAACCTCGTTTAACGTTATATGTGTCAGCTGAAAAATAATGAAAAAGAACACAAAAGTTAATGGAGAGAGAAAAATGCAGTTAAACATCCAATCTACACAAACTACGTCATTTCCGGAGTAACATGCTGGTTCAATCTTATTTCAACAATTCGCTTCCAGACCTTATAAGGTACCCCCCCCAACAAAACCCAACAAATAATGAAATCTAAATGCAATCAAATATTCCTTACAAACAAGACATATTATAAATATTATTGTGGGTTTTTTTTAATACTTATTATACGAACTTGATATAAGTATATTGATGTATGCACAACCAAACATGGTGGCTGTGGTAGTCGTGTAGTTAGGGTATTCGAATCTTTTCGTGGACCGAAAACGTGTCTGTTTTCATTGTCAGGTGTATTGTCCGTTGTGCGGACAGGAAATGTGCCTAAATTCAATTTGAGTAGCGGATAACCGACTGGGTCGTTCATACAGATTCGGCGGATAACCGACTGGGTCTTTCATACAGATTCGGTGGATAACCGACTGGGTCTTTTATACAGATTCGGCGGATCACCGACTGTTTTTTTCAGATTGGCATCAAGGATCGCTTACACGTTGGTATTATAAGACGCGTAAACATAATCAAGTAAATGTCAATGTGTTAGGTTCAATACAACCAATATATTTCGCTGAACTTCAAACTAATATTTACATTATTTAAAAAGGACAGACACAGATATAGAGAGAGAAATGGGGTTTAACCTCCAATCGACACAAACTAGGTCATTTTGGGACTAACGTATGGTTTTCAATTTTTATTTCAAAAATTCGCTTGCGCGTAGGGGTCTTAATCAGTGGGAGGAAACCGGAGTGCCCGGAGGAAACCCACGAGGTTGAGAAGGCGCCCCTATCTCCATGTAACATACGCTTACACTAGGGGTCGAAAACACAGCCGCAAGCCAGAGGTGACCGGCCAGCTAGAGGTCGAAGCGAGGCAATCTAGACCACTAGACAATCCCTACATCCCGACAGATCAGGAAGAACTTGTACTTACTGTTTAAAACGTTTATTCTTGTACTTGTAACTTGTAAGTCAGATGTTCTACACACATATGAACCAGCATCATTCAGTTTAGCATCTTTTATCTCTAATCGGCTAAAGATTGTTTTTAAACCTAAATTAACCTTTTTACGAATGTAGATTTTATGGGCGAAATTTGTGGAAAGTTTGTCGCCATTTCTGAACCAGTCCAAATCATCCGGGGGGTGTTCTCGACCTGTGGCATTACACGTTAATATAATGACCTCGCCTCGATTCACGAAATTCGCTCCCGAGATTTGAATGTCTGAAAAATAAAAATGAGAAATTGAGCAACTAATACAAAAAATGGTAAAGAGTTTTAGTTTTATGGATGGAATGTAGAATTTAATCCCTAATTGGCCGCGTTTTATTAAAATAAATAAAAGGTTTAAATCATGAAAGTCTAATAAATTTAATTTTATTCAAGACATTGATGCAGACAGTGATAGCGTTAATGTGAGGAATTGTTACTAAAGCCATGACACACGTCTGGGAATCTTGATGGTTTCAACCAATTGCTGAACATTCTTAAAGGCACCAGGTCCCTCTATTGTATATCATATGAAGCTAACAAAAGGAATATTTGTAAGAAGTAAGGGTGAAATGGGCTTTTTAAAGAATTTCTATAAAGAAGGCTTTTTACATTAATCTGTCCTTAGTTACAGCTGATCTAAACCGGAAACTCTTAATGACTATCCCAATACTCAACATTTGGTTGAAACCAACTAGATTTCTTTTTGTGTTACAACTTCACTATATCCTAAGATGCATTAACTCTCTCTGGTAGTGGTGCAATAATTCATAAATATCTAAGTTGTATGTATACATGTATTTGAAACGGTAAAAAGAGTTGACAATCATCAGTTATGGAGTGTAGGTCTAGCTAAAACATAAATATTTTGCAACTAATTAAGCAGCAGCATTTTTGAGAAATTTTGGCGTACTTTCAAAAACAATTTATCCAAGGTAAAATCAATGATTAGCTTTTATAATATATTTACAATTTGAACAAAACAAGATCAAAGTACTTTTGTAATCAAAACAAAAAGGATTAAACTTTTCCCTAATTAGAATATAGGGTTTTAGTCATATATTACAAAGGTAGGTTGAATGTTTAAAGACCCGAAGACGACCAGGAACGCCATAACTATCGTGATATCAAACATTAACCGACATAATTAGATAGTGATTTCATTCATCATAATCCCCGACATTTCACATTGTTCACATCAAACATAATAAAATTTACCGCTGAAATAAATTCAAAGGGAATGGGCAATTATTTTTCCTATTATTATGGTGTTAATAAACATGGTAACCAGCTTTATGTTATCTGAACATGCAATAACCTACACATGCGTTTCATGCGTCAATAGTCATACATCGTTCCAAAATATTGATCTAGGTGAAAACTAAGAGAATACATGCACTTTTTTCTTATACACTTGGCTGACAGAACGTACAAAATGAGTCAAAATTTAGACAGAAATCGTTTAAATCAAATAAAACCGTTTGAAATGTTATCCATATATAGTGGGTGATAATTGTGAATACACGTTGCACATTGTGTATCCAAAGCAGAGAAATGTAGCTGAAGCTACAAGTAAACAATTTATTTTTTATCTATTATAATTCCACATATTCAGCCAGATAATAGGAGAATGTTCTTAGATTGCATAAATACCCCGAGGAATTACAAAACCAAATTCGGTCGTGTCATTTTCCCCGTATTTCTCGAGTCTTCTTGTGCGGCACGAGAACACAACAGAACAATTAAATGCAATTATAACACAATTCCAGATATTTAAAGGTACAGAAAAGCAAATAACAATCATGATTATGGCGAACACACGCATTTCAAATATGTTTTCTCTTGAAAATGAAAAATTCAACTTAAACGTATACAGGCTTTAGAAAGGTTAAAAAAGAAAAAACAAATCAACACATGGTAAAGGTGAGCAATAAGAAATTACAATTTTGTGCAAACTTTGCTGTGCAACTCATTTACAAAAAAGAAAACAGATTATTGGAAGTATTTCGTATTTTCATTTGATTAAATTAGAATCCATGACACGACATGTGGGAACGACGATGTCTCTGCGTGTCACTTGCTAGGAGGTCCCTGGTTCGATCCCGGTGGTGGCCGAGAAAGTTCATTATTTCAATCTGTAAATATTGCAGTACGGGTATCAAGGAAAAGGCGCCTAATTGTCGTTCGCATGGGCGTGACACTGAGCTACATCAATACGCGTGTGGCGTGCACGTTAAATAGCTCCTCCTGGCAGTTGGAATTCACTGAAGAGTAGGCGGATACGCCGTTGTTCGGGAAAATTGTCACTTATCACACGATCAGATCTAAATGTTAAGGTCACCTGTAGATTTCATCAAGGTCCCGAGATATAAACTGCATGGGTTTGGGCACGTGATTGTTGCCGATGATCTTGAGTTAGGGTTAGACCTGTTTACATCTCGTGACCTTGACGAAATCTACAGGTGGTCTTCATACTCATATCTTACCCCCATCACACACCCAATGGCACAAGTCCGCCTTCATTGGCCCGGTCCATGCAGACAAACAAAATAGATTGTGTAGGTACGGATTATGTATTTAGCCATAACGAGGTGACTGACTAGTTGACAAAAAAAAACTGGCGGGGAATTTCTATTTACTTGCAGTAGAGTCATACATGCGAATTTTTCCCGACATTTATGCCACCTCCTCGTCGAATTCAAACAGTCAACGTTGACACGGCGGGTTATGGTTCCTCAAAAGACAATTTACTTGCCCGATCGATTATCTTCCATGATTATTTGTGAGAAGTTTCTAAAAAAAAAACTGTCGGTAAGTTCACCCTGCTTACATTAAAAACCCAATTATCATTTTTTATAGAAAATATATATATATATATATATATCTTTCAGAAAATCTAGAAAATGTGCATTATTAAAAGACTAATCAAATGTGCCACGTGCCAGTAACGTATTGTTTATTGCCACTAATAAATGTGATATGTAAGGATAAGAATAATTAACCACATAATAATATCCAACTAAAGATAACAGTGTGCCAAATACATCATCGTAATACTATTTTAGTTTATTTCAATAGTGTAACAAATTTACGTGGGCATGCAAATTTATAACTAACAAATAACTTATGCTGGTATTGCTCATTTCCATGCTATTTCTGGATCTTAAAACAGATTCGATATTTTGTGCAGAAGCGTATTTAGGGGACATATTGTCAACATTTTTTAACTCTGCTACAAAATACAGAATATATCCACCCCTCACACAATCAGACACTCCACATATACGTCATGAGCAAATATTTAGAACTATTTTTATATACAATTTTACAATACATGTATGTCTAACTATATTACCAACATTTCAAATGTTTAGAACAATCTGTTATTTGCTAAAACCTAACTAGTGTTCGGGTTAATTGTACAGAGTAATATGATGTTGCAAAACATTCTTTGTGGCACATTATCTCCGATGAAGTAATGAGTTTTGCACCGTGCACGGTAGGGATGGCAGGAATAAAATTACCGCGCAGTTTTACTTTGAATACCTTTCACGAATACACGATGGGGACACCTATCCATAATCGAATTAAAATGGGGTATAACGTCCTACTTGTCTGCCCCAACTGGGCTAATGAAGACGCGCATACACAATGTGCTTGGCTATAATCTTTGCTCAGGATACTCGTATTTACGTGGAGGCCAACGTGTGTACGGGGTGATAGGTTTTCGTCCCATCCAAACGATTATACACAACCCAAACAACTAGTTAAATTTTATTTTGAGAATACAGATCTTCTCAATCATCAATATTTCATAATGCACTAATTCTAATACCATCTAAAACTAATTTTAGGATAGACATTTTCGTAAAAAAAGATGGTGAAAAATAAAATAAATCAAGCCGGGACCCACGAATATTAAACTTCTATATTTTAAATTTACCATATTTTTCACCCTTTGAAGTTTCGCCAAGAGCAGCTGAAAGAAGGTGGACAGAAGATGAATATAACATGAAGTAGGGTACTAAAACGATAGCTTGGTGACGATCACAGCACACTGAACAATTTGTATGACTTCCTTGTTGATTTATACAATGATATGAACCCTACTTGAACAGTATAGGTTTGGAAGTTCTAAATTGTATACATAAAATGTCGAAGAATTGTTTAATGTTTGTTACACAATTTTATATATTTATTTTAATATATCATTGATGTCTTTAATATAAATCTAATTGTGCTGTTATCAAATCAAAGTGATCAGTGCTATAATTCAAGCAAAAAATGTTTGGAAAAAAAAGAGCATACACTCTAAAACATGAATGTGTAATTGTAAACCAAAGTATGCTGTGATTAAGGCATTGATGTCTTGTTGAAGCATATCAGTTACATCAAGTGATAGCTTTGATAAATTCCTGCTGAAACATTTTTCCCTGCTTGATCACAAGCCATTTAATAATACGAACACCTAATCTTAAAGGTATATTGTCATTTAAACCCCTAATCTTAAAGGTATATTGCCATTTAGACTGTCGCTTTCTAACTCAAGCTGTATTTTGTAAGAAATTTGTGCCTGTTTTGATTCAGTATATTTAGGAACATGAGATTCACTCATTATCTCGTTAAATTTGCGGCACTGGCATCAAATTAAAGAGTGGACCCCTTTGCATTTAGAGGCAGCGAATACATTTGAAATGTTCCTTCGTTAAACAGGCCACCGATAGATTTATATATACATGTATGTCATTTAAGAAACTTACAGGTAACTTTAAACTCTGGAATTTTAAATGTCTAAAGATAGATAAATAATATTTACTGTAATTATCAGTCTTCACAAAAATATACCTTTAAATATTGAATAATATGTTTTCTAATCGTGTAACAATATGTCATCATCTCGTGGTATAAATTATTTAAGATTAGCATTTTTTGGTTTGTCCAGAAGTGAGCTTTAGTTAGGCGCATAAAATATATGCGGCATTCTTAATACTATTTCCACTATCTTGAGAACAATACCCAGCCAAACTTCATGTTTTTAGATACAAAACAAATGAATGAAAAACCTGTCTGTCTTTACAGTTTAAGAGAGAAAATGATAAAAAGAGAGAAGAATGGTTAAGAATATAAAACATTTCATAGATGCATTTGCAACAAGTAAAACAAAAGGCGAGTACAGGTTTATTAAATACAAGATTTCTCAGTTCGCTGAGATGAAGACTTAATAAAATTTAAAATAGTTTCATGCGACCAAAGCCATTGTTGTTCATATTTAATCTATGTGTAGTAAATAAAATCGTTTATATTGTTCAAGGTCCATAAAGACATTTTGATTTTTTTTTTAACAAATTTATTCTTTAAAATAATATATGTTAATTTTGCATCTCATAATACTCGAAAATTCCAGATTGATATTTAGCAAATTAAATTATTGGTTATTGCTTGAGATTAATGTATTTTATACACCATATGCATATTATTCCAGATATAAATGAAATGAATGGGGTTTCCTGTCTCCTCAACACAATAATTTGGCCATCTTGAGACTAATATATGGTTGTTTGTCTCGATGGCCACATGTACGATGCCAGGGACGGGGATTCAGCCCGGACAGTGGCGTCTCCACCTACTATAGATCAAGGTTTAATTTCGGAGCACGCCAACGTGAACCCGGGTGAACATCGTTTTTTCGTCCGATCCGAACGACCAGCCAGCATTTCAATTGTCAGCTATACAGGCGTTACTTCTGGCCATTTGGGAACCGGTTTTGAAATCTCGAGATTCCTATCCGCCAACGCCGGGATTCGAACCCGAGAGTTTTTAGTTGAGAGTCTAATGCCTTTTCGTCAGGACTAACTCGGCCTCTTCTAGAATACGAAACTTAATTATTCTACTGATCGACATGATAAAGATCAAAGCTACTATTTTCGAAGTCCAGATGCTATAAATGAAGGCTTGTTTTTGTGCTGTTAGTTTGTTTTACATGCATTATGTTAGTGGTAGTAGTTAGTTAAAGATTTTTTTAACAAGCTACAAAGACAAATCTAGAATACTCTTTTTTTCTATGGTTTGTCAAATCGTTTTCTTACCGGATGTCTGTCTCACTCTTTCTCGTTCTGGAAAGAAAAGAGGGAAGAAAGAAATAACGTAAAATAAAGAAGATAAAATTAAAACACGAAGTAAATCAATACGTACAAGTGCAGAGAAATAGCAATGTATTAATTTAGAGAGCATTCTATAGCTGTGTACGATTCATGATGCGTTTCAGCTTTTTGGTATAAGGACATATAAGAGCAAGCAATGGACATTTTATGAATATTTAAAATACAAGTTTGTTGCAACGGAAGGGCATTTTGAATGCAGTTTTCTTTCATTTTCTGTGGGGGACGCGTTAATATAACTATAAAAAACTGTGACGTGATTTGAACTCGTTAATTTCGAAATGAGAAAGCAGCTATAATCGTTTACGACCATTTAAACAAATGCGGAACATAATCAAAGTGAGCGCCTTGATCTATTTATACATGGCTATTGATTTTAGTGCATGTTAAATTGGAGGGGGGAATTATTAAGAATTAACATGCTGGGGAAATAAGAGAGAGTCAAAGATTGGAGGAGGGTATTTGGGTTATCATGCGTTTACTTCTAGAAGAGACAAAGGATTGTATCATTTGGAATAAGACCACTTTATTTGGAAAATTACAAGTGTCCTTCCGTCTGTCCCCCAAGTCTGGATTCTTATGCACTTAGTCAGAGTTATAATACCTACCAATTCAATAAGATATACTAAATATATATGTATATAAATAACAACAGGGAGACGTATAGTAATTGTTATAGTCCCGTTGGTTAGCGGGACCAATTAGGGTCGTTTTATACAGTGGATTTTTATAATATACGACTCGCTGTTCGGGTATTCAGGTTAAAGTTCAATGGACAAACTTCTTTACTACAAAAGCTGAAAGACTGATAAATCATATAATTTATTTCAGATAATAATGTAGTGTTAAACCATAGATCTAAAGCTAGAACCTCATAGTGCTACCATAATAACCCGATACATTTAATTTTCAAGCTCACAAAATCAAAAATGGTGTATAACCGTCTTACCTCTAACCATTAGCGTCACATAGTATCTCAAATGCCGAACTTTTGAGCTGACTTGGCATTCGTATACCCCGGCATCTTTATAGTTGACCTGTTTTATAAGAAGGTTCCACTGTCCAGTATGTGGCGGATGTTCTATCTGAATTCTTGGATCATCAACAAAGGTTTCAGATCCAACAGTTATTGGGACGGAAGCTTTTCTCCACACAATCTGAAAAAAGACAGCGTATGTTTAATACTCTTTCATTGCATTAATATAATATATGTGTATCCAAATACACACACAAAAACATTACTTTAGTCACATTTAAATCTGAAGAATCGTCCATTATTTTTTCTGATAAAAAGTATACATATAGCTAACATGGAAATTAATATCCTACTTTTCAGCACCGACCAAGTTAACACGAAGTACCGATTTTATTCCCATAAGAAAAATCTAGTGTCTAAGTTTACCATAATAATTGCATACATATCAATTTAGGAATTCAACCAATGGGCGTCCTCGCTAGAGATAAAGGGACATAATTTCATAGAGGAGCCGGTCCCGCGTGACCTCATTGTATACAACACAGCATTGTTTTCCCGTTTCCTGTATATGTTATGTTATCGTTAGTTTTTGTCGTTAATATAGAATTTAAACCCTGTACGTTGAAACACGTTCCTTTTACCATCGATAAGGTCACGTGGAACCGCCTTTTTTACTGGCGACGCCTGTTAGGAATTCCTTCAGCGAGGACGCCCATTCCAGCTCCCTTACCCACCACCCACCCGTTACAATGTCATCAATGTTTATCCTATGGCAACAGTTTTTTGATTGTCAACTGACTCAAACTCTGTATTTAAGATAATATTTACGGATATTGTAAGATACAGTCAAGTATATTTGTATTCTACGGAAGGACTGGATATGATAAGAGTGATATTCTAATTTATAATATCTGAGGGCCGTAATATAAAACTATAGGTCATAATTCGGGTTAAGCTATTGAAGTATTACATAACAGGGTTCGGAAAATTATAACGACAAACGATAACATATATTCTAGATCGCATATACAAAGTTCCATTCCACTAGGACACACAAGCTCTTAGAATTCTTCGATTGAATCGAAATTGTCAAAATTGAGGTAATTCAGCCAGATGTTCCTAAACTTGTATTATATGTTATAGACTATAACCGTCGTGTCTACAATTAGCTCTGCTCGAGAACAGACACCAATATTGTAATCCCTAAATCGACGATTTTAGCCGAAACACTAAGTATACTGAGATAATTTTGAAAAATATTTTATCCACTTCAATTTATTATCACGGAAAAGGTTTATTTAGCTTTTCTGTGAATGGCTGATAATAACCGGAGTGGGACCACATTAAAATAATAATATATCCTTGTTTGTGGATATGGCGGCCTTTTGGGGCAGAGATCTATTCTTAAAGTAGATTGTTCTATGTGTGCAGAATGATCATGTTAGTGTAAAACATACCAAACAGAAGTTTTAAACTGCTAACTACGTGAAGTAAATGTTTTAATATACTGTATACAGTTATGTATGAACGGGCGCGTTCTCGACTATTTGTGTCTGCAGTTCCAATTTAAACGTTCAGACAGTAACGATATTAACATTACAACGACAGGCCTAATAAAAAATAATAGCACGTGTCAGACATAGCTCATTAATTTTGTTTTTAATAAAAGAAAGTAAAACAAATAGAAAAAAATTAATTGTAATTGGTTGTTTGTCTATCTCCTGGGAGAGCAACTAAACAAAAAAATTAAAGACGTTTAATGGATAGGTTGTTTTCAAAATAGCACAAGCTAAAATTTTAGATCATACAATACCAAAGTTTTTGCTTTTTATTTGTGAAACACAGAATAGATGTAATTTCAGAAGCGCTATAATTGGCGATAAATCAACAATTCATTGAAAAGTACGACGTTAAACCCAATTTCATTTCAATGATTGGCGAATGCGATCATTGAAAAGTACGACTTTTAATCCCTTTTCATTCATCCATTAATAAAACATCCCAACAATGTATATCAATCGAAAGCTAATTGCAATATTTGTTTAGTAGATGCAATAAAGAACTCAGTTATTGCATATCTAATTGTGTATGTCAAAGCAAAAACCAGAAAATTAATAAAAATATATTGACACTGCCTTGGTTTAAAGATAGTAACATTGTCTTGGTATATTTGAGATTTGGTTGTTACGGCAATAGATAAAGTAAGAAACACCTTGTATTCTCGTTACCTTAGATTGTTGGACTTGGCATGTAAGATAAAGCTAATCTGGTGCTAGTTAGAGAGATGAATACCTACGACTCTACCGCGATACTAAATAAACATATAACAAGATACACTATCTTACTCAAACTAACGTTTTTAATGATTTTTAACTTTATGGAGACAAATATACACCAATAATGATAACTAAATCACTTTTTAGAAATAAAAATAAATACCGGAATAAAATTATGGAATTTATGAAGCTAATTAGACTAAAGATCCAGCACATGTGCAATTGTTTAATCATCTTAATATAAAGAATTGGCATTTTGAAGAACTAGTTTGCGTCATGTGTACTTCGTATTGTATTATTTGCGGTTGAGTTTCTCCATACACGAAACGTCATATCGGCATATTGGGCGTGAATGGCAAAGATATTAAGTAGGCGTTGAAAGATCTCACAACAAACCTTACTAAGTATCTTGTCTAACTTGTTAAACATGTCTACCTGCCACTATAAACTGTATACATGTACACGTATATGGTGCCAAATGATAGGTTCGCAGTGTTAATGGATGGGGATGCAGAATGTGGATAGAGAGTGCGGTTTAAACCATTAATCTTGGGATTCCAGTTTAATTGTTAAAACATACACTTAATCCCCTAGGGTTCTTGAAATATATCGGATTTTATAGATGGTATGAAATTGTTGGATCAAGGATCTATCAATTATCTTGAGAAATACTTAACAATCCTTAACGGAAATGCCCTCGGTGTCGTTCACATACATACCACCCTAATATATCTTCAAAAATGACTTTCCAACATATCTTCAAAAAGTTGTTCTAATACTATATCGTAAAAGATAAATTTATAATAATAATATATCATGACAAATGTGTGTAAATGAAGTCATTCGGATATTAACTGAACCCTCTAGAGAGCCACGCGATTTTTGAAAGTGATCAAGGGCCATAGCGATAGCAGTAATTATCGGCAATCTACATGTACTTCTCTTGGCCAAAAACACTGCGTGTAAATATACCGTCAATCGCATAAATCAATAAGCTCCTACATTTCATGACCATAACAATGTTGTAAATTTGAAGTCAATCGATATTATTATCCGAGTCTCTGGAGTGATCACAATATTTATCAAAGTGATCAAGGGCCATAACTCTGGCAATTATTATAATTTCATGACCATAGACTTTAAGTATAAATATAAATTCAATCGGACAATAACTAGTTTTTAGAGCTTCAAAATACAATTGCGTAGGCCGAACCGACGGACGGAGGCGACGACATCATGTGATAAAATGTCAATGTGGTCGCATAAATTGACTCGACCAGCAGTTGAACAACCTCTTACGTCATGTTTTGTAAAACAAATTGTTACTTTAAGTCTAAATATTATCAGTATGACATTTTAAAAAAGACAATAATCCTACATCTCGATAGCACTGTCATTCAATCAGTGAAATTGCAATGGACTCAATCATCTGGATCTTACAGATAAACTTTGTAGGAAAGAACTATTCAATAGCATAATCCACCTTTATATATTTGATGAAATCTAATACCAACATTTGGATTAATTAAAATTCTTTTTTTTAATTACAAAGAAACTGTCTCAATCAGATTGTTTTTTTTTTCTATCTTGGAAGGTAAAAAGTACTACGTGTGCCAAACAAGAGCAATGCAGAAAGTTATGATATTATTCTAATATCACACCCACATATCTAATAAAACTACGCCGTTTAAGTAGCCAGCGCACAACTGTAAACATTAAAGCTAGGCGAACATTTTAATATGTGGTATGACTTCATCATCACTTTCATAATAAATTCTTTCTACCGTCTTTTTTGATGGAAGTGTGACATAGTGAACACTTCATATATATCAAATGCATCTAGGAGAGAGGTAATATAGGCCTAGCCTGTTCCTCAATCCCTTTCTAAGAATAAAATATTGTTTATAAAAATGTATCACTTCGAACAAATTCCGTCATCACTTCATTTGCATACGGGAATGAAGTTTCAGATCAGTTACTAAAGCACAGCTATAATTTTTTAAATCTAGGCAGACATTCTTGATAACTGCCTTTGTCTTCGATATCACTACTGTGGAAGAGGATGTTCAATCTTCAGCTACAGATAACTGATATTTGGTATCAGATATCCCGGAAAGAGCAGGCATGTCTTGCACAGAGAACTAGAACAGTGCGTAGTGTGCGACATAACTAACGTAGAGTAATGCGCTATTTGCTATTAGCTCGAATAAACAATTGTGAACGAAGATAAACTTGCTTTTTTGACATAATAAAATTAAAAGTGAAGCGTATCTGATCAAAAAATAGTATTAATTAGGTAAACTGTTTTTGAAAGTCCAATAGGTAGGTTTTGCATCTATAAAACGTCTACGCTTGCCAGCTGAATTTAATATGCGATATACGACGCGTAGTGAACTTTATGAAAGGTTATTTCAATCCCGGCATAAATTGACTTCTAATTTCCAGAAAAAAGATAAACTTTCTTTCCAGATTGGAGTAATAAAAAGGAAATATCTAAAATCGATTTTCGTACTTAAAAATGTAAATGGCGTCTGATTTAGTAAGAGATGATGTCACTTAAAACGGGGACAGAGCGCATCCTCAACATCCGGTCTTGACATGGCCGGGAAATTGATGACGAATAAAAAATCACAAAGCTTGCACGATCAAATTATAAAAATAATGTAAAACAACTTGAACGCCAGATTCTGAAACGATTTCAATTACGACATGACATGCTGAATTCATGAAATGTAACCTTAATGGCCAATAGGCAGGGACCGTTGCATCAAGGTCATACTGACAACTCACGTAAACTTGGCAAAAACTTGACAATCGTCGCAGCGGCCATGGTTATTAGAATAACAAGTCTCTCCATGTTTTCGTGGTGTTTTCTTTTCTTAAAGAAACTAACCTCGGAAAATAATATTGAATTGGTTTCACCGAACTAGATTGGCTTGTTTTGTTCTATTAATACATTCCGTAATTGTCTTGAATTCTGATTTTTTTTTCAAACTTAGAATTTACTTCCTTCAGTAATAGGCTATAATCAGTCAATTTTGGGACCACCTTTTTGAATACTCGAGATATTAGTAAAACAGCAGTCATCGCGGTGTAGTTTACTAGTATCTCGAGCGTCCAAAAATAATTCCTTTTCAAAGTTGGAATTTAGTTCCTCTTGTAATAGGCTTAAATCATCAATTGTGAAACCACCTTTTTTGAATGTTCGAAATATTAGTAAAATAGCAGTCATCGCGGCGCAGTTGTTTATGTAAGTGAGCCCTTACCGCATTATCGATTTCATGAGGGACCGACTCGCAGTGTAAAGGGCAATTATAATTCGAACCTTTATTATAGGAATGCCGCCGGTATCTTGGTCCGTTCCTCTCAAAATGGAATACACGCACGATTACAATAATTAATTATCAGATTGTTTTTAGCGATTATGCACACCTTTGAGGATAGATGGAACTACAACAGCTACAATAGCAAGACAACGTCAAACATATGATTACAATAAAATCGGGGCTAGATACACTGGCTTAAAATATACACTCTTATTAACACACAGCATCCAAGAAATTGATTTTCTATATAAATAAGGGCTTGGTTACTAGTTTCGACCATGATAACAACTTGCTTTAGATGAACTGAGCACAGCAATCTATATAGGGATAAAAATTACATGCTAGGAAATGAAATGAAATGGGATTTAACGTCCTACGTTTCTGCACTAACCTGAATACTGAAAAGGAGCATGGACCTGAAAGATTTCTTTTACGTGCATGCCGTAAATGAAACCCATGCTTAAAACTCCCCGGGGAATTTTCTAGGATAGCACCCGGTACCTCATGGTTAGTGTGCCATCATGCAAGAAAAATGTTCTTATTACTGTATATAGCACTACACAACTAAGACGGTCTTTGAATAAAAATCGGTTAAATTGAACTAATTTGACTTTGATTGACATCTGGGTGAATAAAAATCCTTATACATTTGTATTATTTCTAGATCAATAAAGCCAACGGCATCATTTAAAACATAAATAGCATCAAAGCTAAAACATATATTCTTGACATTACCATCCACTGTATTCAGATTAAAGGACTTTTTGATAAATCCAATATAAAATTCTGGATGGAGCGCACAAATTTAGCTGGGTATATATAGTTTGTTCGAATTGCAACATCTGAATAGTACATATTTTTGCTGAGTTGATGTTTTGAAACCCAAAGTGTAAGTCAAGGATTTATAATTAGCTGCCATATGATTTGGATAAAACCCTAATTTCAAAAGTAAATGAAATGAAATGGGGTTTAACGTCCCATTGTTTTGCTCCTAAACCGGGATAATGAAGACGGGTATACGCCATACGGTGTGCTATGAGGAAAATTTTGCCCGGACAGCGGCGCTACGGCTACCCTTATATCGAATTCCAACTGCCAAGGGATTTTTTATGAGCACGTCAGTGTATACACGGGATCTCGATTGTTTGTACCATCCGAACTGACAAGGGGAAACCACGACGGAAAACCTGGATGAACTTTCTCGACACCCGATCTCCAGACTAGCTAGCCAGCCTCTTAGCCACTTAGCGACCCCGATCACCCGATTTCAGAAGTGGCCTAAATTCAAAATGTCCTGTTGTATGGAATGCATGCCATGCTGCATAAAGCCAGTTTAAGCTGTTAACCCATTTCCAATAATCGATTCGTCTAATTTGATGAAAGTGATGAAATAGAGCATAACATCAATTTAAACTGTCGACCCACTTGCTATTTTCGAACCAATAACTTCGACACAATAATTGTAATGGAATCATACTTTTTAAATAACACATATTTTTCCATGGTTTGTAGTAAAATGATATGTAATTCAATGCCCGACCATGAAGACCACCTGTCGTTTTTTAAACCAGATGAACAAATAACTGGTTGTACCTATGTTTATATTATTGTGTGGATATATTTTATTTACATATTAGTTATTAGGTCAGTTACACATATTAATCATATTGAATCAGATGAACGGTTAGTCATAAGTAAACAAATAAATAACAGTATACAACCTACTTTAGTGAAATAGAAGAAAAGGTTAAAAATAATGCAACATCTTACTGGTCTCGAACATAACAAAAACTCAAACTATTCCAACAAATAGATTTCTTGGTTCATTTAGTATTAAAGAGAGTATTAATTAAATATATTCCATGTTTTAAAAAAATAGTCAATCATATACTAAAATAACGATGATTCATTTCGTTTTTAATACTGAACGGAATTGAAACATTTTGGACCGATATTCCTATATATGACGTAACGAGACTTTAAATTAACAAAAAGGAAACCACTTTAAAGGAGCTAAATCTCTAAAATTTGAACCTAGAAATTGATACAAATGGGTCGCAACGCATATAATAATGTAATATGAACGCATATATAAACTGATTTACATTCATTCGTTACCGTTTTACTCTAATTTCCAATCAGTTATTTTCTACAAAATTCTCCAGAATGTCTCAAACGAATGACAATCTCTACCGTCTGGTTATTTCATTCTACACCGATAGCATTTATTGCGTTTGCTCTCCAGATAAAAATATAGGTCACCGTTTGACATGACTTGTGGAATATGTGTAACCCCTTTCTTCAAGTCCCCTGTTACAAATGGCGCTGAAACGCATTTATGTACCAATGGTAAAAAGAAAATGTCTTAATTATTGGATATCAGAAGCCTATCTTTTCTCGGTAGATCACAACATCAATGTGGATATTTAAAAATGGACAAATAATTCGGGTTTTAAATGTCGAAGACTTTGGGCTATATTGAGTTAGAGAATTCACTACTTTAAATTATAAGATGGCTTTCTAGGGAATGTTCATATATATTCAACACCTGGTCTCTAACTACATAATAATTTCACGATCACTGACATTCGCGTCATGTCATCTTACCCTGTACGACTAATCAGCTATTGAGGTGCCTCATTTGCACTTCGAAAGACGGAAATATACCTCGCTCTGATTCAATCTGATGATAATCTGTAGAGTAGTATAAGTTTCGAGTTACACTTTATTCACATATGTTTTCTCACCACATGGAAAGGCAAATTCACACACAACACTGATTTATCAGATAAAATTCATCATTTCATGGGCAATTAAATTTAGTTATGGTCGCGAAAGTGGATTACCTACTAAGAACTCCAATCCAAGTGTGGACATCGGGAGTTTTCAAGCACGGTAACCGATTTTTAGATGTTGGGTTATACCAGTAGAACCCTACCAGTCGAATCGTAATTTACTTACGTTTCCAACTGCAACTTCTTTTATATTCCGAAATGTCAGTCACCTAGCATTGATCCTCACTATAAACGTGCAATCATCTATCGAATCCCAATATTATGGGATGTGTGGACAATGTCACTCAAGACAACTAGTTTGCACAAATTGTTTACATACAAAATGTCGTGATTTTGGTTTATAATGTATCTTCGAATTGAGAAAGGTAATTTTACAGATTAGTACATTCCTTGAAGCTTATGTTAGTAACAAATACATTGAAGGTTGTGTATTAGGTTCGCAGAGGAGAACAAATTGTTGCGGGTAGTTTGGGTATATTTTTTAATTGAAGGTTGCGGTTCGTAGAGAAGAAATATATCTTTAGCAAACAAGAGCTGACATTCGTACCAAGTGTAATGTGTGTATATAAGTTTAAATCAGTTTCATGTCGACAGAATATTGATATATTCACGTACTCAGTCCAAAACTATCACAGTTATCTGTGGGTTTACAATATCGTTAAAGAACAACTCTCGATTTGTAGAAAGATAGTCTGTTACGTTATAAGGGCTTTTATGTCGGCGGGAGTGGGGTTGTGGTGGGCTTAAGTCACCGAATGGTTTAACGAGTTCGCATTAGATAATAAGGTATGGCATTCAGTCGAGTGACGTTGTGTCGATTCTTCGTTTGTACGTGACAAGGAGTTGGGTCACCTGTCAAGCCTCGTAAGGTTTCTCCAGGTGCCCCGGTTTCCTTCCACTGATGAAGGCCATACACGCAAGCGAATTATTAAATTAAAATTGAACCATATCTTAGTCCAGAAATAGCTTAGTTTGTGTCGAGTGAACATAAAACCTCATTTATATCTCGTAAATATCGGTAGAGAGTCTGGAAAGATAAACCCGATAAAAATCGTGATTTACGGAATTAAAACTCTAAAACTATCAACTTATTTTTTTGTCAATCGTCAGTACATAATTTAAATGCAACCCGTGTTAAGTGGAATATCTGTCAACTGCCATAAACTGCTAACATAAGATTTTATATGATAAAAAAATATTTCATTGACCTCCAAATCTGCTATCAAAAATCTCGTTGACGTTTGAGTATCAAATGCGCAATCTATGTTGCGTGTTAAATTAGGTTCTGTCCATTGAGTAATGTTGTTTAGACTCGATGTACATCGACTGCTCAAGTGCTCATCCCTGAATTCTGATATCTTTATTTGCTGTCCATTAATATCCAGGACGACGTTTAAGAAAGCAAACTTCTCACAATTGAGCAGGTATATATTTTGCTAAGTTAGAATAGCAAATCAACACCATCTTCCAATAACATGTGAATCTACCTTCATATTATCATATTAAATAGAAGAGGGTGTATGGTGTTAGTTTAAACTTCAGGGCTTTTAGAACTACAGGTGTTTGGACGGGATTAATCAATGTACCTAGAGAACACAACTCAGGTTCCAGAAAGTTGGTGCACTTCACGATTAACACAAGGTACCACTTTCGGTGCCGTACTCCACCAACCTCTTCCATTTTGGGAACTGTTGGCCATATCCATCCGTCGAGTGGTGAATCAAAATAAATCACAACAAATAAAGAGTACACACCAAGCCACTCGTGTTCCAGAAAGCTATTACAAATTCATGGTTTATTAAAATATGGTACCACATATCTAGCAGTAACCATTTATGAAAAGACAGAGAGAAGGGGGGTATATTAATGTATAAGGAGAACACATACTAAGATTTCCATCAAGCAATTACTAATTCGCTATTCGAGAGTTAAGTGACCACTTTATACTTGTTTACTGACTGATAATGACACTTTTGTGGAAGGAAGGGATAGTTTTAAGCAGCACAGGCATGGCGCATTTTCCCATTAAACTGGAATGAGGTCTCAAACACGCAGTTTTGAACGTCATTTAGTTTTTAAATATATCTAGTCGTCAGTTCTATTTAGATAGGGAAATCCTAGAAATATTTCTTGTCAATTGTCGAGTTATTTCGCAAGAAGTAGGTTATTCGTTTGAGTTATTATTAAAAACTGGTAAAGAAATTGACACATTCTTCTAGGAACTAAAGTCAGAAAAATAGCTCTTGTCAATCAGACTGCCTGCTATCTGAGATGACGCCAAGAAATGAGAGGAATTTAACGTGAAGCAGACAAGGACACTATCATTGTTGAGTATGAAATGGTTTGGTTCAATACCCTTTCATATTGGGGTAGTAGGGGGGGGGGGACTCATGCTGCCTTGTCCCCCGCCTTAATATGTCTATGGTTCTAATACATGGATGTGTGTTACATGCTTCACTTCAAATAGAATTAGATGTTGTACTCTTTAGCATTTATCATTTAAAATTATTTAATTTCGTGCAAAGTCTCCATCATCAAATACACCATATACTAATCACCAATATCAAAGGAGAAAATAACCATGTTTAAAACTTAAATATAGCTAGTAAAACTATTTCTAAAAATCTCCATATAGATTGAAATTGATGGCGTGTTTAGGAGGATTTAATGATCACAGAGAGATCTAGTTAGGGTAAAGTCATCGGTATTAAGAGATTATGTCAGGCTATGGTAATGATGCGTGTAAAGCGAAATCACCAATCCGAGCGAACAGGACTTGATTCGATTGACCTGGATCACTAGTATTAAACGTACAAGAAAATTCCGGTTGTGCAAAAGAAAAATGTCTGATGCTATTTATAATTATAATAATAAAAAAATGATTTTAGAACTATGTTGAACTCAAAGTTGATATAAGGTAGTTCTAAAGATGTTTTTTTGTCAACCAAGAAACATAAATCCAAGAATATACAAATGAATTTGACACTCTTGCGTCTACAGTCCGGATGGAACCACAGTGATCCATGCGAGTATGACACTAGCTCACACTGACTATCAGTTAAACTGTTCTAAGGTACATGTAAGGGGGATATCTCTGGTTGGTCAGCATTAACTAAGTATTGTTGTGTACATTTACATGTATATATTTTCCAGTTATATTTTCATATTTTATCACTAGAGAAACCTAGTCGAAACGTCGCTCTTAATTATATAAGCAATAATTGTATTCCATAAAATTGTGACCTGTATAACTATCAGTTGACGGGATGAACGCTAGTGTTGGACTAGAAAGTTTCCTGATATTCCCCAGCGTGGCTTCCACTTCCCTGCAGATCAAGATGGGGGGGGGGGGCTTGGCAAGATAAAGCACTTAGTCGTTTGGACATGACAGTTTGAATCCGATGAGGGGTAAACGGAAACGCAGCTATCAGGACAGAAGGTCCCCCCTAGTCTTAGGCTGGTATAGGATACTCAACTCTATTTCGTTTTACTTAAAAGTGTTGATTATGGTATAACCTACACCAAGGCTAATATCAATGTCATATTTGGCATCATAATTAACATTTACGACTTAATACTTATATACCGTTTCATGCTATGTATGGTGCCGTTGTAGTAAATTCAAATGATACAGTGTGAGAATGTCGTTGTAGTAGAAGGGGTATCAGCTATAAAAGAATTAAAAATGGGAATCCTTTATAATATTTTCCCTACTTCGTGATTGACAGAAGTTATTCTCCAGTTCCTTATTGCACGGCATTGAACTGTTGGAATGACAATCGGTAACACGAAATGCCACAAAGCTACAGTAGAGTTTATCCTGGTATCTGAATAGACGTAGGAAGTTGTTACTTTTAATACATAATTTGATATCTAGATCATGCATTAATGGTGATTAAGGAGTAGCCTACAGCTCGACAAGACGGCACATTTTTATTTAATTAGTTCAATAAACCTCATCTTCAGACATTTCCCGAATAAACCTTTATATGTCTCAATGGAAGGAAATCATCTCAGGCGAGTCAGGTTTAAGGCAAATTATATTGAATGATAGGTTTTCTCATGTCAAAACGTATAGACGAACATAATATGGCAGGGACTGAAAACTTCTAAGATATGTATTCAGGATAATACAGTTTTGAAACTACGACTGTAACTTGCTAGTTTTAACCATGGCATCTCCAAATTTCATATTGATTGTTATTTAATATGTTTACACTCAATTTCTAATAAACTATAAGATTTTATTGAGTTAAATGGGTTTAACATTTACAGAGAACAAAATGTGTTTTCATACATTTTGTACTTATTATTAGCTTTAGTACTACTTTGGTTTCATCGAAACTGTATTAAACACGCGTTTATTAAGTTTGGCTGACTTTGGGAATACGTACGTATTCGAGTGCAACGATCGGGATGCTTTATGCACTCCTTCTTAAAGGAACGTACCTATTAACATAGGATTATTACATGCAGTTTGGGTAGTATGGTAACATTGTTAGTTACCCATATGCACCACGAATGATCCAGCACCGTTTACATCATCATTGTATGATATTTGGCAGAAAACCGTCATAAACATGAGTTGTATATGCATTAGCCAACTAGCACGTGCATAAAACAATGTTTCTAAATTAATTAAGCCGATTAGATATACAACTTAAAACTCTAATGGGTATTAAATGCTGTAAAAATAGATTTCTCAAAAGATTGCATGTGAAGTGGTTCAATCTACACGATACTTCCATGCAGCAGAGCGAAACGCATGATGGTGAGAATTTGGCCGGATATCAAATAAGTGTGAAATGACTCCGGAATACAGGTTTAGTTCATCTTAGTGAATCATTGGGTGACCCACCCAGAGGACTAGCACTTCCGGTTCGCGTTCTCTTTCATACTTTAAATCTCCTACCGCCATTACTACCAAGATTCGAAATCGACAGAGTTTACAAATGAGTTACTCTAGTTTTGGAGGTATAAACACAAGTCCTATTCAAAATACACATATTAAAATTAAATAATATAAACGCCTATTCAGTGGAAATATGGTATGTTTTTTAAAAAAATTAAAAAAATACCAACCATAGTTTGACAGGTATAACCAATAGTTATATTCAAAATCTACATCAAAAATAGAAAGTAAACCAGGGCAGATTCAATTAGTTTGTCTTGAAGCGGGACAATAAAACATATCTGCCCAGTCTAGTTAATAGTAGAAATTCAAATGGATACAAACTATGATAAAATACGCTGAAGGGTGTGATGAAAGAAGAAAAACTGCAAATTATCTACACCAGCTGGTAGAAGTAGATATCAATTGAAGAATATTCACTTACGGTTGAAGGTTTTTAATGGAATTAAACCTTATCTCAAATAAACTGGTCTCTTAGGAATTAAACACAAGCAGATGTACATATGTTTGTCGTCCTACGTGAAATCCATGGGCCGTAATAAAAAAATATAACATGGACGATGCGTACCGCTACTGTATATAAATGGTTATACAACTGTAGCTTTTTTAAACGAATAAAACGAAATTAAAGATCATCGGAACATTTCTAAGTATACAATATCAGATAGAATTATAATGCCTAATTGTATGCCCTCAAACGACGCTACAGTGGAAGCTACATATAGACGAACCAACAAATCGAACGCGATATAAACACCGAATTGACGAATCAAAATTCAATACAATTTCTGAAAACTGACCAATCATCAAACTAAAGCTAGGTTTACACTCTTGACGAAAAATTGTTAGGTTTCTGACAAAAAAGGTGATTGACTAAAAGCACACAATTTCTTATAGTAAAAAATACACATCGCCAACCTTTGTCCCTCTTAATGGGAAATCGGCTTTCAGTACCACAATCACAGTACTATAAAGTTACGACTAAAAAAGATCGAGTTTCATAAGGCAATAAATACTTCAAACGAAATAAGATTTACATAATGAAACTATGAGATTTTTTCTGGCATTTTGTTAATAGAATACCGTGTTAACGTAGTCCATTTAGATCTAAGTAAAGAAGTAGTTTGATTGAGTTATCATGTGGCCTTCAATGGGAGGATATTGAGGATATCGAGTAGTTATCACGAGAGATTTAGAGCTGGGAGACCGAACAATGGCCAGACCTATTGATAGGCTATTGATGAAACCAAACTGTAAATACTAGAAGATGATTAGGACAACAATGTCGAGCGATTGTCGAGTTTTGTTGAACACCAAGATTGTTATTATTACCGCTAGCTGAGTAGAATTATTGGTCTGATCGGCGTCATCATCTGTTCAAGTCAATATTCAAAGATCGCTGATTGTTAGACATTTTACACACTGCTAATATTGTCTGTTGAAAGTAATACACAATTCGAATATTTGTGCCTAGAAGCTTTGCCTTTAGAATTGAACTCGATTTTTCTGAAGACATAACTTCTTATTTTAAAATTCTAGAATCACCTTTTGGTGCTAAACGAAATATATATGCGTCGTTACAAAAATTAAAAAATGCTGACGGCATAAATTCAATAATGATCAGTTATGACAGTTTCGCTGTGCTTCTTGATCTTGTACATAAGTTAGTTATCACTTCTAATACAATTTAATTAAAGATACATTATGTAAGATTGAAATGAAGGACTGACCATTCTTGCTATAATAGCATAAGAATATATAATGTAAAAATTGTTTTTGGAAAATTTCATTCAGACTGCTTCAATCTGAGCCAAGTTGTCGCTGTTTGTAGTTTTGACCAGATGTTTGCATTATGGTAATCAGAGCACTGGTATATTTGAGACTTAGCCTCGCTTTCCTGTTTTTAAATAAATTTTTAAATGGCGAGCCGTTCTATTTTATTTAAAATCTCGAGTATTCTATGCCATCGAGAGTTGATTATGGTCTTGCCTAAGTAATATTTTATATAACATTTCAGGCCTAAAGAAAGCCCCCCAAATTTAGTTCTTGTATAATGTATGCTTTACTTCAAATGATTAGCAATTACTTATATTGCACTTGAATTCAACATATATGAGCGTTTATTTAAGAACCAAGCGTGTTGAAAAGTGAATATATGATTTTCTACAGTGTATAAAATATTGATAGAAATCATGGATTATATTTGTCAGTTATCAAGACCTGTGACCACTCATCATTTTCTATGTTATTATATCTGATTTGGGTTCTACATAGTTCATTCTACTGTTGTGGGTCAGATGGTAAATTAGGTTGTCTTATAAGGTGACTATGTAATTTACGTACAATTTCTAGTCTGGTTGGATGATATCAATAGACGATGGATGTACCGATTAGACAAATATATAGATGCACACAGGAATTTAATGAAAACGTTGATAGAATTCGTTAATGAAAACGTTGATAGAATTCGTTATCTAAGCAGGGGATTTATCTTTAAAACCAATGAGTGGATAATACCGAAACGTATAATAACTTGTTGCTGGCGTGGGACTTAAGGGTTCGATAAAGAAGGAAGACATTTAAGATAGCGAATGTAAGATTTTTTATAACAAAGAAAGACGAATGAACGTTACTAAATGAACAACCGTTACCACCCCCAGCAATTCTACATCTCGCTCCCGATCGTACAATATCAATGGGCGTGGCATTGAAAAGCCGGATAGGGCTGCGCCGCCTTCATCCCTCCCTGTTTTTATTCTCAACAAATTTAAATTACCATGATCACCGATGTTTCTTCCAACTTATACTTATATCATGTTGTATAAATAAGTAATGAGTTACACTCTTTGAACCATTCATCAAAGGAGCAAACAAAATATAAATTGCCCGTTTTCTAGTGAATAGAACATTCATTTTACGATCCACCGCAATCGTATTTTTCATACAATGTCCATTATTTCTGTGAAAGTGATTGCCGTGACATGTATTTTTTTGCATCTATACATCTAATTTAAGATAACCACCACTCTATTCTTTCTGTCTATATCTTTACAAACCAAAAAAAATAAACAGTTATTTCATTTCCAGCTGAATAAAGACGGTACATCAGTAAGTATATATCGATCTGTCTAGGACACCTATATCTTAATAACCCGCCTGACTGTATCTATAGAACCTATATCACTGAATTAAAGGGTAAGTTTAACCTTTTTAAGCTCGATTGATATCAATTAATTTAAAGATAAACTCAGACTGTTTAATCTATTACCTATAGAAAAACTACATCTGTCTATATGTCGAAATAGTGATGTTGCCCATCCAGACGGAGTTATTTATACGTTTTAAATAAAGTCAAATATATACTATATTGTCTAGTAACATCCAATTGACTCAGTCAGAATAGAATACACACACGGTATTGCAACTCGTGAGAATATGCCACATTGCCAATTGTGGGGTTTTTTTTAGTTTATTATAGGGAGGCTGAAATCTAAACTAGGGGTTCCACCCAGTTCCACTGTTAAAAGCTGTGTCTCTTATGTACACCAAACCAAAATCGTGCATTGCAAATAGAAACAAATATACGTGATTTACATAGAATGTACAACCTTAAATATATATTTGATCAAGTGGGTGAACCACCAACTGAAGCTTATAGTTGCTATGCAAAACATTTCAATGGCGGCATGGATCACAATTATTGTGGAGTTTTCCTATATTTCGTTTTTTTTTGGTATAAATACTCCGAGACAAACTATGTACATAAGTACAACACACTGGATTGCTATTTTAAATCCCATTTAATTGAAATGTGGTAATAAGTGTTCTAGAAAAAGTATTCCTTCTATGCATTTTTTTTGGACCTAGAACTACTCATCTGGTTGTTCTTCTAGAGGTGACACTTTTCGAAAAAGTTTAAGAATCCACCAATTCCAGTTGGATCGACATGACAATTGGCATAGATTTTCTTTAAAAAATTCTGCATCGATTTGGTGAATTATATTTTTGAATTTCATCCAACAACATGGTCAGTTCCTGGTCCATATTACGAGAGAGAGAGAGAGATAGAGAGAAATGGGGTTTAATGTCCACTCGACACAAACTAGGTCATTTGGGACTAACGTATGGTTTTCAAATTTTTATTTCAATAATTGGCTTGCGCGTAGGGTTCTTTAGCAGTGGGAGGAAACCGGAATGCCCGGAGGAAACCCACGAGGTTGAGAAGGCGCCCATATCTCCACGTGACATACGCTCGAACCAGGGCTCGACACCACAGCCGCAAGCCAGAGGTGATCGGCCAACTCGAGGTCGAAGCGCGGCACTCTAGACGACTAGGCCACCATCCCCCTCCATAGTACGGTCGAACATGCAACATATTTTAACATACGTCCATGATAATGGTCGAGAACGGGCCATTTCTTTGTATTCTACTATTGTACATCTCAATACAGCAAAGTGATAGAAGCAATATCCCTGTAGTTTCAAATTGCAAGGTTAACAATTAATGTAGTTGTGCTAAATCTCCTAAGATTTGAAACTCATTAAACAAGTAGTATTAGAGATGTCAAGTTATCTGCACAGACATTAAACAGCACTGTTAGTCTTAATCATGTGATCTTGATTGACATATATTGCACCGTTAAGGATTGAACTAAACTAACGTCAATAAAATAAAGTCATTACATTTCAATTCTTAAATTTAGTTCCCGATTTCACGAAGCCTCAACTACAAGAAACAGTCTATTTTTCTAGTAAGATAATCAACGACGTCAAATAGAAACTACTCGGGATTAGTCATCTCACGGTATTTGGGGAATGGGGCCGACACCGTGGTGAAGGCGTGTATTTCATTAAATACATATGTAGATTAACGTCGCATTTTATTAAAAAAATATATATGTTCATACTGCTCATGAGACATAAGAATGGTTTGCTGTACCTGTAAGCATTCACACAAGATTTGCAACGCTTAAATTATTCACGTTATCCTTGCAGCGTCCCGTGAGAATATATTATCGTCTGACTTGGTCATGTAGAATACCTTTCACCCCAATCAGTAGAGATATGCGTCTGACCAGCGGGTTCGATTCAAGACAGGACCACCCGAAGTGAAAGAGGCTATACCTATGTATTTGGAACAAAGGCCGATTTTTACAGACGTGGTCGGGATTCCAAACTAACATAAATCTCAATCCGACGTCAGACAACAGATGAATAGCCAATTCCATACTTCTAAACACCAACCGATACCTTGTTAATCTCATAGTGAGCCATGATGACCCAACGACATGAATGAAATGATTTCAGTCTTGACTTTATTGTTTCAAGCCCCGTGATTGTCAGAGTATATCCCTAATATATCACAATGTCGTCGGAAGGAACATAAATCGTCACCCTGTTATTACGATAGTCGACTTCTTCTTAACGCCATTAATATGTCATGTTGTTCAATATAAAGATATCAAGCAAGTAATCATTATGTCAGACACGAAGTTTAATACTTAGATTGGAAAATAGAAGAAAATGAACAATGATTTATGGTTTGAAATAGCTAGAATTAATCAGAATAGAAACCTATTTATTTGTAATACGACGAGAACAGATTTGAAGAGGTGCGAACAGGCTCTATTTTGTTTCTTCAGAGAAATGGACTTCTATTTTTGACTATGATATATTCAGCTTATATAACTATGGCCAGATATTCCTATTCTGGGAAAACAACTTTGTAGAGGGTTTTCGGGAGGTTTAGTTGTCCGTCTTCAAATTTATCCGAAGTATGAATTTCTCGGTCTTATGAAACGAAAGGCTAATAAAATAGATCAATGTATGAAAATTGCGCAGATAAAATCTAACTAGTGAAAAATCGAGACAATTTGTCCAAGGGGATGGAAACTGATAAGAAATTGATTCCATAAAATGACCGCTAAAATTTGTAACAAGTTTGACCAGCAATGTAACCTTCTGGGGTCAAAGCCGTCTGGACAGCGAGTAATAAAACGTGAAGGGCGAGTTAAGTTATCTATTAACCAAAACCTTTAGTTGGTTCGCTCCATCTAACATTTACCTCGAATCAATAACATAATACAGAAGCCGACTTTCATTGCTTCCATGTAAAAACTTCCAACATTAAACTTCTATAGTCGAACTCTATGTCTTAATCCGTTAGTGGCACACGTTTCCTCAATGGAAGATGTATATATCGTTTCTAGTTTGGATTTAAGCCAAACAACCTCCCCGATTCGGAAAAGAAACACTTAACTAAAATGGACAGGATGCGTGAACTATTTGATGGTTGAGGTATTTGAAATATTTCAGAAATGTCTGTAGTAAAGAAATTTAATGATTCGACTGGGTGATCTGCCATCAGTAGCAATACAAAAAGATAATGAATACGGTCAGCGATGCCATCCCCTCAAATAAACCATAAATGAAATTAGGTGTTCTATAAAAATAAATGTGTACGACACTCGTTATCACTTCCACCAAAACAGATACGTGGGCTGACTTTAGATGTTTTAGAAATATCTTGAAACGCCTGTCTCGTGCGCAACACTCAGGATAAAACGGATTTAAATATATAAGCTGAAGCAGCTTAGTCACAAGTGACCGCTAGGGCATAGGTACCAATCATGTAGTTTTTTGACACAAGTAAAACTAATACTCATTCACGCATCTATGTGAAAATACCAAATACACGGGAAGTGTTATAGGGTGTTATGAAAGAATGAGCATACAAACATATGGTAGTATACAAATATAGATGATCTTTATATGTAGCAGTTTGTTCAGTGAAATGAATTTAAATTTATTATAACAATTTTATTTGGTGTACCACTACGACTATCTACACTGGGTTTGCAAAATCACGATGTTCCAACTAACTATGGGCTGACAATGCCTTTCAGCGCCATATAACCATTCTTGAATTGAGACGTACCAAAGCCGAAGAGTTATTATCATTACTAGCATGTTCGTAAATTCACCGTACAATCAATTCTTTAATCATTCTATTTAGCTTGTTTCACTCAAGGCAGCTAATTCTATTAATTCGACCAGGAAAGGAAAGAGTTGATTTCCTACTAGAAACTAAGTCCATTCTTCTTTAACACCTAAGATAGGTTTCATTGTCAGATCAAACAAGATGGCTGCTCACTTTACTTAATGAAATCTTACCATCAAGGACAATAAAGATCGCTATAAGTATATCCAGTATCTTAAAGACTGGTGTACCGTAAGAATGTGATAGCTGATCAAAGAGTAACAGTGATTATTCAATATGTAAAGTAGTTAATGCTTTTTTTCGGGTTCCTTAAAGTCTCATTGCGCCATTTTCATTTTTCGGAAAAAGATCAAACTTTCCATGCATGACTTAATGCGCGGCACTGAAATGTACGCAAATTTATTTTTAAACATGTAATTACATTTACAAAATCAAACTATGAACAGTCAATAACTTCGGGAAAATATTATCCTAATACGTAAAGGTGGAATACGTTATGTAAAACTGTGAATATATAATCCAAAGAAGAAGAGGTGGAATAAATGTGGCATCAGGCTTTTTTCATAGGTCATACGGCGTAAAAAGATGGATTTAAGTGTAAGTGGGTTGCTATACTGGAAAGAGGTTAAAAAAGAATCATTGGTACTCGACTTACCTTTTTCTCTCCTAAGTTTTCAACTAAGCATTCTAATACTGCCAGCTCTCCGACATAATATGTATAGTTTGTTCTGGTAGGTATAAAACGGGGTATGGTACCTTTATAATCACCCCCAGCATAGTTCTTATACGCTGAAAAAAAAGAAATATTTATTCATATATTTATAATTGTGACAAACAGTTATGAGACCAATTGCCGTTATTTGGTCGTTGAAGGGTGTCACCATAGCTATGCACTCCCATATCTTTAAATAAGGATACATTATGTAATAGATAAAGAGCTGACCTTACATGCTATAATTGTTCAAAAATAGATAATGCAAAATAAATACATTAAAATTACTTTATTTTAAACGAATATATTTGCCCTAGAAGGTTTGACAAGATGCATGCGCTGATAGTAACCATCGTACTGGTTGTTCGAGGCTCAGCCTCGCTTTACCACTATTACGATAAATCATTAAATGACCTAACTGTTCTAATCTGCTTAAAATCGGACATGTCTAGTGATTATGGTTTTGTCATGTTAATAAATGACTAATAGATAACATTCAAGGCTCAATGAAAGACATATATAGCTCTTAATTTGCATAATGCCCGTTTAAGCAAATAATTTTGAAAGCAAGCGAAATAGAAAATATAGGGTTCCAATTTCACTCAACACAAAGTAGCACATTTCGGGACTAACATGTAATGTAATTTTATGTATTGTGCGTTAATGTCTTGTGGAGGAAATAGAATGAACCAGGTGTTATACAAGCGATAATATTCCTTGTCACACATAATCTGTTAATCGAAACTGCCACACGTTCAACTGGCTTGATTTCGAATCCCCTATGGTACGTGACAAGGGGTAGGAGCGCCTGTCCAACCTCCGGTTTCCTCCTGCTCAAGGCCCCTTCGCGCAAGCGAATTATTGAAATAAAATCTAAAACCATATGTTAGTGCCAAAATTACCTAGTTTGTGACGAGAGGACGTAAACCCCATATCTCTCTCTCCCTCTCTCTCTTTCTCTCTCTCTCTCTCTCTCTCTCTTCCACACGTTACTCAATGACAGATCCAACTCTGATATTTATAAATTACAGAAGACATTGATCAGCATGTGTACATGAAAACATGTGTTAAAGAAACAAACCGCTTTCTTTTTTCTAATTAAACGATAAGGCGAATTTAATTTATTCTTGTTATTGATTTTATCATAAAATAAATACTACTTGGATGTCTAATCAAACAATTAATTTTATATATACCGTATTTAGTTTTGAGTATAATGTGTCAAGTTAAAACAAATTAATAATATAACGAAATCGTTCATCGTATCGGAAACAAAATATTGCAACAAAAAAAATCTTCGAAGATAAAAGCTATAAGTTGCAAGGGAATGTTTAATGATTCGTCATTCAAGTGAAATACAGAAACCCCCTGGAGATATTGCAACAATATGAAAAAATAATTAATTATCCACAAGATTCGCTTACAAATAAAAATTGATTCTGATATTTGTTTTTATAATAACAATAAACGTCCCCGTTTCGGCAATTAATTGTTTTAAAATTCACGTATATTCAAATATATATTGACTCATCAATCACAATACTGTTAGGTTTTGTTATTTAGATAGACATTCACAGGTTTTGCATAATGGTGAAGCAACACGAAGTTTCTTGATCTAGGTCTACAGGGAGATTCATAAGAATAATAGTTTATTGTAACAGTTACTCACAAATAACATCCATCGGACGATTTGCCCAAGTATTTTAAAGTTATTGCCATACTTGCCCTTTATGTATTAAAGAGGGATACGATTAGTCAATTCAAATCTTCAAAATAGGAAATTCTGCGAACTGTTTTGTAATACTTTGACACTCTAAACCATGGGTTCAACGTCGCGGCCGTATATACCAGTTGAGACCTACGGCTTAGGAAAATGACCGTACCCAGATCTCACTGTATAATGCTTGTTATAGGCCTTGTTATGCTGTACCACAGGGCCAGAACTTCTAAACAAGGACAATATAAGTGAACTTTTTAAACCAAAAAGTGTCAGATTAATGATTGTTCATAGACCGGCATATAATTTATACAACCAATTTCTAGCTACCGGTTTATATATTAATAGAGAGACCACCGGGGATAATGGGGGAACTTTTAGTTTTAACTGATCAACGTAAATAAATACATAACCATGAGCATACACTATCCCAATGCGACGAAGTATTTCTCTTAGTCGTTACAGAATGTTAGTGGAAACTAAATCCAAACCAAATTTAAATGGCATTAACTAAGAATATTACTACATATAAAGTGACGATTTGTTTCTTTCTTTCTTTTTATCAAACCAAGGTCAGGTAAATGATTCCAAATATAAGAAACACGTATGAAAACAGTGGACATAGGAAATATATACCATCTTCCAGCTAGAAACTGTTTGATGTAAGTAAAATATCTACCTATACCATTGTATACTTAACAGATAAACCACAGAAAACAAAACAATAGATTATTTCTAAGTCTAGAACAAATTGTAAAATGGTGTTTAAAATAACAGCTGTAGGCCACGTACGGTGGTATAGAGTGAAGAATAATAAGGGGAGATAACTAACAGGATACTATCAGTTTCACCCCACAAACATTGTTTATTTTGTCAACAATCATCTTCCTCAAAGAAACATTACCACTACATCTTAGATGTAAGCAAATTGCTGTTTCAGAAAATGGGGTCGTTGGTTTTGGGTTATTAATATAAAACACAAAAACTTATGAGAAAATGTCAATTCTTTGAGAAAGTTCAAACTTTAAAATGTGGAGATAATAATAATAAGGGAAACTAAATTTTTATCAAAATGTGTTATTTTGCCATGTTTCAGTACTCTTCAAAGCCAAAAAGAGAAATCGTTTTACCGTTTCACTACAAGCATATTATGTGAATTTTCACTACCTTGATACATATGGTTTTTATATATAGATGAAGGTTGAAATGATATATTCTAGCTCCAATTCGCGACTGGGGATTTATAAGAACACACATTTATTACAGCCCATGGGATACTTCGATACAACAGCAATGTATAAGCTGTGAAAATATATCCTAAAAGATCGTCACTACATTGAGGGATAGTTTAAAGTTAGAACTCAGGATTCGAAACTTTGATGAATGTAAGAGCATGACTGAATGTCACACATCCTAGTTGTTTCAATAAAGATAAATACAGACAAATATTATTAGATTTGAAACCTTTTCAAAACAGAATTGACATTTGGTTACACGAATACGCCCACGTTTTCAACTTTCTCAGGTATGATTATATTTCTGTAAATTAGTCGAGAGATTATACACGATTAGATAGGTGCAAGAATTGGTGTTTTCACAGATTAGTAAGACATATATGATTATGATTATACATAACCTTAATCAAAGATATTACTGATATACCAGACCTATTTTATTATTTATAAAGACAATTATCTAATATCTTATATATTATTCATATATGGTATTGATTTCAATCCTTCAATCCACAGAAAACCTTAAGATAATGCCCTTATACATGTAAATTAATAACGTTTGTCTGATTGATTTGACAGGCCATTCTACGTGTAGTGTCCACCATCTGGGTTCTTGCTCGTATCGCTGTTGTTCACTCTTCGAAAAAGCCAAGGCTCCGCCGATTCAAAGTAATATATTCAAAATGACACTTGCCAGTATTGGTCCTTGGACAATTGCGCATCGATTGACGAACTTCCGTTTGTGGAGGGAGAGAGAGAGAGGGGGGGGGTAGAGGGGCGGTGCTGTTCCTTGGAAAATTCTGCATCGATTGACGAACTTCTGTTTTTTTGGAGAGAGAGAGAGATGGGATTTAACGTCCACTAAACACAACCAGGTAATTTCCGGACTGCGCTTTGGGGTCTTTAGTAGTTGAAGAGAGAGAGAGAAGCGGGGAGGGGGGGGGGGGTAATTTCCAATCGACACAAACTTTATCATTTCGGGACTAATATTTTAAAGAGGCTTACGTTATATAATTTGAACTGTTGTTTAGACGTTGTAAACATTTTTGAACACACGACTGTCTTAAAACGTTTTATAAGGATTTATATTGGGCCTTTTACATGGTGTTTCCTAAGAATTTAATGAACAACCGTGACGTCAGTCATTACATTTCACGTGTCCTAAACAGATAAATAACTTGGTGTAATAATAAAACCCAATTACCACTCGTATACCCTACAAATAATACCCCGTCTAATAGACATGGTTGATTCATTACATCACATTATAGCTCGACTCGTTTTCTGATAAACCAAGTAATCTATACGACTTAAAGTCTGAATTCAATTCTACAAAGACGTATCGAGGAATTTATGTTTATTTTTCTATAACAGATTCGGGGGAAGATAAATTCTTTCGTATCGACCAAGATTGGTTTTCCATGTACACAAAATTTGTTACATATTTACAATCAACCATTTTGAAAACAGAACGCTACATTTTTAGTTATGGGGCAATTGACTTACATATTGCTGCGGTTACGTTGTATGCATCCCTCTTGGATTGTTATGTTGAAGCCGATTTGGTAACCGAGTGGTGCTTTTTATTCCTGAGACCAGAATCATTGTGTACAAACAATGACTTTGGTGTTAAAAACAGCAACGTAACAACGTTAATTAATTGCAATATTTAAAGCTGAACTCCGATTACAAAACTACATAAATTATTAAATAAAAAACGTTAACGCCCTTAACAGTCGCCATACATGTTCCACAAATTGAAAAAGGATGGCTACTGTTTAGGGCGTTAACAAATTAGATATTTCTTGATTTGTGATTGGAATTCAGCTTTATTTAAATTTTACCTGGTCGTTGTCGAATACAGTTAATACAAATGATACTCCGGTCGGTACCAGAAATATAATATCAATGATTTAGTTTTACTAACTGCATCAGCAAACTGTCAGATACATCGCTTACATTATAGGGATGGGAAAAACATATTTTATGAATAAATGCACATAGGTGGAATCATTAGGCAATAATTTTGTATTTATCTGTTTTCTATCATTTATTTTTGCTTGCGATCGTCCTTTACGTTTATATCAATGATTTAGTTTTACTAACTGCATCAGCAAACTGTCAGATACATCGCTTACATTATAGGGATGGGAAAAACATATTTTATGAATAAATGCACATAGGTGGAATCATTAGGCAATAATTTTGTATTTATCTGTTTTCTATCATTTATTTTTGCTTGCGATCGTCCTTTACGTTTATGAGTGCAACTACTGTGGCGCGTTAGTCTGGTAATGACTCACTAACCAACAGGTGCCGGGTGCGAATCCGGTGTTAATCGTGGACTTTAGCTTTACCAGACCTGGTTTCCCTTGTTGGTTGTGCCGGACTGGGAGCGTTCCTGTGTATATCGTCGAATACTCGTTCGGATGGGAGGACTACATATGACTTTAAAGTTACCCAGAAAATTGGAAAAGATAATATGCATGGACCTTGGCACCGCTGACCGGTCAAGATTACCCCTTTAGCGCCCGCATGACGCCAGTCCGTCTTAAATAGTCCTGCTGGCGTAGAAAAGAAAGACGCTGAGAAGCGTTTCATTTTATTTCATTTCACGTTGATCAGAATGAAATCTGTTTAGGTATTAATGCCTTATTTCAGGATTTCTACAACCTTATATTGGTTAAACTAGCCACGATGACTGGAAACAAAATTAATATTTTGGGAAGGCAATTAGCTACATGAGGTTATTGGAGGTAACCCGACTTCTCAACAAGCAACGTAATGACTAGAAAATACAATATGTACTTAGCCGCGTGCAGTGTGCCAAAATGGCTCCCCGTGGACAATTCTCGAATTAAAAAGATTTATCATGTACTAGTTATCGTCTGTTCCGCATTCCAGCAAATAATAATCTCATTTTTTTCTGTTGAAGCGTTGATATTTTATATCGATTGAAGAAGTCCAAGTTTCAATCCTAATCTAGTCGACCGATATACACATATAAATATGCATAGGAAGAATGTTTAATCTTAAAAATTTTAACAAAGTGTAGTTGTCGGCCTAAATTTGCCTGATATAATCTTGCATTTTATATTCTAAATATCTCTTTCAGTGGGTCTTGACTTCTCGAAATCAGCTATTTGTAAGCTAGGTTGTACATAAACACCAAAATGAATCCGTTTCGCGCTACATTTAAGTAGATTAAAGGACAAAATTGGTGTCAGCCATTATCACATAGAACTGGTTCAACACGTTCCAAATATAATTTCAACACAGAGAAATAGAAATAGTCTGTGGATAAGATGTTTTTATTACGTATGCATGAATTAAAAGAAGGGAATGTACGGACCTTTACTATTTTTCTTGTTTTCTCGTATTTAGTGACAGTCAATTATTATTTTTTTGATTATAAGCTATCCTTTTCGACGGTTTTATCGGTGAGATTATTCGACCGTGTATCTGTTATCGCGTGTTCCTTCCGTCAGTCATATATTGGAATAACTCGTGTTTTCCAATTATTGCGCCACTTCCCGTTTACACAAATCTTCGTTACACATCTGCCGTAGCAATGATCTGTGTGTTAAATTTTTTTTGGAAATGTGCTTTACCAGCTCTATCACATATGTGATAATGACTGACACCAATATTGTACCTCAAGTTGAGAGTGCATATGTATATTAAATTTAAAGATACAAACGACAGAAGAACACATGTCAGTATACATAAACAATATATAAGAATGACTTAGGATAAAGACTCCTCTTTTCGTCAGTGATGCAAGATGGATGATGGTCTGACACAGAGGGTGTCTATGGTACGAAAAAACAAGGTTCCGATGGGACGAGAAGCAATCGGGCACATAAAATAACCCCTGACCGTTGGAATATCCCTCATAATACAGTGTATGGCGTATGTCCGTCTTCATTGACCTTTTCTGGACAGAAAAGTTGGAGGCTAAACCCTCTTTCATTTCCAATAATTATAATTGCGTAACTGAATACCAGTGGAACAGCCAAATGTGGGCCATGGATGAGGAAGGCCATTTCCCTCGTAAAATAATATTACAAATAACGGTCAAATTCATTTAACATAAATCATTTTCAGAATAGTTATAAATCTACGTATATCCTTGACTTATTATTAGAGTTATCACTTGAAATCTATGTCAAAAACCATTTGATAAACGCATCCAACATCCACAAGTTGGCGATAAAACATCTTGTTGGTACGTAAAACAAGTAATGAAACGCTACTTAGCTGTCGATTTTCATATGATGAGTTGGTTTTGGGAGATATTTTCGGTGTAAGAAGTAAATTTATTATCTTAATACCGTTATGTTTATAAACATTGACCTGTTTACAGAACTGTGGTAGATACCTTAATGACATCTTATTCATCATACCAATAACCTACCACGTGCTTTTGTAATCACGCAGACGTATAAAGGGGAGATAATTCATTAACAGGAGTCAGAAGATGTTGAAAACAGAAACATTTGGGTTTGGTGATAATTGTGTGTATAGCTAAAGCAACAAACCATTGACACACATTTCCTTGATTGTCTCAGCCATCATTCAGGACTGAATTTATACAAATTACTGAATGGTGTTCGTGAAAAATTAGTCAGACTAACGAAATGTGCGTGCTTTTTAAATCAGTGGTCTTGCTTTAAATCGACAAGTCTAGACATGAGTAAATTAGAATAAATATTGATGTAAATGCATATTCAATTATATGATATTAAATTTGTGTAATAAGTCTGTCGGGGTGTGTGTGATTTGCGTGATGCAGGCAGAGCATGCTTGCCCATTTGCTCACATCTAGTAATCATTTTAAAACAGGATTCGTGAACCGCTGTGGCAACAACTTGATATTATTGACCAGTAGTCCCATATAATTGTACTTATATCATTCCCTGGTTAGATGATGTTCTCGTAGATATTAGTAACACTAGTTGCAGAGCAGGGCAAAGGGTATGGTTTCTTACTAGTATTTATTTGTTCTTTATCATATTGCTAAAGGTATCATAATTATCCCAAACAAATTGTCTAAACAATAATAACCAAACCATGAGCAGTTGTAGCAGTCCAAGATTCCATGTCGGTATTCATTCTAGCAATGATTAAAGTATTGTACTTAAACGCCCCAAAAGATTTTTGCGATATTAACTCAAGCAACGTCAAGAAATAACAAAAATTGTAATAAAATGGATTTACAAGACGGAATTAAGTGACTTGTTGTGTGAGAAACACGATAATTTTGATTAATTTATAATTTTTTGGCAATTATATAAATAACAGCTCACAGACATTTAACACAGTGTGGAATTTGGGAATTCGAGCCCACAGTGAAGCGGGCGGTTCGTATTTCGTCCAAAAAGTACCACAGAGCTTTTAATGGATGATACGCAAAAGTCTTTCACGCAGAGTTTTAACATTAGCCTAACTGCCGTATACATCACAATGCACTGTATACCAGAGACCACCCCTTTAAAGTAAACCTAATCTTGTAGTTGTTTTATTTTAGACACTTGCCATTAACAAGAAAAAAAAAGAACGTGTGTTAATTTCGTGTCAATCAGCAACACATCAATACAAAATTAAATAAAATAAATTGAATCGCTGATTTATGTCGTGTCACTCGAACACATGCCTCGTGTTTTTATCTTAAAATTATCAATATTGTTAATATACACTATCATTATAGGGTGATGAATTGTTAAACATATTTCCGTCGGCCATTTCAAAAGTAAATGATAGAAATTAACAGCTGTGGAGTCAATTTCACGGACGTTGGAATAACACGGATCGTTGTCGATTCATATATATGTTATGCCATTAAGGTTATGCAACAAAGTTAAGCAGCATGTTCACTTTACTTACATTTTGCATCATCAAAAATTACACGAATTGGACTGGATATTTACAAGATATCATTGTCTTCTTTTAAAACAATAATATGCACATAACTACCAGTCAATCGTTTTAATAATTTATTGAAGATATGCAATACAGTAATGCAGAGAAACAAGGTCCCGATAGTGCGATGATTTACGAATAATTTCTTCGTTATAGTTCCCCACTGTGGATAATTTCTATGAAGTTTCTTCTTTTTGAGGTTTTTGTTCTAATCAAAGTAAACGGGTTGATTAAACAAAAAAACATGCTCTTTCATTCACTGGAGAATTTACATAAAATATTTTGGTGGGTTTTTTTTCTAGTTAAGAATCTTTTACATTACCAACGAGAAAGTCAATATCAATGAATTCGTTTAATGTAAATTTAATGTCAGTTTAAACTACAGTATTCTCAAGTGGTACAGTGTAGCGGGATGCACATCAAACACGATGAAAATGGACGTGAATAGAGATATTTCAAATGAATAATCATTTAGCAATTGCGCACACATCAAACATTAACTACATAACGTCCAAAAAAACTATAATTTAGGAAAATGTCTGATTGAAATAATACGTTTGCATTTCCAAGGCCGTCGTAGTCGTCAACAATTGAACTACACAGTTATAAAGATACGAATTGCAATCGCCGAATCTGTGTTTAAGATAAATTGTTTTGAGTTTTGATCAAATAGCTATAGGGACTTCGTCGCGTCTGACCCGCTCGTGTCACAGTTGACTAACCAGGGAAACTGTGGAAGAGTCCAATTAAATAATATACTGCGTTCTTTATGATTATCAGAAAATTTCAGATTCTAAGTGAAGGGAGAGAGAGAGAAAGAGAGACTGCTAGGGGTCTTTAGCAGTGGGGGGAAAGCAGAGGACCCGGAGAAACCCACGAAGTTGGACAGGCGACCCTATTCCTTATCACGTACAACCGGGGTTCGAAACCACGCCAGTTGACTCAATGACAGGCTTAATGATACTGCGCTCACGTGCTAACCCTAAGTGAAATGAGTGTCAAACAATCGCAGTAAAATTCAATACAAACATTCTGTGTTTATTTATTGTATTAATTGTTCATGTTTTGTTGGGCAATGGGGCCGATTTGTCTACTAGATGATCGAAGAAGGAAATATTAAAAGCTTGATAAAGACACAGCTAATAGTTGTGACATATGGCGAGATTGTCATTCACAGAATATAACACCCTCTGGGCAGACCAATTTATATTAATCTATAGTTGATTAATTTCCACTAATATTGCCTGTGACTCCCAGGGCATATGAAGCGACGGGATTTCTCGCACACCAGATTATGAGGTCGAAGTCTACATTTAATCATGTTAATACCACCATTTTGCAAGAACACATGACCTATAATTTCCAGTTCTACTGATATTTCCTTAATATGGAATTAGATCGAGACAGCAGAGCTGTGAAGAATAATGTCGACTTGGGAGTATGCTCAAAACCACATTGCATATCTTATTTCGGTTATAAAAAATACATGCCGAAATTTTCCGGAAAAACGACTTACGCTAGGTCCTCACCATCGTGATTCGTGTTCGTAAGGTATTGGACAACATTGGGAATCTAGCATTACTTCTAAACAGTACATGGAAGTGAGAATAATGTTCTTGTTGAGTACTCGAGGGCATGCTCAAACACACATTAGATATTTTATCTGATCCATTATTAAGTTATTAAAAAAAACTCGTATACGCAGACACATCAATGGTTTTATCAGAGATCTATAATAAAACTGCGTGTCGATTCCAGTATTCTTGTCTTACCTCCAGGGTTTAAAAACTTCTAATAACAAAAAAATAAAACAACTCGGGCAACGGATGTCAAACAGCCACAGTATAAGTAGAAGGTAATAGCTTGCAAGATTAGATGGAGGAACTGGGTGTAGCGTCTCTAAACTAGGTCAAATCGTGACATCCGCGAGATTGGAAAGGCGAAAGGACCCCTTAAGTGACTTACAGGCTTCGGATCGAAACCACGCCACGTGAGAGTGACCTTATAATTAAAAGCGCATGTTTTAGACCACTCGGCCACTCAATCCCCTTTTTAAAATCAGGGCGATACAGTTTCTATTTAGGGGCGTCCAAATAAACAATAAACGTCTTAGGTGATTTAATACAGGTTCAAAATATCGCTCCGGATGCAGATATTGTGAACGAATCACGTGTGCTTATATTTTATCAATACCACTTATCAATAATTGATATTGAGAAATTATTGAGAAATCCAAAAAAATATAACATTTTGCGTTGCACTTTTGAACTCAAGTCTACTGTATCAATTACCATTGTCGAAATACATAAGGCTTTATAAATATATTCTAATTTGGTAAAGTCATATCGACTCTGGATACTAACCAAGTCATATTGACTTCTGGTACAAACCAATTATTGTTTATTACTCACAAGATAATAGGTTGTCCTGAAAATTCGCAAAATAATAATTACGAAAAATAAAATTTGAATAATGAGGCACACTCGAAACAGCGAACAAATTATTGTTTTTCAACTGGTAAGGGAGAAATCTGTCTGCTTTCGACCAAGGTCTTCGATTTCAGTTAACACACAGGAGACTCGCTAATTGATCATCAAGAAGGAATGCTGTACTGAAGTGGCTATAAGAATACTTAAAGTGACATTCCAGCTCTACTCATATCGGAGTTTTTGAGACAGTGGTTGAGCCATTGCTGGTCTGCTGAAACAGTACCCGTGTCATAGCAATGTCTAGAAACTGTCATTTTAATTTTAACCATTAAAATCTTTATATATTAAATGGAATGTTTAAAAGGCATGCTTACAGCGTTGCCAATGAACTGTTAATTTATTTTAGACACCCACAGATTGTACGTATATGGACGACACCACATACCGAGAAAAAGAAAAACTTGGTCACAATGCATTAGATAATTTATTTTGTGTTCTTGTGATCTTGTTTGCATAATATGGAATAATACACAAATAAGTCTTAGCAAGCATCCGCCACAGATTATATATCAATCGGGAATGTGCGGTACAAAGTGATTTGTCCTGCAGCTAAATTGTCAAATCGTTTACATCGTAGACACCTACATTATATGGAAGCGATTAATCTAGGTGCATGACAACTTCTATTAAAAACATCTAGAACTGAAGGAGATTTGTTTTCAAACAACAATTGGGAGTGATCCGAAATACTTCAAAGAATTTTTAAAATTTACAGAAGTCACATAAACCAGGTAAATACAAAAACTGGTAATGAACAGCAACTGACGATATAATTGACTGAATTAGGTGCATGATAAGTTCAATTCAAACTGACGGAACATCGTTAAGAAAGGTCTAAACTAATTCCATGAAATTCTAAATCAGAGAGGTAGCATATTACAAGAAAATATATTAATGCAGACCTTTAAGATGTAGTGGAGAAATGATTACCAGCTAGAAGCATATCAATTGTTGGTTCAAGTGTTAAAGAAAGCAATGAACTTCTAGTTGTCCACTCAAACGGGTCATTAGTCAATCACACTGGTCATTGAGTGAGGGAGCTGACCAGCTGATGTGGTCAAGGGTAATTAAACTATGCTAACACCAAACCACATGATAACTTATATCAAATTTGCTGCTTAATTAACTTAAATGACCTGTGTCCGAACCGACAGTACGTGTTGCTGCCTTTTGAAAACCTAGTTAAGCTACACTATATCATTTTCTTACCAGTTCGCCATCGAAGTACGAACCCTCCATGGAAAATGATTCTCAGTGTGGAGTAGATTGCGATCTTAAAAGACTGACAATCATAAAATATTTTACCTAACTAATTTTGGAATAAAAGTTTATCTTGTAACGCAATCTTTTGCATCGTGCTTCTTCCCTGGATTTCTCTTTCCCGCGCTTTTTAAGTTTTGTTATTCACAGGAAGGTGACTACGTTGTCCAAATTATAAGCTTAGATCACAGTAATTCAGCGCTCACATTCAACACAGGCAATTTAATCTACATGTATATCATTAATTACTCGTCTCAGATAGAGGTCGACGCCTATTCACAAATATGTCACTTTATAAATAAGCCCAGATTGTAAGTACAGTCAAGCTATTAAAAATACACCTTGCAATATCGAGGCTATCGGTGCTCCGCTGGGAGGGGGGTGTCCTCTCGTCCCATTCCGTAAATCGATATGGATAGAGTACATCATATATTATACACTATGCTGTCTTATCCACAAAACCTTGCTGGCTCACCACCAGGACACCAGGGTTCAATCCCCGTGTTGGTAAAAAAAATGCCTCGTTTTCACATATCGATGGTTCAATACAGAGGGCTACGCAAGAGAAAACATCTAATCGTTCGGACGGGACGTGATACTAACATGCGCCTGAGTATTTATTGGCATACACATAAGAGAGTGAGAGGGGGTGTCCTTTCGGGACCACCCCAGGCTTCAATTTTATTTCAATTAAACGTTTACTCGCAGGGGTCTGTAGTAGTGGGAGGACACCGGAAGATCCGAAGAAAACCAACGACGTTGGACAGGCGATCCTTATCGTTGCCATGCCAGCTGACTCAATGACAGACGTTATGGTGCAACGCCCACGCGCTAACCATTCGGCCACCCCCTCCCACCGACATAACTCCCCTTTCAGGGACACTGTCCCCAAATGCACTTCTGTTTCTTTAAATACTATTTTGCCCTTAAACAAGGTTGAGGTAATAGCATTATAATATATATCATTACCAAGAGAAAAGGAAGTATATAAACGCTTGGATGCATTTGAAAATGGAATTTAAATTGGCATTCTAATACTGATCTAAAGATAAAAGAAAGCTATAACAATTTGAAAGACAGAGTTCATAAGACATTCTTGTTATGCTTTTACAGGGTACTTCTTCTCTGGTTTTACACAGTTTTACACACAAAACTATTTCATTAATTAAACCCCTATATAACAAAGCACAAAGAGAAGCGATAGCGTTCCAGTTAATTGTAGTTCATTTGCCCCCTTAGTTCGTAGAGCTTTGATCCTTCAACTTCGGAACCATTCCTGGCACGCTTAAAAATGGTAACGTAAAAAGATTTATTTGTCAAAAGATAAATAAAAGCTTCCGTTGCTTAAACTATAATTCTTAGATTGCAATTGAGGCCGTTGGAACTGAAGTTTGCATTAAAACATGCAAATTGAGAAATATTCAATAATCAAATGTTCTGGTGCCTAATTTGAATCACGTATTCTCGCCATACCCACATTCATGTGCAAACATAAAAAATACCCATGCATTGCTTTATGTCTTTTTTACTTCTTCAAAGATACCTCGTTTCAATGAAAACATCAGATAACTCATGTTCCATCCACATAGAGTAATACAATGCGGTAATTAATTAACTTCACTGACGTTATTTATGTTAGATATCAAATAAGATAGTGTAAATATAGAGCATCATAAATGAATTATTCACAACCCGAAACACTTGCAGTTACAATTACTGGATGATTGGAGACGGTGAACGAAAGTGTATAGTAAAGACTTTGTTGAACTCATGTAACCTTCTTGCATTATCAGACTGGAACTAAGTTTCGTGATGATTAAACTGTTATGAGATTGAAACACGACAGGTTTTCAACATCCTGTGTGTAGTTGTCTTTTTAAAGGTAGGACATTAAACACACTCTCTCCCTTGTGAGGAGCCAGGGTAAGTAAGATTCTGGGTCACTAGCGAGGAAATACTAAGCTATGTAGAGATTATCCAGCACGGTTTCCCCCTTGTCAGTTAAGCAGGAAAGAGGGGCTGACAACGAACATCGTTTAGTTGTGTGGGTGGGACGAAGACCGAGGTCACCTGCACAAAAAAAGAACCCTTGGCAGTTGGAATTGAATTGCCGTCCTTTCAAATCATGCATAGCACAATGTATGGGATATGCTCGTTTTCATTATCCCCGAGGGTGCAGAAGAGTAGGGTGTAAAACACAATTTAATCCATTTATTCTCTTTCTCTATCTCTCGAGAATGTTTTGAAATAATGATTTCAGATAAAGAGAAATTTATGAATATTTTGCTGAAAATCTTCATTGAACCCTGTAAAGCCAATAGTCATGATGAAAAGCATTTCTATTAATTTCCACGTGAATAACCGTTGATCATGCCATGTATTTTATTGATTCCGACATCCATTCTTTGTTAATATCACTAACAGTCTTATTCGTTCCATCACGTCACGAGAGACGTATAAATGCAGTGGATATGTATAATACCGATTGTATTTATTGATGTTAATAACATAGATAAAACTACATAAAATGTAGTATATGGTGAAATAGTTGTGCACTTTTAAAAAAAGGTATGGGAGAATCAATACATTCCAGCCATCGACAGTATTTGTTATTTCTGTATTTTCACATCACTCCCTAGCTATACTGTGTAATGTTCTGGAACACCGGATTACATACGTTCACTAGTAAAGTCATTTTGGTGTGACGAGATAAAAAACTATTTGAAATAGTATTGACTAGTGGTATGTGTACCATGTGGAACACTTGTTACTCCTATGATGATTGGGGGGGGGGGCGCATGGTGCGCGCTGTAACATAAGGTCTGGCATTGGGTCAACTGGCGTGGTGGTTTCGATTCCCCGTTTATACGTGACAAGGAGTATGGTCGCATGTCCTTCCTCGTGAGTTTTCTCTGGGTCCTCCGGTTTCCAAACACAATCAGGTTCTGGATGAACAGATGTTAAGCGGTAAACATATTACATCAATTCTACGTTACAAATAAAACCTGACAGTTGGTACCTACACAAGATATCTTTAGAGGGTCGTCATACACTATTGACATAAAATCAATGTAAACTTTAGCCAATATATTTGTATATCAATTAATCAAGATGCATTTCTCATTAGTAGACATTTAATTAAATACTTGTTCTCATTAGTATCTGCCGTCTCATCAAACAAACCAACGATCATTATATCGAATTCCTTTAATTGTGGGCGTCATGTAAAAACATTTGAACATTGGTAAATGTTGAGTTTCTTAGTTTAAGGTAGCTAATGGGCCGTCCACACTATAACGTTTTAGACAACTTATTCCGACATATGAAAAAAATAGTTCCAACACGCTGGCATACGCTAAAGTTGACTTTAAAAATCAAGAGGGCGCTCCTTTTGGACGCATATATAACGTACTTATAACGCGCTGAACGAATATATAACCTATGTTTAACTTATGAGTAACTTATTCAATACTTATCCCTAACGTAAACATAACTTATACAAGTATATGACAGCGTGTGCCCAACGAATTTTTAGCTTCCTCGACTTATGCAGAACTCATGCACAACGTTAGTCAAACTTATGCCTAACTTATGTATAACGTGTTGGAACGTACTTCGACGACCACGTGAGGTCAGATATAAAAACTTAGGTTCGCTAAAACCACAAGTAATTATGGGGCTGTCACACATTGACGTATAGCATCAGCGTATATGCCGACGTATGAGAAATTCAGTGAATAACGTATTCAACGTACATCAGCGTGTTTGCTAAATTTCTCATACGTCGGCATACACTGATGCTATACGTCAATGTGTGACAGCCCCATCAGTCTCTAACTCAATATTATCCAAAATCTTTAACATTGAAAACACAAATTATTTGTCAATTTAAATCAACATTGATGCTGTGATCTTACCGGAAAAGATGGCCTCCCGATATCCAGTAGTTAAGACAAAATAAACATTTTATCATTGGTACACGAATTGTGTACCATAATGCGTTTTAGTTCCAGTTGTAAAAAGATACTTTAGGAACGAGGCTAGACACATTGCACCAAATCAAACGGCGTTGCCATATTTTTATATAGAGTGGAATAACCAGACGCTAGAAATTTGCATTCGATTGAGACTACTGGCATATTTCGCCGAACATAACTGATTTGAAATTAGAGTAAAATCGGAAACCATTAAATGTAAATCAGTTTATATACCTTCATATGTCAGTATGATATGAGTCAAGTTTTAGATCCCATGCAAATGTTAGCGATTTAGCCCCTTTAAAGTTCAGTGTCTTGTGTAATGCCATTTAGCACTTTCTGAAGTTTTATTTATTTTAGAACCAACATCAAAAAACAATATAAATACATAAATCAATGATAGAACCGTTTTAGGGTATTTTAAGAATTGTATTGTTCTTTAGATTTTGCTGAAGGGGGAAAATTCTTTTAAATCGATTGATTGATTAGTTTATTCTTCTAAAATCAACTAAGTACATGCCAACAGAAACTATTCAATTAAATACAATTTACATGTCGCCCATATATCTGACTATTGTCGTCCCCTATTTAGACTACACCAGGTAGATAAACTCCATTTCATTTCATTTTATTTTTAGACCTGTCATTGAGTCAACTGGCGTGGTTTCGAATTCCCGATTGTACGTGACAAGCAGTAGGATCGACTGTCCAGCCTCGTGGGTTTCCTCCGGGTTCTCCGGTTACCTTCAACGGCAAAGGACCCCTACGAGAAAGCGAATTATTGAAATAAAATTAAAACCCTACGTTAGTCCCGAAATGACCTAGTGTGTGTCGAGTGGACGCTGAACCACATTTCTCTCTCTCCCTATTTAGACTTGTCTAAAAACCAGTATTAAGCTGGGTTTTTTTTTAAAATATCTGATCATCATAGTCGTTTAGTTTTATTGAAAACCTTGTCATGAAACTGTTTTTTTTAAATTTATGACCATCATACCTTATTAAGAAGACCTATTCAAAAACTTATTATTAAACTATTTCTTACTCTATATAACAATCACGTCCGAGTAATATATTTGATTAATTAAAAGGTTTGAAAACCTACTTGAGTGTATAATTAAAGAATTCTGGGCAATGAAATTTGATTAATTGAACATTACCGGCAGTATTTAGACACGGAAACTGTAATAATAGTCGAGACGTGTGCTGTAAATACAAGCAGTGTTTAGATACAACCATTTGTAAATCTAGATGAATTATCTGTTCCTCTTCACACCTTGTTAAAATAAACATCTGTCTGCATCCAAACATTTCTTCTATTTACACATCATCCGGTCCAGCACTCGATATATTATTAAAGGGGTCTGACTATGCTTTTCTATTTACGAAGTTTTTCAAAACGAAATGGTCAAAAAGGACATCGTCGCATAACAGAAGGCCTATCAATGATAAAAAATGTTGAGATGCTTAAATATAATTTACAATCAGATTAATACGGACTCCGTTTTACGCTAATTATTGAATAGGTTAAAATTTAAATAGGGGGAGAACGGAGGAGAGAAATGGCGTTTAACGCCCAATGGGCACAAACTAGGTCACTTCGGGACTTACATAAGATTTAATTTTATTTAAATAATTCGCTTATGTGTAGGGGTATTTATCAGTGGGAGGAAACCGGAGGACCCCGGGAAAAGCCACGAGGTTCCTTGTCACATACAACCGGGGAATCAAAACCACCTCAGTTGACTCAATGACAGACCTTATGATACAGCGCACGTGCTACCTATTCGGCCATCCAATACCTCAATTTAAATAGGACAATCGGGCATTATATTGTGAAGATATTGGGCGTGTTATTTATACCCCTTAAGAAAGACAGCTGGCCAATCGTTACTTTGTTTACACATTATGGTGGATTTTATACAGAATGAGAGGTCACGCAACACTTGAAAACCACTTGGGATAATTTCGAATATCAATAATCTATATTAGGCGAGGAACATTCTGGTTAATATTTACAAAAGGGGCCGTTTTGGATAATTTTGAATATCAATAATCTATATTAAGCGAAGAACATTCTGGTTAATATTTATAAAAGGGGCTGTTTCACTGACAAATTAAAGGATAAAATACTTCGATGCACATAACTCAATCGCTAACAAATGTTCCCTCTACTATTTAGTAGTTTGATTTGGAATCCAGTTCATAAGTCTCAAAGCCATCAGATAGCCTGGCATTAACATCCTTCACACATTTATAATTTGTTTTATTCATCTCATTATTCCAAGTATCAACAACTGGAAACACTACATTAGTGCAAATAGCCATTAATTCGGCCATTGTTAAATACGAAAATAAATATACCACACGTTTTGAAACAGTTAAAAATACTTGAACATATGATGGTCATAGATAATCGAAGATATTCTAAATAAACAGACACGTTATAGTTAGAGCAGTCTGTACATGAACTATAATAGGCCATTACATTACATTAAAACGACTTTTAGTTAGCTGTACAAACAATAAATAAAATTAACTGGACATCACAACAGTAGACACAGCAGGTGTCCGGAGTATTCATCGACCATTAGAGAATTGACCGGGGTCTTAAAGAAACACCGTAATTTCTCCCCGGCGCCATCTGTGCACCAGATATCAACCACCAGGGATATTGTGTGTGAAAACATTCCGTGTTGTTTTATATTTCTATCAAATGATGGATAACAAACAGTTGGGGCTGTTAAATAGTTCCACGTGTAGAAGAGGAATCTATAGTTCTCACTAGAAGAATGCAAAAAGTTAATGATATTGTAGCGTTGGGTTAACGTATGGGACTAGAACTACCGATTCCTGATGAGCTAGAATAGTTTTGACTAGAATCATGGATGGCGATTACCGATGAGTCCTAAATTTATTGACTGAGAATGTGGGATCTAATTGTAGCGATGGGCTTACCGAATCCTACCGATGGACTAACGTAGGATTAGAACTAGCGAATGATGCAGATGAGTTCTTATATTATTGTTTTTGACGTATGTGAATGTACTAAGAAAATAAACATTCCAATAAAACGGTTTTACCTATTGCTAGGTACTCGTCTATCAACAAATCGCATATTTTCAGAATGCCACAAGGTGGTATGAGTCAAAGTTTCTCTTGTTTTCAGTTTTCTAGATATTATGGTGTCTTAACAACGGAAATCATTTATAATTACAATCATTAAAATATGTGTTTAGTCTTTTAGATTTGTGTAGTATTATGAATGGTATTAATTAGTTTAATCTTCTTTAAATATATTATATTTGAATTGAATCTACCTTAAATCGTTGTAAATATAAATTTTAGTTTTTTCAATCAGAACACCTGTCGATATCTAATCTTTTAATATTCCATGTGTTGGCGAAATCAACATAACGTAATTCAAAATGAATGGAATAAAATCTCCGTAATCGACATAACGAAACAATTCAAACTATTATTGCGGTCGAGCAAATCTACATTTATAATGTCGCCTACAAATGAGAATATTATCTAGAAATATGAAATAGTACATTATTATTAATAGAACGTATCGCACGTGATGTATTTTCACATGTCTAAACAATTAAATCCTTCATTTGCTTACTCAAAACAATTTTTATACGATTAAATGCTTAGCCATTTCGTAACATTCTTGCGTGAAGATCATTATAAGTAGATATCAATGTATTAAAGCTGAAATATGTAAAGATAAACAACTTAATACCTTTATCAGGTAATTAATATACCGGCTTATCAAATAATGTGTACTGCAATGAACTGGTTTATGTCGAGCGAGTGGACGTTGAACCCCATCTCTCTCTCTCCCTCTCTCTCTCTCTCTCTCTCTCTTCTTTAAAAATATTTAAATATAGTACTATAACATAGGCGTTTAATGTTTCAAGTTCTGCATCAACTAGGATAATAAAAATAAATGACGTACATCAATTTGAAACTGCGATGACTTTCGCTCCATTGGCTAATAGTTATAAAACACATCTTCAAATGTTATGAAATTCTTTCGTCCTGACCTTTTCAGACTATTGATGTACCATATTATTTCATCATTTCACGCATTGATATAAAAAAGCAGAAATATCAAATTTTTAACTACTTCGACATATTAGTTCCATCTCGTTAAACTTTCCAACTAAAAGACCCTTTCGTGACATACTGCCTGAATATATATATATACGTTCACCAAGTGTTTGTTGCAAGGAATAAATACCAGTCAAATTAATTACAAATTATCCCTCGGGACTATAGTGCAGACCTTCAGGAACCATTGGGATTTTCAAGTCCGGGCGTTAACCTGCCAGGATTGGCGCTTAATGGAATATATTTCTTTGTCAGCTGAAATAGGTGTCGTGTATACAAAAATTTTAGCGGGTGCATTAACGAAAATAACATTTTTGTTATATTCTCCAACGTTACCCGAGTGCCAAAGTGCAATGGGGAATGTTCTAGTCATCGGTGAAGTGGTTTAAATACATCAGTACAACGAGGATGGTATCAGATGCGCTTGAAAGTGTACGACAACTGTATTATCCCGAGGCCAACGGAAAAGTTAAATCTGGTGTTCCACAAAGAATAAGAATACCCATATTGAGCACGACACCCGTCACTACTAATTATATATAAATCGAACTTGTGCTACCAACCAATTCAATGGCCAAGTGGTTTCAATACAAAATTAAAATAATTGTTATACAATGAACTAAACGGAATTAATATTGATGATATGTGAAATTGGTTTGGATTCCCCACTTGTGTGTGACAAAGGGTATGGTTGCCTGTCCAACCTTGTGGGTATTCCCCGTGTTCTCCAGTTTTCTCCCATTGCTAAATACCTCTACGCGCAAACGAATTAATGAAATCTAACTATATGTTAGTCCCGAACTGACCTATGTCGAGTGGACGTTAGCCCCCCATCCCACTCCTCTCTCTCTCGTATTGCATACGAATCAAAGTTAAGACTCTCCTGTTCAACATATTGTAAGGTGTAATCGGTGTAATTATTTATAAATGCATGTATACGAATACTTTTTCCTATTACTATTATTATCGATGTAATGCTTGACATTACAAAAATCTAATTATTTCAATTAGTCACGAAGTCAAATAAATCAATGCAGAACATATTTTATTATAGAAAAATACAGCATCTCCGTTTTTATAAGCAATCTCATCAATTGACCACGATAACTCTACCCGTTTTTAACACAATTATCGACGCTTTTGTAGTCCCTGAATCAAATCAGTAAAAATATAAAAAAATTAAATGCTGATACAACAAAACTGTATTATTTTCTCGAACCTAACCTACTTAAGCTATTGATGTCCCTGCAGGGAGGATACATGAGTTTCGAGATATTGATCACCAACACGTTTCTTTCTTGACTCGAGGTTGAGAAAAAGTGTGTATAGACTCCTAGAAACATGACAAAAGACGGTATTTGTACTTAAAGCCTTTTACTTGTCTGTCTTAATGTATTGAGTATAAAACGTATTAACTGTCATGTCGTACTTTACAGCCCACAATCCACGAAGAAAAAAACTTACGACTTAAGTGTACGGAACTGTCAAGCCAGGGTCGTATTGACTGTCATAAATGTTTTGGTATCGTCACTGATGCAAACACATAACATAGCTGTGTAATGGAAACCGGAGAAGATCCAAAAGTAAAGGTGTTGTACAGGGCTCTCGGTATTTGCATTAATGACAGACTCGGTATAATCGGTAATACAAAAATATCGTCACTGGTGCAAAAACATAACATAACTATGTGAAGAAAGCGGAGAAGACCCAAACGTTAAGGCGCAGTACAGCACTCTCGGTACCGTATTTGCATTGGTGTGTGAGGAAAGCGGAGACGACCCAAAGAATAAGACGCGGTACAGGACTCTCGGTATTTGCATAGATGACATACCCTGTATAACACTTTTGTAGATTAATGCATACAAAAATACAATTACATAAACAGCTATATGAGATCTATTTTCAAAACGTTGTATATAAGAATAAAATACTTGAACTGAGTAGAAGGTCATGTCAGTATCCGCCTTCATGTTTTAAATACATAAGAATAACAGGAGTTTCAAGTCTCTAGGGTTGTTTTTTTTAAGTATAATTGGTTTCAAATAACAGTCTCAGTTTGGTCTACCCTTAGTAGGTGCTTTTACCCGCCCCATACCTTATTTGTATTTGGACTACCCTTAGTAGTATGTGTTTTACCCGTACGTCATTGTATTTGTATTTGTCATGTCGTATAATTATTGGGAAAGTTCTTTTTATTCTATAAAAAATCATTTTACTGACAATAGACTGAACCATTGCATTGTAAACATAGTTTCATTTGTTTTTGTCTCCCATAGAACTGCTGTGATTAATGTAATATTTTCGAGTATTAATATGTGGGTATAAGACTGTATAAAACTCTACATACTTTACTCCATCGAAACTCGAAATATTTAGGTTCCTTAATTTCCTACTCTATACCAAAAACTATCACATTCGACTCAATCACAACTCAATTTCCTTGATATAAAATCACCGAGATGTTCCTTAATGTATATATATATAAAGCGTTGGTTGTCGTTAAAAATCACCGGTATCGCTTTGTGTTTTCAGTTTTTTGAAACCTTGAATCTACACGATCTGAACCACGTCCGATTTTAAACTTGGTACGGGATCCTCGACATAAATTGACAACGGTAATTAAGAAGATAAAAAAAGACCCAAACTGAAGGATTTCTTTGAAACATCAACTTCCTTCATCGTGGCTTATCTCGGAAAGGAACTTGCTGTCAATCAACACTTTAAGATAATGTAAAATAATTTCTGATTAATCACGAAACGTGGATAAAACAACAAAAGAGAATCGTACATCAAACGAAATCTGATATGTAATAATAATAATATCGACAGTTTTATATAGATACTATGTTACATTATGCTTAGTTATTATCTATAATTCGAATTCGCAGTGACCCAGTAAAAAGGCGCTAGCGCACTAACCAGGTCGTGATAGTTCTCCTGGATCTTCCAGCGTGGTTCCCGATTGTCACTGTTTCAAGGGGCGGCGTCTAGTCCTTCAGGTCGGACAAAAACCGATGTCCTATGTACTCATTGGATTGCACGTAAACGAACACGAATTTGACAGTTGGAATTCGAAATAATAGTAGTAGCGCCGCTGTCGGGACAAAATCCCCTCATAGCACACTGTATAATGCATTCCCGTCTTAACGAGACCAGTGGGTGCATAATAGTATGCTGTTAAACCCCATTTCATCGTGTATAAATGTTAAAAGACGAAGAACAATAGGGCACACAATAGAGTTACATGAAACCTGTATATTCTACATACTAATTGAGATGATAATCGACATATTAAATGTCAAATATGAAATAACCCTAATTAACGACTACTTAATATTTACATAAACCGAATGTCAAGTCCCTAGTAAACATTTTCTTAATTATTTTAAACATGTTCCTGACAATATTGTTTTATTCCTACGCATATGGATATCCCACCATTCCTGGCTTACCTATTGAAAAGTCTAACCTTTATATATTAGGTTTTATATTTCTAAGTCCATATAAGCCTGGTCAATATTCTTTGCTAAATATCAAACATAAATAAAATATGAATATGTGCCTCTTAAATGTCAAAATAACCATATTTCATAAGAGGAATCATGCAGCCAGCTCGATGGCCTTTTATCGACATGGAAAAACCTAAAGAACAAATTAAACATACAATTGTTGATTTCCTGTCTTATATATCTGTGACAATAAAGCATAATGTCGGCTTAGCAATAGATCAAAGGTTCAATAAATATACTCTAATAGACATTTCTTATATTATAGTTATGGAGAATGGACATTAATATTCTTCAGCAATTAAAAACACAACGACAGTTTATGTGTATATCAATCACTGGTTTTAATATAGATGTATGACGTTTCAACGGGCGTTATTTCATCATTTTCAAGTACAAATGAAAGTAATAACGTGTTCTCACCTTATAATGAAACCAAGTGTCTCTAATTATTAGGGCTACCAATACCTTATTCCGGTTACTTGTGTAGTAAACTACCAGATATGTTCTTAGATAGTTTATCCCATTAACAATAGAACACAAGGCAGTATATATCCCTAGATCCCATCACCAATTTAACCGTCCAAAGTTTGTGTTACATGGTCTATTTTGTAAAACTAATGTCATCAATTTCTAGAATTGATTTCATCTATTTTATAGAGCTAATGTCATTTATTTTATAGAACTAATGTCATCTATTATATACATCTATTTTATAGAACTAATGCCATCCATTTTATACATCTATTTTATAGAACTAATGTCATCTATTTTATTCATCTACTTTACAGAACTAATGACATCTATTTTGTAGAACTAATGAACTAATGTCATCTATTTTGTAGAACTAATGCTATCTATTTCATATTTTCCACAAGAGATTTAGCTACTACTGGAAATTTTCAAGAAACTGAACTGTGCTGTGCTAAATCTTAAAAGTGTCGTTAACACACTGTAAAAAACTTATCAATAAAACACTATTTAGAGAAGGGAACCCTCCGTCTTCATTAGTTCAGTCGAAGACAACAGCAGGACGTCTGTAGGTGTCTGACTATAGATAAAACAGTGGTTATCACGCAATCTAGAATGATCAAGTAAACCCCACCAGTGTGCGCGACCTGCGTCATCTAAACCGAATGATAGTTCCAACATTCTAAATATCAGAAGCTATGAGTATAATTACTAAAATCATCTAAAATGGTACTGGATATTCCAGAAATATTCAACTATCCACAAATAGAAGACACATCAATAATGTAATTGCTATTGAAACATCCTTGTTAAGTTTGGTCTCACAGCATTTATATCTAATATATTTAGTTTGTCTTTCTTGCAAAGTTACCAAATTATGACGGTCATTTTGTGTATCTTTGTAAAGATCAATTTTATTGACGAACAATTTTAGTTATATTTTTCGCATTATCTATCTAACAAATATATATCTAATTAAAGTTTTATGCGTGTCATGCTTCATTTTACATTAATTTACATGACGTTATGGGCTTGAACTAAATCATTCTTATCGATATAAATCTATCCACTATCCAGCATGTTGAAATATTAAGTGAATCACAATATACCAGCCTCTCCGATCCACGACAAGATTAACTGAATGGGATTTCTAGTGGCAAAAAATCTACCAGACAAAATACTATGAATATATAAATAATCCATGGTTTTATTTCGGATAACAGACAATTGTGTTGTTGGTACATCAAATCCTTTTATAATGCACTTGTAATCGTGATAGATGAATTGTATAAAGGGACTGGCGATTAAGTAAATCTTGCATATGTATTAAATGATGCATTTGTCCGGGGTTGACACTATAGGGGTTTTGAACATTTGGGTATTTTAAAATCTTAAAATAGACTTTGAAAAGACGTGTACAGCATGGACAGCCTATTCTTATCGTAATGACCAATGAAAACATAATAATTTAGAATATAATTTGAATAACAGAAAATATGAAAAGGCAGAATGTCATTGATATGTTACAGTTTAACGTCTCGTTAGCACATCATTCCTTCGTTTTGAGACTAACATATTGTAACTTCTATGCTTTGCTTTTCGTTAAGTCATTGGCAATTTAAGATGTCGAGGAGAAGTGAGGCCAAATGGTTATAATAGTTAATTATGTATATATAGATTTCTTCATGAAAGTATTCTAACCAGCGTTCTTTACATGTACAATATCTCAATGTTAAAATAAAATAAAAGATGGACGCTAATTAGCGTCGAGAGATCTCTTATCATTATCCTAATCTGTATTATCTGAATGTTTTAAACAGCTGAGGTACTATCTGTCAGTACGCAAAAACATCCTCATCTAAGGTGTATCTTTTTACACTCCCAGTTTGTAGTCCTTTCTTTACATCTGACTGACTATAAACTAAACTATCTAAGACTGCAGGAGAAGGCTACTCCACCCCCCTCTGCACGTGTCCGAACAAAACTTTCTTTTATTAGCGCTTGTCAAGTAGAAGTTGTAAGAAAGTTCTAGAACTGTAATTTCCTCATGATGGAATTTATCGATGTCAAGTGGTGCAAAACGTACATAAACCAGTGAAATAGTTCTTGATTCACTGATTCCTCTTTTTAAATGATCGATTCACAATATTTTGTGCGTGTTCAGATTTCATTTGTTTGAGAGAGGGGCAGACACAGGGGGAATTACGTCCACTCCACACGAACCAGGGTTAAAACTGATGCCAAGAAAATACAGTTTTCTTCCAGGTTTAAAAAAAACCCAGTAAGGGACAACTGACAAAATTACGTTTTATTCTAGATAGTATATATGTATTCAACGAAAACCAACACATATAGACTGCGGTGGTGTCATGTTTTGCGTGGGTGAACTTCGGAAGTCCCATCAGTGTTGTATATATAATACACTGTTTTCTTTCTTCGATTAATCTTTTTAATGTGACGGAAAGGTGATACTGTATACACATTAGGACCATCTTCGATGTTATTAAGTAAGTCTCAAGTTATACATGGAGTTCCGTGTTACAACACGATGGAGGTAAAAAAGATTCCCACAATACGACTATTTTGTAACACTCACATTCGCATCATCAAGTATGTCAACCAAAAACCAGAACAGATAACACCATACCAGAAACCTGATTGGAGACTGTTTTAAACATTAAATTATTTTATTTTTATTATCTTGTTACCATAATTTATTTTTAAAACTAGCTTTATTAGTCTACTAATCACCAATTAGCCGACCTAAGTGTCTGAAACCATCTATGAAACTTGTAAACAAATCTTTACCAGAACACCCATTGTGCAATAATTGCCACGTTAAATGTATCGTTGACTTTCTGACATGTGTTATAGACATCTACATTTTGAAAACAAAGTTTTTCATTAAAATAGAAACTGTAAAATGTTCAATATATTGTTAGTTAGCTCTATATCTATGTACAAGACAACTACGCTGTACTAGATTATGGTTCACCAAAAGATAGTGTTACCAATGTTACCCATCACGTTAACTCTCCAAATCTACAAGAAGCTATGTGTAAATGGCGGACTCCCATCACTGCAAATGGACAAACAAAACCCGTTTTGCACTATCCACAAATGGCCAATTCCTTCTTGGCCTCACGACTACATCTACATGCAACAATCCAATCTTTTCCGAACGATTGACTAATTATGTTCAATGTTACAGTCTGACTATCAATTAATGAGCTTTTTCTTTGGTGGGCGAACAACTTACGAGCTTTAGAAGGATCGGCTAGCAATTAACTAGATTTTCTTTGTCGGGCCATCAATTAACCATACAAGTAAGTTACGAACATTTACTTAAAAATATCCATAAACTACGGATCAATTTTTAGTTGCATCATGCTGCACCATCGATCACTATTTTCATGTTGTGCCATCCTAGGGATCTATTCAATGTTTTACTTATAATTAACAATGAACATCCTCTACAGTGCTACTCTATGTGGATCAACCCCTTGTTGACTATCGAAAGGCGATTAACAAAAGGTCAATTCCCCGAAATTTCTTTGTTTACACTAGATTTTTGTTTAGCTTATTGTAAGTTAATATGTTTATTATTAGACACAAACACAATTATGATAAAGAATATCCAGAATACAAGCAATAAATAATGCCCATAAATATGATGAAATCAATTGAAATGAAATTAATGGAGATAAAACATCCTGCTGTTCTGCTCCAGCCTACCTTTATATCGAATACTACAAACTACCAACGGATATTTTACGTGCACGCCAATGTGTACAAGGGGCCTTGGTTTTTCGTCCCATCCGAACGACTAGACAGATGTTTTTGCCAGGCCCTCTGTCCTGCATCACTGGATAGGGGAAACCAGGCCGAAAAATCTGGATGAACTTTCTCGGCCAATGCAGGGGTCAAACAACCCAACCTCCAGGCTAGCGAGCCAGCTTCTTACCCACACGTGATCCCCTCGATATAAGAGAATGCCTTACTGTCACTTCCGGACAAAAGTTCCCTCACAGCATACAACTGGCTCGGCGGAGTAGGGGGGCAGGCAGGGCTTTAGACCCCCCCCCCTCCCAAATAATTTGGCCGCTAGTACTCTTTTCTTCAGGCTATTGCGGCCCCTTGACCCTCGCCTATAGAGACTTAGGATGGAAGCCCCCCCCCCTCCAATCAGGAATTGCTTCCGCCGGCCCTGATACTACATGATGTTACGAGATGTATGTTTCTTTGCGTCGCTAACTACATGTATGTTATATAACATACGGAATACAATATACTATACACGAATATAGTTGGACCGAATTCGTAAAGAAACAGCAACGAAAAAAAACCCATTCAATTAGCGAATTAGCGCCAAAAATTAGTGACATTCAAGTTTATGTTTCAGATCGTAATCAAAAATCTTGCAAATTTTTAGTTATATAACACCTGGTATCACTTCTCGTTTCACGGGTTCACTTAGTGTAGTTCACCAGACACAAATATATATATATATATATACATAATCATCGCCATTTTAAGTTAAGAATTACAAGCTACCAATAAATCTATTCTGGTTTATACAAGGAGTCAATAAACTTTGCAGTTCCCCCATTTACACTATGTGGGAACTATAAGCACTCTTTAGAGAAGTCGAGTACACAAACTTGAGCAATGTTATTTATAAAAATCCACTTCAAAATTGATGAAAATAAAAAACAAACCACTTAAAACGTTAAGGACAAAAAGAGAAAGCATCAAAGCGCAACAAACAAAATTGGTATGAAACAATACATGGAAATTAATAGGGTAGACTGACAATGGCTAAAGTTCAGTGATTCTAGTAAAGAATAAATTGTCTATTTCATTGGATTTATTTATTTGGGATTACAATATCTGTTTGTGAAAAGTTGAAGTCTACAGTATTAAGCTGTAACGAATCATCGAACCAAAACTTGAACCGAATTCAGCTTGCTGATCAACCTAATATAAACATACTTTTTTACCCGAATTATAGAAATTTGGCTCCTTTAAGGATGGCTTGACGTTTTGCATATTCTACGTATGCATAAAATATTTGAAAAGGGTGCACTTGATTAAAAATGACAAAGACAATCTGACGCCCCAGCATAAAAAAAATATACGTTGCTAACAAGCTCGATTCAAGCCAAGGACTTTGACCGTGCAGATCTGCAAGAATTCGTTTTCGTTATTTTTAAAGGTCGATTGTATGTATGTTTTTATTAATATTGTAGTGATAGTAAGCGTAGTCAGCTGTATATCATGTACATAATTTAACCACAAAATATATCTTTATCAACCAATATTAGTATAATTGAAAGCGATTTATAATAAAAAGGTCTATATGAAATGACACGGGGTCAAAATCAGAAAGCATTAATACACCCTAGACGGAGCCAGGTAGCAGGTTGTTTAAGTCATAGCGTCAGATTCCCGCCCACCATTAGGCATACAATACGGATAATATTATATACACAAAGATTATAAAGTGACATTTTATTGACATTGTTATCCACTACTGACACGACCCATAGCTTTTAATGTTTTTGTCACTTGAAAACTCCTTCTCATTCATAAGGTTAGATGATGCACACTTGCTAAAATTCACGTTTTATTGTCATTTACGGCAATATAATCTAGGGTTGTTTATAATGAACATGGTGAATGTACTATTAAGCACATACACTTAATGATCAAAGTCTCTTTTTGCAACTCGTATAATGTATATAAACATACAAATACACTGGCAAAATGGATATGAAATAACAATAAAAAGACACCGCCCACTTTTACTAGTTTTGAGTTTCGTGGCGCAAACTAGCCACTTGAATGACATTATAGCCCTTAGAAAATGAAATCCAGATAATCCCACGCTTTAGTATTTGTCAGCTTTGTGATTTAATTCAAGAATAGCTTTAAGTTTGTTCAAAATCATTAGACAATCTCGAATAATAGACGGATTTGTTGCTTCAAGTACTTGATATTTGTCAAATAGTAAACAATTTTATCTTAGAATACAATTGCTAATGCTAACTAAATGGCGTGATTCCCAGTGAAATAACAAAGATGTATATATTCATACTTTGATCATCTTGAAGAACTTGGTGTTGCAAGTGTTGACTTTTAATTGCTAGCTCGTTATATGTGCAATATAATGTAACTATAATTATTTATATATAAACTGATTGTAAATGAAAGAGGGAGGAACTTATTTCAGTTTTAGTGTAAACGCATTATATTATATGTTTCCGAGTTACAAATAAATGTTGATCAGACTCCCAGAGTTATACAAATGTCGTTAATAATTATACAAAATTGTTTCTATTGCTGTAGAGTTATAAAAGTCTATATAATTAGTTTTCTACAGTTATAAACATGTGGTCTATTAGTTTCCTAGTGTATAAAAATGATGTCTATTAGTTTCCTAGTGTTGTAACAATGATGTATATCAATTTCCTAGTGTTATAAAAAAAATGATGTCTATTAGTTTCCTAGTATTATCAACAAAATGTCTTTTAGTTTCCTAAAGTAATAAACATGTTGTCTATTAGTCTCCTAGATTTAGAAATATGTGGTCTATTATTGATAACTAGTTGAATACTGAATAGATGTATGATTGTATCGGAATACATGTACATCAATCAGATTACATACATGTATGCCTGCAGTATAAGTCTTATCAAGTCTACAGGCAATACATTACGTTGAATAGTCTATTGCATTACAAACACCATTACTTGTAGTTTTGAGCTGGATACCAAATGTTAAAAATATTCTGAAAACAAACAGATATGTAATCAATCGAAAAAGACCTCAGATAGCCCTGGACGACATAGGAGTAAACGCAATTCAGCAAATCGATAACAGTTCAATTGGCTATGTCGATTCGATTTGCTAAAAATTACATTTTCAGGAAGCCAGGTTCCTTTCTAGAATTGAGTGAACGTCCGGTGTGTTAAACATGAATGATGATCTGACTGTCTAGCTTCTTCATCAACAGATGACAATAGTATATCATTAACTTTATGTTATCTTTTCTATTTACTTTCTAGCATTTTGTTTATTCATAATGGTTATATATCACACTTGGTCTTGGTTCTCATCCATTACATAATACCACGATCCAAAGTTATCTGGAAAAACCCAGGAAGTCAAATTTTGGTGCCAATTATTTTCATCTACATGTTAATCTAGAGGCAATATATAGGCCTATTATATAGCCTGTTCCTCAATCTTTTTCTAAGAATAAAATATTGTTTATATAAAAAAAAATCTAAAAAGCCAAAATTTGTTTTATATTCAGTAGCTTAATCCCGAAACATAACAATTTTCATTGTTTTTTCCAAATTTCCATTCAACAGGCTTGCTATTTTTTTCAGATTACAGGAGACTAAGCAACCTCCATGCAAAAACACATTATGTCACTTTTAGAAAACGTACCTGTAGCGTTTCACAAAAGGGACTATATAGTCATTAAAGGAAACGGTGAAAAATTCGGTGTGGACTTTAAAAATATTTTCTCATCACAAATGAATTGATGGATGACTCCCGATTAGATTAGATGAATGGAAAACCAATGTCTAAAACGAAAATGCCCATTAAAGCTAGGTTGACACGCAACGAAACCTACACCCGCATATTTAGTAACTGTTTTGTCTTTGGATATTCAATTTAATCAAAGTGACAAGATGGCGCGTCATCAATTTCTAATAATTATAACACGAAAAAATCACAGATTATCTGTTCTAATAATGAACCAAGGGTGATAAAGCATATATTACACACGTTTGGGTTTAATATTAAGTGCAAGAAGGCCGCTAAATAAAATCCTGCAACATAATGCCTTATATTATTATACAGACTGGGGAATTTTCAGGATTCAACTCAAAAGTTGTCTACATTCATCCCAACTGTATAATTCAGATGCAAGTGCTCCATACAATTCCATTTCCTTTCAGAGCCTCTTATACCATTTCCTTTTTGGATGTAAGACAAGTTCCTGATCTGCGATCGTGACACTTTCTCAATGATCACGTAGACTTTATGTCAGTATAAGTAGCTATCAAAGAGAAAATCTCTAGTCTAAAAACTACCACTACTGAGCTATAATAATTCTTCCCTATCATTAAGAGTGGACAGCCATGCATTTATGTCTCTTTTGCACAGCTCAGCATGGGAATACTTTTGTCTGTAGCCGAGTTCAAGTAGACAAATAAAAATAGAAATATCGATAGGGGATTGTACAAAATGAAATTCTTATGCCATTATGATTTAATCATTATGAAACATAGACAAAATCATCCATTCGGTTAAAAATAGAGATTTTGGCTTCCAAAGCATCCCCTATTAGTTTCGTTTCTGAATCAAAGATAGACAATGACGCACCTCAGTTATTGATAAAAGGAACTAGTAATACCCACAAGTCTATAAATAGAAATAATTCCTGCGTCACATTGTCTTTTTAGATACTGGTAATAAGTATAATTGATGTGGCTCTTTATTAATAAGGGGAGGGGCAGGATGGCTGAATGCTTAGCATGCGCGCGCTGTATCATAAAGCCTGCCAATGAGTCAACTGGCGTGGTTTCGAATCCCCGGTTGTACGTGGCAAGGAGTATGATCACTTGTCCAACCTCGTGGGTTTTATCCGGGTCCTCCGGTTTCCTCCCACTGCTAAAGACCCCTGCGCGCAAGCGAATTATTAAAATAAAATTGAACCATATATGGTAGTCCCGAAATAACTTAATTTCTCTCTCTCTTCCTCTCTCTCTCTATATTAAAACATTATAGTATTGGAGTGTAGTGTACTAGAATTGAAGGAATTTTTTTTTTTAAAAAAGAGCAAACGTTTTAAGAGTTCAACGTCTATATGACAAACAAGGTCATTCTGCGGGACTAGCATAACATTGCGAAGTTTTAATTTCTATGATTCGCTTGAGAGGTATCATGAGACCCAGGAGAAACCCAAAATAGATGGTCAGGCGATCCTACTCATTGTCACGTACAAGTCTGGAATCGCACCACATATCACGTGAGATATGAATTGGGGATCAGAAAAAGTATTATAAAATCGTATGGGTCTCGTTTTGCTAAGAAAGAAACACCGACTTGTAATAACACAGAGATAATGTGGTAAATCTGAGATTCCATTTGATTGATTTGTTTTTTCTTGTCACTTTGTTTTTTTATTTTTTAATAATTCAACTGTATAAATAATTTATTGTCGTATGACAGTTGTCTGAAATTATTAGCAATCTGAAATGAGCTTCAATCAGACGTATGACATAACCACAAACAAGTCAATCAAACTTTGTAAAATGTCAAACATTTGTTGGCATTCTCCATAAATAGAAGACCCTGGGTCTCTGGCATTTGAAGATTGGCATCCAGTAATCTAAAACGCTGAAGACACTTGTTTAGTTTTTGACAAAAATAACGCAATTCATCAGACAGCAAACGGCGAAATTGAATCCGTATTCAGTCCTTTCAAATGAAATAATTAAACTATTTAAAACTGAAAGGTTCAACGGGTCCGAATGCTTCACAAACTGATCCGCGGCTCAAAATAAAAAAAATGGATTTCGTCGCGTACTCTCTTTTACCTAAAGATGACACAGACTGGCTTTCGTTAATCTTTCAAAAATCGTTAGACTAATAGTAAATGCAGGAGGACTGCACTACACGCAAAACAAACAAAACAAAAAAATCTACAATATAAACCTGCGGACAAGACAGAAAATAGACATTGCAAGAACTAAACAATTATCAAATCAAGTGAATGGATCCGGGGGCCAGCCGTAAGCGTCCATTGCGCTGTACAGTCCCGGGCCTGTCTTGGTATCGGCTTCATTAAAATGATTTACATAAAAGACGTAACAAAAAAAACCCCAAAAATGCGACCGATCTTGTAAGTGGTCGTCTCTTCAATGGCGATAGTCACCCAATTGACGTCAGGTATAAGAACGTCAAATAATTTTAACAAAGAGGGCGATAATCCGGACAGAAACTCGGAAAACACTAAAAAAAAAATGTAGTGAGCTAACAGGAGCAAAGCCCGACAACGAGACAGACTGACCATTTTAGGGTAAAATGATACCCGGGGTCAAACAGCAAAGTTACCACAGCATCACAACAAAGTCAGTAACGGATAAATCCACCTCTGTTTGCCAAACAAGCATTGATCCGACGTGGCATACTCCTAATGAGTCGCCTAAGGTCATTTTGGTCCAGATTGTCCCATTCCTGTTGCAACGCAGCAGCAGGTTCTTGGACATTGGCAGGACGTTGTTGACGTTGACGTAACCTCTGTCCAAGCATGTCCCAGACATGCTCGATGGGGCAGAGGTCGGGACTCAGTGATGACCAAGGTATGTGGTGATTTTCTGTTGTTGGAGGTAACCTGTAAGGATCCTGGCCCTGTGACATCTTGCGTTGTCATCCTTGAAGATGAAACGGCGGCCATGATGTCGTGCGAACGGCACAACATGGACTGCCAGGATGTTGTACTGGTCTGTAACAACATGTAAAGCCGTTCTTCCAGCAACCGTGGTGCCTCCCCAAACCATAACATAATCACCCCCAAATCGATCATGTCTGATGACGTTAACGTCTTGGAAGCGTTCGTTTCGACGACGCCACACCCTCCTACGTCTGTCCAAAAAATCAACAGTTAACATTGACTCATCTGTAAACATCACATTGCCCCAGCGTCGATTATCCCGTTGTTGACGATCCAGCACCAACGACGTCTTGCTTGAATGTGATGATCTCTCAAACAAGGGATCAGGCGAGGACGTCGGGCGCGAAGGTGACCCCTATGCAGTCGATTCCGAATGGTCTGGCCACTCACTCTCACACCAGTGTCTGTTTGAAGACGAGCGCTGATCTGATTTGCTGTGATGACACGATTTCGCAAGGCTAGGGTACGGATAAATCGATCCTGGGCTTGAGTTGTCGCCCTTGGTCGCCCTGAGCGTGATCTGTGTATCACGGTATCTGGACCAGCCTGTTTATGACAGACTGAGAAACATTCATCGTCCGCGCCACAACCGCCTGTGTTGTGCTGATCTGTGGCATGCCAAGGGCACGTAACCTTTCATTATTGGTAAGCCGACGCATATCAAAATTTGTTTTCTGGTCACTAAAACAATTAAACTCATGTTTCTTCCCTGGAATTCAATGCCAAAATGACTGTAACATTTCAAGTCAGAGTTGTGCAAATCTTGGGTTGGACCCCCATGATGATCCAAAGCATCAACTGCATTCCATGCGGTAGCTATTGGTGCGTTTGGGCGTCACATGTAACTGGAAATGGTTCTCCTGTTAGGTTAAAAAGTGACTTTTGTCGTAGTCATTTGCATATTTTAGTATTATGCCCCCAAAATCAAATATCCCCTACGTTTTTTGAATAGTATATTTTAAATTATGTCCAAAGAGAAGATAACCATGCAAAGAATATACTGTCCTGCAACATGATAGCCGTATAGACAGCAGCTTCTCCGAAAAGAACACTTGAATATCGGCCCTTTACGTGCCTTGACACCGACTTGTAAAGATTGCAGTCTGCAAAACTATGTTAATACTTCTACAAAGACACCCAAAATAATTGGAAGTTAATTATATCTTAAACATCTTCTCTTCGAAGGTTTCGATACGTTTGTTTATCATAGTAAATGATGATAATATTCTTTAATTGATTTCCATCCTGAAATGTTCTTTTAAGTTCATTATCATGGGATCGAAACAATGCAACTTGACTCAATAGCAGACTTTATTATCATTCCACTCGACAGCCCAGAAGCGCTTGGGTTGTACGTAACGAATTTGATATATATTTTATACACTACTTAAAACAGATTTACGGTGACATAAGTAGATTGTGACAACAACTCGTGTAATATTGTATAGGTTAAATGTTTTGGGTAGAATCCGATATAAACATCGGTTTATCAGTGATTATTATAATAAACTAGATATTTAGCTAATAGCATAGCTTTACAATAATACGTGATATATCGCTCAAACCCGACAACTTCCAACAGCTAAATTCATAAAACGCTTTTATACTCCAACAACGTATTACCACAGTTTTCAGAAATTTAATAATCTTATGTTTGCTAATCGATATATGAAGCAGTGTAATATATGAGTTTCACCGTTTTCTAGCGATCTGGGACCATCTGCTTTTTTGTTTGAGAAACGTGTAGATCCTAACGAACTTAAATACAAATTTCATCGGTCAGGCTTAAACGATTCGCGGATTTATATGAAATATTTTGTAATAGATTTAAAAGCATTGGTGATTATTATATTAGATTGGTTATTCCAGATCCTGATGTGTTCACGTTTATTCTGTATGTTTTTTGTATGTGTTATGTTTGCTGATATATTTTATACAATGTGTCATAAAAGGAAGAGATCAAATTCTCATTAATAAAATAAAACAATTTACAAATTAATAAACCCATGAACACATATTTTTAGGAACTATTCCCAGCAGAGAGTAAATGATTTTTTTTTAAGAATCGTTACCTTCGAAATACATGGTTTGATTTTAATGTACATTTTTTTTGCAAAATGTGTTTTATCCAATTATCATAGGGGTAACTGCGTTTCCTTCGTAGCTGTACAAGGTATTCATTATTTCTATCTTCTCGGTTTTAAACTTATGGGTTTTGCCGTAACTTCTACTTCCGGTAGTTAACACCACATGAACACTCGCTGAACTGAACCGGAAATCAAGTTAAGTTAACAAGCGAAGCTAGCGACAAATATGTCTGGTATCTTTGGGATTTTATGATGCTTCTTTAACATTATGGCATCGTCGTAGATATGATAGTGGATTTTCGTTTGCTGCCATTCCTATTAAAGTCACATTAACCCGTCCTTAAGTCCTGGTTTTGTTTCCCGAAGATACCTCATAAACTGCACAAGCAATTATCACACCCTTCTTGTGCACCGTATTTGCCACTAGGTACAACTAAACAAGGGCAGATTTTGATTTCAGGTGTGTCACTTTAAAGTGTTGGGTGTTTGCGCAACCAACATTGGATTCCTCTAGAGATATAAACCAATCAGTAACAGTAAAAGTCAATAACTTTCAGATGACGATCCAATAAATCGCAAACCAAACAAATTATAGCGGTAAGATTAATCCGATTTTAAATAAACTAAATACATAGTAGCGCTTGTAGAGTAAATAGTATATGATGGCTAACAATAATGTACAACAATAAAAATTATTTAGAGTTGGTTTTCGTAAATTTATGATATTGCTTTGCTGATCATATTAATAAGTGTATAGCCAGTATGAAATAAATATGTAATACAACTGGGTAGTGTTTACACACCTCCGGGAACTGCATCAACAAAACAATCAATTTTCCTTCAGATATTCTAGAATTAATCACGTTCATACACAATTACAAAACATCCCGGTTACTCCGAACGACTAGACAGCTGTCCTGTCCCTCGGACCCGCACCACTGACAAGGAGAAACAGCGTCCGAAAATGTCGATGAACTCTTTTCGGCCAATGAAGAGAACAGGGGTCATAAGAGCGGCTTTTGAGTTTTGACCCTATGTCGTCAGCCATTGATTAATCAATCAGCGTTGACGTTTCTAGTGGTTCACGCCCATGCAGTTCCGTGCACCGCACATCAAGAACTCGCCGTAACAGGCCGTTTCATTGGCTAATCCCTTACACAAACCAGAACGCGGGCTATATTATAACTTTTCTAGGTGATAGTATTGTGAAGACAAGTAAAACGAAATTTTGAACAATACAAAACGAAAAGAATTAAGACCTGTGTTTCAACTAGATTGTATTACATATAAATACAGTAGCCTATGGCAGAAAATACACGAAGAGATAACGAGTGTCTTCTATCGGCTTCTGGAAAAAATGTCCAAAATTCCTTATAAAGTCATTTTAATATGGACGTACCGCTAAGTTAGGTGCACCAAGTGACTTTGTCTCGTATAAAAAACCCTTAAAGGCTAGACGAAATCCTATAGTCTCTGGAATCATACAATTACTAGTATCTCGTGTGTTTTCTCATTTTAAAGGGATAGTGTACAGATGAAAGACAAGTAAATATGCCTTAGAATATTTTACACATTCTAAACCTTTAATCACTCATCTCAGACTTTACATAAAACAGAAGAACTCCGGCCTAGCATACACAAATATTGTAAACTATGGTATCCCTCTAATCAATGACAACTTTAAACAGTTCTAACCGGAAACGCCACATCATTTCTCGGTGATTATGGTCTTCAACGAATCATATCTTTAATCTGATGTTTTGGAATCCTTGGGGCTGTAGACAGAAATTTTTTTATCCGAGTTTTAGGTTCGACACATAGTCATGTTACCCGCTTAATAAGTTATAAGCTTTCAAAATCAATGCCTACGCTTAAGGAACTTTATTAATCTGTTCTGAATGATTGTCTTACACGGTGTCTATTTTGTTTTTTTAGGTCTGACTTTGTGTTAAGTGACGTGGTGTCTATTCAAAGCTTGGATATGACAAGGAGTAAGGTCGTATATCCAACTACGTGGATTTCCACCCACTGCAAGCGACGCATTAAAGTAAATGTATACTATATATTACTTCCAAAATGGTTTTGAGTTGTTTCTAGAATAGCGAGATTGTCACTTTAGTAATAAGTCATTTCCTTCAAACCTAAATATAGGATTTGGTACAAAATGTCAGTGTTATGCCAATATACCACTGATTGATAATTCATAACCGAGATGATTTGAAAAGATTTCCCTAGTCTCGGTCTATCTTTATATCGACAAGTTTATCTTCCAGTAGCTCTAGGCTCTAGGTAAATATTAACCCAAATCACACACAAAATATCTATAATGACCACATTGGAGAATATTCAGAAATACATACAGCACTGGAAACCATTTTAATGACTTTATATATCGTTTATCCTTCTACTTAGTGTTTAATACTTTAATGTGTCCTCATCTCAAAGGAGAAAGGGCCTTGATATTTCTGTGTATGGTAGTGTAACACTAAACGTAAAATTGTGAGTACTTTATGTGGAAAGAAGACTGAGGAAAATGAAAGAGAGAGAGAGAAAAAAAGAGAGAGATGGGGTTTAACGTCTAATCCACACAAACTAGGTCATTACATGACTAAAATAATATGGTTTAATTTTATTTCCCCGAGGAAAATAAAAGTGGTGACTGATTTAGTGAAACGAAAAAAAACGACGCTTTTACAAAACTTTTTATTTTCTTTTTGAAAAAAAAAGCAAAATAAATCACTGTACTAAAACGTCTGTAGGAAATCACCAGGGTATGCAAGCTACCAGACAATTGATTACAAAGTCAATGTGGGTTGCTATTTTTAAAAAAATAAAGAGAGATTTGATTTCTGTTCTCTCAATTTATCGAAAGCAAATTTCTTGATAAATATCAATTAACCAGCCATACGTTTTTCGTAACATATCCGCGCAATATAAGTACATGTACTGTTATTCCACGTACCCTAACTGAAACCAAGTTTAGATGACTTATAGCATATATATTATGGTCAATCATTTCGGGAAAAATTTAAAGAAAGGGTGACATGAAATGAAAGGGGGTTTAACGTACTACTCTTCTGCGCCTAACTAGGGCTAATGGAAGACGGCCATACGCCATACAGTGTGCTTTGACGGAAATTTTCCCCGGGCAGTGGCGCTAAGGCCTACTCTTATATTGAATTCCAACTGTCAAGGAATCTTTTACGTGCACGCCGATGTGTACACGGGAGGGATTGGTATTTCGTCCCATTCGAACAACTAGACAGCTGTCCTAGTCGGGCCCTCTGTTCTGCATCACTGATAAGGGAAAACCACGTCGGAAACTCTAGATGAACGTTCTAGGACAATGCGGGGTTCGAACACCCGACCTCCAGGCTAGCGAGCCATCGCCTTACGCACTTAGCAAGGTGATCCCCATTTAAAGAAAATGTGCCAGAGTTCACAGGATATTGACAGAAACATGTTGCTTTATATGATTAGTTTCATCCTAAAATACTGAGCGTTCGGAATGATCGTTAAAACTGTTCAAACAGGGTTACGTATAACACACACAAATAATTTTGCTTACGTTTTGAGTGGTCTGATAATCGAGAATACTCCACTGTCGCACAATTATATAAAAGGTTATTCAGATAATAATGCAGCTGGCAGGTCGGAACTGTCCTTGCTACTCGGAATAATTATCACAGAGCTTATAATCGATGTACTTAATCCAGATAAGCATTTCTATAAGTCTTTCAGACAGCATTATGCAACCTGTTTTATTCATTCAAACATACAAATTATGGATCAGTGAAACTGACAAAAACCACACCTCTCTTGTCCGTAGACAGTATTTGAACAGCTCTTTGAATCCGGTTATACGATACATGCAGTATGTAATATATTGGTTTATTTTGTTATTAGGGTGGGACCTTTAACAAGACCCGTTGAAATTATATGTAATGTGCTTATTTATTTTTTCCATTAAATATCAGGGCGGCAATAATATATAATGATAGACAAGTGGAGACAAAATGCTAGCCATATGACAGTCACAAAACTATCTTAACGTGTTAAGTGCCACCGTTAATTTTAAATAAACACATGATAAGGATGGTGCCGGTATAAGACAATATACAAATTCTGGTAATACAAACGGTATAATGCCAAGTGTTAATAGAAATATTACACAGAAGCTGAACACACTAATCAAATCACAGACAACAAATACTAGTTGACGACATCCAGACACATAATACCACTTAAAGATAAACACGTATTTAATACCAGACCCAATCAAAACTAATGATTAACATTGAGACATTTCATCCTTCGTAAACCTCCATCTTGACCTACATATTAATCGTGTTGGGTCCAATCTTGTTTTATTTGAATCATCGTTAAACTTCTCCAGACAAAATGACCACGTTGGCTGATAGACCGATGTTTACCAGTAATTTTCACTGTCTGGGTGTCTGCGATTAATAGTTTTTTATTAGTGCGTGAGTGAGTACCGGTTCCGTCGACAGTATCTATAAACTTTCAATCGGGTGATTAATTTTTTTAAATTCTTGCTTTTATATCTCCTGTTAAGCGATTTGTCGTTAAGATTTACTGGAATCGAAAACGTCTTCAGTCGTTACTTCTAAACAATTAATATTGGTCGATTTCGTCTCTCGTAATTTGTAGACAGATTGATAATAGCAAGTTAAATGGCGTTGGTCAAAATCAAGCAAATATTAATTTGATTTGCTGCAGTAAATTAACATTCATGGTGGATTTCAAATGAAAAAAAAATCATAACGGCCATTAATATGATCTCCTCTCGTTAGAGATATATTAATAGGATCGGCTTTGGTTCAAAATAATCCTTTCTATATCAGTAATTAAATCTCGGTATTGGATGAGAAATAAGAAATGAAATATTCTTCTCGAACTGGGCTAAAGTCTTAAAAGAAGTAAGACATACGCCATACAGTGTGCTATCGTGTATAATTTGCCGGACAGCGGCGCTACGGCCTATTCTTATATCGAATTTCGACTGCCAAGGGATGTTTTACGTGTACGTCAATTTGTACACGGGGACTGTTGTTCATCCCTTCTGAATGACAAGACAGATATGAAACCACGCCGTAAAATCCCAATTAATTTTCTCGGCCAACACCAGGCAAGAAAAGAAGGTAGAAAGCTGCATGTCTTCAACTTAGAGAAAAATAAGACGTTAAAGTCCTTTCCGTCCAGTCTGCACTTTTTTATCTAACATTTAAGACAAATTCCTCAGACAAATCTCCAGCCATTGCCCTGGGAAACTGTGGTCGACTAATGCGCATGTTAAATATCATGGCATTAATTAGTGAGTAGAATAAAGAACATGAGATATAATCAGTCATCAGTATTACAACAGATCTGAATAAATACAAGCATTTCTTTACAACCAAGAAAAGTCAATAGGAGGAAGCCAATTTCCTGTTTCCTTAAACACCGCTAGGCTTATTACGCGCTCTTAAAGCAACAGTGTCATAATTTCGTTTCATGCCGCATTTAATTTGCGATCAGTAATGGCCCATACAATTCTAAGATTCAAAATCTAGTGCTGCATTTCATTCCAACGTCAAGTCAAATGTCTGTTATTATCAATAGGTATTGGAGAACAGATAAGTCCATGCATGTCTTTTCATTATGAATTACGGTGGTAATGATATCTATTTTAAACCAACATTATGATAGAACAAATAGGGTTTAATGCTAAATTAATGTGACTAAATCATATAATCAATAACATAATTGGTTGGAATCTTATTAATCGTCGTAATAATTTTGCCGCTGGCTCGGAATGTTAGCTATATAATCTTTGAAAGGCATTTAGCGACTGAACATAATATAACACAACACAGTTCTATGGATAACAATCACTATATTATAAACACACGACGTTTCGACAAGAATTCACTGGTCGTTATCAAGCATACAATTACAAATGTAGAAAGAAAATTGTGACAGTGTTATATATAGGTACATGGAACAATAATAAGGGAAACCATTAGTTAACAATTATGAAACCCTAGCTTAATTGGTTATCAAAGTAAGTATACTTAGATTAATTAATTATGATATTACATGGTGTAGTAACAACAGCGGGTCAAAGATTAAAGAGGAATAATGAAAACATGGTTGATAGACTGAAACCTACTAGGTGAAGCCATAAGATATATATTTGGACATCAAAGATGATAATGGAAATGGTGAAAAAACAAATTAATTATTCTGATATTCATATGGGACTTATTTGACATGAAAAATAGTGTTGGATAATATACATAAAAGTTAAAAAATATATAAAATTTAAAAGCGATGGATCAAGAGACATCGTATACACATAACAGCTTATTTGAAAACTTATTGTGAATTATATAATGATAAAAAGATAGTCTTTCTTATGATGTGACACAGTTCTTGGAATTAGTTATTGTTCAAAATTAAGGGGTCATAGGCTTTGGGTAGGTAGATACCAACATCTAGGTTGAGCTCAGGCCGGTTTTTCTTTATGTGGATAGCTTCAAGTATCCGTCTTGTCTTCTTGTTTGGTTGGTTTCTCTCTAGAATTTTTACATCAGACCAGTTAATGCTGTGTTGTCTGTTAGCTTTTAGGTGTGCGGCTACGGCTGATTTATTCGAGACAGCTTTAGACTTGTGTTCAGCTATTCTTATATTCAGAGGTCTCTTCGTTTCTCCGACGTAGGTCTCTCCGCATGAGCAATCTATTTTATAGACGCAACCTTTTGGTGGAACAGGGGATGTGGGATTCAGTTTGCCATTCGCCCGTAGGTGATCTTTAATCGTTTCATTTTTCGTAAATATGGTATCTATTCCAGCCTGTTTCAATAAACGTTGGATTTGGTATGTGAGTTTACCATTGAATGGGATAAACACTTTTATTGGTAGTTGATCTGGTTTTGGTTTATTTGGTTTATCCTGTTGATGTAGGGTTTTGTTGATAACGTTGTTGACAAGTTGTTCAGGGTATCCGTTCAGAGTGGTAAATACAGTTTTAAGATGTTGGATTTCAGCTGGTAAGTTTTCTTCATGACATATATTAATTGCGCGTCTAGTTAGAGTGGAAATAGTAGATATTTTGTTGCTAGTAGGTTGGTTCGACTTGAAATGAGTATATTGGTCGGTATGTGTCGGTTTACGGAACACGGATGTCTTGAGGTTACCACCGTCGTAAGTGATGTTTATGTCCAGAAACGGGAGGCTGTTCTTTTCTTCAATTTCCATAGTAAATTGGATTCTTTGATGTTGACTGTTGAGGTGTTGTAGAAGGGCTGCCGGGTCGTCATCTTCCTTGATCACAACGAACGTATCATCAACTTTCCTGTACCAACATATAGGTTTGATAGGGGAAGATTCTAGTGCTGGTTCTTCGAATGCGGACATAAAGATTTCACTTATCAAGGGGGATAATGGGCTGCCCATGGGTAGGCCATATAACTGTTGGTAGTAGTCGTCTCCCCAAGTAAAATATGTAGAATTAATACATTCTTCAATAAGAAGTATGATGGTTTCAGTTGTGAGGGTGGGGTGAATCGGAGAGTCCAGACTTTGTAGTTGATTCCGAATAGCTTCTAAGGCTTCTTTCCGAGGTACATTTGTGAATAAATCAACTACATCATATGATATCATTTTGCCAGGTTTCTGGATGGTTTTCAGGTTTTCACACAGCTCGCTCGAATCTTTGATAAATGAAGAAGATGATTTCCCTAATGGTGACAGTAGTTTTGACAAGTATTTTGCGGTATTATAATGTACTGAGTCTTTAGAACATATTAGTAGACGCGCTTTCATGGGATTCTTATGGATTTTAATTGTTGCTCTTGCATATGGTGGTCGTGGGTGGTTAGGCCTCAACTGGTAATATACATCAGCTTTGATTTGGTTTTGCTCTTTTAATTTTTTAAGGAGTTCTTCATGTTTCTTCAAATGTGCTTCTGTAGGATCCTTGCGTATGCGTCTGTACGTGGTGGTGTCGTTTAGTAGGCTGGAAACCATAGTTTGGTACTCTGGAGTGTTCAAGATGACGGTAGCTTTGCCTTTATCTGAGGGAACTATGGTAGTAGACCGGTCTGTTTTTAGTTCTTTGAGGGCTTGTTGTTCTTTCTTACATAGATTACTCGGCAGTTGTTGGTTCTTGGTGAGTAGGTGGGTAATCTGGTGTCTTAAATAATCAACATTGCCTCCCGTTTCTGGACATAAACATCACTTACGACGGTGGTAACCTCAAGACATCCGTGTTCCGTAAACCGACACATACCGACCAATATACTCATTTCAAGTCGAACCAACCTACTAGCAACAAAATATCTACTATTTCCACTCTAACTAGACGCGCAATTAATATATGTCATGAAGAAAACTTACCAGCTGAAATCCAACATCTTAAAACTGTATTTACCACTCTGAACGGATACCCTGAACAACTTGTCAACAACGTTATCAACAAAACCCTACATCAACAGGATAAACCAAATAAACCAAAACCAGATCAACTACCAATAAAAGTGTTTATCCCATTCAATGGTAAACTCACATACCAAATCCAACGTTTATTGAAACAGGCTGGAATAGATACCATATTTACGAAAAATGAAACGATTAAAGATCACCTACGGGCGAATGGCAAACTGAATCCCACATCCCCTGTTCCACCAAAAGGTTGCGTCTATAAAATAGATTGCTCATGTGGAGAGACCTACGTCGGAGAAACGAAGAGACCTCTGAATATAAGAATAGCTGAACACAAGTCTAAAGCTGTCTCGAATAAATCAGCCGTAGCCGCACACCTAAAAGCTAACAGACAACACAGCATTAACTGGTCTGATGTAAAAATTCTAGAGAGAAACCAACCAAACAAGAAGACAAGACGGATACTTGAAGCTATCCACATAAAGAAAAACCGGCCTGAGCTCAACCTAGATGTTGGTATCTACCTACCCAAAGCCTATGACCCCTTAATTTTGAACAATAACTAATTCCAAGAACTGTGTCACATCATAAGAAAGACTATCTTTTTATCATTATATAATTCACAATAAGTTTTCAAATAAGCTGTTATGTGTATACGATGTCTCTTGATCCATCGCTTTTAAATTTTATATATTTTTTAACTTTTATGTATATTATCCAACACTATTTTTCATGTCAAATAAGTCCCATATGAATATCAGAATAATTAATTTGTTTTTTCACCATTTCCATTATCATCTTTGATGTCCAAATATATATCTTATGGCTTCACCTAGTAGGTTTCAGTCTATCAACCATGTTTTCATTATTCCTCTTTAATCTTTGACCCGCTGTTGTTACTACACCATGTAATATCATAATTAATTAATCTAAGTATACTTACTTTGATAACCAATTAAGCTAGGGTTTCATAATTGTTAACTAATGGTTTCCCTTATTATTGTTCCATGTACCTATATATAACACTGTCACAATTTTCTTTCTACATTTGTAATTGTATGCTTGATAACGACCAGTGAATTCTTGTCGAAACGTCGTGTGTTTATAATATAGTGATTGTTATCCATAGAACTGTGTTGTGTTATGTTAGCTATACTTGTTCCTATGTTGTTATAAGGTACTTACACGAGACTATTATATTATTATATGGCCAATAGCCCACGAAGAATGAACGATTAATACTTACAAATCAACCTGCCGACCACCGAAAATGTACACGGATAAGAAAGCATTATTTTGTTTTGGCTATTAGCTAAGGCGCCTGAGAAACGAAAGACAAATATATTGGTTATATGATTTTCTCAAATCGTCGAGAAGTTGCGACAATGAAAGTGGGACTTGGTCGATTAGATATAAAGAAAAGCCGAGGTTCGTAAGTACATGTATACACATTGGCGTGACAAAAGACGTGACTGTCCAAGCAAAGTTAGCAACCACTGCATTGTGCGTGTTGTAAAAATAACCGTATTTTAAACTCAAAAGTAAGGTATGAGGATCGGCGTTAAAATCCGTTCCAATATTTTTTTTTCACGGATTATTTCACATATACTTTCTCGTAGCCTACATATAGCTTCATTTCTAATTACAGCAATCATTTTACCTTGAGATATCAAATGATGTTGATACACACCAGGTCCGCAATTTCACATTAGAACAACACAACCAAACACGATATAAAACATATAGGGCTACTTAAAAACCAAACAACATATTAAGAAGGTGGTAGATGAGCAATAGTGTGCAATGGCTGTTGCCTAACAGAAATACACTTTTACTATCTGGCTTCCAGAAACAGAAACAACTGTTAAAATCTCCACTCCCGAATTCTACCAAAACTCTTGACCCGAGGATCAAACTTGATACTCTGTAACACATAACAAAGACACAATACTTGGTCTTTCCTCTTTAGATCTGTTTTACAGCTGGTTGTTACCAGGCATCTGGTTGCCGCTCGTCAAACAAACGCTGGAATATTTGTGGATTATAACAACAGCGATTCCTTTACTAGCAATAAGCAACACGTTGTTCTTATGTAAGTCTGGCTTCAAGTAGAGTTTATTTTGTAATGCTTCATCCCAAACAGCTGTTAATAAGTTCGCGAGGACTTCATAAAACGAACCGAGAATTTTATCAGGAATGCGCAGATGTCGGTAACTTCATGCAACACAATCAGAAATATCTCCATAGCTCATTTGTTAAATGAGAGAAGTTCGTGACAAGAAGCTAGCGATGATACAATGTAAGGAATTTTTCAACCACTAGCATCGATAGATGTTCCTATATTGATTACAAGACGATAGACATGCTACCCAATTGTTCTAAAAACCTAAATGGCATGTTGTGTATATAATTGTATCAAGTTTATAAGTCTACATGCTTACATATCTAGGGGGATGGCCTAGTTGTCTAGAGTGCCGCGCTTCGATCTCTGGCTTGCGGCTGTGGTTTCGAGCGTATGTGGCATGGAGAAAGGGGCGCCTTCTCAACCTCGCGGGTTTCCTCCGGTTTCCCCCCACTGCTAAAGACCCCTACGCGCAAGCGAATTATTGAAATAAAATTAAAAACCATATGTTAGTCCCGAAATGACCTAGTTGTGTTGAGTGGACGTTAAACCCCATTTCTCTCTCGCTCGCTTACATATCTCTAATATCATATTCTTGTTAAAGGGTGGCCATTGTCGTGGATTCTGATTAATAATATACCGGTATATGTTTGACTATAGCGGGTTAAAGTTCGAGACAACTCTGATCATTCCCATGTTCTATGACAGCATTTTGTTCTTAATATGTGAAAACGGGTCTAACGATTGGGCGTAATTTCATTTTTAATGTAATCGACTGTGCTATTCGATGATTTTGCTCCTAAAGTATACTTGTTAAAAATCGACATTATCATAAACTGAACACGAAACAATCGCAACTCGAGGTTGTCATGGTAAATACGTTTTAACAGAATATGAAGATGTACAACCACGTTAAATGTTATTCACGGCTTGAAAGGCATGACCTGCTTGAACAACTAGATCAGCCTGCTTAACCAATGGTGACGCCTGGTTGTGCTTGTACAAATGTAAAATAAATGATGATAGCTCTACCAAGAAGTGGGAAGTAGAACAAACAATAAATAAAACATGACAAAGGGATCTTGGTATGATTCCATATCTAGGTCATGGCCCATATACCTTACAATTACTTTTTTATGACACTAAGGTGTGATTAATCCACAAAAAATATTAATATTTGATAATTAAAGCCAAGAAAGGTGATTAAAGTAATATTAATTCTCGGTATATGTATCCGGTAGAATTCAGAGCTAACATCTATAGAAAATATATCTATATGTCATGTGTATGTATATATAGACATCGAATTAATCAAAGTAGATAATAAGATCAATGGCGGTGTGTGCGTGTTTCAGTTTCTAATAAAAGAAAATAAATGGCCGTATATGGCAAAGGGGAAACAATACAGTGTGTGTACAACTTTCATCTACTCGAATTATTAGGAAGATCTCAACGATCCAGATCTATTTTATTTGAAATTGACAATTTGATTCCAGTTTAATCGAGTAACCAAACAAATCACAGTTCATTCGACACGATTGACTAATTCAATTTAAAAAAGGATGCATAGAAAAAATAAATCGTCTTACGTTAAATTCTGAATTTTGATGGATGCTGGAAAATTGTAGTTAAACAATAAAACTTACCTGAAAAAAAAGAAAGGAAATTTAATACAAGTATACATTTTTGTCCAATCTAATGTTTCAAATTCCATTAAAAAGAATATTAGAAATTGTCGGATCGTTACTGAATTGATCAAATACACCGCGATTAATGTGTTGTTGGTTTTTAAGAAAGGCATGCACATCATAAGAAAATATTTAAAATAAATAACAAATGATAAATAAAAATGTACATGTTATCTATAAATTTGGTTTCGTTTATTCAGTTCATTTTGTGATATACAGATCTATTTAGATTTATATGTAGGAACGATAATATGTAACAAAATGTACAATATCTGTATACAATTGTATCATAATATCTAAATGTAATAATGTAATATGAATGTATATAAACGGGTTTACGTTTAATCGTTTCTGTTTTTACTGTAACTTTTAATCAGTTATGTTCGGCGAAATAAGCCAGAAGTCTCAATCGAATGGTAATCTCTAGCGTCTGGTTATTCCAGTCTTCATCGATAGTTCTAGTGTGCATGCTCCCCAGAAAATAATATGGCTAGCTTATTTCTTCGAGCCTCTTGTTACAGATGGTGCTGAAACGCATTATGGTACACGAATCGTGTTTTTCTTTATTGTCTGTGTTTAAAAGAGTCGACGGAATTCAATGGGCTTTGAATTAGATCGGGTAGTGTACTTTATTAAATTAAAATTAAATGAAAGGGAGTTCAACATCCCACTTTTCTGCATCAAATGGGCGACGGAGGACGGGGCCAGTTGATCAGAATTGTCCATGGGTCTATTGCTTAAAGACTAACCAATAAAATTGTGCACTGTTCCCAATCTCGGTTTCTGAACTATTCCTACCAATGACAACTTTGCTGCCGCTATTGACCTTACATGCAGGTTATCGAACCGGATAAAATTTACCGCTGTGTTCAAGTGCGGAATGACGCCTAAGGATGCTTTAGATATCAATGCAAGAAAAAGTGTGTTTCCTTAAATTATCTACCGAAGCACACGTGCTATTTTTTTATATAAAAAAGTATAGTTGAACATTTTGTTTTCTTATCTATTACTTCTAAACCACCGGATTCGGTCTCCCTCTAACATCGTGTTAAAACTGAAACGAGTCAAGTGGACCGCCTCAGCAAACTCTTTTCAGATAAGATGATATAAAATGAATCATTTATGTATGCTACTGTTTACGCCCATGATCTGAAATTCTCAAACTTACGTTAAACACACAAATGGGAAGGTTTCTATTTATGGTTTCTATGATGATCGAGGGGAACCTATTACAATTGGATTGTTTGGGCGCTCATCATACAAATATCTATGCGTTGTATTTCTCTATTGTGGGTGTGTCCAGACCATCTGTACTCATAACACAAATCCCTGACTACAAACTCTACCACGGACTAAAATTTAAAATGGATATAGCTGTTAGATATAAGGTTATAAGAGAAGAAATACAACGGGGTTTAACGTCCCACTGCTCTGTTGTAGACTGGGCTAATAAAGATGGGCATACGCCACGCAGTGTGCTATATGTTACCTAGAAATCGGCACCGTGGCCTACTCTTATAACGAATTATGTGCATGCCAACGTGTACAAGCGACCTTGGTTTTTCGTCCCATCCGAACGACTAGACAGATGCCCGTGTCAGTACATCCGCCCTGCAGCACTGACAAGGGTGAACCACGACAGAAAATCTGGATGAACTTTCTCGGCCAGTGCAGGGATCGAACACCCGACCTACCGGTTATAAGTGTGTTGGGGGAGGATTGAATCTTTACAGTGTATACCCTTTCTTTATACAACTGAATAGTTAATACGGGGAAAACGGTGGTGAATACTTAAATAATAATATTACTTCATTCGCTTGTTGTGCACTGGAATAAAAGAAATCCGTAGGAGGAATCCTGATTCGGGTGTGTCTTTCTTTCACTTCCAATAAAAGTACCGAATAATACAAGTTTCCAATTAATCACAGGGTAATAAATAATTGACCTTTTAACATGTTCTTGGTACACAATCTGCTACACACAATGTTTAAGGACATGGCTCAATTACTATATAACGGGAGTTCTGAACAAAGTACAAATGCGCCAGAATCCAAGATTCAGCAAATAATACGTCTTTCATCTTATTGAAAGGTTCTGTTTTTCCTCACTCTATGAGTTTTTGGATGGTATGCAGGTGATTAGAATCTCGCTGTTTTCTCAACATTCATCAATAATTTTATTAGAAGGTTTCGCTTGTCCGCCATAACCCAATCTCTACTACCCTCTAATAAGATTAGTAAGTTAATTTATGGGAGGAATCTGAGTGAAATGCTCTCTGATTTTTTATATAGTAAACCTCAAAGACATCTTCCGAATATTAATATAATCTGTTTTTATATGTTGGCACCGTTAAATTTTCTAGTGCACTAGTCCTGGCTAAGATACAGCCCCTTGTATTAGGAAAATGAAGCTACGTGACTGAATTCTACCCCGAGGTAAACGTGTAGACGAGTTCCTTCATTATAAAAATAACACGCTTTTGATTCAGGTATACGAACTTTTCAGGTAATTGAGAAGTTATATCAGGTATTTACAAACAATAAACATATTGTGTCTTGTGTATATGACACATGCCACATGCCTACAGTGATATACTACCGAGTGTTAGCATTTGGAATAATGATGCCAGAGCTACTGGGTGGGCGGTCACCATGGGGCAGAGACTAGTATTTAAATATATGCATACAACATAATTGTTTTACAGGGAGAAAGTGGAGGAAGGGGAGGGATTAACATAGCATATATTTTATTTCATCAATTAGCTCGACAGTCCAAATATATGAAACAAACTTTATTTCCAAACGGCTCGATAGCTATAAGGTCTCGAGTTCGCTCTCGGTGTTGGCCGAGAAAGTTCCTTGGCATTTCTCACCGTGGTTACACATTCTCTGTCGTGCATTGACATGCCCGTAAAATATCAACTGACAATTGCAAATTTGAAATGAGAAATGAGAGTAGACAGCAGAGTCGCTATCATTGAAAAATTGTTCCCATAGCACACTATATGGTTTATACACGTTTTCATTAGCCCAGTCGCTGTAGAAAAGAAAGGCATTCAACCTCATTTTATTTCATTTGTATTACTTCCTTTAAGAATGCGTCGTAAAAAAAAATGGCATCTCGCTAGATCTATGCTCTAACCTGATTTTATTGTGAATTGCGGAAGTTGCTTCTACAAATTTACATACAGTGATAACATACTTGATGAACATACAAACTATAAAATATTTAAGTTCCACAAGAAAATGGCTTTCCCTAGTTTATATATAAATAAGGAAATTGAAAGAATCTCAAGGGAAATCAAAACCCACAAATATAGACGCATAAAAAAACAATATTCGTCAAAACACAAGAGTCGAGCTGGGTATTAAAATATTCTGCATCCAGTAATTCTGATTAAAGTGTTAAAAAATAGGTTGTGTTGTCTGTTTTTTTTTATACCGGAGCTCGGTGATGATTACCCAATCGTGAAAAAGTAATGGGATATGTTTTTTTTTTATTGGAATGAATGAATGAAATGGGGTTTAACGTCCTACTGTTGTGCACTTAACTTGAGCTAATTGAAGACGGGCATACGCCATACAGTGTGCTATGAGGAAAATTTTGCCCGGGCAGCGGCGCTACGGCCTACTCTTATATCGAATTCCAACTGCCAAGGGATCTTTTACGTGCACTCTAATGTGTACACGGGGCCTCGGTTTTTCGTACCATCCGAACGACTAGGCAGCTGTCCTTGTCAGGCCCTCCTTCTGTATAACTGACAAGGGGAAATCACGTCGGAAAATCGAGATGAACTCCTTCGGCCAATGCAGGGATCGAACACTCTACCTCCAGGCTAGCGAACCAGCGCCTTATCCACTTAGTCACCGTGATCCTTTTTTTTTTTCTTTTTTTTTATTGGAGTTGGTATTGGGTGAGTTTCGTTATAAAAATATGCAATTTGATTGAAAGTTAGTGGCTCAGTAAGACCAGACCCTGGCTCGCTACCCTGGAGATCCCGGCTTCGATCTCGAGAATTTATTTTTTCCGGGGTGATTTCCCATTGTCAGTGGTCAGACGTACGAATTGGGACTACAAAACACAAGGTCAAATATGCACGTAACATTTCCCTTAACCACCTTTATCGCTCCTCGCCTGAACCCTTCCGATCACTAGACGTACATGTTTATGAAAAATACACAATTTCTTAGGACATTTTTAAAGGATGCTGATTTAAGACCTCGATCAATGATGCTGACATCTAAATTTTCACACTGCAAAGATGTTCCACCAATGCTTTCACGGCAACCCATTATCAATTAAGCCGTATCTAATTTTGGCAATAACCCCGACGTCTTGGTTAATTGGTTTGGAATCCCAGTTTAATTAAACCAATAAAATCAATTTATTCAAGTTACATTCGGCTTAAAAAAAAGTTGTATAGGATTTTACTTCAAACATGATCTTTAAACTCGAGTTTTATTTCGACTACAGATTAAACAAATTCCCGAAGAAAGTGAAAGTAACTGAGGTCACTGTCGGTGTTAAAGACGTCAAACTACCGACATTAAATAATATCATAGACCTGGTAGAATCTGCAGACAAAATACATTATAATAATATACAGCTAACCATTCTCCCAAGAGTGCCTATTACAACAACACGGAACCAACTTTTATACAAAACCAATGAAGATACCATGCATTATTATACAGTGATATTTAACATAACCATTTACGATGGGGGGTCAATTTTATAACAATTCTGTTTCAGAAATACTAGAAGGAAAACTTATTGATTTTTGACATGTGTGCGAACTTTTATCACATGGATCTTAACACCCGAGGATATTTGGACAAAATCTTAAATATTTTCTCTATCGAACAAGGTCGGCATTCAGAATGTGCACACCGAAAGGATTTATACCATCTGAATCTATTTGGTCAATGTGTCGTATTCTGTAATGTGCTTTAATGTAAATGTAAGCGTGCTGGGGTCTTAGCTGCCAATCTATGATGATCTCTAACAATATAAAGGAATATATGCTACTTCAGCCAATGTAAATATTCCCTACTTCTTATACGACGCCTAGCACCATTAGCCAAATTTGAAACATCATTCTCTTCTTTCACAACCAGTTGTAAAAGTTGCGGGGGTATGTTTGGAATTAGAATATAAATGTTTAAATGTTCAAAATGTCACAGAATGCTCTCTGGTGTCTGGGGCCAGTCTAATTTGGGAACTTTATCTTTAAACATTGGTCATTCTTCTGTCACTGACTGTGTTAACATTTAAACTTTAAGAATTGGAAAGCCGGTAAAAGAGAACTGTAATCTTGTGGACGTGTTTCCACAATGCTTTAACTGAGTGATGTGGGAATCGGTAATTGGCGTGGCATGTTCCTAGAGTGTGTTCCATCGATTAAACTAATGTGCAGAGCACCTTCAGGCTACATCTCTTCGCGTTCAACTTGTTACAGAAACAAAAAAATACTTAAAACAGACCCGTGATCTGAACACTTGAACACAATCTTCAGTTCCGGAGTCTAATTAAACAACTTGGCGTCCGGGCTTGTTTCCTTGTGGGGATGGTAAATGATATCATTTAATTTGATCTCATTTCAAAGTCAAGCATCTTAACTTTTAACATCATTTTTTTTTCAATCAGAATTTTCATTTATAATTACGATAGATCCGGTAGAATAGGGCTACGATTTAACATAATAAACAGTGCAACATTCACTGCCTATCAGGACACGCCAACCGGGTGATAAGAGTCTCATTATTTTGTAGTCTAAAAAACGTCTTCTTTCTGTTGACACTTTACTTTAGCAATTCCAAGACATTTGCGCGGTAATTTTTGTCTGATCAGTCGCGCATTTTGCCTATACACCTTCGAATTTCATCTGTAAAGAGATCCTTCGCGTGTACAACGGAATCGTACCCATGGCCTCCGTTTTTCACTGGCCATCAGAACGAATAGACGTCCTATCGTTTTCGGATACAATGACAGCTGACAAACGCAAACCGGGATTAACAAGATCACAAAGGGTCTTCAAGGACCACACTGACAATTCAAGCCCTGTGAAAACAGGTTATGCATCATTTTGTTCCCTAACCACCACTCATCCAACCCACTTTAAAAATAAGAAACATATTCTTTCTAAACCCTTGTAATTGTTTATGTAAATGCATTAAAGATAACATGAACCAATCCGGAATTACCACCAACTGTTCACCACTTATAGATAGTACTCAAGAAAAAAGTACAGCATTTCATTCAATTTAAAACCAAATTGTGTTTCAATAACTTTCTTACTCATAAAAATCAGAAACCATAATGTTTTACTCTATTTTTCATCACGAGTAGTTGATCAATGTGGTGTTTTTTATTGTTTGCAATTAGGTTTTACATTTTTACATTTTCCAATTCAGTAGGTTTAACACCAGCCACTTAAAGGTGCCAAACAGAAAAAAACGACCTCGAAATAACTTTGATCGAAACATTATCCATGTTTAGATAACCGTTATAATTAAATTTCAATCATTAATAATAAATGGTTATGTTTTCATTTGACTTTTCCAAATATTTTTCTGGTAAGCTTTCAGTTTTCTCAGTCATTACAGAATTATTGTTTTAATGACATTGCCATTTCTGAACCAATATCGACAGCAATGGAAAATAAAGAAGGAATTAAGACGATCAATCCTTAAGTGTTGATACAAACAAAATCTCATTTTATGAATAATTGATTTTGAATAACCAGACATTTTGTGAAGCCATAATAAACAACATTTGATTTCCAGATGTTTTATTGGGAGCCAACAATGCAATTGGAAATTAACATTCTACACAATAAGATTAAGGGCAATGTGTAATTTTTATATTTGGTAAAATAAACGATGAACAAAATTGAATGAAGCTTGGGTGTTGTGTGCTATGGGAATGTTAAAGTAAGCATCCATTCCGATGCAATTTTAAGGCGTTGTGAATGTTTAAGTCCGCCTCTATAACCATCCTGCAACTTAAAGGTTGTGTTCTAATATGTCGTTGTTAAGACGTAACTATTCTGAGCGGCGTTTACACCCCAGACATTGGAGATTAAGGCCTTGTAAAACGTAAGACAAACGACCAAGCTAAAAAAAACTGATTATTTTTGTGGAATTCGTGGGTGTAGATGGAATCCTATCTTAACAAACATTTCCTTTCCGGTCTTTAAAAAGTTATCAACATAATACGATGTAGGTATATTATCATACAGTAGAACATGGACACAGCTGTGCATTAGCTATTTCTTCTTTTTTTTAGAATCAAAAACCCATTTCACAGAGATTATATTTTTCTAGAAATAGATCTGGTCGTTTTTATACTATGTAAGGGTGGGGTATTTTTTCTTTAATTGTCAACTGTCAAAATATTCCACGCGAAATCAAGAAGCGAGAAAAGAGAATGGATCCTGACACAGATTAGACGATAAAATACGATGCTCTAATTTCATCCACATTTCATCATCCCCGTGAGAAAAGAACTCTAAAGTTTAAATAAAGTAGCGTTTAAAATCTTTAGTTATTTACAGAGACTAACACCAGGTTAACCTCTAAGACCACCAAAATAGTTATCCAAAAGGTCCGTCAAAGAAACAAGTGAGAAGGTTGAAAGACAAACTCAGAGGAGCTAATTAAATCGCTAACATTTGGGACCCAGAAATTGATACAATTGGGTCACAACCCATAATCAGTTATATTGGGTGAAATATGCCAGTAGTCTCAATCGAATGAAAATATCTAGAGTCTGGTTATTCCAGTCTACACAAAAACAGGGCGGCGCCGTTTGATTCCTCGAGTCTCTTGTTACAACTGTGTCTGAAACGCACTATGGTAAAATGTTTATTGTGTCTTAAATATTGGATATCAGAAGGCCATTTTTTTCCCGGAAAATCACGGCATCAATGTTGATTTAAATTGACAAATAATTGCGTGTTTTCAATGTTGAAGATTTTGGATCATATGGAGTTAGAGACTGAACTACTTTAACCAATTGTCCAGGGAGGTGGGCATCTGTAATAATAGGTAAAAAGTTCACAGATAATCCACATGGTTAAGTTTATTCATTTCGTAAAATCACGACCCTAAATATTTACAGACGAACTGGTTCCTCTTTCAAAGACAGTGCAGTTCGCAATCTATCTATACATTAATAATGAAGAAGCAAAGACTTTACCAGAATCAGATATACATTTTTCAGATATATACAATGGATGTCTTAATATTTTAATAAGTATAAAAATGTGTAACAAAACTAGTGACTGATGTGTCGTATTCAATATCTGCATAAGAAACTTGAAAATTATTGTCCCCGTATTATTAATAAAAGGATGCGTGTATAGATCGGATTACATGCATTTGGTTTATCCATGTTTAAGACAATTCTATATTCCAAAACATGTAGATATTGACTTTTCCAAGAAGTCACCTTCCCTGTTAATCTTGTGTTACTTTTTCCGACGAATCAACAACACAAATTTTATAGATTAGATGACTATGTTTGTCAATGGGTTTCCATTGATAAATAAAATAACATGTAATAGTGAAATTACTATTAAATCAAAGTTATCGACATTTTAACTTGCGCAAATACTAATCATCCTGGTCAAGGTTAATCGATTTATGGACTGCACTATTTTTTTTTTTAAATATTAAAACTAATTTATCCAACGTAACCTGTATTCCCGCATTGATTTGTCTGAGTCGATTGATTCAGGGAAACACCTACTAACTTTTATTCAGTTTATATTTAATAATATGTGCATACGCTTGACTATATAAGCATAACATATTAGGAAATCAGAATTTCCGTGCTAGATGTGACGTCGAGTCAACATTAGAAACGAAGGCTGTAGTTACGATTCTCGCGGTTAAAGAGTATCTTCAACATCCCTTATAGAAATGTACATCGAACAATCGTTATGCAGAACGGGCGAAATCCATAAGATCAACGCCCATTTAGTTGTCATCTAATGGAACTAATAATGGTCTAATTGTAAACGTTTATCATGTTGTAGACCAGTAGATAAAAAGGGCTTATTTAATCAATTCGATCTTTTGTAGGCTAATATCTTCAACAACACTTCACGTTAACATAAGGGTTTACTCTTAGCACTGACATATCCTCTTGAATATGTTTATACCCATGGGTTACCTACATGTCGATTTTAAAGTGACAAATAACTAATTGAAGTATATTTAAAAGGAATTTCATCAAAGCAATGCCCAGTTTGTTCTAATCCTACCTGACATTCAAAGGTTAAAGTTTACAGATTATCTTAACAACGTTGAACAAGGGATTAAAACTATACTATCGATCAAGCTGAACTTTAAAATTATATATCAATAAACCTCAATCTGATTGAAACACGGATCCTTTTTCGTTTCGATTGTATAGTTCAAAATGTCGTTTTACTTGTCTCTACTACACTAGCGTCTGGAAGCATTGTTTTCATTGACATGTTCAGGGCCGTTTAATTAAATTTGAACAAAAGATAAAATCCAAATTTTAGTAGATACCCTAATTTTGATTGGCTAAGCACTACAATCAATATAATATTATCCAATCAAATTACTAAAATTTGGATTTTATCTTACTTAAAATTTTGTAAAACATGCCCCTGGAAGATATGAGGGATTAGCCAATGAAACGTTATGTTGCGGTGAGTTATTGGCCTTTTGATCCACGGAACTGAGGGTAAACCACTAGAAACGTCAACGCGGATAGATTAATCAATGTCTGACGCCATAGGGTCAAAATATCTTCATGAAGTGTAAGCCACCGAAAGTATAAAAAAAAAACGAAACGAAATATGGATCTGTATTTTAATCAGATGAATAAACCTGTGTCATTGTTTATATTGATTATGATATAAATTATTGACATGTTGTATTTAGTTATTACGTTTATTGATGATTTTAATTATGTTATTTACCTATACTGGTAATTCAATTTAAGAGGTATTTACTTGTTGATTTCTTGGATATCTCGATATTTATTTTAGGATCAACAGTTTCTGATAAATTTTCAAATCGAAATGAACAAAATCAATCACCGGAACAAGAACATGTTAAGATAAGTATGGATTTATTGCGAGCAAAATGCGCAGTCATGCATACGTAATAACTTCCCTTATTTTCACAAAATATATTAAGGAGGGTCTCTTAAAATGTAAAATAGCATATAAATAACAAGGATCAGGGTAGATCTATTGCTGGAAAGGGTGGCGCCATTTTTACGCAACATAGTGAGGAAGGTCACTTTAAGTGTAAAATAACTAATATATAATTTCTATCGCTAATGTTTACATAGAAGGATTCATTACATTAACTACCAATTTTATTTTTAATTATCCAATCACAAACTTTGAGATAATATTTTATGCATTCGGACAATCCATTTACAAACTTTGAGATACTATTTGATGCATTCGGACAAACTTCGTTTAGTTCTTCACAAAGTATAACGCAGAGAGAGAGAAATGAGGTTTAACGTCCACTCAACACAACTAGGTCATTTCGAGACAAACATATGGTTTAAATTTATTTCAATAATCCGCTTGCGCGTAGGGGTCTTTAGCAGTGGGAGAAAATTGGTGTGCCCGGAGGAAACCCAAGAGGTTGAGAAGTCGCCCCTATCTACATGCCACATATGCTCACACCAAGGCTCGAAACCACAGCCGCAAGCAACGACAAAGTTTACCACATGGATGTTAAAGAAAACAAATACAAAGCTTTTAAACTCATCTCATTATGCATAAATTATATTTTATGTTGCTACCGTTAACGTTTCATTCAACCTGTGATTTGTGTCACAGAGAACATGAATTATTGAGAATGTTTTTCTGAATTCCCCAAGGATTGTTTAGTATTCAAGCAAGAACTTTGGCAATTTACATGTCTGCTAATCTACAAAAAATACACCCCAAGAATCAATAGTTGTTTGTCTAAATTCAGTTTTCGGAACATTACTTCAAATCAAGGCACTGGACAGAATCGGAAATTTTGAAAACGTGAGCACAATTTCATTGAAGTCACTTTTCCCCTGGTAGATACGGAATCTAAATGCCATTTGGAATTGCCACGCAAAGACATTAGAACAAGTTATTATGAGAGCAGAAAACAAACTGTAACCAAGTTTTTTTTGTTAAATAGACAATGCAAACAATCTACTCAACTAAGCATAGCACAGCATTAAATATTTTATACACAAAACATTATACCAAAAGCCAATCACACTTATAGTTGTTGAACCACCAAGAAACAATACAGAGCGGAAAGAAAATAAACTCATTGAATCTTGTTCATTTATTGTAAGTCATAAAATTGTAATTTTATTTGAAATAAGCACATTGTACGGCATTTAATTTACCAGATAAACAATTGGAAATTGCTCGGAATGTCCAGATAAACAATTGGAAATTGCTCGGAATGTTTTGCCTTATTGGGATTATTAATTTACTGTGGTAATTTCTGATGGAAAGCAGGCTCCAAATTATTCTGAGATATGGGCATTTTTATACCAAACAGGCATTCTAAGATTACTGCGGAAGCAATTCGCCATGTTCTATACGGACACCAACAAAGCTTACAATACATTCATATATAAACACTGACATATCAGGATGTCTATAGCGAATAATTTCTAAACATTTAGCTCATTATCCTAAATGACGTGAAATAGATTCTCACTGAATTGGTTTGCAACTTTCAATCAAATGCCTCAATGTGGAATATATGCCCACAAAGGATCATTATTCAGACAACAATTACCGGAATTCGACGAAACGATACACGTAACGTGATCGCTAGCACTGCTTTACACAACAGTGTACACTATTTCAACAAACATCTCAAATTTACATTCTTGAAAAATAAAATGTCAAGAAAATAATATAATGACGAACGGGCTGGATGCCACCTGTAGGGGACGAATAAGAAAGCATCAGGGCATGACAACGCCTTCACTGAACATGGATTTAGATTTAAGATCAAACACCCACATCCACGTCTTCTGTCGTAAAAGAACACCAGTCCAATCGGGAGACTGTCAATAAAATCACAGATTCAAAGATGTAGGTCAATGGATTGAGATTACACAATATAAATAGTTATAGTAATACATGTACAAGTAATAATTAAAAATATACATATCTGAAAAGGGAAATCATGTGCGTTACGAATATGTATAGAAGTAAAATTCGAATTCATTACAATCAACAAAACAGCTCAGACAAAACTGGATATTGATTAAGCTGTCGAAATTTGCATCACCAATGTGGAACAGTATCACCTTGAAGGCAAATACTGACTGAAGTTGCATCAGATATATCAGTTGCATCCTAAAGATCAGAATGTTAATAATTCTCTAACACCACACTTCTTCTGTTTGATTTTATCTTACTTTACATATTTACGATCGCCCTTATTTTATGATCAAGCTGTAGATTTAGTTTATCGTTTTTATCGGTTAATCGTATCCGTTAAGCAAGTTTTTATATGATTTATAAAATAAATGGCGATACTATATGTGAGATATTGAATCACTAAGAACTGATAAACGTCTTGCGTCCTTACTGTTTATGGGAATTTTTCGTCTCGCATAACCCTGCGAAAAGTTCCATTCATCGATCTGGCCATCGAATAAATTTTACAACTCGAAATGAACATGGAGTCATTTTATGATGGGCCATCAAGCGTGTGACCATCACACGAGTGTTTTAATGGAGATATTAGCGTAAGTAATTTCAGGCAATTCCGTCGCTTAAAATTTATATCATTGCCATGTCAAGAGGAAAAATTAAATGAAGATACTGAATCGAATTGCTCTTCCATCGTGAGACACGCATCTCAGTAACTGTAGCACGTCGCTGAATGTTAATAGCTCGTTTAAGCGATACGACATTTTAACAACAATTTTATCGGTTTCCATTAAGAAGATAAGAAAATATAGGCGATTTGCTTTCCTGATACATTAGAAATTAATCTAGTGTAAATCCTTCTGGATTCCTCTATATATAAAAGGTTGTAAGACAACTAGATTACTAACGATTAATTGATGTGGAGAACATGCTTAATCAATCTTGGGAGGTTAAATGTTAATTTTGTTTACATAGGTGAATTTTATGGTTTACGTTTATATACAGTTTCACACTTAATGTCTGCTATACAGTTAAATCGTGACAGAGATAATATTGCGTCTTGTAAATCGAGTATACCATTTACGTGTAACCCCTTTTAAAGAGACGTTATCACTTTTAAAGATCTTCTATTACAATATACAGTTTCATAGGCTTGAGTTCAAATTAAATTAAATTGCAGACTAGAAAGGCACTTTAAGATTCATCACCCGCCATCCACGATATTGCTTACAGTAGTAGTTTTCAAAGCTTTCAATTTTGCCCTAAGTAATGCTGTCAGTGTTTCTATTGTCGATGAGTAAGTTAGTCCGTTGGGCATTTTGCATAATTATAATATACATAATTATCTAGTTTCATGGTATTGTTTAAAGCGATAATGGCCCATTAACCTACTAGAATTTAGTTCCCGAGTATCAGAGCGAACAATAACTATTTACGAATACAGTAATTACAAATAATATATTAAAATTTAATGCGAACTTTTCATAGTTCAGATTCAAAATCGGTCAACAGTATCGTTTGACTTGTATTTGAAAAATATACTTTAAAGTACATTCATCTGTTTGATGTTTAAGTAAGAATATTTGTATTTTTCATATTAAAGGCCCAATAAAACTCTTGTTGCAACTGAATAATATGTCCCAATCATTATTCTGCTCAACAAATTGTACTATTTTACAATATTCCAATTTACTGATGATACAAATTTCATCTTAACACACCGAATTTTAAATTTTTTTAAAAAAATTCAACTGCTTGGTTTGAAAAGCTTTACGTAAACCTTTTCAAATGTAACTTAGATTTAAAATAGGATGTAATGGATAATTAACACAACAGGTGGGACACTTAGACATCAGGAAGTAAGAATAAGGCTATTTTTCTGTACCTGTCAAGCCAGTAAGAGTGTTATTGTCCCTTTAACATTCAACTTCACACATCATCCATAGTGGATACCCAAAAAACAATTAAAATACATGTATAACCGAATTGTGATTTCTACCAACGGATCTGTCTTGCTTATAATTATTAAATTTTAGTTGTAGAATCCAATATTTGATCATTTTTAGGGATATTTTGATAAAATAATACAACTTAAACAATGTTTTGACCAAAGATATCTTAATGGACTTGTGAATGATCGCTTTATCTACCAATCTATGTCTGTCTGGCGTATTCATACTAAAGAAAGAACCGAGTAACAATCCAATGTTTGATGGCGAGGTAATTACAAGTCTTTTGCTAACATGACTTTTGTAAATGAGCGAGGTTGCGTCCCCAGTCTTATTACCTTGTAATCAGTTACCTAATAGAATCGATAATCCTTCTCTCTTGTCGCTGTCTGGGTTAAGTCTTGATGTCGCTGTTTATTGAAGAAGTGTTATCCAGGGATGTCATTAGTGTTATTTACAGTACTATGTTATACTTATCCCCTTTCATCATTCTTACTGTTTACACCTCATTTGGTGTAATAAGTTCAAGCTAGTGTCCGTAGTGCTGGATTATTTCGTATATAAAGGACCCAAAGTACAACAGCAGACGTTAAACACCAAACAGACAGACAACTGAACTTTATAAACTGACAATCTTTAAGTCTCTACGGTTTACGTTAATCAGTTTGAGATTAATTATACTACAATGTAACATGAAAGTAATGTTGTCAATACATATTAACATGACCACGGCGGATCTGAGGCGACCTGAATGAACTAGCATTCAAAAACATTATTGTCATACAAAACAAAGCCTGCTTCTTTCTTGGCTCGGTCTCAGTAAAAATTGGATAACATTTGAATGGAATCAGATCCACAATATTTAATAATAAAATACTGTAAAATTCTACTCAGATAACATGGGCAATGTATATCGTTGTTGTTATATAGACAATTAGTTCACACCAAGTAAGAAACTAAACTCTGTTACATATAGGTTAAAGATATGACGGTTATATAAGTGATTTACTGAGACAGTTATGAAACATGACACCCACATTATATACAATATGAAACATGTTCGAATGTGTTCAAAAATATATATTCTAGAACAGAAAAGTGACAACATCTGGATTTATTCCGATAACACGATTATATTTTATTGAAAATTCCATCTGGCACCGCAGATAAGCAATAGGTTGATATTTGTTAAATAATGAATAATTAAATATCATATGAAAGAGTTATGTATTCTATTACACCATAGAATGCTTTTTTCGTCGTTGGTAATGTTTTCTGTTCTCATGTGTTCTTTAAGGTGATAACAATGATAGAAGCATAGTACCTATTTAGCCTTTTGTCGTTATGTATATATATTCTTCGGTTTATTGTCCTTTACTTTACTCCACGTAATCAAGTTCTTAACCGAATTTGCACTATTCATTAGCCCAGTCGGAGAAGAAGAGTGGGACGTTTAACCCCTATTGCATCTCTTAACCCAATTTCACAGTCCTGCTTAGTTTAAAGATAAGATGGTCCCCATTGATACTGATAGTTTTTGCAAAAGAAGTTAGAGGTTATGACCCCTAATTGTAGATAACGTACATAACCGCGTTCTTATTTATTCTACGGGATCCACTTCTTCCGCCATTTCCAGGAATAAGTTGGTATCTTTGTAATAATTGTCCCTGTTGGCATGATTCTTCGCCGATTTTATCAAAAATTCACGAAAAGTTAATTTTGGGGTAAGTTTGGCTCATATAAATTTTGACTTAGATGATTGTTGATAAACTTTTAATAATTACTCGTACTCACTCTACTACAGGGGGGATTTCTTGTCTTAATTTCAACAAATTCTCAGGAGAAATTAGTATTGGGATAAATATAATTATTGATTTCAGCAAAGTACTTCAGTGTTATTGCCCTTCGCCTATGATTGTTGATTAAAAGATATATGTGTACGTTAACAAAATAAAATGACTTAAACTACAGGTTGGACATTTAGTTTATCAAAGATGCAGGGCTTGGAAGAACAGCATAGATCTCATGTATAGATGACATTTCCGTAAGAGAAGCATTCGATTCGATAAAAGAGAAATAAAAATGAAATGGAGTTTAACGTCCTACTGGCCTGCATCTAATATGGGCTAATGAAGACGGGCATACACCATACAGTGTGCTACGAGGGAAATTTTGCCTAGACAGCGGTGCTACGGCCTACTTTTAAATACAATTCCAACTGCCAAGGGATCTTTTACGTGTTCACGGAACCTCGGTTTTTCGTCCCACTCGAACGACTAGACAGCTATCCCTGTCAGTCCCCCCTCCTGCATTACTGACAAGGGGAAACCACGCCAGAAAATTTTGATGAACTCTCTCGGATAATGCAGGGATCGAAAACCCACCCGACCTCCAGGCTAGCGAGCTAGCGTCTTACCCGCTTAGCCACGCGATCCCCTCGATATAAGGCCTTACTGCCGTTTTCCGAACACAAGTTTACATCACAGCAATGATGTTACTTTGCGTCACTAACTATATTATATAACATAAGGAATACAATATACTATTTATGTCTTTGAATTATTACAGAAACAATATCGATGTTTTCTTGCACAGAGATATTACATAACAATTTATCAGATGGTGTCTGGTATTTTAATACCTAGTCGGAATCAACAATATGACAACTTACAGTGATATATCTTCATTATTTCTTTTATAATTGTTATTTTAGTCTTATCAATATAGCATCAACATAGAACTAGATAAACTATACCTAAAACTCCCATGTTGAAATACTGAGGTAGTAATTCCTTCATCGTGACGTCACAGAACAATAAGTATTTTTCAAGAAATGTTTGGTTTAACGTGTATGGCGTCTTGGCATTGCTAAAAAGTGGTGCAATATAGTCTGTCATCACTAGACAAGATGGTACCAGATAGCGTAGAACAAGAAGTTGTGTATATTATAATCATCTGATTAAAATACAGATCTCCTTCGTTTTTTGATACTTTCTATGGCCTACACTACAAGAAGATCTTACCCGTTGCAGTGGAAGGTCGAGCCAGGTGTCATACGAGCGGCTTTTGACACTATGGCGCCGAATATTGATTAATCAATAAGCCTTGACGTTTCTACAGTGAATTCCCACAGTTCCGTGAACCACACGCCAAGAACTCGCCCTAGCAGACCGTTTCATTGACATCGACCAGAACGCGGGTTATATAACAACTCTTCCAGATGCTAGTGTTGTGCAGATAAGTACAACGAAATTTTGAACTATAAAAACACGAAACTAAGTAGGATCTGTGATTTAATCAGATTAAATCTCAATATTTTGGTGTTTGTAATATTTGTGTGATTTAGCATTGCTCCGAAGTACTCAAGTATTAGAATGGAAGTCTAGTATTTTCAAAAACTAATTCTAGTTAACCTTATACAGCTGCCATGGGCTTTTTTACATGAGTCACATCCTTACCAGACCGTCAGTCTGACACCACTAACAAGTGGACACCCAGTCGCACAATCCCGGGGAACTCTCTCGATCAACACCGGGATCGAATCAGCGACCTCCTGGTTAGTGTGCAGGAGTCCCACTGATATAACATAATTATACTCGTGTTAATACAATTACGACCAGGATATTATTTTATTTCCAATATTTTATGGCAGGAGAAAATAATCGTCCACTCGGCAAATGTTTTTACTTTTAAATAGAGGGCGTGGACAAATTGTAATTGAAAAGAAATAGGAAAATCACTGATATCGATATATAACAAAATTTATCTTTTCTAAAAACATAAATAACATCTTTATTTTTTTGTCAAAATTTCCCAGCGAAAATAGATCTACACATATCTCCTGAGATTTTAAATTTTATGGCTAGAATTACTTTGTCATCCACTAAGTACATTTTAATGAGAGAATGTGGATAATGTCTTGACTTTTTAAGATCTTTTTAATGCTCTTATTATCGGGAAAATGCTTATATTCAGACATTTAAAGATTCGAAAAATGTTTATTTTCATTAAGAAGCCAAGATTCATGAGCTAGCCGAGACACGTTCTATGCGCATATCCAATAAGATGAAGTCAAAACTCCAAAGGATACCGACGCAAATTGAGAATCTTAGCGGATGTAGAGACCTAATCAATTCCAAACAAAAATATCGTTGGAATTTGAAAGAGAGCATATTGTGATTGTTGATATACGGAAATTGGATTTCGATACAAAAAGCATGGGGAATAAATCGACGCTAATGAATCGAGTGTTTTCTTGATTTTACTGAAAGTGTTATCTTGTCAAGAAAAAAATGACGATGCCTTTCGGCTTTCAAATTGAATTGATATTCAGCTTTTATTAAATGATTTCTCCCCTGACAGACATAATTTGTAACCTGTCTGTTATCAACTTGTCTGCTAAGAAAGAAAATACAGTGCTTGAAAAGGTAATTCGGACATTTAATAATATTGCACGTAAAAGCGAAATAAAATGAACTTTAATGTTCTACTTGTCTGCACCGGCTGGGCTAATGAAGATGGGCATCTACACCATGCAGTGTGTCATGCTTACGGTTTTGCCAGAACAGAGGCGGTTTTGTCTAATCTTCTTTGAATTACAATACGGTACTCAAAGATTATTTTACGTACACTGCATATGACGATAATCCTAGCAATATCTTGATAAAAGATCAATTTGATTAAAACACAGATCCTATTTCGTTTCGTTTTTATAATACAAAATTTCCTTTTACTTGTTTTTACCCGTCTTCCATTAGCCAAGGTTAGGTGCATAACAGTTGGACGTTAAACCCCATTTCATTTCATTTCACTTGTATTTTCTTCTAAACTAGGATCTGGAAGAGTTGTTAACATTGACGCGTCTAAGCTTTCTAAATGGTGTGATCGATTAGCCAATAAAACGGTATGTTACGACGAGCTTTAGGCGTGTTTTGCACGGAACTGTGGGTAATCAACAAGTAATATCAATGCTGATTGATTAATCAAATGTCTGACGTCATAGGGTCAAAAGTCTCTCGTATGACCTCTGATGTGACATATCGCAGCAGCCGGTCAGATCGTAATGCAGTGGGGGTAATCGAAAGTATAAAAAACAAAAGGAAAAATAGATCTGTAATTTAATCAGATTGCTAAAGGATGGGATAGCGTGATACACTTTTGATTGAACGGGGTTAAATCCATAATTTCCTCGCTGGACATGGACGAGTACTATAGTAGTAGTTTGAGAATCCATTTAAAAAAAAAAATTTGTCACAAGGTAATTGTTCACAGTGACATGACCACAGTGGGCATTCGAATCATCCATTTAGTTAATTGTGTAATTATGTTCAATCTGTGGTTGGTTAATTAATATTTGCCATGTAATTGATTGCGGAAACAGCTTCACTAAAAGTGCGTGTTGCTCACCACATTGCTCCAGAACCAGCCTATTTAGCCTTTTGTGTGTAATGATTCCTATCGATAAAAATAAGGATTATTTTTTAATAAAGTCTTAGAAATAGAGGGGCATTGGGATAGGGGGTGTCCAATAATCCTCCTCTCGTTTGAAAAAAAAAACTTTAAAGAACAAGGTTTATCAGAAGAAGACGGCACCTGTTATGGCCTTGGTAAATAAATTATATCGACCACATCACAATCGCTAAATCGTGAGAGTAACAATGCCCTTCCCACCTAAAATGAAATGAAATGGTGTTGGACGTCATATTATTATTCTCCTAAACTGGGCTATAAGAGAAAATTTTCCCGGGCAGTGGCGGTGTGGCACACTCTTATATTGAATGCCATCAGCAATTCTGCCACGTGATCTTTTACGTACACGCTACCAATGAACTTTCTCGGCCAATGCAGGGATCGAACACCCAACCTCCTTCCCACCTGTAAGTGGCTTGACTGGTATATCACCATGGCGCATCTGATCCACGCCTTTTCACTAGTATTATTACATATAAGCCCAAATGTCGTCGTGTTGAGTCATTGCACTTATATATTAATTAAGGAATATATGCGACACCGATTACCAGTTCTAGCTGATGATCACCACAGGGTTGTGTCTCTTGACTCTTTCTTTCTCTCCTAGCTAATGAATTTTCCCGGGCAGTGGCGGTGTGGCACACTCTTATATTGAATGCCATCAGCAATTCTGCCACGTGATCTCTTACGTACACGCTACCAATGAACTTTCTCGGCCAATGCAGGGATCGAACACCCAACCTCCTTCCCACCTGAAAGTGGCTTGACTGGTATATCACCATGGCGCATCTGATCCACGCCTTTAAACTAGTATTATTACATATAAGCCCAAATGTCGTCGTGTTGAGTCATTGCACTTATATATTAATTAAGGAATATATGCGACACCGATTACCAGTTCTAGCTGATGATCACCACAGGGTTGTGTCTCTTGACTCTTTCTTTCTCTCCTAGCTAATGAATTTTTTTTCGACTAAAGACTATAAATGAGTTTAAAAGGATACCAAAAAAACATTAAACATGCTATGCTTTATATCTGCATCTGTTTATTTACCAACTGGAGTAATGACAAGTTCTAAGATAGTCTTTACAACTATAGAAATTAACAAAACCGTCTACAAATCGTATTTAAAATACCATTAACGCCCACAAGTCAGAATACGAAAGAAGAGATATCTTTCCACGTGTTTGTGTAAGATGAATATCTTAGATTTAAAAAAGCAATATTTAGTTAACAGATAAACCAAAATCTGATAACCAACATCCAGTGGGGTACGCAAGCGTTGTGGTAGCTTACATGGCAACCTTGATAAATGCGATTTTCGGCTTACTTTCAAAGTTGACGTAGATCCATGATACTAACAAAACCTTTGTACGCCACTTGTCACATCATCTTGGCCAAAAATAGTTACATTTATATTATAACATAACATATTTATAATTTCATCCCCCCCCCCCCCCCAAAAAAAATAAAATAAAATAAAACCATATCTAATAAACATTTAGTTAATTGTTGGTTACTTGTGGTATTTTAGGCGATGATTTCTACAATCTAATTTTTAAGATGAGTTTAGCACAATACCTTACTAAGCTTAGCTTAATTACCAATTGATATTTGGGCGTTTTAGTGTCTGGCACTTTAATTTAAACGTCATGCGTGGTTTGGTGATTAGAATATAAAGTGTGCCCCCATTGTCGCGTACAACAATTATATCATAGCAAATATAAAAAATATTGTGCATAAAAATCACGAGAATATTCTAAATCTATCTGGTTTATGAATAGTAAAACTTATTATTATGCATAATGAATGGAGGTTGGTAATATCACATTAATAATATACTCATAAATCAACGTCATAATATGATAATATAAACAATAGCTAATCAGCACTAATTGCATTAATTAGCCTAATGTTAATAGAATGATTTATGACTGGGACTATATAAATTTTAGTTAAAGGGACCAACCGTGTTCCAATACATGATATGTTAACTCATAGAAGGATATTAGAAACGCTATCAATTTAATGTGAATAATTCTTAGCTGTCTGAATTGCCCAATAAGTATCAACGCCAATAAAAGTGGAAGAAGCATTTAGGACAGCTTAGAAATTTGCAGTGTGTGCATTATGCTACAATCGCTACCGATAAGCGGTAAATTGTGTGCTTTTCACTTTATAGGCAAATAGTACTACCGATTTTCCCCAAAAATTAAGTTGTGGGGCGGTATCTTAAAACGTGAGTCATGATTATAATAAATAAGACCCAAGCAACCACCTCCCGGCCATATAGCTTTTCTAATTGTGTTAATTTAGTTCTACGCCACCCATAAAATACATCTATTAAGAAATGTATATGTATTAGAAGTAATAAATCATGGCTAATAATGTCAAACTTTGTACCAGTCATTCCCTTATTAACTTGATCAGACCATACGAGCCATGTATGATTTTACATCTAAACAGATCGCCAGATCAGACATGAAAAACTATGTACATTTGAACAACTAAACAAATCAACATATCAGACGATATTAGTAGGTGGACAACTGGGGAATATCCACGTCTGGACTTTCTCTGTGTATACATATATTATAATCTACAGATTTGTGCATGTACATAAATAGAAACTAATTGATGAACCTGCAAAATGTGCGAACATGAACAGCGACGGGGCCAATTTGACTAAAGGGCAAATTTAAATGTCATCATGTGTATTGGTTCCAGAGAAAATGACCCATACATTACATAGGTAATGAGATCAAATGACATGTATGTATGGTAATATAGTCATTTACATGTATGTAGGGGGTTGGTGGCCGACTGGTTAGTACGTGTGTGCTGTGACATAAGGTCTGTCTTTGAGTCAACTGGCGTGGTTTCGATTCCCGGTTGTACGTGACAAGGTGACGGGTTGCCTGTCCAGCGTCGTGGGCTTTCTCCGGTTTCCTTCCCCTGGTAAAGACCCCTACGTGCAAGTGAATTATTTAAATAAAATTGAACCATGTTTTAGTCTCGAAAGGACCTAGTTTGTGTCGAATGGACGTTAACCCCCCCCCCCCCTCTCTGTGTGTGTTAGCCGTGATTACTTTGCCAAAATACCACTAAATAAAGTGGAGTGTAATATATTCTTGTAAACTAAAATTATGTGTATATATGCATGTAGGAATCTGTTTTTGTTGCATCTGGTAAATTTATGTATAAACCAGGAATAATCAAAGCTAAAAGCATAGTTGAATTTTAACAAACTCTGGCAAAATCACAATTATTATTATTATAGCATACGCTATCTTTGTAGCTCTAATCTTTATTATATAGCATAATGCATTATTAGCACAACCGTATAAATTCATGATCATATAGACATGCATAATTTATAATTTTTAGAAGTTCGTTTGCCAACATTTCCAGTACTTAATGATTAAGCCTTATGGAAACCTAATCAATTGATGTGATTGTGTGGTTCATTAGTTTCCCATCTACACCGAGTAAATAACTGTCATAGATTTAAGGGATGATAAAGTAAATAACAAGATAAGCATAGACAGATAACATTACAATATACATCAGGGATATTCAAAGTATGGAAACACGATGCTGATTAGAATAAAGATAAAATGGGTGCCCAGAACAAAAATACCAGTTTTATCTGTAAGAGTTAGTCAAACATTTATAAGGAATGAAGGATATGGTATGCTATTAATCGATGGTAGGGGAGTGGGTCAATATATATTCCATACTCCAGTGATGTGGATAAGCCTCGGAAGGGGGTCTAGAAAATGTGTAAGCATCTATGCACGGGATTCCTCGCTATTCTATACTCGGGAGATGGAGAAATCTGTCTCATGACAAGACGAGGTGTAAGCATATCCTGCATATGTGTATAACACCCGTCACTACACTATAACATGAATCGATCGACAACTCGTCGTATATACAACTAGAACTTATTCATATTCCGTGTCAGTAAAGATGGGTTTATCATTAAAAAAATCTCTTCTAAATAAAACAGACAATAAACCATTAAAGATATTAAGAACAGACTTCTTCTTTATCACAAGAGAATCGGAATCACTTAAGTCGAAGAAAAAACGCCGAATTAACTTTTCTCTTGGTTTAATGCATAATACATAATTCAAACTGTATTATTTTTATGGTATGATTTGGAGTTTGCCCCTAAAGGCCAGCTCTCGCCAGCAGGAAGAATTGATTACTACAGACGAATAAAAGCAGAGCTCGTTCTTCTGTCCGTAGTCTTAGATATTTACTTAAATGATTAAAAGATATTAAATATTTAACTATGAGGAATAATAATAAGGAAGGGTCAAATACAGGGCAGCGCTGGACGAATATAATGAAGACTAGAAATGAACGGAATTGATGTTATGGTATGGCGTCTCAAAGACGGATCCAGAGGCGAATCTTTACGTAACAGCGTCGTTAACTTTCTTGTGGAGTATGCATGTCATCAATTCTAGGATTAATACATTTTATCTTTTAATTTTTGAAGAGCGTCGTACACGAGGCATTATATTCTCTAAGCGAACATTTTGCCAGTGAGTTATATCGCTAATTAGGACCCTTTTTCTGATTAAAGTTTAATCATGTTGTTCACCTTTTCCAGTATGGCTATCGACTGTCTCTTTATCCTTGTCCTTACATTATTTATCGGTTGCGTTTATTCACGTCATTCACGTATTTTAATATTGTTTATAGGTTGTCTCACATGTACCATTATCTAGTCTACATGTTATCAACACGGCATGTTTTATCGTCTGGATGTTCAATTGTTATTAATGCGCTGTGTTTTATCGTCTACATGTTTCAGTTGTTATTGTTTTAAACAAATGTGTTATTGATTGTGACAACTTTTATTCTACATTTGTTCCCAAAGATAAAATAGTTCTAAAACACTACCGATGCATGCAGGACAGTAAAACGTATTCATTCAACACTATAAAAGCAATAACAAAGCAAAATTATTTAGAAACAAGTTTCCTTTATTCTTAAGTAAGCTCAGTCATAATATACATGAAAGATAAATAGTTACAATTCCGCGGATGAAAATCAGTATTTGATAATAATCTCCCCTTATGTGTTCTTCAATCATTCAAAGGTTCGATCACATTCGGCAAACCTCGACAGATTCCGGTGCCCTATATCTAGACTCGGCTGTATGATGTAGTCCGCCATTTTGGAACTATTTTAAAGGACCCGGATAAACATGGTTGCTCCCAGGAGATGGGTGCCAGTCAAGTCATCCACAAGCGAAGTCGTCCACAACCGTTGGTGGAGTCGTCCACAAGGCATTGGTGATGTCGTCAACAACTATTAGTGATGTCGTCCACAACTAAATTTGTTTATGAATTTGTTAATGAATTTGTTATTTATGGAATAAAACGATTTACTTTGTTGTTTATTTGCCGGGAGAAAGGATGACCACGCAGAAAAAAACTATACTAATTAAAAATACATCGTGTGGACGACTCCAAAAAACGTATTACAATATCCAGAAATTTTTTACTTTGTTGTTTATTTACCGAAAGAAAGGGTGACCACGCAGAAAAACTATACTATTTACAAATACATTATGTGTCCAGAAATTATACTAAGTCGTGTGGACGACTCCACCAACGGGTGTGGGCAGCTTAACCAGATTTTGGGACTTTTTTTGTAAAAGCGGAACGTTTTCCTGTTCGAGTAAATCGGTAGTCGATAAGCCGCATCGCAAATGTATGGTCGTAGGTACATATCAATGACTATCATACATCCGAGTCTAGATGAAGGTTACGGAGAGTACCGGAATCTGTCGAGGTTTGCCGAATGGGTTCGATCAATGTACTGACAAAGAGCATCACCCTTCTCGTACACTAAACCATGTGGCATATGCCTGTTTCCTTATCTAATTCATCAACCATGAATGGGAAAAATCCCAAACATCTTTCAGCGCTAAATTGTTGAAGCCTCTTATAATCCTGTATTTTAGACTGGTCTTGTAGTAATTTGAACGTTATTGTAGCATTTTAATTATATATTGTGGTTACGTTTTGGGGGTTAATTCCAAACGATTCATTATTTTGAGCTGAAATTTTAGGACACGGAACATAGGACAATGTCTTCGTAGTTTGGGGTTGATTGTCATATTATACGAGGAGCTAGAGATAATTTATTTTAACGTAACTAAATCTACATATAATAAGGATGCGCGCATAAAGGTGAGTGCGAATTTAAGATTGAATCCTAAGACGAATTTTAGATAAAGCTTATGTTGGTATTTATATTACACATAGTGTTTCCCTTACAAATGGTGTGTTTCTTTTACAAATGGTGTGTTTCTTTTACAAGTAGTCTGTTCTGTTCATAGTGTGTTTCTGTTACAAATAGTCTGCAAGTTTACAAATACTGCTAAAGCATTGTTTTCAAATAGCAAATTAAATTTGCTAGACTTACAGTGTTTGCTTTTTATAACGTGTTTCTAAGTTATTTGAAATGACAATCAACAGTAATTGATATGCAATAGTCTACGCTATCAATGGAAAAAGCTAGTGGAGTATAATATATCATTGATTAATATTATATTGATAGGAATGGTTTTCTATTGAATGTATGAAATGATTTACCTCCTGCAGTGTGTAGAACAAGAAATATAAATTTCATACTAACCAGACTCCATACTGTTACAGATTATCTATTATTCCCTGTGTTACTTGGTGCATACTTATTGAATATCATAACGGTTTTTTTTATAATACAGCAAGTGGAGGCAGCTGTGGAAACATTCCAAACTATGCGTCAACTCCGTTCAGGCATTTCAGAGACCCGAGAAGGAAGAGATATGTAACAGTATTCAATACAGAGTACAGCAATTAACTTACAAATTAACCAAGTTCAAGTAATATGAATGATCGAAATCTAGCCTCTGATGGCCTTCGACTATGTAATTTGGAAATCTATTAATCTGTTATCTCTATATCCCATGACATTTTATTAGCCCCAAAACAATCAAAGCCTTAATTGTCCGTCCATTTTCTCCCAATAATAGACACCCACTTGATTTTCTACATGATGCATTCTAATATTGGAATTTCCAGTAAACTAGCAAGGACAAATGTGGATCGCCTGACTACTGTCGGATTGTTGAGCTGTCAGAATAAAGTAATTTTCCTGCCCGAGCCCCTTTAAATTCTGGCTAGTTGAATGTATCATGAAATGGTTGCATTTATCTTGAAATAATTGGTTGTTTGCGTTTATTGTAAACGGTTGTTTCTATTTATCAGGGAATGGTTGGTTGTATTTATCATTAAATGGTTGGTTGTATTCATCAGAAAATGGTTGTTGTATTTATCAGGAAATGGTTGGTTGTATTTATCATTAAATGGTTGGTTGCATTTATCATTAAATGGTGGTTGCATTTATCATTAAATGGTTGGTTGTATTTATCATTAAATGGTTGGTTGTATTTATCATTAAATGGTTGGTTGTATTTATCATTAAATGGTTGGTTGTATTTATCATTAAATGGTTGGTTGTATTTATCATTAGATGGTTGGTTGCATTCATCTTGAACTTGTTGAATGTATATACATGTGCATGTATCAGGAAATGGTTAGTTGTGTGGTTTATTATTGCATAGTATTTACGAAGAAATGGTTGGTTTATTTATCAAAAAATCGTAAGCTGTTTCTATTTATCAATCTTTGATCGACCGCTGAATTTTTTATTATCTGTAGTTAATTCTGCACCATTGATTTGAACCCAGGCATTGTTTTTATTTGATGCTTAATGAGCTCAAAAACTGATCGACAAACCTCTCCTGTTGTTGATGAAGAACAGAGCTAAAAGAAAATGCAACCGCTGAGTAATTTATTGTTGATTTTCAATACATGGCATCGGGGTCATTAAAACATCAAGTATGGTGTGTTTCGTTCTAAATGACCAGAATGTCGATAACAACTAATGTATTATTAGTCCAATCTTTAAACTTGTATAACATTTACCTTGATACAACTTTACAACTATTCGTCGCTTGCTTTTACTTGGAGGATACTAGTTAGAATGGCCGAATAGTGGAATAGTGGAACCATCGTTGAGATATATGCGTTATAACTTAATGATCAGGGTGTAATGCGCGAAAGGTTTACTTTTATTGACTTTATTCAAATCTACATTTATGTGTTGGTGCTCGTAATAAAAACCTATTAAAATCCCATCAAGTTCCAAACGAGACATCATACAATCGTCTGATCTTTATCTAGCTGTGCAATGCCTTTGTCCTTACTGAAATATGTGACACTTTCTGCTAATATACTACAGCTCTTTCTTTATGAGCTCCAATAAAAAAAAACTTTTCCGTTATATGAAAGTCCAGCGATCGCTCTGTACAGTGTTTTTTTAGCACACATTATGCAACATTTTGTTCGCTAGAGCTGTCACTAACAATTTGCGCTGTGTTTTATTTGAGTATTGTAAGCGACCTTTGTTTTTTGTCTCCCTATATGTGATCTGTCTTGCCAATATATATTGCTTTAATCCTTCTTATTTCCTAATATTCATTACGCTAATGCGAATCCCAAGAAACAAATCAAATTTACTTAAATAAATGAAGTAGACGGACTTTAATTAATTTCCAATTACAGTAATTAAAGGGGGTGTAAACACACGCGTGTGACATTATTGATCGCGTCTACTAAATTAGAAGGGAGACAATTAACATTTAAAGCACTCCTTTCATTAAAATCGCGTTAATTGAAAAATATCGCCATTTAAAGGGTTCATAGAAAAGCGGTAGCTTTGACCACACGCAAAACAAAAATATTAGTTGGCATCGATTCGGTATAGCATTTGTCGTTACTGGCATGTCTTGTGTTTTATTACATACTACCTATTTATTGATTGTTGGAAAGTTGGTCAGTAGGTCTAAGTATTGTGTTCTTAATAATCCCACGTTCTGATATAAAAAAAACTTAACGAGATGCTAATCAATTTCTCGTTGGCCATGTCGTCACAAACAGATTCTTCGGCAATTTAGACAATATAAAAACGGACTTAAAAAAATGTCACTTTCATCAAATATTTAACATTACACCCCCCGCATGACACGTCAAAAAAAATTAACATAATTCTGAAATATCAATTTTCTCTTGAAAGCGCAGCATTAAACTTTTATAAACAATCTGTTATGACATGTTTCACTTTGATGGCGTTTTGCAAATCGCTTTTGTCTCGGTCTTTAATCGTCCACTGCTTTTAATATCTGTTTTAAGCTACCCCGCTGGTGTTTTCATACATGTCATGGGCAGCGATCTTTTGTTCGTCTTTGTTCTGTAGCTTTGTGCTGTATTTGTATCCTGACGGGGGTCCGATGTCCGGATCTCGTCATTATACAAGCAACAACTGAAAACAAGTTCCCTTATTACAACTTAACCGAATAATCAGGATTCTAAAATAAGACCTTGTCCGATCTTCAAAGAAAGGTTAATTAGATTTAAAACTAATCTGGGTTCAGTCTGGCGGTGGGTTGAAAATCTTGTTAAACTAATTCTTTAAAAATGCCTCCGAGACGAGACGTATCTGGCGATTGGAGATTACATTAATAAAAAATAAACATTCATTCGACTTGAATTGTTACTATTTTCTTAAGTCCCAAATGGGAATCTAATTTCAGGTTTTAAACACTAAACATGTTAAACCGAAGGAGGCGACGGGGGACATGCTTGTTTCGTACTAAGCTTAAGGTTTGTGGCACTAATAAAAAAGCAAATATTCAAATGTTGGTTCTACATGTATATCTCTAACTAAAATACTGATTTGTATTCCGATAAAATTTTGATTTTATATTATTTAAATACAATGTTTGACTTTATATTTAAATACTACTTTTGATTTTATATTTAGCCCAATAAAAATTTTGATTTCATATTTAAATACAGTTATTAATTTCTATTGAACTAAATATAGTATTAGACCATACATTGATATCGATAATACAATAGATTAATTGGTTGGGTGGCTGAATGGTTAGCGTGCACACGCTGTATCATAAAGCCTGCCATTGAGTCAACTGGCGTGGTTTCGAGTCCCGGTTGTACGTGACAAGGGGTAGGGTCGCCTGTCCAACCTCGTGGGTTATGTCCTCCGGTTTTCCCCCACTGCTAAAGACCCCTATACGCGCAAGCGAATTATTGAAATAAAATTAAACCATACGTTAGCCCCGAAATGACCTAGTTTGTGTCGAGTGGACGTTAAATCCCATTTTTTTTTCTATCTCTCAATAGATTAGTACTATTGGAATTCTTGAAGCACAATTTATTTTAGTTAGTATGTCATTCAACTAATCGCAGTAACATCATCGGCTTAAACAACTAAATACATATTTATTTTAAATTCTAAACCTGTTAATAGCTTATCTATGCTCTTAATCTGCATTTAAAAAATCGCAAGAACACTACATTACGTTCCGTTTTATTTAACATTGATTAGTTTTATTATCTCCCCAAGTGACGTCAATAATGACTTTGTTTCAGCGGTAATGTATCTGTAAAAAATTTCAACACCAATTTAAGATCTCAGTGCTGAAATAAACATGTGAAACAAAATAATTTTTATTTGGTCCTAATTATTTCTTCACTTAAAATAGTTCAGTTCCGCAAAGAATAATTATAAACCAAATAGTACAATACAACTGTTTTAGCTAATTCTTAATCAAGAAGCAAAAAAAACTGTGATGTACAACAAGGACGGTATCGAGATATCGCATCGGCCAATATCTTGAACGTATGTCGCTAACTTACTTGACGCAATTGTGTCTTATATCGTGCACTGCAATCTAGATTGCACGTAATAGATTTTCTTACATTCATAACGAAAGTTGATTCAAATCAGAAATAAAAAAGGAAATCTGTTCCGGCGAATCTGCGTAACAGGAATCTTGAGATAAATCACTATGAGATGAAATGCAAAACAGTGCCTTGCCATGTATTAAGATTTATAACCATCGTAAAATGTGAACAACTTTAACCACTGGGACACGTCTTATTCTAGGTTACCAACCTGATAAGCAAATAAAACAAAGACCATGCAGATGGTGTCTCGGTCCGGGTCACATTTGAAAAATAAATCAGGCATCATTATTTAGTCTATAAATGATCCTAACAGTTAATGTGCAGACATGACAATGCGGATCTTTTTTCTGTCCCTCGGAGCTTTAAAATCTCGTAAAATAGCTATTTGGCCCCTAAATATGTCTGTTCACATTTGTATTCATGGTCAGGTTTCGGTTTTAATAACAAGAGTCGTGTTCGATTAAACAGATGGTATAACCTATAGTGCAGCTCTTCCGTTCACTCCCTCGGGGCATCAGCTAATTCTTAAAATAATTCAGATCAACATAGGATCATTGTTGGAAACACCCTCTCCTTATTAGGTCAAAAATGAATTAGCCTCGCAATTATTCACATAATTCTTTTCAACTAGAAGACGGGGAGATCAGAGACAAAGGCACCGCATTAATAAAGATCAGGAGCGTCACTTATTTAAAGCAAGTTCAGTCCGATTTGTTCTCACATCACTGGAGGTAGGATCAAGTGCGATCTTCAGTCTGTGTGAAAAAGTCAGCTTAGTCATTATCAAGTTTTACCCATTTATCATTTGGTAATATTTAACTGCCATGATCACTTTTTCTCCGTCTTTTTCTGGTATTTTTATCACAGTTAATAATTCTTGCTTACGTTGTCCACTGTTCTGTCTTTTCAATACATTTAACGGTATTCCGAACGTGTATTTTCGTTTGTTCATTTGAAAATGTGCAATTTCATTTTACCTACGCGTTTTCATAAAATAATATACAACCATGACAATGTGTAAGGATAGACTGCCAGGCAACGAAGCATACAAGCAAAGCCGCTTATAAAATGTAAAGTCATAAAAATTGAAGTAAAGATAGGCTGCCAGACAATGCAGTAGAACAGCAGCTAAGTCGCCCGCGCATTGCACAAAAGTTGCCGCATTGTGAATCATTAGGTAAATAAATTTACAAAAAAAAAAGCAAAATCGTTATTTTTTACGCGTTGAAAAGATGCAATGTCAAAATCAAGGGCAATAACTATATAATTGCATTTATACTTAAATAAATCAGACCATACCCTTTTCAATATTGCGTTCTAAAGATTGTACAAAGTTATTTTAGAAATGGCTTCATTTTTTTTTCAAACAATCGGATAATCAGTATAGTCTGTGTATAATCGTCAACGGAAATTCCGGAAGACAGACCGACGGGTGCGATTACAATATGCGACCAGGCTTCAATGTAGAAGACAAGTGTACATATAAAGACCAACTGTTTTTGTGAAGTTGGTGCAGAAAGGTAGAACGTTAAACCAAATTTCGTTTCAGTTAAAGAAGTACACTGTAGCTATCTTAAAATATTGTATTATACCGCATTATGTTCCTGGGCCTAAAGCCAAGACCTTAGACCATATAATTTGGTTCTGACTCGAATCACGTCAAACAGTGACACATTCAATTTTCATAAATCTTATGTAGGATTAGACACCAGTCTGTGACGTGTTCGACTATTCCTGGAAGTAGTCTAAGACCTTCATGCTCCATTTAATAATGGCAACATAATGCACCATTATTAACTCATTGCCCTAGTTCATAACTTATAACCTATTATTTAATACAGGGAAATGTACGCGAAAACAATTCGTACTTACATATATATTAAGTTATAAAGCTACAGCTAGTTTACCAGGTTCACAGGTAACTAGTAGAAACAGTACAGTGCTACACGATTTGCAACTTGGTCTTTCTCCTGATAGTTGTCTGTATTTAACTGCCCTTGGTAAGGATGAAGCTAACATTACCATAGTAGTACTGTCTAAACTACTAAAAATACTGCAAGTTTGATACAATCTGGGGCCTGTTTCACGAAATTTTAACTAAGATAGAATCCAAATTTTAGTAATTTGATTGGATAAAATTAGATTTATTTTAGTGCTTAGCCAATCAAAAATGAAGTATCTACTGAAATTTGGATTTTATCTTGAGTTAAGATTTCAAGAAACAGGTACCAGCTCAAGTGTTTCCATAGTGAAGCCAATCAAATGTCGGATTTAATTATTTTATTTTATTATTACATAATTTATATAGCGAAGATTCCACTATAGAGTGTTCGAATGCGCTTATCAATAATGTATAAATCATATTGTAACCATTTCCGGTACACGGGTACAAAAATGGCAATATACACCTAAAAAGGCATAAAAAGTATTAACGGAGTTGAAAACAATTATAGTGCTAGAAAAGTCAGAAATACATACAAGTATAACCTGTTAACAATTAAGCAGTGGTTCGTTTAGTGACAGAATGTTATGCTTAAGATCAATTGCGCTTTAACGTTCTCCAAATGATGAAATGTTTAGTGGCGCTATTTGATCAGGTAACAAAATATTACGAAATGACACACACTTGGTTGTGAAATAAAAGGAACAGCGGGGACTTTACTTACAAAATAAACAAACCACTTATAGAATAGAAATCTAATTCATGCGGAAAAGGATCGTCCTGCTTTTAAAAGACACAATGTCCCTGTATATTGAGTAAAGAATGTTCATTCAAATAGTTCCTTTGATATATAGGTAAACGAATTATTTCATACATGTATGTACTTCACGCTTTCATTGATAGCGGAGTTTTCTTATCACAACATTACACATGTGATATAACCAGCATACAAAATGAGGATTTTCTCACAGAATACTGCCAATGAAAATTAAAGAGACCCGACCTGAGGCACATGATCTCTATAGTGTATAAGCAGTAACGGTGCGTATGACAGGGTATGCTTACTATTTATAGAACACGTGATATTACTACCTATACGCGTCTCTGTATTTTAGTATAGTTTCATCATTATTGCTATATCAATTTTAATATTGATTTTATGTGATTGTTTCTGTTGATTTGTCTAATTCCGTGATTCTCAACCAGTGTGCCACGAGATTTTCCTAAGTGGGCCGCGAAATTTTGAATGGCAAACTAAGAAAATGTGAAAAAAAACATGTGATCCCAATTGAGTTATGGACTGGTGTCTATAATACTGATATGTTCATAGCTATGTTTTGCTTCAGTTAGTTTGAGTCATTATTTGTGTCTATGACTAGTCTCAGACTACGGTTGTATGACGTACCACTTTCCATGTTGTTATTATGCAAAACTCATATATTTTTTCATATACATGTATATTTAGCCAGGTGTGCCGCTTTTTTTTTCATGTGTTCCAAAGCATGCCGATGGCAGTGTTTTGGATAGCGGATGTATAGCGCAATGGTTAGCGCGTAAGTATTGTATCATGAGGTCTGTCATTACGGCAACAGGCATGGTTTCGATTTACGGGTGTACGTGAAAATAAGCAGGGTCACCTGTCCAACCTCGTCGGTTTTCTCCGGGTTCTCCGGTTTCTTCCCAATGCTAGAGACCCTTAGGCGCAAGCGAATTGTTGAAATAAAATTGAACCATACGTTAGTCCCGAAATGACATGGTTTGTGCCGAGTGGACGTTAAACCCCATTTTATTTCTCACTCTCCCCTAATCAAGTTCAAGAAATGCCGCCCTTCTAGTAGAGTAAACCCCATTTTTAATCAAGTTCAACACTCGTGTGTTAATTTAGTCAGACAGATGAAGACTAATAAACGAACCCCACTTTAAGGTTAATAGCAAACTGTCCCGTGTCTATAGTAGATTATGGATTGGACATAAAACTAATTCAATAGTTTATACATAGACATATATTATATATATAAAGAGACTAAATCGTTTAATATTGTATCGATTAGCACGTCTTTATTTGTATTGTATGTTTTATATATTGAAAGGAGCGTTTGTAACGTACCGCGAGATTTTCCATTGTGTTTACTTATTAAGGATAACTAAAGAGTTATTCAGGGTTTTTTTATATGAGCTATAAAAAGAGATCGGTTATTCCATTGTATCGCGTATTTCACGAAAACTAAAGTGGTCTGTGTTATCTGATAAAGTAAACATAATTCGACTTTGTTCAGCTGACATATCTAGCTTTTAATCGTGGTATTTATCGAGTAATCGATTATAGTATATAAACAAATAGTCGTGATGATCGCCGGTATTTAAAAATATCTTAGATAAATACAGATATTGATTAATGTAATAGTAAACGCGGCGATTAAACATCGTCCACAACACTTCGATCATGCTTTATTTAACAAATATAACAAACACTTAACATCTGTAATTTGTCATGTCCAACCACAAAACGTTGGCTAATTCAATAAATGTAAATGGATATACCACAATACATAATATTTAAATATTTGTTCGAATTACCTAGAATCATTTAATTGGTGTTTAACGGTCCAGTTATCACATGAAATGATATGGCATTGCTTATTGACTAAATATATATAAATGTCACCGAGTCATATTTATTATTTCAAAATTCTTTGTACTTCAGAAGTTTCCATGCAAACACGCACATTTAACTCAAAATCGAAGAAGAAATCGACTCAAGTATGAAGAACGTCATACTGGACATTCATTCCTATCCAGCGCCGAACGAAGTAATGGGAGAGTTAGTTAAAATGACCCCAGTATATACTTCCTTCCTTGTCGGTTCTGTTTCCGGAGAATATCTCATAAACCGTACAATATATCTTTATGCAGCCCTGTACAAACACGATCCTACTAAATTAGTTGTGTCTTTTGCTAATTAGACATTTATCAGCCTCAAACAATTTAATATTTCCCCACATTTGTCTTACTTCATGTAGATCTCAGGGGCGCCGGATGTTGTGGATCAAGTATGCTTGTTATTATTTTTAACAATTCGAATGTAAGTCTGTAAATTTAAATAAGGCTTTAATCTGCACAATTAAAACAATGGGCGTTGGGGAATTCTAATTACTTGTTCGTCCTCCCATTCCCGGACTTTCGTTTCATGACTGGCAATTCTGGCATATTTCGTAGAAGAATGGCTGTGATAACATCCTAAATGGACGCGGGCATTAACGGCTTTATATTAGTTTAGATTTGAAATTCGTTCTTTAAATAATATGTAGCTAAACAAGTAATAACATCACGTGTACAGGTCGGATTAAGACCTATATAGATGCCCTAAGCATGTTTTGGTGCAACTTATAGTGTACAATTCAAAATATAAAACGTCCTACTGTACTAATGACAACGGTCTCATACAGTGTGTTATGAGTGAAATCTTGCCCGAGCAGCGTAACTATGCCCTACTCTTATTTCGAATTCCAAATGCCAAAGGATCCTTTACGTAAACTCGGTTCTTCATACCATCCAAACTACTAGACAGCTGCCATTGTCAGGCCCTCCATCATTTACCAATACAATCCGTCAAGAACGTGGTTAGAGTTTTTATGTGGGTTTATACACGTCAATATTAAGACAAAGAAGGTGACAGAAAGACAAGACAAAAACAATGAAATACTAATCAAAACTTTTTAATTTTTTAATTAAATATTTAGAATTCGTCATGTAACAAAGCCTATTCCGATGCCCTAAGCATGTGCTTGTTTTGCTTAATGGTGCCATTCCTGCGTGTTTGGCGTGTTTCAATGGAAGTCTAATGCAATACAATAAATAATTAATTAGTTATTGTCAATTAACTAGAATCAGGTACAAGCTCGAGACTCAACATCCTGGCGGTTCTAAACACGCCATGTTTACATCGTAATTTAATTACAGTTCTTACTTACATTATATAGCTGAGTCTTTAACCAGTAACTCCCGGTTTCGAAACCATTGTTAAGCCGGAAAACGCCTCGAAATTACCCAGCATGGTGAGAGACTTCGGACTGGGTGCTGTCAGGAAAAGAGTCTTGCTGTTCAGATGATACGAAAATGGAACTCTCGTATTTGCAGCATGCACGTTAAAGATCCTCTGATAGTTTGGCATTGAAACAAGTTTAGTCCGCAGCACCAATTTGATAGTAAAATAACCCCCACATTTTAAGATGGGGAAGTGCCACTAGGTCTTCCATCTCGCTCTATTTATTTATCAGATTAAAGGAAAAATTTTGAAACTCGGTAAAATGCGTTGCCAAAGACCTTACAAATTGATAATTGTGGTTCTGAAAAGTGATCGATTAACAATGCCAATACATAACAGTAGTTTTTGGTAGTAAATTGTAGGATGCACCTGATGTAGGGGGAAAATCTTTCATAACAACGGGTCATATTGATTGGACAAAAGTAAGTCACTGGTATAAACTATATTACGGGTTCAAAATATCCAATTATATTTCTCTTCACATTTAATAAATCTCCTCTTCCATTATCACACATTCATATTAGTTTTTTTGTTTGAGATCGGGTATAATAAAATAACCCAGTCTTTTGTCTACTAATCTCAAAATCTACACATTTTATTCATATCATTGTTAATACTGAAAATATTTTTTCTTCGACCAACCTCAAGAGAGAAACAATTTTATATTACATCAACAATCCTTGTCACGATTCGCTTCTTTTTATAGGAATTTAAAATTTGGTCGAAAACATCTAGAAAGGACTTGTTGTTTTTTTTCGAATCTATATTATCTAGAGCCGATAAACCGATTTCATTTCAACTTAATGTGTTATTATAAAAAGCGTATTATTTAAAAGATGATTTCAGTACGAAGCAATTAAAGTGAACACATTACAAATGGGGTCAGCTTCCCTATGGGACATCGTTTGTTTTAGAATAAAGAAGTCGTAAAAGTATGTTTTTTTAGATTGACATGTTACTATTTAAAACTTCTTTGAGGGAGATCAAGGGTTTATCGTCCAGATTATGACATTTCTAGACTAACATGGCATAATTATATTTTCAATAAGGGGTAATTAGCAGTGGAAGGGAGGAAACCAGAGGACACTGCGAAATCCCACGCGGTTAGGCAAGTGACCAATTCCCTGTGTCATAACAGTGTTTCTTCGAAACCACGTCACAATGCCCATTGACAAACCTAGTAATCTAAAGCGCACGCGTTAGACCACTCGGACATCCAACCCCACATAACTGAGAATAATTTTGCCGAGATGACAGCTTTTTTCTCCCACCATTCTGGGGGGTTGTGATGGCCTAGTGGTCTAGAGCTGGCCGATCACTTCTGGCCTGCGGCTGTGGTTTCGAGCCCTGGTGTGAGCGTATGTGACATGGCGATAGGAACGCCTTCTCAAACTCGTGGGTTTCCTCTGGGCATTCCGGTTTCCTCCCACTGCTAAAGGCCCCAACGCGCAAGCGAATTATTGAAATAAAAATTGAAAACCATACGTTAGTCCCAAAATGACCTGGTTTGTGTCGAGTTGACGCTAAACCCCATTTAATTTCTCTCTCTCTCTCTCTCTCTCACACACCATTCTTCGTGTACAAAATACACATAGTTACTTTTGCTAAGCCAGGCAGTAAAGTATAGTATCTTTAAATCAGATATCTAAAAGAAGAATAGGTCTGACGTGACAGGAGAGATTGGATTGTCTTGATGGAGATGAAAGACTTTTCTAGGGTGTTAACCAAGATAAATCTACTCATTTCTCCCAGACGTTAATGATGAAACCAAGAGTGTTACCTATTTTATAATAGTATTTTGTACATGTATAGAGGGACGTTACGGAATACAGTAATAGTCTATATTTTAAGAGGAAGTGTCAAAGGAGTCATCAAGTGTTCTTGAAAAAAAAGTTGGATTAACCTTTCTCGTGCACGACATCTGTAGCATAGCAAGGATAATTTGGGCCTTCTTTAACATAATTTAATGCTTACGTCAAATACAGGTTAATCAATGCATATATTGTAACGGGATCCTATAGTAATCATTGATATCCGCATTTATGGGAGCCGTGGTGGCTCAGTGAGTAAAACGCTGGCTCTCTAACCAGGATATTTCGAGCCCCTTCTGGTGTTGGCCTGTACGCACAAGAACCCTTGATTTTTTTAATTCGATATACATGTAAGAGTAGACTGTAGCGCAGCTGTCAAAAAACATTTCTGCTCCATAACACACATGTATGTCGTACGTGTATGCCCGTCCTTATTATCCCAGCTAGTGCGGAAAAGTAGGATGTTTATCCCCATTCCATTTATGTTGATTTCTTAGAGAGAATTATACATGTACTTCATATTTTCTCATATCCAAGATATATGTAAGAAATAGTGAGAGACGGTTGCTCAAGATGGAGTCATGATTAAGCCAATGATGTTAGCCATGTATAGATAATGGTCTTTATTCATCTTCTACTGTGGCCATCGTTTTTCACATGAAGCTAAATACCACCAGTCTTTAATGGCATCCCAGTGGATTTCTCTTAACTATTACAGCATGTCTTAATGGTAGCTCTTTACTTTGTAAAACTCAAATTAATGTCACAACACATTCGTAGTTCAAGTCTGGTGAACAATAAGAACTATTCACAAATAATTCTGAAACTTGTCGTATGTATACAGACAATCTCGTTCACCGGTTTCCATTGGATCAGTAAGTAAAGTGCTTGCTCACTTATAAGGGGGGAGATAGAAATGGGGTTTAACGTCCACTCGACACAAACTAGGTCATTTCAGGACTAACATATGGTCTAATTTCATTTTAATAATTCGCTTGCGCGTAGGTCTCTTTAGCAGTGGGGGGAAATCGGATGACCCGGAGAAAATCCACGAGGTAGGACAGGCGACCCTACTCCTTGTCACGTAGAACCGGGTATTCGAAACCACACCAATCGACTCAATGACAGGCTTTATGACACGGCACGCACGTGCTAACCATTCGGTTATCCAAACCCTTCACTTATAAGGAGGAACCTGGTTGGATACCGGTGTTGGCCAAGAAAGTTCCACAGTGCGCCCCAGCGAGGATTAACCCAGGAAGTGATACAGGGTGGGACCTTTGGCAAGGTCGCCAGGCATTTGAATTATGAAACCCAGCTTGCGTACAAATTTAAGTAGGGCGTTAATAAAACCCATGCTATTTCCTATGCCCATTTCCTGATTAACGCGAAGAGCTATGTCGATTCTAGATCTGTTATTTAGGTGGTTGGCTAGAGTTCAGACTTGGTCGGGTCCCCTGCCAACGTCATGAGATTTCTACGTGATCTCCCATTCACTTCATTGCTAACCACTTTAGCGTATCCGCATATACACACGCTATCAATACTATTTAATATGTATATGAATTCTCTATAGTGAAGCGGTTCAAAAAGTTCAAAAATAAAAAAATAAACCCGCTTATAACTAAATGAAAACAATTATGAATAACTTGTGTTGTGTGTATGATGATAAAGCCGTCCGCGTAAATAGATTTGATTTCTTCGTTTGTTTTAGTATATTGTATTCAAAATGTTAAGTCAATATTAGGAAGAAGCAGACACATTTAACTCGACCTTTTTCAAATATAATCAACAAGATGCACTTATTTTCAAGTTGTCGTCCGATGATCAAACTTGAATGTTTTTAAAAACCTAAGAGTATAAACCTTGTTGGTGGGACTATCCGGAATTCTGGAATTTGTGTTGCTGGCTCAAGGGACCGGTATTAGAATGATCCAAAGTAAGGTCACTTGGTTGATTTATCAAAGAAAATAGCCAATTGCAAAGTTGATATTATAGTCACCTGCAACAGATGTGGGGTCAAATGGCAAAGGTCACCGGTATAAGTGTCACGGTTAATAGCTCACATTATTTAGACTATTATCTAATATGGCGTAACCCCATTGGGGCTATGATAATTGTAGACGGGATTTAGTTTCTAATCAGATTAGTCACTTAATACCATTTAATTACAATACAATTAGAATCAATTAATACTCTGACACTTATTAATAAACGTTATACACACTTAATCTAATATTAGGCAATTTGATAGCACGAGTTGGTGACCATGTTAAGACGTGGGTTTAAACCAAGTCAGTTGGGATTATTCAGACTATATTAATGCTTTGTCTGTTTGTCAATATAGTTTACATTCGATAATAACATACTTAAGTTGTTAACGCCCTCCCTATGCTATCAGTGTGCTGTATTAACAGGTTTTAAACCTCTTGAAGATGACAAACAAAGTGACAACGGTGGATGGGACGTCATTTATAGTCCAATATTAGATAATCTCTCTGGGTCACTATTTGTGGGGGGCGTGTTATGAGATAAATTACAGATTTGAATTAAAATTTTTAACAGGTTTAGTAAAGTTATAAGCTATCTTGTTTTTTTTAAATCAGATTAAACGCGCGGCACGTTTGTGTGACAAATAGCTTGTAATTTGAAAGTATGGTTTTTCATTCATTGTAAATAAAACAATAAATTTAAACGTTACTCTTAGTTTTTACAGATAACATGCACTGAAAGTTGTATGCTTACTCTTTTTAGATCAGCTGATATATCATTGGCCTAGAAAGTCTAACCACATTTTCCAGCGTGGTCCCATGTACACGTTAAAAGATCCCATGGCAGTTGAAACTCGATATAAGCCTAGGCCGTAGCGCCGTTTCCCGGGCAAAATTCCCTCATAGCACACTCTATTGTGCATGCCTGTCTTCATCAGCCCAGTTGAGTAGCATAACAGTAGGACGTTAATCCACATTTCATTTCATTTCGTATTCATTTGCTTACAAAATCCCATACAATTGTCACGCTATTCATTTTACTCCCAGGAAAAGGTTGACGGAGTAAACCAATAATAGTGCTGGTGTAAACATTGCAGGTTTCGTGACAGGTTGAAGACAAGAAAATATTCAGTGGGGAATTTTAATTAAATTACAATTACTTCGATGTGTAAAAAATATACGTTTGGCGTGTAAAAATAAACGTTTGGTGTGTAAAAACATATCATATTAATCAGTCACAAGTATACACAGATGATGTTTGTATTTGTATTAATCTATCAGGTGGTTCATACTCAATCGCCCAATTACTCGATCAAACTTTCAATTATCAACAAGTGTTATATATGACTACTATAAGTCGACCTTAAACTTGATTAAGTTGTTCTGTTTTGTAGTCTGGATCATCTTGATTTAAAGAAACAAGTTTTAAGTCACGTTTTCTAAATTTAAAGTACAATTGGTATCAAACTGAACGGTATCTTTGTAAACAGCATGTCATGTATTATACACCCCCGTCATCATTATTTTGTGCATTGTTGCCATCTGATTAAAATACAGATCCTATTTCGTTTCGTGTATTTAAATTGTGCAAATATCCTTTTATTTGTCTTCGCGGTAGTATGATCTAGAGGAGTTTTTTTTTTAAAGAGACAATAAAATAATCTGCGTTTTGTTTTGATGTGAGGGATAACCGCTCAAAGGATATTGTCTGTTTAGGCGAAGTTGGCGCGAGGTATATGACAGCATCACGGGAGTCACCTATTCGGCAGTTTCAAATTGAGCATATTACATAAATAGTCCACGTGAGAAATATGGAGAGGAAACATCAAAAGTCTAAAGAAACGAAACGAAATTAAGTTGTGTATTTTAATCCGATTGTTAAATCAAAACAACGGGATGCTGTGTTGTTTTGATTCCCAATTAAAGGTACATCACCCCGTCTCAAAATAAAATTTAAAAAAAGCAACACCATGGCAAATTTCTCCAATTTCTCATTGTTATTTAAATAAAGTATACATGTGCATACGGCCTCAAAATCAACTAAGTGTTCACGAGAAACTGATTTACATTCATCTCGCTAACCAGGAACATCGACACACACTAGGGTTGTTTTATATCAACCACTACTCTATTAGTAAAACACATGGGAAAGTAAAAATTGTTACCAGCATGTACAACAAAACGAAGTTTAGTATTCACGTCAAATATCACTGATTATCCACTACATCTGGCTACCTCGGGTATACATCTTCTTCAACTCCCTTTCTTTCTCGTGACAATTAAATTAATTGTATCGCCAAGGGAGCGCCAGCAACGTTTAATATTTTATTAACGAATACTATGCGGACGTAAAATTTGTAAAAGGAAATTACATTTATGCCTTCATATCGATTTAGAAAAAACTCCAATTTCTATTGTTCTCAAAACAAAGTAATATATACAAAACCGGGGTGCAGAGGGTCAGTTTAAAATACAAACAATCAAAATACATGTAAATGTATACTCATTTATTCTATAATTTTACTTATAAGTATTGATGAGTGTCGATCATATTTTAGACAAAACATGATACCACTATTAATTTTATGAATTCTTATTCAAGTCGCTATTAAATGGTTGTTGTAATTGTTACACCTAAACAAACAGTTGACAGGGACCCTGAGTTAATATTAAAAACTGAGCTTCGCCTTATCTCCGGTCCCTGTATTGAATAGGTCCAGCATACCATTTCTAGAAGATATCACACCAAGTCTCATTGAAAGAGCTCACATCGCTAACAGAGAGAGAGAGAGAGAGAGGGGGAGAGAGAGAGAGATGAGGTTTACCATCCACTTGACACAAACTAGGTCATTTAGGGAATAACAGATGGATTAATTTTATTTCAATAATTCGCTTGTACCTAGGGATCTGTAGCATTGGGAGGAAACCGGATGACCCGGAGAAAACCCACAAGGTTGGACAGGCGACCCTACTCCTTGTCACGCACAGCCAAGTAATCGAAACCAATTGACTGAATGACAGGCTATATGATACAGCGCGCGCGCGTGCTAACCATTCGGACATCCACCCCCCCCCCCCCCCTCCATATCTCTAACCACGTTTAGTTGGATGTAAGAGTTGTACGTGCTGTTACCTGCAGTTCCAACTTGACGTGGGTCTACACATACATTACTACGGTAAACACCTGCTGCACAATAATAATTGTCATGGTATTTTTACAACAATGAAATATTGTAAATTTGTACATAATTTACAGGAACAATGATCTATGAATATCATGTAAAACTATATATAGATATATATATATATATATGTACAATAGATAACCCTGTGCATGATAATATGAGTTGATAAGATCAAAATATATATTACAGATATGTACATATAACATGGCCTGTCGATAGTAACAACAGAATCAACATCATGACTCTGATCTAACACAATCTTCGTCGCACACGTTGGATAGAAATCCAACGCCATGATGGCATGTGCTACTAAAACAATATCACAGTGTACGGCTGTAGCTTGGAGCATTAAATTAGTTCAATTTTAAACAATTAGTTCCAGTTATACTAACTTATCTTCCCCTCATTTCCTTGTTGATTAAACCAACAAACATATTGCATTACATTTGTCCTCTGATGTTGTTGCTATTTTATCGCAGCTTTTATCCGCACTAAAAGATACACACATTGATTACATACAAATCAAAATTTCCACGGCATATAATCTCAGTGATTGGATTCTATCGCATTAAAAAAAAAGGCCAGTCAATATATTTTACCAACACTTAAAAGTGGCATTGGCTCTTTTTATTGCGAAATTCGGCATATATATGGACGTGTTATTACTGAAACAAGTTCGAAGGATAGTACAAACACAATTCGCCTGTATACTGATTACGACTTTCTGTCCACATGAGTTAAAGATAATATTAATGTAATATAGAAGTCAATACATTATTCAATAACCGTATTGACTAACAAATAACTAGAGTAAATATAGATATTTACACTAAGTCTATATGCAGATAGATCTATATTGTACACAATGATTATTATATTTATAACATTTAAAGGACACCATTTTATTTAATACAAAGCATGCATCCAATATTAAACAATTTCTCGAGTTCCACCAAAGTATTCTGACGGTTGAGTAAAAGGGACTACAGATCGATCTTTTCCATCGTGTACGTCATCGTGTACGCCTCAAAGTGCAGGCTAACATTTCAAGCTATTCCTCGTCAACACTGTACATGTTATATGCAATGGCCGTCTCAACGTTCCTGGCTTTCGTGGCCAGTTAATGGAACTAATATTGTCTGTCAATGTACATGTACACAAAGTTCTGTTCAAGAATGCTAGCAGTGTTCAGATCTCTTGGATTCTGGTGTAACTTGTTCTTTTAGACGACTGCATATCTCTCACTAAAAAAAGTATCCAAATATCAGCGACCCCTCCCAAAATGCCTTTCCTGTTTCAATATGGAAACAATGTAAACTAATGCATACATAGGCGGTGCTGGGAATTTCTAACACAGACTTTTGTCAGAATTAAAACGCTATTTTAGTCTATTAAATACAATGTGATCGACCCGACCACAGTTCCTTTAATGAATAAATAAATAAATCCGACGCATATCGTATGTGTACTTGAAAGAACTATTTTGAAACGGGCAGATTTATCTGTATCTTTTATTTATTCAAACTATTTCAGTTCTTTTGAAGAAGAAGAAGAAAAAAACAAACGAGCGTTTTACAGAACTTAAATAATTCACAATAAAACGTACTGATATAGTTATAAATGTACTTTAGAACTTCGTGAACTAACAAAAAATCCACTTACTGCACACCTATAGGAATAATTATGGTTTTTATTTTTTTACTTTTTTTATTGTATTATAGATTTGATACTTTATTTTTATAGTGTAAAACTGTTGCCCAAATAATATCCGTCCAATTGTGCTAATGTCGAGTGGTATTCCACTTGTTGTGCTTACGTCAAATAAACAATAAAAAAACTGTTTCTGAACTATAATTGGGTATATTGCATTCGGGGTCTTCCGTAAAAATGATATCTCACAGAAAAACGAAAGTTTCATAAGATATCCAACACTTAAGTGAGATGGTGAGAAGTGGGGTTTGGAGTCCATTTAATACATTCTAGGTCATTTCGAGACTAACAAACATTAACTGGCATGATTGTGAACAGGTTCATAACATTTTGAAGTACGGTAGGTGAAAACCAGAGTTCTGGTGAAAAACGAAACGTATATAAATCAAACCATACTATGATCTAAAAAGCAGGCCTTGGACCACTCGGCCAACCGTGCCTCTAGTGCTTCATTCGTAATGAGATGTGTTGTACGGGGTATGAATACTCATTTTAAAACACAAATCACCATTTCTCGTTTATTTGAAGATATGTAAATGCTTTGAGTAACAATGGCGATACAATACCAGAACAACCTCGTATCCCATTGCTTATTTCTACAATTTTGTTTCTGGATATGAACAAAGTTGGGGATGTGAAATAGAAACAAATAGTAATAATTGACAGATGAGGCATTGAAACTAATACCGGTGTCACATAGATGTTACTAACTATAGACGATAGCCTACTGTCGCGGCACGTGCTAATCATACAAATCAAGTCCAACGGGGTAAGGTCATGGGAACATCTTTTTTTATAGGTTGACATTCTTTAAGATGAAAACATAGTACACATGGGTTATTTTGTATTGTAACCGTTTTGTAAATGTCTACAATCTATTAAATGTATCTTCATTTCAAATGACACGATCAAATTTTGCAATAAGAGTGTCCGACGTCTGATCAGCAAATGTGTTGATCCTCAATCAAAGTCGAACACTTAAAATTAAAAGTATTTCCAAAATTACCAGACGTTTAAGATTAGTTATGTTTCGTAGTCACGGGCATGTAGACGGTTTTGCCAATCCTAGCCTTAATATCAATCGCGCAGGACGATTACCCAATCTTCTATCCAATAACAACCCAAAACTAAAGTGAAATGAGTTTTAACGTCCTACTGGGCTAATGAAAATGGGCATACGCCATACAGTGTGCTTTGAGTTAAACTTTTCCCGGTTAGTTGCATTATGGCCTACGATTATATCGAATTTCAACTGTCAAGGGATATTTTACGTGTACGTCAATGTGTACACGGGACCCCTGTCCTGCATCACTTAAAAGGGGGAAGGGGGTTACGCCGGAAAATCTGGATGAACTTTATCTGCCTATGCAGGGATGATGGAACACCCGACCTCGAGGCTAATGAGCCAGCGTATACCCACTTAGCAACCAGGATCCCGGGAAGTGTTGTGTTGACGAGACATAGCTTGAACAGTTCCCAACATTAATCTTAAAATGAACACATGCCTTTCAACAAAACCATAGAAATTTGAACCCTTTCACTCCCTTTCTCCGATTTAGACTATAATAGCAATATTTCATTCAATTAATCATATTTTCTGGGGAACCCTTTTTCTTACTGCTTCATAAAATATCACGAATTATTCTCTTTATTAATTTCATGGTCGTCTGAAATAATTTCTTGCTATACGCTATTGTTCGTGATATTCTTCATTTATGATAAATGTTAATATTGAATTCATTTATAACTTGCGACATTCTCTCCCAGAGTCCTAATTTTATTTTGTTTTGCCAAGTATGTTGAAATGGAATGGAAATTGATGTCTCGTCAACAATCAACATATTACTTGAAACAAATTATGAATTTCCGTCTATGGTTACTTTCAGGAGTGAGGGAGGTTGTTGTGTCTGTGCATCGGTATTCGCACCTACCCTACTTACTATTTCAAGTGCCCAGGCTTCTTTTACAAGCAAACTCTCCATGAAAGATCCACGTTGAAAATATCTCTTCTGTATATATACGCCTTGCATTTTGTATTACTATATTCTTTAACAAAGTTATAAGATAATACTTTTCGAAACATCGTCCAATAAATTAGTAGCTACATCCAGCTAAACAATTTTTTTGAAATATCTCGATAGAAGCATCCTCTAGACCCAGCATCATAATCCATTCCAGTTCCCTTATCGCTTGCACTATCACGACCCCAATTAAGTATATTAGAAGCAGATATTCAATGGCATTCGATAACTTATACAATGTAGGTTATAGGTGTTAATTTGTGTAAAGAAATGTGTATTGTCAAACATTAATAACTTGAATCTTGTGTATTTGAACATACGTTTTAAACACAATATAAACTTACTAACATCAGGGGAAGCTGAATACACTTGTACAAATCGGTTAAACACAGCTTCAAACAAATGACGAATAAGTTAAATGAAATATATAGGGTCCAAAGCGTTGTACATTTTCGCACAGATTGGTCTAATGAAAACGGGCTTATGCCACACGGTGTGATAATTATGATGACACTTTTGCCTGAACAGCGGCGTTGCGGTCAAGGGTTCTCTTACGTACTCGTCAATGTGTACACGGAGCCTAAGCCGCCCGTCCTGCAATACTGACACGAGGAAACTGTCTGGGAAAATCCTACATGTAATGCCGGGATCGAGCCCGGGACGTTGTTAATGACCGATCGCTTTAATCGCTAAGCCACAGTGGTTCTTGAATAACGAATAAACTATAATTTGTGACTGATAAAACAGTATGAAGGCCGGTCCAGGTATGTTCTATGGACTGAAACACCTTTTACAGCATTCAGCGACGTTGCTGTTAAAATGCAACATTTCCTTTCGCTATTAATTATGATATTCACATACTGTTTTACATATTTGTTTAGGGTTTTTTTTCTCAATAAATTATTCTTCCAGCCATGCGAATAAACACGATATTAAATTGTTGGAAGTTATTGCTGAAACATTTAATTTATTTTTAATTTAAAGCTTATCGGTGTGACGAAAAAAATGCAATTAATTTATTTACAAAATAAAATTGCGAGTTAGATAGTTAGTCATAATATGAATATCTATTGTGGACATTTAAATATAGTTGGATAATAGGAGCATTTAGTTTGACAACTGTCTATGTCTGTGATATTTACATCGTTAAATGTCTATTACCGGTCGCCTTAAATGAACAGTTCAATACACAAAGAATTGTTACTTAAATAATAACATAGACCTCAGCGACACGGTGAATTTCACAATCACTCCCTACTAGAAGTTTCTTGTAATGTTTGCCAGAATGGGTGAAGTGCGCAATGAATATTGAAGTTTGTGTTTGGGAAGGGATTAACAAATCCAACCCACGTGCCATTCACTCCTTCCATGGGCGTAAGTCCGTGCCGTCGTCTGTGTGAGTCCGACCGAAATGTCGTGCTACCTTTTATACACATGGGAAAATCTCCTGTCGTAAGTTAAACAATATGAAAGTGCAACAAAATTTATGAGTTATGATAACATTAAGTTCCCGAGTTGTATCAGAAAGCAAGTACACACTGCCTCATACACAACACTTATAATCAGTTGTAGAGTAATGATGTTCTGCGCGTAGCGCTCTGTATGTGACACAATAACAAATAAACATGTATACACAAACACTAAACGGGTGTTTGCAAATAATTTTCTGGTAGGATAACTTTGAATAAAATGTAATCTGAACTTACCTCCCACTAAGCTGACAAACGATAAAAACCAAACCAAATCCATTTTAACCTCTATTAACTCCCACAACTTTAAAACGATAATCCTGATATTAAAAAAATCCCCGCTAATCTGCACGCACTAATCTCTACAAATCACTGACCAAAGGTGTAACATATTCCACGTAACTGTAACACGTCCTGAGAATAAAACAGTTTCCATTGGTTGACGAATATTACCAGCCACAGAACAAGAGACAGCACCTGCCTAACTACAGCATTTTAATATCTCAAAAACTTAACCCTTAAAAACTGCACGGAGCTTTAATATTAAAATGCACGCAATGTCAACAAAAATGTGAATGAAAAAACTCTCAAATTCGTAATTCAATACAAAGTGTAGAACTTCGCGAAACTTTTGAAAACGTTAAAGTGCCCACGAAGACAAGTGGAGTAATATGCCAGTAAGGATCGCTCGCCTTCAAGCCTGATAAAAAGCCTGTCAATAAACCTACTACTAGTATAACGGCCCATGTGTTCGTTCACTAGCGTTGTGAGTCGACAACAATCCGACTAGTTCATTGAATGTACAGAGGGGGTGCAGGCTACCGCCAGTTTTTATTGAATGAACAGCGATTGTTAGATATCGCTCGCGACTCGCGAACAGAAGTTAATACGGCACCCTCGTTAGCCATTGTCTCGCCTGGATTAACGACACGCGCCGCTGATTAAACACACGGCGTTTTTCGTGCAGGCGAATACTGGCTAAGCGAGGGTGGTTTCTCCTTGGACCATTGTGAACAATTAAAATTTGAGACGAAAAATCTTTAGTTCTGGAGAACATAAAAACCTTTGTATGGTTGTTTGCTGAACACGTCATTTTGGAAAATAAATGACACTCGATGAAAGAATTGAAATTAATAATGTCTTTGTGGAAGTGAACGGACGGGGGATTTTTGTTCCCTGACCAAATGTTCTGATAAATACCGCCAAGAAACAAAGGGTTACCCGTGATAACTGAGTTAGCACTTATACACACAGACCAAAAAATGTTTTATATCTAAAAAAGATTAATCTTAGGATGATTTTAACACGGATTTAACGAATCAAAGACATAATTTACTCCCATTGTCTTAGGTTTATCAGGAAAACAATCTAAAAACGCGTGTGGTATTTAAGAATAAAAGTTTAAGCTACAAGTAGAAATAAGTTTTAAAAAATCCATATGGACCACTTATCGTTCGATCCAAATTGTAGTTATTTTTCTAGTTATCGAATATTGTGTACTTGTTATCTTGTTTTTTTAGATATTATTGGATATTCTGGGGGAAATTAATGGTTTGTGATTTCACAAATTGCATGAACAATTATAAGCCAATCTGTCTCATAACGATGGCAACAGACACGCCACACTAATAGTACAGGGAACAAATATACATGTTCCAGGGCAAGGTACACCCTTTTACACTCGCTAGACGTACATTAACATGAGCGAAACAGACATTGAGCTTACATCTACAAATTAAAATCACATGACACTCACCTATGTACGTGTCCACTAAAAAATGCAAGTATTCAAAACGTATAATATGGCATGTTAAGATCAAAACGCATATTACATGTAGATGTGTATAATGAATGACGGACATTACTTTTAGTCAACACGCATTATGGTGTGAAATGGGATTTAACGTCCTACTGTTCTGCTCCTAACCTGGGCTAATGAAGACGGACACACGTCATACAGTGCGCTATGAGGGAAATTTGGCCCGGGCAGCGGCGCTACGGCCTACTCTTATATCGAATTCTAAATGCCAAGGGATATTTTACGTGCATGCCAACATGCACACGGGATTTCGGTTTCAGAATTACTGAGTTTACACGGGGTTCAAAAATTAATTTCCAATAAGATTGACAGACATTGAATTTGTGCATAGGCTGAAAACATCACGGCATAGAAAGCATCATTTTCAGTCAGTTTTTCAAAAGCAATTGTGCGCCTGTCGGACCCGTGGACCTTGGGCCCCGGTCCGTCTGTGGTATCATCTTGACCGATAGTCACCACAGGTTCATTTATGTATGTTATTCATTCCACAAGTTCTTGTGTTTGCCACAGCCATACTGGAAGCTAGACAAAAAACCAGGCAGAACTGATGAACCTGTCGTTAATGTCGGTCCTAATGAACTGACTTTAAAGTGTGCTTTGTAGAGTATATTTTGGTGTGTCTATATCTTGGCGGCGACCTAAGCATTCATCAAAAATGACATAAATTCATGATTAAAACGGGACACCAAATTACCCAAGTTGTAGGAGCCCTGAAACTACCATACTCGAATTTAGCCTAAAAGGGAGGGAAAAGGTAGGATGTTAAAACGAGTTGCAAGTGCCAGAAGTACCTAATTACTTTAATCATCAGTAGAAATACGATATATTAAACAATAATTCGTATATTATTTTACATCTACAATAACGAAAGAAAAACACGTTTCCGTTTTATCCCAAAATCAATTTATTGTCATTTCATACAGAAAGATATGGTGTTAAATCGTGTATGCCTTAATTTATCATATAAATTAACACTTGGTATATTGATACAGTATTGTACAACAACAAGAACGTTTCCGTTTAATAGAAAAGGCCAATAAACAATTTATTTTTAGTTTGAGGGGGGAGTGCTACAGGTGGTAGATAATATTTAAATTTTGTTTAAATGCATATTTTCATAAACTTAGTATGCAGATAGATGTGTGTATGTGTGAAATAGGCGTGCTGAATACAATGCAACATAGGCGGCTCGTGAAATATTGCAGTCTAGTAGTTCATTCATCCCTTGATTCTGAGAAATAACATAAACTTTGCCACTGTTTGATGCAAAGTGAACGTACCCTTTTCTGCGTGCCCAGTTTGTGATTTTTTAGTATGTTTACGGTAATAACATGTCTTAAAATGTTTCTATTATAAAGGTAACAATTATTATCGTGATACATAATTTATTTAGGTTTTATTGACGCTAGGTAATTTCATTTTGAATTCATGAGATTCCGCTCGGTGTATTGCTTCAAAGTCAGAGAGAAGATCCTCCACCTTGTGGTAACAATGTACAGTATTGTGAAATCACATCTTGCGGTAACTATGCTTGACACTCACAGAAATTGTCGGGAAACTTGAGCGGGAAGGATAAAATTGATCTAACGACGGCGACAATATTTGATGACTTCATTGTGGTGTAACCTACCACGACGTGCGTGTCCATCCAAGTTCAAAATACTTACTTCGGCACCCACTAAATATTTCTTCAAAAAATTTATCCCTACTCAACCTTTTCTACAGAACCATAGTCAGATTCTGGATTATATTATATATGTACGCGTTCACCAAGACGCGTTTTGGATAAACATACATTACATGTACACAAAATGTATGTCATAAAACATGCACGTATTCTATGTCATTGAGTCAACTGGCGTGGATTCGAATTCCCGCGGTAGGGTCACATGTCCAACCTCGTAGGTTTCCCCCGGTCCTCCGGTTTCCTTCCACTGCTAAAGACCCCTACGCACAAGCGAATTATTTAAATAAAATTAAAGCATATGTTAACCCGAAAAGATCTAGGCTCTCTCTATCTCTCCCACTCTCTCTCTCTATGTTCCGCGTACTATTTCACAGCACCACATGTTGCAAATTCACAAAAAATACATACACTGCAATATAAGATGTTCCTCCGTAATACACCAAATGTACATGTACGAATCACGCATTCAACACAAGTACAATACACGCCATGGTGTTAATCGCCCCAACCCACATGGACGGATATCTTTATAGTTGTAAATAGACTTGTACCTGCTGGATAAAACTAAACAAAACAGCAATGAAATCAACAGCAACGTGTTAATTTGTAATTAATTAAAAACAGTTCTAATTTACTGTCGCTAAACAAACTCGTCGTTTAATTCACACGGAACAGGGTGATGAATTTCGCGACTTAACATAACCAGTTCGAACTATGTCTGTGACATTTAACCGATCAAATAGTTTCATTGTGAGAAAAGTGATGTAATAAGGTTAAATTGGGACTCGCGGTATCTAAACACAATGTAACATTTACCTGTGATTTACCTGTAATTATGTATAGGTAATTTATCTACCATTCATCATAATGTAACATACTTTACACGTAAATATAAACAACCACTCAGCGCCTTAACCAGACTCGCAATTCTATAGCGTATAGTGAGGGTAGTAATGCAAGGAAAAGTGCGGATAGTGTTGAGAAGAAGATGGATATGACGTAAAATGAAATAGGGTTTAACGTCCAACTGGGCTCATGAAGACAGTGTGCTAAGGTTGAAATTTTGTCTAGACAGCGATTACCACACTACAGCCTACTCTTAAATCGAATTCTTATTGTCAATGGTTCTTTGAAGTGCAAGCCAATGAGCATAATGTGGGGTTTAACGTCCTACCCATCTGCTTCAAACAACACTGGGAGTAAACCCGTGACCTCCAGACTAGCTAGCCACTTACTCATTGTGCCACCGTTTGTACACGGAACATTCGACCGACTATGCTTTGTCCCCTTCCCAGAATCTCCGCCCTGCACAAAGAAGATGAGGAACATCTAAAGATTGCTTTCAAAATATATTTCAATACATATATGTATATACTATTTTTTTATCACAATATATACGGTAGACCTATTTGGTTGCAACAAACAAACCCATGGCTGTCATTGTGTTTAATTATTAATATGATGACAGTATTTCATACTGACCACTGTTGATTAATCCTACTCTCGTGATGAAATACATTCTCGTATCGTGTCCACTAAGACATAAACCACGTGTTATTATGTACTTGTCCGTAAGGCGGAAATAAAACTCAAGTTAATTACTGTTATCGAAAGGATACCACAATATAGCATCTGATAGAAATCAAATACATGCTGTTATTATAATGTATTCACGAACAGGACCCAATCCGGATTAATCTACTATTCTTTTTTGCTTGATAAAGACAAGAGTATTCTCGTCGAAACGTCGCTTAGTATCAAACTCAGTAATTGTGTTACCATAAAATTGTACCTTGTGTTATTCCGTTTATGCTGCGTTCACATAGCATGTGTATTCAATACGAATTCCAGATATTGACCTGCGGACGTCGTTTTGCTTGATACAGATGCGAGTATCCTCGTCGCAACGTCGCTTAGTATCAAACTCAGTAATTGTGTATCCATAAAATTGTACCTTGTGTTATTCCGTTTATGTTGCGTTCACATTGCATGTGCATACAATATGAATTCCAGATATCGACCTGTGGAATTCGGATTGGTTTGTCTTGGATTATTTGATTTTAACCACGATCAAGACTAGAATTTAATCATATTTGTCCTGTCTATAGCTGTCTGAATGCTGGTTGAAATACTGTTGAGATGCTGTTGAGTCGAAGGTGAAGATTTTTAATATGATTCGACATTACAATTTATTTATAGCTCTTTGACTGTCGAGAGACGTTCGTTCCTCCCTCCAGAAATTTTTAGACTAGGCACTTGGTAGATAACTTTCTTCATGCCGAAATAGAACTAAGCTCAGTTCAGTTACTCATATGTACTCGGCATGAACATCTTCCAAAACTCTAAAACTACACTGACGCACGTAAACGATATACGGATACGTGCAGATACGGACGAGAAAAAATCTCCTCGCCATAATTCTCTTTCATGTAATTAGCTTACACGTACGGGCGCTAATCTGATTACAGTTAATATGAAAGGACGTGTTCCTGTCTTTCAGCTGTAGAATACAAAATTGGTTATATTAGTATTTTGTTTTCTTTTAACCAAACTAAGAAATCAGCACACAAAGTTTAATTAAACTGAACACGCTATTATTTTTGTACACCATTGAAAGACATCCTGTCCTTTTAAATTTTAATGCAGAATAATTCATCAGCGTATAAACGCAATATAAATGAACCTTACATATTGTTCAGAAAACGATGTTTGCGTGCTTCAGATATCCATATTCTGATCACAAATGTATAGGTATTAAGCCTGTTTAAATGTGTACCTTTGAAGAACGGGCTATTTATTGCGTCGGCTTATTTTCAGAGACGTGTGGAATTAATTTACTATATGTATTATGTGCATTATTCATCCGTCAAATTCAAAATGCACCCTGTGTTGTGCCATGTTAAGTTGATCAAGTCATGTTGCGTATTCACTATCACGACATCAACAGCACTGGGATTGACGGAGCAAGAATACATAGACTTGGCTTACCACAACGTTGTTATATTATTACTCCAGAAATAACAAGTGGAAATCTTTATGTTACTCATTTGATCGCGAACAGGACAATTTAACAACGTGAATATCTGTTGAACAACCACTGTGGGACGCATTAAAACATTCGACCTCTGGGATCACCTATGGTGTGTGCCCCAAAATCATCACATCTAGCAACGGACTGTTTGGTTCACCTCATGGAGGTGCGCAACAGTTTCGAAAGTGGGACTAGGCGGGGATTTATGGAGTGAAATCCCTAAAAAAAAAATCGGTATGTTGCCGATTTTGGAGCAAATCAAACAATAAAGCCAACGAACGACCCTTGCGTCACCCCGGAAACTGCCACTGGATCGGGTCAAATAATTTACCATTATTGTTTAGCAATTTCTTCACGGAATTTTACGCAAACATCCTCGCTGTTCTGACACCCCCTTGTTTATTGGTTGTACCCTATTTGTTTTTAATAAAGAAAATATTAATCAAGTTGATTAATTGTTGTAATTAACTTTCTAATTACTGGTCATGAATCAAGCTCATGTGTAAATAATAATAATCAATGTTCCACTATATGATTGACATATCCTATATTTCATGGTGCTGCCTTGTCAATAGTCATTAATTACTGGATGTTTTCCATATCACAGAATTATCTGTGAAATATGGAATCGGTCTTGATGCACACGACTGGATCTGTACTATGATGACCTTCATTGGAGCAATAATAATAAGCATGTTCAAAGCTTTTTTGAAAGCAATTAACTACATGAACATGTACATGTATATACACATCTACTTAGATTACCAAGTCTTCATAGTTTAGTCTAAATACCTTGTAATGCTCGAAATCAAATATTGTTTAAACGACAGGTTTATGCAATTATACTTTATTTATGATGAAACTGACAAATTCGGTTGAAAAGCATCCTTTACTAATTAAAAAAACACAACCTATCAGCTTTTACACTGTACAACTCCAAAGGTAATTCTATTATTAACTATGTAATGACAAAAGGCTACTTCTGTATAGAATAACGTATCTTATTTATAAATTGTAAATGTACTTCTAAGCTTGGACCGGCCACATATATATATATATTTTTTAATTCCTGTTCTCTAAAATACACAGATTGATATACCTTATACAAATATATATAGCCGATCACACCTTGCACTATGATACAGTTGAATATTGCAATGATAGTCGGAGAGAATTGCATATTTTGTGGGAAAAAATTCCCACTAAAATGATTCCTGATTTTTCTGAAACTATAGGATGGGTAGTCTTCCAGAAGAATTCCCCCCGTTAATCGGCCTTGGGGAAAAAAAATTACAGCCATTTTTAGGTTTGGTATCCAAACTTTTGTAAAATTTCAGTTTTTTGGCCCCTGTTTGGTCAATGGTACGTTGTATGGTGTCAATATATGGGTTTTCAGGGTCGGAGAATGCGAAAATGATGTTTATTATGTCGTAGGGTTACCATGGTAACCATATTTTCAGGTTTGGTATCCAATTTTTGTGATTTTTTTTCATAATTATTTTGTAGTACATGTGAGTTTCAAAATATAGGTTTTTAGGGGCCCGGAGTCCGATTCCAAAGGTATTCTGTAGATAAGATGGCCCAATAGCCTATATTTCCCTTAATTTTGCCCAAATCTAGTAGACTGGAATCTAGTTATTGAATAGCTAAGACACTTATATGGACCTACTACCATTGGAAGATTACATAGACCAAATTACAAAATAAAAATAAAAATACTTGAATCCAATTTATTCCTCCAAATCAATCTATACCTGGCACAGATTTACAGCAATTTAGAGGCGATGGCCGAATCCAGTTCACACCGTTTTCGAACATATAAAGGAGAAATGACTCCAGAAGAAATTGAAAGACAACAGATCTGGTTAACAGAATTGTCTGGAGAACTAGAAGAGTTAACCTACAGCCGCCACCAGTTTTAACAGCCGAAAGGCAAACATGGTCGAGGATACAAGGTAACACTTAGAGGGTCCCCCTCTAAGACGTCGACTCCGTTACAGATAAAGTCCAAGAGACAAGTTTCTCTGATTCTCTAAGTAAATACAACAGTCCAGAGCTCCATTACAGCTACAACAGCAAAGACAGGCTTACAGAACGCCAGCATTGCCGGCGGAAAATATGATGGACGCACACCATTAATGGATTATAAATTATTTTGAAACTTGTAATATCATTAATGGCAGGACTAGAGACGAAAGAGGGTTACATTTAGCTGAGGTTTGATGAGTCCAGCTCAGCAAGTACTGAGTTCTCTTCTGACAGTAGACAGATACAACTACACTAGTTTGATGGAAGCTTTGGAAAGAGGATTTCAACCTAGGAATCAGACAGAGATGTATAGATGTGAACTAAAGAATAGGCGTAGAAGGATTAATGAAAAGCTAACAGAGTTAGGCCAGTCAATAAACCGACTCGTTATCCTAGCATACCCTACTGCTGAACCAGATCTACAGGATATTCACCCAGGGGACGCATTTCTCAATTCTCTACACGACTCTGGTATGAGTAGTTCAACAAACAAGGCCAGAGGGTTTAGAAGATGCTGTTCAAGTAGCCATTGAATTCGAGTCATATCAATGCGCCATGGACATCAAGAGAAACAGCTAAAAGTATGCCAGATCAGTTTGGAAGATACCTAAATCTGATGATCTACAGGAATATGACAATTTATTGAAAACCTAAACTATCCAGTAACTGTCAGAAAAGCAAGATAATGGGTCACCTTTCTGTTAAGTGTCCACGTAAAAAGAAAGACAAACAGAAGGAACCACGGCTAGAACGAAAATCAAAAACGGATAGTGCTTTTGTCAGACACATTGGAAGACGTAAGCGTAATAAAGCAAAGAGGAAAGGTACAAATAAAGAAGCATACCATAGCTCATCAGAGACACCGGATAAGCTACATACATTTGAAGCAAATCGCAGGACAAAGTTTCGGGTAGGTTACAAATTGCTAAACAGAAGAAACAAGCAACACACCAAAGACAAACCGATGATTTGAATTCTACTAAAATAAGTTTCAACAAGGGTGATTGGGTGTTCGTGTTTACACCTGTAGCAAGAACCACTATTCCTAGAAAAATTAAGTTTCGCCGGAAAGGTCCGTACCAAGTTCTAGAAAAGATGACAGATGTTACAGGGAAAGTTGATTTTGGCAAATCAACTCTGCACATCCATACTGATCGTTTGAAAGGTATGAGTGATACAGTTGAAGCAAATACTAATACTAATGAATCAAAGTTTTTCTCAGATATTCTATAATCGGCAGGATTTAAACGGGGGCGTGGGTAATGTGGCAAAGCTAGTTTCATTTTGTAAGTATTGTTTTATTTATAGTCTGTAGACACCTAAATAGTACAGACTAAAAACAACTATAGTTTTGGATATAGGTCACTGTAGTTATATATTGTGAGTGACTTGATATTTGATCACTGTATGAATAGCATGTTAACAGATTTCTTCGAAGTTTATAATAAGATTGCTATCTGCCATATATTATGTTTAATTTTATAACTCAATAGAAACACATGTCTTGTTATTTAGCATACTACTAGTGAGTTTATATCACCATTGTATAATTTATTTTGTTGGAAATGTACGGTACCATAATACATTGTCCAAATATTTAGAGTATTATTACCTCCCTTTACTTAAATAGCTGAATTTTAATATATATAGCATGCAATTATAAGTAATATGCATATCATATGGCTTACTTAACGGAACTAGAATATACTTCTAGGTGTCAACTTTATCATAAATCACATTGCGTCCACCTGTTAAATAATGTTGCATTTATATTGTTGACAATGCATACATTGTTTATGAAGGCAAGTATACATACCAAAACTAAAAATGTCTGTAAAATTTTTTCCCCAAGGCCGATTAACGGGGGGAATTTTTCTGGAAGACTACCCATCATATAGTTTCAGAAAAATCAGGAATCATTTTAGTGGGAATTTTTTCCCGCTAACCAGGCCATATGGAGTCAGCCTCCTCGACTATGATTTTCATCTATTTATTCTCATCCTACGGTAGAGGTTATCTGATACTTATTTCCTATAAAAAAATGTTATCAACCCATCTAATTTCCGTGATAGACGAATTGTTAGCATGTGAGCTCCGTATCATAAGGTTTGTGGTTTGGATTCCACGGAGGGGTAGGATCGTCTGGGTTTTCTCCGGGTCCTCCGGTTACTTCCCACCGCTAAAGACCCCTACGCGGAAGCGACTTATTTAAATGAAATTGAACCATATGTTAGGCCCGAAATGACATAGTTTGTGTTGAGTGGACGTTAAATCTCTCTCCATCTCCTCTCTCTCTCTCTCTCGCTCTCTCTCTCTCTCTCGCTCTCTCTCTCTCTTCTGGATAATTAAAATTTTGACAGCAACGGTTCTTTATATCACCGGTAAGAGGGTGTTCTATCAATATTGACATGCTTAATGCAAAAAATGACTGACACGTATATAAGAACAAGAAAGTATTTACACAATAGTATGAGCTAGTTTTAAATCAGGTTATTATTCATAAATTCGTCTACGACAAATCAACGATAAATACACATAGTCTGTATACACTATCGATTTCCACGTTTTTTCTGAATGCTCTTCTTCTGCAAATAATGAAATTCATTATATTGTAATATCGGTTGAATTATCTTTTCTAACATTTATTTTATAATGCATCCAATTTAAATTTACAACAGATGGTATGCAGTTCTCAACAAATAGATGTGTATACAAGTCGGTACATCATAAAGCCGTGTCGTATTGTTTCTAGGTACATCAAGGGGGTAGACTTCATATTGTATGCCATTCACCTCACCAATAATTCCCTTTGTCCTCCATTTTACCCCCTGCTTATTTTTATAATGACACCATTTAATAGCCTACATATGCACGATTAAGCAGTGAATAGTTTTTTTTCACACCCACTGATGATTATCTATAAGGGGCGTTATCGGTGTAATCTACGGCACGTGGGTATTATCAATGAAAGTGTGATAATAGACAGTTACCTACTCTAGATGATGTTAATTTCGCCCCGGGACTTTTTCATTCATTATTCGCACAGATTACTATGGCAATAATATAAAATGAATGAATGAAATACTATTTAATGACGATAGTATCACATCTTTACAAGGTGTATACACTGAATTTGCTTTATATTCGTTCCAGCCATGATTTTAAAAGCCCAATACCACTGTTGTTGTAACTGAATACTATGTCCCAATCATTATTCTGGTCAACTAATTATACTATTTTACAATATCCACTTAATTGATGATACAAATTTCATCTTAACACACCTAATTTAAAAAAAAATTGGAAAAATTCAACTAGCTGATTTGAAAGCCTAACGTAAACCTTTTCAAATGTGACTTTGATTTTAAATAAAATATTTTCGAACCCTCCGAACAAATAAAATAAGATGTAAGGGATAATTTACACAACAGGTAGGACACTTTAGCATCTATAGTACTTAGACTGAGGCTATTATTTATTTTTTGGGCTGTCAAGCCAGCAAGAGTGTTATTGTCTCTTTAACACTTTTCTTATGGCATTATAGATTCCAATGGTAGTCAAAATACTAAATAAAAATTATTTGGAATAATTTGTGATCTAAGTATGAAATATGTATTTTGTCCACTAACAGAGAGAAATGATAAATAATATATTATGTGTTTACAATTAGTATATGATTCATATTGTCATTACATGTACAGTAGTTAATACAAACTACCTTTTCTTACATTTCTTAATGCAAAACAATATACATGTACATATCAAATTAAGCAACGACTTCTCTTTTTCCTTGTAGTCTCTATGACTGTCATCAATTAATTCAACTTCAGAATTGATATACACCCATTATTTATGAACAGGCAAAATTCAAATTGTATGAAAAGTAATTGTATTTAACCACTACATTTTTTCCATGAAATTTCATGCATTGGTGTCCGGTGCCACATAAATGTCAGTTCTGTATAGTTGACAAAGCATCGAAGACCACGCCCGAACAGCTGCTTAAAAAGATTGCTTTGTCTTACGTGTTTTTTCTCAAAGACAATGGAACACTGAGATGATCAGTCATTGTTTCGTCCTCAAAATAACTACATTTATTTACAGACAAATGTTTGTGTCATAAGCGTCCGCAATCTTTTTTTGTCTGGTACGATTCTTCAACATTTTAGAACGTTTTTCAATAATTTGTTATTTAATTTGAATTAATGTTCGATATTAACAGAGGAATACGTTATTTTTCTTTTATGAACTCCTTGAGTGAAGACCGAACATCATTACGCCTTAAAACGACTTTGTCAGGACTGGACCGTGTGTCACAAAATCTTACACTAATATTAACGAATTAAAATTTAATTTTAAATATAATGCTTTTCATTTGGGTCGATTTTACTTTAAACGTGAATTTTTAAGCTCAGTTTTCCTACGGTTCCTGTCATTCAGATGTTAGCAAATGGCTCAATAATTGCAATGGGTATTGGAGACATATTAATATTAATATATGTTGATTTTTACATAGAAGGCACGTGCCAATAGCTAAACAGATAACAGTCTGTCACACTCCAGTGGTGTAGGACGGAGGGTCTGACAAGGGCAGCTGTCTAGTCTTTCGGATGGGAAGGAAAACACGAGGTCCCGTGTACACGTTAACGTACACGTAAAAGATCCCTTGGCAGTTGGAATTCGATATAAGGATAGGCCATAGTGTTGCTACCCGGGCCAAATATACTTCATAACACACTAAATGGCATATTCCCGTCTTCATTAGCCCAGTCGGAGCAGAAAAATTGGACGTTAAACCCCATTTCATTTCATTTCTATACAAACCGGGCTAATGAGGCATTCATACATACAGTGTACTACGGGGGGGGGGGGCTGTCAGCGTCTTCCAGATTGAGTCACCATGTATATGTAAAATAAATAAACCGCAATCTTTGGGGTTCATAATCAATGGTTGTCAAATCATGAACGTTTGAAGAATTCTGATATTCTTTGGTTTCTGAACAATAGACTCCATTCCCTTTTTGTTCTCGTCCTGGGCATCCATCGCCCCGAGCTATGATGGCTACTTTTATGGTATTAATAAACATAAAAACACTTGTGATAATTAAAGATAGGCGACTGGTTAATGAGTCACAAACAGGACTAGCCTTGATCACCTAGAACAATGAGAATGGTACAGCCTGATTGGAACAAAAGAAGTATGAGTAATAAGAGGTTGAAAAAGATACGATCAGAAATTTATATTGTTTTATTACTAACATAACTTGATGACACAGACTACGACTACAATACATGCATCGATTAAATAAAGAGAGACAAAGACTTAACTGGATGTTCCTTGCTTTGAAAGATATCAGTTTCAACATTACAAGTCTTTGCTCTATGATCCGAAACAAAGTACAAAGGCAAATGCAACACTTTGAATCACTTTTCTATGTTTTATTCCCAGAACAGATTGATTTCTAAGAGAACTATTATCAAAACAAACAGAAACATTTATTTGTATTGAATAAGAATTGGCTTTTTTCCCCCTTTTTTTTATTTATTCAAAATTACTTATCTCGTTATTTGTACCATAACTAAAATAATATAATTAGTTTTTGTCTGTATCATATATAATTTGGCAGTGTACATATTATACAACCAAACCAGAAGGAAACAAATTAATATAAGCCTACTTAGTTGTTTTTGTATCCTATTCTTTATGGTTTTTACATTGTATAATATTCTTGAAATAAGTACTGTTTAAACCAAATTGTTTATACTTGTTAAAACCGCGAATACGTTTTGTTCACTGTTACAATTATTATAACTGCTAGTAAGGTTTAATCTCAGACATTAGAAGCAAATGGATTTGTCATATGAGACTATTGAAAAATGGTACTAGGTGTTACGGAATAGGAATCACGTGGGTGAAAATATCTCATAAACAGGGGGTTTCAGTGATTTTGGTTGACCTATTTCAATATGAATAAAAAGACAAAAGATCTATTATATAGCCTAACCCAGATTAAAACCTCGAAAAATCAATAATCCACGTTGGTTTTGAATGGAGGGACTTATATGGGCATCGCCAGGCGGCTTGTATAATTAATAAATTGAGACCAATATTGTTCCAATTAATGTGTTTAAATTGTGCACGATGTCAATTCGGATGATTAATTCAGAATTAATTTGTAATTACGTTGTCCTATAATTATCAATAATGAACCGTATGTCGATAATGCACTGAAAGACTAATATTTACATCCGAATACTTCTATCACAAATATGGAATTGGCGGATATCCATTACGATATAAAACGTATTAATGTTTTCAATTGTATGGTAAAAATAAACTATGGTAATAGCAGAAAATGAAAAAAGTTCTGTTAGGTAAATCTTGTTTCATGTTCATTCATTATGGAAAGCCGCGTTGGCTCAATGCGTAAGACGTTGGAACACTAGCCTTGGGTTCTCGCGTTTGCTCTAAGGACGCTCCGGCGTGGTTTCCGCATTCTAGTGGTGCAGACGGAGGCCTGGCAAGCTGTCTAGTCGTTGGGATGGTGTGGAAACTATATCCCTAGTGCATATTGACGTAAAGGTAAAATACCACTGGCAGTTGGAATTTAATATAAGGGTTGTCGTAGCAAAACGGGCGGAAACCGCCATAACACGTCCCAAGGCGTATGCTCGTCTTCATTAGCAAAGTCAATGCAGAAAAGTAAGACGTTAAAACTCATTTTATTTTACTTCACCCTTCCATTATAGTCAACGAAGTTTATTGTCCATTGTTCGAGTTTCAGATAGAAAACCATACATTATATCCAGCTTTGTTATAAAACTAAACGACGAACCTGTATTAGATAATATCAGAATCACAGCTGAGGTCTATCTTAGCAAAGCGGATGCTTTGGAATAAACAACAATGTGTTCATTTTTTTATTGATTTATTCATTTAAAACGTACTTTGGTGTCGTTCTGAAAGTTCATAATTTCGGAAGATAACGTCGGAAAATGAGGAAACTAGATAGGATCTTCATGTTAGTTTCGAGACTCTTAACAGTGGATTGTTAATGGGTTGTTTAAAAGCAAAAAAAATCCTTCTCTCGGTGGTTATGGTTAAGATAAAGGCGCCATACATACACAAACTGAAGTCTAGAAGACACATCAGCGGACAAGACACATCACACACGGACAAAATAACAACAGTATACTATTATATAAAGGGAGCAGATAATGGTCGGAAGCGTCTACTAAAGGAAAACATTCAAATATAAATATACATCTTTGTAGCACATTGGCCCGGAAAACAATTCTTACGAGGACTCTGGTCTTTTATATAGTCAGTTATATAACACATTTTTGTAAAGCATTGGCAAGGCAAACTTACTCCTCCACACACCTGTTACCAATGTTTGTCGTGTAATTTGTTCACGAGGCAGGCCCGTACCTACACCAAAAATGTAAGGGGGGCACGGGCTGCTGGGAGCGCCGATATGGCTTCTGGGGGCGCCAATGTACCTACAGTTGACGGTCCACGTAGAAGGGTCTACCCCCCTTCCCCCCTCTCCCCCGAAAAGTTCAGAAAATATGGTTTGCACCTGAACTATGAAAATGTCAGAAATTTCAATTTGCGATATTGACGTATTATGCTATTTTGATATGAACATTATAAAAAATTGAAGGAAGGAATACGACTTAGTGTACCTATAATAATTTATGAGAAAAAAGAAACGTTTGGAATCCGGTTAGAGTGCGAATTGTTTGAATTTTGAAGATTATCCCTCCTGGCACGGGTTTGAATCAATCTCATCACCATTGGGAATTTAACCTGAAAATTTCCTACAATTTCCAGTTGGCTTTTTTATGGTAGATTTCTTCGGGCGTCGGTATGCGGTCGGCTTCTTGGTTGATGTGTAATAAAGCCAGGCCATTTAGCCATACTGCCCGGCTTTTTTTCGGGGGTCTGTTTGACTGGAGTCTGATACACAGTTTAGTATCGCTACTTTTTGGCAGAAAAATAAACACGAATTCAACAAATTCGCTAAAATGTCGCCGGGAACGGGTATATTGGGTTTCTAGTCTAAAAAAGTCTATAAGTCTTATACTTTCTGAAATACTAATACGAAAGGGATGCTTCAAATCCGACAAAATGGGCACGCTGAATCTATACTTGAAACAAGGCGCCCATGTTTGCGGCAGTATCCGACACCTTTGAAAAAGATGGAGCGCAACGCTGCCAGATCTATTGTCTAATGCCTTATAAAATGCAACAAATACGGTTTGTAGCTTGAACGATTTCAATATCTAGAATATTTTTTGTAATGAATTCCCTATTTTTTTAATTGCGAGAGGACGTTGTAATAAATCCAAAGCTGAGCAATACGAAGCGGCTTCAAGTCCATAAACACAAGATAAAATGAATTGTCTGACCATAATCATGCGGGGGCGCGCTGTTTAACGGGCGCATAATATAACATAAGCCCTTCAAGGGGCTCCCAATCATGCTGTATTGGGCGCCCCATTGACCAAGTCTTGAGCGCCTAACCAATCTCGCTCCACATTATTTATTATGTGCGGACCGGCCATCATACATTGTCATTATAACGCGCCCCACCAATCATGTCATTAGCCACACCACACCACAGATCACACAGTTTTGGACGCCCCCTCGAGTTGGGTGTTAATCGTGTGATTCATTATTGGGGGCCTCAACATTTGGGGGTTGGGGCACCTCATAAATAACGACATGAATAGAAGTGACATTGGTTAGGCGTCCCATCAATCTCTGAGGGGCGCCCAACCAAAGTCACTCGGCTTTATATAGCGCACATACTGATATTGACACGTTAGCAGGGGAACAGAGTTTTTTTCACAATGTATAAAGGCATTATGCATTATGTGCGTCCAACAATCATATATTGTCATTATAAGGCGCCCCACAAATTATGTCATTATGGAAGGTCCTCTGGGATAAGGTGCACCACAGATCACGCTGTTTTTGAAGCCCCTTCATGTTGTAGTGTTCATCGTGTGACTCATTATGAGGCGCCCCACCATTTGAGGTGAACCTACCATATAACGACATGATAAGTGAGGCTCCCATAAAACCAAGTGACATTGGTTGGGCGCCCTGCAAACCCTGGCGTGTGTGCCCCAACCAATGTCACTCGGCTTTATGGGGCGCCCATACTGATATGGACATGTAAGTCGCTGGCTTCGTATTGTGTTTAGAGGAAAGGGCGCCGTTTTTTTCTAGAGAGGGCGCCGATTTTTTCCAGGGGGGGGGGGCAGAGCAGTCCATTTACTGATTACACTATTTTGCCTATAACGTTTTTTTAGGACTTCGAATTCTGTCTTATGGTTTGGATTGTTCGTACTTGTTTTTATTTTATTGGACGAGGGTTAACGGTGTTTAGAGGGGGGGGGGGGGGGGTAACGTCTACTCGATGAAAACTAGGTAACTTCGAGAATAACATACTATAGTTCATTTTTAATTTCTCAATAATTCGTTTGTTGCGTGAAACAAGTACGAACTCAAAGACCAAAGGACAGTGGTGGCGGTAAAAATATTATGATTACATTTGAATGCGGGCACTTACTTATATTAAAAACACCAACAAACTAATCCGATGGAATCGCTCTGCGAACAGTTTGTAAACTGTAACGCTTTTGGTTTTCTTTCGAAAAGGTAATGTATTTTATCGTCCCCTTCTTCAATGTAATGATATCGCAGACAATTTTAATTAACGAAATATCTATTGACAATGTTGTCGATTTTTATTTATCGACCACCAGGCTAGGTTGATTTGACATTGACGGTCATTCCATTCTTATGTCTGTCGCTTAATGACCCAATCAATGGATAATGGCAGCGGGGGCTCGTGACAACTAAATAAAGCTACTAGTAGTATTTCATGTAACACCTACGTGGTGAATAGAAAATGACAACAAGACGAGTTGATGTGTAGAACAAAGCCAGACCGGATATGACACATTTTAATGTCGCTAACAGACACGTCTCATTAACTAAATAACAAAAACAATGACAAAATCTAGCCCTTTTCTACTGAATTATTAATTACTTTTTATTAATTAATAAGCCCATTGCAGTATTCTATGATAGTACATTTCCGTACTTGGGGGAGATGAGTCTTGCTTTATTTCATATCAATATATTTTACATTCCCTCCTTTTTGTATTTTATTTATGTCTTTGCAACAGGATGCGTCAGTGTCAGCCATGTTTTTTTTGTTTGTTGTTTCCGTCTGTTCTGATGTGTTTATGATAACCTTTAGAATACAATTTGTTGAAATCAAATCTTTTTGCCTTACTGAACATATTTCTTATGACGCTCCCTGTTATTTCTTTCTATATACGACCCAATTTCTTTAATCGGTTGCATATCATGAATTATATTGACGTAAATGTGCAGATCTTGAATACGATTTCAGTTTGTTTTTCAGTTTTTATTTTTATTAAAGATGCAACGCTGTCAAGGTTCATAATATATAATATTATACTACGGAATAATATGTATGATTTATAATTTCTGTTTTTTTATGTCGTCATAAGCGACTCTGGGATATTAAAGCGAGTGTTATTTTACAAGAAACAGCTCGTCGTCGTCACCGTCTGTTGTGGGGGAGAGGAAGACAGAGAGGGAGAGTTTTACATCTACTTCAACAGAAACTTAGTAATTTCGGTACTAACATGACATTTTTTAACAATTCTTTGCGCGCCAGGGTGTTTAGGACGCCGAATTATTTAAGGAGAAAGCTCACTAGGTCACACAAGGAACGCTACTTCTTGGCATGTACAATCAACATTCGAACCAACGACTTGCATACTTAACAGATCGATTGATTGATCTACATCTACCGATTTAGAACACTAGGATTACACCCTTTTTTGCAAAATTTATGATATTTAAAATCCCTTCAACAAAACTCAAGAGCATTAAATTAAATACACGATTTAATTTACGAAATTGGCATCTTTCTCTTAATCCGCACAATCGGCTGGACACAACTATAAATTCCATCGGGATTGTGTAACCCAAGGTCTCCGAGCGAGCTTCAGTCTCTTACAAACTACCCTATAGGTAAATTTACAGCATAGGTTTTCCCCCATATTCCTGAATCACTGCGAGGAACATGATGGTACCCTGGCTTGTCCCGTAATTTCGGCGACTTAATCCAAACTATTCTCATCTTTAACTAAGATATCGCTGTATCGCTATTGATGTCATAGATTGTACAAGCAAAACTTAGCCCAATTGGAACTGAATCTAGAGAATTGTTTGTTGATATCTTAACAGTCAGGGTGTCACGTTAAATCTTTTATTTGTAATTGAATAGATCCAATGATTACCTATCTGTGGTCTCGGGGTTAAATAGTTTTTATTCAAGGGGACGGCTTTTATCGATAGGTGACGTTATTATCTGATTTATTGCCCGTCTTTTGTCTTTCCAATCTTACTTGTGGACTGTGGCGTGGGGCGTACGTGTGTTGCGTGACAAGACGAAGGGAATCTGATTAATTCAGAGAAATCGCACAAGTTGAGTTTGTGTTAATAAAGTTATACAATCAATCTATGTTTTACCAAGTTTCAAACGAGTCTTGGTGTCTGGTTCCAGTCATGTTGAGTCATAGACTGAAACAGATTTCCTGGGTTCCAACTTTTATCAAATTTAGCACACGCCAGGTATTGTAAAATGCTCTTTGTAAAAGCGGTTCAAATCATAGCTTTAAACACCGTTGTCGCGGTCACATGAACAAATAAATGTTGCATTGGGAATAAAGACAATCTCACATCAGATGTTTCGTACTGCATGCCTATGACATTATGTTTGAGATTGACAGGTAACATAACCAAATTCAGCTGCCACGTATGTGCATTTGAGAAACGCCCACATTTGACGAATATTTGTTGATGACATCTGAAAACATTATTCATTGGAAATAACTGGGGAGTCCATTATTGTCTTGAATTAATTCCCTATAACCAATAACTGCCAGGAAAAAGACGAGGTTCAGTTCCAAAGTAAATAAGAAAAATTCACGGGAAATATATTTATATATTTTTTTTTTATGAACATTATTATTATTCTATCTAAAGTGTATAATTAATACTTAGATTGAAAGCAACCCTTTGGGAAACTAACACAATCCGTCCTGGAATTAGAACCGACTGGAAATTGATATAAAAACGTTCTTAGAATACGTTTGTCATAGCTATTAATCACGACGATGCTAAAGAGACATATCAACGAACACTCCTTTCCAGCGGGACTGAATTTTTTTTACTAAATATTTATTTTCGTGGGGTTGGCAATGAGCAAAGAGAATACTGGCATGTAGGTAGAAGCACGCATTTAATATCATTTTCCATGCAATTATGTGAATTGTTATCTGACGGGAAAACACTAGTGTATCACAAAACTACCGTTCATCTGTGTAATATATTGGATTTGTTTCCTTTTTAGGATGTTAGCTTAAAATCATGATCAAAGAAGACAGAAGATGTAACTTTGATGAATTACTTCGTTCGTTTTACCAATTTGTGTTATTTCTTTAAGTGAGTTAAACAAAGGAAATGGGGTTTAACGTTCTACTGTTCTGCTTCTAACCTAGGCGAGTGAAGACGGGCATACGTCATACAGTGTGCTATGAGGGAAAGTTTGCCCGGACAGCGGCGCTACGGCCTACTCTTATATCTAATTCTAAATGCCAAGAAATATTTATTTTACGTGCACGCCAATGTGTACATGGCACCTCGTTTTTCGTCCCATCCGAGCGATTAGACAGCTGTCACTGTCAGGCCTGACAAGGGATAGTGTGTCTTTCAGATGGGACGAAAGACCAATGTCATGCACGCAAAATAACCCTTGTCAGACGGAATTCGACATAAGAGTAGGCCATATGTCCGCCTCCATTAGCCCAGTCCTTGGCAGAACAGTGGGACGTTAAACTTCATTTTAATTCATTTCAGTTTTTTTTTTAAATCAGGCGAAATGTCGCTTCAACACTCGGATCACAACCGAGACTAAATTCATTGATGACCCAAACCTACCATTTATCTAAGATTAACTTTTGGTGTACGCCTGAAGATTTCTGATTATTCTTTCAATATTGTCTGTATCCCAGAAAAGTCAGCGAACTAGTCGCACGTCGTCTGAAGATTTATATGATAAGTACAGTAATCACTGCCTGCCGCTCCTGTAATACCCAACAATAAGCGGGGAGAAAAAGAAGATTTTTTTAAATTTTCCGCGAGGCAAATAGTTTAATGCCACTCTGTCTATCAATTAAGCTATTCTATTAGTATACAGAACACATATCTACAAACATACGTCATGACATTGGAGTCTTCTGTAACAATGTGGATAGCGAAAGTGGTCTGGCGAATATGGCGCTTCTTCACTATCCAGTAGGTCCTGGACACTGACGCAGAAGGGGGGGGGGCAGTGGTCGCGACATTGTTGAACAATTTTAAAAATTAAATTTTGGCACATATTTAGTGTGACTGGATGTATCTTTGCTAAGACACAGAAGCTGATATTTCGTACAAAAGCATCGAGATGTTTAGCGCATTACGAAACGAATACACACGTAAAAGTTTCGCTTTCAGTTACTATCCGGTACCCGGTACCCTACCTAGAGCGATCCATAACCACGTGTATGATCAAAGCGCGACACTGTTGCGCTCACCATCAATGTAGCGTTTTTCAAAACCGGACTAGCTTCTGATTACCGCACTAGGCCCAGATACCGTGACGGTGACGAAGGCATGTGGCTTATAATTTTTAATTTACCAACTGTCCCAAATTTATCCCAATCGCACGGTTGGTGGGTATAGACCAGAAACATTGTTGAACAATTTTAAAAATTAAATTTTGGCACATATTTAGTGTGACTGGATGTATCTTTGCTAAGACACAGAAGCTGATATTTCGTACAAAAGCATCGAGATGTTTAGCGCATTACGAAACGAAGACACACGTAAAAGTTTCGCTTTCAGTTACTATCCGGTACCCGGTACCCTACCTAGAGCGATCCATAACCACGTGTATGATCAAAGCGCGACACTGTTGCGCTCACCATCAATGTAGCGTTTTTCAAAACCGGACTAGCTTCTGATTACCGCACTAGGCCCAGATACCGTGACGGTGACGAAGGCATGTGGCTTATAATTTTTAATTTACCAACTGTCCCAAATTTATCCCAATCGCACGGTTGGTGGGTATAGACCAGAAACGTTGACGCTGTCCAGCAAAATTTATTTCATAGCACAACGGCGTACGTACTCCCGTCTTCATTGGTCATGTCGGTGATGTCCTGCAGTAAAGAAAGACGTTCAACAGACAAGATGGTGATATCACAGACAAGGTTGTCTTATTTTCATACCGTCAGCGCATGCGCAGGGGTTTCCTGGGCAAGGAAACCCAGAAGTAATATCCAAGCGACATACGCTAACACCAGAGACCGAATCCACGATCGTAAGTCAGACGTGACCGGTCAGGCATAACTCAAAACATAGTACTAAATTTAGTTCTATGCTCAAAATCACTATTCCACACTATCCAAGGGATGGATGTGGACACAGGGGTAGAATTATGGTTTATTATCCTCCATGATGTAGGTACCGTTTCTTAAAACATTACACCGTGACTTGGGAACCAATACATAGATCATCCATCGTGTATCTGCATTTCAGTATCAGAGTTACCCAGAAGCCCGTAAGCAAAGGAAACTTCCATGCTCACAAGAAAGTCAAGAATAGAATAAAACATTTCGCGTAATTAAAATTCCTAGTAATAGATCATATTTATCTTGATCTGATACGATTTCATATTCCTATCCTCTTATAATAAATACGATACCCGTGAAAACACTAACAATCTTATCCACAAATCACCGAAAATTTACATTTTAATCCTTAAATGAACATATCAAGATAACATATAGATACGTATTAGCTAAAATAGATGCATATAGATACTTATTATAGCGACAGTAACTTGATTACAGAAATCTTCAAAGGCCGCCGAACTCGCTTCCAATAATTTGATCATTCAAGTAAAAAATATCTCCTAAGATGCCAATGAAAAAATCTGTTTATAGACGAGAAAGGAAAATAGCTCAATATATCCAACTAAAAGGTCGGGTATTATTTCTTGATACATGACTTGCTTTTTTTATTAAATCGTGTTGTTCTTACGTCACATTGTCGACTGTCTTTGATGTGTATGTATTGTCGGTAACATCAAAGGCATCACGACTACCACGCGAAAGGGTTTTATTTAATATGTTTAAGTGATTAGGAAATCTTTAATGTCTTTGGTTAATTACGAAAGATATTTAAAGATTTTACATAAATAAAAATAATTTATTATTCACATCTCTTTAGCAAATAAAGATGAAATTAAATATTGCAATGTGAAAAAATAATAAAGTTTTAAAGTGTAGTTAAATGTTTACCGGAACAATGTTCAGGCAGACATTGACAGCAAACTTAACTAAAATTATAATATAATTCAAAACACTCATGTGGTATAAGACGTTTCAAAGAACGCTTTTAATTATAGACAAAACATAAATTTTAACGTTTTTCAGCTTCAAGAGTGGGCACAGGATGTCTCTATCAGTGACATTTTGATATTTAACATGGAAGACATATTGTTAAAGCGTGTATAGTTAAAATAAGACGTCTCGATTAGTGTCAAAGTTGCGATTAGTTTCAATGAAATAAGTCTTTCAGTGTCCACAATATATAGTGTGTCACATGAAAAGCTTCTGAGATTTTCTAATTTATGACAGGAGTACCGCACTACAAAATATAATAAAAATAGTCTATTTAGAAAGCACCGTTTTTCCATGTCCAAGCATGCTCAAAGCACGGTGAGTGAATATTCTTTTGTATGTTTTGAGTTTAGATCTAAATACCCCCCCCCCCCCCCACAGAATGTGAGTTTTTTATCTTGGGATTTCATTTTTTTGACGGAGAGTACGGTTCCAGTAGGTCTGAAAGATAATTTGTCTAGCACTTGTAGAAAATGGAATGGAAGAAGGACCGATAGTTATGCCTGGAATACCACAACTAAACTATCTCTTCTGGACTTTGGACCTATCAGAAATACTTCCGTTGTATCGTCGTTGAGTTTGAGTTTGTTGCATGTCATCCAATGTTTGATTTCAACAGTAACAGTAGGATATCTGGGACTGTACTAAATAGCTGAAGCAGGGGTTTGGTCAATTATTTCCATGACTTGTGAGTCGTCCGCGTAAAAGTGCCCACAAAGCAAGTCCCATTTATGATCCTGAGAAAAGTAGATTCGGCACTGTGATATAGACGGTATGCTTATTGAAAAGGTTAATAGAGATTGTGATGGGACAGACGTAGACAGACCGCTCGTTTATAATTTTAGAGATGAATGGTGGAATTGATAATAAACGCTACTTCTTTAATTGCTCTGAGTCTAAACCAGGTTTCTTCAGAAGCGGCTTTACTAGTGCTTACTTAAATGTTTCTAGCATTCTTCCGAAAGATAGACTGAGATTCACGAATTTCAATATTACTGGAAGCTGGATGCCAAGATTTTCGATTATCAACGATGTTGACACATGATCAAACGGAGAGTATGCTGGTTTAGATCGCTTCCGGATAACTGACAAATCAGTCTCTGTGATACTATTAAAGGCATGTACACGACTTACCGAATTTTGAATTTTGCGACATAAACAAAACTGAAAATGAAACGGGATGTTCCGGAAGCTTCTCGCCCAACACAATGATCGGACCCGAGATCTTCTGCCTCGCGATTCAGCTTTTTATTCACCACTCAAGACAAACCCACGGACAAGACACAAAATAAAAAGACAATAAACATCATTCCAATATATCCATTTAAGACTAGCGAATATGATGACGTGGTTTGTACATATCCTCAATGATTGTTTCTGACAATCTATTCGAAAACTGGTCAGTGAATAAATTCGCAACAAGTAAATGTATCAGAATGGACAATTAGTTTCTTCCCACCATATACACCACGGATACAATACAAGAATCGATTTCTATCAAGTATGGTGTTTTTTATTAGATCAATATTGATATATTAATCACATTCCAAATATAGGAAAGAAAATTAGACACCAATATTATATAGATACCAATCTTACATGGTAACGTAAATAGTATCCGTTAGCTATTAATAGAGACCACACCAATACGTAGACATTTCACAAATAACATTCTCACATTTACACACTTCCACACTGACATGTAGACACTTTCACACTTGACATGTATACACCTGCACATCGACATGCAAATACTTTCAAACTGACATGTAGACACCCGTACACTGCCGACAAGTAGACACCGTCCAACTGACCCGCAGACACTTTCAAACTGACATGCAACGATGTCTTATCTGGGTTTCATGACAGAAGAAGGCAGGCACATAATGCAAAACCCCACGCTCATCAATGTTGATGGGAACTTTTTTCTACATTATATGCTGCTGACAATATATGACACCAAGCTTTGCACAGTATATTTTTTACCCTTAAAAAATCGCACATTCTATGTCCCAATGATCCTACCACTATCCCGACCATATTAAGACATGTGGACTTCTGGGTATCCCATCCTAGTAGATGACTGCTAACACGTAGACAATTCAATCTATAGAGGTTTTACCCAAACTCATACGTTTTATCTTCTGGTGTTGATATTAAAACATAATCAGCGTCATCTGTGACTGAAAGGTGTGTTATTTTAAGCAGAATGATATAAAAATCTTCAAACACTTAAGCTATTAATTTTGTGTTAATGTTGCATACATTCGTCCTCCGTTGAAAGTTCTTAAAACTGTCAATCAATGTAATAATGAACCTGTCTTCATGTACATAGGTCGAGAGTTACAGCTTTAATCTAAACTTGAGTAAACAAATTGACTCCCGTTTACGATTTTGAAATAAAAAAATGTAATCGTATAAATACAAATAAGTCACCATATTGACCCAATTCAGCAACCTGATTTCGAGCTAAAACTAAGAGGCTTTATGATTCTTTTAACTTAAAACTCGTGTATTCATTCGTCAATACATCTCCTCGTTTATTCCATTCTTAAATAATGAGTTTTGCCAGATGTTAAAACAGTAGAAAATATGATTTTCATCATTGCTATCACCCCTGTCAGGTGGGTCACACAAGGTTAAAATGGCGTGCTCCGTGTATATATCATCTGTCCGTGCTTTAAGTGATTAGTACGTAGTGAACTTATGATGAACATTTCTAATTAATTATATTACTACACATAATTGGAAGGTCGTATGAACAACATGCTAGTACAAGGCCATGGCATGTTACATTCATCACAAAGAGCACTCCCAATCTAATTAGTACTTTCGCATTACATGTATGTGGTTTAACGCGAGATGCTTGTATTTGTGTTTGAGGGGACATGGAAAGAGCACTTAGGTTAACAACCTGATGATACCTGGTTCTGAAGCTGAACCAGATTCATCTGTGATGTGGATACTGCCTTCCAAGGTTAAATCTCCCAGAGTGCGAACATGTCAGCCTCTAGTCTTGGACCTACTAATTAGTTTGGAAGAGTACATGATGATAAATGTAAGCTGTAATCTTGACCTGACCAGTTTATATTATGTTCATGTGCAGCGCCTGTGGAACTGGTGGGGAAAATGTGTCTGTATTGTAGTGAAAAAGGTTACTCGGATTTTGAAGCTAGAAAAAGGGTAGACGTGCACGTTAGAACTCAAGTAACGATAGGATTATCCCCATTGAGTCCATGCGGATATGTTCGGATACGTTTCGATACGATCAACACAAATGCTATGATCTATCAATTATTCCGCAATTAAAACCACGATTTCAATCGTAGGGCGAATCATGATAGTGAGAGCCTAGTAATATCCAAGACAACCAGAGAGAGAGAGAGAGAGGGAGAGAGAGAGAGAGAGAGAGAGAAATGGGTTTAACGTCAAATCAACACAACTAGGTCATTTCGGGACTAACATGTTTTGGTTTTTTAAAAAATTTTTTCAATAAATCGCTCGCGCGTAGCAGTGGGAGGAAACCGGAGTGCCCGGAGGAAACCCACGAGGTTGAGAAGCACCTCTATCTCCATGTCACATACGCTCACACCAGGGCTCGAAACCGCAGCCGCAAGCCAGATGTGGCCGACCAGCTAGTGGTCGAAGCGCGGCACTCTAGACCACTAGGCCATCTCCACCCCCACCCCCAAGACCACCAAGTTAACATATCAAGTCATTGATATTCAACCGCGCAGGACCAGATTAATCTTGCATCGGGCGCCTTGCTTAAAAGTCACTAATGTCTTTGCATCATCAGTGAAGAGGGGATTTATTCTGGGCGCTGTCCGTCACACTCATACAAATAGCAATAAAGTAAATGAGTATATCTATTTGGCACACACATTATATAATCTTTTACGTATAGGCCTTGTTTGGATTTGTAAGTCCTTGAGAACACTGACGAGTGATGACTGATGGGCTGACGTTGCATGAGATTCAAGGGGGTTCATTCTCTTCAGAAATCTTGTGATAATTGATGTATATAGACGATTGCGTGACATATCCGTTGTGATTTGGATGCTTCCACGCCAGAAGACATATATATAGGACCACCGACATAGAAGTTTTTAATGTGGTTTATTTTCTATATTGGTTTATAATCACAGTCTTCTTAAACCTTAGATGTTTTTTTTTCTATGACGATGCAAAAAGAATTATAATATATACCTATTTATTCCATTTATAAAAATTGCGAGTGAGTAACGTAAAGCAAAAGAGATACTAGCGGATATTGGGGCATTAGTTGGAATATATCGGTTGTATTTTTTTCTTCTGGGTTTAATGCAAAAAAGCTTTTAGCTGTTTTCCCTATATTTAAAACATTCGTTTCAATACAGATATTTTCATATTCTGAATTATAGTTTGTGCGCCATTACATGAAGGTTGGAATTTGAAATCAAGTGACCATATTTATTTTTTAATCTAAAAAAAGTTAATGCGGTTTACTAAGTGCCCTTTAATATTTCACGTTTTAAAGCCAATCATAAGCCACGATGCAATGATATTATTTGCTATAAAAGGGGCCATAGTGGTGCATTAACCTGGAGGTATCAGGATCGACAACGGTGTTTGCCGCGGAAGTAAGTCGGTAATTTATAACGTTGTTTCACCCATGTTAGTTGCGTAGGATTGCGAGCCTAATGAGAAACCAAGTTCCCTTGCACAAATTTGTATGAACGTACAAGCAACTCTGACAGTAGGAATTCGAAATATAAGAGAGAGAAAAAAAAGAGAGAGAGAGAGAGAGAGAGAGAGAGAGAGAGAGCGCGCGAGAGAGGTCATTTAGAGAACAACATATTGTTGCGCTATGGGTTTTTTTGCGATGGGAGGGCTCGGAGAGGACCCACGAGATTGGACACGCTACCCTACCCTACTCCTTATAATAAGCGGGGAATAGTATCCACAAATCTTGACTCAATGACCCCATGCTATAAAGCACACGCATTAACTCCACCCCACCCGCCCACATACGATTATAGAAATGGGACATAAAGCTTAAAGGTGTTCGATAGGATGGTTTGACAAGTTTTGTTGTCTTTGTTGATATTTTATATATAATACTGTAATAGTAGTGTAGATTTATTGGTATAGTTATAGTCTTGTTGGTATTGTTATAATACTATATTGGTAATACAATATTTATGATGCCCATGGAGAATAATAAACCAGAAATACGATAACTTATGATTCCTTTGGGATTGAAGTTCGGGTTTCTTTTACAAACATGGGAACACGTATTTGTCCTAAAATGGTAGCTATAATCCTCTTCCTTCTGAACGATATTAGTTACTGTAGAGTGTAATGACGGTTATTTCAAAACAACAAATTACAAGAACAATATTGAAGTTCACACCAATGTGTACATACATGTATTTTGGTTTTTCGTCCCATCGAAACGACTAGACGCTTTCTCTTCAGTCTCTTGTCCTGTACAGAGGAACTTTCTCGGTCAAGACCTCCTAGGTAACTGAGCAAATGGAAAAACAAATCAAAGTAGTAGTTGTTTAATTTAGTTCAAAGATAAATTTAAATTTAAATAGATTAAATTACACCTGTATAAAAGAAATAACTTTGAGGGCAATGAAATGAAGTGAGGTTTAACATCCAACTGTTCTGCTCCAACTGAGCTAATGAAGAAATGCAAAAACAATCATCAATGATCATCATAATTGCCTTTATGAATAACGTGTTTTAAAAAAAAGAACCAACGCAATAATAATTCAAAACCTACTCTTACAAATAGCATAATATTTAAATGATTGATATACTTACATTATGACTGGCATATATATCATGGATATTCTAAAATATAATAGGGCTTATTCTTACGTGTAAAATGTCAAATACTGATTTATATGCAGTCTTTTTATATTTAACATTCCATACATAAAACAAAACCAAATGAACCTATGAATAAATCGCCATAAAGGGACAAGATGCCAGACTAACAATATCAATATCGTATGCAATATTTCACCTTGGGAAAGCATTTTTTTGTTTTAAGCTATCTCATCTGAACAATTCTAGTTTAAAACATTTGAAGTTTACATTATTATCCAGTTTCACCTCGTCATCTAGTTAGTAGTCGACGTTAACTGTTCGTTAAATTCATCATTCACTTTTCTGAAATCATTTCACCATTTTCAAATACTTGGAATGGTTGTATAAAAATTGCTGTTATTTGAAACTAATTTAATGTGTAATCTACAGTCGGGTGGTGATTGGAAAACTTTCTATGACGTAAAATGTTTTATGTGTATTATTTTTTTCTGTGCGGGGTGCAGAATGAATTAGCAGCGTGATCTTTAGTTAACAATTTAGTTATCTCTTTATCGTTGTGTATTATTAAAGTTACAATTATATATAGTTTTTTTGTGATTTCTGCATTCGAGAAATATTATAAACTAATAATGCTGGCTAATCGAACTGCAAAACAGTCTTATTGCGCTTCGAATGTTTCATTCAATTCGCATTCTTACATACATATATTAGAGTGACAAAATAGAGATTACAAAAAGAACAGCGTCTAATTTCTGGAAGGCAAGGTGTTAAAGATAAAAAATAAACAATTTGTCAATCTAACAGTTTCAATTAAATGGGACTCTATAGCCATTCGTTAAACTGTTCTTCATACGACAAAATCTATCATTTCCAAAGCACGGTATTATTTTAGAAATTTATAGTATAATATATAGCATCGTCGATCCCTAATTTTAATCAAATTCACTAATATAAAATGCAGCGAGACGTGGTCTACCAAAGTAACCAGCGTCCTTGTTGTAAAGGGTACATCTCGACAGAATTGACGGTTAGTAAAGCAGGAAATTCATACACGAGAATTTATCAATGTTTTTGTTAAAAATGTGTATATCAGTGAAACATATGGATAAAATCTTAAAACAGTACAGTAATGTAATAATGTAAACCCATATGTCCATAATATAGTTTTAACGACTATATAATGGTAACCGAGATATGATTACATCATTTATCATAACTTATATTAATATTACATTTACATACGGAATAACTAGTACACCTGCTATGTTACATCTTAATGTCAAATTATATATTATGTTTTATATATGAGCTGAGCTAAAGTTCGTAAAAAGATAGCCCGATACGGTCTCTTAACATTACTATCATATCATCTCTTCCCTCTGGGGTAGTGAAATCATGACTGAGAAGCCATGGGTCGTCGGACTATTGAAAATAAACTAAAATGGGGGTTAACTTCCTACTTTTCTGCACCGAGTGGGATGATGAAGACTGGCGTACACAATGCGACAGGACCTCGGATATTCCTCTTATCCTGCGCCCTGCACTAACAGGGGAAACCGCGTAGGAAAATCCCTGATTTACCACATTGTATTTCAAGAGGAATGGGTTCGGAATAATTATTCATGCAAGAAACTTTATGGAACATGTGGTAATTTACAAAAAAAACCAACATATTGTAAAGTTTTGAAAATAGTTTCCCTGCATGTTTCTCTATGTGAGAGTCGCTGTGGCTCAGTGGGTAAGACATTGGCTAGCTAACCTCGAGGTCCAATGTTCGATCCCGGTGTTGTCCTTCAATGTTCGTCAAATTTTGCGGCGCGTTACGCACTCTTCAGTGATGCAGAACGGTTAAATTCGACATGAAAGTCGACCATAGTGCCACTGTCCGGGCAAAATTCCCCCCATAGCACATTGTGTGATACATGCTCATCTTCATTAGCACGGTCGATGCAGATCAGTAGGACGTTAAATACCATTTCACTTTATTTTTATTTCATTTCTATATGTAAATTGTAATACTATTGTGTGTAACACACGTTTTATAACTCACATGAATGCATTTATCACGGTTGTCGGTGTTACTATTCAGATAGCGACCTCCAACAGAGAAAATTAAACCATGTTATTGGGAAAATTATCAAAATTCAATACACGCACGAACACTATTTTACAAATGCATTACAGATGACGTGCATTCTTTTCGTTTTTATTTGCAAAATTAATGACTTTATCTTGTTGAGTGGGCTGACACACGTGTAGCTAAATCGATATTTAATAATGCACGTGTAAAATGGATGAAACAATCAGGTAGTTTATCTTTACTAAAAGGTGGGATTGACCGTGAGTCATCGTGTTTAGATGATTCATTTAAAAATTGAGTAAAATATAGAAATATTTTACCTGGTTCAGTAGTTCGCTTTGTTAAACAAAGAGAATGTATTGACTGATGTAATGTACACTAATAACATTTCATTAGAACGATGTTAAAATTTATGAAAAGTCGATGCTCATTAGCATGTATTGCATTCAAGTTTCGAATCCAGATACACACGACCCAAACTGTTAGCAGAAACAAAAATGAATACAGAGCGTGAACAATTAAATAAAAAAGGACAGTAACACTGAAAACATCAAGATATCAAATGAATCCATAGCATTGATGCGAGAACCTACCACATATAAAACAATATAGGCATCACAAATGACCACACGTGGTATCACTTGTTCTAGATGAGTTAAAAGCATGTCCTACATCGTGCCCGACATACCTAGTGGCCCAAAACGACAAGAATTTATGAACGCTGCAAAATTTCGAAGTAGAGCAACATAAATTTAAAAATAGCCATACGTTTATTACATAGTGCGTGTGCGTTGTATCATATGGTCTGTCATCGAGTCAACTGGCGTGGATTCGATTCCTCGGGTGTACGTGGCACGGAATAGGGTGGCCTATCGGGTCCTCCGGTTTCCCCCACCCACTGTTAAAGACCCCTACACGCAAGTGAATTACTGAAATATACTTGAAGCATATGTTAACCCCGAAATGACCGAGATTAAACCCCACCCCCTCTCTCTCACTCTCTATTCGCAATATTGGCATATAAACGAGCTGCCCAATCTCCATCTTCACTGTTTCGGGTAAAGCTACAGTAATTATGTATACATATACCCTGAAGATGCAGATATTATATATAGACATTGTAAGAAATTAAATAGCGAATTGCGCCTGCTACGCCAATCTGTACAATGGACCTCGGGGTTTCCTCCCAGACCAAAGACTTCACACTGCCCCTGTCCCCCACCTCTGAAAGTGGGGTAACACCCCCGAAAACCCAGGTGAACTTTCTCTGCCAACACTTGGATGGAACAAGAGACCCCCAAGCTAGCGAGCCAACGTTCTACAACTGAGCCTCCGCTGCTGTCGGACAATTTAAGAAAAAAATGAATAACTGAAATGACATATAATATAATGTAAATTAAACTTGCATAAACGGCTCAAATGTTTAAAATAGTCACACCATTTCTCGGATATTATAATTATCTTCACTATATTAGCTAATGAACATTATTAAAATATTGATTTAATAGAAAAACAGAATACCAATGATCAACCATAGTTTAGTATAGCTAGCCTGCGGTACTTAGTTTATATCTCTCACTGGGGGCATTTCTGTATGTAAATGTTGTAATTTATATTGACCAATATTACTATATTATAAAGTCATTTAGTTATTTTATAGTCGGGTGGTTATAGTATTCTACACTGGAACGGTTAAAGAGACATGTCTCTGAAAGTTAATCTTAACACAAAACTAATGCCATGGACCTGAACTTGACACAAAACATGTTTTTACTGTTAAGACCGGGAGGTTGGGATGGCCTAGTGCTCTAGAGTGCCGCGCTTCGACCTCTAGCTGGCCGACCACCTCTGGTGTGAGCGTATGTGGCATGGAGATAGGGGCGCCTTCTCAACCTCGTGGGTTTCCTCTGGGCACTCTGGTTTCCTCCCATTGTTAAAGACCCTTACGCGCAAGCGAATTATTGAAATAAAATTTAAAAAAACATATGTCATTGTTAGTCCCGAGATGACCTAGTTGTGTTGAGTGAACGTTAAACCCTATTTCTCTCTCTCTCTCTCTCTGTTAAGACGGAGACAAAATGGTTTCACGTATTCGGTATAGAATAAGCAACCCCTGTCAACTTTAGCTATTAGAGTATAGGGCCTACAATTTGTAGCTCCGACCTGACAGCTAAACTGTTGACGTGCATCGTACACGAGTCAGACTATGGTTTCTCCTGAACATATTATATCACTTTTCAATACATTATTAAACTCAATAATTTAAGGGGATACAACATAGTAGACATTGGTGGAAATGTATTGGTGGAGAAACTGTAAGCATGTCTAAAATAATGGATGTGGGTAGGTGGAATGCAACGGTTTTTAGAACAGTATGGATGAGGGTGTCGTAGAAGATAATGATATATACACACGAAGTGAATAGAACAGTTGTGGAAGACAGGAACAGGAGTCGCGGAGAAAAAAGTATGAAGAAAAATATTAGATATTGCTGGCGTGGTAGAGTATAAATGGCTGGAAGGATTGACAAGGGCGGTGATGGGCGATGTAACAGAGTATTTCTAACTTGACATGTCAATACTTAGAGAGGGATTGGTTGAATTTGGTAAGAACAGTAATGTAAAAGAATGTATTTTTGTTTCTCATAATGAACTCTTAAGTAGTAGGCCCTATTAATCCACAACAGTGAGATAGCTCGGAAGGTGTAGTTGTTCTCGGTTGAGAAATGTATGTTTTGTATTATTTTGAGGACATGCCCTTTCGTGATCAGAATTGTAATTATAACAAGGGGAAAGTAAACTAAATGAATTATTTGGTTATTGCCAGGTACCCGGTAAGAGTTCTCCTGAGATGCAACTGGCTTTTAGTAATCTTTAGTTATTGTCAGAAACCCGGTAAGAGTTCTCCTGAGATGCAACTGGCTTTTAGCAGCAATCTTGAGTAATTGCAAGATACCGGTTAAAGTTCTCGCGAGATGAAACTGGCTTTATCAAACTTGACCAATATACTACTAACCACAAGGACTTAGAATGGTTGATAATATAGATACATTATTATGACCGTGTGGTATTTATCAGTATTCTCGTGTGTTAACTCGTATATTCAACGTATGCCTATTACCATTAGTTACGTAAAAACGTGTTCTTTTATTTGCTATTTGACAGAAAACCATTTGTGATAATCAAAGTCAATTGTAATTCTAACAGGAATATCATAATTTGGAGAAATGAACGGATGCGAATGCAAACATGATATAAAACAAAATGCAAATTGTATTCTATGTTGATTGTTTATTTTAGAAATAGTACGGTAACCAAACCATAAATAAAACCTATCATTGAATCTAAACAACCAAGAGAATCGATACGTGATTGATCTCGACATCTAGTTCGATCTTTATATTATCAATCATTAGTTAGAAATAAACACATATTGATCTAGTAATTGATCAAGCATATAATATCATGTTTGATGTTTGGGCATGATTTAATATCAAAGTTAGCGATACCAAGTGTTTAACGATTTTTTTATTAAAAAGAAAAAACCTTTGTCAGTGACTTATTATTATCAGAGGAAATAACGATTATTTAACGCAAAGCGAGAATGTTCCATTAAATTCAATTAAATGAAATGGCAAATGTCAAATATTCAAATATTTTATTAAAAGTTTTGATTGCTTCTATAGAGTAATTGATATCATTAAGGCAAATGACCACAAACCAAATACCTTTTACCTTTCCACAAAAAAACTTAATCTACAAAGCACGTGCCAGGGGGGCATTTAAAATGAGATATCTGGGTAATTATTGTTGTTGTGCCTTATTTTCAAAGTTTTATAGGTGAATAAATTTTAACCAGTTTATAAAGTGCAAGGTTTGTATTTCTAAATTATATGGGAGGCTAAAATACGTTGCTTTGGAGCTGATTATTCGAATGAATTGGATAAAAATTGCGCATTCCCATTTTTCCATAAGACATTGATAGGTATTGCATCCTCTTTGTTGTTCAACACCCACTTACACAATGCATGGTGTTTGTGTGTTTGTGGCGGGGGGGGGGGGGCTCCTATAGATTTCAGCCTAATGAAAAGAGGTTTATCGTCTTGTTTTTCTCCATCGACTGGCCTACTGGAGACGGGCATGTAGTGTGATTTGAGGGAAATTTTGTTCGGACAGAGGCGCTATGGTCTATGCTTATGTCAAGGGTCCTTTTACGTGCACGCCAATATATAAATCCGCGACCTGGATTTTCCGTCCCATCCATCTGAACGACTGACTATACGCTGCCCTGTAGACATCTGGCTAATCTTTAAACCTGTCCCTGTGATTGTGTTTCGTTGGGTTTGCCATGAGGTCAAACGCCTCACACTTTCAAATAGCGCAGTATCGTATACATGTATATAAAAATTCATTTTGCTAGGTTACAAGCGAACGAATTTGCTACATTTAAATTTTAAGAATTATTGCTAAGGTCTATACGTTGCCTACACCTCCCAACACCAAACCCCTTCTGAAATATGATAGCTCCTGAAAAAAGGAACTACTTGCCCTGAAAAACACTATGGTTAAAGCATAAAATTGTAATAACTGGTGAAATTGATTGCTACGTTATATTCAGGCCCCGATATGCACCAAATAATCGTTAATGACACTGAATGTTTGCATGTTGTTCTCGGCGCACGCCCCTGCCCCCACACTATTATACCCCTTTAATCCACAATATATGTTGCAAAGATGAACGATAATTTAACAAGTTCACCGTAACCGTTGGATCGCCATTGTATTCTATGAGATAGCGTCTAAAACAATTAAGGCTATACGTGTGAATTGTTATATATTATGGTTGAATAAAAATATCAATTTTTACACCGATATGTCATTAGAACCTGTCTTACACCATATAGATAAATAACATAGATACAATACATGTTCATATCATCCATTATTGATCGTAATAAACTTAGAACAAAAGGTCAATTTGTCGCACGGAATCAGCCGTGACGGACAACTATTCAAATAAATTGAACCGATCCTGGAAAAAAAACCCGACTATACTATGTATCAATGGAATCAAAGATTTCGCTAATAAAAAAACCAGGTAGATACTGCGGTTGTTTTATAGCTGCTATGAATCATTTACTATCTTAACGGGGCATCAAAGGATGACCTGCGGTGTGAAAACACAGTGTCTGGCAATAGGGAAATCACCGATAAGTATATCATTGACTGATAAATACTTTGAAGAAAACATACTGAACACGCTTTAGAGATTATCAATATTAATGCAGTATGGAATGACACTGAAATTGAAGCTGTATTCTTTGTTAAAGAAGAAAATGAAATGAAATGGGCTTTAAAATCCTACCGTTCTGCATGCATTGACTGGGCTGATGAAGACGGTTATACGGTTATCGAACACAGGACCTTCAGTTTAAGGTAACTGTCCTACTTCTGTTAAGGAAGAACTATCACAAAACATAATTCTATAGATTCATAAACGTGGCGACCAGTTCAATTCGTATTACATTGGTGTTTGATGCAACGTTTTCATTATACAATTTCAAAGAATATCAACTATTTATGTATCTATTTTGATTATATACATGTACATTTTAATTTCGTATTCGACATTTTGTTGATGTATTGGCTCGTCTAAGAACTCTGGTTGTATCGACTACGTGAATACGAGTTACAATGGGTATGGTTCGCAAGGCAGTATATACATATTTACCTCTTATACAGCGTTAAATGGGGTAACTTTCTTGACTCATATTGGGATAAATCCATTCTTGTCAATTCCGTTATTGGAATTTCAAATAAATTTAAACTATAGAACTCCACTTTATTTAGAAACTGATGTTGTATACATATTTCAATGCACAATAAAATGGTCTAGTGATATCAATTATCAAAGATCGATTGGTGTGAGAAATCGAATTGACTCGAAGCCTAAAATTAATTTAAACTGATAAATTTCATATCGCTAGTTTTGTAACCTGCCCTGAAAGCAATTTCACCTCCAAAGAAATATGTTCGATACTATCAATATTAAAAACATTTAAATCGAATTAACTTTATTTATTAAAAACGTTCGACCATTAGCCGACATAGACCCTAGATACGATAGAGATTGCAATATTGGAACCAACAGTGATTAATCTAAAGGTTGAACATTTTATAAGTCATTTTAAATTAAATTGAATGACCCAGTGTCCCATATTACAGAACCATTTGAATAAATAGATGCCTAAGAATTACACGCCTTGATTTCAGTGAACATTAAAAAGCACTTGGTGTATAGATAGGGTTATTACTTTATTATTGGTCCCTTGGGACGGTGACACTCGACTCGATGTAGAATGTCTTTGTTTCGAATCATCGAGCCATGTGACCGCCAACTTCGATATCATTTTTATCAAATTGTAACCAACGCTTTTTTATCGATGAAACTGTTTTAAATTTGCACAGACTGTACACGATGACATTCTTGTAAACGATCGAGTCGTAACCAACTTTGACTTGATATTTTTAGACTGTCGTCTGTCAATAGCTATCGTCTCAAAAAAAATCTATACACTGGGTCTAGTTGTAATTCACACATTAGTAATATGTGAATAAAATAAGGATAGGAAGCTTTATTCCCGCTTCTAGAATGTGCCAGTTTTTTATAAATGAGTCCTCGCAAGTTTTTGAATTACTTTCTGTTCGCGCCATGGAGTTTATCAACCACTCTTACACCTGATGAATATCAATTAGCCAAACAACCAATCAAAACCACTCCAGATAATATTGTGCCAGTTTGACCTCAAGTTCACAGGTCAAAAAGCCAGTCTGAGCTGTAGTGTTTACTTTGAGACAACGAAGTGTCTTGTTCACCTCGTAGACAAAGATTGTGGAAAGCTGAATAAATTTACAGACACGAGTTGGAATAAGGTTGTATTAAGTTATAAAGAATGGGCTAATCTTGATGGAAACGAGCTAAACGTGTGCCAACAGTATAAAGATGTATTTGAGGGTAAGTTTATCAACTAAATCAAACTAAAATTGATAGTACGAAGTCTACGAGTCGCCATTTTGTTGATACATTTTAAATCAAATTCTTACTGGTAGGCGGATTACATTTTATAGACACCTGTACTCATCACAAATTCTCGGGACTGTACAATGCAACGAGAGCTTACGTCCATATATAATATTTCTTGTTTGATGTCATTGCTGTGTGCAAGTTGTTACGATAAATAATAGGCCTAATAAATTAAATAATAATGTTTGTTGACATCCATTCAATTCATATTGTATAGTCTCGTTAGTTCATAGAGTAGATTAGGTTTGTTTTAAAATCGACAGCATTCACGCTAGCCTTTGGTTTTATTTTATTAACCCCAGATTGTTTAAGTGTCTTTTCACAAATCAAGTGCAAGCATGTGGCAGTGTCTTACTTTTCATAAAAGAAGAGTAATTTTTATTATGGATATTTGTTGCCACCTAAATTCTTCTCAGTCTCAGGTTCTAATTTGCTTATTTTGTGTATGTGTGCAATAATATATGGAGTATGTTTGTATTTATAGGGAAAAAAGATGGTGCACTACCAGTTTATAAATTATGGCTATCATTCCAAGTGTTATTCGAGATTCACAACAGACAGAACAAAGATTGATCGAGCTACTAAAAGAGTTGCCATACAGCCTGGTAATAATAAGCAAACAAGTGATAACAGTCAATCCACATATCTAGGTCACAAGGTTTGCGATCAGCCGCAACTAAATCTTCAACCCCCCAATGCAAGCTGTCAACCTGCGAGGGCATGTCTTGCCTCCTGTTTGCATTATCTGCAAGAAAGTACCTCTGTTCTACAGGTGTAAAAAAAAGACTGTCTCTGATAAGCTGATTTTAGCAGAAACTAAATATGAAGGTAATTTTTTATTATTTGTTCAATCGTTGTGATTAAAATTGTGGAATAGGAACATCGCCCCTCCTCAGGGTGTCGTAAAAGGCATTTATTGCGGACAGTGGTCAGGTGGCTGATAGGTGTTACCTATCAATCTGCCTCAATAGAGTCGAGGGTTCGACAAACTTTCTCTACGATCTCAGTGACAAGGTGGGGGAGTAGCCTATCCTAACATGCAGGGTTATGTATTTACCCCTGCAGCGCAAGTACTCCCAGGCCAGGGTTAAAAATATTTCCGTTTGCCCAAACCCGACTCATGGTGATAATGTATGGGTAGGTAGACAAATTTTGTTGTTTTTTTTTCGGGGGGGGGGGGGGCAGACTTTGGCGATAAATAACCAGATTTTACGAAATCACTTGTCGAGTTTGGTGTTACTATGTATAGACATGACAGTGGCTGTTCAATCTCTCAACCAATTATTTCGCATGTGGACTAGTGAAAATAGAATATGTAGCCTACTTCTAGTTGGTTTATGATATCCATAATATTTACAATTGTCCATATCTTTTTAGGTCGAGTTAGAGAAGCAGCAGTTATGAAAGCAGATGAAACCATTCTCAGGCACATCAGAGATAAAGACTGTGTTTCTATTGAAGTTAGGTACCATCTACAGTGCTACAAGGATTATGTTCGATTCCTGATAAGAAAACCCAAAGTTTGGTTGCAGGGTAAGTTTATTTCATACTTGTAGTAGTTGTTGTGCCCTTGTGGCTTGTTATATATCTATTTTATATCAAAGACAACTAGTGGGTGGGAAGGGATTTATATAGCCAAGCGGGTGGTTAAAAAAAAGGCCTGTCATCAGTTCGCATCACATTATCAGTGACCTCAATGAAAAGGTGTGGGAGTGGCCGAATTACTCTATAGTATAAGTAGTGAGTATAAGTAGTGCTGGTATCTTTGATGGCAAGTGGATTGGCACAAAATGACCACATTGTGGTGTTCAAATGCATTAAAACAAAGTCCACCGTTTTAAGAATGTGTGAACATTATTTACTATCACTTTTGCGCGGTCAAGACTTGTTTGTGATATGATAAGTTTAAAGTGTATTAATATGTTTGTTTTACTTAATCCACCATCGACCAATACATCTTAAGTGGAAATATCACCAAACCT